>OZ026526.1:1322776-2643053 GCA_964019695.1 Loripinus fragilis | reverse complement strand
CCCTGGGATTATATTCACTATATAGCAACAGTCAAATGTGACAAAGAGAAATTAGATTTTCAGGTTGGTTGAATCAGTTATCAAAATTAACCATTTCAAAATGCAGAGTGTCAAGCAGTTTGCAGACGACCAAATTTGCTAAGCGTAATGCTGAAGGACGCAAAACCACACCGACGGCGCGATTCGAACCCGCGTCCTCTCAAACTCCTAAATTTGAGCTTCAGAAGTTGCATTGACACGTCGACTGATGTCGCAGGCTGATCCGCGAAGTCTTCACTTAGCGCCACTGATGTCAAACGGCTTAGCGTTTGATGGGCGAGTAGCGCAAACTCAGACGAACCTGCGCTTCTAACGCGCTGTCTCGTCAGAGCCTTCGCTGCTCGCAAACACAATATGGCAGTGGATGAGTGGATCAGTTCTAGCCCCCACTATATAACTATGCATGTACGTTAAAAGCATTACACATTATGGGGTGTAAGTGGGTTACTAAATTTGCACTTTTATTGAGATTCCTTTTCCCGCTATATTCACAAATGTCGTCTGCTCTCTCTTCTGATTGTGTACATTTGACTTGTATTGCGAACAATATGGACCCTGTAGGAGCAGTCTGATCCGGTTCATATTGGTGCATCTGAATATTATGCAGCAGACGTAACTTAAGCATGAGGCACGATAAGAGTCATTTAATGCATAAATGCATGCTGGCGCATTAACCATTAAAGCGCCAATCACAACAATAGGCGTCTGTTTTTGTCTTTAGAACAGCGTGGATCCAGAGATCTAGATCTACTCTGATTGCCTTTAAAAACTTACATCAGTCATAATATTAGCAACTATACGAAACAGACGACTTAAGTAGGCGACATTTTCAGATGGCGCTTTAAGGGTTTGTACCTTCAGCTCTTGGACGATCTCATCAGTTGACCTCCCCCCCCCCCCCACCCACTCACACACACCACCACCACCACCACCACCACCACCATTCCATCTCCCAGGTCGTCCTGTTAAGCCCTACGACAATTTTTTTGTGACATCTGAAGAAAAAAAGTTATAATATTTCATGAGAATCAGAAATTTCATGAGAATCGTCTACCAGACTTATAGGTGGCGCTTCATGGGTAAGCAAGGAGACTGCAGGTGTATTTCTCAAAACTTTCCATGTTTGCAAACTTTAAGCCAAATTCGGCCAGCAACTGGGTCAATAATTGCAAAAAAAATTAGATTATAGTCTTTTCTCCATAATGTTATACCGTCAACAATGACAAAGAAAACTAGTTATTGAAACGGGCTATAATAAATGCTTTGACAACAAACAGCTGTCTACAGATAGCTAGTAAAATAACGTTCCCGTTTTTTTACCAGCCCCCCTCCCTCCCTTTCCGCACCCGCCGTCGATGCCCCCCGTACCCACCCCACACATAAACGCAAATGAACCGGTATCCAGAATAAGGCTGCAGTTGGCATGTGCTTAAAGCTCAAATCCGAGTCTTAGCCTGAAAAGAAATTCGACATAAGATGCAGATGCGCGAGCTGATCTGTACGTTTAGCTAGACCAGATCATATTTTTGGGGTTTTCACAAAAACCTTTAAAAGCCATGCCAGAAAAAAAAGCGTATTAAAAAACGTAGATTTTGGCGATCGATCTATCGGAAACGCAGCGTTTAGATAGACGCCGCCTATCCGGGGTCGCCGACGTCTTTAACATTGTGGCGTCTTAATTGTGTTTCGCTTTGATATAACCCTGAAAATGGCGGAGCACTGCATATATACACATTATTACTTTAGTAACTTGATCTGATGGGTGGGATCACGTCGAGTGGCTGCGCCAGGAACGATCGGATCACACGAGACGAAGTCGAGTGTGATCCAGTAGTTCCTGGCGCAGCCACGAGACGTGATCAGACCCATTAGATCAAGTTACTAAAGTAATGATGTTTTTATTATATACCTACATAAAAAAACAACCAAAGCTTCAGTTTTAGCAATGAACTTAACAAAATTGTGATGCGACGTTTCGACGCCGTAACAAATAACGTAGCGCCTAATTTTGATGACGTCATTTTGTGCAAATAGCGTAGCGCCCAATTTTTGATGACGTCACATTGTGTAAACATGTTACGGCAGAAGAAAATGCATTTATCGTGTTAAATTACTTTCTTATACGAAAAAAACACGTCATTATAGCGAGTAATATTGTTATTGTTCAGATTGCGATTTCGATTACGAGTTCGCCGTCAGGTGCAGGGTTTTATGTGATGTAATGGGTAAAATATGGAGGATGGTGATACGGAAAAATATCACGCTAGTAGCCTGATACAAGGTTTTGTATCTTCCAGTAGGAAAATGGGTTGTATCAGGTATATATCATCGCAGGTGTATAATAAATTCAAGTACACTCCGGATACATGCATGTTATTCCCCCAGGGGGGTGGGGAACTCTGATATTTTCATACATACGTAGTTATTTTTTGGGGTATGAAGATTTTGTAGATAGGTTTTGAGGTCATCACAAAATTTATTTAGGAATCATTTCTATGCATTTTAGGGTCTTTTCTTAAGGTGAAGGTACAGAATGGGGGATATATTTTTGGGTTGCTAAAATTTCAAATGTTTTTTGGGGGTGCTTGAAATTCCTGTTAGCTTTTTGGTTGAAGGGTAGATGCTGAGCCCGAGCCTACGTACGAAGAAAAAATGAGAGTACCCCCCCCCCCCCCCTGGGGTTGTTCCTAAGAACATAGGAGACGACAAAAGTCGTACCTTGCGGGCTAAGAAATATAGTGCAGATTTATTATTCATGCGCGGATCCAGAAAGTTTTGTTAGAGGGGGTCCGACACTAACGGATGGGATGGAGAGAGGATTGCAATGCCACTAAAAGCGGGCCATCATCGGCCCGCCAGCGAAACGCCATTGAAATGACGTTTCGCTGGTGTGCCGATAATGGCCCAACATTGAAGGCTGGCTTGGTAGCATTATGATTTGCCTGGGGGTCCGGACCAGTATAACTAAGAAACCCTATTATTTTATGATTTTTCAGGGGGGGGGGGTGGACCCCCCCCCCCCCCCTCTGGATCCGCGCATGCAAGATACAAGTGCAGATTCATTATAACCTTGATCTTACATTTAGGTAAAATCTATATTTTGTTTTCGGCTGAAACACACACTGTGCAAAATCCGGCTTTTGGAAAAACAGTGTAAACCCAGATCAGCTGGATCTGTAAACCCAAATAAGCTGGATCTAGACTGCTTTCATTATCACGAGACGACGAATCCATAGCGATTATGAAAATGCACCATTGTGCGCTTAAAGGAGGAGCATGTATACATTGTGGGCCGCGACATGTGATTTCCAACAATGTGGCATTTTGACAAGTGTAGAACCAGACGAGCATGTGCAGCCTCCTTTTAAACTTAAACACAGCCAGTAGCTTAACTCTCATATGCGCAGGCTGGTCTGAGGCTTTGCTGGTCGCACATACCACATTGTTGGAAATCTCATGTCGCGGCTCAAGTGTTTCACACTAAAACTGGGTTACTATTTAGGTTGACTTAAACGGTAGTTTGGGAGTTTATTTTAGCCAGCCGTGTCGTGTTAAAAAGGCCAACATATCTGTCATGCACGCGCGCACGCACACAATTTCAGCAGAAGTCAAACTTTCAACTCTGAGCATGAGGGGTAAGTTTGCCTACCTCTTTGCCATCTGCTGATAAAAAAAATATATCTAGCTGTGGGCCCCGCCATCAGTGAAAAGGTGCAATAATTTACAGTGAAGGCATTGATTTTGATATTTACGACAAAATTAAATTTGCCCATAAGTAAGTGCCAAAAAAAGAATGTGGCATTGCATCCCAAGTTGGTAAATGTGTCATTTCAGTGACCGTTTTGGTGTTGATCTCAGAAAGCATAGGTAAAGAGCAAAATCGGCGTTATAGGTTATGCATTCTTAAAACGTAGTTGATTCTAATCTTCTAAGTTGGTTGTGTGTTTTCAAAGTCCTTTTAGAATGTCTAAGTCTTATCATTCAGCAACAGTTGTCACAATTTTATATTTTTTTTCTTCTTAAGTCCAACTAAAATACTTCTAGAAACTAACTATAACCCAAAGTTTTGAAATCTCACCAAAATCTTAACCAAAGTATTTACCAAAATCTGAGGCTTTGACACTGGGCTTCATCTTATATACCACGAAGTCACGTGATAGAAGCTGACACAGCGCCACCTAATGACATCATCATTAATTAACCAATTACATGTATATTTCAAGTTTATCATAAAGCGCCCTCTACATAGGTAAGCTTCAATTTATATCAACCAATCAGAAGATACAAAAGTGACTCATAGTCACACCAGTTGCGCAATCTCCCAAAGGTCATATGACTATGCACACTCCTGCCAATCAATGTCAGAATTGACGTGATCTATTTATTGGTCTTATGCATTTCTTACTAAACTAAGTAACATTTGTCACCATGACCTTTCCAAAGTGTAAAACATCCCATCAGAATTGACAGGCATATCAATACGACCTTTAAGAAACAATAACAAACTGGTGTCAGAATTCCCTATAAAACATAAACATGTCAATCACAGATGTCAACAGATGGCATATTGTTAATTAGTGGGGGTAGGTTATTTTAAAGTAAGTAAGGGTGCAAATATCAGGAATCGATACAATCAAGTACCACACCTGACTCAGGATACCAATGGGAAAGTGACAAACTCACAATTTGACACCACAAATGAGGGCCAAGAGGTCATCCCTGTCCCAGCAGGTTACCAAAAGGCACATATAAACATACGCGCACAAAGTCACAGCAAACACAAGACAGATAAAAACATAAAGATCCACAAAAGAAGTACCGCCTTGGAACGGTCAGTAAAATATTTTACTGGAGGGCTTAAACCAGTTTAACGGTGCACCAACCTCACCCTTAGTTCAGATGTGGATCAAGACACATAGATGTTTGGTTTGCACGAAAGACCCCTAACTTATCAATGCATCATCTTCTAGAACATATAAATCAAGGTATAAAAAGAGATAAAGCAAAGATAAGGACTCAACAGTAATTTAAACTGAATACCGAAGCAAAATAAATTCAAAAGGTAAACCCTGGTGGGCCCCGACAAACAGCCAAAGCATCAGGCCCCTACCATCTCATCAATAGATAAGTCTTTAAGTCAGAACCTTCATAGAGTCTGAAGTCCGACCGACTGGTGTGCAATTAAAGAGGAACGCAAAGTTGCCAACCGCCATTGGGTTGACCACCAAGTACGCAGTCTGTTGCATTACATTAATGTTATAGCCAATCTTTTTATAGTGGGAAATTATTTTATTTTAAAAGCTCATTGCAGACAAGTTATTTAAGATAAGAAAACATCTGATTAAATTATGATCATGATTTAATCATGAACTTATCTATGGTCCACCTGAGGTTGGATCAACATTGGCATACATAAAATGTTCAGCATGACAAGAGTTTATATAATATTTATACAGAAAACTGATGAATTGTTAACTCTTGATTTAACTGTGTCAAGTTAGTGAGTCTTCTGAAAAATAGTAAGTGAGTATGATCAGGAAATACCACAAACCGCAGACAACCCCAGCCGTGGCACCACAAAACCTGGATAATACTCAATAGCTGAGCATGTAGGTTTGAGTTCGACCTAATCACAAACTTTCTTAGCAAGATGATTAACAAGTAACTTAACCCTTTATCATGCTGAATATTTAAACGAAATACACTCCTCCCCAACCTTTATCAAACTAACTTTCAGGATTCCAATTATAAGCAAGTGGAAACAGTGTGGACCCTGATCAGTTTGCTTTTGAGATTTACATTGTTTTTGGTTAAACATATTTTATTCAAATTAATGTGTACATGGTAAATGCAAATTGAAACAATAAGATGAGGATAAAAACGGAAGCATGTAGCTTATATAGTTCTTCTCCATTGCGAAATAAGATGTAAGTGGAAGGCAGATCATATATAATACTGTACATGATATTATAGAAATCAGTCAATGCTAACAAATATAGGTGCTTATTTAGTATGTCCATTACAGCATGCGGTGGTGCAGGTCCAGGTGTGGAATTTATGATTAAATGATTCAAGTCTTAAACAAGGCACTTGAACTATCCAATGGATTAAGCAATACTCAGATTTAAGCATTATGTTAGCATTGACAATACATAAGCTTAGATAATAAATGAAAAATAGGATGTGCAAATGTTGGTTGGAGAGGGAGGAGGGGAACACCGATACCAGGCCAGGCCTATATACGATAGCCAAATTGCAATTCACCATATCTACATTAATTGCTGGTTACCGGTTTAAAGGTGGTCAGTAATGGATAAACAGGTAACCAGTACCCCCCCCCCCCCCCCCCAATACCTGGAAATGGGGGGGGGGGGTGTCCTGGTTACCTGTATTTACATTACTGACCACCTGTAGACTGGGAACCAGCAATTAATGTAGATATGGTGATAGTGGATACCGTCACATACAACAACTTCACTCTTATTGTGTCCTAAGGCTAAGAATAAAGTGAGATGGAACTGGAATAAAACCTCCGTTGAGGTAGCTTTTAAAGGAGCAAACACTATCTAGTTGTCTGACCACGACAGGTACTTCATTCCAGTGCCTAATTACAGATGGCAGAAAGGAGTCATGGTAAAGATTTGTTCTTGTAGCAATAGGTCGGAGATTGTGAGTATTACGTAAGTTGTAGCTGGATGCATGATCAACAGATTGAGGCACTAAGGAGGCAAGGAATGATGGAGAAACATTTGTGCTCATTTTAAAGAAAAGTGTGAGTTTGTGATTCTTTCTTTTTTCGAGTGTATCCCAACCAGTTTCTTTGTAAAGGGTGTTGATAGATATTAAATTTGTGGTACCTGTTGCTATTCTTGCTGCCTCTAATTGGATTTTTTCAATTTCATTTTTTTATACTGAGCACAATTAAACCAAATTACATCACCATATTCGAGTTTAGGTCTGATGAACGCTGTATAAATGATCTCAAGTGACTTTCGATCTAATTTGAACTTTAATTTTCTCATTATGTTAATGCTACACTGTTTTTAAAACAGCATGGTTAAGCATAGTGCAGCCAAAATAAGTGAGTTCACCAATTGATGCCAATTTTTGTTCCACATTTTATTGGCTTAGATTTTCATTTTTATGTTATTTTTTTACTTATTTGTATAGGTCAATTAGATAATGATGCCTAAAAAAGTGTGCATCCAAAAAATTCAATTCAATCAGCCTCATAGAGAGCACCACTGAATTTGAATGTGAACTACTATTCTGTGATAAAGTATACTTGTATATACCAAAATTCTTGCACGACTGAAATATTTAAGAGCTTTTATAGCATGCACTTCTACTTGGGCTTTTGTTGATAAAATAAGCCTATTATGTAGAATTTATATCATTCTTTTGGTTCTCAGCATGGTCTAAGCAGGTTTGTTATGAATTGACAGTGGATTTCAACTCTAATTCTATGAGTACAATTATTGTTTTAATTGTATCCATCAAATTTGAAGAGTTGACAAGAAAAAAATATTGGTTTTTAAAACAGTAGATGATGAATATTAAAAATTACATTCTTCTAAGGTATTGGAAATAATGAATCGTATTCTTGTATAAAGAAAAGTGTGCCAATAGGTCGGTAACGTAATTCACATACCTTACACCCTGGTCTTATTTCCTGCGTAGAAACATATATTTTTCTGTAAAATATCAGGCTCTAGTGTGTTGATTAACACTTTTTACATCATCCTTTGAACATTGGAAGTAAGCTGTTGTATCTAGTTTCAATAATCTAGTTGGAATAACACTTTAAAATATGCTTATAGAATAATGATTTTAAATATTCCATATATCTGAAAACTTGTTGTGGCTCACTACAAACTACAAAATACAGAATAAATAATCTAACTTCAGTAAATGCCTTTACATGTACATATATTACAAAAAAGCAAAGTTTGCATCATTCGCAAAGATAGTTCTCAGAAAAATGGCAAAATATTCATGGTAACGTAATTCACATAGTCAATTTGCTCAATTCAATTGAAGATGAGAAGTTATAAATTCAAGTTAACTATTTTATCTATCATATAAACCATAGAAGTTATCAGCAAAGTAAGTCATGAGAACATTTGAGGCCACTGTGATCAGTTGGAATGGACCAGGATGCAAAAGCCAGAGTGCAAATATCAAAGTATACACATAAACTCACAAATTAAACCTCCAGTGGTAGCATCAACGAGATAAAATGGTTTGAAAAAGAGAAAATAACAATTGAACAACAAGTCAGACACTTATAATCACATTGATGTGCTGCATTTGGCCCTTTGATTTGACTAATCTGGCTTTTTTGTAGAATGTGAATTACGATACCTACTTGTGAATTACGCTGCCTATGTTTATCCAGCTCATTTAAAAAAACATACAAACAATCCCTTAGAGATTTTCACTACTCAAATTTGTTTTTCAAACAGATTACTTTGCATATGTTGTGTTGATATAATGAGTATCTTTATAAGTAACATGAATTGGGGAGTTGATGTACCCAGAACAAAAAGGTAAATCCTTTTTAAAATAAAATGACAACTGTAATATGGTTTAAATTGATCTTTATTAACTGGGACAGATTTGCCTTGATTAAAAACAAACATTTTTTCAGCTAGTGTATGCATTTAGAGAAGTATTTGGATTTTAGTAAAATTGTAGTAACGTAGTTCATTGTAACGTAATTCACAAATTTATGTTTCTACTTCTTTTTTTCTATGCAAACAACTTCTTGTTAAGTTCTTGTATGGATTGATATATAGTTAGGTTATAGTTCTTACACTGGCTTCAATTGCAATATTTGTACCTCTTCTTATACAAATAATACACACAGGGTAACGTAATTCACAAAACTGCAGATTTTTCTAGACAACCTCAGATATCTTTTCATCTGCGAAAAATAAACAAATGTTTCCCCAATTTTTTTCTTTTGTCCATGCACATATTAATCCTCTTGACATAGAGATGTTTGATGTGAGCTTAATATGCATGGTTTGTAATTGGTGAGATGGTGAAATTGGTAACCTAATTCACATTAGATTGTAGGACATTAATCATCAATACAACAAAAAAATGTTTTTTCACTTTTCAATCAAATGAGGGGCATTAAATGTAAGGTATATATGTGTGTCATTAAAATAAAGTTGAAAACTGCTTATAAAAACAACCATTTGAGCATAATACATTCTTAAAATTACATACTATGACAATGGGACAGCATTTTTTGGCAATTTTGGGGGCACTTGCTGTTGATAAACGTCATAAGGAATGACTATTGACCATTTCAATTGCTTTTCTTTTACTTGATTGTTAAGATTTAAGCCTAAACTAAACGTATAAACCTTAAAGTGTTAGACATGCTAAAATGGGGATGGGACACAAAAATGGCCAAATTGGTGAACTTAACTTGTTTTGGCTGAGTAAGGGTTAAATTACATATTCACCGATTCTACTTATGCAGCATAACTCATGGTTTGTATTATGTGATAATATGTTTTCAGCCAATCAATTACATGTACCAGATTGCCTGAACTGGTGACCTGACATCATGAACTTTTAACCCTTAAAGCGCCACTCACAACTGCAGCAGACAACAATTTTCACTACACCTTTCCCAATTTTGGAAAAAAATAAGGTGTGATATTTCATGAGAATCTTCTCAAATGAGAAATTAACCCTTAAAGCACCAATTACGACTGCAGCAGATGACAATTTTCACTACATCTTTCCCAATTTTAGAAAAAATAAGGTATGATATTTCATGAGAATCGTCTGCCAGCAGACGATTCTCATGAAATATCATGCCTTATTTGTAATTTTTGAAAAAGCGGCAAAATTTTAAATTGTTGTCTGCTGCAAATTATAGGTGGCGTTTGAAGGGTTAAATGACATATGTTATCATGCCAATGCACAACATTTTTCTGACATAACTCTTTCCTTGCTAGCGCGACACCTGCTGATAATATAACCTTTGCAAATAGTTTGGACCCAGATCAGGACCGACACAAAGAAATAATTTTTGAAAAAATTAGTTTTGAAAAAAAAATCAGCAGAAAGAACAAAAGAATGAAAAATTACCCAACATGTAAAGAGTTAATCTTTGGTGTGTCCTTATTTAGGCCAGATTTTTTTTATTAGTTGAATTACGAACCCTCATACTGTAATATTCCATAAAGTAGAAAAAAAAATAATTCCTAAAATTATTCTTATATCGTATCCGCCGACTCTAAATATCATTTGTTTCGTTGAAATTTTTTTTTTGAGGTTCTGTCTGTGTATTTTTGAGAGTGACACCGTTAAAAGTGGTTGTCCTATCCAGACTTTTAGGAAAATATTTAAAGATTTAATACAGACTGTTTTACCTTACTAGTTTTACTGTTTTTTCTGAGGATATTGAAAAAAAAAAAAAAAAAACCTCTGAAAAAAAGCTCTGAAAATGACCAGTTAACTGGTCATTTTCAGAGTGTGTTGTTTTTTGTTTTTTTTTCGTCCCCCCAATCCCAAATCAGAAAAAAAAAAAATCCCGTAAATCAACTAAAAAAAAATTCTGGCCTTACAGTACTAAATGTCAAAGTACATTGCAAGGTATTTTTGGCTAAACTTGTAAATATTTCATAGAAACTGAGAGTGATTTTTAGTGAAAGTCAGCAAATGGAAATTGGGTACTAATCACATAGGTGAGCATGGAAGACTCATATGACACTGTGCAGATAAGCAGTCTTACTAGAGCCTACACTACAGACATACACAGAAAAATCAAATCAGACCTATGGACGTACTGGATAACTGAGCATTTCATTCTGATGGATTATCCCATAAATATTGTAACAATAAGTTTGAATTGTCCTTTCCATTCTGATGGATTATCGTATACATATTGATACAACGAGTATGGAATCCTCTTTTCTATTCTGATGGATTATTCAATACATATTGATACAATAAGTAAGGAATTGTCCTTTTTATTCTGATTGATTATCCCATACATATTGATACAACAAGTATGGAATTGTCTTTTCTATTCTGATGGATTATCCCACACATGCATACATATTGCTATTGATACAATAAGTATGAATTCTCTTTTTTATTCTGATGGATTATCCCATACATCTTGATACAATAAGTATGGAATTGTCTTTTTTATTCTCATGGATTATCCCATACATATTGCAATAATAATTCGCATGGAATTGTCCATTTCATTTTGATGCATTATCCCATTCATATTAATACAATAAGTATGGAATTGTCCATTTTGTATTTCAATGGGTTGTAGGTTAAAACTTATATAAAATTATGTATTTCTGTCCCTGTAGATTATTTTATCGAAGCAAACAGTGTCTTACGTGGCATTTCATCTGGGTCTCCACTGTTTGCCAAAGTACCTTTTTATTGGTATCCAGATGGGGAGCGCAGTGGCTCAGTGGTAGAGTGCTTGACTCGAGACCGAGGGGCTGAGGGTTCTAGCTTCACCGGCGTCACTCATTGTGTCCTTGAGCAAGAACATTAATCCTAGCTTAGTACTGGTTCAGCCTAGGAAGACAGTCACTTTATAACTGAAGGGTTGTTGATGGGACGTAAAGAATCAAATCAAACCAAAACAAGGTATCCAGAATAAAAAGGGCCAATATATTTTATGCACACACGATAAGTATCGTTTTTCTCTTGGGCCGGCCCAAGTTATAAAATTAGCTTTTTATGAATAAACTCATTTTACCCCAAACCACTGATAACTTAGTTTGTAAACACAACAAAATATTCATGACCTTGTTAACCCATAAAGTGCCACCTATAATTAGCAGCAGACGACAGTTTCAAATTTTGCTGCCTTTTCAAAAGTAACAAATAAGGCATGATATTTCATGAGAATCGTCTGCTGGCAGACGATTCTCATGAAATGTCATACCTTATTTTGTTCGAAAGTTATGAAAAATGTCGCAAAATTTGTCGTCTGCTGCAGTCGTGATTTACTCTTCAAGGGTTAACGCTTTATATCTGCCACGTTTGCTCTCTCATCTCTTTACCTGTATATGCTTTAGTAGCTATTATTGTAAACAGAATGGACCCAGATGCAGACTTATCAGGGTTTATAGTGTTTGCTTCCAGGGCAAAGATTTTCTGAAGTGCAGCAGACAAAAGTAGACAACATTTTTCGGATCAGAAAAAAGAGTAAAGGTACCATTCAAAAATTTTACACACCTTAACTCTTTGCCTGCTTGTGTCTTCTGCTGATTTGTAAACAGTCAATCTTGTCAGTTTAGATCAAGATCAGGCTTCACGTTTTCTAGATTCAATCTGTTTGACACTCTGATGGTACTTCTGAAATAATTTTCTATAAAAAAGATAATTTGGAAGAAAAAGACAAAAAAATAACGAAAATTTAACCAGCATGCAAAAACTTAACTTGCAATCATATTCATCATAAAAAATTAGGTAGTCAATTTGACTACTTGTTAAACTGTACATTATATGGCTAACAGTGTTAAACTGGATAAGAATGCTCCCCAGTATGAAATGAACAATCTAACTGAATATTTACAATAATTATGGCAATGCATTAAACCTGCAAAAAAAAAATTGACCTGAAAAAGTTGTCTGTTTATTACGTCTGCTGCATATATTTATTGCACTCAAGAATACTCTTACCTAAGTAGCAGAAACTATGAGCCCTGATCAGACTGCTACCAAAAAGGGAGCAGTCTGATCTGGGTTAATATTGTTTGCAATATAGGCTTCTGTCGCGAGTTCGATCCCGGCCCGGTCCCATACTTTCATGGAGATTGATCATGAAATAATTTCTACGGTCATTCTCCTCCTTCCGCTGATTTATTCAAGAAGGGTTGTTGTCAGTTACAAGCGAAAGTATGTGCACGAATTACTGGTTAACCGCTTGTTCAAGCCTGCCCAGGAAAAAGTGTGGTTAGGTGAACTGACCGTCCCGCAATGACCATAGCTGTTGACTTAGGACGTAAAGCAACAAACCAAACAAACAAAAAACAAAAATATAGGCTTCTTTAGTGTATAAGCATATAACTGAGCAGATGACAATTGTCATGAATGGCAGATAATGGTTAAAACTAGACACACTGTTCGAGACACACTGCCCCCAGCCACATACTCTGTCTATAAGGATATTACAAGTTTTTACAATGCCCTAATTTGCAAAGGGCAATAATTTGAAAAATTTAAATTTCAACAGGTAATCTTCTCATTACCCTCTATCAGCTCACCAAGTTTGAAGCTCCTAGCTAAAATGTTTTTTGAGATATTTTGATTACGAAATTTCATTCTGACCCTTTAAAAGGGACAAATTGCCACAAAAGGGAGATAACTCAGACTGTCAGCTATTCTATTCTATTCTTCTTACTGTTCTCCCATTGACTTAGCGAGGCACCACCATAAGGTGTAAACTCGTATTTAAAACTGGTGAGGTGTAAATATATACAGTCTGTGTATTTACAGGTTTAACACAACATTCAGCAATGTTGACACAAATGCTGACAATTGCTAGCAATTTTTGATGAGAAATCCATATACGAGAGACGTTTTTTATGTTCGTAGAAAGGTAGATTTAATGAAAACGGCGAAAGTAAATGCATACATCATGCATATATTTGGAATGATTGAGCTTTTATCTATACATGCAACCTAAAATTATTTCATAAAACATTACTTTAATGACTTCTAAGAGGCAAAGACATACCTATATATCGTACACTGGAAATATGGTAGAAATATCACATTTACGGACTTAAGTCTCTGACAGAACGTTAGAAACAATTGCATGAAAATGGGTCTATAGCCATACACAGCTCCTGAAAATATGGCTGCAGATCAAGGACACCACGTGCTACAATATTATATATACATTATAGCAAATGGGCAGCAATTATTTGATATGGAAGATTTGTTTGGAACCTCAGCAAATTGAGCAGTATGCATATAAATTTTTAATGTAAAAAGTTGACACAAGTGGAGGTTGGATACGGGCTTTTGAATGTTGCTTTATATGTTAGCTGTAAAGTAGTATTATAATTTTTCTTGTTTATATGGTAGATGGAAGTGTTATGGTAACTTTCATCCCAAAACAAGGTATATACTTTTGTTTTATTAGAAATGAACTGCAAAATAAATAGCGTAGGGGGTGCTAAAATTCCTTATTTTGTATATAAATGACGTCATGCAGCGTTACTATATTTAGAAAATACATTAAAACTGTTTTTGTGCCTCTTAACAGGTTTTGAAATAGCTGCAATAAGAAAATTATGCAGATCCGATTGTTATTGTGTTTTCTACGCGGGTTTGATTTACCCCACCCACTTTTTATAACATGGGAGTATGCCAGTACTGGCAGTTGCCAGTTACACGCTTAAATAGATACATCAATATAACTGCTGACGAATGATTGAGTATGTCATGTGCTATGCAAAACCAGAAGAAATTTTAAAATTTGTTCACAATCGTAATTTTAGCAGATATAATAACTAGCACTTGACTGTGATTATTTTGGTATATTGATGGGTGTTTTAAAATTGTTTTAGAAAAGCAAACAACATGCTTATAGTTTTGCTGCACTTGTCTACGCTTAGCGTTTGAATTGTTAATTTTGATGGTGCAAAGAAAAAATCGGCTTGAAAAATGCTTATATCACCATAGCGAATGGAACTTTACAGCGTCTAATTTCCTAATGGCTGCGTGGTTAAAATGACAACGGATTTCGGCCAGTGTCCTTTTTATGCCCTATTCTAAGCTATATATCTTGACCGAACGAAGCGCTAATGATGTAAAATATATATCAAGTGATAGACAGGAGCTAGGCCTTTCAAAATATATATACTTATGGTACCGTAAATTCTATATTTGTAGAGATACAGCCCGATTCTACGAACATAAAAAATGACCCTCGTATATATATGAAATTTCAAAACCCTTATTTTGTTTTGATAGACGCACGCACTGGCAATATCCACTCCCACTTTTTCAAAGTTGGGGGCATAAAACTTATTGATCAGCCCACAAACATAGGTCAGTTGGGACAAAAACAAAAATAAACTAGTAAGGTAAAGTTTGTGATTTATTGTGTAGAGACTGGACAATATACAGCCATACATGAAATCACTCAGCATCATCTGAGCCGGTGTCCAGCAAAACATACAGTCAAGCCAGAGAAACACTTGACATAAAGTGCAACCGGTGTTCACTACGCCAGTTGGCATGTGAGCCCATCCAAGACTCAGATCAGCCTGCGCATTTGCGCAGTCTGATCAAAGTCTTTGATGCTCTCTCTATGGGTAAGTCAAGAGTCTGATGTTTCTTCAGGTGGTAAACTAAACTCTGATCAGACTGTGCAGATGTACAGACTGATTTGAATCTTCACTGTATGCACAGGCCAACTTGTACCTTATGCCGGATACCGGCTATCATTTACGGTATAAATATTATCTAAATAGAAGATGTTTTTAACAACTAACAAGTCAAAATGCAGATAACATATAATGAGGGGTGATCTACAAGTTCACAGCTACTGTATTATATACCCTCAAAGGAATGCAGAATATAAATGTACACAGGGGGGGTAACTCTCTGGAGCATCAATATTTAGGATCTAAAAAAATTAGGCCTATTTCCACTAACATGCAAAAATGGCTTGGTAGGTCAGCAAATCTTTATATTTTGAACAGACTTTTATTTGGTGTAAAATCAAAAATATTTCACAGGGTTAAATTTGGAAGATAACCCCCTATAAACACTCAAAGGAATGCAGAAAATAAGGTGTATATAGGGGCATCAATATTTAGGGCCTTGTGTCCAATAACATGCCATGAAGTTGCCCAGCCATGACGGAAAAATTGCTGACTTGGACATACATGTACATCATCAACACATATAAAACTTTTAACAAATACTGTATTGTGATTGCCTTTAGTAATGTCAAAACTATGTTCAAAGAAAATAAACTCCACTGACTCCCTCCCCAAGAAAAACAACACATTTCAACAATTCAAAACAGTTAAAGTACCACTATGACCTTAAAAATGGTGGTCAAATTTTAAATTGATTATCCTGTCCTCATTGTTTCTATGCTAATTTGGTTAAAATCCAACAACATGTTTAGAAAATATACATGAAAGTAACTACAAACTATCTTTTCAGAGAAAGCAGATTTTCTCCCATCACCCAAACCAATCAGGAAAGTCTTGCACAATTCAAGAATCGAAACAAGCCTCGGGTATACGTAAGGCGAGGACTATGTACAGAAAGGCTCCTTTTCATTATCCGGAACTGGCTGCAATCACATTGGTTATTGTGCTGACATGGTTTCTGTGACGTCAGCGTCAAGTTATGTAACATCAGCATCACATTATCAATGTAGATCCTGGATGTACATCCGAGGTCTGATTCCAAGGAATTGGCTGAGGCAGTTCCTATTGCAGCCAAATGTGTTTGCGTATACATTTTAACTTAAAAAAGTTAAAATGTGAGATTATTTTATCCCAGTATTGAGGGTCTCTTGATGATATGCATACAAAATGTGTTCGGAAAAGTAATACTAATCTAGTTTGAATTTTGGTAGGGGTTATATGTGATGGCATTATCTCCTCTACGACCCTCTTTGAGGGTTAGCAATCATAAAGAAGTGATGCCCTGATTCATACATTTATAATATAAGATTTAATATTGTCTACGTTTTACTAAGAATGTGCTTAACATGGCAAAAAGCGCATAACCTGATGTTGCATCTCATCTGGGTCTACACTATTTGTTAATGCTCCTTCTTTTGAATCATTTGCATAAATGCATTAACCATCCCCATTGCCTATGTTGAATTTTAGGCAAGCTATGCCCCGTAGAAGTATGGTAGAATAATGGAAATAGTCTGCTTGTTAAGTTGTGGCGTTATCGTTAGAAACAGAGTTTTCAATTGCAATGACAAATGGCAATAGAAAACACTGTTTATAGATATTTTTGATCCGAGTTTGTCGATTGTTAAGAGCGTTTTACGCTTGCCACCTATCTGGTGTGATCATGGACATTCGATTTATTTACTTCATATGCTACCAAGGACTTCACATCAAGGGAAAACTGGTTCATTGTTGGTTTGATTTGATTCTTTACGTCCCAGTCAACAATTTTTCAGTTTTGTCGGGACTGGTATTCCTAGGTTGAACCAGTACTTAGCAAGGACCGATGTGTCTTGCTCAAGGAAACAAAGCAGTGTGACGTCAGTGAGGCTCAAACCTGCAACCCCTTGGTCTTGAGTCAAGCACTCTACCACTGAGCCACTGCTCTCCCAGAAAACTGGTTTAGTTTCCAAAATATTGCAAGCATTTTTCAGCTTGACGTTGGCTTTGAGGTTTTATGTACCAGTCAACAGCTATGGTCATGTCGAGGCGGTCACCTAGCCACTTTTTCCTGGGAAAGCTTGACTAAGCGGTTAACCAGTACTTTGTGCACATACTTTCCCTGGTAACTGACAACAACCCTTCTTGAATCAGCTGAAGGAGGAAAATGACCGTAGAAATTATTTTATGATCAATCTCCAGGAAAGTATGGGATCGGGCCGGGATCAAACTCGCGACCCAAGGATGATCTACAGGCGGACTTGCCACTGACTCTTTGCTCAGTACTTAAGGGGTATTCAGGCTAATTTGTCCAAAATATGTATAAAAAACTGGCCTGGCAACTTAGAGGCCATCATTTACATCTACATGTAGTTCAGGACTATTTGTGCCAAATTATTTTCTTATCAGTCTGGACCAGAAAATTTTTGAGAAGTTTTTCCCTATATACGTATATATAATAGGAAATGCTGGTCTTGGCCCAAGCTCTTGGTGGCCATGCTTTTTAACAGATCCATATAATTTGAACAATCTTAGTAGAGGGTCATCCAAGGATCATTTTGTGGCATCAGCCTCGTAGTTTCTGACAAGACTTTTCAATGTTTCCCCTATATATACATAGGAAAGGGGTAACCCAAGGATCAGTTGTGCCAAATTATTTTCAAATCCAGCCAGTAGTCTTTGACAAGATTTTTTAATGTCTTCCCAATATATGCATAGGAAAAAACTGGCTCAGTACCCTAGTTGCCATGTTTTTCAATGGATCAATACAATTTCAACAATCTTGCTTGAGGGTCACCCAAGGACCATTATGTGCAAAATTATTTTTGACAAGAAAATTTTAAAGTTTTTTTTATCCTATATGGCAACCAGAAATCTGCATGGAACGGAAATCATTAAACAACTTTGAGAGGGGACAACCCTAGCATCATTCCTGTGAAGTTTAGTGAAATTCCACCCAGTGGTTAAAGGGTAGATGTTGTTTAAGGCAACTGACGGATGGAAAGACTGACAAGGGACATTCTTTGATTGCAATAGCTCACATTGATTAACAAATTAACAACTCTTAAATTGGAAATAGACTGGTCAAACTGATGAGTTCAGCTTAACTGGATTAAGCAAGTTGTGTTTTCAGGGGTGGCTTAGAATGAGAGTCTAGATTTTTTCTTCTTTCACAATAAGCTTATACTAGCTATGGTTTACAATTAACCCTTTTCATGTTAGGCCTTACAACATGATCATCCTGTTTTGATAACAGTGTACATCCAGATCAGCTGGCTTCTGAGAAGCCAGCTGATTAGGATACACACTGTTTTCATTCTACTTGTTAACCCTTAAAGCGCTACTAAAAAAATGTATTTGGAAATGTCGTCTGCTGAAGTCGTCTGCTGCAAATAATTGTCTAACATTACTGACGAATTAAGTATAGAAGCAAACAGCGTGGACTTAGCACAGGCTGCTCCTATAGGTGCAGTCTGATCTGGGTCCACACTGTTTGCGATAGAGGCTTCTTAAACATTTCAGCAGTCGAGAAAGCAGACGACTTTTGTTGCGATTGGCGCATTAAGGGCTAAATACATGGTAATAACTGGACTCCTGCGCTTTGGATAAAAAAAATTGGGGAGGAGCGTAGTACATAAAATATCCAGCATGGTAAGGGTTAACAGAAAAGAAGGATACTGATCAAGAAATAAAACTGAGAAGTTAAAGCATACAATACAATAATTTATTGCATAATAAAATTTCTTTTACTCAAAAATAAATCACGTATACATATGACACAATACAAGTCTTAATTTAAGATCCTATTTAAGAAAGACAAAAAATGAATCTACCTAAACTCTTTGAATGCTAGGAAATTTTGTCGTCTGCTGATATTTTTCAAAATCAAATTTTTCGAAAAATTATTTCAGGAATACCATCAGAGAGAAAAGTAGATTTTTGTCGTCTGCTGGTATTATCAAAAATCAAATTTTAAGAAAAAACACCATCAGAGAATCAAACAGATTTTTGTCGTCTGCAGATATTATTCAAAATCAAATTTTAAGAAAAAATACCATCAGAGAATCAAATAGATTTTTGTCGTCTGCTGATATTATTCAAACTCAAATTAAAAGAAAAAATACCATCAGAGACACAAATAGATTTTTGTCGTCTGCAGATATTTTTCAAAATCAATTTTAAGAAAAATTCTTTCAGGAATACCATCACAGTGACAAACAGATTGTATCCAGATCAGGCCTGACAAAATGTCGAGCCTGATCTGGGTACAAGCTGTTTGCAAAAAAATTCAGCAGACGACATAAATCGCCACTAGCAGGCAAAGAGTTACTCAAAAGTAATTACTGCACTAACATACACAGTTTGCAATATACAATAAAAACAATACAAAATAACAAAAAATACAAATCAACATTGAAAGCCTAGCTAGCACTTATCAAAACCATATGGGCCTTGATGTGACAAAACCTGTCATCAGGGTTTCCGACAAAGCGAGACTAAAATCAGTCTCCTTAGCTACAGAGACTAGCTGAAAATTCACCTGTAGCAAGTTTAAATATGATACTTTCCAAAAAACTAATAACAAAGGCGCTGATCAGTCTGTGCGGATGCACCGAAGACAGATTTTCTCATGTCAAGGCCCACGTATAGTACATGTTCAAAATATATTAACATAAGTTTTCTGACAAGTAAACAGTGTATACCCAGATCAAACAGCTTCATATGGTATCAGAGAAGTCTGATCAGGGTCTACCCTGTTGGTCATTGCTATAAATCCTTAGCACAGGAATGTACGGTAACTCTTTAAAAAAAATAATTTTTTCTTTTTTAACAAAGGCTAGGGAAAACAAGGCAGTTTCAGATCAGACTACTTCTAAAGCAGTCTGATCAGGGTCTATTTTTGATAATTCAATATGAAACTGGTTAAGTGAAAAGAGCTCAAATTATAAGAAGATTTATTAAACCCTATTGTCGTGCCAGCCAAGAGTGACAGTGACGTCATGTTTTGTTTACAAAGTTATCAGGGACTTAGAATCAATAGATCACTTATGTATTAATCCTATCCTGTGGATAGGATTAATACACAAGTGATCTATCGATTAGTGTTAGTTCAAGTAATGTGTACAAGTCAATGTTTTACTTAACAAATGTAAACAAACTATCACATCACTGTCACTCTTGGTTGGCATGACAGTACTACCTTATTCAGATACCTCTGTACATGTATACTTCTTGCCATATTTGGTAAACTTATCTCTCTTTGCCTACTGGGTAATTTTGCATGCTTCTTTTTTCTTTTGTCGTCTGCTGTTTTTTTTTTCAAAATCAACCGTTTCTAAAAACTCTTTCAGGAATACCATCAGAGTGTCAAACAGTTTGGATCCAGACCAGGCTTGACAAAATGTGGGTCTCAGATGGTTCAAAATGTTTGCAAAAATTATCAGCAGACGCCACTAGTAGGCAATATGACTACCTTATAAGATGTAGGAAATGGTGTTTGAAATAGCAAACAGCTTAAATCCTGATCAAACTGCTCATTCACTAATAGGAGATTTACTGTCTGTCTAATTAAGTTATTGTAAACAGTATTTTATTTTTAAACAGTGCACAAAGGTAAATCACATGGAAACCAATGTAAATGGTCTATTTAAGAACTCAGTGTGGCACTTGTCTAACAAAGGTCAATTTTAGGTCAAGGTCACAAATATGCCATAAACATTAGACACTTCATATCAAGAATATGTGTATCAAATATGTACAAGTCATCTCATACTGTCCCTAGTAACAAGTTTAAAATGAAGGTGAACACTAAAGTGGACGGTGACTGTGGTATTAATAGACTTTTCGCTTACTGTAAAAGCGGCAATGTTTATATTCATATCTGGGCGTGGTTCCCCTATTTCATCTGCTAAACAAGGGAAATCAAGTTCTCTTTATAATTTGGTGAAGAAATAATAAGTTGTTTGGGCCTCGCAAACGTGCGTGCATTTGATGAAAATCCTAACTGTATACACACTGAACTCACATTTATTTACCCTTAAAGCGCATAATTACAAAATGTTTTTTTTTGTCGTCCACTAAAATAGACAAACAGTGTAAACCCAGATCAGACTGCTCCTACAGGAGCAGTCTTATCTGGGTCCACACTGTTTGCCTCGATGCTTATGTTAAATAGAAATTTTCAGATTCAGTTATTTTGCTGGGGTTTTAAGGACTAAATAATGTGTTTTGCGTCTATACTGAGGTAATGACACAAGATGATACAGTTACTTTTGAATAAAACCACACCTCATTTTCAGCTTTCACCTATGTCTAAAGTTGACCAGTCCTAATTACGCATTCATGAGGTGCCGCCTTTACAGTAACCAAAAAGTCATATAATATGATAAGAAAAACAGACAAAAAATTCTATACCTAAATTGCCTATAATAAAGCAGGTGTGAAAACATACATGTAAAATTGCTTTGTTGCTATAGTAACAGAACTTGTTTGTATAGTAACAAATATTATGCTATTATCACATCTGCTAGGGTATGTCTTGTTGCCATGGTAACAGAATTTGTTTCTATGGTAACATGTTAAGATGTCTTGTTGTTATGGTGATAGAACTTTGTTATGGGCCAGGCACTCTCACCTATTTATCTACATAAGGTAGATTTCGCATAGCTTCTAGTATATAATCAATCTCTGACAACTGCGTCAGAGAGTCGACTCTTTGGCTCAGTGGTTAGAGCATTGGTCTTGTACCGGGGCGACCCAGGTTCAATTCCCAGCGAAGGCACGGGAAACTTTTTGAGCAATGGTTTACTTTGTTACAGCTTTCATGTCTTAAGATGGGGTCTCGTCCGCGATTGGACATTCGTTTGCCTAAAAGGCTTTCTGTCATCATAAATGATGACTCCTTTGAAGAGGGGGAGTGTTATGGGCCAGACACTCTCACCAATATATCTACATAAGGTAGATTTCGTATAGCTTCTAGTATATAATCAATCTCTGACAACTGCGTCAGAGAGTAGACTCTTTGGCTCAGTGGTTAGAGCATTGTTTTTGTACCGGGGCGACCCAAGATCGATTCCCAGCGAAGGCACGGTAAATTTTTCAGCTATGCTTTACTTTGTTACGGCTATAATGTCGTAAGAACTTGTTTCTATGGTGACAGAAAAATGCCACAGCACTATCTTCTAGAATATGTCTTGTTGCTATGGTAACAATTATTTCATATCCAAATCTTCAAAGGTATGCTTGCATACCCTTGCAGAAAGAGTTAATGGCATAAATGGGAAAGAAAGTGTTGCAAGCTAAAGTTTTCAAATGATAAGCTAGCAATAATACATGAGCACGACACACTTAAAGTAATAATTATAGTTTTTTTATTTTACATTCATGCATTTTTTCTTGTGATTTCATTGGTTAAATAGAATTTACTTTACTTGAGCCAGCTAATGAGATTTTGTTACTAAAAATAATACCATATGTTATGAACTGATTTAGACAAGCCTGGGCATCCATGCAGTCTCCCGCATGTGAGCATTTTTACACAACACATGTTACAAAAAGGAATGTGATGTAAAAAAATAATCATGAAATGAAGTCAAAATGGTGTAAATTGAAAATTTCCCAAATCCTGAAATTTAGAAATACAAATCTTAAAAACTTTCCGTATATTGATACTTTCAAGTTTAATTGGACAGTTAGTTTTCAGAAAATAAATGAGATAATATAGCAAAACCCTGAATTCAGGTTCAAGGCTATAAAAGAAATTCATGCTCAACTCATCTTAGCAGGAATTTAATCCAACAATTGTTGGCATTTTAACATTTATAAGCAGGATAAGTACAACATATGAGAGTTTGTACACAAGAAAAATCTTTGTTTTTTCAGTATTTTAGTTGTTATAAGTAGTTGAAATTTCATGCTCAGTCCAGTTGAACATGGAAACAATTTTGTAACCTCGTGACCAGAAATAATCATGAAAACTTTCACCCATGAAGTCACAAATGAGCCAGCCCATGAAGTTTTCAGCATAGGTTTTAATAAAAAAAAAAATCTTTGAGAAAATTGTAAATATTTTCTTACCCAACAGTTTTAACATATGTTATGGGTGCTCAAACGAACGATCACATTGAGATGGTTCTTTTGAGTACCCACAACATATATTTTGGTTAAGAAATATGAAAAAAGATTTGGGTACACAGTCTTAACTAAAGTCATGTAACTTTCAGGTTTTTATCCTGTCAAACATATGTTTTGGGTGCATTAAATAAACGTGTCTCTGTGAGATGTTTCTTTTACGCACCTATCAAACATAAAACGGGTGCGTAAAAAACCCGTTGAGAGACTTTTCATTTATGCATAAAAAACATATGTTTCTATAGACAGTGTGAAAAAACTGGTTATAAATAGGCCTTATTCTCTGAATCCAGTTTGTCCCAAATTCAATTTGAATTAGCAAGTATTTCATACAATCAGAGTTTGAATTATCAAGTGTTTATGCATTAGGGATAATATTTACACATTTAAATATCTCATGTTCTGGTCCAAGTTCTAACATATTACACTTCGTGATTTTTCTAGCACACAACTTTATCACAGATGGTATATGGAAACTGTACAATGAAAAAGAAAAAAAAGGGAAAAAGGGCCAGCTCATCAGATTTTGGTACTGATCAAACATGCATAAAAAATGATTTAACTCTTTGCCAACTGGGTATTTTTTCATTTTTTTGTGGTCTGTTGATTTTTTGCCAAAATCAACTTTTTTGAAACATTCTTTCAGGAATACCATCAGAGTGTCAAATAACTTGGATCCAGATCAGGCCCAACATTTTGTTGGGCCTGATCTGGGTCCAAACTGTTTGAGAAAGTTTCAGCAGATGGCACTAGTAGGCAAAGAGTTAAACGAGTATGCATAGCTATTTAGTGGTAATAGCTATTTTTGTGGTGTGAGCCTTCATCTACAGCCCTACTTTGTGTGTGCAAGCAGCAAAGGCTCTGGTGAGACTGGATGGATGTCCAGGCTCATCATCATCTTTATTTAAGAAATAGATCAGCTCTAGCAGTGAATTATTGAGTAATAATTCATTGTCTAGAGGTCAGTTGTAAAGAAGATCAAATCACGAGGTGTAGCGTGAGTGATTTATCTTTGTACAACTGACCTACAAACAGTGAATTATTACTCAAAAAATTCACACACTGGAGCTGATCTATTTCCATTCTAACACACAATAAACTACGAAAACACATTTGAAGGCTTCAGCTTCTTCCAATTTTCCGCCATTGCACTGAAGAACTCCTGCCAATACTTAGACTACGTCGCAATCGTTTACGTGTATTTGTAACGTCTTTCAAGTGTAAAAACGATGTTACACCGTCTAACGCCGTGAATGACGTCATTTTCCAGTACAAATGACGTCAGCTAGCATGCCCTTTCCTTGCGCTTTCAAAACTGTGAATTGTTGTTTGATATATCACATTTTTTTAGAATTGACTCTATAGGCAAGGTGTGATAGAATAATCTTATATAGCATACATGTAAGTCCCAAAATCTCATGAACTGGCGCATATTTTCTGACACACAGTTTATATGATATATTTACACCTCTATTGTACTGTAAATTCAGAAATTTTAGCAAAGTTTTATTTCTGCGAAACTTCCCATATGCAATATTTCGCAGAAATAAAACCCTCACGAAATTACTCTGTCCTTTACTGATGTAGATAAATTGTGCTTCAGTCACAAATTTTTAATGTCGCAAATATTTCTTTTAACACTATTCACAAATTAAAATTCTCATGATTTTTTTTGAATTAACAGTATTTCAATGTAGCAAAAGATGGATTCATTTTCTCACAAACTGACAGTTGTCCAACATTACAAACATAAGTAGTGCCTTTAAGTGGCGTTATAGAATACCGGTACGGTAAATGTTCTAAAATTTCGAACACTCTAAAATTACGAACACCTAAAATTATCACCGAAAATAATTTTTAAAACATCCTAAAAAATCGAACACTGCCCTTTTTCGGAAAAGTGAATTTCTAAAATTACGAACACACGTTATTTTCGGCAGAAATCGATGTCCGTCCATCTGTGTTCGGTATACTTCTACCGTACAGCACGTGAGCGGTATCGACATTTGGAAGGTTCAATTCTACTTAGATGGGTAATCTGGCACGTGACGTTCTATTTCGCAAACCAGCGCGCGACGTTATGCATTATTCAAGGTCACCAGCATTGACGAACTTGATGCACGGACAAGTTCCTGCAACGATTCTGAAACTGCTTTGACTAACCCTATTGAGTATATGTATCCACCCAAATGGCTGAGATCATTATTTATGACCAGAGGTCGCGATTCAGCTAATTGTACGTGAAATATGCACGTTGACACACGCATAGTGAGTTGTGACACGTACTCGTTTTTTTCTAAAGAGAGAGAGTTGTGGAAAATGAGACGATCACTTAGGAGAATGAAATAAGTTGATGTATAGTGATTGTAGTGGACGTTTGGAACACAAGGGGTCATTCGGTTTCGTGCAAAATGCAGAGAAAATCATGCAAGTCGCATGTTTTTTTCTCACCGAGACATCCAATGCGGAAAATAAAGCCATCGTACAGTATATTTAATATATATACCGACATGCCTGCAAGAACTCGCACGTGGTCATCATCTCATTTTTTTCACGGTACATTACCGTTAACTTAAGGCTTAAATATGTGTGATTCTCAGGTTATCCGACGGACACGCCCTACCCTCCCCTCCCTTTTAAACATTTTAAAGGATTTCCCAGTTCAGCAATATGTCAAAGCAGGGCACTTCTATCATTCTAATTCTATGCGTGTGCTCTTTTCTTGAACACAGCTTGGACCCGAGCATGAAATCAACTTGCGCGGAGCCCCATATGAGCTTGTAAAGACCCTGCTGGTACTTATGACAGATGTGATCAGCGAAGGCCCAGGAGAGCATGTGTGTTTGCACAATCTTGTCAGGGTCTCGCTCACTAACAAAGGTTTAAGTGGATGAAGACTAGCCAAATAAGAATTCAAGACATCTACGTACATTATCTTTAAACTACTTGTCAGCGGTTTTAATCAAATTCCTCAAAATGGAACGTTTTAACAAACTGTTGAGCCGATCGCGGCGTCTGTTTGTCCTCATGAAACTGCACATGGAAGGTCCTACGAGTGCATAACCGGTATAATGTACGCACAGACGCACATACATGTACCAAGAAATAAATTGATTGTAACATGATTCTGCATCTTGATGAATTTAATATTTACATATTTAATTTCATGAAATAAGCCAGCTATGCGAGCAGCGAAGGCTCAGACGAGCCTGCGAACCCACGGAAAATCGCCAGCGCCTTAACTGCCCACAAACACATAGAAGAAATGCATGCCGTGGCTGTGAATTTAAAATCAGTAAAGCCCTTGAGATGATGGGGACATCTCGGAATGCGCTTTGTTTTACCACACGTCTGTAGATGTGTGTATGTACCCCGACTTTGTTACATGCGAAGATCAGTCTGCGCACCGCACAGCCTTATCAGCACCTTTGTTTCTAAAACAAAACATTAAACATTTTGTTGGGCCAGATCTGGGCTACTACTGTCTGCTAAATTAGAATTAGTTTGTCACAACCTCTTTGGGGGGGGGGGGGGGGGGGGGGGCTGGGCCCGGTACTGCTAATAGTATCAGCCGCAGACAAAGGGACAGGGTAATGGTTCACGGACATGGTTTGAGATCAAAGAAGCCGACTATCAGACCACGTGTTGTTGTTGTTTTAAGACTCGGGTAGCACGCGGTGGGAATTGGCGCACGAAAACGGACTTAGCACACCAAACATAATTGCCTAGCTGTGTCTCCTTTTCATGGGTTTGCATGAAAAAACCCAATTACAATGGACTCGAGCATGAACGGCGCACTGCTTGCATGAAAAACTAGATTTTTGGTACTTGTCTGAATTTTTCCTTTTCTTTGAGATATGAAAGTACCAAGCGTATCGTACCCATCGGCTCGAAGCCAATATATCATAAATTGAGCCGCGACGCAGTGTTCTGACGAGTGTAGACTCAGACGAGCCTGTGCAGCCTCCTTTTAAGCTCACAAACTCCAAACGATGTTCAGTCAGTAGCTTAACACTCGTAGAATATTCAAGCGACTAGCAAAGGCTCTGATCAGACTGTGCATATGCGCAGGCTGATCTGGGGCTTTGCTGATTGTTGGAAATCTCATGTCATGGCTCAATTATATTCTTTCGAGGCATCGGACGCAAAGTCGGACATTAATTCTTGCTCGGACCCAGTATTTTTATTGGGTCCGAGATTCTTGCCCCTGATTTCGTTTGGCAAGACCTCGGAGATCTTCTGGATCCAAACTATTTTCAAACTTTGAAAGCAGGTGGGAGAGAGAGAGAGAGAGAGAGAGAGAGAGACTAGCGCTTGCATACGAATCTCTTGTAATCTCGAAAAATATCATGAGCTTCTCGTGCGCATCGGCTTTTGCACGACAAAGTCGGATATTCGACGGTATTGATGCTTTGCATGCTTTCTATCGCATTCCCAAATGTTTAAATTGACGAAACATTCTTTCCTGAATTCCATTCGGATCTGATCTGGATCCGAACTCTGACAACGTTTTTTTTTCTTTTTAGGGGAGAGAGGATCCAAATATCACTAAAAGCGGGCCATCATCGGCCCGCCAGCGAAACGCCTTTTAATGGCGTTTCGCTGGCGTGCCGATGATGGCCCAACGTTGAATGCTGGCTTGGTTGTTCTGAGAATTTAAAGGGATTCGATCTAGTATTGCTAAGGGGTCCGGACCCCCTGTCCCCCCTCTGGATCCGCGCATGGGACCGGACAATGTATACACTTATTGACGGTATTGATGCTTTGCATGCTTTCTATCGCATTCCCAAATGTTTAAATTGACGAAACATTCTTTCCTGAATTCCATTCGGATCTGATCTGGATCCGAACTCTGACAACGTTTTTTTTCTTTTTAGGGGAGAGAGGATCCAAATATCACTAAAAGCATGACTTATATCGGCTTTTGTACGACACTTTGCATACTTTCTATCGCATGCACAAATTTTTTAAATTGACGAAACATTCTTTCTTGAATTCCATTCGGGTCTGATCTGGATCCAAACCGTTTTTGCAAATGTAAATGGAGAGAGAAAGAGAGAGAGAGAGACTGGTACATGCACATCATTTCGGGAAAATCAAAGTGCACCGACAGATCGACAAGTAGAGAGAGAGAGAGAGAGAGAGAGAGAGAGAGAGAGAGAGAGAGAGAGAGAGAGAGAGAGAGAGAGAGAGAGAGAGAGACAGAGAGAGAGAGAGAGAGAGAGAGAGAGAGAGAGAGAGAGAGAGAGAGAGAGAGAGAGAGAGAGAGAGAGAGAGAGAGAGAGAGAGAGAGAGAGAGAGAGAGAGAGAGAGAGAGAGAGAGAGAGAGAGAGAGAGATGTGTGTTCTTTTAGAATTTCGTCATTTTTTTAACTCTGAGAACTTGTCTACGTATTTCAAAGCTTCGTGTATATCTTTGCAAAAGATTCTGATCGACGAGATAGCCTTGAGTGACTGTATTACATTATAAACGGCATTTGCGCAGATGGAGAGCAAGCTTTCTGAAGGAAGAACGAAAGTGTAGCGATTCATCGGTAGTCCGAGGTTAAATAAGTGGACTTTTACGACTTGTAAGTAAATTGAGTGACATAACATGCACGTGCCTGGCTCTCGACTTGGCAATTACCGCACGTGCTGGACATTTTACTGACTCAGTCCGCGGTTGAAAAGAAAAATGAGAAGATAGCGCAGAATCATATCGCCGTGTTTTCCACACGTAACCGTCGTTTCTACCACATTTTAACATGCATATATACCGTTTTTGCTCATGCTTAAGACCACATTCTAAAATTACGAACACAAGCACTTTTTCTGAAACGTAATTTCTAAAATTACGAACAGCGGAAAAAATAATTATTTTTTAGTGTTCGAAATTTTAGAACATTTACCGTAACTCATCATCATCATAATTGGATTTTTGATTAACGTGCAGGTTAACATCATCCACATCAGTGGGCCCCCTTCCAGGTAACTGCTGAATGGTTTACATGACGTTTGATATACATTCTACTTATGAGCTACACTCAGGCCTCCAGATAAGAGTGCGTATTGGAAAACTATTTATGTTGTGGGTACTCAAAAGAACTGTCTCAATGAGACGGCTCTTTTGAGCACCCAAAACACATGTTTAAATTGATGGGTAACAAAGTAATTACAAATTTACGCTCATAAAATTTCCATATTTGGACCTATGTACACTCCTTCCCAGTTTTCAACCTGTCATTAGCATCTATCTGCTTGAAGAGTGGAAATAATGTGGATTCTGATCAGATGGCTTCTCAGAAGCCATCTTATCTGGATCTACACTGTTTTCAAAACAGGATATATCCCGGTTTAGCTTGGTATCGACTAAAATCTATTTTTGAGGGAAAACCCAGTAAAAATATATAACTATCCAGGTCTCCCGAGGTTATAAAACTTTTTCCATGCTCAACTCAGCTGTGCACAAAATTTATCCTGCTCATAAATGTTAAAATGCCAACAATTGTTGGCATTTTAACATTTATCAGCGTGATAAATACAACATCTGAGAGACTTAAAGCATGAAACTTCTTTATTTGAGGGTATTTTAGTTTTTATGAGCAGTTGCGTTGAGCATGAAAAAAGTTTTATAACCTCGGGGCCAGGCTCCCCGTTAAGAGGGGGTAACTGTCAATTTTTTTTTTATTATTAATCTTCCAAATTATATGTTTCAGTACTCAAAAGAACCGTCTCAATGAGACAATTCTTTTGAGTACCAAAAACATATGTTTAGACTGATGGGTAAAAAATAAGAGTAATTTTATGCACAACATCTTTGCTTATTTGAATATTCCTCTTATTTAGTGCTAGACTAACTAGTCTTTGAATTCCTTGTGCAAGTTAGAAAAAAATTGTTTGTTTGTTTTGTTGCTTTACGTCCCAAGTCAACAGCTATGGTCATTGCGGGACGGTCAGTTCACCTAACCACACTTTTTCCGGGGCAGGCTTGAACAAGCGGTTAATCAGTAATTCGTGCACATACTTTCGTTTGTAACTGACAGTTAGAAAAATTAACAAAATCATCATGGTTATGTGAAGGTAATAGATCACCATGCTTACATTACATCCTTCAAATCCTAGTGTATGACTTTTAAAAAAACACCATGGTTACATAGATCTAAATCGCCATGGTTACATAGATCTAAATCACCATGGTTACATAGATCTAAATCACCATGGTTACATAGACCTAAATCACCATGGTTACATAGATCTAAAATACCATGGGTACATAGATCTAAATCACCATGGTTACATAGATCTAAATCACCATGGTGACATAGATCTAAATCACCATGGTTACATAGACCTAAATCACCATGGTTACAGTATCCTTGATTTCCATATGTATAACATTTAACTTAATCACCATGGTACAAAGATCTCACAATCTATGGTGACATAGATCTAAATCACCATGGTTACATAGACCTAAATCACCATGGTTACAGTATCCTTGATTTCCATATGTATAACATTTAACTTAATCACCATGGTACAAAGATCTCACAATGCTTACATCTGACCTTGAAGTCTGGTGTATAAAAACTAACAAAATCACCATGGTTACATAGATCTCCACCACCATGGTAACGAAGCATCCATGAAATCCTTGTGTATAAGAATTAACAAAATCACAATGGTGGCATATCTCCGTCACCATAGTTACGTAACATCCTTTAAGTCCTTGTGTATAAGAATTAACAAAATAGACGTGGTTACATAGATCTTAAGAAACAGTCTTGAGGTTACAGACTAGTGAATCATCGCCATTGAGGCTGCTGTGGGTACGGTGCTGAGGGAGGGTAGGGGTACTGCTGAGGGTAGCCACCAGGCTGTTGTTGTGGATATGGCTGTTGTGTTGGATATGGTGCCTGTCCTGTAAACAGAAATGAATAATGTTTGTGATTATGATTTTTTTTGTATCTATAGGGTCTACATTTACAACCACACAAGTAGCAAGTTAGCAAAAACAACTTCTGTGATCGGTTCATAAAACAGTGTAACTGTCACAAAACAAAGACGCACTGACCAACTATTTTTGTCACAACGGTAAGTTTCTCAGTGTGCGGTCAGAAGATTTCTTGCCGGTATCCGGCCTATAGGGTGCTCCTGAGCAGGTTTCAGAGATGATTGACACTCATGTCTTGCGCGTAGGCGGGTCAAAACCCTTTTTCGTCTCATATGATAGGACAAAACCTGTCATGTGACGATTCCCTAATTTAACACGCCACAATAAGAGAAGCTAGTCACATTTTCTTTTGGCCCTTAAAGAGCACACTTGTAATGAAAAAATTCAATAAGCAATGCTTATTTGATACCCCCCGCACAGTAAGAGTCAGTGAAAAAACTTGGCAAGTTATAGTTCAAACCAGCAGACCTTAGTTTTGAAAAGAAGATTTCAGTAGAATCTATGCAAGCAAAAATTATAAACTCCTTCATGCATATGTTCAATGTGTGTGTATTGTATCGGCAAAGTATCAAATTGATCCATCAGAAGCTGTAGTAGGAGTTGATCAGCCCATGAAGGCATCATCTATGCATATACAAAAGCCTTATTAGGGAAAAATTGTCTAATTTCTCACAGCTGTCATTTTGTCAATTTTTTTTTTCTGAACCAAACTCCTTCATGCATATGTTTAATGTGTCTACAGTGTATAAGCAAAGTATCAAATTGCTCCATCAAAAGCTGTGGTAGGAGTTGATAAGCCCATGAAGGCACCATCTATGCATATACAAACATCTTATTAGGGAAAAATTGTCGAAGTTCTCACTGCTGTCATTTTGTAAAAAAATATTTTTTGTGAGCCTAAATTCTTCATGCATATGTTCAATATATCTACATTGTATAGGCAAAGTATCAAATTGCTCCATCAAAAGCTGTAGTAGGAGTTGATCGGCCCATGAAGGCACAATCTATGCATATACAAAAGCCTTATTAGGGAAAAATTGTCTAAGTTCTCACAGCTGTCATTTTGTCAAAAATTATTTTTTGTGAACCAAACTCCTTCATGCATATGTTCAATGTGTCTAAATTGTATAGGCAAAGTATCTAATTGCTTCATCAAAAGCTATGGTAGGAGTTGATCGGCCCATGAAGGCACCGTCTATGCATATACAAACACCTTATAAGGGAAAAATTGTCTAAGTTCTCACTGCTGACATTTTGACAAAAATTATGTTTTGATCCAAACTCCTTCATGCATATGTTCAATGTGTCTAAATTGTATAGGCAAACTATCAAATTGTTCCATCAAAAGCTGTAGTAGGAGTTGATCGGCCCATGAAGGCACCATCTATGCATATACAAAAGCCTTATTAGGGAAATATTGTCTAAGTTCTCACAGCTGTCATTTTGTCAAAAAATATTTTTCAGAACCAAACTCCTTCATGCATATGTTCAATATATCTACATTGTATAGGCAAAGTATCAAATTGTTCCATCAAAAGCTGTAGTAGGAGTTGATCGGCCCATGAAGGCACAATATATGCATATACAAAAGCCTTATTAGGGAAAAATTGTCTAAGTTCTCACAGCTGTCATTTTGTCAAAAATTATTTTTTGTGAACTAAACTCCTTCATGCATATGTTCAATGTGTCTAAATTGTATAGGCAAAGTATCAAATTGCTCCATCAAAAGCTGTGGTTGGAGTTGATCGGCCTATGAAGGCACCATCTATGCATATACAAACACCTTATTTGGGAAAAATTGTCTAAGCTCTCACTGCTGTCATTTTGACAAAAATTATTTTTTCTAAACCAAACTCCTTCATGCATATGTTCAATGTGTCTACATTGTATAGGCAAAGTATCAAATTGTTCTATCAAAAGCTGTGGTAGGAGTTGATCAGCCTGTGTATGGCCTATAATAGCATAAGCATAAAACCCTATATTAAAAGCAATTTAGAACTACAAAGGGAAATAACTCTAATAGAATTGGCCCCTAGCCCTTACTTTTTTGTCTAAAGTATTGGTCTTGCATATATGAACATGTTTGCAAGGTGTGATGAAAATCCAGCTATGACTCTTCAAGATATTAGGGAAACAAAACGTTACGGACGGACGGACACACACACACACCCACGGACAACGTGAAAACAGTATACCCACCACAAACAAAGTTTGCAGGGGGTACAATAATTTCTCGGAGCAAATCGTAATGTGTAGGGAAAACTTGGTATGAAATTGGCTATATTCTTACCTGGGTACTGCTGCTGTGGGTTGGGATATCCTTGTCCCATGGGGTTGGGGTAACTCATGTATGGGTTATGGGGGTTGTAGGCTCCCGATGGCATTGGCGGCAACGTCATAGAATAGTTCTGTGGGGGATAGGGAGCACCCCAAGGTTGTCCTGCACCTGAAATTATAATAAAAATCTTGTAATCAGTTTGTTTGAGGGTTTTTTCTTTCTTTTTTAAGGTTTGATGGCTCAGCTACCAAAATTTTAGCAGTGTTGGGATGTCTTCATGGGCATCCCAATGGTGCTCTGCATGCATTTGAAAAAAATCTTAACATGCTCTAATGGTATTACTGAGAGTGTTTCAATCTATCATTGTAACCAGAAAATGAGAAGCGACATGAGATTTCCAACAATGTGGTATGTGCGACCAGCAAAGCCTCAGACCAGCCTGCATATACACGCAGTCTGATCAGAGCCTTTGCTAGCCGCTTGAATATTCTATGAATATTAAACTACTGACCGAACAGAATTTGGAGTTTCTAAGCTTAAATGAAGGCTGCACAGGCTCGTCTGAGTCTATTCATGTCAAAATGCCACATTGTTGGAAATTACATTAAGTCACGGCTCAAATTACTTCCGTCATATTTGAGGAGCACACTGGTAGAGTGCTTGCCTTCAGATCGAAGGAGTGTTGGTTTGAGCCTCACAGGAGACACTGTGCTGTGTCCTTGAGCAAGACAATTTATAATCTGCTAAGTACTGGACTCTGGAACATCATGACATGACTTAAAATTCTTGACTGTGTTGTTAAGCATCAACTTAAATCTGGATCTAAATTTTTGGTAAATCTTGGATAAGACCCTCTCCACTCCTCTCCCACCCCCACCCCACCTGCCCAATCCATATCTTAACCCTTGAAGCGCCAAGAAAAAAATGCATCTGAAAATGTCGTCTGCTGAAGTCGTCTGCTGCAAATAATTCCCTAGCATTCCTGACACATTAAGTATAGAAGCAAACAGCGAGGACCCAGAGCAGACTGCTCCAATAGGAGCAGTCTGATCTGGGTCCACACTGTTTGCCATAAAGGCTTCTTAAACATTTCAGCAGATGAGAAAAACAGACGACTTTTGTTACGATTGGCGCATTAAGGGTTAAGCCAATCAAATATGGTAACATACATTTGATAGCTGCACATTAATTTAAATTGGGTAATTAACATGGATACAGCTGTTTTACTTAACCCTTAAAGCGCCAATCACGACTGCAGCAGACGACAATTTTTGCGACATTTTCCCCAATTTTCGACAAAAATAAGGTATGATATTACATGAGAATCGTCTGCCAGCAGACGATTCTCATGTAATATCATGCCTTATTGGTTATTTTTGAAAAAGCGGCAAAATTTAAAATTGTTGTCTGCTGCAAATTATAGGTGGCGGTTTAAGGGTTAACAGCTGTTTACCTTTCGCACGATCATGGCACAAATTTTCTTGATTAACTGAAAATTATAGGAAACAGTACAACTCTGGCCCCTTATAGGGCCTGACATTTTTCAAAATTGTTTGACAGACTTTTTTAAGATTTCTGAAAGTTTCTGAAAAAATGAATTTTATTAAAACCTGAAGACGACATAAACATGCAAAATAACCAGCATGCAAAGTCTTAAAGTCACCATCCCACATTTTGTCAATATATCAATACTCTTATAAATCTTACAAATTTATAGAATTCTGTCAAATCTCAAGTCAGCACCCATTCAATAATTACCTAGTATTTGTTATTGGTGGATAAATTGCCCAAATATACACTCAGACATAAGTTAAGCATCACCCGAACATTATTTTAGGGACGTTTTTCGCGTACAAATTTCCTGCCAAATATTTTTTTAGATTCTCATCCCCAACCGCCCCTATGAAATATAAGCAAATAAAAAAAAAATAGCCATCAGAGGAGATGGCAAATCCCCCGACCAAAAAGTAATTGATATGCAGTTACAAGCAGCCAACCTAGTATATATATTTGATGTGATAATACTGAGTGTCACTGCGAACAAAAGTGGAAGGCTGACTGTAGAGACTTCATTTTTACCTTTAAATTCATCCAAGGGAGGTACGTTAAAATGTAAGCCCTAAAGAGCAATCATTCTTAAACCGAACAACACACTGTGACTCAAAGATATATTTATACTTAACACCATTAAACTCTTAAAAGATATAAAAGTTATTAAGAGCACAAAGTTTCACGAATAAAATTTGTTCGTGGGAGATAACCCAAACACAAAACTAGAGGAGATATAACTGAGTAAGCACAAGTGAATTGTTATAGATAAGCAAATATGGAATAAATACTATGGTGTTTTGTGTCTGGAAAGGGTCCATGTGTGACATGTACAAATGACAGTTTTGTTTTGCTTAATACCTATAACAGAAAAAATATGCATATGAAAAATCATGCATATATTGTGACACTATATATATGTCTACCAATGATCATAAAAATATCTCAAAGGGTATTAAAGTTATTGAGTGCACAAGCTTCCTCCTATAAAGTTCATTCAAGGGAGATAACTTATAAGTCCAGCAAGGGAGAACAACAATTCTTGAATGCAAGACACCCCCTTGACCTATTATACATATATACCATATATTATCAAAATATCTCAAAGGATATTAAAGTTATTGAGCGCACAAGCTTCCCCCTATAAAGTTCATTCAAGGGAGATAACTCAAAAAACATTAAAGGAGAGCAACCATTCTTGCACGCAACACACCGTCTTCACCTGATATACATGCATGCCAAATATTATCAAAATATCTCAAAGGGTATTAAAGTTATAAAGTGCACATGCTTCCCCCTATAAAATTTAAATTTCACTCAAGGGAGATAGCTCAAAAGTCCATTAAAGGAGAGTAACCATTCTTGCACGCGACACACCGTCTTGACCCGATATACATGCCTACCAAATATTATCAAAATATCTCAAAGGGTATGAAAGTTATTGAGCGCACAAGCTTCCCCTTATAAAGTTCATTCAAGAGAGATAACTCAAAAGGCCAGCAAGGGAGAGCAACTATTTTTGCAGAGATAACTCAAAAGGCCAGCAAGGGAGAGCAACCATTTTTGCACGCGACACACCGTCTTGACCCGATATACATGCCTACCAAATATTATCAAAATATCTCAAAGGGTATAAAAGTTATTGAGCGCACAAGCTTCCCCTTATAAAGTTCATTCAAGAGAGATAACTCAAAAGGCCAGCAAGGGAGAGCAACCATTCTTGCACGCGACACACCGTCTTGACCCGATATACATGCCTACCAAATATTATCAAAATATCTCAAAGGGTATAAAAGTTATTGAGCGCACAAGCTTTTGTCTACGGACGGACAGACGGACGGACAGACGGACAGACGGACGGATGCCAGGCTGATCGCTATATCCCCCGATCCTTTTCGGGTCGGGGAACACACCGTCTTCACCTGATATACATGCATGCCAAATATTATCAAAATATCTCAAAGGGTATTAAAGTTATAAAGTGCACATGCTTCCCCCTATAAAATTTAAATTTCACTCAAGGGAGATAGCTCAAAAGTCCATGAAAGGAGAGTAACCATTCTTGCACGCGACACACCGTCTTGACCCGATATACATGCCTACCAAATATTAACAAAATATCTCAAAGGGTATGAAAGTTATTGAGCGCACAAGCTTCCCCTTATAAAGTTCATTCAAGAGAGATAACTCAAAAGGCCAGCAAGGGAGAGCAACCATTCTTGCACGCGACACACCGTCTTGACCCGATATACATGCCTACCAAATATTATCAAAATATCTCAAAGGGTATGAAAGTTATTGAGCGCACAAGCTTCCCCTTATAAAGTTCATTCAAGAGAGATAACTCAAAAGGCCAGCAAGGGAGAGCAACCATTCTTGCACGCGACACACCGTCTTGACCCGATATACATGCCTACCAAATATTATCAAAATATCTCAAAGGGTATAAAAGTTATTGAGCGCACAAGCTTTTGTCTACGGACGGACAGACGGACGGACAGACGGACAGACGGACAGACGGACGGACGCCAGGCTGATCGCTATATCCCCCGATCCTTTTCGGGTCGGGGGATAAAAATGGAGTGGAAGGTTTTTCTAAAAAACCTTCCACCCCATTTTTTTTTATTTGCTTATAAAAGAAAACAAATGTTTGAAAAGGGCTGAACATTTTTGGTGCAATTTTTCTTGCCAGCATATTTGCAAAATAAATTTGGTGTGGCCTTTTATAAATTTATTGACGTATCATTTTGAAATTCTTTGTCTACTAGTGTTATCTGCTGAAAACCTTTGTAAACAGTTTGGACCCAGATTAGGTCCCAAACTGTTTGACACTAAGAATGTTTCGAAGAAGCTGATTTTGAAAAAAAAGAAGACAACAAAATTACCCAGTAGGCAAAGAGTTATCTCTATACATCTTTTTTTATAAACAGTGTAGATCCTGATCTCAATGTTGAGCAAGATCTATAGCTACTAGCTTCTAAAGATGCAATCTGACCAGGATCCACACTGTTTTCTATGTTGCTTGCCAGTCCATTACATTGATATAAATATAATCATCTAACTAGACTTGTTGACAAAAGTGGATTCCTAACACAGTCTAGGGACAAACGCTTTTGAGGAACTCAGATCTGGGTTCATAAATTTAATTGTGTTATCAACACTCTGAGATTAATTGTTTATTTAACTGGGTTCAGCATCTGAATTTAGAAATTACTCTGTCATAAGTTAGCTCCATGCATACAGCAAAACATAATATATATTTATCATTGCCTTGTTAGTACTAAATATACAGCAAACAACTTTAGCAGACGACATTTTCAGATGTGTTTTGCTGGACCTTCAATGGGTAACAGTGCAGACGCTGATCAAATGTCGCCAGATGTACGTAGCATTACACCTGGGTCTTCACTGTTAAATGAAGTTTACTTGTATCCAAAGCTAATCAATGGCCTCAAGTTTTACATGCATGGAGATACGGTAAGCTTACAGATTTTATCTAGACTGTTTATTTTGAAAGCAAATCTGACAGAGTGTTGATATATTTAATTTTACTGCAGTGATTGTTTTAAAGGTACAGGGGCATCGGACCAGGATATAGCCTGTTGTGAAAACAGTGTGGATCATGAGAGGCACTGTGAAAAATTGTTTCCAAAAGATATGATAAACACCTTTTCAATATTTTTAAGATTTTGCCCTTATTTCTTTTGAAAAATCCCACAGGTCGAACATCTATGAGCCAACACTTTTACAGTTTGTCCTAAAAGAGGAACAGAAAAAAGGATAATTGCCATCATGCCAGTTACCCCTAAACATGAAAATGGGCCAATTCATTTTCACACCAGATAGGCGATAATCGAAAACATGATATTGACGAACGTAGATCAAAAATAATTAGAAACTGATTTTTCGATTGTCATTTGTTGAAATAGCACTCTAGTCATACCACTACGGCAATTTGGGTCTCGTCACTCATTCCGGTGTTACGGTAACTTTTTCATCATTTAATCACAGGTAAACACCCAAAAATGCTTGGGTTCCGACTGAGTTTTGTTCATCAAATTCACATTGTATCTTTTAGCTTTAGAATTATACAAAAACTTTAATGTTTGATGTCTAGGCACGAAATAACTAATTAGGGTTTCGTCATTGTGGACAATTAATCAATGACAAAACCATATTATTATGATGAAACCGTAATTGACATTTTTTTTAATATAACTGTGAAAAAACACATTTAAAATCTGATTTTATCTCCGTTTTGACAAAACAACACAGAGGTTGTTATCTAGATGATGCAATCTCGAAGCAAACATATTCGAAAGTTCTCATTTTTGTCAGCCTTTTTTTGAAGGTCATTTTACTATAACACCGGAGTGGGTGACGAGACCCAAATTGCCTGAATAGGGCGACAAATGGTAATTGAAAACGCTGTTTTAAGTGAATTTTGATCCTCATTCGTCGATTGTAAAGAGCGTTTTCGATTGCCGCCTATCAGATGTGATTTTGTTAGTTAGAATTAGAATAACCCTCACAAATTAGGTTAATCTGTGTTTGTTTATCATGAACTAATCCTTTACAATTACAAACCGGACAAAATGACTTAACCCTTAAAGTGCCAATCTCAACTAAAGTCTTCTGCTGTTCTCATCTGCTGAAGTATTGAAGAAGCCTCTATGACAAACAGTGTGGACCCAGATCCGAACGCTCCTATAGGAGCAGTCTGATCTAGGTCCACCCTGTTTGCTTCTATAGTAATGTTAGGCAATTATTTGCAGCAGACGACTTCAGCAGACATCATTTTTCAGATGTATTTTTTCTTGGCGCTTTAATGGCTAGTTGTGCTCCCAGTGAAAACTCAGATCAGCCTGGGAATCTGTCCAGTCATTGATGCCAGCAAGAAGATATCAGAAGTCCTTAGCTAATAGCTATATGATATACCACACAGTGAAGTCTATGATCTAACTTATTTGATGGCCCAGCTGATCTGTATCTTATTTGGCTGTTTTTTATCATGAAGTGGCTATTACTTGGGCTATTATGGGATGGGCTGTAAACATTATGCTTGAATGCATGGGCTTTTCATAGTTTGGGCTCAATATGAACTCTTTGCATGCTGGGTAATTTCTCATGCTTTTACTGTCGTCTGCTGATGTTTTTCAAAATTAACTTTTAAAAAAAATTCTTTAGGAACACTATCAGAGTATCAAACAATTTGGATCCAGATCTGTCTGTCCTGATCTGGGTCCAAACAGTTTGCAAAGGTTATCAGCAGATGACAAGTCGCTGCTTGCAAGGAAAGAGTTAAGTTTGAATGGGCTTTCACGGTGTGGGTTCAAAATGAACCATGTCATTTAGAAAACTTGGCAACCAGGTAGCACTCAAGTCAACCTGTTCAGCTACAAAGACTAGCAAATATCTTGAAAATTTAGATTAGGGCAGCCAACCTCTAGCAGAGTTTTGATCAGCCTGCACATATTGTGTAATGAGGTTTTTTCTAACTCTCTCCTTGTTCGAGGCGACTTTTGTCCTCTCTGCTGATAACCTTTCCAAACAGTTTGGACCCAGATCAGGACTGACAGAATGTACCACTATTCCTGTGGCAACCTATAGCACTTGTGATTTTGCATGCATGTAGAATGAAAGCTAATATGACGCTACCTTATACTTGCTTCATCTGAATTTCGAATATTCTGGCTATGTAATCATTTTAGATGAGCAGGCTGGTTTGAAATGGACAAGGCTTGTCTGTGATGAGGCTTGACATACAGACATATTTTGCTATAGTCACTGTAGCTGTGCCGGCTGTTCGTGACAGAATATAGATTTTCAAAATAACATATTTGAGCCACAACATGAGATTTCCAACAATGTGGTATGTGCGACCAGCAAAGGCTCAGAGCCTTTGCTAGTCGCTTGAATATTTTATGACTCTTATGCTACTAATTGAACATCATTTGGAGTTTCTAAGCCCCTAAAGCGCCAAGAAAAAAATGCATCTGAAAATGTCATCTGCTGAAGGCGTCTCTGCAAATAATTGCCTAACATTACTGACCATTTAGGTATAGAAGGAAACAGCGTGGACCTAGAACAGTCTGCTCCTATAGGAGCAGTCTGATCTGGGTCCACACTGTTTGCCATAGAGGCTTCATAAACATTTAAGCAGACAAGAAAAGCAGATGACTTTTGTTGCGATTGGCGCATTAAGGGTTAAAAGGAGGCTGCACAGGCTCATCAGAGTCTACACCTGTCAAAATGCCACATTTTTGGAAATCACGTCACAGCTCAATTTTAGTGAATTAGGTCTTGACAAGAGAAAAACTTGTCTTCTGGGTTTGTGACTAGGTATGATTGAAATCAGCCTGCTCAGCTACAAAGACTAGTCAGAATATTGAAATTTTGCGTCTACAAAGTAGTCATTATTCTTTCCAGAAAGCAAATAACAAAGGCGTTGATCAGACTGCACAGATGTGCAGGCTGGTCTGCGCCTTTGTTGTTTATACACAACAAAGTCAGGTTTTTGTGTGGTGTCTGGTTAAGTTTGAACTCAGCATATCAAGTTTTATTGCGCTACTACTTCATGTATTCATTGATTCTGCATAAAGGGTAATTTCAAACCTCATTTACAGTACTAAAACCTAATACTAACATACAAGTTTTCAATTTTTAAACCTTGTCCTGCTGAACCCATATTTATCCCTTATTGAAAACACTGACCGTCCAGATCAGCTGGGTTCTGACAAAGCGAACTGATCAGGATCAACATGGTTTTCCTCTCTGCATTAAAACATCTGGAATGCTGCAGGTTAACAGGATAAAAAATTGGGGAGGAGTGTCGTGCATAAAAATATACAGCATGACAAGGGTTACCTTAATCTATACTGTAATAGTGTAGATCCAAATCAGCTGACATCTGAAGAAGCAATCTGATCAGGATCCACAGTGTTTTCCATTCAGTCTGTGCCTGGTTTTGGTCCATAACTGTTTTGCCAAGGTTATCTGAGCAGATGACATAAGCAGGGCAAGTGTTCAAAAGGATAATTAATACTGTAACTCTTAGCCTGCTAGTGGCGAATTTTTTTTGTGTGCTGATGATCTTTGCAAACAGTTTGGACCCAGATCAGGCCTGACATTTTGTCAGGCCTGATCTGGATCCAAACCTGATAGTCTTCTTGAAAGAATTTTTTTGAAAAAGTTCCATTTTGAAAAAAGTCAGCAGATGAAAATAAAAGCATGAAAAATTACCCATCGAGCAAAAAAAAATAACGGCTATATATTCTGTACTAAAAATTGCTTTTAACAGTAGCAATACAATTTTTTTCAGCAATGCAGTTTTCAAGTTTAGGAGCCTCTGGTCCCCAGTTGAAAGGTGTATAGAAAATCCCTGAAAATTTTTAGTGCAATATTCATAGGCAGGATTGGAGGAAAGGAAAGATAATAAGTATAAGAGTTGACATATTCTCACAATATTATAACTGTGACAATGTAAAGCTGGGTGGCTGGGAATCGATCTTGGGCAGCCCCGGTACAGAGGTTGATTATATTCTAGAAGCTATGCGAAATCTACTTCATGTAGATATGTAAGGTGAGAGTGCTGGCCCATAACAACATTCAAGAATGGCTGTCAACTCCAGCTAAACCTGGTCCCACAGAGCTTGCAATCACTGCGCAACCTCTTTGGGACTAACAAAATTGAAAATCGCAGAGAGGTTGCAGAAGTTGTGATAAGGATTTATAAGGTGACATCAAGGTCGCTGAAAAAAGTAGTCCAGGACCAACAAAATCACAGAGAGCTTGCAGAAGTTGCTGTAAGGCTTTAGGGTTACAAGTTCGCAGAACAAAAGTAGTCACAGCCAGTCTTCAAGACTAGCCACGACTAATGGTTTTCTAGTTGCCAACAGTTATACAGAAACTTAGGAAAATATAATGCCATATTCTTAGAAAAAAATAAAGGAAAGAAATTTGATAAATATAAGAGTTGATATATCTTATATACAGTGCAGTCCCTATATAACACACCTCATTACACCTCATTATAACACAGATTTGAATATAAAATAGTCAAGATGTGCCTCCCAAATTTTTTTACCATAGAATTTTACAACGGAATTACAAAATTCTTTGGTAAAATTGTCACTTTATAACATTATTCACTTATAACATGTTCAATCCCTATGGACCCTAAACCTAGCCTTATAAAGGGACTGCACTGTAACTAGAAATGGCGTCCAAAGACTGTAGATGCAACCTCTTGAAAGCTGGTGAAGAATTATATTTTATTTGTGCAAGAAGGCTTAGCATAAGTCTTACCAGTGTTAGTATCGGTGCTACTGCCTAAAATATAACATCATAGACTGTATTTGAGCTATATAGAGGCCCAACTGGGCCACAATCGCTCACCTGAGAGAGACTTATTATGATATGCTATACAGCACAATGGTGGCCATCTTGGATGATAGATAAGATCCAGGCCTTTAGATAAGAGGGTGTAATCCAAAATATGATTTTCCTATTTCTCATCCAAAACAAATTTTGTGGGTACTCAAAAGAACCGTCTCAATGAGACGGTTCTTTTGAGCACCCAAAACATATGCTTAAAGTTATGGGTAAGAAATGATTTACCAATGTACGCTGAAAACTTTTGTTTCTCTAAACCTGTGGTATCAGATTGCAGAGAGATGAGACATTGTTGAAAGAATTACAAGATTGCCATCTAAGATATCTAGGGATTTTTTTTGGTGTTTTCTCAGGCAGGGGCCTAAATTCGGCCACATTCTCAATGGAATTTAGATAACTTTTTTCCCAATTTTGAAAAAAATCCCAATCTTCAAAACAAATATATATATTTTGTTTTTTTGGAAGACTGGTATTTTCATTCAGTCAACACACATACAAGCTACATGGTGACAATCTCCTTCAATTTAATGACAATAGTATGTGTAATATACTCAGAGAAGAAAAAAGTTTAGACAGTACAGAAACTGTGTGCAATAATTTTGTTATACAGTCATAACATTGACAAAAACCTTGCTCAACATGAAATTCATTTAATTTCCTATAAATGTGAACATTTTCAACAAAACATTCTGAAAATAAACCGATTTTCTTCATAAAAATCACACATCAAAATTCAAATTTCAAAACTCAAAAATCAGTGGTGCACCCCTCAGACGATTTCTGACCGTATAGCCGGAAATTCTCGTACCGGTTGCATGTCTAAGACGTTTAAGAAGTTTCTGAGCGGCCAAGAAGCAATTACATCATGTTGACGTCACTATGACCCTAACTTCAAGTGGCGTCGTTATCCGTGGTCTCCCTGGCGAGGGGTTTGTCATTTTTACTGCCAGACTGTGGAAAACGTGTTTGCAGACGATAAATTAATCGTTCATCACATCCAAAACTACGTGGCATGTCAGCAGCACGTGCACCTACTTCAAGAAGTCCAAACGCTGTATTTCTGTAATTTGTCGATAGCCTTGACGGCAACTAAAGCTTGCTAGCACTGAATTTTCTCCAGATAATTGCAATAGGAACAACTCTCTTTCAATATCAAACAGCATATGAGAAAATAACCCTGCCGGTTTACCGCCGCACATGCATTTTGAAATTTGGTTGATACAGTCTAATAGAGGCATTATTTACCACACAATAAACGGGTACATGTAAAGTTACGTTAATACAACTCATGTATACACTTTGATAATGATATATCCAGTATTGTTGATTTTATGCGAAAACATAAATACTGACTAAACTTTTTCTCTGAGTATAGCGAATTTGTTTTTTTTATTGACCAAAATTGACATAATTGCGCACAATAACAAATTTCCCAATTTAGGGGTTTGCCGTGCTAATTTTCCCAATCTGAAAGGCCCTAGGGCTCCTTCCCAAAATTAAAAAAAAAAATCCCTGATTTCAGAATGTAATGATTTTATCAACTCTGAATCTTCATGTTGCCACAATGACTCCTACTAGGTTTCTGCATAATCTGATATTTGGTTCTGATCTCATATACTGTTCGGGAAATGTCATTTTAAGAATTTCAAGATAGCTTTGATGGCCACCTTGGATATCAGAATGCATTTCTGAATCTTTATTTTGCCCCAATACCAAGCCAAGGATTATTTTCTTTTTCATCAGTTCTAACATTTGTTTTAGGTGAAGTCTAATATTTTGTCTGGTCCTTCATCTACTATACTTACTGTTGCAGCGAAGGCTGGCTCACCTTGCCAATGCAATAAGTATGGTCTAATGGAGACGGGGCCACAATTTTAAGTCTCGTCTGACAGACTGGAAAAGCTGAGGATCGACCTGGTGATGCCTGGTTTACAAGGTTTCCATTACACCACAGTGACTCCTATGTGTATGTTGTTAGTTGTATTCATTTAAAATCAATGAGCACACCACGGTTTTTAACAAGGAAGCAACACCAAACAACACCAAAGAAAATTCCAACTATAAAGTCTAAAAAATTTGTGAAGCAGAATGTCAACTTACCATAATTTTGACCACTTGGCTGATTTGATGCACCTGAAAAAGACATGAAAGAAATTATATAGCTATGTTTTGACAGAAACATTTTTTAAGGAGAAAAAATATCCCTCCTCAAAAACTAGTTTTCGGAGGCAAGTTACATATAATCATGTGGCTGGTACCAAGGTTATAAAGTAAATTCCATGCTTTAACCTTTAACCTCATAGAGATGCCTTTTGACACCTTTGCAAACAGAGCAGACCCAGATCAGGCTGCTCTTATAAGGGCTGCCTGATCAATGTCTACTCTGTTTGCTTATGGATAGATGCCATAATATATTAGATCCTACACTCGTGGACCTGACAAGTAATTTCTTTGTTCTATGTACCAACATGAAAGATTATTTATATAATTACATGTATTCATAGTGGGTGGAGCTTAGCATGAATATTCATGAAGGAAAGGGTTAATAACCTGTGTAGCAAAATAGAGTGCTGTCCCATTATAATGCTATGTTTGGAGTCAATATGAATGGACCATGCTATATGTGAATTGTATTTTAAAGAGACTATTTTGCAAAGGAATAATAGGAAAATGACCATTTTGTGTTCATTTTCCTATAATTCCTTTGTAAAATTCAATGGTTAAAAGATCTGGGAGCCTTATATCCAATTATGAGCTATAATGAAGTGGGTATGAATGGACTCTGTTGTGAAACAAGTGAGGTATTAATCTTGCCCTGAACAACATCATTTGTTCTGGTTTTAAATTTTTGAATTTTAGATCTATCCGGACCAATTTGGATGAAAGTCATCAGAGTACTCTTAATCTAAATCCTAATACAAAAACTTTAACCCTTCGCCTACTTCGAAAAAATGTCATCTGCTGAGGTCGTCTGTTGCATGTGTAATGCTTGTACATGTACATCAAAGACTAATTTCAGCATACAGGCATACAGAGGAGCAGTCTGACCTGGGTTCACACTGTTTGCTTCAAAGAGGTTTAAAAAGACAGAGCAGACATCATACAGATGACATTTAGCCACATTTACCAGCTGAAGAGTTAACTCCAAACCTAGAATATGGAAAAGAAAGATGCACAAATAAACCTATGTTCTGTATTACTTCAAAACAAACCAACCAACAACTGGAAAGACTTTAACTTTACACCTTAACGTACTTTGTATGTTGGGGTATAATTAGGTTCATGTACCAAAACCTAATATAATTTCATCATGTTCAAATGTGTATGAATTTAAATGCAAGCCTGGCCTCGAGATTATAAAACTTGAGTTCATTCTCAAACTCAAAATAAAACGCAATGATTGGCTGTTTGCGGACACGTGTCCGCAAACAGCCAATCATTGCGCTTCATTTTGAGTTTGAGACTGTACTCAAGTTTTATAACCTCGAGGCCTGGTTTATTCTTCGCATGTTGGGTAATTTTTCATGATTTTGTTGCCATCTGCTGAGTCTTTTCAAAATTAACTTTTTCAAAAAACAATTCAGGAACACTATCAGAGTGTCAAATGGTTTGGATCCAGATCAGGACCGACATTTGGTTGATCCTGATCTGGGTCCAAACTGCTTGCAAAGGTTATCTGCAGACAACACAAAAGTAGAGTTACAAGCACAAAGCCTGTTAGTGAGAATTGTGCACTGAAGTACTTTGTCGCTTATATTCTACAGATTTTAAAAAGTCTTGCAATGTTCATGAAAATGAGGTCAAGGCCACCCAAATTAACGATTCATCATCATGCCCCAATGTTACCAATATGCAAACTTGGTCAAAATCTGGCTGCAAGTTCCTGAGATATTGACTTACAATAACATATGATAATGCATGATGGACATCAAACTGTCACAAAAGCACACCTTGATGAGACAAATTGGTAATCTACTTTAAGGGCGGTAACTCCACAGGGGAGGTAAATGAAATCATTATATTGGATTGGATTGGACTGGACTGTCCTACTATCAAGTATTGCTGCTGTTTGGTACAATGGAAAGAATGGTAAATTTCTTTGCAAAACTAATAATAATAATAAGTTTATTCTTTGCATGCTTGGTATTTTTTTTAAAAAAAATTGTCATCTGCTGATTTTTTTGTTCAAAACTAACATTTTCAAATACTTCTCTGAGAAACGGCATCAGGGTGTTTTGTTTGTTTGATTTGATTCTTTACTTCCCAGTCAACACTCTTTCAGTTACGTTGGGACCAGTCTTCCTGGGCTGAACCAGTACTAAGCAGGGATTAATGTGTCTTGCTCAAGGACACAACACAGTGACGCCAGTGAGGTCTACCACTGAGCCACTGCACTCCCCATCAGGGTGGATCCAGATCAGGCCTGACATTTTGTCGGGCCTGATCTGGGTCTAAACTGTTTGCAAAGGTAATCAGCAGACAACAATAGCAGGTATAGAGTTGAGTGCAACATGTAAGCAATTATAAGAGAAAAGAAAGATACAGTACCCATGACACCGGGCGGGGCTGAGGCCCCTGAAGGTGCTGAAGTTGGCGGCACTTGTGATGGGGGCACTTGTGAGGGGGCCTGTGAAAAAGTTGGCGGGGGCGGCCGAGCTGGTGGCTGTGTTTGTGCTGAAATAAAACGTAACTGAACACAACATCTAAACTCAGAACCACAAGAAATACTGCATAGTCCATAAGTTTAGTTACGTAAAAATTTTCAGCGTAAAATTGTAAAAATTTTCTTACCAATAATTTTTTGCATATGTTTTGCGTGCTCTAAAGAACCGTCTCATTGAGATGGTTCTTTTGAGTACCCACAACATATGTTTTGGTTGAGAAATAAAGAAAGTTATTTTTCTGTTACACACTCTTAACTAAATAAAGCCCCTTGAACACAACATCTAAACTCAGAACCACAAGAAAGACTGCATAGTCCTAGATAAAAGTGTTTTTTTTATTAATTTTTGTTCATTGTTTGTTTCATTTTTGTCTTTTACCCAAAATGAAAAAAATGACTACCCTATTCAGCCTACTAAGTGCACAAGCACCTATACCAACACTGCATCCATTATCTATTTGCATTCTGGGTAATTTATCATGACTTTTTTGCTGTCTGTTGATTTTTTTTCTTCAAAATTAACTTATTCAAAAAATTCTTTCAGGAACACTATCAGAGTGTCGAATGGTTCGGATCCAGATCAGAACAGACATTCTATCAGTCCTGATCTGGGTTTCCTTTTATATAGGACAATGCAGAAACACACAAAAGAAAACAACATTAGAAGCAAAAGTGAACAAAAGCTGTAAGAGCCAGCCTATCAGATAAATGGAATCACATATTCATTTAGTCGCTCTATAGATGCAAGCACATCTAGCTGGCCCTGAGGTTATAAAAATTGTTTATGCTCGACTCCTTTGTCAACAATTGTTGGCATTTTAACATTCATAAGCAGGATAAATTTCATGCTCAGCTGAGTTGGGCATAATTTTTTTTTTTATTTCCTCGGGACAAGTAGGCTAGAAGTCTAGTTTAAGTCCTAAGTCTTCATCTACATCTATACTTTGAGTAAGTGAGAAGCAAAGGCTCTGAAGAGACTGTACAGAGGTGCAGGCTCGCCTGAAACCATGGCTGCTTGCAGATCTATGCAAGAAGTACCAAAAGCTGATGTGCTGACTCATCAATATATACAGTAAAACCTGTGTAAAATGGCCACTCAAAAATAGACAAAACAAAGATCTTTATTACAAATGGTAGCTTAATGAAGGTCAAAAGTATTACAGAATGCTCCGCAACACTTTTGACCTGCATTAAGCGATAAATAGTCTTGAAAACTAATTTTCAGTCTTTTTGGGAGTGGATGTTTTACACAGGTTTTACAGTACATGTAATACTTTGTTCAATAGATAGCTACAGTGCTAATGCGATAAAAACCAACTACAGATCATCTCAGACCTGTCTCCTGTGATAAAGGCTATAAAACTGTTTTTGTTTTTTTTTCATGCTCAACTCAACTGTGCATGAAATTTCAACTGCTCTTAAAAAACTCAAATGGTGAAAAATAAAAATTTGTATTGCATTCCCACTCTCAGATGCTGATTTAAATATTAAAATGCCAACAATTGTGACCAGTTGAGTTGAAACCTTGTCACCTTGGAGTCAGGTTTGGACTTGTTTAACGTTACAGCCAACAAAAAAAACAATAAAACATTTTTTTTTCTATTTTCTGGACCAAAATTTTATATGTGGTGGGACTTGAAAGAACCATCTCATTGAGACTGTTCTTTTGAGCACACAAAACACATGTTTAAACTGATTCATAACAAAAAAATCACAATTTTAGGAACAAAAGTGTATAGTGTAAAGTCAGGTAACTTCAGACATCGGGTAAATTCGGACATACACCTCCAAAAAGTGGAAAAAGAACCATCTGGATGAGACGGTTCTTTTGAGCACCCGAAACACATGTTTAAACTATTGGGTAAGAAAATAATTGCAATTTTACGCAATTTATTTTTGCTTAACTGGCCCTTTGGTTTTATGTGTATGCTATTAAAGCAGCAGCAGATACAGAAATCTAACCCTTGTAGCGCCAATCACGACTGTAGTAGACGACAAATTTTGCAACATCTTTCCTAATTTTTGAAAAAAATAAGGCAATGTATTTCATGAAAATCATCTGCCAGCCGATGATTCTCATGAAATATCATGCTTTATTTGTTATTTTTGAAAAAGCTGCAAAATTGAAATTGTGGTCTGCTGCAAATTATAGGTGGCGCTTTATGAGCTAAATATGCGAAATGCCTAGCCCAGTAGCAAATACTAACACCAAAGCCTTTCTTGGTCACCCCAAATGACATTTTTACCCAATCAAAAATTATCAAATGGAAGTTTAATATTGTAATACAGTAGATAGATAGATAATCTATACATGAATATGCATGTCACTACATGTGTATTTCTGTAACTTCAAAAACCAAAACCAAACGAACAACCCATAGAACTGTTCACAGCAAAACACAACAAAACAGACAAAATAGAAATTATAGAAAATCTAGGTATACATATTCACTTTATTTCATACTTTGTAATGTTCTATTATAAATGTTAAAGGTCAAACAGATAGAGCTTAATCCTTAGCTCACACATATTTTTTGATCTGAAAATGTTGTCTGCTTTTTATGTCTGCCTCATAGATTTAAGTTCACTTCAGACTAGATTTTATCGTGAAGGCATACACATCAACCCTGATCAGACTGCTCCCTTCGGTCCATATTGTTTGTTTACAATATAGGCTAAGAACATTAGCTGATAAGAGGAGCGGACAACAAAAATTGTGACTGGCAGAAAAAGGGTCAATCTTGTATCTGCCCTGAGCGTGTTTGTTTTTACTATAAGCTCATTTTAAGTGGCTATAACCCATCGACATCTGTGACAAAAGTACATTGGAATTGTAAGAAGTTTCTTATCTTAAAAGAGCCACATAGAATTTGCAACAATCAACAATTCAATTTTTGCTGCTTCTTTTAAGAACCAAATTAGGTTTTAATTTTCATGCAAATTGCCTACCAGCAAACAATTCACATAATATGTAAACAGGCTACTATATGGGAATGCAAAATTAGAATTTGATTTTCTTATTTCTAAACCAACACATATGTTGTGGGTGCTCAAAAGAACCATCTCAATGAGATGGTTCTTTTCAGCACCCAAAACAAATATATAAACTAAATAGATAAGAAAATTATAACAATTTTAAGCTCAATGCTTTATGCTGCAATAAAAAAAAGCTCTTACTTGTTGCCTGTGGCTGTTGATATGTGGGGGCAGCAGGTGGTGGCCCTGTGGGCTGCCGGGCGATTGATTTCTGAAGGTCTGACATCAACTCATCCTTCTCAGTCTTTCGAGCGAAACAGAAGTCCGATATTTTGTTTTGTAATTTTACCAGTAATGGTGTTAAATCATTATAAAACTGAAAAGGAAAAGAGGAATAGAAGGCGATTTTTATATTGTTTTACACATCTACATAATTATATGATGCAACAGGGATTTTCCTAGGCTTATTTTGTGGCCAAAGACTGGGCCCTTCCCAATCTAAAAATGAGCAAAAACTTCTCAAAATAGTTATATAACATTCCCAATTCCTTAGCTCTACAATTTGTGGAAAATTTCACAAAAATCAGACCAAAAATAGCAAAATTACAGATGTTTAAATAAATGCATATGTTCGTGGGGAATTATGAAGGTCAATGTTATTACACTGATATTTATTATGGTTTTAAATCTTTTAGACAGAATCTAGTCATCCCAATTTTGATGGCCCAAATGATATTTTCCCAAATTCTGCAGGCCCCTGGCCAAAAGTTTATATAAGTAGGAAAATCCCTGTGCAAACATATATATAAGTTTTTTGTCTCAGGAAGGACCAATTCACTGAAATTTAGACAAAGGGCACTAACTCCTTTGTAAGTGACGATATTATCTCAAAACTTTAAAAGGTACATCATCCAAGTCACTATGTAATACATATATACACATGTGTAAAAGTTATAAATTTCTCAAATCCAGAACTTTAAATGTTCAAATTTTATAACTTGCAGGATGCCTACAAAAACGAATAATTTCATGTTTGAATTTAGGAATTATGTTCAGAAAATCTAAAAATATTCAGAAGCTTTAATAATCTAATTCAGGATGTTGAGGGTGACTTTCTATAGAGCAGACATTTTGCCAGACCTGATTTGGGTCCAAACTGTTTGCAAAGGCAATAATCAGGCAAATAAACAATAAGCAGGCTATTAAACAATAATCAGGCAAACAAAGTGGCGACTGGCAGGGAAAGATATCATAACGTTTGTTTGATTCTTTATGTCCCAGTCAACCATTTTTTCAGTTAAATCGGGATGGGTCTTCCTGGGTTGAACCAGTACAAAGAAAGGTTTAATGTGTCTTGCTCAAGGACACAATGAAGAGGCGAGCCTCGAATCCACAATCCCGCGGTATTGAGCCACTGCACTCTCAAAGATTTCATAATGAAAATGTACTAGATATCAAAAGTTCATAGAGTATGAACAACCCAAGAAGTACTCATTGTGTACTTATAAGAGCATATGCACTTCACAGATGGAATACTGTAATACTGTTGCTATGGTTACCTTAGTTCCCTCCTCCAGATTTCCTTTGAGGTCCATGAAGGCATCAAACCCTGATGCTAGGTCTTTCAATAGTGTTTCTCTCTGTGCCCCTGTCGTGTTTGATGCCTTGTGTTGGCAAAATTCTGTGTTTGAATTCTGAAATTCAGTGAAATAAATAGAGGATCTTACATGAGTGCTCATGTTTTATAAAATTTATTAAACAAGTTGAGAAAAAGAGATAAAATGCGAGGCTTGCCAAGCATTTTATCTCTTTTTCGCAGCGAGTTTAATAAATTCAATAATACAGGAGCACGAATGTTAGATTCTATTTATCATGTGACATTAAGACTACTTTGATCATCTTTTACTACATTTCTGCCGTAAAAACATTATAATTTTGTCATTATGTACGCAATGTTGTTAAGGACGTCATAATGTTTCCCGAGAGTCTGTAAACCACTAGTGGTTTATCGATTTTATTGCATGGCGTTATTTCACTTCCAGATGCAACGTCATATGATAAACATTCTATAACCCTGATAGTACCACTTTAACTCATTGCCCACTGGGTAATTTTGCATGCTTTTTTGTCTTCTGCTGATTTTTTTTTTTCAAAATCAACTTTCTCAAAAAAAATCAGTCATACCATCAGAGTGTCAAACAGTTTGGATCCTGATCAGGCCAGACATTTTGTTGGGCCTGATCTGGGTCAAAACTGTTTGCTCTCTGTGCCCCAGTAGTGATAGATGCCTTGTGTTGGCAAAATTCTGTGTTTGTATTTTGAAATTAAATGATTTTCAATCAGAGTGGAAAACAATGTGGATCCTGATCAGGTTTTTTGTTTGTTTTGTTGCTTTACGTCTCAATCAACAGCTATGGTCATTACGGGACGGTCAGTTCACCTAACCACACTTTTTCCTGGGCAAGCTTGAACAAGTGGTTAACCAGTAATTCGTGAACATACTTTCGCTCGTAGCTGACAACAACCCTTCTTGAATGATTCATTCAGCGGAAGGGAGGAGAATGACTGTAGAAATTATTTCATGATCAATCTCCACGAAAGTATGTGACCAGGCTGGGATTGAACTCAGGACCCCTGGATCTGCAGTCAGACACGCATCTGTAGCCAGACAGGTTACCAACTGTGCTGCACAGCCTGGTGATCCTGATTAGGTGGCTTCGTCAAAAGCCAGCTGATTTGGATACACAGTGTTCCCAAAACGGGATAAATCCTAGACACAGCATGACAAATTCTATAAAAATCCGTAAACCTTATAGTACCACCGAAACTCTTTGCATGCAGGGTAATTTTGCATGCTTTTTTATCGTCTGCTAATTTTGAAACAAAATCAACTTTTCCCAAAAATTATTTCAATCATACCATCAGAGTGTCAAACAGTTTGGATCCTGATCAGGCCTGACGTTTTGTCAGGCCTGATCTGGGTCCAAACTGTTTGACACTCTGTGCCCAAGTGGTGAAAGATACCTTGTGTTGGCAAAATTCTTTGTTTTGAATTCTAAAATTTTGACTACGGACCATACAATTCAGTAAGATCTTCACGAACTGATTACGTTTTTGCTACGAATAAAAGAAATTGTCAATTCCTGGCAATTTGTGGGATTTATGGTCTGTGTGGAATAGGGGTATAAGTTATTTCTGACCAATAACCGACCTGTATTCTGGCCATAAGCATCTCTTGTCTTTGACAGCTATCAACCACTTGCTGTCGTAGTGGACCATACACTCTATCTAACTCTTGAGATGAAATAGCTTCTTCATTGATAAGACCCTCTGCTGCCATTGCTCCCATAAATTTTCCAGCTGAAAAAATGTACAAGAAAACCTCTCAATTCTTTGCACCTAGTCACGACTTTTGTCGCCTGGTCCTCTCGTCTGCTTATTTTCTTAAGCAGCCTATATTGCAAACAATATGGACCCAGATCAGACTGCTCCCATGGGAGCAGTCTGATCAGGGTTCATTCCATGAAAATAGAAGTGCATTTTAATATTTGCGGCAGATGTCAAAAGCAAACCACATTTTCAAGACTATTAAAATCAGGGCTTTATCCAGCAATTTTGGGAAAAGGCCCTTATCCAAAATTGGGAAAAAAATTATCAACAAAACATCAAAATTGGAGAAATTATCAGTATAAAACATAACAATTACAAAGTATAACAGGAAAACACTTTTTCCAAGGCCATCTGCAGCAACAAATGATATCATAAGCATTTAACAGCCAGATGAATGTTTTTGTTTTTTCTGAACATTTGAACCATGAAAACCTATCATAATGATACTTGCAGATCTTTGGTGCACATCACTACGACAAAATTCATCCAGCTCGCTTTAAACTACTACACAATTTATATTCCAATGCATTTTGCAAAAGAGATGAGGCATCCAATGAACTCTTGACAATATTTTTGAAACTAAAAAAACCTCAATCACGGTAATTAAACGAGTATTGACTTTCAAAAAAAATTATAATTTTATTGAGGACTTTGCCTCAACAAAGCTCTTTAGTGAAATGTCTTAGCACACCAACGCAACCATTTGACAATAGTCACATTCTGATTTCATAAGCAGTAGTGGGGTCTCAGACTACCTTAATGATTATTTTTTACTTTTCTTAATTAGGAAAATAGACATGGAATTTGGGGAAAAAGGTGACTATTTTCCATCGGGAATAGGGCCAAAATTCATCCCCTAGAGAAAGGCAGAAAATCCCCTGAAAATAGTGGTGGAATATGTGTTAAGTCTTTTGCTGATAACCTTTGCAAACATTTTGGTCCCATCTCAGATCTGACCAAGTTTCTGGCCCAACCTGAATCCAAACTTTTTGATACTTTTATGGTATTCTTTAAGGATTTTTTTTGAAAGATAATTTGAGCCACGGCATGAGATTTCCAACAATGTGGTATGTGCGACCAGCAAAGCCTCAGATCAGCCTGCGCATACGCGCAGTCTGATCAGAGCCTTTGCAAGTCCCTTGAATATTATACGAGTGTTAAGCTACTGACTGAACATCGTTTGGAGTTTCTAAGCTTAAAAGGAAGCTGCACAGGCTCATCTGAGTCTACACTTGTCAAAATGCCACATTGTTGGAAATCACATGTCACGGCTCATTTTATTCAAAGATGATGAAAAAGCATGCCAAAAACGAGATGGAAACAGTTAACCATGGTCGACTCACTTTTAGCACAGTAGCAGAGTTTTACACTGCTTTGTAAATTTTGAACGATGAATTCTACAGTGAAATTGATTGTTTTTTTTTGCATAGCTCTTCCATGATTTGACAACTACTGTCGTGCCAGCCAAGAGTGACAGTGACGTCGTGATTTGTTTACAATTGTTAAGTTAAACATTATCTTGTACACTTCTCTTGAGCTAATGCGAATCGATAGATCACGTGTGTACGCGATTCGTAGTCTCTGATAACTTTGTAAACAAAACATGACGTCACTGGCACTGTTGGCTGGCACGACAGTACCTTTATGACAGTGATGGCTTCATAAATTGAGCCAGTGCATGTGATTTCCAACGTGGCATTTTGACATGTGTAGACTCAGATGAGCCTCTGCAGCCTCCTTTGAAGCTTAGAAACTCCAAATGGTGTTTCGTCAGTAGCTTAACAATCATAGAATACTCAAGCGTCGCCAAGCGACTAGCAAAGGCTCTGATCAGACTGTGCATATGCGCAGGCTGATCTGAGTCTTTGCTGGTCACACATACCACATTGTTGGAAATCTCATGGACAGGCTCAATTGTCTCTCAGCCACTGAAAGAAATATTTAGCTGACTTGGATGGATTCCTTGATTATCAACATACCCATATCAAACTTGGATTTTGTGATTATCAACATCAAACTTGGATTTTTTTCTTTAAGAGTGCATACCAAAAAACTAATTCTCATATTTCTCAACCAAAACATATGTTGTGGGTACTCAAAAGAACCGTCTCAATGAGACGGTTCTTTTGAGCACCCACAACATATGTTAAAACTGATGGGTAAGAAAATATTTACAATTTTATACTCAAAAAAGTGTTTATCTAAGCCTATGATTTCTTGATTATCAACTTACCCATATCAAACTTGGATTCCTTGATTTCATTCTCAATGACCTCTCTCTCGGCTTTGATTGACTCAACCTCCTCCATCATTTTACGCATGTCTTTCACTATTGGTAAGTTGGAGATAGATCCACTTGAGCCCGCGTTTGGGAGGGAACTTTCTATTTCATGCTAGAAAACAAAAAATCTATTGTGAGTCATTTGACCACTTATACAAAGGACTGGAATCAGGGTTCCCACAGAAATTCAAAAACACAATTCCATGATTTTTCCATGATTTTCCATGATCCTTAATACATGGTCTCCAGACTCCCTTTTTAGCAGCATCTTCACCACGCTGAGCATAAATGCGGAATGTAGCATTAACAGCATGCTTGTAGACCATGCATGCATTTTGAAATAATTAAAACTTAAAACCACCAATATCCAGAAAACTAGCTGTCGGACACACAAGTGTCCGACAGCTAGTTTTCTGGCTACTGGTGGTTTCGTCAAATTATTTCACAAAATTCCATGATTTTTCCATGATTATTCAGGCTTTTTCAAATTCCATGATTTTTCCATGCATGGAACTTTTTTAAGTGATTTTCCAGGTTTTCCATGATTTCCAGAGCTTGTGGGAACCCTGTGGAATGGTTTATAACATGAACAGTTATCAGAAAAGGGCAATACTATAAAAAAAATCCATCATGAGTGGGATAGAAAAATTGATCCTGAGGATCACAGTTTTGCATCAGGAGGCTTGCAGTGATGACAAAGGGTGTTCCCAAGGGACTGATTTTTCTAGTAGCTCTCACACAGTTAATAGATTCTTTTTCTTGCTCACCACTGACTTTTTATTTTAAAATAAGCATCCAGAAGTCCCTGAGTACGCTGAGATGCAATATCGCATGATGACGTCATTTTGACTAAACATTGACATCACTTGATGACCATGAGTTTCAATAAAACCAATGTACAGTGCTCACATGACAGCCTGGGCAAGATAAGATTTTCTATCCCAGGGTAAAATCTCAGATATACTTATCAGGTCTGAAAGAAAAGGATCATTCCCGCAAAGTTTGGTCAGAATCCAGTCAGCTTTAAGGATGATATACTGCTTGATGCAAATTGTTGACTACGGACAACGATCACAGATAACGGTTCATATTGTTTGTTTCCACAATAAAATTAGTCTGGAATGCATATGAATATATGCAGCAAATGTAATAAGCAAATAGTTTTTTAACGGCGACATGAGATTTCCAACAATGTGGAATTTGCGACCAGCAAAGGCTCAGACCAGCCTGTGCATACGCGCAGTATGATCAGAGCCTTCGCAAGTTGCTTGAACATTCTATGACTGTTAAGCTATTGACCGAACAGCATTTGGAATCTCTAAGCTTAAAATGAGGTCGCAGAGGCTCTGACTCTATACTTATCAAAATGCCACATTGTTGCAGCTCATTTTTTTGACAAAAAATATCTAAAGAATAAGGGTTTAGATACTCATAATCCGAGCCTTCTCTCATGTTAAAGTGGCTTTTCCATATTTTGAAATTTGCCACTATCAAGTGGCAAATATCAAAATAAAGAAAAGCCACTAATACGTCAGAAAAAAACTCGGACTAAGATACTCACAGCAGGTTTCGATAACAGAGCAAAAGCATGTTTATGCGCGCCATATTTATCCTGTACAATCTTATCAGCGCCAATGGCGGTGTCTAAAATTGTCTTGTATTTCTGGCACTCGTCTCTCATTGGTTTAGTAAGACCACCTGACGCCGTTCTCGTCCATCTCTCCTTGAACTGCTCCTTTAACTGGACGTCGGATTTTTCTTCTTCGTCTAATTGGTTGATACACTGAAAGAATAATTAATGCTTAGCTCTTTGCTAATGGGTAGGTTTTCATATTTTTTTGTCATCTGCAGATATTTTTCAACATTGCCTTTTTTAGAATTTTCTTTCATGACAAACATCTGACAGAGTCAGTGTCATAGGTTTAGAAAAATACAATTTTTGAGCAAAAACTTGTAAAAATATTTTCTTGCCCATCAGTTATAACATATGTTTTGGGTGTTCAAAAGAACCATCTCATTGAGACGGTTCTTTGGGATACCAACAACATATGTTTTGGTAAGTAATAAAAAAAAAAAATACACACTCTAAACTGAAAACCTGAGTGTCAAAACAACTTGAATCCAGAGTAGGCATGACATTCTGATCAGCCCTTTCAAAAGAAAGATTTTTAAGTTAACATAGCACCAATATACCAAGGTCCATAGCATCAAATTTGTAGACAGATAAATTTTGTTTCACCTTGGTTGGTAGAGGATCACTTAGCCCTGAAAGCGCCAAGAAAAAAATGCATCTGAAAATGTCGTCTGCTGAAGTTGTCTGCTGCAAATAATTGCCTAACATTATTGACCAATTAATCATCGAAGCAAACAGCGTGGACCCAGGAAAGACTGCTCTTATAGGTCCACACTGTTTGCCATAGAGGCTTCTTAAAAATTTCAGCAGACGAGAAAAGCAGACGACTTTTGTTGCACTTGGCGCATTAAGGGTTAGCATTTCTGCCCAATTGTTTTCAAATTTCACAAAGGGTATAAGGTGTGATGTTTGAGGATTTTTTTAAGAAAATTAAGGAAACAAGTCACACCCCCTAGTGGCCAAATTTTTTGGACAGAACAAATTAATTTAGATTTTCTTGAGAAAGATCAGGCCTTGAGGCTTTAAAACTTGAGTACAGTCTCACACTCAAAATTAAGCACAATGATTGCGCTTTATTTTGGGTCTAATAATGAACTCAAGTTTTATAACCTCGAGACCTGGCATTAAGATAATAGTACATAACAGAAAAATCATTTTCTTATTTCTCAGCCAAAACACATGGCTGATCTGCACCATCATTGTTCACGCGCAACAGTCAGGTTTTCTTGCATCAAGACCTATGTCAATTTAACTCACTTCATTAAGGATTTCTCTATTTCTTGTCAATAATTCTGGTAGATCAGCTATAAGTTTATCTAGGTAGGTTAATCCACCCATGTCTTTGATCTGTTGAGATTTTTCTAACACTGACTGTGGTACTTTCTGTCCGCCAACATCTTCTAGCGCAGCTGGTAGATTGAGAGACGCTAATACCCTAGAAAAAAAGAGACCAATATGATGAATTACTTAAGAGAGGCCAATAAAATAAAAAAAAAAAAACTCTGGAAGTGACCAGTTAATATACTTTTAAAAAAAATGAGGCCAAAAAATTGGTTAATTTTAGTGATGCTGATTTATTTTAACTTGCTTATTTTTTCATGCTTTTTGGTCGTCAGCTGATTTTTTTTCAAAATCAACTTTTTTGATAAATTCTTTCAGTAATACCAACAGGGTAGGGTGTCAAACAGTTCAGAACCAGATCAGGACCGACATTTCCTCTTGCCTAACCCTGAGTCTAAACTGTTTGCAAGGTTATCAGCAGACCATACCAGTATTCCATTTTGAAGGCAGATATCAAAAAGTCTTATGCACACGGGTGGTAAACCTAGGAACTACCACGAAATTGAGTTAACGTAATTTTGTTCCCAAGCCACATCCGGGACACGTCGTGGTAGTTTCCAGGCCGAAAATTGGATAAAGAAAGGTTGGTGTCACTTTTATTTTTGTTTTATCTTACAACTAAGAACAAACAATGGTGAAATCCGACAATGTTGTTCCGTGTAAATATGTCTCAGCGTCCCCTCTTGCCCAAAATTTTGTTTGAAAAGTTATTTTCTTTCTTTAGATTCGTGTTTCCCCACTGAGCATCGGACCAACTTTCCCCAAAGTTTGAAGGATTTTAGCCCAGATCTGTCAAATCAAATAAATTTTGATATCATTTGACGATGGAAATGATAAAAAGACTCTGAATAAACATTCATGCACAGAAAAAAAATCTGAGCATTTACTCATAAACGATTCATGCCCCGATCGTCCTGCGTGGTAGTTTCCAGCTCATCATGGTAGTTAAAATGCTATCGTGGTAGTTTCCAAGACTTTGTAGGATATGTTTCTGAAGTGTTTTCTTTCTTTCTGAAGTTTGTTTCGCATGATAACCCTCGAACTCGTTAATTAATTACCACGGTAAACAAATAAATCATATTTCAACACCATGAGGAAGCTAAGCTGAGGACTCGAGATTCAATGTGATGCTTGACAGGTGGAGACCATGCCCTGGACTGCCAAACAACACCTCTGGAAATCTGAAGCAAAAGAAGGTCATCAGTTGAGCCGTGGTGGACCAAGCAACATACAAAAAAATGATATAAAAAATTGCGTCACTCGCTACGTTGTTCCATGTTCAGTCAACTTTAAGATAAAATGGCAGGCTAAGACTACTGGCCCAAAGTATTGTTAGTACTTGCGCTTCAGAAAAAAGGGAAATATCCTCGGGTTGGGACACTTTTTATATACATGCGAGAGTGACGATGACCGGGCATGTTATTTGATAATTAAAAAGCATGTTTATGCAAAAAAAAAAAATGTGAATAACCCTTCTTTCATTCTTCTCATCATTTCAATAGCCCACTAAAATTAAAATTCAGGCAGTCGACATTTGTTATCTGACAAAAGGTTGTTTGAAAAGGTCTTCGTATGAATAAGAGGAGTATTCAAGGTTCGTCCCGCACACCCTGTCTTTATACAAATGAAGTAGCCCCTGAATAGTGAACATCTGCTGATGCGAACTACTACTAAATTCCTACAAAGTCTTGGAAACTACCACAATAGCATTTTAACTACCAAGCTGAGCTGGAAACTACCACACAGGACGAACGGGGCATGAATCGTTTACGAGTAAATGCTCAGATTTTTTTTCTGTGTAGGAATGTTTATTCAGAGTCTTTTTATCATTTCCATCGTCAAATGATATCAAATTCCATTCAACTTGACAGAAATGGGCTAAAATCCTTCGAACTTTGGGGAAAGTTGGTCCGATGCTCAGTAGGGAAACACGAATCTAAAGAAAGAAAATAATTTTTCCAACAAAATTTTGGGCTAGAGGGGACGCTGAGACATATTTACACGGAACCACATTGTCGGATTTCACCATTGTTTGTTCTAAGTTGTAAAATAAAACAAAAATGAAAGTGACACCAACCTTTCTTTATCCAATTTTTGGCCTTAAAACTACCACAAAGTGTCCCGGATGTGGCTTGGGAACAAAATTACGTTAACACAATTTCGTGGTAGTTCCTAGGTTTACCACCCGTGTATGCAGGGATTTTACCAAAGTATAAGTCTCCTATCAACCAATCAAAAGGCAGAAATTTGGTGCAGTTAAAACAATTGTATAATAAAATAAATATTTCTCAACCAAAACATATGTTGTGTGAACTCAAAAGAACACCAAAACAAATATTTTAACTGATGGATAAGAAAATATTGACAATTTTAACCTAAACTTTTTGGTATATCTGGACCTAACCTATATATTTTTGATAAAACAATCTTTATAGGAGTAGTCATAAATATAATACCCATTCATCAAAGTCGTCTGTTCCCTTTATCTGTGATTTACGACCTTCAAACACATTCATTGCATCGTACATCGGGATTGGAACTATCTTTGCAAACAGTGCAGACTGTGATGAAATGCCGCCTTATGCGGCATTTCATCAGGGCCTAGGTACCAGTTTACCAGAATCCGAAATGAAAAGGATAAAAAAGCCATAAATATAATACCCATTCATCAGAGTAGTTTGTTCCCTTAATCGTCCTATCTCCATATTAGTGATCTGTGACTTACGACCTTCAAACACATTCATTGCATCGTAGACCGGGATTGGAACTATCTTTGCAAACAGTGCAGACCCTGATGAAATGCCGCCTTATGAGGCATTTCATCAGGGTCTTCAATGTTTGTCAAAGTACCTGTTTACCAGTATCCCGAATGAAAAGGGTTAAAAAGCCATAAATATAATACCCATTCATCAAAGTTGTCTGTTCCCTTAATCGTCCTATCTCCATATTCGTGATCTGCGACTTACGGCCTTCAAACACATTCATAGCATCGTAGACCGGGATCGGTACTATCTTCTCAAACAGATCTGAAGATAACAAAGAAAATAAATCATGATCTGAATTACAGATAACCTGTGTAAAACGACCACTCAAAAATAGACAAAAACAAAGATCTTTATGACAAATGGTAGCTTGTTTGTTTGTTTGTTTGATTGATTCTTTACGTCCCATCAACAATCTTTCAGTTAAACAGGGACAGGTCTTCCTGGGTTGAACCAGTACTAATCTAGGATAAATGTGTCTTGCTCAAGGACCACAACGCAGTGATGCCGGTGCGCAGTGTGGCCCCCTTGGTCTCGAGTCAAGCACTATACCACTGAGCCACTGCGCTCCCTACAAATGGTAGCTTAATGAAGGTCAAAAGTATTGCAGAATGCTCCAAAGGGAGCATTCTGCAATACTTTTGACCTGCATTAAGTAATAATTGGTGTTGAAAACCAATTTGTGGTCTTTTTGAGAGTGGCTGTTTTATACAGGTTTTACTGTATCCATATTTATTAACTCTTTGCATGCTGGGTAATTGTTCATGATTTTGTTTAACTATTTTTTTTTTCAAAGGGGTACGTGCATTAAGAGGCTATTTTGGCCCCCCTATGAGGTCAAAAATAAAAGTTGCTCTTCACAAGTTTCTTCTTATTAGTTTATTAGAACAATTGCCAAAGTGTAAAGGTCTGGTATTAATTCGACTTTTATGGTTGCTACGGTAACAAAAATGGCCGCCAAAATAGGCTGAAAATAGGAAAATGACCATTTTGGAGCAAATTTGAGACATGTAACAGAGGAATTAATAAAGAGCACAAGCAAATACCCAAAAAATATTTTAACAGATGATGAGAATTATCACGGCACACATTATATTAAAAGGTTTTTTTTGGTATTTGCTTGTGCTGATATCTAATTCTTAAAAAATCGGTCTCCGAAAACCTCAAATTTGGCCCAAAATGGCAATTTCTCTAGTTTAAGCCTATTTTGTCGGCCATTTTGTTACCATAGCAACCGGTAAATGTAAAATAAATGCCAGAATTTTACACTTGGGCTATTCTTCTAATAAACCAATAAGATGAAATTGGTGAAAGGCAATTTTCAGATTTTTGCCCTAGAGGGGGCCAAAATAGCAAATAGCCCTTAATGCACGTACCCCTTTAACTTTTTCAAAAAAAAATTCAGGAACACTATCAAAGTATTAAATGGTTTTTATGTTGCTAAAAAAGAGATCAATAGATCATATTGAATAAATGCTGAAAACAAGTCAGTTGGCTGGTACATTTAGCCACTCCGAGCTAAAACTGAACTGCAGATGGCAAAGTGATAAAATCCGGTACCCATGACTATATGATTGTATTGGGTATACTGAATTTCTTTTACTTTTTGTTACCCTACCAGATCAATTTTAATTGTTGTTTTTTTTTAAAATTATTTGGGTAAGTACGCAAATACGCACTTATAAAGGTACTGCTTAAGGTATCTTTTTACCATTGTAGCAAACACTATGAACTCTGATAGCAGGCAGTCTGATCTGGGTCCATATTAGGGCTGGCTAATCGAGGCCAAAATGCTAATCGATAATCAGTCCTTGCATTTCGATATATAACCGATTAGTAATCGCTCAAACTTGAAAGAAGGTCTCGGAACGTTTTGACAATTTTTGCACCGTCAATGACATTGATTTCCCAATCATTTCGCAACACAACACTTAGTAGCATGTGTTATATATTCAAAAGATTAAAGGCTTCAAATAAAAGTTGGCACCTTTGCTCATAACAGCAGGAAGAAAATTGACTTGCTAATTGGCAAGGTCGATAATAAAACTCGCAGTCCTTGTTGTCAACTTCACGTTGCGTGACGTCATGCAAAAGGAAGTCAAGTATGCATGACACAGACAAGCGTATGTAAAAAAGACCCGCTGTAAACTTCAGTAAAATTGAAAGCTTCTCAACTCGAATTTAACTGTGGAGAAAAATAACTTGCATGCCAGATTGTTCATCCGACGAACATTTCATAATTTTGTACTCTTTAAAACAAGAGAAGTCAAAGTATAACTTTTTCTAACAATCAGTTGTTGAGTTTTACGTTTTACTACTTCGTTACAGCAATTTATACACATCTACTGTTAATGACAATGCACTTCCCGTCTAAACAAAAATCACATGGGGCAATTACGCATGGATTTTAATTGAATAATTAAATAGAACATCCATTAAAAGTAACCTATTTTTTAATTTTCATATAGATAATAGTTTTTCTATTGTATATCGACCGATTAACCGATATTTTGATTAATCATGCCAGCCCTAGTCCATATTGTTTGCAATATAGGCTACCAAAGTAAACCAGCAGATGAAATAGCAGATGACATTTGTCATGAATGGCTGGTAAAGGGAAAATAGTTATACAGAGCAATAATCCCTCCCTCCCCTACCCTCAATAAACAGTTAAACTTATGTAAAATGCAATTCAAAAATAGACAAAACAAAGATGTTAATGACAAATGGTAGTCAAATGCAGGTCAAAAGTATAGCAAAATGCTCCAAAGGGAGTATTTTGCAATACTTTTGACCTGCATTAAGTAATAATTGGTCTTGAAAACCATTGTTTTGTCTTTTTGTGAGTGGCTGCTTCACACAGGTTTTACTGTACCAGTAAAAGTAACGAAAAAGTACAAAAATAAACTTCGCTCAAATTACCTTGAAAGTTTGTAGAGAACTTGTCTGGGAGGGGTAACAGTTTAGCTACCCTTCATATACCAGTAAAAGTAATGAAAAAGTCGAAAAATAAACTTTTGCTCAATTTACCTTGAAAGTTTGTAGAGAATTTGTCTGGGAGAGGTAACAGGTTTAGCTACCCTTCATATACCAGTAAAAGTAATGAAAAAGTAAAAAAAACAACTTTTGCTCAATTTACCTTGAAAGTTTGTATAGAACTTGTCTGGGAGGGGTAATGGTTTAGCTACTGCAGCTTTGGACAGCCCAGGTAACGTCTTCACATCTGGTACTTTATCATGGTAAAAGCAACGTAAAGTCCAAAAATAAACTTGGTTCTGTTGCTGTTGACTTTTTGTTTATTGTTACTCCCATTGTGGGAGTCTGCAATGTTCTATGTTTTGTTGTGCGTTACTTTGTGTCCATTCTAGCATTGCAATCATCTTGATGGGGAAGAGAGAGCTTGTTGCTTTGCTTTATTTGTCTTCCTGGTGTCTTGTGATGGTTGAGCGGCTCTTCCTCGCGGTGCCACAGGGTTGTCTGCGGTTTGTGATTGTGGTATTGCCTGATAATTCTCACTAACTATTTTTTATGCTCAATTTACCTTGAAAGTTTGTAGAGAACTTGTCTGGTATAGGTAATGGTTTAGCTACTGCAGCTTTGGACAGCCCAGGTAACGTCTTCACATCTGGTACTTTATCATGGTAGATGAAGTCATTGTCTTTCTGTGCCGATTCCAACTCCCGCTGAATCTTGTCTTGTTCATTTCTGAAAGAAAAGCTGGCGCCTCCTCGTGTGGCCGCTGCTGCCATCAGTTCTTTTGCATGCTGAAAACCATAAAAGTTGATCCTTAAATTACCGATCAACAAGAGGCCCAATGAGTCTTAACCATTTATTGCTACAAGTCTATGAGAAAATGACCTCCGAGGCATGGTCAATTTGAACCCCAGGGGCATGGTTGGCAAGATTTAGGGAACCACTATGCATACTAAATATAGAAGCTGTGGGCTTCATGCTTTCAGAGAAGATGATTTTTTTCCCCATTATATTATAAGTATATGGGAGCTTAATTCATCCTCGTGGCATGGCCAATTTGAACCTCAGGATTTCCAAAGCAATCATCTCATAAATCTTATGTAGCTTTCCCCCCACTACCTGGTGATGCTTTAAATGAAATTTGATCACAATTGGTCAAGTCACATTAGTAATAGACTTCCGTGAAATGTTAACAGATGATATTGACAGATGGACTTAAGCTTGTTACTCAGGTGAGCTATAATGGTAAGAACCTAAGCTTTCCTTACTTTACAGATGGTACCAACAATGATAAAATATTCTTAGTTTTACCCACTATGGTAAGATAAACTTCAGTTTTACCCAACAATGGAAAGATAAACCTCAGTGCTAAATTTCAGTGATACCTTAATACAGTTAGAAAAACCTCACGCGCAGTGCTATCTTACTGTGGTAAAATTAAACCTCAATATATAAGCTGAACATGCTAAGATGTCCTCAGTGTTCCTTAACTTACCCGGAGTCTAGATATCTGTTCACCATAACTTTTGGATTTCTGAGCCGCCACAGACTGATAGAACTCCGCTAGAGCATGAAACGCTGCCTGTTTCATGGCAACGATAGGAATCCACTCCTAGTGTAAAGGAAGAAATGAATTAATCCTTAAAGCGTCAATCACGACAGCAGCTGACGACAAATTTTGTGACATCTTTCCTAATTTTTGAATGAAATAAGGAATGATATTTCATGAGAATCGTCTGCCAGCAGACGATCCTCATGAAATACCATGCCTTATTTGTTATTTTTGAAAAAGCGGCAAAATTTGAGATTGTCGTCTGCTGCAAATTATAGGTGGCGCTATAAGGGTTAACACTTTAACGGATATTCACAACAAATGCTGTCTGCTCTCTAATCTGTACATGAGCCGTGAAATGTGATTACCAACAGGTGGTAATTTGACATGTGTAGACTCAGACGAGCCTGTGCAGCCGCCATTTAAGCTTAGAAACTCCAAATGATGTTCGGTCAGAAGCTTAATATTCATAGGATATTCAAGCGACTAGCAAAGGCTCTGATCAGACTGCGTGTATGCGATGGCTGGTCTGAGACTTTGCTGGTAACACATACCACATTGTTGGAAAAATCATGTCATGGCTCATATATACTTCAAGAAATTATATTGTAATCAATATGGACCCAAAGGGAGCCATCTGATCAGAGTTCAGTGTTTGCTTCCAGCGTAAAAAAAATTCTGGTGTGCACCATGTGCACTAGTCAACACTTTCACTGCCAGTCGTTGATAATGTCATCTGCTACAATATTTCTAAAACCTCTATACCAAACAGTATTACACAAACTTGAAATTTAATTTTCAATTACAAAAATTTGTCATGCAAATTTGCCATTGACTTCAATTACTAAAATAATAAGGGAAAAACTGTATTCAAAATTTTCATTTGGGGATGATATACTGTCGCAATTTTAGTTTTACAGCAACACATCAGCAGAGAGGCCCTCCCAGGGGTTTTGGGGAACAGGAGAAAAAGGGTATTTATTTCAGGGGAACAGGGGAACAAAGTTCAAATTTTGAGGGGAACAGGGGAACAAAGACAATATTGGGGAACAGGGACCATAAGAAAACAAATTTTCGATTTTTGGGAAACAGGGGAACAAGCCAATTTAATTCAGGGGAACAAGGGAACAGGTACCCCCCTGGGAGGGCCTCAGCAGAGCCATAAAACACAATTTCAGGCCCTGAGGTTATATAAAAATTCATGCTCAACTCAGCTGAGCATGGAATTGATCGTGCTCAAAAATGTTAAAATGCCAAGAATTGTTGGCATTTTAACATTTATTAGCATGATGAATACAACATCTGAGAGACTTAAAGCAAACAACTTCTTTATTTGTCAGTGTTTCAGTTTTTATGAGCATTTGAAATTTCTTGCTCAATTGAGTTGAGCATGAAAAAAATTTATAACTCGTGGCTAGAATGCAAATCTGACAATATTCTTACCCAAATGAAAATTTTGAATATGGTTATCCAACTTATCCCAGACAATCTAATGCACTCCATAAAAGTATTTTGCTTCCCCTCAAATTGGAGTGCTGCAAGCCACATAAATCTGAGTGTCATACATCCAAATGTGATGTATTAAATGATGTCAATCTATTTACGACAGTATATCACAGGATATACGTCACAAATTTTTGACGTTATCCAATCAAATGTTGTGTTACAAAAGCAAGTGCATTTAAATGACATATTATTAACTCTTGACAGTGATAATCTTCTGCACAGGTTTAGAAACAAAAATTTTCAGTGTAAATTGTAAATATTTTCTTACCCATATATTTTAGCATATGTTTTGGGTGCTCAAAAGAACCGTCTCATTGAGACAGTTCTTTTGAGTACCCACAACATATGTTTTGGTTGAGAAATAAGAAAAAAAAAATTCTGTTATGCACTCTTAGCTAAAGTCCTGTTCTGATATGAAAAAACAGCTAGGTTACCTACCCTGGGCCACAGATCTTTCAGTGAGGGTAGTTGCATAAGTTTCATGGCATCAGCATACATGTCTGAACACTAAAGACTAATATACCTACCCTGGGCCACAGATCTTTCAGTGAGGGTAGTTACATAAGTTTCATGGCATCAGCATACATATTTGAACACTAAAGACTTATATACCTACCCTGGGCCAAAGATCTTTCAATGAGGGTAGTTGCATACGTTTCATGGCATCAGCATACATGTCTGAACACTAAAGACTAATATACCTACCCTGGGCCACATATCTTTCAGTGAGGGTAGTTGCATAAGTTTCATGGCATCAGCATACATGTCTGAACACTACAGACTACTATACCTACCCTGGGCCACAGATCTTTCAGTGAGGGTAGTTGCATAAGTTTCATGGCATCAGCATACATGTCTGAACACTAAAGACTAATATACCTACCCTGGGCCACAGATCTGTCAGTGAGGGTAGTTGCATAAGTTTCATGGCATCATCATACATGTCTGAATACTAAAGACTAATATACCTACCCTGGGCCACAGATCTTTCAGTGAGGGTAGTTGCATAAGTTTCATGGCATCAGCATACATGTCTGAACACTGGTAGGCTATTTTTACCACCATCACTTCTTTCATACCTGAAGATACCAAAATTATTAACCCTTTTCAGACCAATGGAATTTCCCATAAAGCTACATACAATAAAGCCAGGATGGTCCATTATTTATCTTGAGGAGTTACAGGCTTTAACTTTAAAAAAAACTAGAACACATTCGATGGCGCGCCATCGCAAATCCCCACGCTCTCCAAGAAATCTAATGGTTATTGACCCTTTGACCCCATCCCAAGGTCACCAGTTTGATCGTAGGTTAAAATTTTTCAGTGTTTCCTGGTCTACTGCAAATTCCATTTAATTTGATATGCCACATGACCATGTTCAGAAAATTATATTTTTGACCCCTCCCCAAGGCCCCAGGGGCTGGGGACCCAAAAAATTGTGCCACTGCATGTGCAATTCATGTAAGTAACTAACGCACCAAATCTGGTTGAATTTCAGAAGAAAAAATTTTTTTGGCCCCCCAACCCCCACGGTACCCACAAGTCCCACCCCTGGGCATGACCCAGGCGCCCGAATGAAAATCCCGTCTGATATGTTATATATCTTACATATGTGAGAAGACACACAAAGTTTGGTTTAAAAATCTTTGAAATTGACTTTGTAATTCAGATTTAATGATATTTGACCTTTTGGCCCCTCCCCAGGGCCCCAGGGGGCGGGGACCCAAAAAATGGTGCCGTTGCATATGCCATTCATGTAAGTAACTCACATCCCAAATCTGGATGAATTTCGGGAAAAAAAATTTTTTGGACCCCACAACCCCCCACGGTACCCCCAAGTCCCACCCCTGGGGCATGACCCAGGCGGCCAAATGAAAATCCCGTCTGATATGTTATATATCTTTTATTTGTGAGAAGACACACAAAGTTTGGTTTAAAAATCTTTGAAATTGACTTAGTAATTGAAATTTAATGATATTTAATGATATTTGACCTTTTGGCCCCTCCCCAGGGCCCCAGGGGGCGGGGCCAAAAAAAAATGTGCCGTTGCACGCCCCATTCATGTGAGCAACACACACACCAAATTTGGTTGGATTTCGTCCAATGGTTAAGGAGGAGATAGCGTGACGGACGGACTGACGGACGGACAGACGGACGGACAGACAGACGGACGGACGGACGGAGGGAGGCGATTGCAATATCCCCAACGCTTTTTTAAAAAAGCGTGGGGATAAAAATGTATTTTTTTGTCTTAGCAGACAGTGCAGACCTTGATGAAATGTGGCTTTATGCGGCATTTCATCTGGTTCTTCACTGTTAGCAAAAGTATCTGTGACAGGGTTTCCAGCCTACAAAGGGTTGGAAGCAAATGCATTGTTGAAATCAAGTGAATCTAAAATGTAAGCCCTTTATTCATTCATGTAATATACTGGGCCGCGTAGCGAAGTCGGTAACGTGTCTGGCTACAGATGCGTGTCTGACTGCAGATCCAGGGGTCGCGAGTTCGATCCCGGCCCGGTCCCATACTTTCGTGGAGATTGATCATGAAATAATTTCTACGGTCATTCTCCTCCCTTCTGCTGATTCATTCAAGAAGGGTTGTTGTCAGTTACAAGCGAAAGTATGTGCACAAATTACTGGTAAACCGCTTGTTCAAGTCTGCCCAGGAAAAAGTGTGGTTAGGTGAACTGACCGTCCCGCAATGACCATAGATGTTGACGTAAAGCAACAAAACCAACCAACCAACATTCATGTAATCTGCCGCAAACTGGATGAAAATCAAATGAAACAGAAAGTTACAGGAATATGTATAGTAGATTAAGGTAACCATGGGCATCCATTTTTAGGCTTGTTGATGTCACAATCCTGACTTGTATATGCAGGGCTTTGTCCAGCACTAAACAGCAAAATTGGGAGAAATTAACGACATAGAACATAACAAGGGTAGCAAAATATTTCTTCAAAATCAAGTTATTTTAGATTGTATGATGCCAACCATACCACTTCAGGGGACAAAAAATCCACTCGTCCACTCGTAATTATGAGTGAAATCTAGAAAGGACAAGCAATTCTTCCCAAAGCACTCGCCCTACAGCGTCCTTTATGAAGAATTACTTGAGGAAGTCAAATTACATATTACTCACTTATGTTCTTTATTGCATACGCTTTTAAAGGACATGTGCATGCCTTTGCAGGACGAGTGAAAGTTGTAAGTCACTCGTCCTGCAGGACAAGTGCAATATTTAAATATTTTTGTCCCCTGCACTTAAGCACAAGTGTTTAAGTACCATTCTGATATGGGTCATTGTTTCTTATAAGTAGTAGTGGTCTCTAAAAAGATTTTTTTTCTTTTTTTTTTTACTGTTCTTAATTGGGGAAAACAGACATGGTATTGGGAAAAAAGGTGGCTATTTTCAATTGGGAATAGGGCCAAAATTCGTCCCCTAGAGAAGGGCAGAAAATGCCTTGATATGCAAAAAAAAAATAATAAATTGCCTGCTTTTCATTTTACTTTTGTTTGCATTTTTAATAATTATTTCGTTGAAAAGAGTTGATTTTTGAAAAAAACTGTACAGTTTGCACTGAAAATAGGTATTTTCAAAATTCAAGTCAATACAATATTCAAAATGGTCACCTCCAACGGCCTATTTGAACTAAGATTTTTGACTCTTGAATTGCTTTAACTCTCTTAACTTATATAAAATCTGCATAGGTGTTGTTTTCATTAGGGTTAATTTTCAAATACTTACTTGTGGCAGCTTTTCTATAAATAGCTTCTTGTCCCTGTGCCACCATTAGGGAGCTGAGGGCATTCAGTGTGTCAGGAGCCATGTCAGGGGTAGGGTCCTGTTGTACATGGGACAGGGTCACATCCTTCAGATGCCCATAGATACCAGACGCTTGCTGAAAAAGACAAATTATAGGACAAGATAATTAAAACAAAAATTCTGAGCATAAATGTAAATATTTTCTTACAAATAATTTTTAAAAAAAGTTTTGGGTGCTCAAAAGAACGTCTCATTGAGACGGTTCTTTTGAATGCCCACAACATATGTTTTGGTTGAGAAATAAGAAAAACTTTTTTTAAATACACTATTCAGAAGAGGGCCTAACAGTATTTTTCTTATTTATATGACGATAGATACCAGATGCTTGCTGAAAAAGACAAGCTAAGGTAAATGTTCTAAAATTTCAAACTCTTTACTCTTTTAGGGAACGCAGTGGCTCAGTGGTAGAGTGCTTGACTCAAGACCGAGGGGTTGCGGGTCCAAGCCTCATCAGCATCACTGCATACATGTCCTTGAGCAGACACATTAATCCTTGCTAAGTACATGTTCAACCCAGGAAGACCCATCCCAAGATAACTGAAAAATTGTTCACTCAGTAAATAATCAAATCAAACAAAACTTGACTCTTTCTGTTCTCAAATGAAAATTTGAAAATGTTGGGTTTTCAGAGCTGGAAGTTACAAAATGCTTGTCAGAATAGCAAATAGGGAAGACCTGAAGAAGCAGACTGATCTAGGTCTATGCTGTTTGCATAGGCCTTTTCGGCAGCATCTTTTGTTTGCAATTTTAGAGCATTTACTGTGAATATGACAGACCTTCAGATAAGAGTGTATTTAAAAAATAATTTTCTAATTTCTCAACCCTAACATATGTTGTGGGTACATAAAAGAACCGTCTCAATGAGAAGGTTATTTTCTTTTTATCACCCGAAACAAATGTTTAAACTGATGGATAAGTTAATATTATTGCATAAAAAGCTGTAACAGTCATGTTGTAACCGGCACAAACACATGTATACTGACGGACTTAAAAAACGCAACACTAACTTCCCTTTATATCTTTCAAAATACAGTTGTTTGCAAAACTCCTCTGCTTTGATTATGTCAACCTATGCTGGCTTCTTCAGCAGACACTTTAGTTTTAATTGTACAACTTAACTGGACGACGTTATTTGCTTCAAATGAATTGAGCGATTTAAACATTTTTTAAGTAGATGAGATTTTAAGCTATTGAATAAAAGGGTACACCCAGATAAACGTCATGTACGCAAATACGCTGTATCGCAGACTCGCCAATCAATATGAGAGTGATTCCTCGATGACTAACAAAGTCCATGATACAAAGTTGATGTTTCTTGTGTTTCTTGATTTTAAGAAGTAGGGAATCTTTCACTCATAACATTTAGTCACATGAAACAGTTGACCCCTATCTTAAAAACTTTACATTTTAATGTGTTAAGTTCATCTTAGTTGGACAAGTTTTCCATGTTTTACTTTCAAATGAATGCTCTTTAACATACAATCAAAACTATTGTTCTGCCTTCTTGCTCGAGACATAAATTAAAGCTGTTATCCAAGTGTTGCGTTTTTAAAGTCTGTCAGTATATTAATCAGGCAATCACATGCTCTTGATACACAGCCTTTTTACTTTAGGGATACGCATTATAGGGCCTTCACAAAAATTGACGTCATCAATAGTAATGTGCCAAGAACCTGTTCACAGGGCTCCCACAGACATTCAAAAACACAATTCCATCATTTTTCCATGATTTTCCATTATCAACAAGTAATTTCCATGACTATTTAATGCGCGATCTCCAACCTCCCCTTTTAGCTGCATCTTCATAACGTTGCGCAGATTTTTCCATGATTTTTCATTTTTTTCAAATTCCATGATTTTCCAGGTTTTCCATGATTTGCAGGGCTTGTGGGACAATGCACAGCTTTTTTACTTTACTTATATGCATTCTAGGGCCGCCACAAAAATCGACGTTATCAATAGTAATGTGCCAGGTACTCGTTCAGGGGTTTCTGGTCTTCAAAGGGTTAAAATTGTCATTTTCGTGAGCCTAAAGCGGCAACTCAAAAATAGACAAAACAAAAATCTTAATGACAATTGGTAGCTTAATGCAGGTCGAAAGTATTGCTGTATGCTCCCCTTGGAGCATTCTGCAATACTTTTGACCTGCATTAAGCGATAATTGGTATGAAAACCAATTTTTGGTGTTCTTTTTGAGTGGCTGCTTAAGACAGGTTTTATTGTAAATGAATCTGACCTGGTAGTATTTTGCTGTTGTTTTCAATCCCTCATCACTTTCATGGTTCGTTACTTCAGCGATCTGTGTCATCAAGGCCGCGATGTTGAATAGGACACAAACTTTCTCGTAGGCTCCTGACGCAATCCCTGAAATAAGATTTTCTAAATACAGTGCAGTGTTTGGGATCCATGGGAATGGACCAAGTTACAAGTGAATTGTGTTATACATTTTCGAAGCAAGCCTTTAATAAATCTTTAGATTTTTGCAACTGTTTATAGCTTGATGAATGACACAAATTTGATTGACAGCTGCCAAGCTCACTTGCCCGAGCAATACCATTCCAACATCAAACTCATTAGCCAGAAGTGACACTGGCGTTTTGATTGACAGCCAGCCACACCAGAGTCACACGTGCAAAACAAGCCTCTTGTTTGCTCCATTTGCTGTCAGTGTTCATGCTGGCTGTTCCGCTTTTTCAAAGCGGGGCTATAAAAAAAATCGTATCTGAATATATGTGTTAAAAGCAGCCTAAGTCACCAAAACCAATAATCTTTTGGGAGGATTTGCAACTAATGCTGCAAGAACTTCCAGTCCTATATAATATTGGCAATGAAATGTGATAACCTTACCGAGTGTGTTCTTGCCGGAGAAGAAGGAATCCTTGTCGAAAGCATCTCTCCATTTAAACTGAATCCTTATCTGAAATACATGAATAGGTAAAGTAAATACAAGGCCTAGACAAGAAAAAATGCATCAGTTTAAATAAACAAAAATTTCCGGAGTAAAATTGTAAATATTTTCTTATCCATAATTCTCAGCATAAATTGTTGGTGCTCAATGAGACAGTTCTTTTGAGTACCCACAACATGTTTTGGTTGAAGAATAAGAATATTATTTTTCTGTTACGCAATATTAACTAAAGGCCTGAAGTATGCAAAAAATATATACCGCATATTTCTTGTTTTGTCATCCCTTCTCCAGCCAATAAAAAATCACGAAAAATTACTGATGATATTGCAAATCCTGGTTCGACTGAGCCCCAGGAACAGTTTGCTCTGGAATGCTACTTTTGGCTGTTTGTTTGTTTGATTTAATTCTTTACGTCCACTCAACAGTCTTTCAGTTATGCGGGACGGTCTTCCTGGGTTGAACCAGTACTAAGCTAGGATACTTTTGGCTGAGGCATATCTGTGGGAAATTGAATATCAAAACCTTTGCTCTGCTGAATACATTAATGTGGCACATTCTGTCATTCTCTTCTATTTTCCAGCCAATTCAGTTGTGGGATTTGATGAAAACGCTGTATTCTGAGGTTGAATGGAAAACAGTGTAGATCCTGATCAGTTGGCTTCATCAGAAGCCAGCTGATCTGTTTCTACACTGTTTTCTAAAGCAGAGGTATCCGGGTTCAACAGGGTAAATAGTAAATATGGTTTTAGTTTTTGTCTGGTTTAACGTCCCAGTCAATAGCTATGGTCATGTCAGACAGTCAGTTCACCTTACAACCCTTTTTTCCTGGGCAAGCTTGACTATGTGGTTTACCAGTACTTTGTGCACATACTTTCGCTTGTAAATGACAACAACCTTTCTTGAATCAGTTAAAGGGAGGAGAAAGTCTGTAGAAATTCGCTACCCCTAGATCTGCAGTCAGACAAGTATCTAAATGTAAGGTTTGGTCTGGATCCAAACAGTTTGACATTCAGATAATATTCCCTAAAGATTTATTTGATAAATTTAATTTTGATAAAAAATCAACAAATGACAATTAAGCATGCAAATTAACCCAGTATGCAAAGAGTTAATTGAGGATGTACACACAAAAAGTACTTGAACTTTTGTTTGTTTTTTAGATTTGATTATCATCAATTTTCTTGACATTAGCAAACATATTTGTTTATGATATACATATAAGCCTAGCATAACTTTTGTGGGACATAGGCAAACAGTGAAGACCCAGATCAGATGCCACAGAATGTGGCGCCTGATCTGGATCTCCACTATGTTCTATTAAAATTTGGATAAAAAAGAAAGTACCACCTAACACCCCTAAAATTGAAAATGGACTCGTCCTCCTGATAAGGGGAGGCAAGTCCATTCGGTTGAAATGGATTAAAACTACAGTACTAACCCTTTTCCAGCCAATCACAACTATTATTGTCAGCTTGCTCAATTGCTTACGTGTTTTTGTTGCCAGTACAGTAAAACCTGTGTAAAACAGCCACTCAAAAATAGACAAAACAAAAATCTTAATGACAAATGCAGGGATAATCCTGGCCCAAAATGATAAGCCCTTAAAATGGGCCAATAGCCCATATCCCATTCAAATAAATGCAAATTTCCAAATTGTAATGGGCCTTTTCAAATTTTTATGGGCCCCTTGCAAAATTTGATGGGCCTGAGAATCCTTAATATCCACATTAGAGCATAATTGACATGAGATTTGAATAGCTTTTACAGGTGTATGGGACCCAGCCAAAAGTAAAATCCATGTTAGGAAAACAATAAAAGTTTTCTCATAAAATGGATTGGGCCCATCCTAGGATTATCCCTGCAAATGGTAGCTTAATGAAGGTCAAAAGTATTGCAGAATGCTCCCCTTGGAGCATTTTGCAATACTTTTTACCTGCATTAAGTGATAATTGGTCTTGAAAACCAATTTTCTGTCTTTTTCCATTTTACACAGGTTCTACTGTACTTGATACAAAATGGACCCAGATCAAATTGCTCCCTTAGGAGAAGTCTAATTTAGGAATCATAATGTTTACTGAAACCTAAATATATGAAACTCGTGTCTTATCTTTTTGTCTGAAACACTTTTTTTTTGCAAGTCCCTCCACCGCTATTGGTGAACTTTCCATGCCCCCACGTACAGCTGAATAAAGTAGGACAATTGTTGACCCATTCCGCAACATTGACACCAACAATTGTCCTTCTTTATTCGACAGAGCGTGCAATGGGGACAAGGAAAGTTCACCAATAGCGATGAACGTTGGGGATACTCCACCAAGTGGTTTAGGAGGAGATTTTGTTTGAAGTAAATAGTTGAGGAACGGACGCCTGACAGACAGACTGATGACTGACATCCTTGGATTACAAAAGCAGAGCTACACCATGGCCTAGGCATCTTTCATATACAAAGTAAGAAAGAAGGTATCTTTCATATACAAACCTGGTTTTCTGTGATGGGGAGTTTATTTTCAATAGCAATCAGCTGATCATGATATCTGAAATAAAGAAAACATATGAGCCGTGACATGTGATTTCCAACAATGTGGTGTGTATGACCAGCAAAGCCTCAGATCAGCCTGCGCATACGTGCAGTCTGATCAGAGCCTTTGCTAGTTGCTTGAGTATTCTATGAGTGTTAAGCTACTGACTGAACATCAGTACATTCTGTTGGAGTTTCTAAGCATAAAAGGAGGCTGCACAGGCTCATCTAAATGTACACTTGTCAAAATGCCACATTGTTGACATTGTTGGAAATCACATGTCGTGGCTCATATCAGCTATTTCTATTGCTCCAGGTTAACAAAAATATTGATTGTAAAAGCGTAGTAAAGGTTCTAAGATTTTGACCACTAGTTGCCTGCCACTAAAGGCCTGGAAAAGCAAAGAAGCAGTCTGATCAGGGTAATACCTGTTTGCAATTCTAACAAGCATTTTGTGCTCTTCAGCCTGGATAAACAAAAAAAATTGGAGAACAAAATGAGAAGTGTTCAAAATTTGTGAACATTTACCGCATGATTACGATGCGCTGAGAGTTATACCCCTCGAGGTGACTGTGCATATCCCGCGCTAAAAACATGGTATGTCTGCGCCAAGCCGGAGACAAAAAGTAATGTGACTATCATGATTCTGTCACTAAGTGTCAGAATTTTTTTATTAGTTGATTTACGGGAAAAAAATTTCAGATTTAGGATCGGTGGACGAAAAAAAATAAATAAAGAAGCTCTGAAAATGACCAGTTAACTGGTCATTTTCAGAGCATTTCTTTTTTCTTTTTTTTTTAATATTTTCAGCTTTTTTTTTATCTCCAGAAACAGTAAAACTAGTAATAGGTAAACCAACAGTCTGTATTAAATCTATATATTTCATCATTTTCCTAAAAATCTGTACAGGACAATGACTTTTAACAGAGTCACTCTCAAAAATGCACAGACAGAAGCTTGAAAAAATAATATTTTTTTCAACTAAACAAATAATATTTAGAGTCGGCGGATAAAATAAGAAAAAAAAATTAGAAATTAAATTTTATTTTTTTCCTACTTTCCGGAAAATTACAGTAGGAGGGTTTGTAAATCAACTAATAAAAAAATTCTGGCCTAAGTGTCCGATTGTAACAAATGTACTGTAAATTTAGTCAACAACAACAGCCAAATGATAAAAAATTAAATTCTCAGTGCTGCGACTACACACAGTACTTCAAATGAGTCTGTACCCAGTGAGCCCATCAATCCCAAGTCGAACACTGAGCCACTGCACCCAGAGATTAGTACAGCTAATTGGGGCTTAGCTACAGGTTTAACAATAATAACCAGCACTATCCCACACACATCAGGTTAAGCTGTGTGGGGTCAATGTTTATGGGATATAGGGCTGCCACGTTTACGAAATTTGGTAAACGTTTACACGAGTTCCAATAACCGAAATGATTCCGTTTACACGGAACTTCCAGATTTGATTTTTTCATTATTCAGATCCGTAAAATGAATGATATTTTTCCTTGAAAAACTTGTACCATTTGGGAATATTCGAAATTGTTTGGTTGGGTGTTGTGATAGAACTCATTTCAAGTAATTGGAAAGTGATTGCAACATGCACAGACTGGTATATTACAGACATTTTCTTCAGTTGCAAGTGTTTATTAATGAGTTGACACACACAAGACATAACTGCCAATCATCATGTATGCATCGATACACACGCCGGAGGGAAGTAAGCAAAATAAAAGTTTTAAGCCATACATGCATCTCCACCAAATATTAAGACATGCCTTTACATAACTGTTATAAATGCAGGAATATAATTGCTCCAAGCAGTGACTAAGTGAGATGATATTCGGGACATTTTTATGGCCCGTTGAGCCACTGTCTGCTTGGGCCCTATACGCAAAGAATTTGAAAAAAAATGCTCCCTATCCTAAGATACTGTCAGTTGAGCATGTCCGCCGTAATTCTAATTGCAGTAGATACTTTATCAAATACAACCGAATCTGAGAAAACAAACTGATTGATGATCCAGAGTGGGATTTTCATAAGAAAATGCTATTAACAAACCACAACGCTGGTCATGTGGTAAAGTTCATGTAAACGGTAGTAGGCCAATTTAATAAACCTTTATTGCAAAACACGCAACAAACCTTTTACATGTGTAAATGTGGCAACCCTAATGGGATAAATGACAAGTGGGAAAATGATTTGATGCAAAGCAACTAAAAATAACGAAGGCATAAAGGGGAAAAAACTGAATCCGAGTCAAGTCCGCCCCAGTCAACTTGCCCCATATATGAAAACCCCCACTTACCTAGGTCGGTGTGTGTGTTTAAATTAATAGTGAATAGTCTTTTATGTGACCTTCAAAGGTTCATCATTAAGATTTAATTAGCAATATATCAACATTGCTGGTTCAATCATTGTTTTACTGCCTTTGCTTAACCGAAAATTAATTACCCGGATTCTCCACCATGTCATAGGATTATTTCTATTGTATGTATGAAAAGTCAAGAAATTTATTCGGCAAATCAACTTTATTTTCGTTTCTGTATGCTTCCCAAATCGGGCACCATGTCAAAGTCAACTTTCCTGCTTTTTCTGCATGGGAGAGTGGTTGTCTGGGTGGATTACCCTAAACTGTCTTGAGTAAAAATAAATATACCTAAAGAAGCGTGGTAGCTCAGTGGTTAGGCACTTGCCTCTGGTGCTAGAGGTCCCAGATTCGATCCCCGCTCGGGGCGAAGAAAATTTAGGTGTCCAAACAGGCTTTCTCTAGTGTCATTTGCAGGGATGACACTAGATAAGTGCATCGTCCTTCGGATCGGGATGTTAACTGGATGACTAGTAGTAGACTCTACTGTGCAGGGAGAGTAACCTCCTGTGCAGGTTAAAGAGCCCTATGGTAATTTATCTATGGTTATGAGTAGGCTTTCATCCTGCAACCCGGAGTGTACAACTTACACCTGCCGATAATACTCAAAAGAGGGTCTGGCAGTATATAGAGAAAAGACAGCAAATAGACTAAAGTGCACCCGGTAAACCAGAGACTACCCCCAGTTGTCTCTCTACAAAGACCCTGGCGTAATGATCAAAGTTTGCTCGAGCCAGTATGATAAGAAAGAAAGAAAGACTTTTCATTCATTGTGTTACAATGGTACACAAAAAACGTCCCAACATGATTGAAAAAAAATGTTACCGGAAAAACAAACAACACCCCACCCACCTAAACTAACCTGTACAAAACTTCGAGGGCTGATTCATGTTTGTCAACAGATTTTGTTATCATCAAGTTTCTCAATTTATTGAATTCACTGATTGCATTGTTATAGTCGTCAGGGTCTGCCGTGGAAAACGTATTTTGAATGAAGCTCCTAAACGGCCTGACAACGTCAATTTCGTAGGCTTTCTTCAGAGGAACAGCTAAGAACGTCGCCATCTTGAAAAAGTATTTGGTCACATGGTATGGGTTTCTATTTATAGCAACGATGACGTCAGGTGATTCACTACCACATGAAAATGTGTTTTTTATACTCATGGGCGTAGACAGATTTTTTATGAGGTTGGTTCGTAGCGGACGATTCCATATAAAAATGGGCAATATAGGTTAGATTACCTGTGAAATGCATTACACCTATATACTTGTAGTTGTTTTGAGCCCATAATGTGAGAAAAAAGCCTTTCGAATTCAGATGTATTTCGCACCTCATGAATGCGTAATTAGGACTGGTCTATCTGCTAGTATAGAAACAGCATGGGTCCCAGATCAGAATGCTCGCAGGAGCAGTCTGATCCGAATCTACACTGTTTGTCATAGAAGCTTCAAACCATTTCTACAGACGACGTAAGCAGACGACTTGTTGTGATATGCGCTTTAATGGTTAATAAATATGAGTTCAGTAAGCATTCTTATGGTCACATCAAAAATTTATGAAAAGATTTTATCACAGCATATAAGTGCTTATTTTGAAAACTTTTTTGATAAATATCTCTGTGCTTTCAGGAAGGGACAAGGCTGTCAGACGGTTTTGTTGAGACTGTTGGAGGACTGGAGGGCAGCCTTGGACAATAATGAATATGTCGCGGCTGTCCTGATGGATCTGTCCAAGGCATTTGACTGCTTACCTCATAAAATCCTCTTATCCAAGCTGTCTGCATATGGTTTATCCGATGAAGCAGTACTACTTTTAAAAAGTTACTTGTCGGATCGACAGCAACAAATTAAAAGTAAGTAATGGTGCAAAGATCAGGAATCGATACAATCAAGTACCATACCTGACCCAGGATACCAATGGGAAAGTGACAAACTCACAGAAGACACCACAAACGAGAGCCAAGAGGTCAGTCCTTTCCCAGCAGGTGACCACAAAGCACATACAAACAGACGCGCACAAAACATAGCAAACACAACACAGAACAAAAACACAAAAGATCCACAAAAGAAGTACCGCCTTGGAACGGTCAGTAAAATATTTTACTGGAGGGCTTAAACCGGTTTAACGGTGCCAACCTCACCCTTAATTCAGATGTGGACCAAGACACACAGATATTTGGTTTGCATGAAAGACCCCTAACTTATCAATGCATCATCTCCTAAAACATATAAATCAAGATATAACAAGGAGATAAACTAAATTATATTGTCAGCAGTTGGTCGGAAATAAAGAAGGAGTTCCACAGGGTTCAATTTTAGGTCCGTTACTTTTTAATGTTTTTATCAATGATATTTTTTACTTTATAGAACATGGAACTTTATATAATTATGCAGATGACAATACAATATATTTTAGCTCGCCAGATTTTAATAGATTAATTCAGGTTTTACAGAAAGAAAGTTCTACTCTTATAAACTGGTTCCGTATAAACTGTATGCAGGCAAACCCTAAAAAATTCCAGGCCATTGGAGTTGGGAAGAGGACCCATGACATGAATTTAACTATAAAAGTTTCTGATACTCAAATAAATTGTGAGGATGTAGTGAAATTGCTTGGTGTAGATATAGATTACCAACTAAATTTTTATCAACATATCAGTAATCTTTGAAGAAAAGCAGGTCAGCAGTTGAATGTCTTGAAGAGGTTCAGTCCTTTTTTATCAAGACTAAATAAACTTAAATTTTTTCATACTTTTATATTAGCTAGTTTTAATTACTGCCCGCTTTCCTGGCATTTTTGTTCTGAAAATAACTCCAAAAAATTGGAAAAAATTCAAGAGCGTGCATTGAGATTTGTCTACGATGATTTTAAATCAACTTATGAAGAGTTACTAAACAAAGCAAACATTCCTTTCTTGCATATTAAGAGAATAAGAACAATGGCAGTGGAGACATTTCGCATCTTAAACGATATGTCTCCCCCTGTATTGTCTGATCTGGTAAGGATAAGAGACTGTTCTTCTTATAACTTGATATACCAAAATGTTTTGCAGGTGCCGCAAGTTCGCACAACAAAATACGTTAAGAAAAGTTTCAGATTTGCAGCTGCCGTCCTGTGGAACAGCTTTCCATATAATTTTAGACAAGTAAGCAGCTTCAATCAATTCAAAGCTCTAATTTCCAATTGGAGTGTTAAAGACTGCAAATGTAATTTATGTAGGTAGCTGTTCTGCAGGATGCCCAGCAGCCTGTCTGAGTTCAATCGCATGTTTGTTGTTGCGCTTTCTGCGTTGTTTCAGCTTTGTTTGTTTTAAGTTAATGTTAATACATGATGGGATGGGGCAGTATTGGCACCAGCATGGATTGCTGGTCTCAATACTGCAACATGATGTATTTTTGTGCTATAATATATATGTGCTTTTGTTTATTTTAGCTGGAATGCCCTAGTTTTATTGTTATTTTGCTATTTGCTCTTATGTGCTGCATATATTCTCTTAATTGTAAAGTACTCATTTGCTTCTTTAATCTTTTAGCTAATGCTTAGTATGTATGAAGTCTTAATGCCTTAAGATAGCTAAAACTTTATATGTTTATGTTTCAGATATGCATTAATTTATTTCAATCTTTTTTTAGGTTATCCCTTGTAATTATTGTCGAAACATTATCTTATCTTATAATTGTATGTTAACTTATAGACGGTCAAAAGCTCATTAGAGCTTATGTTTCTCTGTTTTACTGTCATGCCGTCTTAAAATAAATTTTCTTATCTTATCTTATCTTATTCAGTGTATATAATATGCGCCCATGATTTTCATGAAATGCGCGAGCCTTTTCGCCGCTCAAACAACTTATTAACTCTTTACCAAATTATAAAGAAAACCAAATGGAACCGGACAAAACATCCCGGGACAAAATATCTCAAGCCATTTTTTGTCAACCCAGACAGAATTACCACCCTGGACAAAACATCCAATGCTGTTTTTGTCACCCGGACATGTCAAACATCCCGTGCCTTTTCTGCCATCCAGGACAAAGCATCTCATGCCATTTTCGCCACCCTAGACAAAGCATCACATTTTCTGGGATATTTTCTGGCAAAACAGCCTGGACAAATCATCCTACTTTTTTGGTAAGTCTCAACAGGGTTCATTATGAAATACATGTAAATTGATGAAAGCACTGTGTCTCTACCTTGGACTCCCTTGAACATCTAGCACAGAAGTGGCGTAATTAGCTGCAGACATACCCACACTGGGCCTACACTTCAGATGGATAAGCATCAGAGAGCTTGCAAAAATACAAGCAAAATCATTGAGACAGCCAGTAAAGGCACTTCTCTGTAATATGTCACTAACCACCCAGACTCAGGTAATTCCACTGCTCATCATCTCACCATTATAAGACTGGCCTTGACATACGCCAGCTAGGCATAAATAGGTTAATATTGGCGATTTGTTTCATTACTGCTTCTTTTGTCAAGGATATGGCTTACAATGTACACGTCTAACAATTTTTACTATTACAAACATTTGAAGGAAAATGATCCCCAAGATTTTCACAACATATCTAACATGGAAAATGAAAATTTAGCATATCGCCAGCACCACCAGTGTACCGTTAGACACACTTTCAACAGAGTTTGGGAATGAGTATCTCTTCAATTAACTAAACATATCTTTAAACGTGGCAATGAATGTTTCACATCCGTTCGTCCGGGTTTTTTTGTCTGGTGTCATTCCAAAATGTTTTGTCCCTAATATTGAACTACGATAATAATTCACACTTACTGATATCTCAACACATGCACTTCAGAGGGAATGGTTGTGGCACCCTTTGTCAAGATAAATATCCAAGAGCAAATACAATGCTCATCCTGAATCGAATTACTGAATCATTAAAAACAAAAGGCCACAAGACACTTATAAAATACACTCACCATTTCACCAATCATGAAACAAAGACAGCCTTACAAGTTCCATCAAAAGCAAAGTAGAATGTCCCAGTCAACCTGGAAATTTTTCTTAAAAAAAAGATGCCTGGGCCATTCAACAAATGGGGACTACCCTGGTCATCCAATTGAATACTGCGACTAGTTGACAGAGACTGGGCATGTCAGACAGAGCGCTGCCATTCACTGTACTGTCAAATTAGAATAGTCTACTGTGAATTTGGTAACACATTAACGCTTTAGACCCACTTCGAATCGAACTATAACTCCTACTATAGTAACTTTAGTTCGATTCGAATATCGATAATCGGTACTATAGTGACATCACCAACCTACTAGAGATCAATGGAGGATCAGAGTACCGTTACTCTAGTAGCTTGTCTGGTTCCCTCCTCTAGACCTATCTAGCAAGATGGGTTCAACATGTGTCAGTAGCCTCAAAATGATTTTGTTTACAAAATAAATCCTCCCTGTGCTCTACTTGCGGTCCAACTTATTCATAATTGTTAATTAGAGTAGGCTGTGAAGTATATACACATCCTTTTCGTCTACAATGAAGAATGGAAAGGGGGCACACAGGGCTATTCACTTTGTTTACTTGCCAACTAACCAAGGAGTTGCAACTGTAGCCGTTCGCGTGTAAACATGCGCGCAAATCTATTTTGTCAGAACTTTAGTAGGAACTACGTTCGATTCGAAGTGGGCCTTAATGAATGATAGTAGTCCCCAAACTCTGTTGTATATGCGTCTACCAGTACGCTGGCGTATCTTAAGTATGCTGCTAGAGACCTGCTGCTTTTCATTTTCCTGATAGACATGTTGTGAAAATCTTGGGCGAGGGGTGGGTTTGCAATTTCTTCAAATTCTGTTTGTATGGCAAAAATCTAGGGCGAAGATTTGGTACCAGTATAAATGCATTTAAGCCCCCCCCCCCCCCCATTGTGCGTTACTTTATGTCCATTCTAGTTTTGCAATCATCTTAATGGTGAAAACTACAAACTACAACTACAAACTTTATTTCCTCTCAGTTACATAGAACATGTAAAACATGAGGCATATGTACAAAAACGCAAATGTTTATGTTTTGTTATGGCGGCAATAGCAAAACACACACACACACACACACACACACACACACACACACACACACACACACACACACACACACACACACACACACACACACACACACACACACACACACAGTGAGAGAGCTGGCTGTTTTACTGGTGTATCGTGATTGTTGTGCGGCTCTTCCCCACGATGCCATGGGTTTGTCTGCAGTTTGTGATTGTGGTATTTCCTGATCATGCTCACTTACTATTTTTGATTTTTAAGCCCTGTACTTGACAAAAGATACTATAATAAAAAATCACAAATTATAACTCAACGGTACAATGGTTGAAATAGTAAATTTCCCATTTCTTGATGGAGATGTTCCTCGCTCCCCTTCCTATGGTGTATATATTTCTCAGCTTATTCGTTTTGCCAGAGTGTGTTGATGGCTTTAACAACAGAAACTTAAATTTAGCTAAGTTATTGAAACAAGGATATAGATATCATAAAATCGAAAAGCATTTTCTAAATTCTACCAAAGACACTCAGAGTTAATTGTTAAATACAACATTGGGTTAAAGTAAGTAAGGTTGCAAAGATCAGGAATCGATACAATCAAGTACCACACCTGACCCAGGATACCAATGGGAAAGTGACAAACTCACAGAAGACACCACAAACGAGAGCCAAGAGGTCAGCCCTTTCCCAGCAGGTGACCACGAAGCACATATAAACAGACGCGCAAAAAACATAGCAAACACAAGACAGAACAAAAACATAAAAGATCCACAAAAGAAGTACCGCCTTGGAACGGTCAGTAAAATATTTTACTGGAGGGCTTAAACCGGTTTAACGGCGCCAACCTCACCCTTAATTCAGATGTGGATCAAGACACATAGATGTTTGGTTTGCATGAAAGACCCCTAACTTATAAATGCATCATCTCCTAAAACATATAAATCAAGATATAACAAGGAGATAAAGCAAGGATAAGGACAACTGAATACCGGAGCAAAAGAAATCCAACAGGTAAACCCCGGTGGGCCCGACAAACAGCCAAAGCATCAGGCCCCTACCATCTCATCAATAGATAAGTCTTTAAGTCGGAACCATCATAGAGTCTGAAGTCCGACCCACCGGCGTGCAATTAAAGAGGAAAGCAAAGTTGCCAACCGTGATTGGGTTGACTACCAAGCATGCAGTCTGTTGCAATACATTAATGTTATAGCCAATCTTTTTATAATGGGAAATTATTTTAATGAACTGCGCTGAAAAATTATTAGAGCCAACAATCTTCTTCAACTTATACACCAAGTCACCATAGAAATCAGGTTCCGAAAGTCCTTGGCGCAAGAGAGATTTAAGTCCAACTTGGAATTTAGAAATCAAATCAAAGTATCCTCTATAAAATTTTGAAAATGTTTTGCGAAGTTTATGATACCGATAGCCCTGTTTAAGAAGTTTCTGAGTTAACAATTTATTGCGAGTATTGAAGTCAGTAACATAGCTAGATGCTCTAGCAAAACGAATGAGTTGAGAGATATAGACTCCATAGGATGTAGAACGAGGAACATCACCATCTAAAAATGGGAAATTGACAATTTCAAAATCAAAGTCGTCACGTTTATCATAAATTTTGGTAGAAACAATATCATTAGAAATTGACAAATGCAAGTCTAAAAATGCGGCTTCGGTATCAGAGGCATTGGCTTTATTAAGTTGGAGCTCTGAAGGGTATATTTGACTAACCATATTTTCAAAATAAACATTATTAATATTTAAAATATCGTCCAAATATCTGGAAGTAGTGTTAAACGCATCAATAACATCAGCCTGCTTATCATCAGAAAGAGACATCATAAAGTCCCTTTCATAACAAAACAGGAATAAATCTGCAACCAGGGGAGCACAATTAGTGCCCATAGGAATCCCAACTACTTGTCTATAGAGCTTGGTGCCAAATCGAATAAAAATGTCCAACAAAAAGGTCAGCGCATCACATACAATTTGACACGACCATGCATGATATTTTTTAGGTTTTTTTTGAAGTAAAAAATGCATTTCTGTCACTACATGCAAGGTAAGGAGAGCCTTCTCTCTGGAAGGTTCTTTCAATAAGATCAATAAGTTTATCTTTAATTAAATTATGAGGTAAAGTAGTGTAAAGAGTAGAAAAATCATAAGTAGACAAACTGGTCGCATTGAAATCTCTAGCTTTAAGTTTATCTAAAATTTCACTTGAATTTTTAATCGACCAAAATAGGTTTTTACCGGATCTCTCATATACTTTTTCACAATATTTGATAACATGTTTTTAACAGCTGTAAGACACGAGGTTAACAATTTAGAAAGTTCTGTTGTCGTACAAGAAGTAGAATTTGCAATAAATCTTGCTTTATAGGGTTTTTTATGGAGTTTAGGTAACCAGTACAACGTAGGAACTTTGTCTTGATTTTCTTTAGCTTTGACACCAAAACTCTTCTGCAACAAGGCATATCAGAACCTATATATTATGGGGATTTAGTTTATACATTTAATCAAATTGTTGGAAAACCTGATTTTAGTGATCAATCAAAAAAGGTTGTAAAACGTTATTTAAAGGTTGGATATAACTTGGATGTCATGCGGCAGTCTGCATGCCTGGTTTTAAACCCAATCACGGATTATAGCTATGGTTTTCTCTTTAATTGCATGACGGTGGGTCAGGCTTCAGACTCTATGACGGCTCTGACGTAAAGCTTTAATCGGTGGGTTAGTGCCTGATGCTTATCTGTAGCTGGACCCACCGTGGCTCAACCTGAGGTTTTCTTTAGCTCTGACTATCTGTGAGTCATGAGCCCTTTTCTTTGTTTCCTCATGGTGTGTTCATTTGTTTAGAGTGTTTCTCCATGATGATATATTGCATTAGTTAGAAGGCTTCAATGCGAGCTGAACTTTTCTTGTACTTCAACAACGGCGGAGTCTGGGGCGAAGATTTGGTGCCAGTGGAATGCGTTTGGGCCCCCGGTGGCTTAGGCTGCTGTCCGTTCTAAGGCGGTGGTTCTATTGTTGTTGGCCTTTGTTTGTTGTTGCTCCCATTGTGGGAGTCTGTGGTTGTTTTATGTTTTGTTGTACGTTACTTTATGTCCATTCTAGTATTGCAATCATCTTGATGGGGAAGAGAGAGCTAGTTGCTTTGCTTTATTTGTCTTCCTGGTGTCTCGTGGTGGTTGAGTGGCTCTTCCTCGCGGTGCCGTGGGGTTGCTGCGGTTTGTGATTGCGGTATTTCCTGGTCATACTCACTTACTATTAAGTATCTTGACCACGAGGAAAGGGCATACCTTTACGAGTCAGTACATGAGATTTGGTCATATTGCATATCCGCAAAAGCCTCTAATAATCGCTAATTCTGGCGTGTTCAGAGGGAGTAGATGTCTAAAAGTTGTCCAGAGTCTTCTTCAACGTGTGTATGCGAGAAGCAAAAGCTCTGGCTAGGCCATGCATGAGGGTCTGGATGGAGGGGGGGGGGGGGTCTGGTATTCACTTTTCATTAAAAAATTAGCCCATTATTCATCTCATTAAAATTTGGGTTATTCATCAAAATAAGACCAATTATTCATTATAAGTAGAAAGGTGGCAAAGAAATCTGATTATTCACTACTCATTAATTTTTTCTTCAATTCATTCAAAAATGGGATTATTCATTATTTTTTAGGCTCACATTATTAACTATTCATTATTTTTTTGGCTCATTATTCACTATTCATCATAAAAAAGGCCATTATTCACTAATCATTATACCCCATCCAGACCCTTATGCATATGCACAGGCTCGTCGGAGCCTTCGCCACACGCAGATGCAGCTTGTGTGCTGACCAATTTAAGGTACAACGTACGTGTGATCAAAAGTTGTTGTGGATCATTTATATTCTTATTAAGTATGATAATTTGAATAGTTTTAAATTTCGAACATCATCTGAGCGCATTCATCTAGACTGGTCAATGCATGATATCCTCATTACTTCGATTGCTTTTTTTTCTCACGCTGGGGCTCAAACCTAATACAGGAATACATATAGGAAATGTCCACGGGTGGGTCTTAGCTAAGTCTTTTCTGGTCGAAGTATACAAACTTTCAATCTGACCAGACGTGCACAATATGTTTGTAAAATAAACTAAAAATTTCTGGAATAAAACAGAAATGAATGTTGTATGAACATGTTGCGAAGATCACATCTGAAGATATGCAGACTGTATATTAACATATGTGTACGTGGTGTACTAGTTTGCGCAATCTCATAGAGGAGCTACGTTGTTGGCCAGGCTCTGCCATTCTATTCACTTGATTCGACAAATATAGGCCGGTTTCTTTCATATTTCAAACGCTAATTCTGTTTCTTCACTCTACTATGATCAGCACAACCTATAATATGTTCGAGATTGCATATATATTTGCCACTGCCACATTATGCGAATACCTATTTGCAAAACATGTATGATAGCTCATTTCAGCCACCGATGTTGAGCTCTCTCTGTAATGTGTAGTAAGTAAACGCACGTTAAAATATCTAAATAGTAAAAGGTTAACATGGTTTTTTTTAAAAGATTCTTGTAAGTGTAAGTTACTTATAGCTGCTCTCTTTGTGTCTAAATTGGTTGCGATGGTGTTCTCGTGATATTGCTGTATAGTAGTATGTTCCAAGTTTACCCAAGGTTTCCCCATATAAGTTATGGAATATTAGATTACGTATAGTTCCTAAATAAGGGTGAAGGAAAGCCTCGGATGAAACGGGAGATAGTGTTCATCACTTGACACTACCTTACAATTGTTATTCATAGTTTTTTTTTTCTTTCTGTAACCTGCAGGTACCAAATCTATACAATTTGGATGTGTGCTTTATTATACCTTCAATCTTATCATTCTTTTATTTTCATTATTTTTCTTAAATCATATATCTTTTTTCCCCTCTTTTTTTTAAACATGCAAAACAGTATGAACTGGCTCTGAAAAAGGCATACTGTGTACCCTTAGTAAATAGCACATCGTGTGCCCTGCAAACAATGCATTCCAATTAGAAACTGACCCAAATTCGAGAGCAGCATTGTATATATACATATGGGGCTCCCATGGGATAACTTGGAACAGTAAATATAAAAGGAATACACATGGAAAAGCACGCTTTGAACCCAGATCTTCGTCATACTGTGCAATCAGACTCGATTCGTTTTTCGCTGCTATATTTTATATATAATAGGGCACATTGAACACCCGTGGTTACATGGACTATGCGGGGGACTATGCTGCCTTATTGTTCATTACTAAAATCCACAGATGTGTTCAAGTTTTAAGTTCTTTAGATTTATTTGCGCACGTTTACCAGGCATACTAACCGTATAAAGTTGGTTACCTTTGTCGTCTGCGCTTCATTTGGTTGCACGCTTAAAGCGCACATATGCTATTATACCCAATTTATAGTGCGACCAGGTAACGGACGTTGGGCGTGTCAGAAAGAACACTGCCATTCACTGACAATTTAGACTCGTCTACAGTAAATTGGGTAAAACAGCACAAGTACGCTTTAATCCTGCAAAACCACTGAACCGAAGACGACAAAGACGACCAGCTTTATACGGTTAGTATGCCTGGTAAACGTTCGCAAGCAAATCTAAACAGAAAACCTAAGTCTTACTTGTTTACAGACGCATTGGTATATACTATTGCTCACTGGCCAGTGCCTCCTAAACTCGATTTTTATGTTTTTAACATTGATTATCGGCGATAACTTTTTTTTATTAATCCTTTTAGCAAACTGCGTTCGCGATGAAAGTTGTTGAGAAAAATTAGCGCCAATCTCTCCAAGAGGTCCTAAGTTTGTGGCACAAACAGATTTTGTGTACATAGATGAAGATTTTGAAATAAATTGAACTCAGCCAAATTTTTTAAGTCTTTTATAAACAGGTAATTTTCGTAGAGGCGTGACAGAAAGGGTTCGTCTCAAAGAATATGCACAAGGGGTGTATTTTAAATTATTCAGCGGTTGTTTATAGCATATCCTGCCGTATGTAGACTCAGAGTGACTATGCATGTTCAAAATCTACTATGAGCATGGTCAATTGAAGGTACAGAAGCTGTGATATCGCATGACGCGCCATCATTTTCTCTTATGCGCGTGCTCCTAAACGGACAGTTTCAAGATGACCCAACTAGCTTAACGCACGTGCGAATCAGGCGCGATTTAAAATACAATTGAACAAGCCACCCATCGTCTTTCTTATTGAATCGGGGCAGTACAATATAACTTTTTGACTGACACATTTGGCTTAGTTTATTTGCGCTTTGCTTAAAATGCTCAAATAGTACATCTATACGCAGAGTAAATTGCAGCATCTACATATATGATGTCGGAACCACTTGGAGAAGTTGGCGGAAATATTTCTCTACAACTTTCATCATGAACATAGTTTCCTAAATCAATAAACTTACCGCCCAAAATCAATGTGAAAAACATAAAAACTCGAGTTTAGTATGTATGTTGATTTTAGTCAAGATCGGCAAGGCAGACTGGTCTATGTTAGAACGATTGTTGCTGCTACATGTATAAAGATATAGAGTCAGGTTGCACAGCGTAATGAAGATCTGATTGCATGTGTTATATGACTTTTTGGTTACTGTAAAGGCGGCACCTCATGAATGCTAATTAGGACTGGTCTACCTTAGACATAGGTAAAAGCTGAAACTGAGGCGTAGTTTTATTTAAAACTATGAGGCTTCAATATTTTAGTGGACGACAAAACATACATTTTGTAATGCGCTGTATGGGTTATAAATGTGAGTTCAGTGTGTATACGGTTAGGATTTTCATGAAAGCACACACGTTTGCGCGGCCCAGACAACTTATTAACTCTTCGCCAAATTATAGATAGAACCTGAGTTCCTTTGTTTAGCAGAAGAAATAGTCGAACCACGCCCATATATGAATATTAAAGTTACCGCCTTTGAAGAGAGCAAAACGTTCTGCTATAGCAATGACTCAAGTAACCATCTAAAACGCATAGCTGTATACACTGGTAGGGAAGTCGAAATGTTTTATACATGATATACGTATATAAACGGCGTACATGTAATATAGGTTTAGTGATTACACATTATTGAACTAGCCCAACAAACAGGCTGACATGAATGACGCCTTCAAAAACAGTAGTTATTAATCAGCTTTTGGGTCACTGTCTAGCCACGCCCACAACTGGTTCCTATCTCGAATAGCTTTACATGAGACGGGACATCGCATACCATATGCCGACTCAGTGACCAAATAGCTGTATAATACCTGTAGAGCCAACCAGTGGTTGAGTGCTCGACTTGAGATAAAGGGGCCGTTGGTTTGAATTTCTCTGGAGGCACCATGCTGTGTCCTTGTGCAAAACATGTTATGCTCTATTTAGTACTGGTTCAACCCAGGAAACATCCAGACATAACTGAAAATTTCTTGACTGGGATGTAAAGTATCGACTCGAATCATCGAGGTCCACAGTTGCTCAGTGCTTGTGTGTTAGTCCTGTGATTAAAGGATTGCTATTTTGAGAAGGTTCAATGGAAGCACTTTGCAATGTCCTAAGCAAGACACTTTATTCTCTGCTAAGTACTGGCTCAGTCTAGGTGGACAGGGAAACGTCGCGTCATGACTGCAAAAATGTTGACAGCGACGCAAAACATCAATGCAAACAAACAAACTCAACTCAAATAACAAAAGAGACACTCATCTATAAATTTTGCTGCAGTTGTGTGCGTCTACTGGTACACTGGTTTATCTTTAGCATGCTACTTTGAAAATATTCGCGTTATATATGTTGTCGATGAAAAAGTTCTTCCAAATTCTGTTTCTTTGGTAAGAAAATGATTTGGTTTTAGCTCTGAATTCGAGAAATAGCATTACAAAATATTACAACATAAAAATACCCCCCTTTTCCACACACACACACACACACACACACACACATACACACACACACACACACACACACACACACACACAAAGTAAAATTAAGCATGACAAGGTTTCAATATCTGGACCACAGGGAAAGGGTAACCAGATCTTTTATAAAACAATAAAGTATTGTGTGATTGTAGATTTCATTGTCGAAGATTGATGTTTTGCTTGTATGGTTTAGGATACACGTGCGTGTTACACTGTTAAAGATACATGTACGTACACATTTCAAACAAAGTATCTGGACTGATCTGATTCATCTGCAATAACTCGAAACGCTTATTTTTCACGATATGGCAACCATAAGACCACAGATATATAATTTTGGTGTGGAGAGTTTCACAGATGGGTGAATACGCAAACAATGCAACCTGACTAACCGATTTCCAAATGTATTTGTCCAGGGGTTGAACTTAGCTAAGAACCGCCCAACGTCTCTTATCTGGACGGACTTTTTTTTTTTATACTGTAGTCTAATCTAATTTGCCAGTGACAGTGAATGACAGCGCTCTGTCTGACACGCCCAACCTCCGTTAGCTGGTCGTAGTATACATACACTGTCATATAAACACCCTCGCGGACATTCTAGGCAGCTTAGCGCAACGTCTGTTTGAGATCGAATATATATATACACGAAGAAGTATAAAGGATAAAACATGGCTGGTTAAAATATACTGTTAAAATTAGCCAAAATCAAATAAAAACAACAACAAGCAAGTGGGATTTATATGGGCGGGAATGTTGCAGACTGCGGTCTTTGGGACCAGTAGTGCGTTCCACTGTGCTATATGCGAGAGGGGAGGGTGTCACGTTTTATAACATAACATCGCAACATGCCGGCCCGGCACAAATGATGTAATTATGACGTATTCATGCTCGTACATGCCAACCGGACAGTCTGCGCCCCTGAACATACCATAAAATAACTAATATAGGCTATACAATATTTACATCATTAATCAAGATCAATAAAGATTATTTTATCAATGTGCCATGACTGCTAATAATGATTTCAAAATTACGTGTTTTTTTGGACAAAAAATGCCACTGTATGCCTTTGGACCAGTGCGTGCACGCGCGCACGTGTAGGCCTACATATACCTGTGTGTATTTTGTGCCCAGCTCGGACCTAAGGTCCGAATGCCCAGATACGCACTAGATTGGCGCTGCAATAGAAACTCGGATCAACTGAGATAGGATGTTTCACTGACTTGTGCACGTGCCATTGTGGGAGTCTGTGGTTGTTTTATGTTTTATTGTACGTTATTTTATGTCCATTCTAGTATTGCAATCATCTTGATGGGGAAGAGAGAGCTGGTTGCTTTGCTTTATTTGTCTTCCTGGTGTCTCGTGGTGGTTGAGTGGCTCTTCCTCGCAGTGCCATGGGGTTGTCTGCGGTTTGTGATTGTGGTATTTCCTGGTCATACTCACTTACTTAAGTATCTTGACCACGAGGAAAGGGCATACCTTTACGAGTCAGTACATGAGATTTGGTCGTATTGCATATCCGCAAAAGCCTCCAACGTGTTCAGAGGGACTAGATGTCTAAAAGTTGTCCAGAGTCTTCTTCAACTTGTGTATGCGAGAAGCGAAAGCTCTGGCTAGGCCATGCATGAGGGTCTGGAGGGGGGGGGGGGGTCTGGTATTCACTTTTCATTAAAAATTAGCCCATTATTAATCTCATTAAAATTTTGGGTTATTCATTAAAATAAGACCAATTATTCATTATAAGTAAGAAAGATGGCAAAGAAATCTGATTATTCACTATTCATTAATTTTTTCTTCAATTCATTAAAAAATGGGATTATTCATTATTTTTTAGGCTCACATTATTGACTATTCATTATTTTTGGCTCATTATTCACTATTCACCATAAAAAGGGCCATTATTCACTAATCATTTTACCCCATCCAGACCCTTATGCATGTGCACAGGCTCGTCAGAGCCTTCGCCACACGCAGATGCAGCTTGTGTGCTGACCAATTTAAGGTACAACGTATGTGTGATCAAAAGTTGTTGTGGACCATTTATTTTCTTATTAAGTATGATAATTTGAAAAGTTTAAATTTCGAACATCATCTGAGCGCATTCATCTAGACTGGTCAATGCATGATATCCTCATTAATCTCACACTGGGGCTCAAACCTAATACAGGTATACATATAGGAAATGTCCACGGGTGGGTCTTAGCTAAGTATTTTCTGGTCGAAGTATACAAACTTTCAATCTGACCAGACGTGCACAATATGTTTGTAAAATAAACTCAAAATTTCTGGAATAAAACAGAAATGAATGTTGTATGAACATGTTGCGAAGATCACATCTGAAGATTTGCAGACTACATGTACGTGGTGTAGTTTGCGCAATGTTTTAGAGGAACTACGTTGTTGGCCAGGCTCTGCCATTGTATTCACTTGATTGGACAAATATAGGTTTTTTTCATATTTCAAACGCTAATTCTGTTTCTTCACTCTACTATGATCAGCACAACCTATAATATGTTCGAGATTGCATATATATGTGCCACTGCCACATTATGCGAAAACCTATTAGCAAATACATGTATGATAGCTCATTTCAGCCACCGGATGTTGAGCTCTCTCTATAATGTGTAGTAAGTAAACGCACGTTAAAATATCTAAATAGTAAAAGGTTAACGTGTTGTTGTTTTTTTCAAGATTCTTGTAAGTGTAAGTTACTTATAGCTGCTCTCTTTGTGTCTAAATTGGTTGCGATGATGTTCTCCAGGCCTCCAGATAAGAGTGGGTATTGGAAATTTATTTTCTTTATTTCCCATCCAAAACATATGTTGTGGGTACTCAAAAGAACCGTCTCATTGAGACGGTTCTTTTGAGCACCCAAAACACATGTTTACATTGACGGGTAAGAAAATAATAACAATTTTACGCTCATAAAATTTCCTTATCTGGAGCTATGGTTCTCGTGGTACTGCTGTATAGTAAATATAAAAGGAATACACATGGAAAAGCACGCTTTGCACCCAGATCTTCATCATACTGTGCAATCAGACTCGGTTCGTTTTTCGCTGCTATATTTTATGTATAATAGGGCACATTGAACATCCGTGATTACATGGACTATGCGGGGGACTATGCTGCCTTATTGTTCATTACTAAAATCCACAGATGTGTTCAAGTTTTAAGTTCTTTAGATTTATTTGCGAACGTTTACCAGGCATACCAACCGTATAAAGTTGGTTACCTTTGTCGTCTGCGCTTCATTTGGTTGCACGCTTTAAGCGCACATATGCTATTATACCCAATTTACTGTAGTCTAATCTTATTTGCCAGTGACAGTGAATGACAGCGCTCTGTCTTTGTTACCTTTGTCGTCTGCGCTTCATTTGGTTGCACGCTTAAAGCGCACATATAAAGTTGGTTACCTTTGTCGTCTGCGCTTCATTTGGTTGCACGCTTAAAGCGCACATATGCTATTATACCCAATTTACTGTAGTCTAATCTTTTGCCAGTGACAGTGAGTGACAGCGCTCTGTCTGACACGCCCAACCTCCGTTAGCTGGTCGTAGTATACATATATATAAAATACTGTCATATATACACCCTCGCGGACATTCTAGGCAGCTTAGCGCAGCGTCTGTTTGAGATCGAATATATATAATATATGAAGAAGTATAAAGGATAAAACATGGCAGGTTAAAATATACTGTTAAAATTAGCCAAAATCAAATAAAAACAACAACAAGCAAGTGGGATTTATATGGGCGGGAATGTTTCGGACTGCGGTCTTTGGGACCAAGCTAAAGGTTGAAGTAGTGCGTTCCACTGTGCTATGTGCGAGAGGGGAGGGTGTCACGTTTTATAACATAACATCGCAACATGCCGGCCCGGCACAAATGATGTAATTATGACGTATTCATGCTCGTACATGCCAACCGGACAGTCTGCGCCCCTGAACATCCCATAAAATAACTTATATAATCAAGATCAATAAAGATTACTTTATCAATGTGCAATGACTGGCTAATATTTTTTGGACAAAAAAATGCCACTGTATGGCTTTGGACCAGTGCGTGCACGCGTGCACGTGTTGGCCTACATATACCTGTGTGTATTTTGTGCCCAGCTCGGACCTAAGGTCCGAATGCCCAGATAGGCACTAGATTGGCGCTTCAATAGAATCTCCGACCCACTGAGATAGAATGTTTCACTGACTTGTGCATGTGTTATTTTCGTTTTCAGTAGCGCACACGCTCTTCTTGGAGAAATTCTAATTATTAGATCTATTATTATTATCATCATCATCATTTCGCTACATATACATGTAACGGCTACTTAGTCTTTAGACAGTCTAGAGACAAGCGCTTTTGAAGAACTCGGATCCGAGTTCATAAATTTCGCCTATAACTGTGTTATCAACACTCTGAGATTAATTGTTTATTTAACTGGGTTCAGCATCTGAATTTAGAAATTACTCTGTCATAAGTTAGCTCCATGCATACAGCAATAATAATAATTATATGTATCATTGCCTTGTTATTGTTGAATCTATTTTATCTATCAAAACCCAGACTAGACTGTTCCAGAAACTAACTTAATTTTAATACGTTCCTACTGTATAAAAATTAGCAAAGTATGCGACAAACAGCCACATACATAAAAAAAAGAGAGAAGTCTATTGACCTTCATGTTCCAATTGAATCTTCCATCTACATGGGATGTTAACTAGTACTAAATATACAGCAAACAACTTTAGCAGACGACATTTTCAGATGTGTTTTGCTGGCCCTTCAATGGGTAACAGTGCAGACGCTGATCAAATGTCGCCAGATGTAGCATTACATCTGGGTCTTCACTGTTAAATGAAGTTTACTTGTATCCAAAGCTAATTAATCACTGGCCTCACGTTTTACATGCATGGAGATACGGCAAGCTAACAGAATTTATCTAGGCTGTTTATTTTGAAAGCAAATCTGACAGAGTGTTGATATACGTAATTTTTACTGCAGTGATTGTTTTAAAGTACAGGGGCATCTTGTCCCTAGACTGTAGAAGGAAAAGCGTCTAAAAAAATTATAGAAACAATGCGAACTCCCATCTATGCAAGACCCCCATCCCCGCCCCATGTCATTTTTCATGGTGGTTAATATTCGAGGAAGATATATTTACCTGCGCACCGGCTAGAAATGGGTCAATCCATGAGTGACCTTTCACCTACCATGGAATGTGAACTTCTCAAAATTCAACCAATCAAAGCAGGGATTTCCCATCGCGATTGTACATGTTGTATCCGCAGTGTAAAACTTTGCATCTGTTGTTTGGGTTAATCAAAAGAAAAATCAATAAAAAATAGAAAACCCTTTAATCAGCGATAAAGATTGGTTTAATTGGTTCTTAAAATACTAGTTTACCAAACTGTCAGGTAGGTGTCACTTTTTATTTCTGTTAATTGGAAAGAAATTAGAAAAGATCTTCACATTCCAAAGTCCTTTGTTGATACACCACCTCCATTCATTCATAAAATTCTTTCCACATGTTTGTGGTAACAAAGAGCATTGCCCTCGTGGCAAAAATTCAAAATCAACTTTATCGACATTGTGTTTCTAAGGAGACTATATTTGTGTACCTCTAGCCCTGGTAGATAATAAAAAATGAAGTTCTATAAATTATTTACTGATTTTTATGAGGTTCTGGATGTGGTATAATGATTAGTGAATAATGGCCCTTTTTATAATGAATAGTGAATAATGAGCCAAAAAATAATGAAAAGTGAATAATGGGGGACTAAAAATTAATGAATAATCATATTTTTTTAATTAATTGAAGAACAAATTAATGAATAGTGAATAATCAGATTTCTTTGCCACCTTTCTTACTTTTAATGAATAATTGGTCTTATTTTAATGAATAACCCAAAATTTTAATGAGATGGATAATGGGCTAAATTTTTAATGAATAGTGAATACCACACCCACCCATCCAGACTCTCTTTTATAAAAAACAACCAACAAAAAAAAATATCATTTTTTAAGGCCTATTTATGTACAAATGGAATCGTCAATGATGTTATTAAATACGATATTTGTAGACATAATCAAAGCCCATGAGTATGCAATCAACAATTACAATATATACATGACGGTAAACAGTACACTTAGCACCAATACAATATAATATTTATATATCAATTTTTCATTCAACAAAAGTTTGACATTTTGTGCAATACATGCTAGTAAGACTCATTCAAAAAAAGTTTGACATTTTATGCAATTCATGCTATAGGTAGGACTTAAATTTGTACCAAAGTGACAATTTAACAACGCAGAGCAGAGAACATGTGGCTGCATCCAATGTACACACATCATGTACATCCCTCCTCCTGAAATATGTCATTGCAATGCTCAGTTTTTTTTGTTTGTTTTTTTTTATTTCAGGAACACTATCAGAGTGTCAAACGGTTTGGATCAAGATCACGACCAACATTTTGTTGGTCCTGATCGGGGTCCAAAATGTTTGCAGATGTTATCAGCAGACGACAAAAATTGCCACTTGCATCTTAAGAGCAAGTAATTAATATCCAGTCGGCAGTGATTCATTTACAGTTTTTGGCTTTAATGGGTCCTGGGACTATCAATGAGTCCAACTGCAAACTTATGAGTCCAGAATACCATTTTTTAATGACAAGCCTGCAATACTATTGCATCCTGGGACTGGCTGAAATAAAAACTTTGCATCATAGAGACAAAATTATGCGCAAAAGATGCAGGATGCGCAGGTAACAAAATCACTGTGATCAGACTGCAGGAATGCACATGCTGGTCTGCTTATTTGTTATTCACATGAAGCAAAACCGCGTTTTCTTGCAATGGTTGAGGTCCAAATGTTTTTTTAAGTTTGCCAAGAAAATTATACATAATTACTATTCCACAAATTGTTTATGACAGTGACATATGGTATATCCCAAAAGCGATATCACTTTCAGTAATTAAGATCTACTGTTAACTTAAATTTAGTACCAAAACATATTATGACCTCACAGCCAGAATCTGATAATGCTTATCTTACAACATGTACCTGTATTAGGTCAAATAAAAAATAAGTGTGTTTCGGGCAACAGGTCTGGAAATTTTAGGTGGGATAGGTAGTATAGGTACACATAATTTTTTTTCTGGAAAAAAGATATAATTTTATGCTTTTTGAAAGGCGAATCCTGAAACAATTCTAGGTTTCACCAGTAAATTTAGGTAGGGTCAGGTTACCCTAAACACAGGTATTCTTTTTATTTGGCCTTGAACAGGCACTTGCCCTATGCTAGTAGATTTTTCTTCAATTCATTGTCTGCTAGTGTCGTCTGCTGATAACCTTTGCAAACATTTGATTATAATCCCCAGACCCCGTCCCAGACAGGTTTTATTCTTGTATTCGAAAACCAGAGGAGATTTTTAGAGAATAGCGAGCATTTTCCTAAAATTAGGTGGGATCGAGGCAATCCTCCTGCCTGGAATAAACTCTGCCCAGGTTTTAATGGACAAAGCACCGAATCTCAGATCTGGCACAGTAGACATAATGGGAATAGACATTTTGGCACAGTAGACAATCCCCCTGCCTGGAATAATCCCTGCCCAGATTTTAATTGACAAAACACCGGGTCTCAGATCTGGATCCAAACTCCATGACAATCTGATGATAGTTGCTGAAAGAATTTTTTGTTATGTTGATTTTGAATTCGAAAAAAATCAGCAGACAACAAAAAAGCATGCAAATTTCCCAGTATGCAAAGAATTAAGGAAAAACTAAATATACTTGCATGCTTATGACAGGCATGCGTGGATCCAGAAATTTTGTCAGAGGGTGTCTAACTTTGACAATGTTTTTTTGTATGTTTTTTTATTGATGAGGGGAGGGATATCACTATATACAGGCCATCATCAGCCCACCAGCAAAATGCCATTTAAATGGCGTTTCACTGGCGTGCTGATGATGGCCAAAAACTAAATTGCTGGTTTGGTAGCTTTGTGATTTTTTCAGGGATCTGGATCAGACTTGCTAAGAAACCCTATATTTTTGTGATTTTCAGGGGGGGGGGGGGGGGGTCTGGACTCCCCTGTCCCCAAACTGGATCAGGGCATGACAGGTGTATGCATGCATAAAGCATAGGTCCAGATAAGCAAAATTGTTTAGTGTAAAATTGTGGATATTTCCTTACCAAAAGTTTTCAGCATAAAATTGTAAATATTTCTTGGCCATAAATTTTAGCATATGTTTTGGGTGCTCAATAAAACCATCTCATTGAGACAGTTCTTTTGAGTACCCACAATGTATGTTTTGGTTGAGTAATAAGAAACCTATTTTCCTGTTACACGCTCTAACCTAAAGGCCTGGGCTGGGAATTACAATCCCTCCTTAAAGTAAAGGAAGACTTAAGCTAAGTATTGATTTTTCACGATGTGAAAAATAACGATTAAAACTGATTAAAATAAAAAAAGTCTCATTTTTTCTGAAGATCACAATGATATCTTTGACCACAAGAACCACATCGATCCAGGCAATTTATTTAGTATTTAATGTAGCATGTTGAAATATCAATACTTAACTTAAGTATTCCTTAACTTTAAGGAGGTATTGTAATTTCAGGGCCAGGTGCAGTGATTGCCCACAACATACTTTTTTGTTGATAAATAATAAAATTAATTTTTAATCTCACAATGCACTGTCACTGATACATGTACATACTTATCTAGAGGTCTATTTAACCCTTAAAGCGCCAATCACAACAAATGTTGTCTGCTTTTGTATTCTGCTGAAATGTTAAAACTTCTGACTGTATCTTCGCAAGTCAAGGGTACTAATAAGTCCACTGCGTAAGGAAGGAAGTGGACCTAGTACCCTTGACTTGAAAAGATGATCAGACTGCTGTAGGAGCAATCTGATCTGGGTCCACACTGTTTGCCTCAAAGCTTACATAAGTCAGTAATGTTAGCGAATATTTGCAACAGATGAGTTCAGCATACAACATTTTCAGATTTTTTTTTGTCGGTGCTTTAAGGGTTAATCCTTATCCTGTTATCATTTTTTTTCCCCGAAAATGTTGTCTGCTTTAAAGTCTGCTACATATATTCAAGTGCACTTCACCCTAGATTGTTTATGGAAGGAAACAATATGAACCCTGATCAGACTACCTCCTGGGAGAAGTCCAATCTGGGCCCATATTGTTTGCAATATAGACTATCTAAGAACATAAGCAGATGAGAGAGCAGACGACAAAAGTCATGACTGGCTGGAAAGGGTTACATCGAAGTAAACTGCTTAAGGGCAGCCTGTCCAGGAATAGTATATAATAGATATGTCAGTGGCGTAGCCAGAACGAGGGAAAAGTTACGCACACCAAAGGGAGACTACTGGATCAAGCAGTGATTCTCTTCAATTGCGTCCTTTTCGAAATGGGAACTTCTCTTAAAGGAAAGAATTTGCTCCCATAGGGAGCAAATTCTTTCCTTTAAGAGCAGTTCCTTATGGTATGGAAAATCACTTTTACCACATTAGGTGACCTCCCATGAATGTTATTATTTTTATTACGCACGTGCGTAAATTACGCACGTGCCTAAATGTGTAATGGGAGCTAGGCCAATGGATGTAATCACCCGACCATTGTGAAACGACTCGAAAATTGTTGAAAGGGAAAAGTCCAAACACAACGCAGTTCTCAATAGGATATTGAAAATAGGAGTAAAAATGCTGTTTGCCAGAAAAAATAGGAGTTTTACCATACATTTCTATTAGTACTTTTGAAAAAGTTGGAGGCAGAATCAAAAAGTTGGAGTAGAATAATCCAAATTTGGATTTAGTGAGAACTCTGCAACGGCAATAGGAGCATATGTGCACATTAGGTCAAAGATGGTAATGCGAAAAAACTTTCTGATTACAGGCTAAAAAAGAGCTTCATGTGAAAATGTAGTTGGACAAGCAATCAAAGACTACCAGAAATGTCTGTGCCTTAAGACATTACCATGACGACCCGCACTAGACAAGACTCCGGGGATAACCATTACGAGGAGGTCTGTGTCATCGGGAATGGTGCGTACGGTACTGTATATAAGGCCCGAGATCTGAAAAACGACGGTCAGTTTGTGGCGATGAAGTCGATTCGTATCCAGAATACGGAAGAGGGAATGCCAATGAGCGCCATTAGAGAAATCTCCTTGCTGAAGCAGCTCGAGGCTTATGAACATCCAAACATCGTTAGGTGAGATATATGTCCCATTAACATAGGTCCGTCCAGATAAGGAAATTTTATGAGCATAAAATTGTAATTATTTTCTTACCCATCAATTTAAACATGTGTTTTGGGTGCTCAAAAGAACCGTCTCATTGAGATGGTTCTTTTGAGTACCCACAACATATGTTTAGGTTGAGAAATAAAGAAAATATTTTTCAATTACGCAGTCTTATCTGGAGTCCTAGATAAGTAAAATTTTTGAGTGAAAATTGTCATTCTTTTCTAATTAATCAATTTCAACATGTGTTTTGTGTGCTCAAAAGAACCATCTCAAAGACATTTGTTATGATTGAGAAATAAGAAAAAAAATTTCCTACCCATCAGTTTTAACACTCGTTTTGGGTTCTCAAAAGAAACGTCTCATTGAGACAGTTCTTTTGAGTACCCACAACATATGTTTTGGTTGAGAAATAAGAAAATTAAATTTTTGTTACACACTCTTAACTAAAGTCCTGACCGTAAGGCGTAACTCTTAAACACAATTTGAAGTCTATGAAATTCTTGATGTTGGTCTAAGCATTGGTCCCAGTGACTGTATGAGGAATTTTACCAGTCAAAAGAGGGCTATAACCAAGTGTTTAACTCTTAAGACAGATGACAAATGAAAGAATCTGAAAAATTTTGTCTGCTGAAGTCATCTGCGGCAAATATTTGCAAACATTAATTTATTGACTAATTTAAGTACAAATGCAGACATTGTGGTCCCAGATCAGACTGCTCTACTGGAGCAGTCTGATCTTGGTCTACACTGTTTGAACAAGAGAATTCTAAAACATTTCGGCAGATGACAAAAGCAGGCGACATTTGTTGTAATTGACGTTTTAAGGGTTAACTCATAAAGCGCCACCTACATTGTATAATTTGCAGCAGGAAAAAAGGATCTTTTGTCGTCATAGTTTTGATATATTCTGACTTCAAATTTTAGATGTTTTTTCGCTTAGATGTTTTGAAGATTTTTGATGTTATGCCTCTCCCCTATCGTAGTGTCGAACAAATTGGACCCAAACAATCTTGGTTTAAAATGTTTGCAAATTTATCAGCAGAGGATACTAGCAACCGCAGCAGGTAAAAATTTTAAAGCTGCATAGTCTGTAACTTTTGATCTTTTAATTTTAGAACTAATGTTTCTATTTTTCAAGAACACAGTAAAAAACTAAAATTCAGGTTAACATTTTACCAATTTCGTAAATCTTAACAAATTATCAGCATCAAAACAACATTTATGTTAAAATTAACTGTCAATAATTATTGGAGGGACGCAAATAATTACCAACACGAGAAAAACACACCTGTTTTATAAGATAATTCACTTTTCCGTGCAGTTTTCCGCTCTAGTGAACAGATGTATTGTGAAAACATAACTTAATTCAACTTTTACAAATGATTTAAAAAGAAAATAAAAAATTTCGAAAAATGTTCATAGTTGCAGACTTAGTCTCTTTAAATTTCCTAGTATCCTCGACTCAGACCTAGATCCATCTAAAAAAATTTTTTTTTTTGGACTCCCCATATACTCATAATAAGTCAGTCAAAAACAAACATGCAGCAGCACTCAGTACAACTATCTCTTTTTTTTGCTAGCGGTGACTTTTGTCGTCTGCTGATAACTTTTGCAAACAGTTTGTACCCAGGTCAAGACGAACAGAACCATTTGACACTTAGATAGCATTCCTGAATGAATATTTTTGAAAAAGTTAATTTTGAAAAAAAAAGTCAGCAGACGACAACAAAAGCCTAAAAAGTAGTAGTTTACCCTGCATGTAAAGGGAAACTTCCAATGTAGATGTTATCATTTGACAGATACTTTAACAGTTTAGTTAATTGGGCATATATCCTGAGTTTAGAAAGTGGGGAAATGCCTTCATAGATAGCTTCCCTTCCTGATACATATCCAGGCCTCCAGATAAGTGTGTGTAATGGAAAACTACTTCTTTATTCCTCATCCGAAACATATATTGTGGGTACTCAAAAGAACCTTCTCATTGAGATTGTTCTTTTGAACACCCAAAACACATATTTAAATTGATGGGTAAGAAAATAATTCCATTTTTAAGCGCATAAAATTTCCTTATCTGGATCTTGCATATCAACTCTTTTCATGCTGGATTTTTTATGCCCTTTAGCTCACCCGAGCTTTGGCTCAATGTGAGCTTTTTTTATGGTTGGTCCTTGGATCTTGCATGTCACCAATGCTTCAATCATCTCCTAAACTACTGGATTTTGGTTTAACTTGGCAGGGATCTTTATGATATTATGGTCTTCTTTGATAATTGTTCAAATGGTTCCAGTTCATTACACAACTAATGAGCTAAATAGATTCTCAGAATGAACCACTAGGTCTGAATCTGAAGATATTGCTTTCATGCAAGTACATGTACAAGTCTTAGAGGTTTCTAAAGCATTTTATTTTTTATGAACAGTTGTTTTATGCTCAATTGAGTTGAGCATGATGCAAGTTTAATAACCTCGGGGCCTGACTTGATGGCTATCAGTAAATGATTATTCACAAAAAATATAGGCAAGCAATTTCAGCGTACAATTGTTAGTCAGTTGTGTGCATTGAGACAGTTCTTTAAAGTACCCACAACATATGTTTAGGTTGAGAAATAAGAAAAAATGTTCAAATATGCACTCTTATCTGGAGGTCTGATATGTACAGTACAATCTCGAAAATTCAAACTTCAAATTTTCAAAATGCTCGCTAATTATACCTGCTTTTTCTCTCGGAATAAAAGGGGTAGATTAATTTTGTACCAAAGTTGGTCCGTTGTCCGTCTGTACGTGCGTTCGTCACATTTCTTGTAAATGTATCTCCTCCTTAACCATCAGACTTGGGGTCAATTACTTTGAAAATGTAATTAATTACTTACAATTACATTGGAAATTGTTCAATTAAATTACAATTACAATTACATGGCTTTTAGCAAAGTAATTAATTACATGCAATTACTTTGCCAAATGTAATTAATTACATTACAATTACATTTCACTGCCACTTAGATAGCTTCATCAGATTTAAATTTCAGAGATATATGAAATTCATGTGTTAAAACTTCCTAAAAAGTCTGAGTAAACTTGGAATTCTAAATTAAATATATGTCTATTAGGTTGATTTCATTTTTAGGACTTCTTGTATTATTGTCAAGTGATGCAACTTAAAAGAAATGGATACACATAGATCGGAGAAAAGTCTTCCAATTGTGGAAGATAAACCATGGAAATGATTTTGTAAGACTAGCTTAAACGCCAGAGAATTTCTGTTCTCAAAAAGTGTTGATAATTAAGAAATCTATGTTGCCCTATGGGACATGAAAGTTGGCATAAAAAAAAGTACAAAAAGGAATATCAGATAGTGATGAACTAAAATATTACTTGTGTGTAAAATGCTGGCTTTGCAAGCAAGAGGTTGCTATTTTTGTCCCCACTGGAACATCTATTTTATTTAGTTTTTCTTTTTTGTTATTATATCAACAATGATAGGTCCCAGGTTCACTGAACGAGTGAAATCCAATTTAATTTTCTGAATCACATTTTATTATTATTATTATTATCATTATTATTATTATTATTATTATCATCAGGCCTCCAGATAAGAGTGCGTATTGGAAAACTATTTTCTTTATTTCTCGTCCAAAACATATGATGTGGGTACTCAAAAGAACCATCTCATCAAGACGGTTCTTTTAAGCAATAAAAACACGTTTAAATTGATGGGTGAGAAAATGATCACAATTTTACGCTCACAATTGTGTCATGCACCATAGCATATGAGTGTGTTGATACCAAGTGTGAAAATTTAACAAATTGCCTTCAAGGAGTCAATTCACTAACAAACACTATTGTTTGAGTAAATACTATTGTTGAGATTTTCACACCTTTGTTTTTGTATTGTTTTGGTAGCTTAACTATTAAAGGTTGGTCGTCTCAAAGCCTTATCTTTTATAAGCAGATGAACAAAGAATATACTATTTGCTTAGAAAGGGTGCTTTCAAAATAGTAGCAGTAACATACAGTCTGTGTCTGAGGTAAAATTGTTATATGCTATCTTATGTTTATACTAGCATGACTAGTTCCAATTCTCATTTGTTCCATGCTGCTTTCAACTTTTCATATATTGAGTATATGCATTTACAAAGACCAAGAACCATTTAGCAGCATTTTAAATATCTATGATGTTCTTAGATAACTGAAGTTCATAACAGATCTTTAAAGAAATTAAAAAGTAATTGAAAGTAATTGTTAATTACTCCCATTTTTGACCCTGTAATTAATTACATTCAATTACTGTAATTAAAGAAATTTCTTTATTACAATTACATGCAATTACTTTAGAAAATGTAATTAAATTACAATTAATTACAATTACAATTTTAATTACCCCAACTCTGTTAACCATTAGACGTAGCAACTTCAAACTTTGTACCTAGATAGGTCACATGATGTAGAGGGTACTGGGCATCATTTCATGTGACCTTGAGCCCTAAGTCAAGATCAAAGGTCAAATAATGTATTTTCTTGTAAATGCATCTCCTCCTAAACCTTTAGACATAACAACTTTAAACTTTGTACCTGATTAGGTCACATGAAGTAGAGGGTACTGGGCAAAATTTTGTGTGACCTTGACCCCTACTGTATTTTCTTGTAAATGCATCCACTTCTAAACTGTTATACATAGCAACTGCAAACTTTGAACCTGATTAGGTCACATGAAGTAGAGGGTACTGGGCAACATTGGGTGTGACCTTGACCCCAAGGTCAAAGGTCAAATAATGTATTTTCTTCCTAAACTGTAGGACATTGCAACTTAAAAATTTGCAGGTAAATAGGTTACATGATGTAGAGGGTGACTGTAATGCCAAGGTCAAAGAATGTATTTTCTTTTAAATGCATCTTCTTAACCATTTGACATAGCCACTTCAAACTTCCCAGGCCCATGGGTCACATAATGTAAAGGGTACTCAGCAACATTTTGTGTAACCATGACCCCAAGGTCAAGGTCAAAAGTGAAAAAGCAGGTATTTTAGATGGTGTACCAATCCATGGATTGCATTCTAGTTTGAAATGAATTTTCAGAGACTAGGAACTATTCATGATCTCTTTTAATAATTGTCTAGAATAACATTTTATGGCTGCATTTATGTCAAAGCTTATGTTTGATAGGAAAAAACGTTCTGTTAATACCTGTATATAACTTTTTTGGGGGATATATATCTTCATGTCTACCTCCATATTTATATTAGAATTTTCAATACTTCAAAATAAAACCTCTAGTCCCTAGGAGATACGACTGTAATAATAATGTAATACAGACCTCCAGATAAAAATCAATTTTCTTATTTCTCAACCAATACATATATTGTTGGTACTTAAAAGAATAGTTTCATTGACATGATTGAGATGTTTCTTTTTTGAGCACCAATAACATAATGTTTTAATTCAAGGATTTTTTTGTGTTCTCAGGGGCCGAAATTCGGCCCCATTCACAACCCTTATGGAAAAGCTGTCTTTGTGCGAATATCTGATGAATATGCTGCGAATATTCTGCGAACTGCTTTGTTCACAGTAATTGTTCGTTATATATTCACTTCTTGCCGCGAATACCCAGCGAACACAGTTGGTCTGACAAAAAAGTGATCGCTGAATGTTTGCAGCTTGTCATATAATCGCTGCATATTCACAGCAAAAACTTAAACTTTTTCAAGCACAAGGTATTATTCGCCAGGTATTCGCAATAAGAACTCTAAGTTCTGGATACTGTTCGCTGTATATTCGTTACAGTGACTTTAACTTTTGATGTATTCGCGGAGTGTTCATCTAAGGAACTTCAACTCATATAGCTCTCAGTCTTAAGATCTTATTTTTTTTACTGGGGAGATAGATTCAAAATTATCTCCCCTTAAAACTCTTCAATTGAATAGCTGTCATAATTGCCATGATGCAAAAATGACAACATGTTGAGAAGTCTTTTACGGTATGTAATCTCTTCTAATGTGTTTTTTCTGTTCCTATGATGTTTTAGTTGATACCTTTTGATTGTTCTCGAATGGTGTTGCTTGCTGAGGTCAGTGCAAAATGGATAAATTTTGACTATTTGAGTTTAACAAGCTTTGACTTTTGTAAATCATTGATTGCTGCTTGTTCGCAGGATATTCGCAATTATTGTTCGCCACATAATCGCAACAGCTATTTTTACTTTTAATTTAAATGTTTGCAGAAAGAGCGCTAGATATTCGCTGCATATTTAATTTTCATATTTAAATGCATGTTCTTCGCATATATGCGGAATGTTTGCAGGATATTCACTGCATATTTAATTTGCTGTTTTGAATCATGTTCGCCACATATTCGCAGGCTGTTAATTCAAAGTATTCACCACAGACCTAATTTGCATGTGAAAAGTGAACATCTCGCGAATTTTCCGTAAATACTGGTCACCATATAAGGTTATGTTTACCGAACAATCGCAGAGTGTTTGCTAGCTGTTCGCGGCAGTGCATTTTTTCCGTAAGTGAATGGAATGTAGGTGCCTTTTTTTTCCCAATTTCGAAAAAAATCCCAATCTTAAAAAAAATCCATTCAGTCATCGCACACACAAGCTACATGGTGACATTCTCCTTCAATTTAATGGCAATAGTATGTGTAATAGCTAATTTGTTTTTTATTGACCAAAAATGATATAATTGTGCACTATAACAAATTTCCCAATTTAGGGGTTTTCCAAACTAATTTTCCCAATCAGAGAGGCCCTAGGGCCCTTCCCAAAATTGCAAAAAAACCTCCCTGTAATTGTTGGATCACAAATTTAGCTGAAAAATAGTATGCTTAGCTGGACATATGATGTAATGTTTATCTTGGTATATGCAGGTTGCTGGATGTACGGCATACCCAAGCCATCAGCGGAGAGATAAATCTGAAGCTAGTATTTGAGTTCATAGACCAAGATCTTGCCACCTACCTCGAAGGTTGCCCTGCACCTGGGCTCGGACCAGACAGAATAAGGGTAAGAAGATTGATATTTACACAGAGGTTTAGATAAACAAAAATTTTCACCATAAAATTGTAAATATTTTCTTACCCATAAATTTAAACATATGTTTTGGGTGCTCAAAAGAACCGTCTCTTTGAGACGGTTCTTTTGAGTACCCACAACATATGTTTTGGTCGAGAAATAAGAAACCTATTTTCCTGTTACACGCTCTAACCTAAAGGCCTGGGCTGGGAATTACAATCCCTCCTTAAAGTAAAGGAAGACTTAAGCTAAGTATTGATTTTTCACGATGTGAAAAATAACGATTAAAACTGATTAAAATAAAAAAAAATCATTTTTCTGTTACACACTCTTAACTAAAGGCCTGTTACACATAGCTACATGCTGGGTATTATTATTTTTTTTTGTCAACAAAAATTCTTTCATGAACACTATCACAATGTTGAACTGTTCGGATTCAGATCAAGACTGGGGTTCTTCTGTCAGTCTTGATCTATGTCTGGACTATCAGCAAAATGCATCGTAACAAGGAAAGAATTGACTGCTGCTTGCATTCAAGTGCAATATGGACTATAATTTTTGATTGAAGCAAACACTATGCAAGTGGGGATCCAGAGGGGGAGACAGGCTACTTTAGAACATAAGCAGAGAAAAGAGTAGACAACAGAAGTTGTGACTAGCGGAGGGGGTGGGGGGGGGTACTTAACTTAGCTTTATAGGGGGTGATAGTATTTTAACTCTTACCCTGCTAGTGGCGAATATTGTCGCCAGCTGATAATCTTTACAAACAGCTTAAATCCAGTTTGGGCCTGACAAATGACTGTCCCTATCAGAATCCAAACTGACACTCTGATGGTATTTCTGAAAGAAATTTTTGAAAAAGCTATTTTGAAAAAAAAAAAAAATCAGCAGATACAAAAATGTTGCGCAAAATTACCCAGCATGCAAAGGGTTTAATTAAATTCAGCCATATAAATTTCAGGTCTTTAGTTAAGAGTGTGTACCAAAAAAATTCATTTTCCTATTTCTCAACCAAAATATATGCTGTGGGTACTCAAAAGAACCGTCTCAATGAGACGGTTCTTTTGAGCACTCATAACATATGCTGAAACTGATGGGTAAGAAAATATTTACAATTTTACGCTCAAAAAATGTGTTTATCTAAACCTATGATTCAGCCATTTAATTAATCAATAGATTAGTAAATATATACAGAACAGGATCGCAGAAGAGATGACTTATTTTTATATCATTTTTCGTTATTTCTCAATAGAAACATCCATTGTGGGTGCTCAAAAGAACCGCCTCTGCGAGACAGTTCTTATGAGTACCCACAACATATTTTTTTGGTGCAGGGATTAAAAATAAATAAAAAAATTATTTTGTCAATTTTTACTAATCTGAGCAATGGTATGCGGAATCTACTGATCAAACTTTAAGTCACTATTGACTCCTATGTCTAATTTAGGCCAGAATATTTTTATAAGTTGTTTTACGCAATTTTTTTTCAGATTTAGGGTCGGGGGCGAAAAAAAAAGCTCTGAAAATAACCAGTTTAAAAAAAGCTCTGAAAATGATCAGTTCAGAGCTTTTTTTTTCATTTTCAGAGCTTTTTTTTCTTTTTTAATATCTCCAGAAATAACAGTATAACTAGTGAGGTAAACCAACAGTCTGTATTAAATCTTTAAATATTTCATCATTTTCCTAAAAATCTGGGCAGGACAATCACTTTTAACAGTGTCCCTCTCAAAAATACACAGACAGAACCTCAAAAATATTTTTTTTTTCAATGAAACAAATAATATTTAGAGTCGATGGATGTCGATGGATAAAATAAAAAAAAAAATAGAAATTAAATTATTTTTTATCTCTACTTTCCGGAAATTTACAGTAGGAGGGTTTTGAATCAACTAATAAAAAAATTCTGGCCCTACTATTGACTCCTATGTCTTGCAAATTGTTGCATACCTTTTACTCTTATAGGCCTTTTAACTCTTTACCTACATGTGTCGTCTGCTGATATTTTTTGCAAACTGTTTGGACCCAGATCAGGGCTGATAAATGTCCGGCCTGTATTTGACACTCTGATAGTGTTCCTGATAGAATTTTCTATCATATGATGTCGCGTCTGGGAGTAAAATAACTCCATGCAATAAAATCTATAAACCACTAGTGGCTTACATATTTTCGGGAAACCTGAAGAAACTGCATTTAGAGCAGACTTGTCTGTCTTCACTGCTTGCATAGGGGATGAGTATGGTACAGTAAAACCTGTCTTAAGTGGCCACTCAAAAAGAAGACCAAAAATTGTTTTTAAGACCGATTATCGCTTAATGCAGGTCAAAAGTATTGCAGATTCTGCAATACTTTTGACCTTCATTAAGCTACCATTTGTCATGGGAGCGCAGTGGCTCAGTGGTAGTGCTTGACTCGAGACCAAGGGGCCGCGGGTTGGAGCCTCACCGGCGTCACTGCGTTGTGGTCCTTGAGCAAGACACATTTATCTTAGCTTAGTACTGGTTCAACCCAGGAAGATCCGTCCCTTTATAACTGAAAGATTGTTGATGGGACGTAAAGAATCAAATAAAAACAAAACAAAACCTGTCTTAAGCGGCCACTCAAAAAGAAGACCAAAATTGTTTTTAAGACTGATTATCGCTTAATGGTGGTCCAAAGTATTGCAGAATGCTCCAAGGGGAGCATTCTGCAATACTTTCGACCTTCATTAAGCTACCATTTGTCATTAAGATTTCTGTTTTGTCTATTTTTGAGTGGCCGCTTACAGGGCTTTTTCCAGCAATTTTGGGAAAAGGCCCCTGGCCAAAATTAGGAAAAAATAATCCACTTAATATCAAAATTTAGAGAAATTAACTACATACAACATGTAACAAGGGTAGCAAAATATATGCTCAAAATCAAGTTATTTTAGATTGTATTATGCCAAGCATACCACTTAATCACAAGTGTTTAATTATCATTCTGATATGAGTCATTAGCCCATGACCCGCCCACTTCCTTTTGATTTCAGCCAATCAGTGTGGTATATTTTCCATACCTCACACTTTTTTAAGAGCATTCCCATAACTTGATGAGAGGAAATTGCTGTCCGAAATGTTAATTTCACCAAAATTAGTTTTATTTTCAGAACCCTTAAGAAAACAGCGATAAGAATATTGACACAAAATGATGTAAATTTCAAATTTCAGCTGTTTCACAGAAAATTGGTGACTGCAGAAAACACTGACCAGGCTGCATGTGTACATTGAGGCCTGGTCAGAAATTACACTGCTTGTCTTGAAATGATATTTAGACACACAATCAAACGGCACATTAATATACACGCTGATCAGAGTACCTCCACTGTTTGCGAATAAGAGTAGAATTCACAAACAGTGGGGACTGATCAGCCTATATATCTGCAACGTGTGATCGGTACTCAATGATTCCTAGATAATTTTGAGAAAAAAAAATCAAATAAAAATGCTGCTAATTAAATCCATTTGTCCCATGTGAACACATCGATGGCTAAAAATGAAATGACATACTCCTAAAAGAAATGCAGCAAAATGCTACGTAATGTGTATATTTCACGATGTGAAACCAACTTGTCACAACCACAGGAAACAGCTGGGTCAGGGCTAAATAGGTTATACAATGTTTTGTGTTGATTATGAAATATACACTCGGGAGCTCCGCTCCCTCGTATATATTCCATAACCAACACTAAACATTGAATAACCTATACTTGTTTCTCATAAGTAGTAGTGGTCTCTAAAAAAAATAATAAAAAATTACAAATTATTATTTTTTTTTTTTACTTTTCTCAATTGGGAAAAACAGACATGGTATTGGCAAAAAAGATGGCTATTTTCGATTGGAAATGGGGCCGAAAGCCGGCCCCTAGAGAAGGGCAAAAATGCCCTGGCTTAAGACAGGTTTTACTGTATTTGTACCACAATATCATGAACTGACTCAAATAAAGGATTATATCAGATATAGGCCATCAAATTATAAACTATTATCTTTTTAATTTACCACAATACCTATTAATTACATTTTGCCTGCTAGTGTGGACTGCTGATAACCTTTGCAAACAGTTTGGACTCAGACCTGGCCTGACAAATTCTCAGGCCAGATCTGTATCCAAAATGTTTGACACTCTGATGCAAGAAAGAATTTTTTTGGACAATGGTAAATTTTGACAAAACTAGCAGACAGCTAAAAAGTATGCGGAATTACCCAGCATTCATAAAGTAACTGAACAATTACAGGCCTCCAGATAAGAGTGTGTAAATGTAAACTATTTTCTTTATTTCTCATCCAAATCATATGTTGTGGGTACTCAAAAGAACTGTCTCAATGAAACAGTTCTATTTAGCACCCAAAACACATGTTTAAATAGATGGGTAAGAAAATAATTACTTAAATAATTATTTAACGCTAATAAAATTTCCTTATCTGGATCTATGCAATTTAGCCCAATAACCTTATAAGTATTGAAGTTTAACTCTTTCCCTGCCATCTCTGACTTTTGTCATCTGCTGATAACCTTTGCAAACAGTATGAACCCAGATCAGGAATGACAGAAAGTCTGTCAAACTGTTTGATACTCTGATATCGTTCCTGAAAGAATAATTTTGAAAGTCATGCAGTAGATGGCAAGAAAAGCATAAAAAATTAACCAGCATGCAAATAGGTAAGTATTTGTTGACAGTTTGATTTTTTAAAAATCAGTTGTAAAATCAATATGTGCCATCACATAGCAAATGAGATTTTGTTTAACTTCTTATACCCGCTTTTTTTTTCTTTAGATAAAAAGGTATATTAATTTTGTACTAAAGTCAGTCCGTCATTCATCCGTCTGTGCGTCCGTCCATCACGTTTCTTGTAAATGTATCTCCTCCAAAACCATTCAAACTTTGTAGCTGCATAGGTCACATGATGTAGAGGGTACTGAGCAACATTTTGTGTGACCTTGACCCCAAGGTCAAAGTTCAAACAATGTATTTTCTTGTAAATGCATCTGTTTTTAAGAACTTACAACTTGGCAGGTGCATTGGTCACATGATGTAGAGGGTACTGGTTACATCTCCTGTGACCTTGCCCTTATGGAAAAGCTGTCTTTGTGCGAATATCTGCTGAATATGCTGCGAATATTCTGTGAACTGCATTGTTCACAGTAATTGGTCGCTATATATTCACTTCTTATCGCGAATACCCAGCGAACAAAGTTGGTCTGACAAAAAAGTGATCACTGAATGTTTGCAGCATGTCATATAATCACTGCATATTTGCAGCAAAAACTTAAATTTTTTTCAAGCACAAGGTATTATTCGCCCAGTATTCGCAATAAGAACTTAGTTCTGGATACTCTTTGCTGTATATTTGTTATTGTGACTTTAACTTTTTATGTTTTCGCGGAGTGTTCATCTAAGGAACTTCAACTCATATAGCTCTCAGTCTAAAGATCTTATTTTTTTAATGGGGAGATAGATTCAAAATTATCTCCCCTTAAAACTCTTCAATTAAATGGCTGTCATAATTGCCATGATGCAAAAATAACAACATGTTGAGAAGTCTTTTTACGGTATGTAATCTCTTCTCATGTGTTTTTCTGTTCCTATGATGTTTGACTTGATACCTTTTGATTGTTCTCGAATTGTGTTGCTGCAAAATGGATAAATTTTGACTATTTGAGTTTAACAAGCTTTGACTTTTGTAAATCATTGATTCCTGCTTGTTCGCAAGATATTCGCAATTATCGTTCACCACATAATGGCAACAGCTATTTTTTCTTTTAATTAAAATGTTCACAGAATATTAGCAGAAAGAGCGCTGGATATTCGCTGCATATTTAATTTACATATTTAAATGCATGTTCGTTGCTTATTCGCAGAATGTTTGCAGGATATTCACTGCATATTTAATTTGCTGTCTCGAATCATGTTCCCCACATATTCGCTGAATATTCACAGTCTGTTAACTCAAAGTATTTGCGGCAGACCTAATTTGCATGTGAAAAGTGAATATCTCGCGAACATTCCGTGAATACTGGTCAGCCATATAAGGTTATGTTTACCAATATAAGGTTATGTTTACCGAACAATCGCAGAGTATTCGCTAGCTGTTCGCGAAAATTGTTCCCGGCAATGCGTTTTTTCAGTTAGAGTGGCCTTGGGGGCCAAGGTCAAATTTTCTTGTAAATGCATTTACTCCTACTTGTCATTATTACATGACCTATTTATCATTATTGCAGGGCATTTCTGCATTATTACAGGATGATCTAACTATTATTATTACAGGACCTTATGCAGCATCTCTTGAGAGGGTTAGACTTTTTTCATTCCAATCATATCATACTCTAGTATTATCTTACTGTTATTATTACAGAACCTAATGCATCAACTCCTGAGAGGGGTAGACTTTCTTCATTCCAATCGTATCATACTGTAGTATTATCTAACTGTTATTATTACTGGACCTAATGCAGCAACTCCTGAGAGGGGTAGACTTTCTTCATTCCAATCATATCATACCGTAGTATTATCTAATTGTTATTATTATAGGACCTAATGCAGCAACTCTTGAGAGGGGTAGACTTTCTTCATTCCAATCGTATCATACTGTAGTATTATCTAACTGTTATTATTACATGACCTAATGCATCAACTCCTGAGAGGGGTAGACTTTCTTCATTCCAATGCTATCATACCGTAGTATTATCTTACTGTTATTATTACAGAACCTAATGCATCAACTCCTGAGAGGGGTAGACTTTCTTCATTCCAATCGTATCATACTGTAGTATTATCTAACTGTTATTATTACTGGACCTAATGCAGCAACTCCTGAGAGGGGTAGACTTTCTTCATTCCAATCATATCATACCGTAGTATTATCTAATTGTTATTATTATAGGACCTAATGCAGCAACTCTTGAGAGGGGTAGACTTTCTTCATTCCAATCGTATCATACTGTAGTATTATCTAACTGTTATTATTACATGACCTAATGCAGCAACTCCTGAGAGGGGTAGACTTTCTTCATTCCAATGCTATCATACCGTAGTATTATCTAATTGTTATTATTATAGGACCTAATGCAGCAACTCTTGAGAGGGGTAGACTTTCTTCATTCCAATCGTATCATACCGTAGTATTATCTAACTGTTTTTATTACAGGACCTTATGCAGCAGCTCCTGAGAGGGGTAGACTTTCTTCATTCCAATCGTATCATACCGTAGTATTATCTAACTGTTTTTATTACAGGACCTTATGCAGCAACTCCTGAGAGGGGTAGACTTTCTTCATTCCAATCGTATCATACTGTAGTATTATCTAACTGTTATAATTACAGGACCTAATGCAACAACTCCTGAGAGGGGTAGACTTTCTTCATTCCAATCGTATCATACCGTAGTATTATCTAACTGTTATAATTACAGGAACTAATGCAGCAACTCATGAGAGTGGTAGACTTTCTTCATTCCAATCGTATCATACCGTAGTATTATCTAACTGTTATAATTACTGGACCTAATGCAGCAACTCATGAGAGTGGTAGACTTTCTTCATTCCAATCGTATCATACCGTAGTATTATCTAATTGTTATTATTACAGGACCTAATGCAGCAACTCTTGAGAGGGGTAGACTTTCTTCATTCTAATCGTATCGTTCATCGAGACTTGAAACCACAGAATGTTCTTATTTCAAGCGACGGCCAACTCAAACTTGCCGATTTCGGACTGGCCAGAGTGTATGGGTTCCAGATGGCACTTACACAAGTAGTAAGTCACTGATAAATAGGATCTTACTTATGGGCATGTTTAATGTGAAATATATAGAGGATATTTACTTTTTTCTGGCAAATACCAAATATGTTTCATCGAGTGTGTTGAAAACATCAGAATTTTCACGAGTGCACAGCATGAGTGAAAACTCTGATGTTTTTCAACTCACTCAATGAAATATATTTGGTGTTTACCGGAAAAGAGTAAATTTTCTTTTTATTTTATGCTTTTTATAGGCTACATGCCATGTCTCACCCACTGAAAAAGAAGGTTCTGAAAATGCCAAAACGATTTTTTTTTTACCAAACCCAAATAATTTTGGTACCAAAATATTTGTTATGTTCTTAATAGGAAAATGCATACCCCCACTTGATGTTTTCGTTCACAAATAAGAAAGTTATAGGTGTTTGAAGTCCAAAAGTGAAATGCATTAAGTGAATGGAAAAGTTAGAGGTAATCCAAAAAACGCTACAATGAAATATAGGCTGATATCAATCATGAGTGATTGATATCATATCATTTCACTAGTGATTGATATCACTTTTATCTGTTTTTGATATGCATTGATTCCACTGCTAAGTATAAATAAATGTAGCCACATGCACATTGCTGAAGGTTTTCAGGATTATTCCTGATATCAGGATTTCGAGGCTGACTTTCAGAATCCTGAATCAGGCATTTAGTTATAGCTTCTCTGATTAATACCAAATAAACTTGAAATCATTCATTTTGAAGGCATCCTTCAAAGTTTAAGTAGTAAAGTTCTAAAGTTCAGGTTTAGCTTTTGTGATTAAAACAGCTACTACCATGTTTGACTTGATAAGCACACACCCTTCTATAAGAACATACAGTCAAATCTCGTAAATTCCAAGTCCTTGGGACTAGAGTTTTTTTTTAGAATTTTCAGTAGTTCAAATTATAGGGAGGCAGTAAAATATTTAACCCCCATAAAATGATTATTTTCAGTTTTTCCCCCTATCAAAAGTAATGTTTTGGGTGCATAAAAAGAAACATCTCAGAGAGATGCTTCTTTTATGCACCCAAAACATATGTTTTTTTATTGACTCTTATTAAAATAGTCCCTATTCTCTGAATCCATTGTGTCCTAAATTTAATTCGAATTAGCGACTATTTCGAACAATCTGAGTTTCAATTTTTGTGGTTTTACTCTACCGAGTACTTTATTGTTGTCTACAATTTATTAACTTCTACTTACCAGTTTACCTGTAATTTCATTCTTAATATGGATTCACAGTTTGGATGGAAACAGTTTTATCAGTTGATATTGATCTGCATCGCTTTCAAAAGAGGGTAAAAAGAAATTCAAAGAAGTTGTGCATACAGTTGGCTTAAGTCAAAAATGGTACATTAAAACCTCGAAAATATGAACATCGCCTTTTCAAAATACTCGCTAATTCGAAATAAGTTAGGGACTCACTGAATTCAGAGAATAGGACCTATTCATGATCTATTTTAATGAATGCCTATACTAACTTGTTTTGGGTGCGTAAAAGAAAACGTCTCCATGAGACGTTTCCTTTACACTCCCAAAACTTATGTTTGATAGAGAAAAAAACCCTGATAATAATTTTAGGGGGTTTATATTTTTATGTCTACCTCCCTGTAATTCGAACTACTGATAATTCTGAATAAAATCTCTACGCCCGAATTTTTGAGGTTTTACTGTACATGTTTGTCAAGTTCTCTTCAATAAATAGTTGAAAAGAAGATGCAAATTCGAAATAATTACACACAAAGTTTCTCAGCGATCAAATCTAAGATATAGCATGGGGGTAAGCCTTTTTTCACCTGTTACATTTAGCGCTCAACGTAAATAACCCTTCCCCTGGGCTCGGAGCACATATGTGTCTGATAATATGTAGGTTTGTTGAAGCTCAAACTGAAATTCAAAGAAAAATCTAAAAATGGAGGTAGAGCTTAGTATATCAGCACTACCCCTGGGTGAGGCTTGAGGTAAAATCTAGGACACCTTTAAAAAGTGTTATTGGCTTTTATGGCGACGTGGTAGAGTTCGATCCCTGGTGGGGGCATAAGCAATAAGCATTTTTTTTCTACCTGTTACGCTAGCAGAGAACAAAATTTATCAATAGCAGTTTGATAATTTATGCTGGTTCTCCTTTACTTTAGGTTGTGACATTATGGTACCGGGCACCAGAAGTATTATTACAAGCTCAATATGCCACCCCTGTTGATATGTGGAGCTGTGGCTGTATATTCTCAGAACTCTTCAATAGAAGGTTTGTATGGTCTTTTTTTACCACATTTCATGTATAGCTTTTGTGCTGTCTAAAAGCACGCTAGAGAACCTCTGTACTCGAAAAGCGCAGTCATCGCGTGGTGGTCACAGTCGACGGGTGGAAAAATTAGCGTGTTTATGTGCACCTTGCTGCTGAAAAACGTAATAAATTTCTTCATAATTTACTTCTGAGAGTATTTTTTGCTGATTATTGTCAGTAATATATCCAGCTTTGTATCTGCGTAACAATACGTGTGTGGGTTAAGCGATAGTCAATACAGCGCCTTATTTATACAAAGAATGTGCTTTTTCTCCCAAAAAAGGATGAAATATTTTTTTTGTTTATATTCTGAAATAAATGCTTACTTAAGATAAAACGCTAAGTACCATGGCTTTAATGTGCAAAAGTTTGAAATCTGTGGGTAGAGCATTTTGAAAGTTATTCAAGATTTTAATACTGTACGCACATTTCTCTATATCGGGTGCTCTGGCCCAATGATCAGGTGCTCCTGTACACAGTCGTCTGGATTAGATAAAAGAGAACTGTACGCATATGTCGCGGGTTGTCCATGCTATATTTGAGCCAGCACATGTATTTTGGGGTACGTGTTGCATTTTCGACCAACGAAAACCCAGGCAAGCCTTTGCAGACTCGCATCGGACTTTGTTACTAACATACACAAAGTATGGATGAAGATAAAGACTCGAAACAAAATTTGGACCCTATAGTCCAACTAGATGCGTCGACAGTCTTGAACTGACCAACGCAACGACACCTTAGCAGGTGACATGCCCCCATTAACAAATTCAGACGTGTTCAATCTTCCAATCAAATCTATGGCCAATGGATTTAACTCGTTGCATTCTGGGATATTTTCTATGCTCTTTGTCATCTGCTGATATTACCTGATCTGGGTCCAAACTGTTTACTAAGATTATCAGCAGGCGGCACTTGTACATGTATATAAAGAGTGTGGTCAGGCGCCCTTATCAACTAGCTCCCCGGACAGTCAAAATCACTTTCATGGTATAGACCAATTCGCGCCGGTTCGACACGTGGGTAACAAGTCATGAGCTCTTTAAAATTGTAGGGATAGTTTCCAGTATCTCACTTCTGGAAAACGGAACAAACCTTAGGTAGCTCCACGCGTCAGGACGCGTTGAACTAAATATTTTCGCATTTTGGTAAATTTGTTGGCATTCCATTGCTAAATTACAGCCACAAAGCGATCACGGTCCACAAAGAGGGGGGGGGGGGAGAGTTACTCCGATACTGTTTGATACATGCGTAGGCTCGGGCATTTTTTTTTGTCTAAATCTTTGAATTACATTATTTTATTTATTTTTTATTTTTTTTTTTTTGGGGGGGGGGGGGGGGTCAGAAATATTAATATTTTTGGGGGTATGAAGATTTTGTGGATATATTTGGGGGGTCACGACAAAATTGGACTAGTTTCTTCCATGTATTTTAGGGTCTTTTTTTTAGGTAAATGTACAGAATGAAAAAATTTTTGCGTGGCAAAAAATTCAAATATTTTTTGGGGTTCTTGATATTCCCATTTTTTTTGGCGGCACACGGTAGATGCTGGGCCCAATCCGACGTATGAAGAAAAGGTGAGAGTACCCCCCCCCACACACACTCACCCTTGGTCACAGTCTATGATGAGAAGTTGCTAGCTAGGTGATCTGTGATTTAGTTATTTCTGGCCATACATGTCTTTATTAAATCTGAACATACTGCGGGAGTTCGGCTTTTTCTACAATCTGGAACTCCTAATGGTCCTTGATCGTAGTAAAATGGGTTAATCCCACAATAGTTTTAAACCCCGTAAGGCCAAACTACCCACACCATAATCTAATATTCCCACGCAGAACCGGTTTCATCCCCATAATGTTACACGGCAATGTATCAGCGGATGGACAACGCCAAATATCTCACCAAATTTTTCGGAGGATAAAATAAACAATAATATTAAACAATGAACTTCAAAACACATTACATATTTTCCTTTTTCAGTATAAATGGGTTAGCACACGAGATCTTGGTGTGAAGTTATATTTAATGCATGCATGTATAGCTGTCTAATGAGAATAGGCCTGTATTTGGGATAAACATTGCAGCTTCATATACCTGCTTTGAGAATGCGAGCAGCAAATGCTCGGATACTCAGGCTCGCATGAGCCTCGGTTGTTCGTCCAAGATCTCCTGTGCTGTCTTAGTGCCAGAGGAACTTTTTATTAGCCTGCGAATACCCAGTAAGCACGTCGTAAAATTGGGCCACTATCGGCCCGCAAGCAAAACGCCATCCGAACGGCGTTTCGCTGGCGGGCCGATAGTGGCCTGAGATTGGATACAGGCTGGGCATATCATCTGCCGAGGTCGACCGTTAAATAGTTTTGCTGTCAGTAGAGCGGCAAACAGTATTGACCCAGATCAGACTGAGCCTACACTGTTTGCAAAAATATTTCTAAAATGTTCCAAGACAAGTTTTAGTGTGATTAGCGTTTTTTCGGCCTTAAGGGTTTTGTTTATTTCCAAAATGTAATGCTTTTCTCTGAAAAATGCGCAGACCCTGATGAAAAGTCGTATTATGCTTGCGGCAATTCATCGCGGCCTTCACTGTTTGCCAAAGTGCCTCTTTTAGGAGAAAGTACAAAGAGTAAACAGAATAACTTTAGCTTGCTGAAGACTGCAAAAGTGGTCGTAAGTTACGTCATATACCCAACACGTATCATCGTGTTCCAAATGTAGCAACGTTTTTGTCTTAACTCTTTGACTGCTGAGTAACGTTTTTTTTTTGTCCTAAACATTGTTTAAATTTTACGGACCTTTCTCCTTCGGGTCCTGCCAGACGTTTTGCTGAGCCTGATCTGAGTCTAAACTGTTTGTATGATCATTCTCAGACATTTTCATTTTAAAATGCTTCCAGAAATACATTTTTAACGTTTTGCATGCTGATTCTTTTTTTCCGCATACTGTTTTGTCATCATAACCAGATTACAGCTAATCGAGCCAACATCCCATCACGGGCCAGCGAAACGCCAGTTGCCTGATTTCTAATATAATAGGTACTTACTGGGTACAGGCTTGAACAGTTTTGATCCAGATCAGGCTCCAAGTTTTTTTTCAAAAAAGTATGATCAGAAAATACCACAACCACAAACCGAAGACAAACCCATGGCACCGCGAGGAAGAGCCACACAACCATCACGAGACACCAGGAAGACAAACTAAGCAAAGCAACCAGCTCTCTCTTCAGATCCAGGTCGTGTTGACATTTCAAGCTTTCGTTCGACCATCCGTTTATTCGCAGATCGGCCATCTATTGGCCTCTTTTTATTCTACGTGGTAAGCATATGGCTAAATATGACATCCACATAATGGAGTCCCTCCCAGGGGTTTTGGGAAACTGGCGAAATGACATTTATTCCAGGGGAACAGGGAAAAAAGGTCAAATTTTGAGTGGAACAGGGTACAAAGGCAATATTGGGGAACATGGAACAAAAGAAAACAATTTTCGATTCTTGGGGAACAGGGAAACAAGCCTATTTAATTCAGGGGAACAAGGGAAAGGTTATCCCCCTAGGAGGGTCTCATAAGCGTTCCAATTTTCAAACCATCCACCAGTTTGTGTGTCTGTTCATCCGTCTGTCAACACGTCATACTAAATTGTTTCTCTGAAGCACTGACAGCATGTACGTCAATACATGCATTTTATACTCTTCGAACATACGCTGTTGTGTGACCTCATACCATGATCAACACCACATTTGCAGAAAAATATGCAGCAGAGATATATGAAGTGTCATTGTTGTCCTGGGCATACTCCTCAAGCACGCACTATGCCATAAATCGCATGTCTCATTGATATTTATGATTCTGTAAAGCGCATGTCTTTTTTTTATGAAATCCGTAGAATTATAACCTTGATCTTCGTATCACTCGCCAGTGACCCTGGTTATTTTATGCACTAAATTGCATGTCTTGTCCAGCAGTGATAAATTAAGTAGCAAACCTTGCAATGGTTATAAGAGAGCGTGGCATGGCTTGTTTTATGTATTGGCATTGCTTTGAAATTGTTGCCGAGACGGTTTGGCAACGCTGGAGACAAATAAACAGCAGTTCAATCGCTCTGGCTTTGTTAAAACCGCTCGTGCTCCCATCGACTGCGTCCAGATACAGCTTGACGAATGCGTACAAAGTAAATATTTAGGCACACGACATATGGGACAGTCCACTTGACTACTCAAAATTTGCGTACAGAAGAAAGATGGCTTGCCACTTCGCAAATAATAAACAGAAACATTTCAAACTTTCTAGTCCTCCACTTATACGTATTCTTTATTATTTGATGACATAACATGATACTTGATGACTTTAATGGCACATTTATTAGTCATTGAACGCATTTCAGGCGCATAAAATCCCATTGACTAGCCAGAAACTGACTGGTACTCTGCTGGTTTTAAAATTTAAAGGCTCTTATTGGGCCAGAATGGACTAAAATGCCTAAGCAATAATTCCAAATGAAAAAAACATCGTAAAAATTAAAAGTTGTAAAGAACTGGCTCGTAGAATGGATCACAGTAAACCAAAATAGTATATTTTGTGCACCCGTCGACTGCGAACACCACGCGATGACTGCGCTTTTCGAGTACAGAGGTTCTCTAGCGTGAAAAGGTGAATAAGAATGATATTGCATAGATTTGGATAAACAATTTTTTTAGCGTAAAATTGTAAATAATTTCTTACCTATCGGTTATAACGTATGTTTTTGGTGCTCAAAAGAACCGTCTCAATGAGACGGTTCTTTTGAGTACCCACAACATATGTTTTGGTTTAGAAATAAGAACATTAGTTTTTGGTGCACACTCTTAACTAAAGTCCTGATACTGACTAAACAGCATTGATGCACAGGCTGTCTACGTGTTTGCTTGTCAAATGCAACAAATTTAACTATTTGCATGCTGGGTTGTTTTTCGCATTGCTGAATTTTTTTCAAAGTTCATTTTTAAAAACAAATTTTCAGGAACACTATCGGGGTGCCATACGGTTTGCAAAGGTTATAGACAGATGGCAAAAGACTATACTAGCAAGGAAAGACTTAAGATGTGGATTCCTGCAATGTGGCTCAATAAAAGTCTATAGGGCCAGTTAAGCAAAAATGTCAGCGTAAAAGTGCAATAATTTTCTTATCCATCATTTTAAACATGTGTTTTTTGGGTGCTGAAAAGAACCGTCTCATCGAGACAGTTCTTTTGAGTACCCACAACATTATGCTTTGGGTGAGAAATAAGAAAATAATTTTCAGTTACACACTCTTATCTGGGGACCTGATAGTCCTTATTCTTTATTGGGGGGGGGGGTATTTTTGATGATCAGTCTTTCAGTAGATTATTATGCCCGCACTTATTTAGCCCATCTGATTACAAATTGCTTAAAGTGACCTATTGGGACCTTACAACGCCGGGGTCTCGTTGTTTGTCATGAGTGGTTAACAATTTGCTTTAAATGACAACTCTATTACTGACCAATTTTAACTAAATTTCAAAGGAATATTTCCTTTTAAAAAAAATATCTATACAGTCTAGAGACAAGCGCTTTTGGGGAACTCGGATCCGAGTTCATAAATTTCGCCAGTAATTGTGTTATCAACACTCTGAGATTATTTGTTTATTTAACTGGGCTCAGCATCTGAATTTAGAAATTACTCTGTTATAAGATAGCCCCATGCATACAGCAAAACATAGAATATTCATCATTGTCTTGCTTTTGTTGAGTCTATTTTATCTATCAAAACCCAGACTAGACTGTTCCAGAAATTAACTTAATTTTAATAAGTTCCTACTGTATAAAACCAGCAAAATATGCGACAAACAGCCACATACATAAAAAGAGGTAAGTCTATTGACCTTTCATGTTCCAATTGAATCTTCCATCTACATGGGATGTTAACTAGTACTAAATATACAGCCAACAACTTAAGCAGACAACATTTTCAGATGTGTTTTGCTGGCCCTTCAATGGGTAACAGTGCAGACGCTGATCAAATGTCGCCAGATGTAGCATTACATATGGGTCTTCACTGTTAAATGAAGTTTACTTGTATCCAAAGCTAATCAATCACTGGCCTCGCGTTTTACATGCATGGAGATACGACAAGCTTACAGATTGTATCTAGGCTGTTTATTTTGAAACCAAATCTGACAGAGTGTTGATATATGTAATTTTTTCTGCAGTGGTTGTTTTAAAGTACAGGGGCATCTTGTCCCTAGACTGTATACATGTGCGAATGTAATATGTTAAAAAAAAAAAGGCTTCAAGGGGACATGTCTAATTGCATTTCAGGAAAATTTAAAACTTAAAGCGCCACCTATAATTTGCAGCAGATGACAATTTCAAATTTTGCCGCTTTTTCAAAAATAACCAATAAGGCATGATATTTCATGAGAATCGTCTGCTGGTAGACAATTCTCATGTTATATCGTACCTTATTTTTGTCAAAAATTGAGAAAAATGTCGCAAAATTTGTCGTCTGCTGCAGTCGTAATTGGCACTTTAAGGGTTAAAAATCTTCTTGGGAACCCCTGATCAGAATTTAAACTTTTTTGGCAGAAATGCTCTATGGGTGACCTACAATAATTGCATAATCGAATATGACCTGTTGAAAATCTTGACCCAGGGTTGAAGCTGCTCCCTGACACTAGGGAGAAGTGACTTCTCCCTCCAGGAGTTGCAGTCAGATAGGGAGAAGTTATGGCATTTTCTGTCAGTTGAGAAGTAAATTAGCCATTACACATACTATTGCCATTAAATGGAAGGAGAAATATGATGCATTGGTAGTAGATGGTCACCACAGCTTGTTTTTGTGTGTTGACAGAATGAAAATGAGTCTCCCTAAAAAAAATTTTTTTTTTTCTAGAGAGACTCCCACTTCACCCTGGGTCCCATTTAGGGCAAAATTTTGGCCCCTATGGTGATTATTTCGCCCTAGTCGCCCCCTAGCTTATTCCCTGTTGACCACCAGAGGTGTGTGTCTAGTTTTTCTTATATATGGGCAAAAGTTTAAAGGATTATTACTGAATTCAGGATTTGATATATATACATATGGGTCTTCACTATTTGCCAAAGTACCTTTTTGCAGACATCCAGAAGGAAGATGGTAAAGGATAATAGTGATTGTTTATATTGCCATCTGTAAACATGCTGCACTTCCGAGAAATTTATATCTACTTTGACTGGTTCACAAGAAGTTACAAGGACCAAACTGATAGCAAACTCCCCGAGAGTGGCTTCTGCACACATAGTATTCTGAAAACACGTGTTCTTCAAGGAGACATGGTCAGGGGACGCAACTAAACATTGTGGAGTTTTTATTGAGGCAAAAATAAAACATCAATAAGCAGTCCAGCAAGTTGATTCTGGATTTCTGAACGCAAAAATTTTGACAGAATCACAAATCAGTTACATTATCAAGCTTCTTCTGGATGATAAATAGTGGTTGCCAGTAAAAACGTACTGTACACGCAAAAACACACTCGTATTCGGTACGTACTAATTTTCAACTCTATCCATATTTGGGGAAAACTGGCGTGTAATTTACATCTGTACGGACGCTATCTGGAGCGCTGGATCTTACGATGAAATTATTGGAAAATGAAATTATTTTGTGAAATGGTGCGTTTTATGTGCCCAGAAGTTATCATGTTATACAAAATGTATCTTGTTTACATTACAGGCCTTTAGTAAAGCATGTGCAACATAAATTTATTTTCTTATTTCTCAACCAAAGCATATGTTGTGGGTACTCAAAAGAACCATCTTCATGAGACAATGCTTTTGAGAACCCTAAACATATTTTAAAAATTTGGTTGTTTGTTTTGATGCTTTTAACATCCTATGGTCATGTTTGGACAGTCAGTTCACCTAACACTTTTTTCCTGGGCAAGCTTCACTAAGCGGCTAATCAGTACTTCATGCTCATACTTTCGCTTGTAACTTACAGCAACCCTTCTTGAATCAGCAGAGTGAGGAGAATGGTCGTAGAAATTATTTCACGATCAATTTCCATTAAAAGTATGTCAACGGGCAGGGATCAAACTTCATGACCCCTGGATCTGCAGTCAGATACTTATCTGCAGTCAGACACGTTACCGACTGTGCTACGAGGCTAAATGATGGGTAAATAAATATTTACAATTGTACGCTGAAAAATGTTGTTTATCTAAACCTATGATTATAGCAAGAGATAGAGAGATTGCCATGTATAACTAATTTTTGCTTTTTTTCAGACCATTGTTTTGTGGACAGTCAGATATAGACCAACTCATCAAGATATTTGAGTAAGTTATCACTGTTGCTATATTGGCCTTGGCGGGACAAATCCTGTGGTCGGGGTTTGCGACAAAGCAAGACTCCAACCAGCCTCCTCAGCTACAGAGACTACTTAGATGATCAAAATTTCGCTTTTAGCAAGTTTAAATATGATACTTTCCAAAACGTGAAAAACAAAGGTGCTGATCAGTCTGCACGAATGTGCAGGCTGGTCTGCGCCGTTGTTGTTTGCAAACAACCCAAGACAGGTTTTCTTGCGCCAAGGCCATATAAAGTCCTCTTTGCTTGTTTATTTTTCATCTGCTGATTTTTTTAATACCGATTTTTCAAAAAAATATTTAAGAAATACCGTCAGAGTGTCAGTTTTATTACAGATCAGTGGCAGCATTTTGTGAGGCCTGATTTAGGTTCAAACTGTTTAAAGTCACTGTCTGGGGAAAAGGTCAACAGCAATTCTGTAAACAGATGATTCGCATGAAATATTAATCTTTATTTTTCATGGATATGAAGATGTAAAACTGTGGTCTGCTGCTGCTATGATTAGAAAAAATATAGCAATTTCTCATATTATACAATCAAAGATTAGTCTAAAATTATGAAGGAAACATAATTTTTCATGCCCCCGCCAGGGCATTAAGTGTTACCCCTGTCCGTCCATATGTACCTCCGTATATACGTACGTACATACATGTCACACCCAATGACGTCTGCTCACTAGGTCTAATAGTTTTGATCAGAGTTTTATGAAACTTAGTCACATTGTTTAGTAGCATAATTTCTTCTTCAAGTTTGATAATGGTCCATATCGCACCATACCTTCATGAGTAATGGCCCTTTATTTATGAAAATGCACTATTTGAAAAGATGTCTGCTCTCTAAGTCGAATTCTTTTGATCAGAATTTGATGAAACTTGGTCACATTGTTTTATTTACTTAGTACCATAATTTCTTCTTCAAGTTTAATAATGGTCCATATCGCACCATGCCTTCATGAGTAATGGCCCTTTGTTTATGAAATTGCACATTGTTAAGTACCAAGATGTCTTCTTCAAGTTCGATAATGGTCCATATCGCACCATGCTTTCAGGAGTTATGGCTCTTTGTTTATGAAAATTCACAGTTTGAAACGACGTCCGCTCTCTAAGTTGAATAGTTTTGATTAAAATTTTATGAAACTTGGTCACATTGTTTAATATAATAATGTCTTCTTCAAGCTTGATAATGGTCCATATCGCAACATGCTTTAAGGAGTTGATGCCCTTAGTTTGTGAAATTTTATCATTTGAAAAAATGGCTGCTCTCTAAGATGAATAATTACGATTAGAATTCTATGAAACTTGGTCACATTGTTTAGTACCATAATGTCTTCTTCAAGCTCGAGAATGGCCCATATATCATCATGCCTTCAGGAGTTATTGCCCTTTGTTTATGACATTTCCCTATTTATGCGTATTTGGCAATAGTGGGGGCATCCATGTCCCATGGACACAATTCTAGTTTTGTATATCTCTATTGAAAAAATTACTTGTGGTGCTCATCAAAGTGTCTCATTGACAAAGCAAGAAAAGTCATTATTTTTTCAGCATTTTAGTTATTATGAGTAGTTAATATTTGAGTTGAGTATAAAAAAAGCTTCATGACCATGGGGCATGGGGAAGTGATCAAAAGTTTTTTTCCCACATGAAATGTACTTTTTCACTTCACTTGATGAAATGAGATTTTGTATTCACTCCAAAAATTTGAGTATCCTGTGTTATTTATCTTGATTATTTCAGAATTGTTGGGCGGCCTGTTTCATCTGATTGGCCTGAAAATGTATCGCTGCCATGGAACTCATTTAAAGCATTTTCTCCAAAACCAGTGGACACCTATATTCCAGAAATAGACCCTGTAGCCAAGGATTTATTTGAGGTAGGCAGGGCTATTTTTTTTAGATTTTCCCAACTATTTATGTATTTCGACAGAAAGAAATTCCTAAACTTCATAAAGATTTGGTCAAGATTGTTCCAATTCCCTTCTACATGTTCCAAACTTTGAAGCAAAAATCTAATACTCAGTTTTTTATTGGTTTACACCTGAAATTTCTAACTTGTCCTGAACTTGTCCTGAACCTGTCCTGAAATAATTGGGACCACAGGACCAGGTCAGACAAGTCTGATGTTCTAGTTCTATCAGGTTTATTGCAGTTTTTAAAACAGATTTATTACATGGCACTGTGTCTTTGCGTGTAATAATATCATTCATGATAGACAAAGCAGTGAAATATTGTGATTTATTTTATACTTAGCAGTGAAATCTATGCATATCAAAAACAAATAAAAGTGATATCAATCACTAGTGAAATGATATGATATCAATCACTAGTGATTGATTGGAAGTCTATATTTTCACTGTAACGTTTTTTTGATTACCATTCAGTTAATGCATTTCACTTCAGAATTTCAAACACCCATAACGTTTTTATTTGTGTACAAAAACATCAATAGTTGGTATGCATTTTCTTAGTTAGAATGTGATGAATATTTTGGTACCAAAATTATTTGGGTTTGCTAAGTATTTTCCTTTTTGCATTTTCAACACCTCCTTTTTCAGTGGGTGAGACATTGCATGTAGCCTATAAAATAAGTATAAAATAAAAAGAAAAAAAAATTTTTTTGGTAAGTACCAAATATATTTCATCTTGTGAGTTGAAAACATCAGAATTATCACTCGTGCTGCGCACTCGTGACAATAATTATTCGGTTGTTTTCAACACACTCAATGAAATATATTTGGTATTCACCTAGAAAAAGTAAATATCCTCTATATATTAATTACCGTAAAGAAAAATGTATATTTCAAAATGTTATACTTTCACGGCAAGCATCATACTCTATCTCTTTTCCCTAACTCGTTCATTCATGCATTCATGTAAGATCCTCTACAGTAACTGTAAAAAAGGAGCCCAGTGGCTCAGTGTAGAGTGCTTGACTTGAGAGGGAGGGGCAACGGGTTCCAGCCTCACCGGCGTCGCTGCATTGCATCCTTGACAAAGACACATTAATCCTAGCTTAGTACTGTTTCAACCCAGGAAGACCCGTCCCTACATAACAGAAAGATTGTTGATGGGACGTAAAGAATCAAATCAAACAAAACAAACAGTAACTGTATAACACTTCGTGATTGTGGCAGCAAAATTTGGCGATTTTGAAAAACTGATATTGGTGTATTTTAATCTTTGCGGTTTCTCAATTAAATGCCATTTAAAATTATTTTCTATTCTAATAGGGGCTACTTTTAAAGGAAAAAATTGCTCCCTACTGGGAGCGTATTCTTTCCTTTAATAACAGCCCCTTTTAAGCTGTGGTTTCCTCTATGTTGAAACAAACCCTTCCCATTTAAAAGTTTGTTTTTGACGATACGAATACCATCATACATGTACTATTCTATTGCATTGGCATTTGTAACGGGACATCTGATTGGATGACGTAAAAAATTTGTGACATTATATCCTGTGATAAACGGTCAGAAACAGTTTGACATCATTAATTACGTCACATTTCGTTGGATGACGTGCAGCTTTATGTGGCTTATGAGGCTTCAATTTGAGACGAAAGTATAGAAGTACATTAGAATGGGGATAAACTTATTCAAACTTTTCATTTGGTGAGGTATATCGTCGGATATACCTTCGAAAATCACGTCTTACGGCTCCGCTTGCGCGTCTCCATAAAACTAAATTTCCGACCATATATCCTACTATATACAACCCCAAATGAAAATTTTGAATACAGTTATCCCCTAAATGGTGTTGTCCATGTATTGCTTATTCTGTAACTGAATTCAAACTATTTTGGCGATTTTTGCTTTATAGCTAATAGCGCAAAATAAAAAATATCTGCCAAATATAAGTAATTTTTACATTTATTTCAGAAACTAATGATGTTCAACCCTCATAAAAGAATAAGTGCCAAGGAAGCATTGAATCATGCATATTTCCGAGACGACTTAGACACAAGTCGGACGTCGAGTTCACCGTCGATGAGTTCTCCTTCGATGTCAGAAAGTGACTCAACTGATGGAAGATCAGATACTCCAGTCAGCAAATGACCTTGAAAGGTCAAATTGAAAGTTTCAGGGTCAAAGGTCAAGGCTGTGGTATGCAAGTTTCATCGGGTTGGAGCCAAGTGCTTGAATTTCTGGTGGAACTGATGGAAGATCAGATACTACAGTCAGCAGATGACCTTGAAAGGTCAAATTGAAAGTTTCGGGGTCAAAGGTCAAGGCTGTGGTATACAAGCTTCATCTGTTTGGAGCCAAGCGATGGAATTTCATTGATGATAAATATGGAAAAAAAAATCCATCTTCTCTTGTGCCCATCATGTCTTGTTGCTGGTGATGTTACATGATGTATCACATGATGTGTCACTTGACAGCTATTTGCTGGAGTTACTCCATGTGCTTGAGGGTAGCTTAAATGCACCCAGAAGGATCAAATCTCTGTGGAATATTGACTGTCGTGAGATGAGAAATTGGCAAAAGTAGTCTTTCAGATGCATTTATTTTGAGTTCGGTAAAGAATGAAAACCCTTGTGATTATCTCTTTTAATGCTGTATTACTTAACCCTGAAAGCGCCAATCGCAACAAAAGTCATCTGATTTTCTAGTCTGCTGAAATGTTTAAGAAGCCTCTATGGCAAACAGTGTGGACCCAGATAAGACCGCTCCTATAGGAGCAGTCTGTTCTGGGCCCACGCTGTTTGCTTCTATACTTAATTTGTCAGTAATGTTAAGCAATTATTTGCAGCAGATGACTTCAGCAGACAACATTTTCAGATGCATTTTTTTCTTGGCCCTTTAAGGGTTCACCCTTAGCTCGCCAGTCACTACTTTTGTTGTCTGCTCCTGTCCTTTGCTCAGGCCTCCAGATAAGAGTGTGTTTTTGAAATTATTTTTCTTATTTCTCAACCAAAACATAGTTGTGGGTACTCAAAAGAACCGTCTCAATGAGACGGTTCTTTTAAGCACCCAAAACGCATGTTTAAATTGATGGGTTAGGAATTAAATGCAATTTTAGGTGCACGAACGATCCTTATCTGGACCTATGGTTTGCTCCTGCAAAAAGTGCATTTGAAAATGTTTGCTGCATATACATGTATTTACTAATACTATTGACTAATCTAAGTGAAATGGCAAACAGTGTGGACCCAGATAGGAGCAGTCTGATCTGGGTCTACACTGTTTGACCCAAAGGTTTCTAAAAGGCTTCTAAAACATTTCAGCAGATGACAGAAGCAAGCAACTTTTGTTGTGATTGCAGCTATAAGGGTTATAGACATTTCATCATTTGTTCATATTTTTTAATAAGTGCACATATATCTAGGACAAATTCAGTTTATACTGTAGATTCGGAAATTTTCGCGAGAATTTTATTTTCCCAAATAGCATTAAAAGACATATTAGGGATGTGAAAAATTCGCGACTAAGGCAAGATTTACCTATATCAATAAATGAAAGAGTGATTTTGCCATTTCACGAGCGTTTTATTTTCACGAAACTTTGCATATGTGAAAATAAAGTCATGGCAAAAATTTCCAAATTTACAGTAGTTTGAGCATCTTGTGAACAGTTCAGACAGCATATACACTAGTAGTCTGTCTGGCCCCAGACACAATCTTTCTTATGAAGGAACACAAATCTTGAACAGCTATAAATAATATTATACAGGCTTAAGGTCCCTGGCTGAAAAAAAACACCTGAATCAACATCCTTATTGCAAGGCCTTATTGTTGAGCCATGGCTAACAGGTGAGCTTGGATTATAGAGGCACTTAAGAAACAAATAAAATGAGCCGCAACATGAGATTTCCAACAATGTGGTATGTGAGACCAGCAAAGGTTCAGATCAGCCTGCGCATACGCGCAGTCTGATCAGAGCCTTTGCTAGTCGGTTAAATATTCTATGACTGTTAAGCTTCTGACCGAACATCTGTCGAGGTTTCTAAGCATAAAAGAAGGCTGCACATGCCAGTCTGAGTCTACACTCGTCGAATTGCCACATTGTTGGAAATCACATGTCCAGGCTCATATGTATTTTGAAGGAGAAAACAAGAACAATAACAACTGGGGCCAGTCTAGTACACTTCAGCCAGTTCATGAGATTTGGGAACTTATCTTTACGCTAAAAAAGCTAAAATTTCATTTTTTTAGGGCCTGGTATAATGTTTATGATAATTGAGCCGTGACATGTGATTTCCAACAATGTGGCATTTTGGCAAGTGTAGACTCATACAAGCCTGTGCAGCCTCTTTTTAAACTTAGAATCTCCAAATGCTGTTCAGTCAGCACTTTAACAGTCATATGATATTCAAGGGACTAGCAAATGCTCTGATCAGACTGCGCATATGCACAGGCTGATCAGAGGCATTGCTGGTCGCACATATCACATTGTAAGGAATCTCATGCCACGACTCAATTATATAATCACCTCCTTTTAAGAAGAATGATTGATATTGAGTAACAAAGACTTAGCCCCGCCTGCACATAACAGCAGGCTCACCAAATCGTTTTCTGCTCGCATAAAGTAGAGAAGTTGATGATGGTTGAGGTCTCTAGTCCCACTAGATAGCTGTGTACGCCAGTCTTACTTTTTGCAAGCTGGGTAATTTTGCATGCTTTTTTGTCGTCTGCTGATTTTTTTCAAAATCGACTTTTCCGAAAAATTCTTTCAGGATTACCATCAGCGTGTCAAACAGTTTGGATCATGATCAGGCACAACATTTTGTAGGGCCTGATCTGGGTCCAAACTGTTTGTGAAGGCTATCAGCAGATGATAAAAGGCAACTGGCAACTTTTTGGATAATTCTTTCAGGAATACCATCAGAGTTTCAAACACTTTGGATCCAGGTTAGGACCGACATTTTGTCGGGCCTGATCTGGGTGCAAACTGTTTGTGAAGGCTATCAGCAGAAGATAAATGACAACTTTTTGGAAAAATTCTTTCAGGAATACCATCATAGTTTCAAACAGTTTGGATCTGGATCAGGCCGGACATGTTGTCGAGCCTGATCTGTGTCCAAACTGTTTGCAAAGGTTATCAGCAGACGACACAAAATGACTTATTTATATATGTGATAAGTTACAAAAGTTTATGAGCTGGCCCGTTTATTTTCTTTTTGAGCGATAAAATATTTTGTCTAAAATTAGTAGTTTATGCATGTATCTATGTCTCATCAATGTGCCACAATCCCTTGAATGGTTAAGGGACCACTTTATAAGGGACCACTTTATAAAGGACCACTTTATAAGGGACCACTTTATTTGTTTTGATGATTTAAAACATTTTGTCTAAGAATAGTAGTTTATGCATGTGTCTATGTCTCATCAATGTGCCACAATCCCTTGAATGGTTAAGGGACCACTTTATATGTTTTTATATACCCCGCCACACTTTAGTGTCGGGGTATTATGTTATACCTTTCGGTGTCTGTCCGTCTGTCTGTCCGTCCGTCCGTGCTCACCATTTCCAATCGATAACTTGAGTATTTATTCACAGAATTTTTTCAAATTTTGCATACATATTGTTATCGGCGATGAGTGGTATGGGATTGTTAATGGGCAAAATCCGTCCATTTTTAACGGAGTTACTGCCCTTTTTCGTATTGGAAAAATGGTTTCTGGCCTGTTATTCATTTACTGTTCATGATATCTGAATGAAACTTCACAGATATGTTGCACATCAAAGGTTACATATTGTGACTAAGGACTGTCACTCTGACTTTCCCAATTTGTGAGTTATCCGCCTTTGATAGGTCTGAAAAAAGGTTTTTGACCTATTGTTCCTTTACTATATGGAATATCTGAATATAACTTCACAGATATGTTTCACATCAAAGGTAACATATTGTGACTAAGAACCGTCACTCTTACCTTTCCCGTTTGTGAGTTATCCGCCCTTGATTGAATTAAAAAATGTTTTTTATCGGTTGTTCCTTTACTATGTGGAATATTTAAATGAAACTTTACAGATATGTTTCACATCAAAGGTTACATACTGTGACAAAGAACCATCACTCTTACCTTTCCAGTTCATGAGTTGTCTGCCCTTGATTGATCTGAAAAATGGTTTTTGACTTGTAGTTCATTTATTATATGGAATATCTGAATGAAACTTCACAGATATGTTGATCATCAAAGGTTACATATTGTGACTAAGGATCGTCACTCTTACCTTTCCAGATTGTGAGTTATCCACCCTTGATTGATCTGAGAATTGGTTTTTGGCCTGTAGTTTCTTTTACTATATGGAATATCTGAATGAAACTTCACAGATATGTTGAACATCAAAGGTTACATATTTTTAGTAAGGACTGTCACCCTTACCTTTCCAGTTCATGAGTTATCTGCCCTTGATTGATCTGAAAAATGTTTTTTGACCTGTAGTTCATTTACTATATGGAGTATCTGAATGAACCTTCACAGATATGTTGACCATCAAAGGTTACATATTGTGACTAAGGATCGTCACTCTTACCTTTCCAGATTGTGAGTTATCCACCCTTGATTGATCTGAGAATTGGTTTTTGACCTGTAGTCCATTTCATCCGTCCGTGCTCACTGTTTCCGATCGATAACTTGAGTATTTATGCACAGAATTTTTTCAAATTTTGCATACATATTGTTATTGGGGATGAGTGGTATGGGATTGTAAATGGGCAAAATCCGACCATTTTTGATGGAGTTACTTCCCTTTCTCCCTTTAAAAAATGGTTTCTGGCCTGTTATTCTTTTACTGTTTATGATATCTGAATGAAACTTTACAGATATGTTGAAAAGCAAAGGTTACATATTACAACGAAGGACCGTCACTCTTACCTTTCCAGTTCATGAGTTATCCGACCTTGATTAATCTGGAAAATGTTTTTGACCTGTAGTTCCTTTACTATATGAAATATCTGAATGAAACTTCACAGATATGTTGACCATCAAAGGTTACATATTGTGACTAAGGACGTCATATCACTATCTATCTCAGTTCTGTTGCTATTTAGGCATTATATATCTCACAAAATAACTTTTGGTGCCCCCAGCAGTGGCAGGGTATTATGCAAAGCTTGCGGTGTTTTTATTTTTGTATAATTAACCCACCTTTTAGTAGTTATACTGAACTGTCAACAGCTGGAAATGATGAAAATTTTGAAACCTGAGCACTTGTTTGCCAGTTACTGACAAACCTGAATTTGCGCTTAGGATAGTATAAATACCTCAAAAGAATTTTACTGGAACTGAGGAACGAACATTTTACCTGGAATTGAGCTACAAGGCCAGGTCCCGAGGTTATAAAACTATTATCCTGCTCAATTCAGCTGAGCATAAATTTATCCTGCTCATAAGTGTTAAAAATGCCAACAAATGTTGGCATTTTTACACTAATAAGCAGAATAAATACAGCATTTGAAAGCAAGAAAAATCTTTAATTTTCAGCAATTTAGTTTTTATGAGTAGTTATTATTTCTAGCTTAAATATTTAGCATGAAAATGTTTTATAACTTCGAGGCCAGGCCCCGAGGTTATAAAACTTTTTTCCTGCTCAACTCAACTGAGCACAAAACTTCAACTGCTCATAAAAACTAAACTATCTAAAAGTTAAGAATTTTCTTGCTTTAAGTCTCTCAGATGTTGTATTTATCATGCTAATAAAAATGTTAAAATGCCAACAATTGTTGGCATTTTAACATTTATGAGCAGGATAAAGTTTGTGCTCAGCTGAGTTGAGCATGAAAAAAGTTTTATAACCTCAAGGCCAGACCATCTATATGTGATATGTTACTAGGACACTGCCTTTCTCTAGGCTTTTTTATTAAATGTATTTTTGCATGTAATTCTGTACAGTTAGGCCAAACAAACAAATTAAATATGTGTTTATGGTAAGTTTTCATATTTTTAAACCCGTTTTACCCTAGCATTCTTTTAATCGGGAATGGGCAAACTGTGAAGATCCAGATCAGATGCCACAGAACCTGGTGTCTGATCAGTCTTTACTGTTCGCTTACAAAAAGGTTACATCGAAACATGCGACAGTCCATTTGGCTTAAATATGTGGACAGAAAAAATTAGTTTTCAAAATATTCATTTGGGGAGGTATATTTAAGAAATAGATCTGACAGCTCTAGCAGTGAATTGTTGAGTAATAATTCACTGTTAGGAACTCAAATGAAAAGAAGATAAAATCACAAGCACCAACAAATGGTGAATTATCACTCAACAATTTATGCACTGGGGCTTATCTATTTCAATTCTAACACAAAATGAACGACGAAAACACATTTGAAGACTTCAGCTTTTTCCAATTTTGGGCCATTGCACTGAAGAACTTCCGCCAATACTTAGACTAGGACGCATACATTTACATGTATTACAAGTCTTTCAAGTGTAAAAACAACGTTACACCGTCTAACATCAAGAATGACGTTATTTTCCAGTAACAAATAACATCAGCTAGCACATACTTTCCTCGAGATTTTAAAACTGTGAAATATTGTTTGATATATCACACTTTTTTAACATTAGCTCTATAGGTGAGGTGTGTTAGAATGTCAGATATGCGGTCTAAAATTTAGTTTTACGGTGACGCACAAGTAGAGCCATAAAATATGATTTCCAACCGTATATTCCACAATATACCTCCCCAAATGAACATTGTGAATATGGTTATCCCCCAAGCCCCCAGATAAGAGTGCGTAACTGAAAACGATTTTTCTTATTTCCCAATCAAAACATATGTTGTGGGTACTCAAAAGAACTGTCTCAATGAGACAGTTCTTTTGAGTACCCAAAACACATATTTAAACTGATGGATAAGAAAATAATCACAATTTATGCTATTTTTTTTTTTTTTTTTTTGCTTCACTGGTCTTATGATCCCCATTCAAATGCACTTTTGCCCTTGTTTATCGTTAAAATTTTGTCTCAAAGTGGAGCATTACCAACATGCATGTTATCCAATAATTGAGTATTTAATGACGTCAAACTGTTTCTGACTGTATTTCGGATAAACTGTTGCAAATTTCTAATGTTATCCAATCAGACATCTCTTTTCAACAACAAGTGCATTAGCCCTTTAAGGGCTGACTGTATTTCGGATAAACTGTTGCAAATTTCTAATGTTATCCAATCAGACATCTCTTTTCAACAACAAGTGCATTAGCCCTTTAGGGGCCACTCGCAACAAAAGCTGTCTACTTTTCTCGTCTGCTGGAATGTTTAAGAAGCCTCTACGACAAACAGTATGGACCCAGATCAGACTGCTCCTATTGGAGCAGCAGTCTGATCTGGGTCCACCCTGTTTGCATCTATACTTAAATTCGTCATTAATGTTAGGCAATTATTTGCAGCAGACAACTGCAGTAGACATCATTTTTCAGATGCTTTTTTCTTGGCGCTTTAAGGGTTAGAATGTGGGTTTTAGCTTAATGTTTAATCCCGCAAAGAATTTAGATTTTGTTATTCTTTTTAGCTTTTTTTGAGATGGCTAAGTCTTTGCAAGTTTGCTAAATTTCATCAGATAATTGAGGTAGGGCCTACATATCTTAAGCACATATTTTTGAATTTAGTTTGGCCTTGTATAATAATGAATTTCTTAAAAACGAAATGATTTTTTGTGTGTAGCCTTTGAAGGGTTTTTACTTTAGGCAGCGGCAGATCCAGAGGTTTGTTGGGGGTTCATTCAAACCTCTCCTTTGAGTCATTTTCATGGTGCATTTTTAGAAAAATCAGGAAAAATTAATAAATAATCAGGTAAAATTAACAAGTCAGACCCCCCCCCCCCCCCCCTCTTTGTAAATTTGAACCCCCTATCAAGAAATCCTGGATCTGCCCCTGTTTAGGGATACAATGATATTGTCTATTGTCTCTTTCCTTGCTACTGGCAAATTTAGTCGTCTGCTGATATCCATAGCAAACAGTGAGAACCCAGATCAGGACTGACAGAATGTCGGTCCTGATCTGTATCCAAACCATTTGACACTGATAGTGTTCTTGAAAGAATTTTTGAAAAAAGTTAATTATGGCATACCATAATCAAGTACAGTCAAATCTCGGTTATCCGAACGCCGATTATCCGAAACTACTGGGTTATTTGAAGACGACGGACAGTCCCGAATTTTTTCTCTATTATCTATTGCAATAAAACTACCAATTATTCGAATTTCGATTATCCGAAAAATTCAATTTTCCGAAGTGATTCGTCGGTCCCGATTGAAGAAAGTGCTATTAAATTACCCTTCAAGATTCGAAGTCCAAAAGTCACGCATGGTGATCATGATTTCTTTGTTTGGTCGAGTTCGATTTACACACCTGAGTGAATTAGCAAACAAAGTTGCAACAGGTAATTGACACCGGATTAACGTTCACACTATTACGTGATGAACCGTTAAGTGAGTAAATGGTGTCTTTTATTAAGGTCGTCTGCAATGATGGTTTTGTTTGATGTTTTTTAAATGTCTAATTGGGGGCATAAATTAGCTAAAATTGATTTTAATTTGATCGTCTCGCATCCTTTGATTTATTCTTGACCAGTGTATATTAAGCGAACACACCAAACGCACCGACTTTGAACAACAAAAATAACAATTTCGATAATAGACGAATATCACGGACATGCGTTTTGGGTGCTCAAAAGAACCGTCTCATCGAAACATTTCTTTTGAATACCTAAAACAATTTTATGATTGAGGGAAAACAACCAAAACCTTGGTTTGGATGCTTAGCGAGACGGTTCTTTTAAACACCCAAATCGTATGTTTTCACTGAAATAAAAGAGAATTTCGCAGCCCAAAAAGCACACAACGTCGGGCCACCAACGGCCTGCCAGCGATAAGCCATCTCAATGGCCTATCCGTGGTGGGCCGTTGATGGCCCGACGCTGTGTGCTAGCTGAAATGGAGACCTTATGGCATTAGGGCGATTTAAAAGGAGACAGTATTTCGTCAGTAAATGGTTCGTCAATCTACATTTAACCGTTATTTTCATTGTTCCTATCGATGTTGTTACATGTATATACATGCAGTTGATGTCAATAAAGATCGGATTTTCTTTCTTTTCGGCGTTCTTAGATCTGCAAAGCATAAGAGACGATGAGACCACAACCTCCAAGAAGCTCATTTTCTTTAATGCTTTGACAGATGTTCGGATTATATAATTACTTCACGGAAAACACGAGTTGAAGGTGCGAACTCTGGCAAAACAATGACGTTCTATGAAAGGTCCGAGCTTTTCTGAAAATATCCGAAAACTCCTGTTTTCGATCATTCGAACTACCGATTATTCGAAAGGATTCATGCGGTCCCTGGCACTTCGAATAATCGAGGTTTGACTGTAGATAAGGACATTTCAAGTACAGTAAAACCTGTCTTAAGGGGGCACTCAAAAATAGACAAAACAAAGATCTTAATGACAAATGGTAGCTTAATGAAGGTCAAAAGTATTGCAGAATGCTCCCTTTGGAGCATTCTGCAATACTTTTGTCCTGCATTAAGGGGTAATTGGCCTTGAAAACCCATTTTTGGTCTTTTTGAGAGTGGTCGTTTTAGACAGGTTTTACTGTATCCAATGCCCCAGTACTTTGGTTAAGAGATAAAAATAGTTTTCTTATTTCTCAACCTAAACATATGTTGTGGGTACTCAAAAAACGTCTCAAGCAACCTTCTCTTTTGAGCACCCAAAAAATATACTAAAATATGGGTAAGGAAATATTTACAATTTTATGTTTATCTAAACATGTGAATGCCATATCTATATTGCTTATGAGAGACCACCAGGAATTTATGTTAAAACTGATGGATAATAATATCAACATTTTTACGCTCAAAATTTTTTGTAATCTCAACCTATATTTACTGTTTTTCGCTTTACCGTCATTTTGTTGCAAAATATAAGATAAAGTTTTGAATCTCTGTTTAGAATACACCAACCATCATTTTGTTACAAAATATAATCAAGGTTGCTAATCACTTGGTCAGTATGATTAGGTTCAATGATTTCCTGAACCAGTAAAATCATATATAACTTTCGTAATACTAAGTCAAATTTCATGCGGTAAATTGCCAAAAAAACCCTCATATTTTTCTGCACATGACTGTGTCAAAGTTTCTCCTGGGTTTTCTTTAGTTTCCCACATTACCTTGAACAACTGAAGAACAAACGGAAAATTCTCCGTGATTGGGTACACACTTCAGTTGTTCGAGGTAATCTGGAAAACTGCAGCGAAACCAGGAGAAACTTTTACACAGTCTTGTGTAGAAAAATATGAGGGGTTTTTGCACTTTATCGCATGAAATTTTACTTAGTATAAAGAAAGTTATGAACGAGTTTCCTTACCTGTGATGTCGGATTACTGGTTCAGGCCCCCTAGTGGAACCTTTAAAACCTTTAGAAACCTTTAATTTGGTTGTAATCCTTTAAAACCTTTAATTTGGCTGAAAAACCTTTAATAACCTTTATTTTGATTAATAAACCTTTAAATTTTGCAAGATCAGTTTGAACATAAGAAATAGACCATAAGTATGTTGAAAAGTAATGTCTGTGACATCTTGAGCTTTTCAGAAAGCTGAATTCATCCTCTTACAATTGTGTCTACCTACCTCTTGCACCAGGGTGACTCTTATAGTGGTCTGAAGGTCAATTTTTCTGAGGCTTCAGATAAGGCAGCAATAAAAAAAGAGTGAGGTAAGGTAAATATAAATGCTTTTGGGTTGATTTCTGGCTTTATATCCATGCTAAACAGCTGAGGTACAATGTATTGTCAGAATGACTAGTTGATCCTAACCACCTTTTTCCTAGGCAGGCTTAACCAAAATCCTTTCACAAGTACATGTACTTGGTGCTCATCTTTCACTAGTATCTGACAACTATAGTGAAAGAGTGTGCCCAACCTGGGAATAGAACCTGCAAAACTCCGAACATTAGGTTGGACATGCTACAAACTGCAATAACTTGGATGGCAAATATTAATGGATATCATCAATATGGTTTATTAACCTCTGAATAACATGCTGATTTTCTAGTGTCACTGTCTAAGGTTGTCTGAACATTGAAATCTGCACACAAGACTAATACAGACATATGCATATCTTTCTAAATTTATATTTAAAAAGGGCATACAATATACATGTAAATGGGAGCAATATCCTCTGAAATTGTTCATTTACTGAAGGTAAAAATGCCTTAAAAATTACCAGAGATGTTTTTTCCTGCTTTATTGGTTTCCAAATTTTTCCAGGGGAGGACCCCCGAGCCCCCCTTCAAGATCAGAAAATATGAGATTTAATTGTCAATATAACACTGCTCAACACAAGCCTTTAGTTTGAAGTGAGGTTTCAAACTAAGCAGTGAAAAAAAAGAGTCCCTTTCTATTGACTATGATAATTGGGCTATAATTTTATTGGCTTAAGGATTTGCTGCATCCCTTTTATACCGTCATCATTTAAAGATTGGGATCTGAAAAAATACTAGACAATTTGAAGCTAATTTGCTCTTTATTTATGTTAGAATTTCAATGAAACAACCTTTATTTTGCCTAAAATAGCCTTTATAAAAAACCTTTAATTTCATGAGTGTCTGCTAGGGGGCCTGCTGGTTCGTAAAGTCCGTGAACCCAATCAGGCAGACCATGTGATTGGCCACCTTGATAAGATAAAGTTATGAATCTCTGTTTACAATACACCACCCATCATTTTGTTGCAAAAATTTGAGCCAGTGCATGAGATTTCCAACAATGTGGTATGTGCGACCAGCAAAGCCTCAGATCAGCCTGCGCATAGGCGCAGTCTGATCAGAGCCTTTGCTAGTCGCTTGAGTATTCTATGATTGTTAAGCTACTGACTGAACACCATTTGGAGTTTCTAAGCTTAAAAGGAGGCTGCAAAGGCTCGTCTGAGCCTACACTTGTCGAAATGTCAAATTGTTGGAAATCTCATGCACTGGCTCAATTAATTTAATATAAGATAAAGTTTGGAATCTCTGTTCACAATACACTGCACCCTGGTCCAATCATTAACTCTTTTGGAGATGTTTGCTACTGCTTATAACATTTGCAAACAGTTTAGACCCTGATTGGGCATGAAGAATTGTCCATTCTGGTATGGATCCAAACTGTTTGACAATCGAATGGTATTCCTGAAAGAATTTTTTGAAAAAAAAAAGATTTTTTTTTCAAAATCAGCAGACGACAAACAAAAATTAAATTTCCCAGAATGCAAAGATTTAAAGCAGAAATGTCCAGTCTGGTATGCATCCAAAATGTTTGACAATCAAATGGTATTCCTGAAAGAATATTTTGAAAAAGTTGATTTTTAAAAAATTCAGCAGACGACAAAAAAAAATGAAATTTCCCAGAATGCAAAGAATTAAAGCAGAAGTGATAATTACATCTGTGTGATATTAATGTGATATGTATGTACACAGGAAGGGAAAAGGAAGGTGCCGGTTATCTCCCTTTGTATATATCTTGTAAGCTTCTTACCAATACCATGCTAAAAACACTCAATATTTTCTTTTTTTTTAAATTAGGAAAAGAATGTACAAGTTTTTTGGTATGGCCTTATTCATTAACCTTTTACCCATAGAGACGCCTTTAAACACTTCAGCAAACAGAGCAAACCCAGATCAGGCAGCTCTTGTACGAGCTGCCTGATTAGGGTCTATTCTGTTTGCTTATGGAGATATGATATGATCCTACACTAGTGGACCTGACAAGTAATTTCTTTGTTGTATGTACAAAGGTGAACATTTATATAATTATTCACAGTGGGTGGAGCTTAGCATGATTATTCATGAAGGAAAGAGTAAACTGCTAGCACCAGGGGTTAAGGCTCCTGATTCAGCCTCACTAATTCTTTTCATCCGGCGCCTTTCTTTTGTTTTTCGGTATTTTTTATTTGTCATTTGTTATACCTCATAAGTAACTTAGGGCTGTTGTGTTGTGTATGAAATGGGTCTCCATGCAAGAAAACCTGTTTTCGGGGGTTTGCAAACTGTAAAAGCGCAGGCAAGCCTGCGCATCCACGCAGACTGATCAGCACCTTTGTCATTCACTTTTTGGAAAGTATCATATCTAAACTTTGAACAAGCAAAATTTCAGTTTTCTAGCTAGTCTCTGTAGCTTATGAGACTAGTTTGAGTCTCCCATTGTCGGAAACCCGAAGATAGGTTTTATGGTGTCGTGGCCCGAATGAGCTATGTCATGAGGAAACCTGTGAACACAAACTATTTTGCATATGGAATTTACTTTTAAATATGAAATTAATATTAAAATGTGGAATTGTAACTGTTACAATAATACAGTTAAATTCATCTTTAAATATCACCATTAAATATGGAGTTCAACTTTAAAAGTGGAGTTTACCACTAGACTTAGAATTTACCTTAAAACATGGCATTCACAATTAAATACATTGTATACAGGCCTTTAGTTAAAAGTGTGTAACAAAAAATAATTTTCTTATTTCTCAACCAAAACATATGGGTACTCAAAAGAACCATCTCAGTGAAACAGTTCTTTTGAGCTCCCATATTATGTGATAAAACTGATGGGTAAGAAAATATTTACAATTTTACGCTTAAAAGTTTTGGTTATCTAAACCTGTGATATGGAATTCATATTTAAATATGGAATTGAATTTTAAATAAGAAACCTGTGGTATGGAATTCATCTTTAAATTTAAATAAGAAATTAACCTGTAAAATAATTGCTTTCAAATATTGGACACTGCATTCCACCGGCTTGGTGCATTTATCCTGTTCAGTGAACCACTTCTTAAAACAACATTCATTCTTAAGTACATAATAATGAATAAACCACTCCCCCTGTTGCAGGTTCAATCCCTAGCTTCTCCAGTCTGTCGAATGAGACTTTTAAGTCATGGCCCCATCCCATATGGCCTTAGCTGTTGGCTGTTGGTGGGATGTTAAACACAAATCATGTAATATTACCAAATATCTTTTTGGCCCAAACTTTGATTACAGAAATGCCATGTGTTTCATTGTAGCTTTAGATTTCCATATTTGAATGTAAATATCATGTTTAAAACATCTTGTGTTGAATGTACGTGTGAGCAGGGTTGTAAGTGTTCTTTTCTTGAATAAGATTTAACTCTTTGCCTGCTAGTGTTGTCTACTGATATACCTTGCAAACAGTTTGAACCCAGATCAGGCCCAACATAATGTCAGGCTTGATCTGGATCCAAACTGTTTGACACTCATGATATTCCTGAAAGAATTTTTCGAAAAAGTTAATTTGGAAAAAATTCAGCAGACGACAAAAAGTCGTGCAAAATTACCCAGTAGGTAAACATTCAAGTGCCCAACTTTTTTCTTGTCCAGTTTCCCGCTAAATTTTAGCGGATAGGATCATTGATTCCTTAAATATTTGCCAAAATAGCAAGTAGTGAATGACCTTGATCAGACTGCTCGGTGCTACATCTCTGCTGTAGACCTTTTAGTCAAATTATGGGTTTCAGGCGCGTAGCCAGGTGGAGGCCAGGAAGCCTGGGCTTCAACATCCTATGGGCATAGACACGAGAAACCCTGACTTTTCTTGATTGCGAACAACAAAGGCGCAGATCAGCCTGCGCAACCGCACAGTCTGATCAGCGCCTTTATCATTCACTATCTGAAAAGTAAAGTAACAAGGTCAGATATCTCTTAATTCTCCAAATACTTTGGTTACATACCTTTAATACTGGCCTTGATATCCTTGACATGTTGTCTGCTGGTAACCTTTGCAAACTGTTTGGACCCTGATCTGGATCCAAATTATTTAAAACTCTGATAGTATTACTGAAATAATTTTCCCAAAAGTTAAGTTTAAGAAATAAATTCAGCAGACAACAAAAATCATGCAAAACTACCCAGCATGCAAAGAGTTTTAAAAAGCGGGATCATTCTGATGGACTGTGTGGATTTTTGATAGTTGTACATAATTTTGATAAATGTAAGATTTTGATGACTATGCAGATTTTTGATGACTACAAGTGTGTGATGACTGAACAAGTTTTTGATGACTGTACTTGAATTTGATGACTGTACATACTTCAAGCGACTGTACAGATTTTTTTATGTGTATACATACTTTTGATGGCTGTAGACGTATTTTGATGATGTTCATTTTTTGTATATATTTGTATATTTTTTTGTGTGTAATTTTTGTGCTTTTTTGTCACTGCCTTTTGTTATTGTCTTAGAATTTAAAACAGTAATTTTCAGATAAAGAAGGCAAGGCCCAGAGGTTATAAAACTTTTTTTTCATGCTCAACTCAGCTGAGCACAATATTTATCCTGCTCATAAATGTTAAAATGCCAACAATTGTTCCACAGAAAGTCATCCTCAAAATGCTGAATTAAGGAGATTGTATTAGCTTCTCTGATTTATTTTCAGTCTGTCTAAGGACAAGTGACCATTTGAAATTGTGGATATTTAGTGGGCATACTGCAAGTTTTAAGATTGAAATTTTGAAAGTTCAGGATTTTGAAAATTTTGAACTTTCACCCATGTGATCCTATAACAATGGACCTGGCAAGTTCATTTTTTTTTTGTCTTCTGCAGATTTTTTTAACAAAATCAACTTTTTAGAAAATTTTTTTAGAAACAGTATCAGGGTGTCAAACAGTTTGTATCTAGATCAGGCCCGACATTTTGTCGGGCCTGATCTTGATCCAAACTGTTTGCAAAGGTTATCAGCAGACAACACTAGTAAATAAAAAGTTAATTTGTCTATTTGATCATTATTCACTGTCTCAATTATTCATTCATTCATTCATTACAAGATTATTCACACAAACATCCATTCATTCACTCATAAGAGCTCATTCAGCTCGTAAAGACATAAATAAAAGGGGTGTACAATGGGAGTTTAAGTTAAACTGTAAAGTCATAAATAAAAAGGGGTGAACATTGGGAGTTTAAAGCTGCATACTCTGTAACTATGAACATTTTTCGAAAAAAAAATATTTTCTTTTTAAATCATTTGTGAAAGTAGAATTAAGCTATGTTTTCACAATACAAATGTTCAGTACAGCTGAAAACTGCACGGAAAAGTGAATTATCTTATCAAATAGGTGTTTTTTCTCTTGTTTGTAATTATTTGCGTCCCTCCAATAATTCTAGACCGTTGAATTTTAACATAAATGCAGTTGTTTTGATAGTGATAACTTGTTAAGATTTACGAAAATGGTAAAATGTTTACCTGAATTTGAGTATTTTTTACTGTGTTCTTGAAAAATAAAAACATTATTTTAAAATTAAAAGATCAAAAGTTACAGACTATGCAGCTTTAAGTTAAACTGTAAAGTCAGAAATAAAAGGGGTGTACATTGGGAGTTTCAGTTAAACTGTAGTCATATAAAAAAGGGGTGTACATTGAGAGTTTAAGTTAGACTGTAAAGTCATAAATAAAAGGAGTGTACATTGAGAGTTTAAGTTAGACTGTAAAGTCATAAATAAAAGGGGTGTACAATGGGAGTTTAAGTTAAACTGTAAAGTCATAAATAAAAGGGGTGTACAATGGGAGTTTAAGTTAAACTGTAAAGTCATAAATAAAAGGGGTGTACAATGGGAGTTTAAGTTAAACTGTAAAGTCATTAATAAAAGGGTTGTACAATGGGAGTTTAAGTTAAACTGTAAAGTCATAAATAAAAGGGGTGTACAATGGGAATTTAAGTTAAATGTCAGTTAATGCCCTTGATAAACATATGGTGATTTCTGAGGGGCACCTTGCATTTGCACACTTTTTGCAATTAGCGATATCATTTTCACACTTTTTGGGATTTCTAATGTGCACTATTTTCACACCCCAATCAGGAGCAATTAGTGATTAGTTGCCTTGAAATGATGCCTTGTACAGTTGAGGTGGGTACATGTGATTTTTTTTCTTTTCTTTCCGAATATGGGACATGAAATGCACTCGCAAAACAATGCATTCAGGGTCTTTATGGAAGGATTATTTTGAGCCTCCAAAACTCAGTAGCTCTCATTAATTTGAACTAAGGATTATTTGAAGTAAAATTTCTGGTCAATTACTCTCATGTGGGCCTCAATGCGAGAAACCCAGTCTTCTGGGGTCTGGAAACAACATGATGCAGACCAGCCAGCGCATCTGAACAGTCTGATCAGCGCCCTTGTTATTGGTTTTATGGAAAGTATACTTAAACTTGCTACGAGTGACATTTCAATTTTCTAGCTAGTCCCTGTAGCTGGGGAGACTGGTTAGAATCTCACTATGTCAGAAACCCTGAAGACTGGTTTTCTCGAATTGAGGCCCATATATCATAATGTGGTCATTCCTCCATATTTTGTATGTGCTTTTTTTACTGATCAGAGAAAATAAAACTGAATTTGAAATTTTGAGATGACAAGTCAAAATTTGAAATTTGGAAGTCAAATTTATATATGGGGAATCACAATTTCAGGGTTTTGGGTCAAAATCTTCAAATCTGACCTTGATATTTTGAGTTTAGAAGCTGAAAAAGAGATGTTATCTCCAAATTCATAAATTGGACTTCTTAACTCGAAATTTCAACCAGTCATTTAGAAAGCATTATCTTGAGTTATGCTGATTTTTTTCTAAATTTGAGCATGTATTCTGCTTGAATGTCAAAAGTTTGATTTACGATCTTTAAATTTTGACTTCTGTGTTTGAACTTTCGATTTTCTTCTTCAAAATTTCAATTTATTTTATTCTTCCTTCCATATATTTTTAGCCTTCCATATATTTTGCTCATAAATGTTTCAATCTGAATAAAAATTTGGTGCAGAGCAAATGTTGTTATTCCATTCCAATGTAGACTTTTAACCCTTAAAGCACCACCTATAATTTCCAGAAGACAATAATTTCAAATTTTGCTGCTTTTTCAAAAATAACAAATAAGGCATGATATTTCATACCTTATTTCGTTAAAAAATTAGGAAAGATGTCGCAAAATTTATCATCTGCTGCAGTAGAGATTGACGCTTTAAGGGTCAACTCATTGCATACCAGGTAATTTTTCATGTTTTTTTTGTCGTCTGCTAATTTTTTCAAAATGAACTTTTTCAAAAATTTCTTTCAGGAACACTATCAGAATGTCGAATGGTTTGGATCCAGATCAGGACCGACATTTTGTCAGCCTAATCTGGGTCCAAACTGTTTGAAAAGGTCATGAGCAGACGACAATAGTGAAAGAGTTAATTTTTTGGCCAGATGATCCATTTCTCCTACAGAAATTTATTGTCAGGACAAAGAACTTTACAAAGGGCAACCTAGCAGTCCTAGCTACTCCTGAGCATTCTGGAAAGATTTTAGAAACTTTTATCATATCCCCACCTGCCCCCACCCCCACAAACTTTGTTTCAGGTGGGGTATACCGTTTTCACATCCATTCATTCTTAGCCCTCAAATTGGCTCTCATTTGTTGTACCATTCTTGAGTAAATTGCACTTATTTCATAAGAAACTTTGACTTATTAGCCAACAATCAGTGATATGGCCGATTTTTAAGGTTGAAGTATCCATTAAATGTCCATCTGTCTGTCTTTCTGTCCAACCTGAAAGTTTTGTATTTCTCGCACACCAGATTGGGATAGCTGCTATTTTTACCAATATGAGAAAACTCACTTTTTGCAATTAGCAGTGATATCTTTTGCGCACTTTTTGCGATTTCAATTGCGCACTGTTTTCACACACCAATCAAGAGCGATTAGTGATCAGTGGCCTTGAAACCTTGACTTGTATAGGTGAGATGTGTGCTTGATTGTATAGTTTGTGATGACTATACACATTTTGTTTATCAAAAACTTTAAAAAGTTGCATTGCTGTTAATGCTTGAAAACATGGGATAGAAAAATATGCCCCTCCCGATTGTCATTTGTCCAAGTGATACAAATTGGTGAACCTGCAGACGGATTTTTCTATCCCACCCACACACTCATGATAAATTCTTATTTTATACTCCTGCAAACTGTGTTTGTGGGAGGATATTACTGTTTTCATATTGTCCTGTTTTCATATTGTCCTGTTTTCATATTGTCCATGTGTGCATGCCTGTGTGTGTCCGTCCATAACATTTTGTTTCCTTATTACGAGTTTTGTATATGTACATGTACAGATAGTACCTTCATAGGCCAATCAACTCCCACCACAGCTTTTGATGAATTAATCCAATACATGACCTACACAATGCATAAAGGAGTTTGGTGTAAAACAAATTCATTTTTTGTCAAAATGACAGCTGAAAACTTAGAAGAAAATTTTTCCTTATATGCATGGATAGTGCCTTCATAAGCCGACCAACTCCTACCACAGCTTTAGATGAATTAATCCAATACTTCACTCACACAATGTAGACATAGTAAACATATGCATGAAGGAGTTTGGTGTTAAAAAATTTGACAAAATGACAGCTTTGAGAACTTAGAATTTTTTTCCTTAACCATTAAAGTGCCAGTCACGACTGTAACAGACGACAAAGGACGTGTAACGGTTTTGTTTTACAAATGGCCCACTTTTACAGTAAAAAATCGATTGTAAAGAAATCCCTCCAAAATATTACCAAATGATACCTAAGAGTCTCTAGTTTAATGTCCACAATTTATTTTCTTCATTAAAATGTATTTTTATGATAAAATTTGGGGTTAAATGCATGCCCTATCAACCACACTTAACACTAAGTCTATAATAAAACCAAACACCCTCGTGTACTTCGTGACTCAATTACATACATGTCCACATGCGGAACCGGATAAAACTATTTCTCATTTTATTGTGCATATAATATTACACCATAAAATGGTAACTCTGAGCCGGTTCCGCATGTGGCAAATACTGTAAAAAGACTTTTTCTGCAAATTTTATCCTGAATGTACTATTCAATTCATACTTATCAAAGCACTGAGAGTACTAAAATCACTGGAGAGACGTAAGATTCCCGTACAAAAATGGAATACAATGTACATATTAGCAAGCTCGTATCAATATTATTTCTTACAAACAGTCCTCGGATATATTGCATTTGAAAAGCAAATACAACAACATTTCAGTAAATGCGAGTCTTAATTGAGAGAGAGAGAGAGAGAGAGAGAGAGAGAGAGAGAGAGAGAGAGAGAGATACCAGCGGAGAGAGGAGGTGCAAGGAGAGAGTTTGTGCCCCCTTCTTTAACTGATACATAGATTTCTGGAGACAGTTCTTTGGTACAATCTGCTTTTAAAAAGACAGCTCACCGCCACTTTTGTTTTGGCATGGCCCATTGCTTTGAATTAAGATTGTCAAAAATGGCAAATTATGTGATCATTCTTTGGGGCATGGGGAAAATATAATCAATTATTGGTATTCTCAAATTACAGGGCAGACACTGTTTAATATGGCCATACTAGAGTAGCTAGGAATGGAAAGTTATAACATTAGATAGAGTTGTCCCCCCACCCACTTAAAGGAGTTATATGACGCTGGTCATCTTGGAAATAAGGTCAATTTCACCGAATTCTAGTCATTCATTAAGGTCTTCCCAATGAGTTATCTGTGTCAATTTGGTAAAAATCTGGTCATTGGTTAGGAAGATAGAGTACAGACAAGCCTTTTTTATATGTGTTCCTGGTGACCTTGCAAATAAGGCTGAGGTCACCAAAATAAAATTCGTTTTGGCTGTCCCAGATAAGTATCTGTGCAAGTTTCGATGAAATTCATCTAGCGGTTCATAAGTAAGAGCAAAAAGCTACTCCACAGCACAGATATCGGAATCATTTGATATGATTCTCAAATGTTGATAGGACTGTGTCAGTTTAATGGTAATATTATTAAAGTGAGGTTATTTGAACAAAAAGGAGCTGGTGTGATGTACACAAATGCACACTCTCAACATATATTGTATCTGACCCTCAAAACTAACACCTATCTATATTTTTTGAAGTTCGTAACTTCTCATGTACATATATGATGTATATAGGTGGCGCAGATTTTGTCGCAAATAAACAAATGTAATTCTTTGATTTAGTTTTGTTCTTTTCAATTCATTGTTATTTATGCAAGAAAGCATGTATGAAAACAGCCAATGGCCTAAATGCGAACGCCACAAGCATTTTATTCATAATGAGTGTAATGCGCTTTTCATGCTTACATGTGCACAATATCTATGCTAAACTGTTTGTTTCCTCAACGAATATCGCTCTCGTAAAGTGTTTGCTAAAATAATGAAGTATATATACAACAACCACTTATCTGCAGATGGCAAATAGTCACTGGTACCAACAAACACATACATTTAATATTCAAGGATCGAAATACTCTATTTTAGATGTTTATTCACCTTTATCAAAACACAATGTATTTTGTTCAAACGGTTCCGAAATCCCTGCATTGACGGAAGTTGCCACCCTTGAAATAGATGTCTGCACCACAAAAGCTTGAAACATGACTAAGTGTTTAATGCTCTACGTCACTGCTCTACGTTACAGTGAACCATATTTCAGTCATGACGTTACCTCGGTTGAACATGAATTACGAAATAAAGATGAAGGGCCTTGCACAATGACACAAAACATATGTTTCTTCAGGATTGTGAACTGCGAATCCTTAGTTACACGTAAGATAATAGGTAAGTAATATAGACCACAGCGCTATCACGACTGTTGGATATCTCAGCTGGGACATGCGTAAAATATGGAGCAGATATGCATTCTGTACATATAACCTATGACGCCTGCTTTTACATGGCCTTTAAGTAGTCATTTATTCTGCATGTTCATCCACAAAGGTGCTCAGTTTTGTGAATTAATCTTATAATCAAATCAGGTGTTTGAAAGATACGTCACAGACACAAATGTGTGACATGCAGACGAACTGACAGATGAACAGACAGATATACACCATTCACATGTATCTATTTAATAATTGTGGCTGTGAGCAAAAAAAATGTTCAAAGCTTCCATTATCATTTCTGTTGCTTTATAACTATTTATATTCATGTTTCATACTAATCCAGCAAAAAAAGGTTGCGCATGTAATGCCGCGTTTAACATGTTACATGCACGCTTGTGTACATGTCGTACTGATTATATTGATATGAATAAACCGGAATAGGCTTGTTTGAGCTATTGATTAACTGGAAAAGGCGATAAAACACTAAATGTTCAATATATATTACACCTAAAATAACATATCATCAAGGTAATCGTAAACACAGTATTTAGCCAAGTTTTAGCATAATTTTTAATTAATGATGGTAGTGTTAGCTCAAATTACGACAAAGACATGACGAGTATAAACATACGCATGTTTGGTATTATGCTTGAGGTCAGTCTGCTTGTTGCATCTTTAAAAATATCCACATTCATGAACAAACCTCTGTTTATACACACTAGTGAGAAACTTTAATTCATGTGACTGCATATGCCGTCGTTAATTCAAAAACATGATCACTTGAAAGGGCAAAGATCAAACCACCATATATTCAAATTCCAGCCAAATCCATCGTGGGCCAAAAAACGGCCAAACCGTTACACGTCCTTTTGTGACATTTTCAACTTTCAACAAAAAACGGTACAATATTTCATGAGAATCGTCTGCCAGCAGACGATTCTCATTAAATATCATGCCTTATTTGTTATTTTTGAAAAGCAGTAAAATTTGAAATTGTCGTCTGCTGTAAATTTTAGGTGGCGCTTTAAGGGTTAATATGGCTGCGAGTTCCTTAATATGGCTTTTGGTGCCTTCATAGGACGATAAACTCCTACCACAGCTTTAAGCCTTTTGATAAATAAATCCAATACTTTACCTACACAAAGTAGACATATTTTACATTTGCATGAAGGAGTTTAGTGCTAAAAATATACTTTTGACAAAATAACTGTTTTCCTGTATAAATGTAAATGCATAGATGGTGCCTTCATGGGCCGATAAACTCCTACCACAGCTTTTGATGAATTAATCCAATACTTTACGTACACAATGAAGACATATTAAACATAATTATGCATAGAGTTGGGTGCAAAAAATATTCTTTACAAATGACAGCTCTGAGAATTTCGACAATTATTCTAATATAAGCTTTGATATATTCAAAGAATTTTCAGGTGTTATATATTTTCTGTACAGTGGTTACAGATTGCCATAACTCTAATACCCTTCAAGATTGGGTCTAGTTGGTTGCTATTGAATTATCTCCCTTGTATGAGTCTTTAAGGCAAAAAACCTTCTACACTCAATAACTTTCATTTCCTTTCGAATAACATTTGGTAGTCTATCTCCATATGACCATAGCTGTTGGTGGGATGTTTAACACAAACACACACTTTACTACTACAGATTGAAGTGGCCACTCATTATCTTATCTGACATTATATGGGCCAGGACGCGACAAAACCTTTCTTCGGGGTTTCCGACCAAGGGATACTGAAAGCAGTCTCAACAGCTACAGAGACTAGCTAGAATAGTGAAATTTAGCTTGTAGTCAGTTTTGATATGATACTTTCCAATAAGCGAATAACAAAGGTGCTGATCAGACTGCGCGGATGCGCAGGCTGGTCTGCGCCTTTGTTGTTCGCAAATCCCTGAAGACAGGTTTTCTCGCGTCGAGGCCCATATATACTTGGTTGTCAATTTGTACAGCTTATCATTAACTTTGGGTTGGTAGATTTACCATGTCCTCTGATGGATATTTTTTCCATGGCAGCCGATAGCTCTGATTGACATAGACTTAAAATAGGTAAACATTGTGACAGTTCTATACATAGGTTTGGTTGCTTTACTTTAATCGTCTTCTTGCTGTCATGTGGCTACTAGTTTTGTCTCTTCCTCAAGGTGCCGTTGGTTGGTCTACAGTCATTTGGTAAAGTCTGCCAGAATTCGAGAATCAAATCATGGCTCGGGTGTATGTAAGGAGCATTACACGTATCACTGTGTACCAAAAAGCTCCATTTTGTTAGCCGGAACTGGCGTATGGAAAATAAGTTCTGTAGCATGTGGGTTCAGCTCTATTAAATAGGCTAGATCTATAACTAAGAACATTTTTCGAAAAAAGATATTTTCTTTTTAAATCATTTGTAAAAATAGAATTAAGTTATGTTTTCACAATAAATATGTTCAGTACAGCTGAAAGCTGCATGGAACAGTGAATTATCTAAGAAAAACAGGTGATTTTTATCTTGTTAGGAATTATTTACGTCCCTCCAATAATTCTAGACAGTTGATTTTGAACATAAATGCTGTTGTTTTGATAGATATAATTTGTTAAAATTTATGAAAATGGTAAAATGTTTACCTGATTTTGAGTATTTTTACTGTATTCTTGAAAAATAGAAACTTTATTTCCAAAATTAGAATATCAAAAGTTACAGACTATGCAGCTTTAAAATTGATTATTCTGATTATCCGAAAAGTTTAATCAGCAGAATAAATGAAGTTATGTTTTTTCAATGCTATATCGATATTGAAAAAACATAAACTTCATTTAAGCCATTTGTTTTGCTGCAATCACACTTGTTATTGTGTTAACATGGTTTCAATGACATTAGCATCACATTATATAACGTCAGCATCACGTTATCACCCTGGTTATCAAAGTAGATCCTCATTGTACATCTGTGGTCTGATTCCAGGGAATTTCGCGGAATTGGCCGAGGCAGTTCCGATTGGGTCTACAGTATGTGATTGTGGCATCTCCTGTCATACTCACATTTTGGACTATCACATGAATTTTAAATTTATAGTTAAAGCAGGTATTACCAAATAATACTTTCGGATATTCTGACTGACACAGGGAGGGCTTGAGGAGTGGGTGGTGGGTTTGTATAAATATAAAGAAAGAAAATACAAGAAACAAAAAAGAAGCTTTTATTTTTGTCAATTTCTTTTTTACTTGAGCAAACTATACCAAACCAGTGTGGAGAATAAATTTTAAAAATATACAAGAAACCGGCCTTTTTCAAAAAAATTGTCTAATACAAACTATAGGTGCTCCTTGAAGGGGTTTTAAAGGTTGAATTGTAATATAGTGTTCAAAACCGATATGATTTGAGTGTGCTGTTTCAAAATATATATGATCTGTGCTAGTGGATTTTAAGTAAAAACAGCAATTTTGTGCAAAAGATTTTAAGTGGATGAACAAAAGTAAAATTTCATCATATATGCTACATGATTAAGTTAAGAGTATTTGGTCATGTACATGTACACTATTTTACTCCAAACAGTCTAAAGCACAGCTTTGCCTATCTGGAATAAAATACTGTATTTTATATCAATGGTTAAGATGTAAAAAAGGCACATTAATATAGGGAATGTTTTTTTTTTACTGCACAGAAATGTGTCAAATAACCTTTCTGCACCCAGAATGGCTCAATTAAACTTTGATCATTCTGAGTGCTAAGGGGTTAGTGTACAAAAAGGCCATTGATGGTGTAAATTAAACAAGGCTTAGGAGGAATGTTTTAGTGAACTACGGTAAATGTTCTAAAATTTCCAACACCTTTTCTGTTCTCAAATAAAAAGTTGGGCATGAGTTCCCAAACTGCTAGTCAGAATAGCAAACAGGGAAGACTCTGATCAGACTGCTTCTTCTTCTGGGTCTACACTGTTTGTTAAGACCTTTTTTAGCAGGCAAGTACTGTTCAAAATTTTAGAAAATGTACCGTTTATTGTGTTACATAACCCAATTGCACTCAAAATGGTCTATAGTCCAGCCATTTCGGTTGCAATAGTGCATTAAAATGAGAAAAAATGTAAAACATTAGAAAAGAAACAAAAAATTACAATGAATTATTATATCAATTGAATTACACAACAAGATAAATGAATTTTTGAACTGTTTCAAAACAGAGAATTTGAATACATCAGGTCCTTCCTCTAAAATGGGGACACAATTTTGAACCTTAGACACATTTTATGTCTCAAACAATCTTTTCTAAGGGAGGCAACTCTGCTACACTTATGTTTTTCAAGTTAATGCTTTTCTCAATATATTTCTTTTCTGATGAAGAGGAGACCAGTAGAAAAGGGAGACAAAACCACAGATTCAGAGTTGTCTCCCATCAAAAGTATATCTATGTGCATTAACAATGAAATGGACGGATTGACACAATGAGTATAAGTCAAGCTGATGAAAACAATTTATAGAACAGAACATTTCAAATTTGGGCATTATTATCTGTCTGCGAACGCGTGTCGTCTGCTGATAAAGGCAGGCAGTTTGGATCCAGATCAGGCCCGACAAATTGTCGGGCCTGATCTGTACCCAAACTGATTGAGATGGCAATCTCAAAATAATTTTTAGAAAAAGATAACCTTGAAAAATATCAGCAGACGACAAAAACAACAACAACAAATATACCCAGCATACAAAGGGTTCATAAGAAATACATGTACTGATATTGGTATCAAAGTTAAAAAGGCACAAATGAAATCCCAATACTGTAGAGGGCTGATATAACATGCACAAACACAGATGAAACAAATTAACATTTAAAAGCGTCAATCCCAACAAAAGTTAACTGCTTTTACATCTGCTAATATGGCAGGGCTCACCCTGCCATTAGCCATTGTAGCCATTCGCTACAAAAATTGTAGAGTGGCTACAAAAATAATTCATTGCCTAAAAGTACACTCTAGGAGGCTAAAAATTACAGGTTTGCGAAAAAGGGTATTTTGAACAGCTTTTGGCATTTTCCAAAATGGCTTTTATTATTCCTTCTCTCTTTAAAAATGTGCCATATTAGTTACAACATTTTGGCTAAAACCTTGGCTAAAGTCAAAGTCATTTGGCTCCAGCTTTTTCCAGTTGGCTAAAGTATTGGCTACAACAAATTTTGAGCCAGGGTTAGCCCTGCATGGTGTAGCCCTTCAAAGTAAACAGTGTAGACCCAGATCAGACTGCTCCTCTGGGAACAGTCTGATCTTTGTCTTCACTGTTTGGTTGTATACTTACATTTGTAAAAAAAATTACTAAATTTTTTTTTTGTAAATGTTACCAAATATATGCAGCAGACGGCTAAAGCAGATAACATTCTTTGCAGGAGCTTTTAGGTTTAAATGGGTGCCACAACTTTCCAGGTGTGCACTCGGAATGGCTAAAATTCTGGGAAGACTTGATTTTTAGCCAATCTGAGTACAATGGTTTCACTGTTTGGTTTATGATGATAACATTATTTGGGCCTCGACACAAGAAAACCTGTCTTCGGGGGTTTTTGAACAACAAAGGTGCAGACCAGCCTGCGCATCTGTGCAGTCTGATCAGCGCCTTTGTTATCTGCTTATTGAAAAGTATCATATCTAAACTTGCTACAAGCGAAATTCCACTATTCTAGCTAGTCTCTGTAGCTGAGGAGACTGGTTTTGAGTCTCATTGTTGGAAACCCCGAAGACAGGTTTTGTTGCGACGAGGCCCATTTTATAGGATTTGTTTCACACTTTGCATACATTTCTTCAAGCATACTTCTCCAGACAGACTTACGGTGACAGAACCATTGAGAATACACATTTTTTTGCTATGAAGAAAATATATACAAAAGAATTGCATTGAAGCATTGTTTGTTAGTCATTTGAGCAGAAAGGGGAAAGGGGGTGGGAGGAAAAATTACTAAAACAAGCACTTTCAACAGGTTTTCATTGTACCAGCTCACAAAGTGAATGTAGAAAAATTGAGACATATACATGTTTTAAATAACCTTACCTATTTCTTGAGACATAAACATGTTTTAAATAACCTTATCTATTACTTTTCAACAGCAAACACTTTAGCTATTGTACCAAAATGACTTACAAAAAATACCTTTTAGGGATTTCATAGAAATTGACAAGAAGAAATAAAAATGGTATAAAACGGTACAAAATAAAAGTAAAAATGTTACAATATATTTACACATTTATCTAGATAATGTCACATATATTGGTTTTATTGTAACATCTTTTTGTAACACCTTTTTGTAACAGGTGTTACTCTCCAGCAGGAACACCTCAATAAAGTGTGTTAGTTCTTGCCTACTTGGTAATTTTGTGTGTCTGACTTTTTTCAAAATCAATCCTTTCGAAAAATTCTTTCAGGAAAACAGAAAAAACAACCAGGAAGTCAAACAGATTGGATCCAGATCAGGCATAATCGGTAATGTTTTGTCAGCGCTGATCTGGGTCCTAACTGTTTGCAAAAGTTACCAGCAAATGACATTAGCATGGGTGAAAGTTCAAAATTTCCAAAATCCTGAACTTTCAAAACTCCTATCTTAAAACTTGCTTAGTGGTTACTAAATATTCAAAATTTCAAGTTTGAATGGTCAATTGTCCTTAAACAGACTGAAAATTAATCAGAGAAGCTATTATGATCTCCCTAATTCAGGATTTTGAGGCTGACTTTCTGTGGAAAGTCAGCCTCAAAATCCTGAATTCAGGAATAATCCTGAAAACTTTCACCCATGCACTAGTAAGCAGAGTTAACCCAGATCTTCTAGTCCCTGAGGGAAGCTATCTGATATCCCTAGGCAAGCAGTGCAGACCCAGACCAGACTGCTCCCATGAGCAGTCTGGTCTGTGTCAGCACTGTTTGATACTCTCCAATCGTTTAATAACAAGTCAGATGATTGTCCAAATAAAATTCAAGGTTCTGGTGAAATTTGGTACACTTCATTGAGTTGTGTAAAACCAGATATTATTTTCCTTGAGAACACCTCGAATGGTGCAGACCTAGATCAGACAGCTCTGTAAATCTGCCCTGTTTGCTCCTTTCCAATCATTCAGTAACATGTCATGATTGTCCAAATAAAAATCAAGATTCTTGTAAAATTTACACAAGATGATGTTATTTCCCTATGCTATTACACTCAGAGTGGCCAAACTACATAGAAAGGACTAATCTCAGAGTAACAGTGCTAAAGGGACACAACACAAGCAAATAACAATTACCCATGAAGCTCTCATGTAAAATATTGGATTTAATTAATACATTCTACAGGTAGTGTAGTTCCTTAATAATGTTATGTTCTGGGTCCATATGAATGGACAGTTATAATAAAGGAACAATTCTACAAAAGAATTATAGGAAAATGACCATTTAATGGTCATTTTCCTATAATTCCTTTGTCAAGGTCCATGGTAAAAAAATCTGGAAACCGCAGCATGACAGTGATATATCCAAATCCATGTTATAATGAGGTGTCTATAAAGCATCTTGTCATACCAAGGGTTGTGATTCACTATCTTAACCCTTGGCCTCACAATGATACTTTCTTCCGATTGAGTATGACATCAGACGAAAATAGTAACAATTATTATGATCAATCACAAAGCGGTACAAAAGTCGATAAACACCAGGCCTCCAGATAAGACGGCGTAATTAATTAACATTCAATTTTCTTATTTAAAAACTAAAATATACGTTTAAGGTGCTCAAAAGAACTGTCACATTAAGATGGTTATTTTGAGCACCCATAACATAATTTTGAACCGAAGGGTAGAAGAAAAATAAATAATTTTACGACCAAAATCTGTGTTTATCTGGACTTATAGAGACTTAACAGGCGTTGTATATTAGATGCCGATAAACTGCTACGTTTAATCTGATTGGCAGGAAGGGATTATCGAAAAAATCCTTCCTGGCGTTTTCATTGGTCTATTAGCCTGCGCTAATAATAAATTTTGAGGGTCGTGAGGCGAAGGGTTTGTCGAAAGGTAAATACGACGAAACCTTCGCTGGTGAAGATGCTATAAAGGGACTCTACTGTAATTAAGTATTGGAATTAAATGAAGCTCTCATGTAAAACATTGGATTTAGTAAATACATTTTATATAGTACATAAAAGGATTTCTATATGTCCGTCATTACAGGTTTTGTATGCTTTTACGAAAAGGGGGTCAAAAATGTTTGCCCGTTCTTGTCTGTAGCTGAAAAAGAGGAATATAAGAAGGGACATGTTTTTGCAGACAAAAACAGCCAGAAAAAAGCGAGAAACTACTTTTTATCAAAATTTGCAGAAAACAAACTTTTTTTCTTTCATTCTTTAAGAAAAAAATATATATCAGTAGAGGTTTTCAATCTTTATTGAATTCCCTTATCTGCTTAGCCCAGATACACTATCCTTTTGAAAGCAGTGCAGGCCGAGATCAGATGGCCTTTGAAGAAGCCACCTGATCAGGATGCTCCATGTCTTTCATGTGGCCTGTCAGCAGATCCAGATTACATTTGATTTCTTGTCTGCAAATTTTGGCAGAGGAGGCCAATATTAGTGAAATATCTAATATGAGAACAAGACATTTTTGAGAAGATCTCAAATCAATTTGAAAACTCAATTTCAAAATTCCACTCAAAACAATTTAACGGCCATATCTTGTAGAGCATGTCATGCCTGGTTTTGGCATTGTTTTCCTTCCATAATATACTTGAATCTATTGTTGCTATGATAGCAAGACAAATGGCATTGTCTTACTACCATAGCAACAACAGAGATTCCATGTCATCAAACCGATCAGCTGGGGTATATCTTGTTGCTATGGTAACAGAGTAATGCCATCAACTGTAAATGGTTGAAGAATAATACAGTTACCATAATGACAAGAGTTTATTATTTACTCTTTCTCTCTCGCAAAAATATTTCTTCTCAAAAGTGATAATTCACTGTTTCTAATAGGATACAAATGATTATGAAATGTGTTATACATTTTATGTTATTGCACTTTTTAGTATCAATGGAAAAATGATTTCACCTAAATTAGGTGGAGATGAAATTTATGTGAAATGAAATAGGTCTAGATGAAATGGGGAGAAAAAAGAAAAATGGAAGTGCTGTGAGCATATCAGGAACTTTTCTTTATTAAGCGAATGATTTTCATTTTCCAATACAAAAACCAAAGAGCTTGTATAATTTTTGTTTTTAAATCAAAGTAAGACATGCACATGCAGGGTTTGAAATTCAATGGCAATATCTTATAATATAATTGCAATGTTTTAAAGTTAAAGTTAAAAATACAATTGCAAGGTGTCATTCAATTGCTAGTTGTTATTCAATTGCAAGGTGTTATACATTTGCAAAGTTTAATACAATTGCAATATTTTATGCAATTGCAAAGTTTTATACATTTGCATGATTATATTCAAATTGCAAATTTGATACAATTCCAAGGTTTTATATCTTGCTAGATTTACAATTGCAAGGTTTGAATATAATTGCAAGGTTTTATGTAAAATCAAAGCCATCTAGAAAATGATCTCCCACCAGCTCCACAACTCTGGTTACCATGGTGACTAAACCTGGTTACCATGGCAATGAAATGTTTCAAATTATATACAGATTATCACAGCCTTGCTTTGACAAGTCTGAAACCCAGAATTTGGGTAAGGTTAAAATTTTGGCAGTGTTTAACAGTGCATCACCTACTCTACTGTATTTATCCAGAATATATAGACTCAGTTAGGCCAAATAAAAAAATACCTGTGTTTAGGGTAACCCGACCCTACCAAAATTTACTTGTGAAACCTAGATTTTTTTCCAGTTTTCCGGGAAAAAATATTTTATGAGAAATGCATTTCAAAATGCATAAAATTATATCCCCCCCCCCCCCCCCAAAAAAAAACAAACATGTGTGCCTACCCTACCTAAAATTTTCACATCCGCTTCCCGAAACACACTTATTATTTTATTTGGCCTTACTAAACTCCTCACCTAATATTTGAACCACTTCTAACTTTGTTGAGATGTTATACAGTGATGTATGTGAGGCAAACAGTGTAGCTCCTGATATCCATATAATTTGGGTAAATACACTATACTTGCCAATAGTATATCCTCTTCCAATAAATAAATAAATAAAATAAAAAATAAGAATAATAAATATAGATAAATAAATGAATGAAAAAAATAAATAAAAGCAAACAAACAAACAAACAAATAAATAAATAAATCAACAATTTTTATGTTTTGCAAACACTTAATTGAAAAATATTTACACACTAGTTGGATTTAAAAAAAAAATCATATCAATTACTAATCAACTGTAATGTTTCTTTATTCTATTCTCAAATATATTTTTGTAAAAAATATGCAACCGTACACATTTATGTAGTAAATGCATATCTCGTTTTTTGTATGTAGGTTTTATGATCAAAATTCTGTAATAAAAAAGGTTGAGTTTTTTTAAAGAATATTTTTCACAATTATGCTCCCTAAGTCATGTATAATATGACCAGGTTAGATGATGGCCCCAAATTTTTATAAGATAATACAATAACAAAACTATGGATAGAGGACATAAGATTGGCATCACCAAAACTAATACACTACTTACATCCTTGCTCCTGAACATACCATTTTAACCACATTCCATAAGTTTAATCCTTGAACGGTAAAATCTACTTTAAAAAAAAAATACTGAACTAATTTCTTTGCACATGGTTTTCTTTTCTCAATTATTTGATGATGGCACTCTAAAATTTTAAAGATACTGTAAATTTGAAAATTTTCGCGAGGGTTTTATTTTCACGAAACTTCGCATATGCGAAGTTTCGTGAAAATAAAGCCATCGCGAAATTGCAAATTACTGATACAGGTTAATTATGCCTTAGTCTTGAATTTTTAACATCGCAAACATGTCTCTTAACGCTATTTGCGAAAATAAAATTCTTGCAAAAATTTCCCAAATATATATATATACAGTATTCAGCTCTCAAAAGAATTAACCTAATGACTTGTCTCTTTACAACAAAGCCCTTAACAATTCATACATAAAATAAATTTCAGCATTTTGAAATTTCTCTCACAAAATGATTAGACTATATTTTGGTTTCATACTCATCTTGTATAAATCTTAAACTTAAAAGTGCTTTTTGTAAACACATTCCAAAAATTGACAATAACAAAATGTGGGTAAAATAGCTATGCAGAGACACCGTGTTAGCACTAATTCTGTGAAATAAAATCACTATAAAAAGCAAACTATAGGTTAATAAGAAAACTCACTGCAAACTAGGTTATTTCAAACACATGATTGTCAAATTAATCTACAAGCTACAAGTTTGTTCACGAAAAAAAAATTCAAAAAAAAAAACAAAAAATCTGCAAATTTTGCTTACAAAACCCCCCATTAAATTTCATTTTAGCCATCAAGAAAAAAAAAGTGACAAAAAAATAGGAAAAAAAGGAAAACCTTACATCCATAGATTTATGGGAAATATTTTGGTACAGATATATCTGGATGTTGCTATGGGTACATATTACCAGTCAAAAATTCAGACTGGGGACTGCTCAGTTTTACCTGTCATAAAATCTCATAATATGCCAAAGCTAAAACACAACTTAAAGGAAAAAAATTGTTGTTAAGGGGTAAGCCTCGGCTTGTGAACAAAATAAATATAAAACAGGTGATGAAAAATCAAAATAAGAAAAATGGATGATAATGGAAGGAGGGATGATTATGATGCAAAACAATAGAATGGTACCCAGCCAACACAGTTGACTTTGGTTCAATGTTGTGTGTCCACTGTATCGCTAACTTTGCAAATATGTACATCTTTCATTGTTATTCAGCATTTGAGCAGACTAAGAGCACACACAAGGACCCACACGGGCTGCTAGGTAACCCTATTGCACTCAGACAGGTGCTATAGGGTTAAAAGTAGATACCATCCACAGGTTTAGATAAACAAAAATGGTCAGCGTAAAATTGTAAATATTTTCTTACCCATCAATTTTAACATATATTTTGGGTGCTCAAAAGAACCGTCTCATTGAGACGGTTCTTTTGAATACCCACAACATATGTTTTGGTTGAGAAATAAGAAATTTAAATTTTTCGTTACGCACTCTTAACTAAAGTCCTGGGTACCATCTTAAAAACATATCAACTACAACAAATATAAAGCATATACATTTCTGTGCATATCTTAAGTTTTATTAATAAATGCATAAACTATGTTATGAACAGTACCTTTCAAGAAGTCAAAACTTGTTTTGCTCTGAAAAACAAGTATTGGCTTCTTGAAAAAGTTATCCCTAAATGTGAAACTAAAGACATGCACACATCTTCATAGTCTGTGAACTGGGGTCAGTCTCACAGGTCATATCACAGTCTCTCTTTATCACAGCTAAGCTGCTGAGCTGAAAATCATGCCATCACGGATGATTTTCAAAATGATAACTAGTAAATACCACTACAAGAAATTTAGAGATAGTGTGATAATGAAAATGAAAAAAAAATAATCTGCAAGCTACTACAGAAAACGCTACAGCAATGGACAGACAGACAGACACATTCCAGATAAGAGCAATGTCCATGTTGAGGAAATGTGCATCAACATAATGTTGAATCATCATTGATTACCCCTTCTCATGATGGATAGTTTTATTAAGCTTAAAACAGAGCCATCAGAGTTAGACTAGCTTCAAGTATATGATATGACACAATGATGAAACATTGTTTTAAGGACTGGAGCCAGTCTAGTGTGAATGGTGCAGTACAATCATTTATCTGGAGCTATAGATGAGCTTACACAAGAAGAATGATGGACTAAATGATTTTAAGATTGAAAAGCTACAAGCAAAACAGACAGACAAACCATCATACCCACCTTCCCTTAACTCTATGCATGCCGGGTAATCAATAACGCATGGTTTTTGTCATCTACTGACTTGTTTAAAAACAACTTTAATTTTCAAAAATGTTTTCAGTAATGTGTCACATATGTAGTTGAAAAATTGTCAGGCCTGATCTTCATCCAAACTGTTTTCAAAGCCGATTGGTGGCGAAAGAGTTAGGCAATAATTACCTTTAAAGCGCCAAGAAAAAAATGCATCTGAAAATGCCGTCTGCTGAAGTCGTCTGCTGCAAATAATTACCTAACATTACTGGCGAATGAAGTATAGAAGCAAACAGCGTGGACACAGAACAGACTGCTCCTTTAGGAGCAGTCTGATCTGGGTCCACACTGTTTGCCATAGAGGCTTCTTAAACATTTCAGCAGATGAGAAAAGCAGACAACTTTTGTTGCCATTGGCGCTTTAAGGGTTAAAACACTACCTGAATAGAAAATACTATAGACATAGAACCAATATGTTACACGAGAGCTTCATTTTTTCTATAAAAATTAATAAATCTATATATATATATAATTCAATAATTAATTGTATAAGCGTTAGGACCAGCCTTTTATGCATGAATATAAAATTGTACTGGTTGAGGCGCCACAAATATGCTAAATAAACGACAAGAAATATAATTCAAACAGAAACTAGTATTTATGACCAGCAAACTATTAATAAAACAAGATCTTTTTAAAACATGGAATAAACCTATATAATACTTTGCAAGCAATGTCATATGCTGATTACCTTTTCAAACAATGTAGATCCAGATCAGGCCCAACATAACGTTAGACCTGATCTTGATCCAAATGGCTTGTCACTGTGTTGGTATTCATGAAGGAATTTGTTGAAAAAGTAAATTTTGATAAAAATCAGCAGATTTCCAAAGTTTTCTTTTATTTTAAGTCATTTTCTGATTCCATATTTGAAAGTAAATTTCATATCTGAAGATAAATTGCACAGTTTAAGGTAAATTCCATATTTAATGGTTAATTCCATATTTGATGGAAAATTAAATATTGATGGCTAATTCCATATTTTATGGTTAATTCCATATTTAATGGTAAATTCCATTTTAATGGTAAATTCCATCTTTAATGGCAAATTCCATATTTAATGATAAATTCCATATTCAATGGTAAATTCCATCTCTAATGGTAAATTCTGTATTTAATGGTAAATTCCATATTCAATAGTAAATTCCGTATTTAATGGTAAATTCCATATTCGATGGTAAATTCCATATTTAATGGTTAATTCCATATAATAAAAATCTTGTGTTTAATGCTGAAGGATAATACTTGTTTATCTGACAAATACTTTGTTTCATAAATAGATACATATATTAAAGCCACATCATGTAGAACTTTGTTAATCCTTTTCCTGTTGTTCATGACAACTGTCTATCCTGTGTTTATGCAAACAATATGGACCCAGATTAGACGCCTCCATTTCAGCAATCTATTAGCAGTCTGATCAGGGTACATAGTGTCTGGAGTACATTTAAATATATGCAGCTGACATAAATAGCATAGAACATTTTCAATTTTTTGCTAGTCACTGTAGCTGAGCAGGCTTATTGCTCTCATGATGTAGCACATTATACATAGACACATTTAACCCTTTTACACTCAGAGTGGCAAATACTAAATAGAGTTCTCTCAGGTCCCCAGAAAAGAGTGGGCGAATATAAAATACTGTTTCTTATTTCTAAACCAAAACATATGTTGTGGGTACGCAAAAGAACCGTCTCGAGGAGACGGTTCTTTCGAGCACCAAAAACACATGTTTAAACCAGTGTTCAAGAAAATAATTACACATTTACGCTTGTCCCTTATCAGGATCTATGGAGATTTTACCACTCTGAGTACAATGGGGTTAACACAAAAGAGCGTGTGTTGTGTATTATATGTTTTTTATAAATAAATATGAGATAAATTTGTAAAAAAAATAGGAAACAAAAATATGGACGGAATGGAGTTGTATATATAGAATTATTCTACAAAACACCGCAAAACACAAATAAGTATTGGTTGAGATACCAATTTATAACAATGATCGATAAATATAAAATATTCACAATATATACACATAGGCAATTCATTATCTCAAATTAACTCCCCGCCCACTCACCTCCAGCTGGGGAGTAGGAATTTATTTGAGGAGAGTCATTTATTTGAAAATATGTTGAAATCATTTTATCCCAGATTAATTTTCTGAGAAAAAGTAGCTTCATATTCCCAGTGCAATAAGAAGTATCATTTTCTCGGAAAATTGATATGTTCTATATTAACCCTTGTCCTTCTGTATAAATTCACCACCTTGAGGTTATAAAACTTTTTTCATGCTCAACTCAACTGAGCACGAAATTTCAACTTCTCATAAAAACTAAAATACCGACAAATGAAGAAGTTTCTTGCTTCAAGTCTCTCAGATGTTGTATTTATTAAAATGCCAACAATTGTTGGCATTTTAACTTTTATGAGCAGGACAAATTTTGTGCTCAGCTGAGTTGAGCATGAAAAAAGTTTTATAACCTCTGGCCTGGATATTGGTTCTTCAATACCATTTTAAACTTCATGACCTTAGCAAAAGGGAGAGAAGCTCAGAGAACTATTATATATATTTGACTCAAAATTCAAATTTGTCAAAAAAAAAAAAATAAATCGACCCCCCAAAAAAATCCATGGAATGTAAAGAGTTTAATTTCTAAAAACTTATGAGTTGTGTCCCTTGTGAGAGTATTATCAGTATATCCAGGCTCCTTAAAGAAGAACACACGCACCAGATTTCTGTGACTTTGGCTTGTTAATTTTGCGGGGTGCAGGGACAGGCTTGACGGGATTTTTCTTCTTTTTGTTGCCGTCGTCGTCGGATGAGCTGCTGCTACTGCTGCTTGAGCTATGGGACCCTCGTCGCTTCTTGCCAGCACTTCCCTTTGGCCCCTTTTTCTTCTCTTTTTTCTCTTTTTTCTCTTCATCTGAACTGCTATCACTATCTTTCCCCTTGTCCCCTTTAATTTTCCCTGCCTTTAGCGCCTTTTTCTTGAGCTTTTTCTCTTCGTCGGAACTGCTGTCTCCCCCTTTATTTTTCTCCCCCTTTTGACCCCCTTTGTTTTTGTTGTCAGCTGGCTGTGGTTGGACGACCCCGATCAGAACTCCTCCTCCTCCGCTGCCCCCTTTTCCTCCATCTTCATCATCACTATCTATTACGACAAGAAATTTTTACGGTAAACATTCAAAAAATTTCAAACACTTTTCTCATTCTTTTCTCAAATAAAATGTTAGTTAATTAACAAATTAGAATTCAATAATGCTTGTAAGAATAACAAACAAGGAAGACCCTGATCAGACTGCTTCTTTAGAAGCAGTCTGATCTGGGTCTGCCCTGTTTGTCAAGGTCTTTTTGGCAGGCAACTAGCTTTTGAACCCCCCCCCCCCCCCCCCCAAAAAAAAAAATATCTTTTGAAATTTTGAATCATCTACCATATATAGTGCAACCTTTCCTCACTATTGACACCTTTATATGTTTACTGATACATTTGCAAACAGTTTGGACCCAGATCAGGCCCCACAATATGTCTGGCCTGACCTGGTTCTAAACGGTTAGACAATCAGATTTTATTCCAGAAAGACTTTTATAAAATAAGAAAAATTAAATGTGTCCAAGGGACACAGATGCACTGGCTATTGCAAAAAATGGACACATTTTCAAAAAGGGCAATAACTCTTGGACCCATAAAGCAATATGGATCATTATAGATTCAAATCAGTCTTTGCATCTGCACAGTCTTTAGTTTTCTGCATGAAGAAACATTGGACAGAGTACCCATCTATGACTGATCAGACTGCGGAGATGTGCAGGCAAACGTTATCAGCAGACAACACTAGGCAAAGACTTATCCAATGAAATTACAGGAAACTACATGAATGGAATGACCTCTTACCAGCAGTCACTATAAAGTTGTAGATAATATTAAACCAATTAAATTACTAGAAAACAAATGAATTCAACCAATCAAATTACAGCAAAATACATGAATGGGATAGTCACCAAGTTGTACATAACATCCAACCAATTAGATTACAGAATAAAAAAATGAATTCAACCAATAGAATTACAGCAAAATACATGAATGGGATGACCTCTTATCAGCAGTCACAAAGTTGTACATAACATTCAACCAATTAAATTACAGGAAAATGAATGAATTCAACCAATAAAATTACAGCAAAATACATGAATGGGATGACCTCTTACCAGCAGTCACCAAGTTGTACATAACATGCCAGGTACTAAAATATTGTAAATTGTATGCATGTACAATGGACCCACTTATTGCATATACATGTATGTACAGCTATATTGTGGGGCTAGAGGCCTCATTTTCATTTTTACAAACAGTGCAGTCCCTTTATAATGTTATGTTTGAGCTCTATACAGTGCGTCAGATAAGTTTGACTACCATCAGTACCTGTACTGGTCCAAATGAAACTTGATCTGTACCAGCTATTTTCAATGCCTACATGTATTAATTTAGGCTTAGCCAATTTTTTTAAGAAAGCTTATACTTGCATTTAAAATAGGTCATGTTGTTGCTGTCTTCATCTACAGTTTGATCACCCATCAATCAAAACAGCAATGTCCCTATATAAATGCACATAGGCAAGAATATTGGATCAGGGATGGTTGTTTTATTGCCATCTGTAAACATGCGTGGCATCTAAATCCGAGAAATTTCTACTTTCAGTTTCTACATTGACTGGTTCACACGAAATTACAAGGACCAATCTGATAGCAAACTCCCAGAGAGTGGTCTCTGAGCACATATTATTCTGAAAACACCTGTTTTTCAAGGAAGACATGGTAAGGGGATGCAACTGAACATTGGGGAGCTTCTATTGAGGCAAAAACAAAACATGGATAAGCAGTCCAGCAAGTTGAATCTGAATTTCTGAACGCATAAATTTTGATAGATTCACAAATCAGTTCAAATATCAAGCGTCTTAATTCTGACTGAAATGGATGTAAACTACCAGTTACCGGTAAAATCGTACCGCACAGGTAAAAACACACACATATTTGGTACATACTAATTTCAACTCTATACCTATTTGGGGAAAACGGACCCATAATTTACGTCTGTACAGACACTATCTGGAGTGCTGTCTATAGAAATGGACTGTGTTACATGTATAATCAAGCTGTGTTATAAAGGGACAATTTTACAAAGGAGTTCCTTTGTAAAAATTCCATGGTAAAATAATTTGGGAGCCACAACAGGACCAAGTTATATCGAAATCCATGCTTTAATGCGTGTTTGAAATAGACTGCACTATACTTTTCGTCGCATGTAGAAAAGGTCCTGACAAGGCTGCATGTATGTGCTGGCTTGTCTGAGCATTCTCCATAGTAACCCAAATCTCATGTGCGTGCAGGCTTATTTTGTGACAACAAAAATTATCATTTGTGACGGAATTTGAGAAAACCGAACAATTTACAAGGCTTAATTTTTTACCGATTTTCCATACTTTAATTGGCTTAAGTGAAAGGCCTATTTACAACATGTTGGTACCCAGCATGTTATGATATCTAGGTCTTCACTGTTTGCCAAAGTACCTGTTTAGGGGTTTCTAGTCTTCAATGGGATAAGTACACAACTCTCACATGCCGGCTTCTTTTGTGGCAGAAAAATCATCATTTGTGACGGAAATTGAGAAAACCCAATAAATCGATCATCAGGGTTAAATTTTTACCGAATTTCCACGCTTTCCTATTTACAACATGTTGGTACCCAGCATGCTACGATATATGGTATGACACCTACCACTTGTTCCTACCTTGTTCCTGGGGGATCTTGGCGATACACTTTTCAGCCTGGTCGTTTGTACTGGCGTCGTAAATTTCTCTGATTAATTTGGTCCGTATTTTGCGCTTTTGATGTTCTTCGGCTACTGCAATCATCTTTTTCATGTGTTGCTGAAATTAACATTTGAGCTGTGACATGTGATTTCAAACAATGTGGTATTTTGATATGAATAGACTCAGACAATCCTGTGTAGCCTCCTTTTAAGCTTAGAAACTCCAAATTATGTTCAGTCAGTAGCTTAACAGTCATAGAAAGTTCAAGCGACCAGCAAAGGCTCTGATCAGACTGCGCGTATGCGCAGGCTGATCTGAGGCTTTGCTGGTCGCACATACCACATTGTTGGAAATCTCATGTCGTGGCTCATTTGGGTCAGAACATGAAATTTTGATTTTTTATGGCATATGAGCAAAAGTCTCATTTTACCTTTTTCATTCTGATGGATTATCCCATACCAATCGATGCAATAAGCATGGAATAGTCCATTTTGTATTTTAAGGGGTTGCAGGTCAAAATTTTTATAAAATAAATAAAAATGTATTTCTATCCCCAAAAGATTGTTTTTATCTCAACAAACAGTGCAGATCCAGATGAAATGCCACATTTTGGGGGCGATACCTGTTTATTGGAAATTTACGAAAGAATTTTATTTTCGCGAATAGCGTTAAAAGACATATTTCCGACTTAAAAATTCGCGACTTAGGGATGATTTGCCTATATCAGTAAACAACTGAGTGATTTCGCCATTTCACGAGGGTTTTATTTTCATGAAACTTTGGCGAAAATAAAACCCTCGCGAAAATTTCCAGAATGAAAAGAGTTAATTACCCTTGCTGAAGTATCCAGCAGGTCTAGAGGTCTAATTTTTGGTTGAGACTTTATCTACATCCAAACTTTAATAATGTGATCAGAAAAACAGAGCCATCAGAGTATGACTAGCTACAAGTATATGATATGACACATAGAGGAAAAATTGTTTTAAGGACTGGAGCCAGTCTAATGTATATCCTTACCATTTTCTGCTCCACTTTTTCTTGCCTTTTCTTCATAGTAGCAAGCTCCATCATAATCCTGACCTTCTCAGGGTCAAATTTCTGAAAATAGGACGAAAAAAAACAGGTTCCATTATCCTTACTTAAAATAAAGCATAAAAAAACAGGTTCCATTATCCTTGCTTAAAATAAAGCACAAAAAAAAACAGGTTCCATTATCCTCGCTTAAAATAAAGCACAAAAAAAAAAAAGGTTACATAATCCTTGCTTAAAATAAAGCATAAAAAACCCAGGTTCCATTATCCTTGCTTAAAATAAAGCACAAAAAAACGCCTTTTATATTGTATTATTTTATTTTGCACTGAAGAAGTAATAAATTTTGAAACTAGTTTGTAGAAGAAGACATTTGAGTTGTACTGATTTTTAATTCCAATCTTTATATTGAAACACGTACGCAGCGAATACAGTAAAACCTGTTTTAAAACAGCCACTCAAAAATAGACAAAACAAATTAAGGTCTTAATGACAAATGGTAGCTTAATGAAGGTCGAAAGTATTGCAGACTGCCCCCCTTGGAAAGGGAAGCATTCTGCAATGCTTTTGAACCTGCATTAAGCGATAGTTACAGTGATTACAGTAAAACCTGTGTAAATATAGACAAAACAAAGATCTTAATGACAAATGGTAGCTTAATGAAGGTCGAAAGTATTGCAGAATGCTCCCCTGCATTAAGCAATAATTGGTCTTAAAACCAAATTTCTGTCATTTTGAGAGTGGCTGTTTTACATATACACAGTGATTACATGTATATTGAACAACTGTATTGTATTTGAAATGCATAGTGAAAGTATGGCTTAAACGCTTTGCATGCTGGGGAATTTTGAATTATTTTTTAGTCATCTGCTTTTTCCACCCAATATTAATGTTTTTTAAATTCAAAAAGTTCTTTCAGGAATACCATCAAAGTGTCAAACTGTTCAGATCAAGATTTGGCCCAACATTTTGTCGGTCCTGATCTGGGTCCAAACTGTTTGTAAATGTTATCAGCAGACGACAGTAGTTAATCATTACCAATAAAAGAGCCCTTATGTCATTGCAAACTTCAGGCAATATTAAAGATCAGCCATCGAATCTAGCGTGGTCTGTTAACAACCTCTGCCAGACAAGGCCCCCAAGTTATGCTCAACTTAACTGAGCACGAAATGTCAACTGCTTATAAAAACTAAAATACTGACAAAAGAAGAAGTTTCTTGCTTTAAGTCTCTCAGATGTGGTACTTATCATGATAATAAATGTTAAATGCCAACTTTAACATTTATGAGCAGGATAAATTTTGTGCTCAGCTGAGTTGAGCATGAAAAAAGTTTTATAACCTCTGGGCTGGCCTGATCTCGATCCAAACTGTTTGACACTCTGATGGTAAACCAGAAAGCATTTTTGGAAAAAGTTGATTATGAAAACAATCAGCACATGACAAAAAAGCACGATAAAATTTTCCAGTATGAAGATAAAAAAATTATATAGATCCATCTAGAGAAGTGGCCAGCTGATAAGAATCTACACTGTGTTACATTCAGCCTGAGTGCCCTTGCTCACAAAGATATAAAAAGTCGAGAGAAATGCCTGAAAATCAGAAATGAGCATAGAGCAGGGTTCAAGCTGGGCCCTGACAGTAGTGAGAAGTGACTTCTCCCTCCAGGAAAATTAGGGAGAAGTGACAGTAAGATAGGGAGAAGTTATAGCGCAAAATTATGGCATTTTCAAAATTTCAGCTCCTATGGCCAGGCCACTCTTTCGCCCTAGTCGCCCCCTAGCTTATTCCCTGATAGAGCAATTTGATTTATTCAGCATGCTAAGGAAATTAAAGATACACTTTCAACTTCCTTGTTTAACTCTTTGCCTACTAGTGTCATCTGCTGATAACCTTTGCAAACAGATTGGACCCAGATCAGGCCTGACGTTTTGTTGGGCCTGATCTGGATCCAAAGTGTTTGACACTCTGATGGTATTCCTGGAAGAATTTTTCCAAAAAGCTGATTTTGAAAAAAATCTGCAGACAACAAAAAGCATGCACAATTACCCAGTACAGAGTTAAACAAGGACACATATTTTCTTGGGTTACTCAAGCAAATATTTTAAGTGATTACCATATCAATTTCTAAAGCCCCTTATGTTTATTTACCACTTCTCATAAATGCCCCCTCACTTTTAAATATTTTCATAAATGCCTATCACATTTAAATACCACTTTTAAATGTTCATAAATGCCCCCTCACTTATACATACTACTTCTATATTTTCATAAATATGCCATCTAACTAATAAATGCCATGTCTAAATTTTCAAAATTCCCCTTCACTTATACATGCCACTTCTAAATGTTCATAAATCCATCTTGTTTTGAGCTGTCACAGGACAGGGTAGCTCGTCTGAAGCACACTTTGCCTTTTAATATTAAGATTTGAATTGGCCCAATCAAGAAAGAAAGTCCTTGACCTCAATGTCACCCCCCCCCCCCCCCCCCCTGGCAGGGGATGGTACAGACAGAAATTGTAGACCAGTTTCTGACGTGTTTCTTTACATGTATTCAATGCAGACAGAACTCTATGTGAAAATATACTATTTAAATTCTCAAAGGGCCATAAGCGCAAAACTGTATAATCCAGTATTATGATTCTTGAACTCTGATGCTTTAATTAAATTTCTGTTAGGTTTCATGAGTTTTTCTGAAGCTGACTTTGAGATACAGAGTGGACATGACCATATCACAAAATTCTTTTTATCAATTTCAAATGGCTATAATCCAAAATAAATGCATTACAGAGTTACTGTTCTTGTGCTTTGCATGTTATTAAATTCATGCAACTTAACATTTGTGCAAAGTTTCAGAAAAACATATCAAATGGTTGTCAAGTTACAGAGCCAGATAGTTGTCCAAAACTTTAGGTAAAATAAAGCAGCTAGACTAAAACAGGCATTAAGAGGGGAGTGTGTAATTAAGACTTAATTTTCTAATTTCTCAACCAAAACATATGTTGTGGGTACTCAAAAGAACCGTCTCGATGAGACGGTTCTTTTGAGCACCCAAAACAAATGGTAAAACTGATCGATAAGAAAATATTCACAATTTTATGCTCAAAATTTTTGTATACCTAGACCCAGGTTAACACTTACAGAAACATTGGTGTTTACAGTGTGGAGAGCCACATTCAGTCCAGATTTCTTCTTTGTTGGCCCCTTAGACTGCTGGTCTTTCTGGGTGCCCCAGATCTGGACGATAAATCCTTCATTCTTTAGGAAGGCAACAGACTGTAAAGAAAAAGGAAACACTATTATAATTCCCATTTACGCTAATGTTAACATCACTGGAAAAATATAATTATATCTTTGTGTTGAAATGACTGCCATAAGAAAACAACAGACATCATGAAACTACAATAAATATGTTCTTCTTATTGTTGTCCAAGTTACTAATCAATCCATATGAACAACATGTTCTAAAATGTTGAACTCTTTTCTATTTCTGGTCTCAAATAATTTGTTGGTTTTCATGGCTGGAATTCAGAAAATGCTTGCCAGGAAGGTAGCAGTCTGATCTTGTCTAGGCCTTTTTGGCAGGCAACTAGTGTTCAAAATTTTATAACATTTACGGCTTTGAGCAATATAAGGTCATGAATTAAAATCTATAAAATGCTTGTGTTTTACATACTTAGTAACATTTTGTTTTGACAGACATAACAAATTTGGGTCTAAAATCTATAGAATTGTTCTCACACTTAAAACACTAATTTTTAAGCTTTTTGTGCCATATGAGAAATAGAATCTAACATTCATCCTCCTATTTTGTTGAATTTATTAAACTTATAATATATACACAAGTGCCCAATGAAAGCACACACAGAGACAGGGACAAAAAACAATATGCCCACAATCTTTGATATGGGTGGGTGTGTGTGGGGGGGGGGGGGGCATACAAAACAATAAATCAAAAAACAATACATAAAAGACTGGATCCATCCTAACAGATTGCAGGCAAAATTAAAAAATAAATTTCTTGTTCCTCAGCCAAAACATATGTGTGTGTACTCAAAAAAAACGTCTCAATGAGACGGAACTTTTGAGACCCCAAAAGTTATGTTAAAATGGACGGATAAGAAAATATTTACAATTTTTCATCTCAACATTTTTGTTTATCTTGACCTATGAATCTGTATATAGTAAAACCTGTCTAAAACAGCCACTCTCAAAAAGACCAAAATTGGTTTTCAAGACCAATTAAAGCTTAATGCAAGTCAAAAATACTTTCGACCTTCATTATGCTACCATTTGTCATTAAGATCTTTGTTTTGTCTATTTTTGGGTGGCCGCTTGAGACAGGTTTTTACTGTACCTCAGGTGTTCCTTTCAGAGAAATCACTCTCTCGTGTTTGAAGTCTGGGTTCATTGTGTTTGCTATCGGCTTCGTCTCTGTGTATTTCTCTTCTAGGTAGACAAGGTACTTGCAATACACATTCTGAAAAATAAATATTTAACCCTTAATGCGCCAATCGCAACAAAAGTTGTCTGCTTTTCTCATCTGCTGAAATGTTTAAGAAGCCTCTATGGCAAACAGTGTGGACCCAGATCAGACTGCTCCTATAGGAGCAGTCTGTTCTGGGTTCATGCTGTTTGCTTCTATACTTAATACGTCAGTAATGTTAGGCGATTATTTGCAGCAGATGACTTCAGCAGACAACATTTTCAGATGCATTTTTTTCTTGGCCCTTTAAGGGTTAAAGCATACCCACTACTGGTGACTTTTGTAAACAGCTGATAAGATTTGTAAATATACTCCTCAAAATAGTTGAAGGGCAAAAACTTTCGAATTCAGGTATAATAAGCTTAAACATTAAAATTCCGCAAAACATGGCCCACATTTTTCTACTGTTTATGCCCATAAATAAATAATCATTCTAATGCTCTTGATTTTGTAATGCGGTGTCTGATTGGATAACGTCAAAAATTTGCAACATTATATCCTGTGATATACTGTCGGAAATAGTTTGACGCCATTAATCAATCAAATTTTGTTTGATCATGTGCGGTTTTATGCGGCTTGCATTGCATTAGAATTGGGATTAACCATATTCAAAATTTTCATTTTGGGGAGGTATATTGTCACATATATGGTCAGAAATTTAGTTGTACACCTACATGACACATGTCCCCGTAAAACTAAATTTTTGACCGTATATCCGACCATATATACCTTTCAATGTGTATATCTGACGATATACCTCCCCAAATGAATTTTTTATACAGTTATTCTCTTAATGTTATTATTTCCATGCCAAAGTCTGCCATAACTGTGTCTCAAATGCACCAACCACCAAAAACACACTTTCAAAATGCCGTGGTGGGGTAAAGAAATTCTTCTGTGGTCATTCTAGCAGAATGAATGTGACATCAAATTCAACTTTTTTTTAACAGTTCAGCTTACATTGTAACATGTTTGATGTTTGTTTACTAAGTTCTGTTGACCCAGATATTGATGGTAAACAAGTTGTTGTAAATAAGATGCTTATTTGATCATAAGATTTTTCTACAAGAATGACTAATCAGCTATAAATTAAAAGTGTATTGTCATGGAAGTTTCCGGAAAAGTCCAGAATTCCCTGGACCTTCTTTTTTATGCCAAATAGAAGTTCTGAGCAGGTTCTATAGAATCACCCAGGAGAATTGAGGAACTTGTAGAACTTTCCAGAACTGATGTTTTGATTTATATTTAGCATATGATATCATAGTTGTTACCTGATTGTTCTGGAACTTTCTTAATGAGTATATTAAAGAGTAAAGTTTTATTAGGGCATCTTTGAAATAATTTCACCAGAAAGACTTGTTTAGAATATTCTGAGGGGCAATTTGGACTCATAAGGTACTGTAAATTAGACTTTCTTTGATTGTATAAATATTTTCCATTGCTTTTGTAAATGATAATTTTGATATTTTTAATAAATTTTGTTAAATTTTAAAAGTGCTTTTTGCTGACTTTCCAAATACCAAATCTTGGTTTCCTGAATTTTTTCTAGTTATGCTTGGCACGTAACAACATGCAAAATAATTCTTCAAACAGTTTCATTATACCGGGAAGCAAACATTTTTACCTCTGACAATTGAGTTTTGGTATTGTTCTGATCTGGGTCCATATTGTTTGCATTATATAGGCTATAAAAGCACATATGCAGATGAGATAGCAGACAACACTTGTTGTGAATTTTGGGGAAATAGTTAAGAATACTTACTGTGAACCTGTTTGGGAGCCCTCTAGCATTGACAATCTTGATTTTAAAGTCGATATCTCGACCAACCAGGGAGTCGGGATTCTCCACAAATTTGTCGTCTTTTTCCGAGAACTCTTTTCCCTTAGCGTCACAGGGTACATACGCCACCTAGAAATTGACATGAAATATTGAATTCAACCTTATAAGCACACAATGCTTTTATAAATGCTCACAGAATATTTGATTTGCTGATGTCTGATTTGATGTAATTTCATTATTACTGTGGATTCATCATCTGGGTAAAAAAGTGTAGATCCAGATCAGCTGCTTTCATCAGAAAACTTTGACAAGCAGGCTCGTGAAAATGTGATAATGTAGTATGCTAAGATAACAGCCAGTCCAATCAAATGTTTGCTATGGTAACTTGCAGTCTGAAATCACGACAGCGCACAGTCACAAAACATATTCAGGCCCCCAGATAAGAGTGCGTAACTGAACATTATTTTTCTTATTTCTCAATCAAAACATATGCTGTTGGTACTCAAAAGAACCCTCTCGATGAGACGGTCCTTTTGAGCACCCAAAACAAATGTTAAAACTAGTGGGTAAGAAAACAATGGCAATTTTACTCTTTTTTTTTGCTTACCTGGCCCTATGATATTTTAACAATTCTCCAACAATGACAATGTTTGGATTCTATCTGCATACCCAGGATGTTATCAGAGTATAAGGGAATATCTTTTGCAAAGTTTTGATGAAGTAGAAAGATGGAAAATACATGAAATTAAGCAATTTTACTTTCCGCCAAATGCATGTGCCAAGGTAAGCATGACTGTTGGTTATCATAACAACAGGTTTAGATAAACAAACATTTTCAGCGTAAAATTGTAAATATTTTCTTACCCATAATTTTTAGCATATGTATTGGGTGCTCATATGAACTGTCTCATAGAAACAGTTCTTTTGAGTACACATAATTTGGTTGAAAAACACATGTTTAGGTTGAGAAATAAGGAAATTATTTTTCTGTTACACTCTCTTAACTCAAGTCCTGTGTTACAGACTGTGGGCTACCATTCAAATACAGGGGGTGTTTCAGGAATACCAACAAGTCAAACAGAGTGGATCAAAATCTGGCCCCACCATTCGGTTGGCTTCCATTTGAGCTGAACATTTCTTGTACTTCAACAACAGCAGAATCTAGGGTGAAGATTTGGTACCAATAAAAGGCATTTAAGCCCCCTGGTGGCTTAGGCTGCTGTCCGTTCTAAGGTGGTGGTTCTGTTGTTGTTGACTTTTTGTTTATTGTTACTCCAATTGTGGGAGTCAGTAATTGTTCTACATTTTGTTGTGTTACTCTATGTCTATTCTATGTTGCATTCATCTTGATGGGGAAGAGAGAGCTGGTTGCTTTGCTTAGTTTGTCTTCCTGGTGTCTGGTGATGGTTGTGTGGCTCTTCCTCGCGGTGCCATGGGTTTGTCTGCGGTTTGTAATTGTGGTATTTCTTGATCATACTCACTTACTATTCCTGATCTGGGTCAAAACTGTTTGTGAAGGTTATCAGCAGATGACAAGGGATGTTAAAAGGGTTAAATAAAATTGATAACAGTGCAAGTCCACTTACATTCATCTTCCCAACAGAAGTTCCCTTGAAATCGATGATATCGAGGCTCTCGTTGGACTCAATCTAAAATGACAAATTACATATTAATTCTTTGCCTACTGGGTAATTTTTCATTCTTTTTTGTCGTCTGCTCTCGTTGGACTCAGTCTAAAATGACAAAATACATATTAACTCTTTGCCCACTGCGAAATTTTTCATGCTTTTTTGCAGTCTGCTGATTTTTTTCAAAATCAACTTTTTAAAAAAAAATCCTAGCAGGAATACAACCAGAGTGTCAAACAGTTTGGATCAAGATCAGGCCCAACATTGGTCGGGCCTGATCTGGATCCAAACTGTTTGCAAAGGTTAACAGCAGATGACACTATTTAATTTACCAGCGCAAGTTGAAATCCACAATAGGCTTTGCACCGATGACTATTGGCAGCCTATATATGCCATTTTTGCTTTAATAATTGCCCATGCTCTAATGAATGCCCATCCCCTGGTTTGGACGTCAAAAATGGTGATTTTTTTGATAATTTTTGGAAATTCTACAGCCTCTAATAAACGCCCACTGCAATATATTGAGAAAACTATCCTATCTTATGCTTTAATTTTCAGAATATGTTGCTTGATCCCCAAACATGCGGGTCCCTTTTTGTCTGGATCTCCAATGAAATGGATGTCATATTCGACGAAATGTCTATTAGATCAAATGTCCTTAGACGAAATGGTTTAGACGAAATGTCATGGACCCAATGCAATAATACATGCAGCATTATGAGAAAATGTCCCTCTCAGTAAAGGTCGAATATTACAAAAAAATAATGCATAGACCAGTGAAATCCGTCTTGTGGATCGCCATTTCCCATCACAAGGCTTACTGAGTGATGACAAATGGTGATCCCGAGGGATGGATTTTTGCATCCTACCCTCACCCAAATAATGGATTCTTTTTCTTGCTCACCACTGTTTTTATTTATTTATCTAAAAAAAAAAGCTTCCAGAAGTCCCTGAATACGCTTAGATGCAATTTCACATGATGACTTGACGTCCTGAGTAAGATAGCATGGGTAAGATAAGATTTTCTATCCCAGGGTAAAATCTCATATATCCTTATCCAGTGTGCAAGAAATATGGGCTCGTTGCAAGAAAACATGATTTTATTGTATGTGAACAAACAAAGGCACAGACCAGTCTGTGGCAGCCGTGCAGTGTGATCAGCAACTTTGCTATTCACTCTGTGGAAAGTACAATAGCTCAATTAACTTGCTACATGGAAAAATTCAAGACGTTAGCTTATCCCTATAGCTGAGCAGGTTGGTTTTAGCACGACCTGGTCACAACAACATGGGTGAAAGTTCAAAATTTCAAACTTCTTGAACTTTCCAAATTCAAATCTTAAAACTTGCTGTATGCCTACAAAGTGTTTACAATTTCAAGTTTAAATGGTCAATTGCCCAAAGATGAACTGAAAATAAATCAGAGAAGCTATTCAAATCGGCCTAATTCAGCATTTTGAGGTTGACTTTCTGTGGAAAGTCAGCCTAAAAATCCTGAATTCAGGAATAATCCTGAAAGCTTTCACCCATGTAATATAAGGCCCATATTTTTTCAACTCACCATATAGGCCATTGACTGAAGCCAAACTTTACAACTTCCAACCAGGGAAGGGGCTTTAGGGTCATCGTAGAAGGGATCCTTGTCCTGAAACGACCAATGTAAACACTAGCATTATATGTCTCATTAATATTCAATCACTTATTCAAAGTTTTGTTTGGATGAGAGCATATTACCTTGAAGTAAATACCAATGAAAACACTTGTATTATATGTCTCATTAATATTCAGTAACTTATTCAAAGATTTGATTGGATGAGAGCATATTACCTTGAAGTAAATACCAATGAAAACACTTGTATTATATGTCTCATTAATATTCAGTAACGTATTCAAAGTTTTGATAGGATGAGAGCATATTACCTTGAAGTAAATACAAATGAAAACACTTGTATTATATGTCTCATTAATATACAGTAACTTATTCAAAGTTTTGATCGGATGAGAGCATATTACCTTGAAGTAAATCCAATGAAAAGACAAATAGTATAACCCATTAACCCTAAAAGCGCTAAGAAAACAGACAACAAAATTATCTCTTCAAAATTAAAAAAACCCACTTTCAGTTCAAAATATATTAAAAATTGAAAGACTAACAAACACTGTAGATCAAGATGAGAAGCTCCTTAAGAGCTGTCTCATCTGATTCTACAGTGTTTAAATAAAAAATAAAATAAAGGCTTTACTGCTTGCTAATTCATCTATTGTTGTATTTGGTGCTTTAATTGTTAATATTCAGATTAGTTCAAATGTTGATTGGCTAAGAATATGTGAACATAATAACCAATGAAAAGACAATTATAAAACAGCAGAAATATTCATGATCTCACTTTGGATTTTGATTGATTTGTTTGTTCTCATTCTTTACATCCCAGTCAACAATATTTCAGTCATTCCGGAGGGGGGTCCTCCTGGGTTGAACCAGTACTAAGCAACGGATAAAGTGTCTTGCTCAAGGACACAACACAGTGACTCCGCTGGCGATGAGACTCGAGCTAGCAACTTTTCAATCCCCAGTCTAACGCAGAGAGCAAGGTTGTGTGTTGGTAAATATACCAAAGAAAAAGCAAGTATTATACCTCATAAATACTTAGCTTATTTTGGATTTTGATTGACAGAGGGCGTGTCACATATTTGCAAAAACCAATGAAGAGTTTGTGAATCTGGATATATTACATCTGCCAATCAAAATCCAAAGTAAACTGAGCCGTGACATGAGATTTCGCACAATGTGGTATGTGCGACCAGCAAAGGCTCAGACAGGCCTATGTATATGAACAGTCTGATCAGCCTTTGCTTGTCGCTTGAATATTCTATGAATGTTAAGCTATTGACAGAACATCATTTGATGTTTCTAAGCTTAAAGGGAGGCTTCACAGGCTTGTCTGAGTCTACACTTGTCAAACGCCACATTGTTGGACGTCACATGTCGTGGTTCAACTACTGATTATTAATGAGGTGTGGTGCTTGTCTTTTCATTGGCATATAGAGAATACTAGGTGAGTGTCGTTTGATATCAAGTTTACCAGGCAAGGCTTTGAGAATGCTTGTTGACATCGCGATGCTTGCCGAATGATTCAACATGCATTCTCGAAGTCGAGCCTGGTAAACTTGATATCAAAGAGGCAAACCTGGTATTCTATTTATCAGTTTACCCATTGTTTCACTCTTCAAACTAGCAATTATGACGTAATTTTCAATTTTTTTGTTGATTCAGCGTCATTAGCGACGTCATTCAAAAAGTGCAACGTCATCATGACCTGATAAAGGCACATGCTGTTAGATAGACAACGTTTATAAGGCAACGTGCAACAATGCAGTTAATATGAGAGGTAACTGATAATTACCTATATTTATATTGAGTGTAAAAGTTTGCTTGTTTGTTTTGATTATATACATCCCAGTCAACAATTTTTCAGTCATGTCGGAACGGGTCTTCCTGGGTTGAACCAGTACTAAGCAACGGATAAAGTGTCTTGCTCAAGGACACAACACAGTGACTCTGCAGGTGGTGAGTACTATCAATCCTTCAACCCCCAGTCTGACACTCCAGCAACTGAGCCACTGCACTCAGCGTGAGAATAAAAGTGCAGGGTATTTTCTGCCCTTTTCTAGGTGCCGAATTTCGGCCCCATTCCCAATCCAAATTAGCTACCTTTTTTTCCCAATACCATGCCTGTTTTTCCCAATAAAAAAAAGTAAGAGACCACTACTACTTATGAAAACATGAGCCATATCAGAATCATACTTAAACACTTGTGCCTAAGTGGTATATTTGGCATAATACAATCTAAAATAACTTGATTTTGAGAATATATTTTGCTACCCTTGTTATGTTCTATGTCGTTAATGTCTCCCAATTTTGATGTTGTTGATCATTTTTTCCCAATTTTTGCCAGGGGCCTTTTCCCCAAAATTGCTGGATAAAGCCCTGAAGTGTAATGCTGTTTCTCATTCAACAGTTTAAACATGTGTTTCGGGTCCTCATTGAAATTGTTCAAGTACCCACAATATGTTTTTCACTAGGGCCAGTTAAGCAAAATTTTTGAGCGTAAAATTGTGATTATTTTCTTACCCATCAGTTTAAACACGTGTTTTGGGTGCTCAAAAGAACCGTCTCATTGAGACGGTTCTTTTGAGTACCCACAACATATGTTTTTGTGGAGAAATAAGAAAATTATTTCCTAATTTTGCACTTTTATCGCGATTGATCCCTCTCTTACTAACCTGAGGCAGATCCCATTCATCACCATCTTCATATAGGCAAATTTTTTTGAGCATAAAATTGTGATTATTTTCTTACCAATCAATTTTAACATCTGTTTTGGGTGCTCAAAAGAACCGTCTCATTGAGAGGGTTCTTTTGAGTACCCACAACATATGTTTTGGTTGAGAAATAATTTTTTTTTTCCTAATTATGCACTTTTATCGAGATTGATCCCTTTTTTACTAACCTGAGGCAGATCCCATTCATCACCATCTTCATAATTATTATACATCTCTGCCATGATACACTTTCTGTCCATGAATTTATTGCGTGACCACATCCATTCGTGTTTGTTATTCATTTGGGTCATTTTCACCATGACTTCGGTGTGACCTTTCATTTCACCACGGGCCTCAGGGGAGGTAACGACCATGTCGAAGCGTTTTCCCTTGCTGAGGGCTTCAGATATACTGTTGGCTTCCTCCACTGCTGGCAGAACTTCTATAAGGTTCTGCTGCAACAGAGCATCATCTGCAAGAAAAATTACTTTTCAAGGACCACCAGGGTTCATACAGGCAAGTATGAGTAAAATTCAAGTACTTTTCAAGGACTAGTATAAGTCTCTCCAACAGCTTCCAAGGACTTAAAGTTAATGAAAAGTACTGATCTAAGTGTTAAAATTCTACTTCAGAAATGCAAGACTGAGATAATGGAGACATTATTCTGAAAAATAAGCATAAAATTGCTGTGCCTACTATATTTGGTGCAGCATATGCTGCACCAAATAAAGGTACAACAATTTTATACTGATTATGGTCTCTATCAACAGTGCAAAGTCGTACAGAAAATAGTAGAATTCAAGGACTTTTCAAGGCTTTTGAGTGATTTTCCAGTACTTTTCAAAGCAGATTTATTTTTTAAGGACTTTTCAAGAAAGCCCTCTAAATTCAAGTACTTTTTAATTCTGTGCGAACCCTGACCACATAAGCAACAATGATTGACATATTTGGGGTGTTGTTTATTGCCATAATCAACAGATTAACAATGCACAACCATTACTGATAAGAACATCCTCGCCAACAGCACCACATGATTAAAGGATAATTAGCACCTGTAGTCTATTGTATTCATGTTCAGGCTCTGAGGTTATAATACTTTTTTCATACTTAACTCAAATGAGCATGAAATTTCAATTGCTCGTAAAAGCTAAAATGCTGAACAGTAAAGACTTTTCTTGCTTTCAGACTCTCAGGTGTTGTATTTATCCTGCCTATAAATGCTAAAATGCCAACAATTGTTGTTGGCATTTTAACATTTATGAGCAGGATAAATTTCGTGCTCAGATGAGTTGAGCATGAAAAAAAGTTTTATAACCTCAGGGTCTGATATGGATTAAGGCTCCTCTACAGTATAAAATCTATGGGAATGGCAAATTGGTAAAATTGTTAGGATATTTTGGAAAATTCGCATTCAAATCACAAAAAACAATTCACATTTTCTAGAAATCATTTCGCAAAAAAAATTAATGTGAAAATACGACAGATGGACACCCCTGCAAATGAGGATAAATTTGCTTTGGTCATAAATTTAAAATGCCAACAAACATGATATACCATTTTACAGTTTTCAGACAATCATATTAACAGACTGTGCCATATATAACAGGGTTCCCACAGAAATTCAAAATCACAATTCCATGATTTTTCCATGATCAACAATGTAATTTCCTTGACTATTTTTAATGCAGGCCTCCAACCTCCCCTTTTAGCAGCATCTTCACCACCCTGAGCATAAATGTAGAATGCAGCAACAACAGCATGCTTGCAGATCATGCATGCATTTGGAAATAATTAAAAATTGAAACCACAAGTAGCCAGAAAACTAGCTGTCAGACACACTAGTGTCCGACAGCTAGTTTTCTGGCTACTCGTGGTTTCATCAAATTATTTCACACAATTCCATGATTTTTTCATGATTATTCAGATTTCTTCAAATTCCATGAATTTTCCATGCATGGAACTTTTTTTTAGTGATTTTCCAGGTTTTCAATGATTTCCGAGCTTGTGGGAACCCTGATATAAAATATCTTTTTAGCACCTCACCTCTGGACTTGTTCGTGCCTGTCATATCAAAGCCACCGGATTTCTGAGCAATCTCAGCCTGAGCCATTTCAAAATCAGGTTCCTTGGTTTTAGCTCCATCCTTATCCTTAGGATTACAGAAGACAAAGTACTGGGTAGTTCCTGAAATTAGAAGAACAAAATGTAATAATTACCTCCCTTATATCTTAACATATGAACCTTGACACATCCTTAGGATTACAGAAGACAAAGTACTGGGTAGTTCTTGAAATTGAAAGGACAAAATATAATGGTTACCTCCCTTATATCTGTAACATATGAACCTTGACACATCCTTAGGATTACAGAAGACAAAGTACTGGGTAGTTCTTGAAATTGAAAGGACAAAACATAATGGTTACCTCCCTTATATCTGTAACATATGAACCTTTACACAAGAAAACATGTCTTTGATGGACTGCGAACAACAAAGGCGCAGACCAGCCTGTGCATCCGCACAGTCTGATCAGCACCTTTGTTATTTGTTCATTGGACATTATCATATCTATACTTGCTATAAGCAAAATTTCAATTTTCCAGCTAGTCTCTGTAGCTGAGGAGACTGGTTTGAGTCTAGTTTTGTTGGAAACCCTGAAGACAGGTTTTGGTGCGATGAGGCCCATATAGGCCTCAAACATAAAATCTTCACAGTTATTTTGTTCTGATTAATCAAAGCTATTGACATACCATATATGGGCCTATCAGCCATTTTGGTCATGTGCCCTTAAACTTAAAGCCATATTTAGATTGTTTTTACCTAACAGGTACTCTTAATGAGATTTGAGTTGAATCAACCCAGTGGTTTCTGAGAAAAATACATTTAGATTATGTAGCAGCTCCAAATGAGCGACCTTGGGTGAAAGGTCCAAGCTCAAAATGGTACTTTTTTATCACCATTGTGCATAATTCAAGTTTTCCCCATGGATATAAATGCATTGGGAATCAAATTTTGACCTTGCCATAAAGTAGGTCATGGTCAACCTAGGATCATCATTTGTGCAAACTTGGTAGGGCCCACATCCTGAATGCTACATACCAAGACCGAAGGGCATTTGTCTTTTGGATCAAGAGATCTTTAACCTTTTTTACCTTATATGGACATGGGGGCCATCTTGGTTATGTGACCAGAAACACTGGTGCAAAATTGTATCCCCCTACCCTAGGGAGACTCCATATGAAATTTGAATTGAATTGGCCCAGATCAAAATGTGTGACCTTTGATGAAAGGTCAAATTGACCTATAACCAATGTCTCATTAGATTACACACACCTATCTTTGGCTTTAACGGTTATAGAAAAATCAACTTTTTAGCACAAAAAAAGCTACCTACCTGCCCTGCCCTGCCCTGCCCTGCCCTACCCCACCCACCCACCCACCCACCCACCCACCTACCCCACCCACCCACCCACCTACCCCACCCACCCACCCACCTACCCCAACCACCCACCCACCCACCCACCCACCCACCCACCCACCCACCCACCCACCCACCCACCCACCCACCTACCTACCTACCTACCTACCTACCTATAAAACCGTGTACTGGTACACAGCACCTACCTACCCCTCTCTTAATCTTCCCAGTGGAAAAACCTAAACAATTCAAGCATGGCTCAACTTATACCAAAGAGGAGTGTATCATTATGCTTGAGACAGGCATCATACAGGCAAGATTGCGTAAAATTCAAGGACTTTTAAAGGACTTCTAAAAGACTTTCCTACTGTTTTCAAGGACTGAAAACTTAGGAAAAATACTGATTTACAGTTAAAATTCTTCTTCTGAAATGCTAGAGTCCATTACTAAAGATATTAGTTTAAGAAAATTAGTATAAAATTGTGGTGCCTTTATTTGGTGCACCAAATAAAGGCACCACAATTTTATACTGAGTTAGGTCTCCAAAAACACTATTGAATCCTCCTGTAAATGGTAAAATTCAAGGACTTTTCAAGGCCTTTGAGTGTTTTTCAAGTAGTTTTCAAGGCAAATTTAATTTTCAAGGACTTTTCAAGACAGTCCTGTTTAGTCAAGTACTTTTCAAGCCTGTGTGAACCCTGTTGAGAACTTTGGTCTGATCAGTGACAGCTTTGCCATGCAGATAAGAGAGTAGATGACAATTTTTGTCAATGGCGGTGAAAGAGTTTATCACTTACCAAAGAGGAGTCTATCATTATGCTTGAGAACTTTGGTCTTGTCAGTGACAGCTTTGCCATGCAGATAAGAGAGTAGATGACAATTTTTGTGAATGGTGGTAAAAGAGTTTATCACTTACCAAAGAGGAGTCTATCATTATGTTTGAGAACTTTGGTCTGGCCAGTGACAGCTTTGCCATGCAGATAAGAGAGTAGATGACAATTTTTGTGAATGGTGGTAAATAAATTTATAACTTACCAAAGAGAAGTCTGTCATTATGCTTGAGAACTTTGGTCTGGTCAGTGACAGCTTTGCCATTGCGTAGAGTCCTAGCATTAGCAAAGGTCTCCAGGGTGTACACCCCATCCTTTTCATGAATCACACAGTGTCTTGCCTCAATACTGAAGTAAATGAAAAATGAGATATAGAGGATCTTACATGAGTGCTCATGTTTTATTGGATTATTGAATTATTTAAACAAGATGGGGAAAAGAGACAAAATGCGAGGCTTGCTAAGCATTTTATCACTTTTTCCCAACGAGTTTAATAAATTCCATAATACAGGAGCATGAATGTTAGATTCTATTAATCATATATGAATGATGATAAGATTATTTTGTAATTGCATTTTTTTACGTTTTTGCCACATATATGAGATGTTGTTATGGGCATCATTAAATGTTCACCGAATTTCTACCAAAACTCTGTAAACCACTTCAACTTGTTGTTTATTGAGTTTAATACATGACGTAATATCAATCCCAGCCCCGATGCCGTATGACAACTCAAGTACACAGAGCAAATAAAATTGAAGTACAATAAAAAACCTGTCTTAAGCGGCCACTCAAAAAGAAGACCAAAATTGGTTTCAAGACCAATTATAGCTTAATGCAGGTCAAAAGTATTGCAGAATGCTCTCTTGGACCTTCATTAAGATACCATTTGTCATTAAGACTTTTGTTTTGTCTATTTTTGAGTGGCCATTTTAGACAGGTTTTACTGTACAAAGTAAATAGAGTTACTGCCATGATCATGAACATGGCAAAGTTAGGGAAAATGAGATACTGAAGTTCACGACAAAGTTAGGGAAAAGTTCATGGCAAACTTAGGTAAAATGAGATACTGAAAATCTCTTCATTGAGAAATGGAGACAGTTGCTTGATAAAAGTTCATCTTTGGAAAGAAAGCGGCAAGTATACATATGTATAATATTTACATTTTCAATGCAAGCCTTTATTGAATCTTTAGAATTTTGCAGTCATTCATAGCCTCATGAACTACACAAAATTTGATTGACAGCTGCCAAGCTCACTTGCCGGTGCAATTCGCTTCGAACATCAAATTCATTCACCAAGTGTGACACTGGTGTTGTGATTGACAGCGATCCACACCTGAGATGCACGTGCAAAACAAGTTTCTTGTTAGCTCCATTGGCTGTCCGTGTTCACACTGGCTGTTCCATTTTTCCGTTTTGCACCCCAACAAAACAGTTAATATGATTAAATATTAAATACAAAACTGTTTTATATCCTAAATTATAAATAATTTCTATATATTCGTTATTTATAATAAAATGTAAATATTAGCAGTAAATTCAATTTTTGGAATGTTCATGGAATAATTAAAACTTTGGGTCTCTTGCAAAGTTAACATGAAGCAGCCCTCCCGGCTTCACTTACTTTGCAAGAGACCTGAAGTATTCATGATTCCATGAACATTCCAAAAATTGAATTATTTTCTTAAACGAAGACAGTTGCAAATCTCTTCATTGAGATATGAAGACAGTTGCTCCATGAAAGTTCATCTAAGGAAAGAAAGCGACAAGTATATATATGTATAATAATCCGATAAAAATTGTTTGATAATAGTGATGCTCAGTAAAGCCTGGCAATTTAGTATTTTGTTCCAATTCATTTAACAAAATTAACCCTTTTCCTGCCAGTCACAACCTTTGTTGTCTGCTCCTCTCGTCTGCTTATGTTCTTAGGTACCCTATATTGCAAAAAATATGGACCAAAATCAGATTGCTCCTTGGGAGCAGACTGATCAGGGTTCACACTGTTTGCTACCATGATAAATCAAGTCTGAAGTGAACTTGAATTTATGCAACAGACACAAATAGCAGACAACATTTTCATTAAATATTTTCATTACATTTTTTCTTTAAAAATGGCGCGGTAAGGGTAACAATAATAAGCCCTCAGGTAAGATAATCTATTATTGTTTTGCATCTGCTAAATTTGATCAAAAACATTTTTTGTAAATACCATGAGAGTATGAATAAATTTGGATCCAGATCAGGCCTGATGATATGTTAGGCCTTTCTTACAAAAGGTTATCAGCAGACAACACAGGGAGCGCAGTGGCTCAGTGGTAGAGTGCTTGATTCGAGACTGAAGGGCCGCCGGTTCGAGCCTCACCAGGGTCACTGCGTTGTGGTCCTTGAGCAAGACACATTTATCCTAGCTTAGTACTGGTTCAACCCAGGAAGAACCGTCCCGCATAACTGAAAGATTGTTGAGTGGACGTAAAGAATCAAATCAAACAAACAAACAAGCAGACGACACAAGTAGGCAAATAGTTAGGTGACTAAGGTCCTACCTTCCTCCCCTGATGGTCAGGTCAGTTTCAGGATCCTTGCCGTTGCCGATGACAATCGTGCAGTCGTCAATGATGAAATGACAGATGTATCCCGTCAGCTGTGGATCCATATTCAAGTTGTACAAGTACGAATATTTCTTCTTCTTCTCGTTAATTTCAGCTATATCCTGGTAACCTCCCTGGAATATATACAGTCAAGCATGTAATTTCACAAATATCGAAGCGTGTGACTGCTAAAATTATCCTAGTATCTCCCGCTTGGATACTTGTGGGTGAATGATTACGAAGGCAACAACATTTCTGTGCGTGATCATTATATGTTCTGTCCAAGTGGAATGTTAGGCACTGCCTGCACTGCTTAGTTGTGACAGACACTAAGTCTTATTTGTATAATTTTATGAAGGGAAAAACTTACCGTGTAAATCTAAGATGGCACCAAACTACATGTTTGCAACATCCATGCTATGACTTAGGTTGTTACCCCTGGAGTTAGAGCAGCTGCACTTATAAGGTCCATTGCAAATATGGTAAAATGGACCGAAAATTGGTTTTCAAAACCAATTATCGTTTTACACAGGTTTTACTGTACAGTTAAACCTGTCTTAAGAAGCCACTCAAAAATAGACAAAACAAAGGTCTTAAAGACAGATTTTAGCTTAAAACAGGTCCAAAGTATTATATTGCATTCTGCAATACTTTTGACCTACATTAAGCGATAATCAGCCTTGAAAACCAATTTTAGGTCTTCCTTTGAGTGGCTGCTTAAGACAGGTTTAGCTGTACTCCGTAGCTATTTTTCAGCCCTTAGCTTGAGCCAATGAATAGTGTCAAAAGTACTTAAAACTTTCACTCAACCAATTAACAGACCATCTTTTCTCCTTTTGTATATGTGTCGCGTTGGGATATGGTGGGGGTGAGGGGAAGTAGCAGAGGGGTTGTTTTAAATAGTGTCAAAAGTACTCAACACTTTAACTCACCCAATTAACAGACCATCTTTTCTCCTTTTGTATATGTGTCGCGTTGGGATATGGTGGGGGTGAGGGGAAGTAGTGGAGGGGTTGTTTTAAATAGTGTCAAAAGTACTCAACACTTTTAACTCACCCAATTAACAGACCATCTTTTCTCCTTTTGTATATGTGTCCGGTTGGGATATGGTGGGGGTGAGGGGAAGAAGTGGAGGGGTTGTTTTAAATGGTGTCAAAAGTACTCAACACTTTAACTCACCCAATTAACAGACCATCTTTTCTCCTTTTGTATGTGTGACTGGTTGGGATATGGTGGGGGTGAGGGGTAGTAGCAGAGGGGTTGTTTTCAATAGTGTCAAAAGTACTCAACAGTTTCACTCAAACAATTAACAGACCATTTTTTTCCTTTTGTATTTGTCAGGTTGGGATATGATAGGGTCGAGGGGAAGTAGCGGAGGGGTTGTTTTAACCCTTAAAGCGCCAAGAAAAAAATGCATCTGAAAATGTCATCTGCTGAAGTCGTCTGCTGCAAATAATTGCCTATTAATACTGATGAATTAAGTATAGAAGCAAACAGTGTGGAGGCAGAACAGACTGCTCCTATAGGAGCAGTCTGATCTGGGTCCACACTGTTTGCCATAGAGGCTTCTTAAACATCTCAGCAGACGAGAATAGCAGACAACTTTTGTTACGATTGGCGCATTAAGAACTAAACATTTCAGCAGACGAGAATAGCAGATGACTTTTGTTGCGTTTGGCACATTAAGGGTAAAAACTGACCTGAGCCTTAGCTTCTTCTAATCTCTGATTAAAACTTTTCTGCATCTCCTCCATCTCTTGTTGGTTCTTCTCCAACATACTCTTGTACTCATTTTCTAGGTCCTTTTTCTCTGAAATTATGAAAACCACAGTGTCAGGTCTATGAAGTCATAGCCACAATGTCAGACTGTCTGTGAAATCATAAAAGTTACATTGTTGGACTGTCTATGAAATCATAATAGCCACAATGTCAGACTATCTTTCAAATCATAATAGCCACAATGTCAGACTGTTTATGAAATCATGATAACCACAATGTCAGACTGTCTGTGAAACCATAAAAGTTTCATTGTTGGACTGTCTATGAAATTATAATAGCCACAATGTCAGACTATCTTTGAAATCATAATAGCCACAATGTCAGACTGTTTATGAAATCATTATAGCCACAATGTCAGACTGTTTATGAAATCATAAAAGTCACAATGTCAGACTTTCTTTGAAATCATAATAGCCACAATGTCAGACTGTTTATGAAATCATTAAAGCCACAATGTCAGACTGTTTATGAAATCATAATAGCCACAATGTCAGACTGTTTATGAAATCATTATAGCCACAATGTCAGACTGTTTAAAAAATCGTGATAGCCACAATGTCAAACTGTCTATGGAATCATAATAGCCACAGTGCCAGACTGTCTATGAAATTATAATAGCCACAATGTCATATTTTCTATGAAATCATAAAAAGCCACAATGTCAGATTGTCTATGGAATCATAATAACCATAATATAAGTCTTAAAAAGCCAACATGTCAGGCTGTCTATAAATCATAATAGCCACAATGTCACATTGTCTATAAAATGATAAAAGTTATATAAATGCTCATATCAAGGACTGAATTTGCCATACAGGCAAACAGTGTGGACCCAGATAAGAATGCTCCTATAAGAGCAGTCTGCTCTGGGTGCACACTGTTTGCTACAGAGACATTCTAAATGGACAAGCAGACGACACCGTAGATGATATTAAGCTATAAATAGCAGCCAAAGAGTTTTGCTACAGACACATTTAAAATGGTTGATACACAATGGGGCTAATTGGCAAGATGATGAGGCTAAAATAAGATACAATGGGGCTAGGAAAAAAGTATGAATGGGGCTGATTTACCTGTATTTTTATTAGAAGTCAATGGGGCTAATCCTGTATTTAACCTGTATACCTGTTTACCTATAAAATGGCCCAGTTGATGATACAACAGACAATATTTAGTCTTAATTAGCGGACACATAGTTTACCCTTTACTCCATAATCACGCCTTTTGACGCCTTTGAAATATTGTGTATTTGAAAATATTATGGAAAATGGAGCATTTGCTCCAATATTTTCAAATGTATTCAAAACTTTACTCAATTTTTTCTTGAATTTTTTCAATGTTTTCTAAAAATAGAAAATGATGTCATCTCTAAAAATAGCCTATGTACCTTCATCAGTTAAGTCATCTTCTTCTCCCTCCCCGAGTAACATCGATGTGTCAATGTTCTTCCCTTCAAGCAAAGCCTTTAATTTTTCATTCTCCTCTTGTAGCTCTCTTATCAGAGCGGCAGATGGATCTTCATTGACTTTAGCGACACATTTGATCTGTTTGGCACGGTCGGCATATCGTAGTGTTGATAGCGTCTCGTCATAGTTTATGTCCGCTGGACTTAAGGCAGCAATCTGTAGAGAACAGTTTAGGAAGGCTGTCAGCATAGGATATTTTTACTCTTTGTATGCTGGGTAATTTTACATGTTTTTTGGGTTTTTTTTTTGTCGACTGCATTTTCTTTCTCAACTCCTTGCATGCTGGGAAGTTTTTCAGAAGTTTTTGTCGTCTGCAGATTTTTTCAAAATCACCTTTTTTGAAAAAATCATTCAGTAATACCATCAAAGTGTCAAATGATTTGGATCCAGATCAGAACTGGCATTTTGTCGGTTATGATCTGGTCCAAATTGACTGCAAAGGTTATCGGCAGGCCATAAAAGTGGCCACTAACAAGGAAAAAGCTAATTATAGATATCTTGCATGCTTTCTTAGTGTCACCTTTTTAAAAATATTTTTAAAAAAAAAAATTTCAGGGATAACATCTCAGCAAAAATGAGTTTGGACAAAGCTCAGGTGGTCTATCCTGTTTGCTATTCTGACAAGCATTTTGTGAATTCCAGTGCTGATTTTGTACTAACATTTCATTTGAGAATAGAAAGAAAAAAATATTTAAAATTTTATAACATTTACCATACAACACTTACCATAACAGTTTTGCTGTTTCCACCCAAGGCATTTTTCAATAGTTTTGTAAGCATTGAGTCTCTGTAAGGCACTGTAAAGATAAAAATGACATCATAAAAATGATTTCATAAAACGATGTCAAAAACATTGACATAAAATGATGTTATAAAATTGACCTTGTCGCGAGAAAACCTGTCTTCGAGGTTTCCATCAAAGCGAGATTCAAACTAGTCTTCTCAGCTACACTGACAATCTAGAAAATTGAAATTTAACCAGAAGCAAGTTTACATATGAAATTTTCCAAACAGCGAATAACAAAGGTGCTGATCAGACTGCGTGAATGCGCCGGCTGGTCTGCGCCTGTGTTGTTGGCAAACCCCCCGAGGACAGGTATTCTCGCAACAAGGCCTTAATATAAATTAATGAGCCCAAGAAATAACATTTTGACTTTGCACTAAGAGATGGCTAAGATCAGCCTGGAGAGTTGCCCAGTCTGATTACATGGGAAAGGATCAATATTTCCAAAATCTTGAACTTTAGCAAATCGAAACTTGACTTGCAGAATCCTGAATTCAAAAAAATACAAACTATGCTCCCTTGAAATTGAGGATGAGCTTCATTTTCTTATTACATGTCCAAAGCTCAACCAGAGACGAAGCATTTTTGAACAAAATATCATGAACTCCATTCCTGAATTGAAAATTCTAACAGAATTCTACATCATTATCAATCCCCCAGCCAAAATAGCTGTTGCATCAGCTCAGTTTTGCTATGGGCTATTACTTAATAGAAATAAATGTCTCCCAAAATCATGGGTAAGAAAATATTTACAATTTTAAGCTGAAAATTTTTGTTTATCTAAACCTGTGAACATCTACAACTGATATCAGTCTATATAATTGAGTAGTTCCAAATGTAAGAAAATGCTCAAATAAGTTTGGTGCAATAACAAGAATAACAAGGGAGGTAAATACAATAACAAGGGAGACAAACCTCTGCAATCTTTTCCTCCAGCTCTATCAGCGAGAGCAGCAATACAGTTACCAAGGGAGGACAATGATTGGTTGATAGCAGCTCCCTCCTTGAGCCTGGCCCCTGTAGCTCCTGTACTCTCAGCCCTCTCACTGTAACAGACAGAATCAGAGATAGTAGTTTGTTATGAACAAAGGGCAATAACTCTTGCAGCCATTGAGTGATATGAATCATAATGGCACTTGACGTGACATTTTGGTGTTAAGCATCATGTCTAAGTTTCTTAAAGATCCATACAAATTACTCAACCAAGAGAATAGACATTGAAGAAGGGCGATGACTCCTGATGGCATAATGCTTTTTAGACCATTAAGGAACTTGAGAAAGACATTTTGGTACTTAACATTGTGACCAAGTTTCATAAAGATCTGGAAAAATTATTTGATTGAGAGAAAATCATGATAATTGTCTTTTTTATCACAAAGGGCAATAACTCATACAGGCATATGGCAATATAAACAAAAACCTAACGCTAGGAAGAACTTTTGGTACTAATTATTGTGAGCAAGTTTCGTAAAGTTGTGATCAAAATTACTGGACTTTGAGGTCAGACATCATTAAAAATGGCATGATTTCATGAACAAAGGGCAATAACTTCTGAAAGCATATAGAACTAGAAAGTGCAGTCAATGGGGCGCCATCATAAATCCCCAGGCTTAAGTTTTTGACCCCCAGCACCCCGAAGTTCCACCACTGGGGCATGACCCAGGTAACAGAATGAAAATTCCGTTCGATATACTTTAAATCTTTTATTTGTGAGAACACACACAAAGTTAGGTATAAAAATCTATGAAATAGACTCGATATTTGACCTTTTGACCTCACCCCAAGGACACCGGTTTGACCTATGGTGAAAATTTTACTTGTATTCTGTTCTTATCATCCCCGTCAATTTGATATGCCACATGACCATATTCGAAAAAAAAATTGTGGACCCCCTGTCTCAGCCCTGGGACACCCAGGCATCAGAACAAAAATCCTGTTTGATAAGTTTCATATCTTTTATTTGTAAGAACACACAAAGTTTGGTATAAAAATCTTTGAAATTGACTTAGTTGTTGAAATTTAATGATATTTGACCTTTTGACCTCTCCCCAGGGGGCGGGGCCATTTTTTTTGCTATTGCACGCCCCATTCATGTCAGTAACTCACACACTGAATTTGGTTGGATTTTGTCCATTGGATTTTGTCCATTGGTTTAGGAGAAGATAGCATAACGGATGGATAAACAGATGGACTGACGGACTGACCAACAAATTGGTAGTTAAGAGGGCTGGAAAAATATGGTGACTGTTTTTTTACATCAGGGGAAACGTTTCTTTTCGCACACAAAACATAAAACTGTATTTATAGATTTCATAAATAATTCTCTGAATCCATTGTGTCCTATATCTATTTTGAATAGATAACATATAACACACATAACATGTGTTTGATAGAGAAAAAAAATTATAAAAAAATAATAAAAGATTATAATAATTTGGGGGGGGGGGGGGGGGGGGGGGTTATATATTCTTATGTCTACTTCGATCCCTATAATTCAAACTTGCAGTGAATGTCCGAGATTCAACAGTATGTTGCTATTGTTGAGCCCTCTGCCATCACTTACCTGCCGGCCAGATCGACAAGGTTGACAACAGCTGACTTGGCCATTTCTTCTCCGGCAGCATTTTTGCTCTTCTGTACAAAGGTGATCCCCACGATGGTATGAGCACGACTGAAATATAAAGAACCAATCATTTAGCTCAATTTGAAATAGAATCAGAACATATGATTGGCTGAATTATACTGCCTAAGCTACTGCTGTATTCAGCAGAAAGTATTCAGCAGAAAGTATAGACAAACAGCAAAACCAGACCACAACTATTCTAAAGTAACCCTATATTTTTTGTGATTTTACAGGGAGGGGAGTCTGGACTCCAGTCCCCGACCTCTAGATCCACGCATGTCTAATCTAAAAAGCACAAAATATCTTATGAGTGCACAAAGAGTAAATGCTATACAACTTTTATAAGTTTTCACAACAAGCTTGTAATACATGCGCAGATCCAGAGGGGGGACAGGGGGTCCGGACCCCCCCTGAAAAATCACAAAAGTATAGGGTTTCTTAGCAATACTTTCCAGATCCCCTTAAAATCACAAAGCTACCAATCCAGCAGTCAATGTTGGGCCATCATCGGTCAACCAGCCAAACGCCATTTAAATGGCGTTCTGCTGGTGGGCAGATGATGGCCATCTTTTAGTGCTATTTGGATCCTCTCTCCCCTCATCAAAAAAAAAATTCTGGATCCGCGCATGTAATATATAAAATTGTTAAATTCTGAACAAGTCGCATGTTTTAAGCGAAGGGCAATGTAGGTTTGTGACAGAAAGAGTGACATACAGGCAGGTAGACGTACATTCAAACAGATAGAGTTTGCTGCTTGAGCTCACATACTGCCCTGGGAACACTGGTCAGGTGCTCTAACCACCTGAGCTTCACGGGTGGTCAAAATCACCAGCACTTACCTTTTTTGTATTGACCAATTTGGGGCATTCTAATTTGGGGTGTCTCTGCCACAGACCCCACGGTCGGGTGTCCAACATTGCCGAACATTACAATACAAGCGGAGCTCTCTAAAATTGAAGGTTAGAAATGGACCCCTCCTAGAAAATCACAAAGCTATAGGGTTCCTTATCAACACCAAGTTGGGCAACCATCGGCCCGTCAGCGAAACGCCATTTTGGTGGGCCAATGATGTCCCACTTTTAGTGGTATTTTAAACCCCTCTCTGAGTCTCCCCTCATCAACTAAAAAAACTCCAAAAAAACGTCAGAGTTGGACCCCCCCCCCCCCCCCTGACAAAACTTTCTGGGTCCACGCATGAAGATGGTTCTTGTGAGTGCCCAAAGCACATGTTTGAACTGATGGCTAAGGAAATAATCACATTTTTACTTTCAAAAAGTTCCTTAACTGAACCTATGCCCTTTAATGGTGCTCATTGGAAATTTCTCAATGAGACGAAACAACATATACTGAACGAAACTTCTAAACCGCCACTCGATATTTTCTCATATATCTAAACATATATGAAGCATACATGGCTACAATTTACACTCAATATGGAAAAATCAAATAAAGAGAACCTGTCAAAATTTCATTTTCATAAATTGAAATTAACATGCTCAATTGATAGACTGTATAAAAGCACCATCGCATTTCATTTTCACACAAATGTTGAATTTGAGCTCATCGCTTAAAACCGAGTATTCCAGGGACCTAAAGCGAAAAAACACCAACTTTAAGGTGTTATAAATGGACATTATAGAACATTTTTGGGTTTCGCTTTTATTAAGTAGGAATTTTCAGGTAATCCAGAATGTTCCTATGGAAGACCATATGACATAAAAAACACAAGAATGCTTTATGCAGATGACATGTTTTTGTCCACAATATCATTTCAAACTTTCTGATGCTGTAAATGGACATTATTGAATACTATCCTGTTTATTTTGTAATAAAGTAGCAATTTTCATGCAATTTAGTTCTTCTATGGAGGCCCATATGGCCTAAAAGAACAAAGAAATGTTTTTATGGTGATGAAATGTTTTTGTCTACAATATTATTGTAACATCCGTTACCCATTATCTGTGTACTGCACAACAATCTCGACACTTCCGACGTTCCAATGCAGCATTTGTACATCACCGAACCAAAGTATGGTGGACTATACAGGACATTTTATGGCGTAAGTAATACTCAGATTTTGTCGATTTTTCTCGTCATATGAGTGCAAAAATGAAAAATGACCGACAGGTTGTGGTGTAAACTTTCGGCTCTATCAAAACATGTCAAACTTTTTGATAAATTATGAATCAGTCTCAACGATGCCCAGTTTTCCATTGAACCCACAGCCGGACCCCTCTTCTTTATACTCATACAACCCAAACGTTGGCATTTTTGTGATAAAATAAAGTTGTCGGATAGTTGTCGATGAAAATACGAGCATACACAAGGTGAAAAACATTAAGTGTCGTGCGCCACGTGCAAAACCGGTATTTAGTACTCTATCGTTACGCATAAATGAACATCCTTATTGAATCAAACTTTGTTATGGTCTATCAACGGATACATGTGCCCAAATATACTGTGCCAAATATCATTTCAAATAGCTTAATAATAAATGAGCTATATTGAAAAAATGTGTTTTGTTAACTGGCGGTTTAGAAGTTTCGTTCAGTATATGTTATGCAGTTACCAAGAGACTCAGATTATTTCTGTTAAGGCTCTTATTCTTAATTTCATATTTAAACATTCCATATTTAACCCTTATCATGCTGGCTATTTTTATGTACTACACTCCCCCGCAAAATTTTCCAATTCACTTTCAGGAATCCAGTAATTAGCATGTTCCTACAGGCAAAATGGAATACAGTGTGGATCCTGACCAGCTGGCTTCACAGAAACCAGCTGATCTGGATCTAAACTGTTATTTCGAAACCTTAATTGGCATGCTGTTTGTTTTATAATTGGAAAAGTTAAATATCAAAGTCAATAAAATGTTTTACTAATGCAGACTAAAATTTGATCAATATAGATCTCTGCAAAAATAGATTTAACCCATAAAGCGCCATCTATAATTTGCAGCAGACGGCAATTTCAAATTTTGCTGCTTTTTCAAAAATAACAAATAAGGCATGATATTTCATGAGAATCATCTGCTGGCAATAATATATCATTCCTTATCTATAATATGTCATTCCTTTTTTCTTTTGAAAATTGGAAAAGATGTCGCAACTTTGTCGTCTGCTGCAGTCTGATTGGTTCTCTTAGGTTTAACAGATAAGGGAAAATTATACAGGATTATTGTCCGATTTTATTAACCTGACACACGTGCATAATTTCACGGTTAGTGCACAAGATATTTTTACCTTCCGTCGACTTTCGGTATTTACCGAGAGTTTTACGAGAATTTTGCCAGTACTAATGCAGATAATGAAACGTTTTGCACTGTACTACTGACTAGTCAAGTGGTTTTGGTACAGAGTTTACAACCAAAAGGTCCTGAGTTCGAGTCCACGTAAATTTTTTTTTTTTTTTTTTTTGGTATGTTTACCTCTTTATTTGATTCGTTTAACTTCATTATTATAGATGTACCACGACCTCTGAGTAATGTCTTTTGGACCATTATATTCAAAAGGTTGATGCGTAACGCATACACTGAGCCAGGCTGTCTGGAACATCTACGTGCTTCAAAATAGAGTAGTATTCTTAATAAAACGCCTGAAACCCCTATTTCTAGATCCGTATTTTCAATTTTGTAAATATAGTCACGCTTCAAAGTTATTTGTTTATCTATACTTGCATTTGACAATTGTTATTGTTATTTTTGTAGGACCGTTTACCGTACGCTCGATATGTGAAGTTGAATCTTTGTGCTTTTGACATTTTTTTTAAAGTAATCGCAGATATTTAAAAAAACTGTTTTGTCTTAGTGCCAAGACTTGCTGCGTACTTTTCTTCAGACGTTTTCCCACTGAACTTAAGTTCAAACAACTTGTATAGTGAATATATTTAACCATATGTTTTGGCTATAATATGGAACAATATTTTCCAATAATCTCTGAAAAAGTTTCGGACAGATTTGCTCATTTTATGCGTTACGCATCAACCTTTTGAAATAGAATGATCCAAAATTTCATTCCTCAGAGGTCGTGGTACATCTATAATAAATGGAATTAAACGAATCGAATAAAGGTAAAACACACACACACACACACACACACACACACACACACACACACACACACACACACACACATGGACTCGAACTCACGACCTTTTGGTTGTAAACTCTGTATCATAACCACTTGACTAGTCAGTAGGACGGTACGAAACGTTTCATTATCTGCATAAGTTATTGCAAAATTCCTGTAAAACTTACGGTAAATACCGATTGTCGACGGAAGGTAAAAATATCCTGTGCACTAACCGTGAAATTATGCACCTGTGTCAGGTTAATAAAATCGGACAATAATTTCAGACAATACAATAGGTTGGACATATAAGAAAAAGTATCAAAGGTTTTAAATAACACGCTCTTGTGTAAACCATTATTCTAAGCTGGTAGTCATGAACAAGGCAAATGTCCAATTTTCACTTTAAACTGTATGACGTATGCTACTTGATACTTGCGATGTTGATATCATTCTGTGCAATACTTTGCATACGGTTTGTTTTATGCGTGGACCGTCCATTTATGAAATAAAAAGGATATGTCACTGTGCTCAGAGTTCCATAATCTCATATGGAAGTTTTCAGCATTTGGCCAATTTTCTGAACAGATGAATGAATAACACAATTAAGACCTAAATATCAAGCTAAAATAGTTGCCATCTGAAGTTCAGACAGCTTTTTTCTTTTAAGTTCAATTATTGCTCATGACCTCAAGCCTTTTAGAAAATGTGCAAATTTATTTGTTATCCCAACCTGTGAAATGATACTGCAAGATTCATATTTTGGAAATTCCTCAAAATAGCTAGCTAGGATCTTATTTTTTAGTGTAAATCATATTTTAAAAAGATTGACATTGGAATTCATATTTTTTTATCTATCTATCTTCTGATACTCAGGTGATCATATATGATCATTATCAGAGGTGAGTGTTTCAGAATTTTGAAAAAAAACAACCAACAACTTCTGGCTGATTTATTTTTATTTCATGGACAATCATAATACCTTTTAGAAAAAAAAAGAAATAAAATGTGGGATCACATTTAACTCTGGAATGACTTTGAGCAAGGGGTCAAAGAAATTTAATCCATCCCCATCTGCTCAATGGCAACACCAGAAAAGTAATGCCTGAGCGTGACACTCTGCAATAAATACCAATTCTTATGCACTTGATTTTGTAACGCAACGTCTGATTGGATGACGTCAAAATTTTGCGACAGTATATTTTTTGCAATATACTGTCTTATGCCGGAAATATTTTGACGTCATTAATTACGTCACATTTCGTTGGATGACATGCAGCGTTATGCGGCTTGAAAGGCTCAAATTTGAGACAAAACTGCAAAATTGCATTAGAATGGGGATAACCATATTCAACATTTTCATTTGGGGACGTATATCATCAAATATACGTTCGGAAATCACGTCTTACGGCTCCACTTGCGCATCGCCGTAAAACTAAATTTCCGACCGTATCCCAAATGACAATTTTGAATACAGTTATCCCTAAATCTCATGTGCTGGCTTATAAATTCAATCAGAATGCATGAATGCACAGGATGATCAGGTATATATAAAGCTCCATGGGACCTTTTTGTGGGATTTGGCACATATGTAAATGACCTTCCAACATGAACCCAAAAGGCAAAAAGCAGGATAAAATTAATACAAGTGTAAACTTTAAGCTCATTAATTTCAAAATCTATATATACAAAAATTAATAATGCACTTTTAAAACCTTAAGTGCCAATCTCATCTAAGATTAAAATTTGTTGAATAATTCTTTCGATAATTTAAAATGACTTGCAAACAGGTCAGGAGATAGACTTTGTATTATTCTGGAAAAGCCTGCACATGCAACATACCGGGTAGGCGGCAATCGAAAACGTTATCAACAATGGACAAACGCCGAACAAAAATCTATCGAAACAGTGTTTTCGATTGCCATTTGTCGCCCCACTGGTGACAAATGGCAATCGAAAACATTGTTTCTATTGATTTTTGATCTACGTCCCTCGATAGTATTGGCGTTTTAGATGTCTGCCTACCCGGTGTGTGCAAGGATCCTGAAAATTACGCCAGGGAGGGCCTTGAAAACTTTATTTTAGTCATCAACGTATTTCACAGAGGGCCTTTAATAAGGGACCTCCCTCGAGGGGATTCTGTACCTGTATTTCTATGGAGACATATAGCAGCTTGTGATTTTTTAGAAGGGGTCCAGACCCCCTCCCTCCCCCCCCCCCCCCCCCCCCCACACACACACACACACACACTCTGGGTCCACCCAAGTTGCACAAGCTTGTTATAGATGTGAAGGTGATTCCTGGAGAGGAGGCCTGGCCTAGAGGTTATAAACTTTAGTACAGTCTCAGACTCAAAATAAAGCCCATTGATTGGCTGCTTGCAGACACATGTCCGCAAGCAGCCAATCATTGCGCTTTATTTTGAGTCTGAGAATGAACTCAAGTTTTATAACCTCTAGGCCTAGTGTGTGACATGCTAATTGATATGCCAAACAAAATGAAGTGTGAATAAGTCCTGTGAAAGCTCAGAGATCCTTGGACTTGTGGGCCGCACAGTGCAGTCGGTAACATGTCTGGCAACAGATGCTAGTCTGACTGCAGATCCAGGGATTGCTAGTTTGACCCCATACTTTCATGGAGATTGATCATGAAATAATTTCTATGGTCATTCTCCTCCCTTCCGCTGATTCATTCAAGAATAGTTGTTGTCAGTTACAAGCAAAAGTGTGTGCACAAAGTACTGGTTAACTGCTTGTTCAAGCTTGGCCAGAAAAAAGTGTGTTTAGGTGAACTGACCGTCCCGCCATGACCATAGCTGTTAAATTGGGACGTAAAGCAACAAAACAAACAAACAAAATCAGACTTGTAGCCTCTTCCACAAAGTCTTCAAGGCACATGTGCCTGCTATGGAAACGGAAGTGACTACAACAACCCAGGAAATATGGTTGAAACTCAAGACAGGTTTGCTGAAGACAACAAAGGAAGTAAATGGCACGACTAAGCCCCAACGATGATGACCTGAAACTTTGTGATGAAAAAAAGGAAGTAGAGGATGCTATCACAGCCAAGTGCCAAGCTTTTAAAGTATGGAAGGCTGGCAACTGCACACAGGCATCATATGACACGACCAAGTGCATTGTCAGAGGTCTGATGCACCATGCATGCCACAAAGCAGACAAGGAGGTCTAAGAGATTTTTAGGCCCTCATTATTCACTATTCATTATATTTTAGCTCATTATTCACTATTCATTATAAAAAAGGGCCATTATTTACTAATCATTATACCCCATCCAGACCCTCATATCTTCTACCTCGCTGACCAGATGAGGGAAAGAGAATGGATGTTGAAGAAAACAAGCCAATGAAGAATTACGCTGGGGGAAATGTCAATGAGGAGGCAAAGCAGAAAGCCTGGGCTGAACATTAATTATTAAAGGTTTCTCAATGTTGAGTTAGAGTGATGAAGAAGGCCATCTCAAAGATGAAGTTGGACAAAGCTGCAGGGGTCCACTTGGTCATGGGAGTTTCCCTCTGGAGTTCCCTGGGAGGACCTTTATGCAGATGTTCTTGTCGTCACTGCTGAATCTCTGGAGGAATCTGTCAGAAGGCTCTTGATATAGAAAGACAACATGGAGAAGGAGTAGAGGGGTTTAGGGTAAATGCAGTAAAGACAAAGGTCATGATCTGCGGTTCAGGTGTTGGACCTCCTGCAGAGTTCAGGCGAGTACCCATTAGCTGTCTGTTATACAGAAGTAGGCAACAACAGCATCTACTGCAAATACTTGAAGCATAAGAAATAAAGAAATGCAGCAGTTTCCAATGAATGACACCAAATCCTGTTTATAGGTGGGAACTGCCCACCTTATAGATAACCTGAAAAGCTGGAGGTGGAAGTTTCCTTCTGCTACGTGAGTGACATTCTTTCTGCTGGCTGGGGCTATAGGCTGGCAGTCACTACATATAGTACTAAAGTGAAAATTGCCTGGAAGAAGTTGAAGGAGCTAATTCCACCACCTCTCTTTCAAGACCCTTGACCATGTGAACAGCTCTGGACAGGCCCTGAGGTTATAAAACTTTTTTTGTGCTCAACTCAACTGAGCATGAAATTTATCACGTTCATAAATGTTAAAATGGCAACAATTGTTGCCATTTTAATATTTATGAGCATAATAAATACAACATCTGAGCATCTGAAAGCAAGAACAGTCTTTATTTTTAAGCATTTTATATTTTATGAGCATTTGAAATTCCATGCTCAGTTGATTTGAGCACGAAAAAAAGTTTTATAACCTCGGGGCGTTGTGTTCAGAGCACCAGTGCTCCATGCCAGTGAAACTTTGTGATTGACCTGAAGCCAAGCCTTCAGTACTTGCAGCACAATGACAGGGCCATGACAGATCTGAAAGGATGTGGCCACAGTAGACTCATAAGGTCAGTTTTTTTTATTAGTTGATTTACCGGAATTTTTTTTCGGATTTATGGTTGGGGGGGGAAAAAAAAAGAAGAAAAAAAAGCTCTGTAAATGACCAGTTGACTGGTCATTTTCAGAGCTTTTTTTTTTTTTTTCATTTTCAGAGTTTTTTTAATTTTTTTTTTTATATATTTCCAGAACTTACAGTAAAACTAGTAAAGTAAATCAACAGTCAGTATTAAATCTTTAAATGTTTCATAATTTTCCTGCATAGGACAATCTCTTTTAACAGTGTCACTCTCAAAAATACACAAACAGAACCTCAAAAAAAATTTTTTCAACGAAACAAATAATATTTGGAGTCGGTGGATAAAATAAAAAAAATTAAAAAATTCTACTTTCTGGAAAATTACAGTAGGAGGGTTCGTAAATCAACTACATAATAAAAAAATTCTGGCCTAAGCTTGAGCTCTAGGACCTTGCCCTTATTTTGAGAGAGAGAAGGTTTCATACAGCTAATGCACAAGCTGGTCTGTGCCTTTGTTGTTTGTGTGCAACAAAGTCAGGTTTTCTCTAATTGAGGGTCCAGTTTGTCTTATCTAGAGCTCTGACTGAACTCTTTGATAAAGAGCATGTACTATAATATGAAAAGCCAACATGAAAGGAAAGTTTTCATAGCATGAGAATCTCCAATAACATAATGTGCCTCGGCGCGAGAAAACCTGTCTTCGGGGGGTTTGCGAACAACAAAGGCGCTGACCAGACTGCGCATTCAGGCAGTCTGATCAGCGCCTTTGTTATTCCCTTTTTGGAAGGCATCATATCTAAACTTGCTACCGGTGAGCTTTCAATGTTCTAGCTAGTCTATGTAGCTGAGGAAACTGGTTTGAGTCTCACTTTGTGAGAATCCCCGGAGACAGGTTTTGTCGAGTCGAGGCCCATATGAAAAACAAGAACATTCGAGATGCTATAACATTGACAAAAAAACAAACAAAAAATACTTTGAGGGGGTATTGTAAACCTGACGTGACCAGCTAAGGTTCAGATACGCCTGCACAGACATGCAGTCTTGAGGAGCCTTAACTACTTGAACGGACAAAGGGGTAGTTTTGCAATCTTTCATAAGACAGCGGATTTTTTTCAAATTTAACTTTTTCAAAAATCATTTCAGGAGTATCATCAGATTAACAAACTGCTTTGCTGACCCTGATGGTTCCAGCCTCACCGGCGTCACTGTGTTGTGGTCCTTGAGCAAGACACATTTATCCTAGCTTAGTACTGGTTCAACCCAGGAAGACCTGTCCCTTTTTAACTGAAAGATTGTTGATGGGACTTAAAGAATCAAATCAAACAAACTGTTTGGATCCAGATCAGGGTCAGGTTATCAACAGTTGAAAATAAATCACTGGCAGAGAAAGAGTGATTTTGATTGATTTAACCCCAGGGCTTTTTCCAGCAATTTTGGGAAAAGGCCCCTGGCCAAAATTGGGAAAAATTGATCGACTTAACATCAAAATTGGGAGAAATTAACAACATAGAACATAACTAGGGTAGCAAAATATATCCTCAAAATCAAGTTATTGTACATTGTATTATGCCAAGCATACAAGATAGGCACAAGTGTTTAAGTATCATTCTGATATGGGTCATTGTTTCTCATAAGTAGTAGTGGTCTCAAAAAAAAACAAAAAAAACTATTTCGATTAAGAATGGGGCCGAAATTCGGCACCAAGAGAAGGGCAGAAAATTCCCTGTACCCAGATGTGATAAGTGCCTTTTTCTCATGGGGTGGTCCTATATTGATCTTACCTCCAGTTAAGGCATATTTAGAACATAAAAGGAAATTTCATGAGCATAAAATTGTAATTATTTTCTTACCCATCAATTTAAACATGTGTTTTGGGTGCTCAAAAAAACCGTCTCATTGAGACGGTTATTTTGAGTATCCACAATATATGTTTTGGATGAGAAATAAAGAAAATAGTTTTCCAATACGCACTCTTATCTGGAACCCTGCATAAAATATCAATCAATTCCCTACCTGTCAACTTTAACATGTATGTGGGTACTCAAAAAGAGCCGTCTCAGTGAGACCCTTCATTTGAGTATCCACCACGTATGTTTTGGTTGAGAATAATAAGGAAGATAATCGATAATTGAAGACATCTTATCTGGAGCACAAATATCATTTTCTGTCATTTACCTGACAGGTAAACCCTTGACATGCTGAATACATTTATGTTCTACACTCCTCCCCAATTTTAATCTAACTGACTTGAAGTCAAGATTGACATGTATTTACAAGTGATTTGGAAAACTGTGTGGATCCAGATCAGCTGGCTTCTTAGAACCCAGCTGATCAGGATCTACACTGTTTTCAAAACGGGATATATCCGGGTTCAGCGTGGAAAGGATTAAAACTTTGCATGCTAGTGTTGTCTGCTGGTTACCTTTGCAAACACTTTGGACCCAGATCCGGCCAGACTAAATGTCTGGCTTGATCTGGGTCCAAACTGTTTGACACTCTTGATAGTATTCTCGACAGAATTTATCAAAGAAGTTGATTTTGAAAAAAAATCAGCAGGCAACAAAAAAGTATGGAAAATTACCCAGTAGGCAAAGTTTTAACATTTCATTGACCCAGCACAAGTACAAGTGTAAGCTATTGTTTGGGCGCTATGGTGTTACTGGTAAATATTTTGAGCATATGACATGGAACGTTGCCGTTACAATAATCAACCCGGGTCCTGCTGAATTAATTAATGCTCGATATCCATTTCTTAAAACCTGGTCAATCAAGTTGGATAATCTAATTAATTAATCATCTATGATTTCAGAGTAAAAGGAACTCTGTTGATCCTGATTAGCTTGCTTTAGAAGCGAGCTGATGTGAATCAACACCATTTACAAACAATATACAGATCCAGATTCAGTATGACAGGTATTGAATATCCTTTTATCAGGTCAAGTGTAAAAGAACTATTGAAAAGGAAAGAACCTCAATTTCAAATTATATAATTTCAAATTTCATATTGTAAACCAATTAGATATAGTAAGTTAAAAAATTGTTTACTCGAGATCTCTTCGTATCTTTTAAAGTGACTGCTTTAATTATTAATTTATACAGAGAGAGTAAACACTTTTATAACTTACTAAATCTAATCGGTTCACTCATGAAACTTTAATTTCATGAGCGTGTGCTATGCACACTGATGAAATTTCCAATTATATAAGCAATATGCTTGTCATTTAATATACTGGCGGACTTTAAAAACGCAACACTTGGATAACAGCTTTAATTTATGTCTCGAAAAAGAAGGCAGTACAATAATTTTGATTGTATGTTAAAGAGCATACATTTGTTAGTAAAACATGAAAAACTTGTCAAACTAAGATGAACTTAATGCATTTAAATGTAAACTTTTTGAGATAGGGGTCAACTTTTTCATGTGACCAAATGTTATGAATGAAAGATTTCCTACTTCTTTAAATCCAGAAACACTAGAAGCTTCAAATTTGTATCATGGACTTCGTTAATCATCGTGGAAACACATTCATATTGATTGGCAGGTCAGCGATACAGCTTATTTGCGTATATGACGTTTATCTGGATGTACCCAATCATTCATTAGTTTAAAACACGGGTGGTAAACCTAGGAACTACCACGAAATTGTGTTAACGTAATTTTGTTCCCAAGCCACATCCGGGACACGTCGTGGTAGTTTCCAGGCCGAAAATTGGATAAAGAAAGGTTGGTGTCACTTTCATTTTTGTTTTATTTTACAACTTAGAACAAACAATGGTGAAATCCGACAATGTGGTTCCGTGTAAGTATGTCTCAGCGTCCCCTCTAGCCCAAAATTTTGTTTGAAAAGTTATTTTCTTTCTTTTGTAACGTGTTTCCCCACTGAGCATCGGACCAACTTTCCCCAAAGTTCGAAGGATTTTAGCCCATATCTGTCAAATTGAATGGAATTTGATATCATTTGACGATGGGAATGATAAAAAGACCCTGAATAAACATTTCTACACAGAAAAAAAATCTGAGCATTTACTCGTAAACGATTCATGCTCCATTCGTCCTGTGTGGTAGTTTCCAGCTCATCGTGGTAGTTAAAATGCTGTCGTGGTAGTTTCCAAGACTTTGTAGGAATTTAGTAGTAGTTCGCATCAGCAGATTTCCACTTTTCTGGGGCTACTTCATTTTTATAAAGACAGGGTGTGCGGGCCGAACCTTGAATACTCCTCTTATTCATACGAAGACCTTTTCAAATAACCTTTTGTCAGATAACAAATGACGACTGCCTGAATTTTAATTTTAGTTGGCTATTGAAATGATGGGAAGAATGAAAAGAAGGGATATTCACATTTTTTGTTTTTGAATAAACATGCTTTTTAATTATCAAATAACATGCCCGTTCATCGTCACACTCGCATGTATATAAAAAGTGTCCCAACCCGAGGATATTTCCCTTTTTTCCGAAGCGCAAGTACTAACAATACTTTGGGCCAGTAGTCTTAGCCTGCCATTTTATCTTAAAGCTGACTGAACATGGAACAACGTAGCGAGTGACGCAATTTTTTATATCATTTTTTTTTGTCTGTTGCTTGGTCCACCACGGCTCAACTGATGACCTTTTGCTTTAGATTTCCAGAGGTGTTGTTTGGCAGTCCAGGGCATGGTCTCCACCTGTCAGGCATCACATTGAATCTCGAGTCCTCAGCTAAGCTTCCTCATGGTGTTGAAATGTGGTTTATTTGTTTACCGTGGTAATTAATTGACGAGTTCGAGGGTTATCATGCGAAACAAACAACCACTATAATGTTTTGTAACACTTCAGAAACGTATCCTATAAAGTCTTGGAAACTACCACGATAGCATTTTAACTACCACGATGAGCTGGAAACTACCACACAGGACGAACGGGGCATGAATCGTTTACGAGTAAATGCTCAGATTTTTTTCCTGTGCAGAAATGTTTATTCAGGGTCTTTTTATCATTTCCATCGTCAAATGATATCAAATTCCATTCAATTTGACAGATATGGGCTAAAATCCTTCGAACTTTGGGGAAAGTTGGTCCGATGCTCAGTGGGGAAACACGTTACAAAAGAAAGAAAATAACTTTTCAAACAAAATTTTGGGCTAGAGGGGACGCTGAGACATACTTACACGGAACCACATTGTCGGATTTCACCATTGTTTGTTCTAAGTTGTAAAATAAAACAAAAATAAAAGTGACACCAACCTTTCTTCATCCAATTTTCGGCCTGGAAACTACCACGACGTGTCCCGGATGTGGCTTGGGAACAAAATTACGTTAACACAATTTCGTGGTAGTTCCTAGGTTTACCACCCGTGTAAAATCTCCTCTACTTAAGAAATGTTTAAATGGCTAAATTCATACGGAGCAAATAACATCGTCCAGTTTTGTTGTACAATTAAAACTAAAGTGTTTGCTGAAGAAGCCAACTGATGATGACATTATCGAAGCAAAGGAAGTCTACATTCAACAGTCTTTTGGAAGATATAAGGGGAAGTTAGTGTTGCGTAATTAAAGTCCGTCAGTATATATGGATCAAACACGATTTTTTCTTCATTAATCAGGCCTTTAGTTAAGAGTGCGTACCCAAAAGTTATTTTTCTTATTTCTCAACCAAAACATATGTTGTGGGTACTCAATGAGACGGTTCCTTTGAGGTCCCAAAAATATGTTAAAAGGTATTTACAATTTTACCGAAAAAAATTGTGTTTATCTAAACCCATGATTAATGTTCAACAGGTCCCAAACCCAAGGGTAAAGTTTTTTTTACATCTAACCTGTGACCTGGCAAACGTTAATCCATGGAAAAATAATGTTTGATCATTTTTATCGCATTACTTCAACACTATACTCATCTCAATTTACAAAAGTACAGTGTATGGCACTATATTTTGCTGCTGTTTCACAGTCAACAGTAGGTGATTGGACATATAATCTTTGTGTTCCAGGGCAGGGGCGGATCCAGGATCTCTTGAAAGGGGGGCTCATATGTATAAAGGTGTGTGTGTGGGGGGGGGGGGGGTCGCTTTGCTAATTTTATCTCATTTTTCTCAAATATCCCATGAAAATGAAATAATTTGGTCTCATTGAGACCAAATTATTTCATTTTCATAGGATATTTAAAAACCTGGGGGTGGGGAGGGGGTTCAAGCAAACCCCCTGAACTCCCTCTGGATCCGCCAATGCAGGGAGCAATAAATGGATCAGCTGCATTGGCCAAGAACGATTGTACTAAAGGTTTCAAATCTGTGCATCAACACCATGTGAATTGCCGTTGTTAATACATGTACATGAGTTTGTGACGGTTGAAACATGACTGTTAAATGTGTATGTTTATACAGTGTATCTTTTATTGATAGTCCACTGTTTTACATCAAATATCTCACACTGCTTGATGTGCAAAAGGATGCCAGTCACAGGTGCGATAAGAAAGTTATTGTATGATTTGTGTGTCTGTACAGGCAATTATATGGCGTTTTGATGGTAGGCCGATAATGGCCCTCTTTTAGTGGCATTTCGATCATCTCTCCATCACCTCAAAAAAAAAAAAAAAAAAAAAACAACATCAGTATTGGACCCCCTTTCTGAGAAAATTTTCTGGATCCGCGCATGCATACAGACACACAAACTATACAACATACACTGAAAACTTCACTTCTAAATTGGTACACTACAAGACAAGGTGGGAATAGGAGAAAAAGGGAACAAAAGTCTAAGAATAAGGGGATCAAGGGAACTATGTCATGACAGACAGAAGTCTGTGGAAAATGTAAACACAAAAGATTCAACATTTTGAATTGTGAAGCAAAGAAAATAGCTTGTACTCAAATGAAGACCCATTTAACTCGTTTCTTTGCTGCAAGCATCAAACTCTCGTCTGCTGATAGCCTTTGCGAAAAGTCTGGACCCAGATCAGGCGCGAAAAAATGTCGCGCCTGATCCGAATCCAAACTTTTTGACACTATGACGGTACTCCTGAAGGAATTTTCGGGAAAAATTGATTTTGAGAAAAAAGTCAGCAGACGATAAAAAAAATGCAAAATTACCCAGCATGCAAAGATATAACAATAAACATAAAGGGTTTTACCTGCTGGTGGCGTTCATTTTCGTCGAGGCGACAGTTCTGTTTCTCGTTCCCTCCGCTATTCTTTCTTCGATTTCTATGTAATTGCCAACAGCAACTGTCTTCAGACCTTCAGCTAAAGAATAAGACATTGCATTTCAACTTTGAACACAGAAACAGGCCTTTAGTTAAGAGTGCTTACCAAAAAATTAACTTTCTAATTCTAATAAATGTGATTATTAAAGATGAGTTTCTTTTTTTTGGATACACGCCTTAAGTTATGAGTACATACCAAAAAATATTAATTTTCTTATTTCTCAACCAAAACATATGTTGTGGGTACTCAAAAGAACCGTCTCAATGAGACGGTTCTTTTGAGCACCCTAAACATATGCTCCTACTGATGGATTAGAAAATATTTACAATTTTACGCTCAAAAATTTTGTTTATCTAATCCTATGCAGAAAACAGTGTTAACTGTGCATAGCATTAATTTAAGAAATGAATTGAGCCGCAACCTGTGATTTCCAACAACAAGTGCGGATCCAGAGGGGGACAGGGGTCGGGACCCCCCCCCCCCTTAAAACCACAAGTTATATGGTTTTCTATAGGGAATAAGCAACGAAAATTCCTGGATCCGCGCATGAACAATGTGGCATTTTGACAAGTGTAGACTCAGATGAGCCTGTCCTTTTAAGCTTAGAAACACCAAATGATGTTCAGTCAGTAGCTTAACACTCATAGAATTTTCAAGCGACTAGCAAAGGCTCTGATCAGACTGCGCGTAAGCGCAGGCTGATCTGAGGCTTTGCTGGTCGCACATACCGCATTGTTGGAAATCCTATGCCACGGCTCATATTTCCTTTTTTCGGGTGTTCATAGATGGATGAACACCATGCCCTCTGTCACATTAAACTTGAACGGAACCCATGGCATTAACCCACAGGTTTAGATAAGCAAAATTTTTGAGTGTAAAATTGTAAATATTTTCTTACCCATTGGTTTTAGAACATGTTTTGGGTGCTCAAAAGAACCGTCTCATTGAGACTGTTCTTTTGAGTACCCACAACATATGTTTTGGTTGAGAAATAAGAAAATTAATATTATTTGGTACGCACTCTTAACTAAAGGCGTGAAACCTTAAAAAAAAGACACTCATCTTTTATAATAACATTTATATAGAATTTATTTATACTTTGAAAGTTCTTTGGTGGGCCTTGAGGAGTTTGGGAGTGGAGGAGTGGACTGTAGGTGTCATCCAGGGCATGTATACAGATGCCAAAAGCGGCCTCCGCATCAACGGATAGTACGGCGAGGAGTTTGGGGTTGGAGTCGGTGTGCATCAGGGATCTGTTCTCAGCTCCTTGCTTTTCATACTTGTGCTGTAAGCTCTGTGGCGCCAGTTCTGTACTGGTGTGCCATGGAAGCTTCTGTATGCCGAAGACCTTGTTTTAATGGCAGACTCACATATGGAAAGAAGGTATGGAACGCAAGGGACTGAGAGTCAACATGAAGAAGACAAAGATCATGGTCTCGGGACCGGGGCTTGACCTCCTTCGTGACTCTGAAGTGTTCCGCTGTGCAGTCTGTCGGAGTGTAGGACATAACTACAAATATGTAAGTGTAACACTGATGCCCCCGCCCGGGGCCAGTGCAAGAGAGAAAAAGTCTTCCTATGAGACGGGACATACGTAAAGGGACATGACATACGGAATGGGACGTACAGAAAATGGTGATGCTTTTCTCGTCTGCTGAAATGTTTAAGAAGCCTCTATGGTAAACAGTGTTGACCCAGATCAGACTGCTCCTATCTGGGTTCACGCTAGGCAATTATTTGCAGCAGACGACTTCAGCAGACAACATTTTCAGATGCATTTTTTTCTTGGCGCTTTAAGGGTTATAGCAAAAAACAACAACATTTGATTAGAGCTTACCATAAAATCCTAATTTTGGATGCTGTCGAACTCTAAGCCCACTCTTCGAGGCTTGTGAGTCGAGTAAGTCACGGACCTGTTCGTTGTAGATTTCCAGCATATTGAAGGTCACCTGAAACAGACATGTAGTCATATAATTAGACTATTCGCTGGCAACTTCAATATTCATATCTGGGCATGGTTCGGCTATTTCATCTGCTAAGGAAGGGAAATCAGGTTTTATTTATAATTTTGGTAAAGAGTTAATAAGCTTTTTGAGCCTAGCAAACGTGCATGCATTTCATGAAAATCCTAACCATATACCCACTGAACTCACATTTATTAACCTTTAAAGCGCATAATCACAAAATGTATGTTTTTGTCATCCACTAAACTATTTGAAGCCTCATAGATAAACAGTGTGGACCCAGATCAGACTGCTCCTATAGGAGCAGTCTGATATGGGTCCACAATATTTTCCTCCCTGCTTATGTTAAATAGACATTTTCAGAATCAGTTATTTTGCTGGCGTTTTGAGGACTAAATAATGACTGAGCTTGTAGCACAAGATGATACAGTTACTTTTGAATAAAACTACGCATATTTTCATCTTTTACCTATGCCTAAGGTTTACCAGTCCTAATTACGCATGCATGAGGCGCCGCCTTTACAGTAAGCGAAAAGTCAAGTAATACTACATTTACTTTTACCTTTTCGAATGCTAATCACGACCAAATGTCGTCTGCTGCATGTTGTCTGCTGGCCCTTTTAAAATGTTTCTGTAGCAAACAGCGTGGGCCTGTGCAGTCTGATCAGTGCCTTTGTTATTCCCAATCCGAAAAGTATAGCAGCTATTCAACCTTGCTCCATGTAAAATTTAACCCTTAAAGCGCCAATCACAACTGCAGCAGACGACAAATTTCGTGACATCCTTCCTAATTTTCGATAAAAATAGGGTATGATTTTTCATCAGAATTGTCTGCCAGCAGACAATTCTCATGAAATATCATGCCTTATTTGTTATTTTTGAAAAAAAACCGCAAAATTTGAAATTGTCTTCTGCTGCAAATTACAGGTGGCGCTTTATTGGTTAATATTCTAGCTAGTCTTTTGGAACCCACAACATATGTTTTGGTTGAGAAATAGGAAAACTAAATTTTCAGTTACGCACTCTTATCCTGGGGCCTGTGATGAGATAGAAGTTTTGTTTGTTTGTTTGATTTGATTCTTTACGTCCCATCAACAATCTTTCAGTTAAACAGGGACAGGTCTTCCTGGGTTGAATCAGTACTAAGTTAGGATAAATGCAGAGAGATAGATGTTAAATACCTGCCTCTTAGAAATGACTTCTGAGAAGAGGCATTAACTCTTAGCCTACAAGTGTCGTCTGCTGATAATCTTTGCAAACAATTTGGGCCCAGATCAGGCCTGACAAAATGTCTGGCCTGATCTGGATCCAAACTGTTTGACACTTTGATGGTAGTCATAAAGAATTCTGTTTAAAAAGTGATTGGAAAAAAATTAATAGACGACAAAAAAGCATGAAAAATTTCCAAGGGGGCATACTATCATATTCTTAGTAACATCACAAGAATCAAAGCACTGAGAGTACTAATGGGAATGGTTTCTTTAAAAGGCAAGAAAACCCTATTCATGACATTCTTCGCATCATAGGTTTAGATAAACAAACTTTTTGAGCGTAAAATTGTAAGTATTTTCTTACCCATCAGTTTTAACATAATTTTTGGGTGCTCAAAAGAACGGTCTCATTGAGACGGTTCTTTTGAGCACCCACAACATATGTTTTGGTTGATACATAAGGAAATTTTTTTGGGGTACGCGCTCTTAACTAAAGTCCTGTCGCATGCTGGATAATTTTAAATGCTTTTGCTGTAGTCTGCTGGCTTTTTTTCAGAATGTGGGTTCTGATCCTGATCCAAACCATTCGGACACTCTGAAAGCGTTCCTGAAATATTTTTTTTGCAAAAAAATAATTTTTCAAATGGTTTAACTAAAAGTCTGCTTCAAGACATTAAGGGGACCCTTTTGAAAAAAAAGTCAGCAGATGATAACAAAAGCATGGAGTATTACCACAGGTAGGCAGCAATCGAAAACGTTATCAACAATCTAGGAACGTGGATCAAAAATCGATAGAAACATTGTTTTCGATTGCCATTTGTTGCCAGTGGGGCGACAAATGGCAATCAAAAACACTGTTTCTATTGATTTTGATCTATGTTCCTCGATAGTATTTGCATTTTCGATGGCCGCCAACCCGGTGTGATTACCCAGCATGCAAAGATTTTTGCGCGGAAACTCCCAGAATTACCTCATATTCTTCCGGTGCCCCAGCAGCTTTCTTCTCTTCCGTGACTTTGAACAGTGTCTCACAGTACAGGGGCACTATACCTGCAATAGAAAATTAACTAGTGTCTTAAGTGGCTGAAGGAAAAAATGTCGGACAGACATATGTATAGTTAGCCTGGCCACAGGCTCTGAGTTCTAGGAAAACTGCTGCTACTGGACAAAAATTTTCTCTGATATAATCTCCCATCTTTGCTCTAACTCAGCCCTATCAGAGAGTTAGACACTATTAGATTAAAAAAATGTAATATAAAAGTTGCAGTTGTTTTTTGTAACATGATAAAATTATCAGTTAGATGGGAGCCAGTCTAATGTATAGTGACTAAAAGCAAACCACTCAATCTTTGGACCTAAATTCAAGTAAGGTACGTTATTGTGCTACATAGGATTTACCTATCTTCATGGATCTGCAGCATCCTCTCACGAATATTAACCCTGAAAACATCTAAGGCCAAATAAAAAAGTATGTGCGGTTCAGGTTACACTCTGAAAAATATCAGGGTAGGTTGGTTGGATTCTTTTTTTTCTTTTAACTTTTTCTTGAAACATTCAGACCTGCTTGGAAATGTATTAAATAAGTCAAAACTTTTATAAAAGGGTCTATTTTTGAAGATATAACCTTGTTTTAATCCTTTTATTTACACTAGATTTCCGTTTCAGATGGTCATTTTGATATGTATTTTTTCTCCAAATTCTGAAGTTGGAAGGGAATAGCAGAACAAAATTATTTTGTTCTGCTATTCTTTTCCAACTTCAGAATTTGGAGAAAAAAGTTTAGGGTAGGGGGTATAAATTTAGGGTAGGTCAGGTAACCTGAACCACACATATTTTTTTCTTGGCCTAAGCTGGCTGTTATCAGCCAGACAGACAGTGAAATGCCGATGGTGGCCTGACACTGTAAGCTAGCTGGGCCGTGCATATCCCATACCATAGTTAACAAAGATGTGATTCTTACTACAAGGCATGAACTCTCTAACTTTATTAGATGAGTTATCTCTGAGATAGAATATATATAAGGATCTCAAATGAGTGTGAGGGTAGGATAGAAAAATCCGTCCCAAGGATCACCATTTGGCATCACGAGGCTTGCTGAATGATGAAAAACGGTGATCCCGAAGGAAGGATTCTTTTTCTTGCTCACCACTGTTTTTTATCTTAAAATAAGCTTTCAGAAGTCCCTGAAAACACTAAGATGCAGTTTCACATGATGACGTCACTTAAACATAACAATGGCGTCACTTGACGACCATGATCCTGAGTTCCAATACAACCAATGTATGAAGCCCTCATGTGACAGCCTGAGTAAGATTTTCTATCCCAGGGTAAAATCTCAGATATCCTTATCGGGTGTGCAAGAAATTCTTATCCCTACCTATGTCATCTTACCCAGACTGTCATGTGTGTGCTGTATAATGGAACTCACGTGCATGGTCGTCAAATGACGTCATTGTTACATAGGTTTAGATAAACAAAGTTTTTGAGCATAAAATTGTAAATATTTTCTTACCCATCAGTTTTAACATATGTTTTTGGGACAGTTCTTTTGAGTACCCACAACATATGTTTTGATTGAGAAGAAAGAAAATCATTTTTTCGGAACACACTCTTAACTAAAGTCCTGTTTTTAAGTTCAAGTGATGTCATCATGTCATGCCACATCTAAGTGTATTCAGGAACTTCTGGAAGCCTTTTTTAAACATATTAAAAATGCAAGTATTTAATGGTGAGGAAGAAAAAGAATCCATTATTCGTGTGAGGTTAGGATAAAAAAACTGTCCCTCGAAATCAGCTTTTGTCAGCACTCATGATGCCAAAGTGTGATCCCTAATTGTGACTGATTTTCTATCCCACCCTCACACTCATGATAGATCATGATAGATTCTTATAACATAGCCATTGCCAGGGAGAATGTAGTCTGGATACTAGTAAATGGGTACATTGGCAAACAGTGAAGACCCAGATTAAACTCCGCAGGGTATACAGGGATTTTTTGGTGTTCTCAGGGAATTTAGGTGCATTTTTCCAAATTTTGAAAAAAATCCCAATCATCAAACAAGAAGGCCCTTGGGCCCTGGGTCTCTAACCTGAGAATGACTGATCAGTGGAGTGGAACCATTTGTGAAATTTTGGTAGAGTGTATCATGAGGAACAGTTCTGTGAGATTATATTGAATTTGGGTCAGTGGTTCAGGAGGAGATGTCATTTCTTATCTGGAGCTCTGGCAGTCCTCCTGTTTGGTGGAGCAGAACCATTTATGTAATTAAGAAAGAGGGCATCATGGGGAACATTCATGTGAAGTTATATGAAATTTGGACCAGTGGTTCAGGAGGAAATGTCGTTTAAAGACATTTCTTATCTAGAGCTCTGGCAGCCACTGAAACCATTTGTGCAATTTTGGAAGAAGGTATCATGAGGAACAATTCTGCGAAATTATTTTGAATTTGGACCAATGGTTCAGGAAAAAATGCCGTTTAGAGTTATTACTTATCTTGAGCTCTGGCAGCCCTTTTGTTCAGCCGAGCATAACCATTTGTGCAATTTTGGTAGAGGGTATTATGAGGAACAATTCTGTGAAATTATTTTGAATTTGGGTCAGTGGTTCAGGAGATGTTGTTTAAAAGATTTCTTATCTGGAGCTCTGGCGGCTCTCCTGGTCGCTGGAGCGGAACCATTTATGCAATTTTGAAAAAGGGCATCATGGGGAACATTCATGTGAAGTTATATGAAATTTTTGGACCAGTGGTTCAGAAGAAGATTTTGTTTAAAGAAAAAGCTCAAAAACAAAAACAATTTTTTTGAAGATTGGGAACACACACACAAGCAACATGGTGACATTCTCCTTCAATTTAATGGCAATAGTATACTTAACACCAGAACAAACGCAACTTTTACAATATAACCTACTCTAGATTTAAAGCTCTTTTAGCATTCGTATTAAATGAAAAGCATGAAACTATGGTCGCGATATCAAGACACTATCCTTTTGGTACTGATAAAGCAGTCTAGGTAAGCCAGACTGCATGTTGTGATAAAAGGACACAACTCCAGTACTTAAAATAAAAAAAGCAAAATCGCCTTATTTATCAGGACATCAGATCTTGATACTGCCTGGCTGTTTTGGTTTCAAACTTTTTGCAAATCTTAATAATACTCTACGTTTTAACCACACACAACTGGAAAAATGTGTCTTGAAGCTTGACCTTTTTAATTGCCACCAAAGTTTGAGCATGAAAACCGAAAGTTGACAAAAATGTGAAATTTTCGATGGTTGATTTTGTGATAAATCATAACCATAGGTAATGCCTACACAACTTATGTATGCCATTTACGAAATGATTCAATTTTGTTGAAGTTTTAGTCATTTCTTTAATTTAGCGAAAAATATGCCAAAAAATGGACTTTAAAACATTATTTTTAGGCCCTTAGGTAAACAGAGTTTTGTCTTGTACTCCATATTTTTGTTGTTTGAGTGAAACCTGAAATTAAGTAGAATTAAAATGAAAAAAGGTTAAGAATTTATTTGATGAATTTGGCATTTTTCACCAAAATTTTTAGCAGTTGTGCGAAATCAAGCTCAAGTTTTGCTAAAACATTCTTGTACGTTAGACAAGCTTGTAAATACACAGACAAAGGGAATTATGTTGCAATGTATAGGAAAAAATAATATTTGTATCAGTTGCGTTTTTAATGGCTTTTAATATATGTGTGATAGCTAATTTGTTTTTATTGACCAAAAGTGACATAATTGTGCACTATAACAAATTTCCCAATTTATGGGATTACCATGTTCATTTTCCCAATCTGAAAGGCCCCAGGACCCCTTCCCAAAATTGGAGGATTGATTTATCTACTTTTATCACACATAAAGAAATAGGAGTCATCTACCTTTATCCCTTTATCAGACAATGATATTTACCTTTATTTACACCATAGCCAACCATCGACCAACTCTTCCCGGACCCGGTTTGACCATAGGCAAAAAGGGTTGAGTTGTATCCCTCCCAAGCATTGTCTAACACAGCCTGGCCGAGTTCGTTGTAGACTTTTTTCTGGAAGAGAGCAGAGAGGTATCCAAATTGTTAACTCTGCATGCTGGGTAATTTTTCTTGCTTTTGATGCTGTCTGCTAACTTTTTTCAAAATCAACTTTTTTGGAAAATTCTTTCAGTAAGACTATCAGAGTGTCAAAAGGTTTAGATCCAGAACAGGACCAACATTTTGTCGGTCCTGATCTGGGTCCAAACTATTTGCAAAAGGCTATCAGCAGAATGCCACTAGCAAGCAAAGCGCAGTGGGCTGTTGTCAGGCCCACCAGGGTTTACCTGTTGGATTTCTTTTGCTCCAGTATTCAGCACCATGTACTGTTGAGTCTTTATCTTTGCTTTATCTCCTTTTTATATCTTGATTTATATGTTCTAGGAGATAATTCATGGATAAATTAGGGGTCTTTCATGCAAACCAAACATCTATGTGTCTTGATACACATCTGAACTAAGGGTGAGGTTAGGGCTGTGAAACTAGTATAAGCCCTCCAGTGAAAGTAATTTTTACTGACCGCTCCAAGGCCGTGCTTCTTTTGTGGATCATTTTTGTTATTTATGTTTCCTGTTTGTCTTGTTTTCTTGTCTGTTCAATGCAGGCTTGTGGTCACCTGCTGGGAAAGGGCTGATCTCTTGGCTCTCTTGTATGTGATGTTTTATTGTGTTTTTGTCACTTTCCCATGTCCTGTCCTGGGTCAGGTGTGGTACTTGGTTGTATTGATTCCTGATCTTTGCCTTCTTTCTTACTTTAATTCCAGTCCTCACCAGTGTCACTGTCACACATTTTGTCTTTGAGCAAGATTATTATTGGTTCAACCCAGAAAGACCTGTGTCCCGACATAACTGAAAAATTGTTGACTGGGACATAAAGAATCATTTTTGTAGAACACATGCTGTAATTGACCTAATAAGGGTCAAGCTCTCTACCACTAAACCCCTATTGAAAAGGTGTTCCCTGGTGGGATGATACAAGTAGTCCAAGACTGAATGCTGGCTGGGCATGGTTAGTATACAAAGACACAGGTTTAGATAAGCAAATATTTTCAGCGTAAAATTGTAAATATTTTCTTACCTGTAATATTTAGCATGTGTTTTGGGTGCTAAAAAGAACCGTCTCATTGAGACGGTTCTTTTGAGTACCCACAACATATGTTTCAGATGAGAAATAAGAAAATTAATTTTCTGTTACATACATTAACTAGTAAAGTCCTTCAAAGAGCTAAAAATTACCTGATCAGCAAATTTCTTTCCATTCGCATGTGATGTGTCTGGTCCATAGTACCCTGATGAGTCTTCTTTACAGCCGTCATGTGACCAATAGCTGAAGTCGAAGGTGAACTTTTTCACGTCATTCTCTCCTGAAGGGTCCGTTATGGCGGTAGTAGCACCTTGCATATCAATAATATTTTGAGCATTTCTATCTCTTTCACGACCATTGTGAGAAGTGTTAAGGAATTTAAGTCAGCTTTAAAATATGATTTGTGTTATGCTAGCTGAGACCCAATAAAAAATATGTGTGGTTGAGGGTCCAAATGCCTAAGGTAGGCAGGCAACCTTTTTCCAAATTTCAGCACTTAGCCTAGGCCAAATAAAAAATGTTTCTCAGGCCCTCCCTCATCTGTTTCAAATGCCCCTCATCTGTCTTTTTTCAGACTTAAATAAAAAAAAAGTGGCCTCATATGTTTTTGTGGGAAATAAAAAATAAAAATAAAAACCTGCCTGCCTCATCTGTTTTTCAAAAAAACACTTGTTTATTTTTTTTTTAGCCTTATTCTTTCAGATGCAAGCATAAAGAGCATTCTGCAATACTTTCGACCTTCATTAAGCTACCATTTGTTAAGACCTTGGTTTTGTATATTTTTGAGTGGCCAATTTAGACAGGTTTTACTGTATATTCACATATGCAGTAGCACAATGAATGACATAAATAGAGGATCTTACACTAGTGCTCATGTTTTATTGAATTTATTAACTGAGTTATATAGAGAAAAGAGATAAAATGCAAGACTCACATTTTATCACTTTTTCACAACGAGTTTAATAAATTCAATAATACAGGAGCATGGGTGTTTGTTTATCACATGACCCTATCATTAATCAAAAATCACATTTTGGTAAGAAAATGTTAAGATTTTGTCATTTTTTATGCAACCTAACATTATAATGGATGTCAGTATGTAACATCATGAAATCTGTAAATCACTAGTGGTTAACTGATTTTATTGAATAGCGTTATATCACTCCCAGATGCGCAATGTCATATGATAAAACAATTTACCGTATTTAACCTAATGAGCCAACTATGTGCATACCTTTTTTTTTCAAAATTTTCTATACCCTCTTTTGAAAACAATGTGATTGGGTAAATCCTATGAAACCAGCTGATCAGAATCCACACTTTTCACGTATGAAAAAAACGCACTTAAAATTGCACCATTGCTGACCCACTGCTCAGAAATTCATAAAAAACAATGCCATGTGCATATCTTTTTTAGTTTGTGTAGTTGCAGGATTCCTTTTATAGGAGGTCAGCCCTTTCCCAGCAGAATTAAGCCTAGAAATAAAATTTTAAAAATACTGGAGCAAAGAATCCTAAAATATCAACCCTTATCATGTACTACACTTCTCCCCAATTTTAAACCAAATACCTTGCAGTATTCCAGAACCTAATTAACATGTTCAGTGATTTTATTTGGCCATTTTACCATCTTATATGATCTTATATGGGAGTCATTCCCAATCCAAAAATGGCCTTTATTTTCCCAATTCATGTATTTTAGCATTTATTTTCCCAATTTTTATGAAATATTTTCCCAAATGTTCAGGAAAAGGTAGCTTCCCAAAATCCCAAATAAAATCACTGATGTTTATAGTACCGGCAGGGCAGAAAACATTGTAGATCCTGATTGACCGGCTTCTGAGGCAACTAACTTTAAAAACAATTTCTGAGGCTCTGACTGAGCTCCCTTGGTTCCAATCATATACATTGGATCAACATGTGTCATTCAAAATATGTATATGCCTTTTTGTGTAACTATCTCTTAAAAATACTGGCATGATCGCATGCGATCATTACGCCAGGGAGTGCGAATTTGGAATTTTGAACAAAAAAAAAAACAAAAAAACAAAACAAAAAAACAAGAAAAATCTTTGGGCTGTGTTCTGACTAAGTGAGGAGTGCCTAAACTCCTCAGTAGTCTGGGAATTGACCACCGAAGGAGAAAGACCATTCCACTATGGAATAGTTCGGGGGAAAATGAGTTCTTCAGGGCATCACTGTATGTCTGGTATCTTCAATATTTGGCACTGTGTGATGCCCTGGTGGATTTCAAACTGTGAGCAGGGGTCAGGTACTTGTCTTTTTCTATAGACACAGCACCAGAATTTTTCTTATGATATTGACATATGTGACAAAGACAAGACCAATCTCCCAGGAGCAATATGGAAAAGACCAACTGCTCAGCAAGCATAAAACCTAGCTTGGGCCACTATTGGCCCACCAGGGAAACACCATCCAAATGGCGTTTGGTTGGCAGACTAAAAGTGGCCCTCTTTTATATGCCTACTGGGATGGTGCAATTATTGAAATGCTTATCCCTGTTTTATAATGAAAGTAAATTCCTAGATTCTAAAACTTCTAATTAGGTAGTGATCAATCTATATGTATACAGCTTACCTATATTTCTAATTCCATTTTCTTAGAGCTCAAAGTGCCTTACAGAGACGCCCAACTCTTACTCACACATTCTAATTATCTAAAACAAACGGTCCAGTGTTGTGCAAAGCTGTGCATGTTGGTTCATGCAAGCGTCCCCCAATTCATATTCTCAACATGAAATTACTCTCTCCTTTATCATTTAGATCGATTTCTCGTATAAATAATACACATACTTTCTCGCGATAATAGTAAATCCAACATAGATAAAAATGTTAAAACTGACGGAAATATTGACAGGCTTATCTCTCTCGTTCAATATCAAGTGCCCGTTTCAACGATAAGAGCTAGCAAATACCAATAAAAAGGATATAAATGGTCGTACTCGAACCGCCACCTTAACATTCTCCTCTGGCATGATGAATGTTTAGTTTGATTTTATTCCAGTACACTATGATTGTTATCTATTTCATTCAAAATAGTCAATAAATTGTCCACGTCGACCTCAAGTATGTTCGGTGGCGGCCATATTGGAAACATGTATACACAAATGTTTTGAGTTATTTGATTGGTTGCTAGGGGCGCTACAGCTTCGCGCTTCCGATTTCGTTGAACCGTTCACGTGCTCTGACATTCGATCAGGTTTTAACCCTTAAAGCGCCAAGAAAAAAATGCATATGAAAAATTACGTCTGCTGAAGTCGTCTGCCGCAAATAATTGCCTAACATTACTGACTAATTTAAGTATAGAAGCAAACAGTGTGGACACAGATCATACTGCTCCTATAGGAACAGTCTGATCTGGGTCCACACTGTTTGTCATAGAGGCTTCTTAAACATTTCAGCAGACGAGAAAAGCTGACGACTTTTGTTGCGATTGGCGCTTTAAGGGTTAAATTCATTACGACTCATTAACACTTTCAGTCATGAAATTGTTGCGCTGTCAAAGCAAAGATCCGACAAAATGGAGAAATGCAATAGGGGAGACCGGGGCAAAATGATCCACTTTTTTAAAATATGTTTTCCTGCTTCTATGACTGGTTATTGCTTTTAAATGTATAATACACTGTCAAGTATTAGCTACAACTTGAGAGAAAGAAACACAGACATAACAAGATACAAGATACAAGATACAAGAAACTTTATTTTCCGTCGGTTATAGTAGGCCTACAACAAATAACATTAGCTACAAGAGCTATTTTCCGACATAACAAATGTAAAAATTAACATGTAAAAGCAGCTGTTAAAAGAGAGGCATTGGTTATCACATATATATGAGTAGTTTACATACATATTAAATTATTATAAAGCTATGGCAAGGATTTTGATTTTAAATTGCATGCATAAAACACATTAAAAGCTATAAGCACATATTTACAGGTTTGGTTATAAATACATCATGCATTGTAATTTGTTTGAGTTAACCCTTGAAGCACCGACCACAACAAAAATGTTGTCTGCTTCTCTCATCTGCAGAGTTGTTTCGAAGCCTCATTGACAAACAGCGCAGACCCAGACCAGACTGCTTATTTTGGAGCAGCCTGATCCGGGTCCACAACATTTGCCATCTGCACTCAAAATACGTCAACAGCATCAGGAAATCATATGCAGCAGACGACTTTATCAGACCACACTTTCGGCTGCATTTCTGTCAGCGGTTTAAGGGTTAAGATTTGAATTTTTTTTTTACGATGCACTGCTAACTAGAAATAAAGGTCTCCCTTTAATGTCAAAAGGTAAGACAAAGACACTGCATCGAAAGTGATGGTATATTCTTAAAGATCATGGTATCTTTAAGATGGAGGGCGCTATCATGCTAAAGGCCTTACGTGCGAAAAGCGAAAGGCACAGGAAGCCCTGATCAGGCGAAAAAATAAGACACCTAGCATGCTGCATAAAATTAAGCTATGAACTTAAGTTACTGATTAAGGATATTCATGTGGACAATATGGCGTGGTGACTAAAATCTGCGGGTGCTTTGAATTTCGAGCTGTAACAAGACTAATGTGCTCTGTGGAGGGTACACAATATGCACCTCGAGAGAGCATATTGTGTATGGAGCATTTTGTGGCTCTACAGTGCTCTTTTGCTCCGAATTTCAGAAATAATCATAAGAGTTGCATAATATAGGTTATATTTTTGTTACTGAATGAAATAAAAGCAAAAAATAAATAAGTCAAATATTACCTTGAAGTTAGCCAATTTTTGTCTATCCACTCTCCCATTTGTCTTCATCATAAATTTAAGCTTTTTGCACGAACATGTAGTGTAATATGTGATCTAGCAAACACGGAATATAAAATTTCCAAAATTCATTTCACATATGTCACTATTCTTGCTGATTCAATAGCACCTAATCCTCATACGATAGCCATTGGCAATATTATACATGTCAGTTATACAGGTAAGTTTAGTACTTTACACACACACACACACACGTCTACTAATCTTTCTACTTCATAGCGAAATACAAAAACCGTGTGAGGGCTAAGCGGGTCTCGATTCGTGCATGTATCATCGTATTCTCGTGTCACTATCTATATCATAGCAATTTGGTAGAGATGCACAGGCTTGGCTGAGCTTTCGTTGCTCGATAATGCGATAGGTTCCATAAGCTCATGTGCTGACTCATATATAGCTTGTGAGTTTTACAGTGCTTTTATAGTGCTGGTTAAAATCCAGTTTTGAGGCCCTGTCACATTACATAACATAGGTCCAGATAGGCATTTTTTTCAGCGTAGAACTGTGAATATTTTCTTATCTATAAGTCCAAACATTTGTTTTGGTGCTCAAATGAATTGTCTTCTTGAGAGGGATCTTTTGGGAAGCCACAGCTAATGTTTCCTTTTTAAATAAGAAAAATAAGTTGTGAAATCGCATGTGCGGATCCAGAGGGGGATATGGAGTCCCCCCCCCCTGGAAAATCACAAGTTATATGGGTTTCTATAGAAATTACCCATTGGACCCCCCCCCCTCCATGGAAAAAGTTAAAAGTTACCCTCCTCCCTTGAAAAAGTTGGACCCCCTCTGAAACCTTTAAAAATAATAGTTTTCTTTGAAATAACCATTGGACACCCTCTGTAAAACTGTAAAATAAGCTGAGGACTAAAAAACAAAAACAACGTTGTCAGAGCTATTTTCTGGCAAGTGGACCTGGACCCCCTGGCAATAATCCCTGGATCCGCGCAAAAATTGCATTATTATTTAGAGGCCTGCTCAATGTGAGTCTGCATTCCCTGATTTGATTCTTACTTACCTGTACATCCTCACAGTCTTATCAGAATGCAAGTGAGGATGACCAGTAAATACCACAATCACAGACCAATTCACCAGAGGCACAAAACAATAGCTGTCACACGACAGCAATTGCACAATAAGAGATAAGCAGCTCTGATGATTGCATAAGTGTATAGTGCGTTACAGAACAAGGACCTTATTTTGTGTCTTAGGTCTTATTTTACTTCAAATGTCCACAGAGACTCTATCAGGCTGGACACGTTGGGTCATTGCTGGTTGCATCATCGGCATTAAAAGTTCTGCTATTATAGCTCTTTTTTCATTTGTGTGAGCTGCTTGTAACCATGTTTCTGTATTATTATATTTCCACTGTTCAACCACTGTCACGATGCTTTGTGTGCTTCTATTAATCTGCTTGTTCTTAGTCCAAAATCAGCCTGCGCACAAATACATTAAATGGGTAGTGTGAGCTGGCAAGGGAGTGCCTACGTGTACGCAAAAAATGCATGCGCGTACCACTCTGCGCAACCAGTATAGTTTCTTAAGCCACTAACTTTGATTTTCTGAAGGATAAACTGGAAATATTGTATTAACTCTTTGCCCCCCCCCCCCCCCCCCCCTGGAAATGTTATGATACTCCTTTGTCGTCTGCTGCTTTTGCTGTTGTTGTTGTTTTTTGTTTTTGTTTTCAAAATCATCTTTTTCAAAATAATTCTTTTAGGAATACCATATGAGTGTCAAACAGATTGGATCCAGATTAGGCCCCACGTATTGTCTGACCTGATCTGTGTCCAATCTGTTTGCAAAGGTTATCAGCAGATGACACTCAGAAGGTAATGCAATAATGGCGTGTCTTTGGAGCTAGTTTAAGCCATGCGAATGCTCTAAACCAGGGCTTTGCCCCCTGACCACAATCTAGAGTGCATATTCTATAAAAAAATTTGTCTCAGGCTGGTATCAAAAGAGATGACAACTGAGCTGCCACCTTTTTTTCTATTATTATACATCACTCTCATTTTTAAATACATTTTTTATCTTTATGTTCTATTCATAGTAAAAATTAATTAAACTTAATGGATTACTAGTATCAGCTCAATTTTTACTCTTTTGTTTTCAGTGTATGGCAGTAATTACTCATACATTTTTCAGTGTGTTGCACTATGGGGATTGGCTGTATGTTGGTGGTTTGCTCGTTACTGGCCATGATTTTTGTTTTACGTCATTGTCATCCAGCAACTAAAAAGCTTTGTCCCCATGCAGAGGTCATGCTAGCTTTTCGCGACCATAGAATTATAACGACTTCCTCCAATAAGACAGAACCCAATGTAACCTATACGAATCGGCTTGTGCTTGTTCATCATAGGAATTTCTGCTCATAATTATCTCGAAGCAAATATTATTTGGAGAACAAAGGTATTCTTTGTATTTTCCTATGAAAGCAGTTGATTGGTAGCCCTGTTCACAGGTGTTGATATACATGTACATTACGCCTAGCCGGCTATTTTATGAGTGTTAGGTGCTATCGAATAAGCAGGATTAGTGACCTTGTGAAATAAATTTTGGAAATTTTATGAATTCGTTTTGCTGGATTGCATATCACACTACATGTTCGTGTAAAAAAAAATTATTTACGATGGAGATAAATTGGAGAGCGGGTAGGCAAAAATTGGCTAACTTCAAGGTAATATTTGACTTATTTATTTCTTGTTTTTATTTCATTCAGCAACAAAAATATAAACTATATTATGTAACTCTCATGATTATTTCTGAAATTCAGAGCAAAAGAGCACACTGGTCTTGTACAGCTCAAAAGTCAAAGCACCCGCAGATTTTAGTCACCACGCCATATTGGCCACATGAATATCCTTAAGACATGTCTGTAGGCTATTATAGGTAAAATGCTGATCCTGCAGCAAAGAATAAATAAAGCAAATAAACTAAAAAAATTAAATAACATGTGATCCAACTAAAAATAAAAAATATAACAGTAAACCATTAAACATGTTGACTAACCTCCCGAACCGCGACAGATGGCACATCTGCAGCTCGGGCCCGTCCAGGTGCGAATTTGGCGCCGAACTTCGGCAAACTCTGTAACTTTCCTCATGTCATTTGGAAGGGAGTTCCACACCCGGGCAGACTCGAACCTGAAAGAGCATTGGCCATTTGTGACGGTTCGGACTGTTAGAACCTTGATAGTATTTTCATACCTGAAAGCATAAGAAGAAGTTTTAAGTTGTACAAGGTCCCTTATGTATTCTGGTGTTAGATTGTTTATAAACTTGTATGTCTCTGCAGCAATACACCTGAGTCTATTTAAATGAAGAGTTGAGAGCTCGGCTTTCTCCAGCAGAGAGGCATAGCTTGATGTAAAATCGCTGAAGACAATTCTTAATGCTCTATACTGTAACTTTTCAAGTTTTTCTGTATTTGTTTTGCTGCAGAAGTGCCATACAAGTGGACAGTAATTGAAATTTGATTGGATAAAAGATCTAAAAATTTAAAATCTTGATTTTTCATTTAAAAATTTACTTAGTCTCTGTAAAACATTCAGCTGTTTAGCTGCTTTTTTGCACATTTTGGTTATTTGGGTGTCAAAATTGAGTTTGTAGTCCAGTTCTACCCCAAGGAGCTTTACATTTTCTTCACATGTGATATTTACCTCTGCAATTTGTATGTTTTTCATTTCTGCATAGGTTTTCTTTCCAACTGAAATAGCCTGGAACTTATCAGGGTTTGCCTGCATCTGATTAGTTCCAAACCAGTCCACTAGGATGATGCTCTCTTGTTGTAGAACTGATTTGAGAATGTCCAGGATTTTGTGACAGTATGACAAAGTATTATCATCTGCATAATTGTACATGGAGCAGTACTTTAAAAAGTAAAAAATGTCATTCATGAAGATATTAAAAAGTAAAGGTCCAAGTATGGAGCCTTGAGGCACTCCCTTGATTATCTTTGACCAGGTACTGAAAAAAATCTCCAATCTTGATAGACTTCGAGCTAAAAAAGGTCCTGCTCCCCCCCCCCCCCCTAGGGAATTTTGCAGACATAGCCTATCTTAAAGAAAATTTCAAGCCGCATCTTTTAAGAGATGTTTGCACTCTGTGCTCCGGGGCGTTAGTCTCTGACAGCCTGTTACATATGTTACTGTTACAAACTAAGGAAAAAAATCAAAATGAAAGTTTGAGCTACAGATAGAAGACATTAAACCATCTAATTATTCAAATTTCATATGTAGTTTGCAAGCTGGATGCCTAAGCTACATAAAAGCAGCATTTTAAACAAAATTACAGCCTTCAATGGTGTTATATGCGTTACATGGATTAAATTTCCCTTTGAAAGTTGAAATCGTGACTAACATCATTCATTTTACAGACAATTTGTGCATTTTTACAAGTGTTTTTAATCTTAGTTTACTAAAATACTCATTTGACCAATAGAAAAAACAAAGTTTTCTTTTCTATCTCAAATACCTTGTTTTATATGAGCTATTAAACAACCCTACCCCCAATTCTAAGTATCCAATTTTGGTATCTATTATTGAAGAAAAATATATAAAAATATTTGACGCTCGTGGATATCTTACATTTTTGGCACTGTCTTGCTAAGGCAATTAAGAATCATACATTTGCAAGTTTGACATCAGGATCAGAGCACTTATTTAAGTATGTAACGTATGTTACATGGCATAATGAATGAGCTAGGAAATTTTCTTGGAAGTAAGAGATGATATTTCAGAAAAATACCGTTTTTCACATGTTTTCCTATTAATATCTAGCCTCTGGTGCCTTAGTCTTAGTAATTACAGTTATTGCTGATAACAAGCCCATTGAATTGTGTTACCTATGTTATATATAACCTTTTTAATCACATATTTCCTTATGCCTATAATATTAAAATATATAGACATATTGATAGAAAATAATAGTTCTCATTTAAATGACACAATTCAATAAATATTCCTATTAAATAAAATTATTCAAAAACAATCTTTATTAAAGTCACCCTCACAATGTCTATCATTGTGTCTGCTTCTATGGCAAAATAATCACCCATTTCATCACAACCAGTAGGATCATGGCACTGTATAAGGACTGCAAACTGAGTACAATCTTGTTCCTCTCCACCCCTTTGGGAATTGTGCAGACATATCCTACCTTAAAGAACAATTCAAGCTGCATCAAATAAGAGATGTTTGCACTCTATTAACTAGGGGGTTAGCCTGTAATGGTATGATACGTATGTTACCATATCAATTTAAGAATAAATGAATTGAAAGTCTGAGAAACAGAAAGAAGACATAAAACTATCTATTTATTTGAATTATTCATGTAGTTTGCATGCTGAATACCTTTGATACATAAGAAAAGATTTTTTATTAAATATACAGCTTCCTATGGTGTTATATGTGTTACATTAATTAAGATTACTTTTTAAAATTGGTAATTGTGACAAACATCACTTATAAGCATTTCGTGTGATCCTCCTCTTTTGCCATCAAAAGACTTAATTTTCTTTGTATGTGTGGCCAGAGCCAGCCTCAAACAACTTGACTCAGCCAAACTTGAATCCTTAGCATTCTTCAAAAGCAGAAACAGCATGTCAGTGTCATGGGATCAAACACCTGATTTAATATGAGTTTAATGCCATTTCACATATATGCATACAATGGAGTATGACTCTGGTAAATATCTCTTCCTGTGAAGTGGCAAGAGCAATCTAACTGCAGCTGCATCTGCATCCGTGCTAGTCAAATGATAACTTTGCTCTGATTTTGCAAAATCTATGTCTCTACCATGTACCTCTAAGAATACTTTAAGATTTCTGACATTGGTCAAACAGAAATTTGATAGGCTGCTTTTTTGCATCATTTGCCATGGAACCTATCCAGTCTTTTGGTGCTTGAGTCCTCAGGTCTTAGATCAATAGTATTTTGCTGCGCCCAAAGAACTTTATAAGTTTTCTTTAGTTACAATGTTGACTCTTGATGGTTTTGGCAGACCGTCTGAAACAATTTCTGTTACACCTTGAAAGTTATCTGGTATAAGAGAAAGAATATGAAGTTGGACATTGCCATGAATTATGTTTGCAGTAGGTTTTTTTATGTCAGTACATTGAAGCATGTCTTAAAATAATGTAAAACCTATGATTTCTCAGTTTTTGCAGCAATATCATTAGCTGTTGCATTCAAAAGAAGGAAAGTAGACTATAGGTAGAATGGGATAACCAGTAGTTCTATATTATGCTCTATGAAAGATTTATACAGAGTAAACAAGTTGATAAGGTGCCTCATTTCATGATCCATTGAAAACACTTGCCTCTGACTGTGTAATCAAAAAGGATGTCACGACAATGCCCTTGCTCATTTATTATGACGAGTTATATATGTTACATCCTTTAATAAGCACTCTTATCTTAGAAACTTAGTGAATCATTGAATTGAAAGGGTCTATTTGCGCTCTGTTCATCCTGCATTGCATTGCTTTACCTGCTGTGATACATCTAGTTTGTTTATTTGAAGGGAAAGAGTTACCTCGGTTTCAGCACTTCAGAAGTACTAAGACTTCAAATAAGTTTTTGAATGCTTGGGGAAAGATAATAAGTGCAGAAACAGCATGTCAGTGTCATGGGATCAAACACCTGATTAAATATGGGTTTAATGCCATTTCACATACATGTATACAATGGAGTATGACTCTGGTATATATCTCTTCCTGTGAAGTGGCAAGAACAATCTAACTGCACTGAGCTGCCTCTGCATCTGTGCTAGTCAAATGATAACTTTGCTCTGATTTTGCAAAATCTATGTCTCTACCGTGTACCTCTAAGAATACTTTAAAATTTCTGACATTGGTCAAACAGAAATTTGATAGGCTGCTTTTTTGCATCATTTGCCATGGAACCTATCCAGTATTTTGGTGCTTAAGTTCTCAGGTCTTAGATCAATAGTATTTTGCTGCGCCCAAAGAACTTTATAAGTTTTCTTTCGTTACAATGTTGACTATTGATGGTTTTGGCAGACCGTCTGAAACAATTTCTGTTACACCTTGAAAGTTATCTGGTATAAGAAAAAGAATATGAAGTTGGACATTGCCATCAGTTATGTTTGCAGTTGGTTGTTTTTCTATGTCAGTACATTGAAGTATGTCTTAAAATAATGTAAAACCTATGATTTTTCAGTTTTTGCAGCCATATCATTAGCTGTTGCATTCAAAAGAAGGAAAGTGGACTATAGGTAGAATGGGATAACCAGTAGTTCTATATTATGCTCTATGAAAGATTTATACAGAGTAAACAAGTTGATAAGGTGCCTCATTTCATGATCCATTGAAAACACTGAAATTGAAACGACTTGCCTCTGACAGTGTAATCAAAATGGATGTCATGACAATGCTCTTGCTCATTTATTATGACGAGTTATATATGTTACATCCTTTAATAAGCGCTATTATCTAAGAAACTTAGTGAATCATTGAATTGAAAGGGTCTAATTTGCGCTCTGTTCATCCTGCATTTCATTGCTTTACCTGCTATGATACATCTAGTTCGTTTATCTGAAGGGAAAGAGTTACCTCGGTTTCAGCACTTCAGAGTAACTAAGACTTCAAATAAGTTTTTGAATGCTTGGGGAAAGATAATAAGTGCAGAGACATTATTAGATGAAAATATGTGGGTTGCATGTATGGAAAGGCTACATTTATAAAAGTTAACCAGCTAAGATATGATTCTTTATCACAGGAATATCAAAGTACATCAGTCCAGGTACTCATTGCTCTTAATGGCATAGTTTTCCTCTTTGTAAAGCTTTAGTCTTTCCCCTACTTGCAGAGTATCACTTGAAACACATACTCAAAGAGCCAACTATTAGGAATTCATATCAGTTTCCGAATGTTCCAAGCCATAAATGTAAAAATTGGAAAGTTGATAATGGCTCATCTATTTTGAGTGGACTGGTGGTAAAATTGAATAACAGTAAATGATTGAAACATTGTGTGATGATTCTACTAGTTGCAAGGAGGCGTGTGATAATAATGATTACCACAGAAGCAGACAACGACAAACGTTTAACATGAGTGTTAAATCGATGAGAAATAGTTTGGACCATTTCATTTATCGTATTTTCTTGTAAAATGTATAACTATCTTTTCTATTTGTGGCTCTATATATAGCATTATATGCACAGTATTAGGAAATGTGTCCAAAAGGTCATTGATAACATCTGTAAAAACAGTCCATGGGCTTGATAATCAGAAATGAATATAATTTCTAGTGTTTTGGCACCAAAGACTTATAAGTACACATCAAGTGTCCTGATCTTAAACTTAATGACATCTTGCAGATATATGAGCAAGACAGACTAAGAAAATGAAAAATATCCACATGCTGTAATCGCTTTCATGTGCTTTACTTAAACGGTAATAACAAAATTCGCTTCTCTGTAAAACTGGGAGTAGGGCTGTGTATTAGCTCCTATAAGACAATATATTAAAAATAGAAAAGCAAACTTGGTTTTTCCTATTCATCAATTGAGTATATGTTTGTAAAATCTAATAAGACAGTTTGAAACCAAGTCATAGAAGTTGTTTAACTAAATGACGATAGCCACAATTATAGCTTTTAAATTATAATTAGGTTCATGTAACGCACATAACACCACAGTTAGCCATATTAATGTTAAACAGCTTCCATCTGTAGTAAAGACATCCAGTATCAAGACTATAAGAATGTCAATTTATTAGATAATTTTAATGTCTTCTTTTAGTAGCTCAAACATTCAAATTTCTTATTCTCAAATTGATATAGTAACATATGTAACAAGCTGTTACAGGCTAACCCCCGACTTACAGAGTGCAAACATTTTTTATTAAATGCGCATTGAATGGTTAAATAAGATGTTATTTGTCTGCAGAATTCCAAGGGGGATTAGGATGGAGCAGGCCCTTACTCAGCTTTATGTCAAAATATTGTTTGATGATTTTACTTATCACGCTAACATATGTAACGCTCTCTGATCTTTAAAACTTGATGACAACTAGCAGATCTATAAGTCTTTATCATAAGAGCCAGTTTAGAATCCCTAAAAAATGTAAGATATCCAATAGCTGCAAGTTTTTTCACAATTTTAGCTCAAACTTTCAAACTACATTTCCTTTATTTGATATAGTAACGCATGTAACACACTGTTTCAGGCTAACGCCCCAATATAGAGAGTGCAAACATCCCTTATTCGATGCAGCTTGAGTTGTACTATAAGAAGGAATATGTCTGCAAAATTCTCTCGAGGAGATTAAAACATTTTTAGGCATATCTTACGTAAAGACAATGAGCTTGCCCACTTATTACATCAGGTAACATATGTTACAGCCTCTGATATTAAAAATTTTGCAACAAACTTGCAGATTTATGAGTCTTTTCATATAAGCAAATAAATCCCAAACAATGAAATACATTAATCAACTGCAAATATTTTTTAACTATTTTTACTTTAGTTTTAATACCAAACATTTCACCTTAAACTGGGTAGGGGTAGGGTTGTTTAATTGCTTATTCCAGAAAAAATATTCAAGCTAGGGAAACAGACTTTAATTTTATCTGTTAGCCAATTGCATAAGCTAGTCAGACATGGTTAAAAACATTTTGGAAAACACACAGAGAGATTGTGAATGTAAATGATATTAGCCACACTTGCAAATTTTAATGGGTTATCTGATTTATGTAACGCATATGACACCTTAGGAAGCCGCAATTTTATTCAAATGGCTGTCATATGTAGTTAAGATATCCAGTATGCAGACTATATGAATGATTTATAAAAATAAATATTTTAATGTCTTTAATTTGTAGCCCAAACTTTCAATTTACTTTTTCTTAGTTTGATTAAGTAACGTATGTTACAGGCTCTTACAGACTAACGCCCCGGAGCACAGAGTGCAATCATCTCTTAAAAGACTCGGCTTTCAATTCTCTACAAGATAGGATATGTCTGCAAAATTCCCTAGGGGGGGGGGGGGAGCAAACCCATTCTCAGCCATCCGTCTATGACTCCCTGGTGGCGCTGTCCCAAGTAACTCTCAAGAAGCTTACATGACCCTTGGGAGACTCCATATGCCTCTAGTTTTGCAACCAAGAGGTCATGGGGCAAGCAGTCGAAAGCCTTTGATAAGTCCATCAGGACAGCGCCAACATACATGTCTTTGTCTAGTGCTTCCTTCCAATCTTCCACAATACGGAGCAGTGTGGTTTGGCACCCATAGGCTGGTCGGAAAGCAGAAAGGAAGTTGTGAAAGATTTTGTTGAAATGCTCAGATATTTGGTCACTAATAAGTCTTTCATAGATCTTAGAAAGGGTGGGGATTATACTCACTGGGCGGTAATTTTTCGGGATAAAAGGGTCATCTTTTTTGAAGATGGGGGTAACTTGTGCCATTTTCAGTCTGTTTGGGAAGGTCTCTTTGCATATAATTGCATTGGCAATGTTGCAAATGGGCTGACTCAAAGATGGCATTGCTGCCTTAACTACCTTTGGGGGTATGGCATCTACCCCTGTTGCTTTTTTGTATCAAGTTTTTTTAATGCATTTTGAAACTTGTTTCTCAGTGACAGGACGAAAATTGAAACTATCGACATCAATATTTTCTAATATTTTCTTGATACTTGGGTGTTCCTTATTCACTGGTTCAGCTTTTTCAATGCCTATGTTTTTGGCTATGTTTATGGTGACATTAGTGCTTGAAATCAAGCATTCAAAATGTGTGGTCAGCTGTACACGAGGCAAAATGATACAGTACACGGGGCAAAATGATACAGTAAGACTTTTCTCATCTCACATTCAAATATTCAAGACGTAGCACAGAACTAACTATTAACACAATTAAGGTAGTACCGGACTCACCGGCATATGTCCAAAAGTGTTTTATCTTTTAATATATTACAATATAGACTTATACTTATAATCTAAGACAAAAAAACAATACCTCACCGTTCTTTTTAAAAAGTTATTTGATGTCAAAAACTGCAAAATCGCAGGTTTTTGAAATAAACAAACGCAGATTTTGTTAACAAATTAACAAGAAACGCAATACAGTTTTTTCAGAACAAATACTACTCACACCAGAGATATAAATAAAACAAAAAAATAGTGAGATAACATGTATTTACACAATTTATTAAGCAAAATCCTAATTAAGTCAAACGAATAAATGCCAAAAAAAACATTAATATTCAAAATAAACATATTAGAGAATGTAACTGGAAAAACAAAAAAACATATTTTTACAAAGATATTTTCATGAAGAATCTAATGATTGAATAAAAAATATGTGTCACCGTGCTCGCTTTTTTGTTTTGGTGACTTTTCTGAAAAATCCTGAAAAAAATAAAGACTATAATAAGTGTTGTCTCCCCTTTCAACCAATTTTTTTGTTTGTCTACGCCCTATGTATATCATTGGGCGGAGACATATCTATTATTGATTAAGCACTGACAAATGGGCGTAGAAAATGACAAAAAAGATTTTGACCTAGCATATGTGACCCAGCACATTACATTATGATTCTCATTAAAGCATGGCTATAGCATGTCTTGATACTTTGATGCTTTCTTACACGTAGGATTTATGTAGATAAAAGCTAAAAAATTATAGCTTTATTCCTGATGCATAGATCTAAATGTCATTTAAAGAATAAACTTACAAATATGCAATAAGAGGATAAAACATTCTTTTCCTTGTATTAATGTTTGGCAAGCCTGAATGTGATGTGTTGCAACCAGAACCACACAGCGGTGAGACCTGCAACACATTATCGCACAAGGGCTTGACAAACGTTAATATACAGAAAGGAATGTTATATTGCCATTGTTATATATTATAGGACTTTTTGGGTACTGTAAAGGTGGCAACTTTAATTTTCATATCTGGGCGTGGTTCGGTTATTTCAACTGCTCAAGAATGGAAATCAGGTTCTATCCATTGGTTAAGCGTTTAAAAGTTGCTTGAGCCGCGCAGGTCTGCGTGCATTTCATGATAGTCCTTTCCGTTAATGCACTGAACCCACATTTATTAACCCTTAAAGCGTATATTACAACACAATCGTATGTTTTTATCGTCTATTGAAATATTATGAAGCCTCTTAAACAAACAGTGTAGATCTAGAGCAGACTGCTCACCTAGAGCAGTCTGATCTGGGTCTACACTGTTTGCCTCTATACTAATGTTAAACAATAAACAAACACTTTCGAATGTAGTTATAACGCCTCATTTTCAGATTTTACCTATGTCTAAAGTAGACTAATAAGGCAGTCATGAGGTGCCGCCTTTACAGTATCCAAAAAGTTTTAGAATACTTTCCTTTCAAGCAAAAGAATTTCCAAAAAAAAATGTCCACTGTAACATCGTGAAGCATACAACAAAACCACACCTTATAGGCGCAATCGAAAACATCAATACTATCGACGATTATAGACCAAAAATAGTTAGAATCATAGTTTTTTTTATTACCCTCACTCATCGAACAGGCGACACTTTGCAATCAAAACACTGTTTCTAGCGAGTTTTGATCCGTGTTCGTCAATGGTTAAGAGTGTTTTCAATTGCTCACTGTCCGGTGTGGAAACAAACTTTTTTTTTCAACAGAAACATGACTGAAAAATGTAGATAACTCCTAGCTCTTGTTTCAGATTGTTTTGGTTACGTATTCATTGTATCAATACACATACCGGATAGGTGGCAATCGAAAACGTTGATGCTATCGACGAACGTAGATCAAATACCGTCAGAAACAGACTTTTTGGATTGCAGTTTGTTTGCCTGACTGGTGACAAATGGTAAATTCTAGCGATTTGCGATCCACGTTCATCGATTGTTCAGAGCCTTCTCGATTGTCGCCTATCCGATGTAATAATATACAATTATTGACTTCAATGAGGTAGACATAAGGATTTATCAACCCGAAATGATAATTCACCGAGGCCGCTAGGCCGAGGTGAATATCACTTTTAAGGGTAGATAAATCCTTATGTCTACCGAAATTGAAGTCAATAACTGTTTTGTTATATGACTTTTCAACTTTGAATGAAAATTTTCTACTTTCACTTTTGTTGTTGAAGTCATGTTCAACCTTCAACCTAAGGACTTTCTAACAAGTTTTATCAACTGTTATTAAAATATTTTAATGTAGCATTCTGCAATTTGAAATGTATATTAATTCTCTGAATGTGGAATGTAAAATTTAATCATAAAACTTTTTTTACATTTTGTTTATTCAAACAAAGATAAATGAACAAACAAAACAAAACAAAACAGTTGTTAAAATTCATGAAAGTCTTTAATTTACCTGTTGGGATGTGAAACAGCAAATCATGTCAATTTCATGCAGCACATGCTCGTTTTATACTCATCATGCTATTTTTAGCTCTCTAGAGGGTGATATTGCAAAAGTGTCAAAAATATTAACTTCTTGAAACTAGTTTGAGCTGGATTTCATCCTATATCACCTTCTGGGCCAGTTCAGACCAGTTTTCAGGTAGACATAGAGATTTATGAAGACAAATTGGGCCAATCAGGAGACAGGATTCTCTCCAGTCATATAACAAAGTAGCGTATCTTATGATAATTGAATATTTTGGTCATTTCTCAATAAAGCATAAGCGACGGTATCTTAACTCGCAGAGGATATCCGTGAGCAGGTTGAAATGGCAATTAAGCCCTCTGCAGTCATGTTTTAGCGGAAATAAAGCCCGCGGTCAGTGATTGGTCAACGATCAACCAAAATATGACACATTATTAAATAAAATGTACAATTGTCAGCGATTGAAACACCTCAAGTTTCTATAGTAAACACTTATTATAAGGTATATAACAATAAAAGGATGATACATTCTTCTGTCTATTAACGTTTGCCAAGCCCAAATGAGATAATGTATAACACACAGTATTGTAGCCTTAACCATGAAGCTGTGAGGGCTGCACCAAGTGCGGATCCAGAGGGGGGGCACAGGGTCCGGACCCCCTCTGGAAAATCACAAATTAAATGGGTTTCTATAGGGAATAAGCAATTGGACACCCCCTGGAAAAAGTTGGACACCCTGGAAAAAATTGGACCCCATCTGGAGCCTTGAAAAACGATAGATTTCTTTGAAATTGACCATTTGACTTCTGTAAAATAAGCTGAGGACTAAAAAATCGTTGTCAGAGCTTTTTTGTTAGACTGACCTGGACCCTCCCCCCCCTGATGAAAATTCCTGGATCCGCGCATCTGTACCATGCTTTCCAACCGTTAATATACAGAAAAGAATGTTATATTGTTATATATCTTCCTTTCAGGCACATGCAGTTCCAATTAATTTTATCAAAATGTATGCAGAAATGTCCATTTTATCATCATGAAACATGCAACGAAACAAAATAATTTTTTCAAAAGAAACATGAATAAACTCCTAGCCCTTGTATCAGATTGTTTTGGCTACGTCTTCAGTAAATCAAAAACACACTAGATAGGCGGCAATCGAAAACGTTAATGCAATCGACGAACGTAGTTAAATATTGTAAGTAACAGAATTTTGGATTGTTGTTTGTAGTCCGATAGGCAACAAATGGCAATCACAAACACTGTTTCTAGCAATTTGTTATCAGCTTTCATCGATTGTTTAGACAGTTTTTTATTGCTGCCTATCCGATGTGATAAGGTAATTGAAATAGTTACGCCATTTCTCCATAAAACATTAGTGATCATGTACCTCCATGGGACCTAAAACATGAGAATGTTACATACAAGGCATGTGCACGTCTACAACCCCCCCCCCTTTTTAGGGTGGGGGTGGGTCTTAGGTTAGTGGCAGTATGCAGAAATAGCAACCGGGACATGTATATAGTATGTATATTTATACGGTCCGCAACTTTTAACCATCAAAATACTGAATGACTTCATACTCTGGGTGATGTTTTTAAAAGCTAATACTTGCATTCCTTATTTTTGTGAAAGCAAAATACTTACAAAATTACGTTTCAAGCATCAAAGAGTTGTCAGGGGAGAATAATATCTACCGTCTTACAAATAAGTATTATCTTTTAAAAACAAGATTCAGGAACGATAACTCTTACACTCTTACTTTTAAGTAAAAGTAAGGTTATCTTTTGACATGGGCCCCGTACTACCTTAAACAATTTATAATACTATATATCGCCACGGAAATATGATTGATCACGAACAGTTTTCTGAATTTTCTTAGTCACATTTGTTACCATTCATGTATTACGGTTTGCCACGGGGCAAAATGATACAGTTGACCACACATTTTTAACATTCTGAAAAATAAAATGATACTTTTCTGACATAGCAGTATCATTTAATTTTCTTGTGATAGGAATAGACAGTTTCGATAAAAAATATCTTGAAAATGCTTTAAAACAGAGTCAAATTAGAATATTTCAGACATATCATTTTGCCCCAACCACGCTGTATCATTTTGCCCCAGTGACCTCTAGTTTACTGTTTTCGTAACAATTCAAAAATACGACACCCCACAATAGTTCTGATTATTTGGAGACATATCAGCAACTATATAGTTCAATTTACACGAGACAATTAAGATATATACTCCTCAAAATAATTAAAGGACCAAGATTTTAGAATGTGAGTTTAATCATCTCAAATGTTTAAATTCTGTAAAACTTTGCCCAAATCTTTCTATTCTTTATGGCCATAAATCAAGAATCATTATTAATGATTACCATGCCCGATTCTGCCATAACTGTGTCTCAAATGCACATACCCTCAAAAACACACTTTCAAAAGGCAACAGGTGGGGTAAAGAAATTCTTCTGTGGTCATTCGAGTAGAACGAAAGTGATACCAAATTAAACTTTATTCTAAACAGTTCAGCTTAATGCCAAAAAAAAAATTTCTTCAAACTGTTTCAATATACTGGGAAGCAAGCATTTTCATGTCTGACAATGGAGTTTTGACACTGCTTGGTTTTCTGTAAACAATGTGTATACTTGGCCATCAAGAATCAGATTTTCAATCGTCATTCTATGCCGTTGAGTGTTAGAAAGATGTCCCGGCGAATCATTTAAAGATTGTCACAGACAAACGCCAAAACCAGTTGTCTGAATCCATAGTCTGGCCATTACGCCACAGCCAAACAGGGCAATTTTCTCCCATAAGAAAAGGTGGATGGTATCAACAGAATTAAAACACCATGAAATAATGCGAAAATAGAGATTTCAGCATCTAAAAGCACTTTTCATTCATTTCATGCAGTTCTGTGGTCCATGGGTCACACACAAAAAATTATATTCCAATACATTTAGGGCAAGCTTTAAAATGACAAAAAAAAATCCTTGTTAGGAACATTTTCTACCACTTTCTTTTTGCTGTTTCACTTGGTAATAAGGCATCAAAGATGTCTGAAAAATTAAGGCTAGATCGTAAAATTGGTTTTCGAAATACGTTCTACACAAAACGCATCAATGTTATAATTGATAGTTTTGGTCCTTCAATTATTTTGAGGAGTATATATCTACCACATTCTTAACATTCATAAAATAACTGATACCTTCGAAATTTACTCAGGGTGCCTCAAAAGTCAATTGTTTATATAAAAAGCTTAACATTGCTCTGTTTTGGCTGAGCCTTTCTTATAATATGGCGGATTTCAAAATGCGCATTCAGTTTGAGTAAGAAACGTCATATATGGCATCATCGTTTGAAAAATCGTGCTGTTTCATTTTGCCCCCCGCGCATCATTTTGCCCCGGTCTCCCCTAGATCTAGATATTTCCACCACACAAGATTTTGGTAGAAAGGGACAAGCCTGCGCAGACTCGCCAACATATTAGCTCGGATCCATGTTGGCTACTCGCACCCATGTACCTCAGAGCCATGTGCTAGGTCCGAGATATTAATTAGATCGGGTCAGATCTTATCCCAGCCCGTCGATGATCTTCTTCGCATGTGACAAAATGATTTATAAGAGAGATAGGGACGAGCATGCGAAGACTCGCCAACATATTAGAACTTCTTCTTCTTCTTCTTCTTCTTCTTCTTCAGCACAAGATTGCGTAGGCCTACAGGAATGTAAGACATAGGGGAAACCGGGGTAAGATGCTCCACTTTTTTGAAATATTTTTTTCCTGCATTTATGCGAGCATTTATGACTGAATATATCTTCCCAGTAGGCACACGATATTGATTTGATATTGATTAATGATTGAATAATTGTTGAATATTGATCAATCCATTTTAAGGGTAACTCAATATTTATTCAACATTGTCATTTCAGTGATGGACTACCAAGGATTATTTAATAGCCTACTGATTAAATAATTAGCGATTCAATGTGAAAAGCTAAACGTGTATTCAATACTGAATCAATATTACAAATCCAATTTGTGAGCAGATGTATTTTGAAAGGTAAACAATACAGATTCAATAATTATTCAATGTAAATGATTCAATGTTGATTCACCAACCTTGATTCCATACTGACTCAGAAAATGTAAACCAATATGGAATTCCTTATACTGTATCTATTCGATATTGAGTCAATATTACAAATTCAATTTTACGGTGGCTGTATTTGCTATAGAGTAATGTATAGCCAAAGTTTATTCAACAATTAACATTTCAAGGTTGAATCACAGTGTTGATTAAATCACGATTCAGAATTAGCACATCGGTATGGATTACAAAGATGTTTTCAATATTAGAACCCTAATGTATTTACGAGTGATGTCCTTTAGGGGCAGGACTGTTTATATTTTCGTGAGACTTCTTGTAAATGGTGTATCAAATATGATAAATTGTGTATTGCTCTGACGTAAAGTTTTACAGCCAGTCCACCAAAATTGATATGATTGGTGAAAAATGAACTTGTCTTGATAAGCATGCTTTTGATGTCAGTGAAATGTCTATTACCTCTATAATAACATGTATAAATATGGCACACACCAATTGTATCGTTGATGAGTAACAAAAGTTCAAAAATTGAGCCTGTTTATGAGAGTTATGGAGCATATGACATGGTTAGTTAGATTTGCATATGCAATGCTATGATTATCTTGATACTATTCAGTCAAACTAATGTTTGATCGTATAATAGTTAAACATTGAAATCACCATCAGTTTGTGATTAAATGAAACTGCATAGACCATGGCATATCTTTTTTTTTTTATTTCATCGAGTGTTTATCAAAAGAAAAAAATGATTATCATATTGGCTAGTAGCAAGACATGGTACTTTAAAACACTGCATCTGGTGTTTCGAAATGGAAACCTATGTGGGCTGTTTGCATTTCACATTTGTTACGGAAAATAGATGCATAAGGTTGTTTTTCGCTTTTAACCTTCATTTAAAAACGTGCCTTTTTGAAACATGGGTGTAATAAACATGAACTCTATGAACATTTAAAGCAAAAGAATAATGGTAAAAGACAAAAAATATCATGCTTATTGGGCGGAATCCCTTTCCCAATAAAAACAATACACTCAACAATGTCAACACTGCAAGAAACAGTACATAGAAATGATTCAGTGTCATTTAACCTACACGAATCCTGCTTTACCAACATCAATTATGATCTTAAGGTTTGTTTCATCACCAATTTTAGTTTAACTAAGTCAAGATGCTGGAATGGTCTTTGTTATGAAACATAGACACATTTGTAAATATCTGTACATGCAAAGTAAACACTTAAGCTTCATAACAACATTGAATTACTGTATATTCTGGGCTTTTATAAAGCTATATATTAAGATGATGGTTAATCAACATTTTAACTTTCTCTACGATAAATAGTAGAAATAACCTACATATTTTCATAGATATTTGTTCCGTAACACAATATCTATGTTCCATAACATCTTTGGGCATTCTTTGTAGATCCATCATTGTAAATATGTTTCTGATAGTGATATATCATAATTGTCTAGATATTAACTTCATGGTACTTCGTTTGATTTAGCCATAAACGTATGCATATTACATGGTAATGTGTGATCACTATAATCCTCAAAATATATGCTTCCATAACAATTTTCCAACGATTTACAAAAAATAATGTAATTTTATTAAATCAGTGTCCAGGATGCACCTTATGTCAAAGTCATACTATTTATACATGTTCCATAAACACCTGGCTTGAGGGAATTGTCTTCATGATTCATCAAACAAAATTGACAAATAACATGGCATTAGAAAGGAGCTCTCTATAAACCGTAACAGAACGAATGTCGGCAGATTACAATGTGTCTTCACTGATATTCACTGCAAATACCTTTGCATTTTAATAACTTGTATATAATGCGATGGAACATCCATAAAAGAGAACTTTATCTGATGTCAATGTCGCTTTTGGAGTAAATTGACGAGACAGGTGTATTTAATTACATATTACAAAACAAAATTTCTAAATTAATCATGCTTTTTATCCTGCAAGCAGACTTTTTTTTTTACAAAAACAAAACATGGTGCACCAAACTATCATTACCATGAAATGTTCTCGTTTGTATCCTTTCAATGAGCATTTGAAGCCTTGTTATGGAAAATATACGTTACAGAGGCATAGCGACATGGGAACAGTTTACTTACCACAAGCTATTAGACGGATGGCTGAGAATGGGTTTGCTCCCCCCCCCCTAGGGAATTTTGCAGACATATCCTATCTTGTAGAGAATTGAAAGCCGAGTCTTTTAAGAGATGTTTGCACTCTGTGCTCCGGGGCGTTAGTCTGTAAGAGCCTGTAACATACGTTACTTAATCAAACTAAGAAAAAGTAAATTGAAAGTTTGGGCTACAACTTTAAGACATTAAAATATTTATTTTTAAAAATCATTCATACAGTCTGCATACTGGATATCTTAACTACTTATGACAGCCATTTGAACAAAAGTGCGGCTTCCTAAGGTGTCATATGCGTTACATAAATCAGATAACCCATTAAAATTTGCAAGTGTGGCTAACATCATTTACATTCACAATCTCTCTGTGTGTTTTGCAAAATGTTTTTAACCATGTCTGACAAGCTTATGCAATTGGCTAACAGAAAAATTAAAGCTTAGATATTTTTTCTGGAATAAGCAATTAAACAACCCTACCCCTACCCAGTTTTAAGGTGAAATGTTTGGTATTAAAACTAAAGTAAAAATAGTTAAAAAATATTTGCAGTTAATGAATGTGTTTCATTGTTTGGGATTTATTTGCTTATTTGAAAAGACTCTTAAATCTGCAAGTTTGTTGCAAAATTTTTAATATCAGAGGCTGTAACATATGTTACCTGATGTAATAAATGGGCAAGCTCATTGTCTTTACGTAAGATATGCCTAAAATGTTTTAATCTCCTCAAGGGAATTTTGCAGACATATTCCTTCTTATAGTACAACTCAAGCTGCATCAAATAAGGGATGTTTGCACTCTCTAGGTTGTGGCGTACGTCTGAAACCGCGTGTTACATGCGTTACTATATCAAATAAAGGAAATGTAGTTTGAAAGTTTGAGCTAAAATTGTGAAAAAACTCGCAGCTGTTGGATATCTTACATTGTTTAGGGATTTTAAACTGGCACCTATGATAAAGACTTATAGATCTGCTAGTTGTCATCAAGTTTTAAAGATCATAGAGCGTTACGTATGTTAGCGTGATAAGTAAAATCATAAAACAGTATTTTGAAATCAAGCTGAGTAAGGGCCTGCTCCATCCTAATCCCCTTTGGATTTCTGCAGACAAATAACTTCTTATGTAACCATTCAAGGTGCATTTAATAAGAGATGTTTGCACTCTGTAAGTCGGGGCGTTAGCCTATAACAGCTTGTTACATATGTTACTATATCAATTTGAGAATAATAAATTTGAATGTTTGAGCTACCAAAAGAAGACATTAACATTATCTAATAAATTGACATTCTTATAGTCTTTATACTGAATGTCTTTACTACATATGGAAGCTGTTTAACATTAATACGGCTAACTGTGGTGTTATGTGCGTTACATGAACCTAATTATAATTTTAAAGCTATAATTGTGGCTATCGTCATTTAGTTAAACAACTACTATTATTTGGTTTCAAACTGTTTTATTAGATTTTACAAACATATACTCAACTGATGAATAGGAAAAAACAAGTTGCTTTTCTATCTTAAACATATTGTCTTATAGGAGCTAATACACAGACCTACTCCCAGTTTTACAGAGAAGCGAATTTTGTTATTACCCTTTAAGTAAAACACATGAAAGCGATTACAGCGTGTGGATATTTTTCATTTTCTTAGTCTGTCTTGCTCATATATCTACAAGATGTCATTTAGTTAAAGATCAGGACACTTAATGTGTACTCATAAGTCTTTAGTGCCACAACACTAGAAATTATATTCATTTCTTATTATCAAGCCCATGGACTGGTGTTACAGATGTTATCAATGACCTTTTGGACACATTTCCTAATACTGCGCATATAATGCTAAATATAGAGCCACAAATAGAAAAGATAGTTTTACATTTTTACAAGAAAATACAATAAATGAAATGGTCCAAACTATTTCTTATCTATTTAACACTCATGTTAAACGTTTGTCGTTGTCTGCTTCTGTGGTAATCATTATTATCACTCGCCTCCTTGCAACTAGTAGAATCATCACACAATATTTCAATCATTTACTGTTATTCAATTTTACCACCAGTCCACTCAAAATAGATGAGCCATTATCAACTTTCCAATTTTTACATTTATGGCTTGGAACATTCGGAAACTGATATGAATTCCTAATAGTTGGCTCTTTGAGTATGTGTTTCAAGTGATACTCTGCAAGTAGGGGAAAGACTAAAGCTTTACAAAGAGGAAAACTATGCCATTAAGAGCAATGAGTACCTGGACTGATGTACTTTGATATTCCTGTGATAAAGAATCATATCTTAGCTGGTTAACTTTTATAAATGTAGCCTTTCCATACATGCAACCCACATATTTTCATCTAATAATGTCTCTGCACTTATTATCTTTCCCCAAGCATTCAAAAACTTATTTGAAGTCTTAGTTACTCTGAAGTGCTGAAACCGAGGTAACTCTTTCCCTTCAGATAAACGAACTAGATGTATCATAGCAGGTAAAGCAATGAAATGCAGGATGAACAGAGCGCTAATTAGACCCTTTCAATTCAATGATTCACTAAGTTTCTAAGATAATAGCGCTTATTAAAGGATGTAACATATATAACTCGTCATAATAAATGAGCAAGAGCATTGTCATGACATCCATTTTGATTACACTGTCAGAGGCAAGTCGTTTCAATTTCAGTGTTTTCAATGGATCATGAAATGAGGCACCTTATCAACTTGTTTACTCTGTATAAATCTTTCATAGAGCATAATATAGAACTACTGGTTATCCCATTCTACCTATAGTCCACTTTCCTTCTTTTGAATGCAACAGCTAATGATATGGCTGCAAAAACTGAAAAATCATAGGTTTTACATTATTTTAAGACATACTTCAATGTACTGACATAGAAAAACAACCAACTGCAAACATAACTGATGGCAATGTCCAACTTCATATTCTTTTTCTTATACCAGATAACTTTCAAGGTGTAACAGAAATTGTTTCAGACGGTCTGCCAAAACCATCAATAGTCAACATTGTAACGAAAGAAAACTTATAAAGTTCTTTGGGCGCAGCAAAATACTATTGATCTAAGACCTGAGAACTTAAGCACCAAAATACTGGATAGGTTCCATGGCAAATGATGCAAAAAAGCAGCCTATCAAATTTCTGTTTGACCAATGTCAGAAATTTTAAAGTATTCTTAGAGGTACACGGTAGAGACATAGATTTTGCAAAATCAGAGCAAAGTTATCATTTGACTAGCACAGATGCAGAGGCAGCTCAGTGCAGTTAGATTGTTCTTGCCACTTCACAGGAAGAGATATATACCAGAGTCATACTCCATTGTATACATGTATGTGAAATGGCATTAAATCCATATTTAATCAGGTGTTTGATCCCATGACACTGACATGCTGTTTCTGCTTTTGAAGAATGCTAAGGATTCAAGTTTGGGTGAGTCAAGTTGTTTGACGCTGGCACTGGCCACACATACAAAGAAAATTAAGTCTTTTGATGGCTAAAGAGGAGGATCACACGAAATGCTTATAAGTGATGTTTGTCAAAATTACCAATTATAAAAAGTAATCTTAATTAATGTAACACATATAACACCATAGGAAGCTGTATATTTGTTAAAAAATCTTTTCTAATGTATCAAAGGTATTCAGCATGCAAACTACATGAATAATTCAAATAAATAGATAGTTTTATGTCTTCTTTCTGTTTCTCAGACTTTCAATTCATTTATTCTTAAATTGATATGGTACCATACGTATCATACCATTACAGGCTAACCCCCTAGTTAATAGAGTGCAAACATCTCTTATTTAATGCAGCTTGAATTGTTCTTTAAGGTAGGAAATGTCTGCACAATTCCCAAAGGGGTGGAGAGGAACAGGATTGTACTCAGTTTGCAGTCCTAATACAATGCCATGATTCTACTGGTTGTGATGAAATGGGTGATTATTTTACAATAGAAGCAGACACAATGATAGACATTGTGAGGGTGACTTGAATAAAGATTGATTTTGAATAATTTTATTAAATAGGAATATTTATTAAATTGTATCATTTAAATGAGAACTATTATTTTCTATCTATATGTCCATATATCTTAATATTATAGGCATAAGGAAATATGTGATTAAAAAGGTTATATATAACATAGGTAGCACAATTCCATGGGCTTGTTATCAGCAATGACTGTAATTACTAAGACTAAGGCACCAGAGGCTAGAGATTAATAGGAAAACATGTATAAAAATGGTATTTTTCTGAAATATCATCTCTTACTTCCAAGAAAATTTCCTAGCTCATTCATTATGCCATGTAACATACGTTACATACTTTAATAAGTGCTCTGATCCTGATGTCAAACTTGCAAATGTATGACTCTTTATTGCATTAGCAAGACAGTGCTAAAAATGTAAGATATCCATGAGCGTCAAACATTTTCATATATTTTTCTTCAATAATAGATACCAAAATTGGATACTTAAAATTGGGGGTAGGGTTGTTTAATAGCTCATATAAAACAATGTATTTGAGATAGAAAAGCAAACTTTGTTTTTTCTGTTAGTCAAATGAGTATTTTAGTAAACTAAGATTAAAAACACTTGTAAAAATGCACAAATCGTCTGTAAAATGAATGATGTTAGTCACGATTTCAACTTTCAAAGGGAAATTTAATCTATGTAAAGCATATAACACCATTGAAGGCTGTAATTTTGTTTAAAATGCTGCTTTTATGTAGCTTAGGCATCCAGCTTGCAAACTACATAAGAAATTTGAATAATTAGATGGTTAAATGTCTTCTTTCTGTAGCTGAAACTTTCATTTTGATTTTTTCCTTAGTTTGTTACAGTTACATATGTAACAGGCTGTCAGAGACTAACGCCCTGGGGCACAGAGTGCAAACATCTCTTAAAAGATGCGGCTTGAAATTTTCTTTAAATAGGATTGTCTGCAAAGTTCCCTAGGGGGGGGGAGCAGGACCTTTTTTAGCTCGAAGTCTATATAACCAATTGATTTTGATTGTTATTCATTTTTATTTATTTCGAAGAAACCACCATACACAGAAATATGGCCGTTATCTACATTTAGAGATGCCTGTTTTCTAAATATAAGCGTTACGGAAGCATATATTTTGAAATGTGAAATTTTGGTAATTGTCCTGTTTGCAATGTTTTCAAACAACAGTGAATAGCAAACTATATCCGTTTATCATATTGTTTATCTTTAATCATTTTCAAGTTTATTTGGCAGCATCACGTACCTGTATCCCATTTAAAAATAGTTATGGCTGCATAGGCATATTTGGAGACTCATACATTGTTGATGATTATAACTAATGTAAACCTTATGACCCAATTATTAGGCTGTTTCTGGAATCCTTTTGAAAGGAACAAAAATGATTTTTGAGAAATTTGAGACGCCCTTTAGATTCACTAAATAAATATACCAAATTTCTACAATAATAGCTTGGCGACATTGCAATTTTGACTAGATCAAACATATTTTTAAAATAAATACTTTTATTCTATTCAAATTTGTTTTAAATTAATAACGAATGCTTGGGGGCAGTGGAGTTGTATATTTTTTTTAGAGATTTCAAGCATATTTAAGCAGGAATAAAATTGAAATAGTGGAGACATGGTATTTTCAAATATGGGTCAATTTTGGTGAAATGGCTGTATAATCGGTGGGTTGGTGCCTGATAATTATCTGTAGCTAGACCAACCGTGGCCCAACTTGAGTTCAGAAAGAGTAAGTGAGTATGATCAGGAACTAATTCAATAACAAATTGCAGACAACCCATGGCACCGCGAGGAAGAGCCACACAACAATCACGAGACAACAGGAAGACAAACTAAGCAAAACAACCAGCTCTCTCTCTCTCTCTCTCTCTCTCTCTCTCTCACACACACACACACACACACACACACACACACACACACACACACACACACACACACACACACACACACACACACACACACACACCAAGATGATTGCAAAAGTAGAATGCACATAAAGTAACGTACAGCAAAACAATGAAAAATTACAGACTCCAACAATGGAAGTAACAATAAACAAAAAGTCAACAACAACAACAGAACCAACGCCTTAGAACGGACAGCGGTCTAAGCTACCGGAGAGAGGGGCTTCAATTCATTTTACTGGTACCAAATCTTCGCCCTAGATTCTGCTGTTGCTGAAATACAAGAAATGTTCAGCTCGCATGTAAGCCTCTGGTTATTGCAATGTATCATCATAAAAAACAACACTCTAATCAAAATAATACACTATAATGAAACTAAGAAAATGGCTCACGACTCACAGATAGTAAGAGCTAAAGAAAACCTCAAGTTAAGCCACGGTGGGTCCAGCTACAGATAAGCATCAGACACCAACCCAAAAAGCTTTACGTCTGATGCCTGACCCGCCAAGAGGAAACCATAGATATAAACCGTGATTGGGTTTATAACCAGGCATGCAGACTGTCGCATGACATCCAAGTCATATCCAACCTTTATATAACGTTTGATAATCTTTTTTAATTGATCACTAAAATTAGGGTTTCCATCAATTCGTTTGATTTTTATAAACTAAATCTCATAAAATATAGGTTCTGATATGCCTTGCTGCAGAAGAGTTTTTAACCCAATGTTGTATTTAACAATTAACTCTACGTGTCTGTGGTAGAATTTAGAAAATGCTTTTCGAATTTTATGATATCTATAGCCTTGTTTTAATAACTTAGCAATAAAAAATAAGTTTCTGTTGTTAAAGTCAACATAGAACATATTCCTGCAAAACGAATAAGCTGAGAAATACATACTCCATTGGAAGAGGAGCGAGGAACATCTACATCAAGAAATGGGAAATTTACTATTTCAAAATTAAAATCATCCCGTTTATCATAAATTAAAAGAACCTGATGAAATATCACATTAAGTGGCATTTCAACAGGGTCTTCACTGTTAGCAAGTGTTTACCAGTACAGTACTTTGGCTAAAAGTGAAGACTCTGATGAAAAGTATGGTAAAGTGGTACTTTGGCTAACAGTGAAGATTCTGCTGAAAAGGTTTGATGAAATAGCAGTTTAATTAGACTGTTAAAGCTGCAAAAAGAGAATGCAATGACGCTAATCCTCTCAATAAACGACAGCGATAATTGAATTATGGTCGCCCGTAATCGATTATCAATATTTGATTTCGATTATCAGTAGTGCTAGTAGCCACAGCTAATGGCTGTCGCTTGTCCGTGTTAAAGTAATAAGGTTGCAAAGATCAGGAATCGATACAATCAAGTACCACACCTGACCCAGGATACCAATGGGAAAGTGACAAACTCACAGAAGACACCACAAACGAGAGCCAAGAGGTCAGCCCTTTCCCAGCAGGTGACCACAAAGCACATATAAACAGACGCGCACAAAACATAGCAAACACAAGACAGAACAAAAACATTAAAGATCCACAAAAGAAGTACCGCCTTGGAACGGTCAGTAAAATATTTTACTGGAGGGCTTAAACCGGTTTAACGGCGCCAACCTCACCCTTAATTCAGATGTGGATCAAGACACATAAATATTTGGTTTGCATGAAAGACCCCTAACTTATCAATGCATCATCTCCTAAAACATATAAATCAAGATATAACAAGGAGATAAAGCAAGGATAAGGACTCAACAGTAAATTAAACTGAATACCGGAGCAAAAGAAATCCAACAGATAAACCCCGGTGGGCCCGACAAACAGCCAAAGCATCAGGCCCCTACCATCTCATCAATAGATAAGTCTTTAAGTCGGAACCATCATAGAGTCTGAAGTCCGACCCACCGGCGTGCAATTAAAGAGGAAAGCAAAGTTGCCAACCGTGATTGGGTTGACTACCAAGCATGCAGTCTGTTAAGCCTAATGAAATAGTATTTTTTTTTAAAACAAACTCAATTTAATTATTTATTTACGTCGATAAATTTTTCATTTCCATATCGACATGACAATATGTGATCTTCACATATAGGTAAAGTCGGGTATATTCGGACAGACAGATAAATTCGGACAGCCACTTTGTTTGTTTCATAGTTCAATTATTGACCTAAATATAAATTAACTATGCAAACAGTGAAAATCCTGAGGAGCCGTCTCATCTGGATTTCCGCTGTTTGCAAACGTGTGTCCGAATTTACCTGATGTACGAATTTACCCAACTTCACTCTACCCTGCCTAGAAAATAGTACAGATCCAGACTAGCTTGCTTCTGACAAACCATCAGATCAGTATCCATTATGGTTTCTACACTGTTTGTACGAAAATATACTGAACAAAAGTGAAAACGCCAAACTACAATATTTTACATTTTCTGAGAAAATTTGGACAAAACGCATTTACTAAAGCTTAAAAATGAGATCCAGACATCCAGCAAATGATTCGTCGAAACCTCATCAATTTGTCTCTTTCGGTGTCTGAGTTATGCTCCTTTCTGTGTTTTCAGCTCTATTCACTGAATTTTGCAATTGCGCATGCGCAAAAAAGGATTGTTATGCTTATCTGAATTGGTCATAATTGTGTAGCATAAAAACACAAGAAAACAGTCTAATCACTTGAAACAAGCTCAGAAATCATTTTCGAATTCATCAGATTTGTAAAAATGTGTAAATTGTCTCCCTTTGACAAGAACAAATTGGGAATATTAAATATTTGGTAATCTTCGATTTATCGCGATTATTGATAATTTTCTTTTGATAAATCAGGGAGACCTATCAGTACATTGTTCCTACCATTTCTCCACTAGTTATGTCCTCAGACTTAGATACAATAACACATTGATTTTCCTATGAAAATTTCAGTGTTAAAATTTCAAGCTTGGCAATTTGGTGCGAAAACCCGCTTTTAAAGGTTGCTTTTCTAACCAATCAAAACACACTGCACACTTCTTGTTGTCACATGTCTAGACTACCGTTTCGTGCAGTCGGATCTGGTTGGTAGTGGATTTCTGAAGGTTCAACCCGTGTGGGATATCTGTTCAAATTGGCAACCTGAAAAATTGGACCCTGTCACATTTAAATGACTTTCATGTGTTTCCTCATGACCATATCCATAAAACTTTTACTGTTATGCATAACCCAGTCTTTGAATACTCAGATGCACTTTCATTTGTTTAACTGTCTTGCATCATTTTGTATATATATGTCAAACAATTCAAGTGTAGCGATTTCACTTTGGTTCAGTATATTTTGCTGGCATGTAACTGAGCCATGTCCCAATGAGGTGTTGTGTTGTGCATGTGCACGACCATGTTTTATCGTGCATGTTTCACTTCATTAGACGACTGGCTCTTAAACGTTTGATAGAACTGCATCAAAAAGACTACCGTACCAGCCTCATAGATATATGTATGGCAACCCAGGTTGCACCCAACCGTTAATCGAAGCTTGTTTTGGTTGCTTGTTGGATTTATCTGTTGGCTTTCTTTTGCTCCAGTATTCAGTCTTATTTACTGTTGAGTCTTTATCTTTGCTTTATCTCCATTTTATATCTTGATTTATATGTTCTAGGAGCTCAAGCATTGATAAGTTAGGGGTCTTTCATGCAAACCAAATATCTATGTGTCTTGATCCACATCTGAATTAAGGGTGAGGTTGGCGCCGTGAAACCGGTTTAAGCCCTCCAGTAAAATATTTTACTTACCGTTCCAAGGCGCTACTTCTTTTGTGAATCTTTTATGTTTTTTTCTGGCTTGTGTTTGTTATGTCTTTGTTCGCGTGTATTTATTTGTGCCTTGTGGTCACCTGCTGGGAAAGGCTGACCGCTCTCGTTTGTGGTGTCTAATGGCGAGTTTGTGTATCCTGGGTCAGGTATGGTACTTGGTTGTATCGATTCCTAATCTTTGCACCCTCACTTACTTTTATCTCATTGTGATGATTCCAAGTTGCAACCAGAGCTAGGAATTTAAACGCCTTCTCCACAAAACTGAGAATATTAGGTCAAAGCGACAAAAATTATATACCTATCCATAGTGTTGACTTAGGCTGCTAAATGCAGTTGTTTAATTACGACTAGTACTGTCTTCACTGTCTTTGTTATGATGTCATCTTATTATATATTGTTTGTATCCTCATGGGCTTCATAGCCTTTTGGACTTGGAAATAAAGATATCTATATAAAATCCTAAAACGGCCCTCGCATCCACACGCATGAGGAAGCTTTACACCAAATTAGGTGGCAGCTGAACCAAACCACATACATGTATATGTGAGGGTTTGAAATTAAAAATAACCTTAATTTAAGATTATAAATAATAAAAAAAAGTCTGTGATTTTCACAAAGAACAAACAATCTCATCAAGCCACATAAAACGAAGTAGCAGATGAACTGAGTATACACTGGGCACATAGTGCACTGTGTGCACTGGTTCATACGCTATATGATCCTTGTTACAAGAAATAAAAAACTTAATAATTTCTGACCAAATACTCCTCAGCTCATCTACAGAGACTACGTAGAGGCATGAAACGCCTGATTTGGATCCGAACCATTTGACACTCTGAAAAGGACAATTTTGAAAAAGTCACATTTCGCTTTTTGCAAGACTGCTCAAAAAAAGTTTTGTCGCTCAACGAAGTGCTATATTGTAACATACCCTTGCATAGCAAAGTGCCACAAAGCGCTACAATAGGTTCGCGTTAAGCAACGCACCCCAGTTTTGTTTTGTTTTAGATGACTGTTCTGGCGTAATCTGCGTACTCTATAATTGCTTAATCAAGTTTACTAAGTTTCTGCTGACCAAGATATTGGAGATAATGGTAAACAAGGTGTTTATTAGAGTATACGATTTTTCTAGAAGAATGACTAATCATCTAGAAATTAAAAATGTATTGTCACAGAAGTTTCCGGAAAAGTCCAAAATTTACTAGAAATTTCCTTTTTATGCTAATAGAAGCTCTGAGCAGGTGCTAGAACGATCAAGGAGAATTGAGAAAGTTGTGGAAATTTCCAGAATGTTTTATATTTAGCATATGATATCATAGTTGTTTCTTGATTGTTCTGGAATTTTCTGAAATAGTATATATAAGGGTAAAGTTGGCATAGCAACAAAAGCAGCTAGACAATGACAATAAAAAAAACTTAACTTTTGTACAGTGTAATGTCATAAGCATGTATGCCTAATTTCATCTTCATCTTCCTTATGATTTCTGAGAGGACTTTTACATATTTTTTCGAATTTTTATGTCGCCCAATCAAAATTAGTGAATTGGACGACAGTCGTATGAATTGTGGAGGACTACTCAATATCATTTATGTAAAACATTTTTCATATATCCTTAATGTCTTTGCAGAAATGCCAAATTTCTGATTTTCCCATTGTAAGTCTATGGAAACTATAAGTTGCCATAGCAACCAAAATTCTTATCAGACCGAAACAAAAATATATTATTTTTGTTTTCCCAACCTGTAGATGGAATTTGTGAAATATGGAAGAAATTGACATCATGGCTTAAGAGATGTCGTTTGAAAAACAGGACCGTGCTATAAAAAAGCATTGTTAATTTTTTTAATCCTTAAAGCGCCCCAAAAAATGCATCTGAAAAATGAGGTATGCTGAAGTCGTCTGCCGCAAATAATTGTCTAACATTACTGACGAGTTCAAGTAAAGAAGTAGACAGGGTGGACCCATATCAAACTGCTCCTATAGGAGCAGTTTGATCTGGGTCCACACTGTTTGTCATAGAGGCTTCTTAAACATTTCAGCAGATGAGAAAAGCAGACGACTTTTGTTGCGATTGGCGCTTTAAGGGTTAAAACTGCCAACCAGAAAGAATCCAAAGCGAAGTAAGTAAGAGTGCAAAGATCAGGAATTGATACAATCGAGTACCACACCTGACCAAGGATACCAATGGGAAGTGACAAATTCACAAATGAGAGCCAAGAGGCCATCCCCCACCCCCCAGCAGGCGACCACAAAGTACACACAAACAGACCCGCACAAAGACACAGCATACACTAATCAGAAAAAAAGATCCACAAAAGAAGCACCGCTAGGGAAGGTCAGTAAATTGCTCCACCGGAGGGCCCAAACAGGCCCAACGGCGCCAACACCACCCCCAACCCAGATGCGGATCAAGACACATAGATATATGGTCTGCATGAAAGACTTACCAATGCATCATCAAAAGATAACTATTCATCAAACAAATAAACCTGCTAAACAGCAGCAGAAGGCTGATCAGTTGATAAAGAACAAACACGATTATTGTCAGCAATAGAAATCAGGCCTCGAGGTTATAAAGCTTGAGTTCATTCTCAGACTCAAAATAAAGCGCAGTGATTGGCTGCTTGCGGACACGTGTCCGCAAACAGCCAATCATTGCGCTTTATTTTGAGTCTGAGCTTGTACTGGTGACTTCAATGGTACATCATCAGAGTGCTTAAACCAAGAATCAGTTTAACCACCATCAGAACGGAGAGGACTGTCATCAGAGTCAAACACCTTGGCACAAACACCTTTGCACTCATTGAAAGAGTCAAAAGCCTGAGCAGAAGGAAAGTTGAACAACAAAATATAATTCAGCAGACTCACCTAGACCAAATTGATCCGTTACCATTTAGTAATGGACTAAGAAGATGCTTACTGTAGCAAGGTTCGCAAGAGGATTTGCTAGACTTTGTCAGACAATTGCTGCGGGATCAACCAACTTAAGTTAGATGGTTACTTGTCTACTAAAGCCGGTGATTCTCTCTCCCACTCCACCCCCACCTTGTGCTGTCAAATTGAAGTAAACAAAGAGTAGTTATCTACATAAGTAAGCCAGGCCAACCTTTAATTGACATTCCTCCCACTGGTGTAACATTTATGATAGGTACAGAAGTAATTCCTCTTGCTTATCCAGCAGCTCCAGTATCAATGATCAATTTGATGCTTGCAGGAAAATGACAACTGTTGGATCCAAAGTCAAGTGACCAGAACATAGGGGAAAATCAAACACATAGTGGTCAGACGTTTGACTCAAATGAGATCTGTACCAACTGATGATAGCCACAGGTTCTGCATCTATAAATCAGACTGGTACTTTAGATGAACAGTTCAGAGATAATTTATATTCTAGTGAGCGTGTTGGTGAAGAACTATATTTTACTGTGGGGCCTTTACCAGTTGGAGTGGACACAATAATGACGCCACAAAGCTGCCAAACTAATACTCAAAAGAAGGATCATAGAAATAAGCTTTCTACTTCACACCAAACTCTTACACTGAAAAAGGAAGCGAGGTCACACCAGAAAAGCAGCAACTTACTCGAATAAATAACAGTTGCTACTGGCTGACGGAAAAATAATATAAGAAAAAAGTAACTCATTAAATTTTTTAATCAAGAATATACCAGATCGCACACTGGAAATTAGGTTCCAAAGAGAGCTGTTAAACCTCATTGTACCAACTGCAGGTTCAAATGTGTATCAGTATTTACAGAAGAGAACACACCAAAAATAATCTGGAACTTAGGATTCTATGAGAGACAAAAAGATGTTGTGTTTGTACCCGACTAGGAAAAAAACAATCTACCTGAAAGATAGTGATGATCAACGAGAAAAAAAGGATGGATGCTATAAATTACAGCCTAGAGAAACCAAATCGATTGTCTGTCTGCAGGATGTTTTTTTGAGAGGCATGTATTAACCATGCTTTATGGAGTGTTAATTTGATTAGAGTGTTTTCCATGATGATACATTGCATTAGTTAGATGGCCTCCATGCGAGCTGAACATTTCTTGTACTTCAACAACAGCAGAATCTAGGGCGAAGATTTGGTACCAGTAAAAAGCATTTAAGCCCCCCGGTGGCTTAGGCTGCTGTCCGTTCTAAGGCGGTGGTTCTGTTGTTGTTGACTTTTTGTTTATTGTTACTCCCATTGTGGGAGTCTGTAATTGTTCTATGTTTTGTTGTACGTTACTTTATGTCCATTCTAGTATTGCAATCATCTTGATGGGGAAGAGAGAGCTGATTGCTTTGCTTAATTTGTCTTCCTGGTGTCTTGTGATGGTTGAGCAGCTCTTCCTCGCGGTGCCACGCGGTTGTCTGCAGTTTGTGATTGTTGTATTTCCTGATCATACTCACTTACTTTTTTTAAAAGGCATGTCTGATGGGTTATTTTTTAAAGCTTCTATAAACATGAAAGACAGACTCCCTCTAACAAGACTCCAGAATATAAACTGAAAGAGTCTGGGAACATAAATTATTATCGTTCCCAATCGTTTATGCGCATTACACTAGGAAAGATCCAAAAAGGAAATTCCTAGGGCATGCCCTCAATATTAAATAACATGTATCAGTTGCTCACAAGGAATGAAAAGGAGGTGATAAAGAAGTATGCCTATCAATGCATAGACATTTTTCAACCATGAATATAATTTTTCTTTCCATGTACCAATTCGTAAGAAAGACTAATGTATCTTTGCACTAAGTATCACAGGTCCATGGCTGACGGTTCAGCTGCTGAAAAATTAAAGCAACAGCATGCCATACATCATGCTAGAAAAAACTACTGCTAGATAAGAAAAAGAGGGAGATAATAAACTGGCAAACGCTCATTCCAACATATGTAACTATCTTCAATCTACAAGCAGTGATGTTTACACCTTAGTTGTTCCATAGTTAATTCGATGTAATAAATGCAAAAGATTTGTTGTTACAATTTACAGTATTTAGCTTGGCTTACCTGACAGGAACATACTATGTATATGACAGAAGTTGAAGGAAAACGTGGTTCATGTGAAATCCCAAACCTGGCTTAATCTTCATCTTTTGTCTTTACCACCAACCCAAACTCATATAATTTTGTATTCAGATTCCTGAGGTGAGCAGGAACCAAGTTGTAACTTCGTGTTTTTGGAAGCTGTAGAGACAATACCATCTATATGCATTATCGATTATAAAGTTTTAGAGAGTGGGCATACCCATCATAAGATGGGATTCAATGCATTCTGCTGTGAAGTATGCGAAGAAATAATCTCTTATTTACAATGGGACAAACCTTTTACTGCTTTAACCATTAGACACGGAGACATGAAATTGTCTGTATATAAGTGCTTTGTGGTCACCTGCTGGGAAAGGGCTGACCTCTTGGCTCTCGTTTGTGGTGTCTAACTGTGAGTTTGTCACTTTCCCATTGGTATCCTGGGTCAGGTGTGGTACTTGATTGTATCGGTTCCTGATCTTTGTACCCTTACTTACTTTGCAGAAAAAACGTGAAGTTAACAACCGAGGGCAAAAAGTCCAATGGAACCAGACAAAATGGATGCAATTCAGCGAGGTAGGGCTGCTGAAGCGAACACTGACATAGCCTATGGTGGCATACCATGGAGTTGCCTACCGCAATGAAGAAAAAGTTAATGTGGATGTGTAGTACAGGAGTGATCCCGGTTTGAATTTCAAGATCCCTACGTAGGCCTACACTCAAGTGGGAGTGAACCTGATAAGCTTTGATAACCCGATAACATTGAGGATAAAAGGGGCAATGATACTAAGGATGAGTGAATAATGCTAAATTGATATGTTGAGTCTCCTTTAGATCTACGAGGGATATTCGAAATGAATTGCTTATTGTCCTATGTCTCGATATCCACCTGGGGCACGAATAAAACCAATACATACCCATCTAGGTCTATTCAAGGTCTACACACCGGTGTATAAATGTACATGTTAGACTAAGTGTTGGACATAAAATTTGCCATATTAATACGCGCAGTCATTGGCCACTGTAGTAAAAATGGTTGGTAGAAGCGTCGACCAGAAAGGTGAAATACGGGCTTACATCAAAGCTCGTTCAAAACTTAGTTGTTCTTTGATACAGCTGATGACTGAACACTCTACTGCTTAAGTACCTTCTTGTATGTCTTGTGATACAGTTAGGTGCTGGAAAAATGAATTTAAATCTAGTGCAGAGTCCACCAAAAAAGCACCAAAATCAGGTAGGCCAAAATGTGCATCTAGTAAAGAAATCGTTTCAAAAATAAAGGAAATCCTTGAAGGGGATGCCAGATTTACACATCATGATATTGCACGAAAAGTAGGCATACCACTATCAACGATTCACCTTATTTTGAAGTAGCATTTGAAAGTCTGAAAGAGTTTTGCTAGATGAGTGCCACATCTGTTGACTGATGAGCAAAACAGACAATGGCTTAAAGAGGCCAAAAGCTGCTTCAAACGTTTCAAACTTATGACAGAAAGCAGTTTGCCAATGTCGTCACAGGTGATGAAACTTGGGTCCATTATTTTGAGCCCGTCAGATAAGTTAGCAATAAAATCTCCGGTATTCAGTTTTATTTACTGTTGAGTCCTTATCCTTGCTTTATCTCTTTTTTTATATCTGGATTTATATGTTCTAGGGGATGATGCATTGATAAGTTAGGGGTCTTTCATGCAAACCAAACATCTATGTGTCTTGATCCACATCTGAACTAAGGGTAAGGTTGGTGCACCGTTAAACCGGTTCAAACCCTCCAGTAAAACATTTTTGCTGACCGTTCCAAGGCGGTGCTTCTTTTGTGGATTGTTTATGTTTTTTTCTGTCTTACGTTTGCTATGCATTTGTGCCCATCTGTTTATATGTGCCTTGTGGTCACCTGCTGGGAAAGGGCAAGGATATAGCAAGGAGATAAAGCAAAGATCAGGACTCAAAAGTAAACAAAACCAAACACCGGAGCAAAAGAAATCCAACAGGTGGGCCCAACAAACAGCCAAAGCATCAGGCCCCTACCATCTCATCAATAGATAAGTCTTTCAGTCGGAACCGTCATCGAGTCTGAAGTACGACCCACCGGCGTGCAGTTAAAGAGGAAAGCAAAGTTGCCAACCGTGATTGGGTTGACCACCAAGCATGCAGTCTGTTGCAATACTTTAATGTTATAGTCAAACTTTTTATTATGGAAATTATTTTAATGAACTGCGCTGAAAAATTATAAGCCTGTTTCACTTCAATCATACGATCATTTGTCCGTGCGATTTACCGCAGGCGTCAGGCTGTGCGGCAGATCATAGACAAAATTACATACCTCGAGTTGATCTTCACTAAACGTAAGGCAGCCGACTATGCTCGCACGATTTTTCTTTGTCATATTCTTTCTTCAATAACTCAGTAAATCAAGGGAAATAAGGGCTGTCTTTTGGCATAATGGAAGAAAAAGGTTTGATCTTTTTATGCAATAAGTACATTTTTGATAAATGATGTTTTAAATGTGATTTTGAGCGAGGTTTTTTCGAAAAAAAATATTTCCATGAAAAAATGCACCTGTTTCAATTGATTGTTCAAACATCAAAAGGCCGACCAGAGCCCAATTTCGTATGGTTGTAGACTAATCAATACATAATTGAGATTCACCATTGGTGTGGATCAAATCCTACGGAAACTGTTTAAATCGGGTCAATACTTACACACTTCAAAAAAACGCCCTCGACGCTAAACGCATCACCTGTGCTAAACGAATCGGGTTGGACGGTGTGATACGGGTTAAGATAATTTGGCCCATATTTAAGCCTATTTGGTGGCCTTTTTTTTGTTTCTATAGCAAGGGTAAAAGTTAAGTAAATACCAGATTTGTGCTCTTAGGTTATTCTGCTAATAAGTTGGTGAGCGTTACTTACAGTTTATAGCTTCAAAGGGGACCGAATTAGCCCTTTAATGCACGCACGGTTCTCAGAACCCCATGGCATGAAGTAATAACAAATAGCTTTTAGGAAGTGGCGCCCTTTCTTTGCGAATTTTGTAGGGTTGAAGAGAATACCTCCTTTCTTTGGCAGACAGTTTATTGAATTCAGCATGTTATTTGAAAATCATTATAAATGAGATATCTTATTTATCATAAAGGAAAACAAGGGATCTTCGTTAGCGTTTGTATTAATGTTACTAGCTTTGTCTAAACACTTGCTATTTGATCTATATTGAATGATATTAGGAATGTAATTTAGGTGTAAGTTATTGTATGGTTTGTGCGTGTGTACGGGAGGATAATCCACGAGCCTCAGTTCTTTTTCCTCAACATATTTTACCTTTTTCAGAGGGGTTCAAATGGTTTTATTACAGAGAAAACTATATTTTCCCAAGAATCTAACATTTTACAGGGGGGAGGGGGTCCAACTTTTTCCAGGGGGGGGGGGGGGGTCAAATGCTTATTTCTATAGAAACCCATATAACTTGTGATTTTACAGGGGGTCCGGACCCCCTATCTATTTTGGATCCGCACATGGGGATCCTCCCTCCACCCTCTGGATCCTCGCATGATCACTTCCGTGTCTGCAAACCCCCAATACTTGTATCCTTCTTAAGAGAACAAGGAAGATGTATATGTCATCGTTTTAAAGCATCCGGAGAGGAAATATATCATTAGGCGAGTGCGGAAACATTCATAGATATATTTTCACTTCATATACATGAGCCGTAACATGACAAAACCAACAAAAAGAGGGTGTGCCGAGCATGCACGGATCCAGGTCGTTTTGTCAGAGAGGGTCCAACTTTGGCGACGTTTTTTTGTTGTTTTATAGTTGTTGAGTGGAGGGAGGATCATTATACCGCTAAAAGTTGGCCATCATCGGCCCGCCAGTGAAACGCCATTTAAATGGCGTTTCGCTGGCGTGCCGATGATGACCCAACATTGAATGCTGGCTTGGTAGTTTTATGATTTTTCAGGGGATCCGGACCAGTTTTGCTAAGAAACCCTATATTTTTGTGATTTTTCAGGGGGGGGGGTCGGACATATGTACATGCCGAGTGAAGAATCAGATCAGCCTGGACATAAGCGTAGCTCCCATTACGCAGTATACGCACGTGCTTATAAAAATATTAACACTCAAGGGAGCTCACCTAATGTGGTTAAAGTGATTTCCATACCTTAAGGAACTGCTCTTAAAGGAAAGACTTCGCTCCCTCTGGGAGCAAATTCTTTCCTTTAAGAGAAGTTCCCATTTTGAAAAGGGACGTAATTGTAGAGAATCATTGCTTGATACAGTAGTCTCCCTTTGATGTGCGTTACTCTTACGCCATTGCTGGACACCCGCCCAGTCTGACCAAGGTCTTCGATGTGCACTTAGTGGGTAATTTAAGACCCAAACTTGCTCCATGCTAAGATTTCGGTCCGAGATTCTATGCTAGGTGGGTGAGATATACTAAGAAAAAGCGCTAAATGCTAAACTTATCCGCGGCACTCGATTCTCATGACTTAAAATTATGATTGCCGCGTATGCTGTGTGTGGACTGAAGTGTATCATTACAAACGGATAAAGAATAAAATGTTATTGGTGCTGTACTGGATATTTTTTTTAGCTATAATGCTATGTTCAGGTATAATAATAATAATAATAATAATAATAATAATAATAATAATAATAATAATAATAATAATAATAATAATGATAATAAGTAATATTGTTGTTTCAAAGATGCATAGTAATGAGGCAATTCTATGTTTCTCATAAATAGGTAAAGCATGACTATTCACTGCCACGCGCATTATGCAGTAATCTGTGATAGGTTCAATATAACTGTAAACTGAGACTACCTGCACACCCAAAATCAAGGTTAACTCGCCACTGTTTATTTACAACGATTCTCATCTATCTTTGAAAGAACAATAGTTATACCGTGGATGTCCGCCTGTACGTGGAGATAATCCACGAGCTTTAGCAAGTGGATTATCTTACGTACAGGTGGACAAACATGGTATAACTAGTTTATACCACCTACATCAGTGTAGACCTCGCACATCAAGAGATATTTTGTGCTAAAGTTGGTAAGGGTGGTATAATAATAATAATACAGTCAACCCTCTTAACAATGACAGTGTTTGTCCCAAAATAATTTGACGTTAATTACATCTAAACTGATTTTCTGTTGCAATGGAATCAAATTCAATCTAAACTGGTATAAATGGCGTTGTGAAGAATTTTGCTGTTATAAAGAGTGTCAGTATAAAGAGGGTTGACTGTTATAATGATACAGTAAAATCTATCTAAAGCGGGCACTCTAAAAAAACAAAAATTGGTTTTCAATACCAATTATCGCTTTATGCAGGGCATACTGAGTATTACAGAATGCTCCAAGGGGAGCTTTCTACAATACTTTTGACCTTCATTAAGCTACCATTTGTCATTAAAATCTTTGCTAGTCTATTTTAGTGGTCGCATTTAAAAGACAGGTTTTTACCATGCGCGGATCCAGAAAATTTTGCTAGAGGGGGTCCAACTCTGACAATGTTTTTTTTTTTTATGAGGGCAGAGAGGATCCAAATAGCACTAAAAGAAGAGGGCCATCAACGGCCCGCCAGCGAAACGCCATTTGAATGGCGTTTCGCTGGCGGGCCGATGATGGGCAACATTGAATGCTGGCTTGGTAGTTTTGTGATTTTTCAGGGGATCCGGACTAGTATTGCAAAGAAACCCTATATTTTCGTGATTTTTCAGGGGAGGGGGGTCCGGACCCCCTGACCCCCCCTTTGGATCCGCACATACAGGTTTTACTCTACAAGATATACAAGGCCATGTCCTATTGCTGTGCAATACATGAGTCCCCTACCGGATTAAATGAAACCTCCTCCACTGCCCCAATCCACCCAATATGGGCGGATTCAGAGGGGGGTGGGGGTAAGGTGTCCGGACCCACCGCCCTGTAAAATCACAAAAATATAGGGTTTCTTAGCAGTACAGGACCAGATCCATTGAAAAATCACAAGCTACCATACCAGCATTCTATTTTTGGCCATAATCGGCACGCCAGCGAAACGCCATTTAAATGGCGTTTCGCTGGCAGGCCGATGAGGGCCCGCTTATAGTGGTATTGTTTGGATCGTCTCTCCCCTCTAAAAAAAGAAAAAAAGAAATAAAAAAACCGTTGTCAAAAATGGACCCCCTCTGACAAAACTTTCTGGATCCGCGCATGCCAATGGTATAGATGCCCATGATATATACATGACCAACCGTCCTGTTCATTTGATATGCAATATGACTGACTACTTTCAGAAGAAGAAATAAATGTTTTGACCTTTAACGATTGTGTGTGTAAGGGAAAAATAGCTGCTTGATTGCTGTTGTACGTTTCATACCCTTTAATTTAATATGCAACATAGCTACTTTCAGAAAAAAAACTGTTTTGACATTTTGACACCACCCCAGGGGTTGAGGGTGCGCTAATGGACAAAACTATTGTTTGCATGATGTTGTACGTGTCATTCCCTTTAATTTGATATAATACATGGCCAATTCAGAAAAAAAAACTGTTTTGACCTTTTGACCCCGCTCAGGGGCCGCGGGGCGTGTAAGGATGAAAGTTTTGCTTGTATGTTGTCGTACATTTCATGACCTTTAATTTGACATGCAACATGATTATATTCTGAAAAAGTTGATTTTTCAACGGGTCAGGTAAATGCGAAGGTCACAGTGACCCATAAATGGTACGCGACACTCCGCCACCCCAAGATGCATCCACATACCCAATTTGCGATTTCTGCCTAAAATAATATAGGAGGTATGCTCCGGACATGATTATTCTAGAAACGAGGTCAGAAACCAAGGTTACAGGGACCCAAAATTGAAACGCGACACTCCGCCATCCGAAGATCATCCACACACCAAATTTGGAATTCCTACCTTAGATCATTTAGGAGATATGCTCCGGACAAGATTGTTCTAGAAACGAGGTCAAGGTCAACCAAAAAAGGTACGCAACACTCCGCCATCCCAAGATGAGTCTATAAACCAAACTTTGGATTCTTACCTCAAATAATCCTCTGGACACGGTTAATCTAAAAACGAGGTCAGAGGTCAAGGTCAAGGTGACACAAAATTTGTACTCGACACTCCGCCATCCCAAGATGCATCCACGAACCAAATTTGAAGTTCCTACCTCAAATAATATACGAGATATGCTCTGGACACGATTATTCTAGAAACTAGGTCAGAGGTCAAGGTTAAGGTCACAGTGACCTAAAATAGTATGCGACACTTTGCCATCCCAAGATGCATCCACACAGCAAATTTGGGATTCCTATCTTAAATAATATAGGATACATGCTCCGGAGACGAAAGCGTGACTGGTGGGTGGACGGACAGACGGACGGACAGACAGAATCGAGAAAAAATCTATATGTCCCCCAAACCGGCTTACCAGAAATGATATCAGTGTTAATGTCCTTGTTTAAAGCAGCGACACCTTTATGAAAAAGCATATGGTGAATTGTCGCAGCGATTCACAAGCACAGTTTTAATTGAAAAATTATATTTTAGAACTTTGGGTCCGGGGGCGTGCCAGTATATCTAAGGAAACTTATAGCCATTTGTGATTTTCTAGGTGTGTGTGTGTGTATGTAGGGGGGTCCTGGGCCCTGCGCCCAACCTTTGGATTCTCCCGTGTAGTTTTAAAATGCAAAATAAGGGTTACACTGTATTTATCGAGTGCATTACTAGTCATGTTCTTTCTGTTTCTTGCAGCGTCAGATGACGTCATTGTCAGTAGAGAACCTAAGATGTGGTTGGATGCTTTGGAAATTTGCCGAGAACTTCAGCCTCCAATGTCTACGCCCAGTGATGCGATTCTCGGAGACAGAAATAAAACGTTCATAACGAACCTCCACAGGCATTTGGGCGGAATGAGTGGATGGCTTTATGGACTTGAGGGTTCACGGAAAAATGGTACTTTTTAATACACTGTAAAATAAGTGAAAGTTAACACCAAAAGAGGTGGCATCTGGGATGCCACCACTTTTGGTGTCAACTAACACTTACTTTCCTGTTAAATTAGTTTGAGGCTTATATTTACAGTGTATCTGTAGATTTGTAGATTTACGATATGAAAGTCTCGTATCTCACTGAATAATATTATTATATGATTTTTTTGTAATTAAAAGAAAAAACATGCATACCGCGGACCGTGTTGCAGCTCTAAAATACAGTTTTCAAAATCGTCTACTCTCTCCCTTGTATAATTTTGAATCCTTACAAGTGTTCAAGAAGTAAATCCAATACCTCAATTATAGCATATACATGCGCGGGCCCAGAGGTTTCCTTAGAAACACTGGTGCACCCCCCCCCCCCCCTCTTGACTCGAGGAGGGTCTATATGGCCCTCTGTTAAGTAAGTTTAAGACTAAAAATCGAGTTCAAAACTTCATCGGATGGCGAACATGATAAAATCCTCCAAAGAAATCAAAGCACTGCGAGTATTGATGGGGACGGCTGCAAAATCTGTATATGTTAAATTTGAGAACAGATGTAAACATTCGTCCCCAGGCAATTGATGTGAAAAGGGTTCCCTGTCCATTCTAAGAGCATCTCTTATATAAAATCATATGAGCCGTGACATGTACTTTCTAACAATATGGCATTTTGACAAGTGTAGACTCAGACGAGCCTGTGCAGCCTCCTTTTTAGCTTAGAAACTCCAAATGATGTTCTGGCAGTAGCCTAAGAGTCATTGAATATTCAAGCAACTAGCAAAGGCCCTGATCAGACTGTGCGTATGTGCAGGCTGGTCTGAGACTTTGCTGGTGGCACATACCACATTGTTGGAAATCTCATGTTGCGGCTCAATAATGAAATATATTGGGGCCTCGTCGCAAGAAAACCTGTCTGCAGGGTTTTCGAAAAGCAAGTTTGAAACCTTTCTTCTCAGCTACGGAGACTAGATAGAAAATTGAAATTTCACCTGTATTACGTTTATATAGAATACTTTTCAAAAAGCAAAAAAAAGGTGCTGAACAGTCTGTGCAGATGCGCAGGCTGGTCTGCGCCTTTGTTGTTCGCAAACCCCAAAGACAGGTTTTCTCGCGTCACGCCCCAAAATTTTATTAAAGTCCGTAGGTATAAACATTTTGTCGTAGCTGCTTTGGATCATGGAGGCACCATTCCAGTCAGACCCATTTACTAGACAATTGATAGATCTTGAACCTATGTTACTAGATAGGTCTAGACAAGCTACTGGAGTAACGGTGCACTGACCAACCGTTGATCTCTAGTAGGTTCATGATGTCACTATAGAAGCGACTATCGCTGTTCAAATCGAACTTAAGTTAAAAAAGGAACTAAAGCTCTATTCGAAGTGGGCCACAATCATTCAATTCTCTGGTTCTACACACTTTCTTCTGGCACCAAGTATTCAACACTGGTCATGCATTTTACCGTCAGTTGATTTATTTGTTTTGCAGAATGGAAATTGTTTGTCATCGGTTCAAGACGTTCTGATGTAAAATTGCGATATCTATATAAGGGCAAGTATATTAATGAGCTGGCATCTAGCATCAGTCCAAGATGTTCTGATGTTCAGTTGCAATATCTATATAAGGGCAAGTATATTAATTAGCCGGTATCTAGCATCGGTCCAAGACGTTCTGATGTTCAGTTGCAATATCTATATAAGGGCAAGTATATTAATTAGCCGGTATCTAGCATCTGTCCAAGCCTTCTGATGGAAAGTTGCAATATTTATATAAGGGCAAGTATATTAATTAGATGGTATCTAGCACCGGTCCAAGACGTTCTTATGTTCAGTTGCATATCTATATAAGGGCAAGTATATTAATTAGCTGGTATCTAGCATCGGTCCAAAACGTTCTGATGTTCAGTTGCAATATCTACACAAGGGCAAATATATTAATAAGCCGGTATCTAGCATCTGTCCAAGACGTTCTGATGTAAAGTTGCAATATCTATATAAGGGCAAGTATATGAATGAGCCGGTATCTAGCACCGATCCAAGACGTTCTGATGTAAAGTTGCGATATCTATATTAGGGCAAGTATATCAATGAGCCGGTATCTAGCATTGGAACAAGACGTTCTGACGTAAAGTTGCAATATCAATATAAGGGCAAGTATATAAATAAGCCAGTATCTAGCATCAGTTCAAGATGTTCTGATGGAAAGTTGCGATATCTATATAAGGGCAAGTATATTAATTAGCCTGTATATAGCATCAGTTCAAGATGTTCTGATGTAAAGTTGCAATATCTATATAAGGGCAAGTTTATTAATTAGCCAGTATCTAGCATCAGTCCAAGACTTTCTGATGTAAAGTTGCGATATCTTTATAAGGGCAAGTATATTAATTAGCCAGTATCTAGCATCGGTTCAAGACGTCCTGATGTAAAGTTGGGATATCTATATAAGGGCAAGTATATTAATAAGCCAGTATCTAGCATATGGACGCTCTGGTGTAAAGTTGCGATATCTTTATAAGGGCAAGTATATCAATCAGTCGATATCTAGCATCAGTACAAGACGTTCTGATGTAAAGTTGCAATATCTATATCAGGGCAAGTACAGTAAAACCTCGTTATATCGCCCCTCCATAAACCGCCGAACTCGCTTACCAACATAATGTTCCCATGTCCCGATTTCCACAATGTGAAAATTCTTCGTTAATGCTCCAAATTCGCTTACCGCCATCCGCCAATCATTTAAAAATAACAAACGTGCATATTTATGCATAAATTACCTCGTACGCGACCTTGTGTCGGTATCAATTAACTGGTCAAAGTCGTATGGACTAATAATTGATGAATTGAAAAGTTTTAACCCAGGTAAGTAAATTATTAGTTTGAAAAATAAAAACTATTTTGTCATCAGTTTGTTTAGTTGTTTTTTGTATGAAAATGTCTTAGTTTCAATTATTCTTTCTGGTAACATCCGTCTGTGTATCAGTAACCACTTACATCTACGAAATTACCCGTCAGGATAATGTAGATACCATTTTTTGATTGTCGCAAACAGGAAACACTCTAGCACATTGACTAATAGAGAAATGGTAAACTTTCAAAAATTTTACTTTTTGCGATTTTTAACAATAAATTCTGTCACTACAGGAGCGCTAGAATTGAATGCGACTAACCAGATAACGATAGCTACCCATAATTCAAAGTGCGAAATGCAAAAGATTTAGATGAGGTATTGTCAGGTCTCGCGAGAATGCGTTTTTCTCACCAATAGCGCATGCGTGTCTTACTACGTCAACATGTAACTGACAGATATCCAGACCTCGATCTATCGCCAAACTCGTTATACCGCCAAAATTCCCTATCCCCGTTGGTGGCGCTATAACGAGGTTCTACTGTATATCAATTAGCCGATATCTAGCATTGATTCTTCAAGACGTTCTGATGTAAAATTGCAATATCTATATAAGGGCAAGTATATTAATAAGCCGGTATCTAGCATCAGTTCAAGACGTTCTGTTGTAATGTTGCTATATCTATATAAGGGAAAGTATATTAATCATAAATAAGCCTGTATCTAGCATCGGTTCCAGACGTTCTGATGGAAATTTGCGATATCTATATTAGGGCAAGTATATCAATTAGCCAGTATCTAGCATCGGTTCAAGACGTTCTGTTGTAAAGTTGCGATATCTATATAAGGGCAAGTACATTAATTAGCTGGTAGCTAGCATATGGACGTTCTGATGTAAAGTTGCAATATATATCTATATAAGGGCAAGTATATTGATAAGCCTGTATCAAGCATTGGTCATTGATGTTCTGATGTAAAGTTGTGATATCTAAATAAGGGCAGGTATATTAATCAGTGGGTATCTAGCATCGGTACAAGGCGATCTGATGTAAATATGTTCTTAAAAGGGTATCCTTTGGAAGTAAAGACTGCACCAAAGAACTGAAACTAGAGTGTGCATATATCCTGGGCCAGACTAGCTAGTTTCTGCCATTTAAGCTTCGTCAGTGACCCTCTAATAGATTCAAAGTTCCACAATGAAACCCATGATTCCAAAGGACAAGAAAATAAAATCTACACTATAGTGAAGGGCAAGGAGACGTTCTACCGTCGCAACACAGTCCTAGTCACCAGCTGTAGTGAAGTCAAATATGTTCTTAAAAGGGTATGCTTTGGAAGCAAAGACTGCACCAAAGAACTGAAACTAGAGTGTGCATATATCCTTGGCCAGACTAGCTGGTTTCTGCCATTTAGGCTTCGTCAGTGACCCTCTAATAGAGTCAAAGTTCCACAATGGAACCCATGATTCCAAAGGATAAGAAAATAAAATCTACACTATAGTAAAATATCAATATCTATATAAGGGCAAGTATATTAATTAGCCGGTATCTAGCATCGGTTCAAGACGTTCTGATGTAAAGATGCAATATCTATATAAGGGCAAGTATAGTAATTAGCTGGTATCTAGCATCGGTACAAGACATTTTGATGAAATATGTTCTTAAAAGGGTACCATTTGGGAGCAAAGACCACACCAAAAGAACTGAAACCAAAGTGTGCATATTTCCTGATCAAGACTAGCTAGTTTCTGCCATTTAGGCTTCATCAGTGACCCTCTAAAGTTGGGATAACAATATAAGGGCAAGTATATAAATGAGCCGGTATCTTCCATTGGTTCAAAATATTCTGATATAATGCTGCGATATCTATATAAGGGCAAGTATGTTATTAAGCCGGTATCTACATCGTTCAAGACGTTCTGTTTTAAAGTTGTTATAGTATATAAGGGCAAGTATATAAATAAGCCGTTATCCAGCATTGGTCTTAGATGTTCTGATGTAAAGTTGCAATATCTATAAAGGGGCAAGTATATTAATAAGCTGATATCTAGCATCGGTTCAAGAACGTCTGGTGTAAAGTTGCGATATCTATATAAAGGCATGAATATTAATAAGCCAGTATCTAGCATCGGTCCAAGACATTCTGATAAAACTTGCAATATCTATATAAGGGCAAGTATATTAATTTGCGGGTATCTAGCATCGGTTCAAGATGTTCTGATGTAAAGTTGGGATATCTATAAAAGGCCAAGTATACTAATTAGCCGGTATCAAGGATCGGTTCAAGACGTTCTGATGTAATATTGCGATATCTTTATAAGGACAAGTATATTATTAAGCCAGTATCTAGCATCGGTTTAAGACGTTCTGATGTAAAGTTGCAATATCTATATAAGGGCAAGTATATTAATTAGCAAGTATCTAGCATCAGTCCAAGACGTTCGGATGTAAAGTTGAGATATCTATATAAGGGCAAGTATATTAAAGAGCAGGTATCTAGCTTTGGTATAAGACGTTCTGGCGTTTAGTTGCGATATCTTTATAAGGGCAAGTTTATTTATTAGCCGGTATCTAGCATCAGTCCTAGACGTTCGGATGTAAAGTTGCGATATCTATATATGGTCAAGTATATTAATTAGCAGGTAACTCTGTTTAAGACATTCTGATGTAAAGTTGTGATAATCATATAAGGGCAAGTATATGAATGAGCCGGTATCTAGCATTGTTTCAAGACGTTCTGATGTAAAGTTGTGATATCTATTATAAGGGCAAGTATATAATCAAGCCTGTAGCTAGCATTGGTTCAAGAAGTTCTGATGTAAAGTTGCGATATCTATATAAGGACAAGTATATTAATGAGCCAGTTTCTAGAATAGGGTTCTAGACGTTCTGATGTAAACTTGCTATATCTATATAAGGGCAAGTATAATAATTAGCTGGTATCTAGCATCAGTCCAAAACGTTCTGATGAAAAGTTGAGATATCTTTATGAGGGCAAGTACATTAATGAGCAGGTATCCAGCATTGGTACACGACGTTCTGATGTAAAGTTGCGATATCTATATATGGGCAAGAATATTAATTAGCTAGTATTAACTATCCATTAAGTATCTAGCATCAGTCCAAGATGGTCTGATGTCAAGTTGCGATATCTGCAGGTCCATTACAAAAGTTATTTCACTACGCAATATTTCAAAAGTTTTTTCACATTTTTATTATACATTAATGGTCTATGTTTTACCATGCATGTAATTAAATTGTCATTCCATTTTTTTCTATAAATCATATCAACGTATAATCAGACAATAGTTGTATATAAATATCAGATACTTTTCAATGAAAAACACAACGCCATTACTTTAAATACATTCCAATGAAAACACAAGAACATTGTACGCCTACATCATAAAGTCAGTATTTCGTTGCATCTCCGTTTGCTTCAATAAGATCTTCAATTCTCCTTGGCAATGAATTGGAAAGTTCTTCCAGAACGTTTAGTGCTACACTATACCACGCTTAAAGATCAACTGAAAAGGTATTGATACATTTTTAGCCAAATATTTCAGATAATAGCAGTTATTGGGAGAAAGAGATTGCTGAAAACCGCATCTAAAAACTCCTATCTATTCAGGAATTACGCCTATTTGAATTTTGGACTAGAAATATTTCCCCAAAACAGACTTGAAAAACTAAAAATAGATTCTGTCCAACAATGCATCATTCTGTGATGTCATTTGAGGTTTGAAATTTTTCATTGAATTTAAATATTTGCAAATGCAAAGAAGTTGCCGAATTTTAGTATGCTTTTCTGCGAAACAACGAAGGTTGATCTCGCAAAAATGGTTTTCTGTATGGTAAATTTCATTTAATTATATTTTTATGCTTTAAATTCAAATTTAAACAAAAATTTAAATTCTATTTTTCCATGCATTTCTTATTCTTAATAATGCAAAAATAATTAAATCCAATTTTTATGTTAACTTATTTTGAAACATTTAAAAGTTTATCCAAAAACATGTTGTCTGAAAGGAAAAAAATACATTTTAAAATTTCAAAGCAAAAATTTAAAATTCAATTCATCGCTTTACTACACAAATTTACAAAAAAAACATTTAATTGACGAAAATGTAATTTAGGCAATTTAAACATTGGTATTTTAAAACTGAAGATAAACTTTTCAAATACACAATTTGAGATATTTGAAGTTAAACCACCTTTTTAAATCCTCATATGACATCACAGAATGGTGCATTGTGGGATAGAATCTATTTTTAGTTTTCCAGTCTGTTTTGGAAAACCAAAACCATGTCTGAAATTCAAACAGCCATAACTTTTTTTAATAATTGGAAATTTTTTATGCGGTTATCAGCATTTTACTGTATGATATAAGTTGTTTCATTTCTAATCATTTTTAAAACCTTTTCACATGATCTTTAACATACTCACTTCCACATCTCTTCTAGGTTACATGGCATTTGTTTACCAATCTCTATCTTCATTATATTCCAAACGTTTTCTATGAGATTCATGTCAGGCGAATTCCCTGGTCATTCCAGAATGTGTATTTCTTTACAGTCTAGGAATATTCTAGTACTTTTAAAGTAATGGCATGGCGCAAGATCCTGCATAAAAATATATCCCTTCTGTAGGAATACAACGCATTCACGTGTCATTTCATTATCATGAATAATATCACTCTGGTATTTTGCACTATCCATGTTACCATTCACATTTCTCTAAAGAGACTGGCCTCTGTTGCTAATGGCTCCCCAGATTTGTACACTTGCTGGCAATTTTACAGTAGTTTGAATTAACTTAGCTTGATATTTTACATTATGTTTGCGTCAAACACGACAATGGCGTCGATTGTTATGACTGTGAAATACAGACAAATGTGAATGCGTTATGTGCCCACAGAATGGATATATCTTTATGCATGATCTTGCCTCATGATATAACTCTAAAAGAACTAGAACATGCTAAGAATGTAACGGAATAATCGTTCTGAAATGTCCAGGATATTCGCCAGAAATGAATTCCATAGAGAACGTTTGGAAGATAATGAAGAAAGATATTGGTAACCAATTGCCGTGTTTAAAAGAAACGATGTGGAAGCGAGTATGTGAAGAGTGGTAAAGTGTAGCAGCGAAACGTCCTGGAAGAATTTAACAATTCAATGCCAAGGAGAATTGCAGATCTTATTAAGCAAATGGAGGTGCAACGAATACTGACTTTATGATGTAGGCGTAGAGGTATATACAGTTGTGTTTCAATGGAATGTATTTTAGCATGTTATTGTGTTTTCATTGTAATGTATTTAATACTCATATACAAATGTTGTCTGATTATACGTTGATATGATTTATAGAAACAAAAGTGCATGATGATTTAATGACATGTATGGCAAACTCAGACCATTTATGTATTTAAAAAATATGAAAAAACTTTTGAAATATTGCGTAGTGGAATAACTTTTGTAATGGACCTGTATATAAGGGCAAGTATATAAATTAGCCGGTATCTAGCATCAGTTTAAGACATTCTGACGTAAAGTTGCGATATCTATATAAGGGCAAGTATGTTGATTAGCTGATATCTAGCATCGGTTCCAGACCTTCTGTTGTAAAGTTGCGATATCTATATAAGGGCAAGTATATTAATTAGCGGGTATAAAGCATCGGTTCAAGACGTTCTGATGTAAAGTTGGGATATCTATATAAGGCCAAGTATATAAATTAGCCCGTATCTAGGATCGGTTCAAGATGTTCTGATGTAAAGTTGGGATACCTATATAAGGGCAAGTATATAAATGAGCCGGTATCTAGCATTGGTCCAAGACGTTCTGATGTAAAGTTGCAATATCTTTATAAGTGCATGTATATTAATAAGCTGATATCTAGCATCTGTTTAAGACGTTCTGATGTAAAGTTGTGATATCTATATGAGGGTAAGTTTATTAATAAGCGGTATCTAGCATCGGTTCAAGACATTCTGATGTAAAGTTGCAATATCTATATAAGGGCAAGTATATTATTTAGCCAGTATCTAGCATCGGTTCGAGACGTTTTGATGTAAAGTTGCGATATCTATATTAAGGCAAGTATGTTTATTAGCTGGTATCTAGCATTGGTTCAAGACATTCTGATGTAATGTTAGGATATCTATATTAGGGCAAGTATATTAATGAGCCAGTATCTAGCCTGGGTTCAAGACATTCTGATGTGAAGTTGTGATATCTATAAAATGGCAAGTATATTAATTAGCCCGTATCTACCATTGGTCCAAGACGTTCTGATGTAAAGTTGAGATATCTATATAAGGGCAAGTATATTAATGTGCCGGTATCTAGCATCACTTTAAGACCTTCTCAAATAAAAATGTGATATCTTTATACGGGAGTTCGTTAATTATCCAGTGTCTAGCATCGGCTCAAGACGTCCTGATGTAAAGTTGTGATATCTATTTAGGGCAGGTATATAAATCAGCCAGTAACTAGCATCGGTCCAAGACGTTCTTATGTAAAGTTATGATATCTATATAAGAGCAAAGTAAGAAAGAGGTCAAAGATCCGGAATCGATACAATCAAGTATCACATCTGACCCATTTAAATAATTGAGCCAGTATCCAGCATCTGTTTCAGACGTTTTGATGTAAAGTTGCGATATCTATATAAGGGCAAGTATATTAATGAGCTGGTATCAAGCATTGGTACAAGACGTTCTGATGTAAAGTTTCGATATATTTATATAAGGGCAAGTATATTATTAAGCCCGTATCTAGCATCCCTTCAAGCCATTCTGAATGTAAAGTTGCGATATCTATATAAGGGCAAGTGTATTAATGCGCAGATATCTAGCATCGGTTCAAGATGTCTGATGTAAAGTTGTGATATCTATATAAGGGCAAGTATATTAATTAGCCAGTATCTAGCATCTGTTCGAGGCGTTCTGATGTAAAGTTGCGATATCTATATAAGGGCAAGTATATTAATGAGCCAGTATCTAGCATCTGTTCAAGACGTTCTGATGTCAAGTAGCGATATCTATATAAGGGCAAGTATATTCATGAGCCGGTATCTAGAATATGGTTCAAGTTGGCATGTGCCTACAGCAAATATTCAAATCAGCTTGCGCATCTGCACACACACAGTCTGATCAGATTCTTTAATGTACATATAAAGAGTTATTAGAACCTCGCAATGGCAAGGCCACTGGCCAGAATGCTAGTCTCTTCTCAGATCTAAACTTCTCTTCTTTTTGAGCAGTTCCTTTTAGTATGGAAAATCACTTTAAAAGAATTAAGTGAGCTCCCTTGAATGTTACTATTTTTAACCTGCGTAATGGGCGCTACGCCAATGACTTGGATACCCATAGAGTTCCTAGTGAAGACTCTGATAAGAATCCCACTAATAAGACTGTGCAGATGCACATGCTGATTTGAGTATTCGATGTGCGCACATGCCAATGTTTACCTTTTGCTGGTCACCGGCTTAGTTGGCTGGGGCCGAGTGCTTGGCAGATAACTCAGTTCCAAGAGATCATGAAACTTCTAAAGATATCATGGTGCTTGTCGATGTATCATGAGGCTCTCTGAGTGATAGGAAAAATGTAGCCTGTGTCCCATACCTGTAGTTGTAGGCTAATCCAAATATGAGCTATGGCATGAGATTTCCAACAATGTGGCATTTTGACATGTGTAGACTCAGACAAGCCTGTGCAGCCTCCTTTTAAGCTTAGAAAAACCAAATGGTGCTCAGTCAGTAGCTTAACAATCATAGCATACTAAAGCGACAAGCAAAGGCTCTGATCAGACTGCGCGTATGCGCAGGCTGATCTGAGGCCTTGCTGGTTGCACATACCACATTGTTGGAAATCTCATGCACTGGCTCATATGGCATTGTCTCCGTGGGATAGCAATTTTTCAAAGACCTACGATCCATTGAGTATCGCGCCTGCGCAGACAATGAGAGCTTTGGAGATAGGTGTTATCCAGAGGATAAATAGTGTATAAACAAGAAGGCCCTCGGGTCCTGGATCGCTCGACTAAGAATGACTTGTTCCTCCCAAAATCCTACCCATGTTGATAGATCAGCAGTTTGATAAAGAATTTACATGGAAAATTCCCTTCATTTATGTTGACAAAATAAGATAGAACCTTCTTAGTAATTATATAAGTCCATGTAAAACATGTGACCCCCGGGACGGGGCCAATTTTGGCCCCAGGGGTAAAATTGGACCAAACACGGTAAAGGTCTACTAGATGATGCTACATATCAAATTTCCAATGCTCTATGCCTTCGTGGTTTCAGACAAGAAAATTCTTTAATTTTATGTATGTAAAACATTTGCCACCAAGGATAGGGCCACTTTTGTTCCCAAGGGGCATACTTTGAACAAACATGGTAAAATGGTCCAATACCAGGTATCAAGGAGCTAGCCATATTTGTGAGACACTTGAAGGGTATTTAATGATTTACCTATACAAACCTTTTACAAGTAAAACATGTGACCCCAGGATGGGGCTACTTTTGGTCCCAGAGCCATAATTTCAACAAGCTTGGTAAAGGTTCACTAGATGATGTACCTTACCAAATATCAAGGCCCTGGGCCTTGTGGTTTCAGACAAGAAGTTTTTGAGTTTTTCCATATATCAACATAGGAAAAACTGGCCACGCCATCTGGCGGCCATGTTTTTCAACCATTCAAAATAAGTTCATATAAACAATTTTATATATAAAAAAGCTATGTATTAGTTGTTAACTCTTTGCTAACTTGTGTTTTCTGTTGATAACCTGAGCAAACAGTATGGTCCCGGATCAGGTTGGTCAAAAGTTGGTCTTGATCTGGATCCAAACTGTTTGGCATTCTGATGGTGTTCCTGAAAGAATTTTTCGAAAAAAAAATTGATTAAAAAAATCAGAATGCAAAATTATACAGCATGCAAAGAGAAAATGAATGCATGTGTTCCATTTATACAACCCTTACTAACTTTAGCACGAAATAGCTCATGCTGTGCAAGGTCTACATTGATGTAGGTGGTATAAAATAGTTATACCATGTTTGTCCGCCTGTACGTAAGATAATCCACTCGCTAAAGCTCGTGGATTATCTCCACGTAGATGCGGACAACCCATGGTATAACTACTACATAGCCAGGTCCCGAGGTTATAAACCTTTTTTTCATGCTCAACTCAGCTGAGTATGAACGTCATCCTGCTCATAAATGTTAAAATGCCAACAATTGTTGGTATTTTAACATTTATTAGTAGGATAAATACTACATCTAGAGTTTGATACAAAAAATCTTTATTTTTCGGCATTTCATTTTATGAGCATTTTTTATTTCATGCTCAGTTGAGTTGAGCATGAAAATATGGAAGGGATTCTCCGACGAAATTCCATATGTCCAATTTAGTTTTTGTTTTTTAAGATTGCAATTTTATTTCGTAAATTATGTCATTGTATCATGTGAATTGCCTTATTATAACATCTTTGATCATCGGATGTTGCTTAAAAACTAAAAAATAGTACAAAGTAAACTATAAATAGCATCAACAACATTATAAAGTGACATGAAACAAGCATTTGTAGCATTGAATATTGTCGGTAATACCGCGCTTCTTTCTATGCTATATATTTTGACGCCAGAGGGCGCGTTTTCATTTATAATTTATAGGATATCCCTTTTTCGGAACTCATCGATTAATTTCGGAAAACGGTGCCAGGAGTCATTTTGACTGAATGATTTTATCCGGAAACTGTATCGATTCCTGATCTTTGCCCTTTTTCTTACTTTTTGCTTATTTTGAGATAAATATATCGAAAAATTCAAGACTTGTTGGTTTCAATTTTTGTCCTCTTGTAAATGGCGTTTCGCTGGCGGGCCAATGATGGCCCTCTGAAAAAAGGTATTTGGATTCTCTCTCTCCCCTCATCAACTGAAAAAAGTTGCCAGAGTTGGAGCCCGCGCATGGAGGAGGTACCCACAACATATTTAGAAGAAGGCTTGTATGCCATATGATCTGTCTTCAAACAATGAAGCCAAACCTTTCTACATGTATAAAAAGGGAACACCTTCTTAGCATTTATTTACATCCCAACACCAGGATCTGATATCATGAAATTTCGAACTTAGCACAATAGGGAGCGAAGAAGGCTGAGATGAGTCTGTGCACATGTGGAATCTAGATAGAGCCTTCTCACCGAATGGACGTCGATAAAAGCTCCGAATTTTGGAATTTAGACAAACTAAATATTGTAGATGGTTCATCCCTAAGATGAAGATGGTCATATACTATAAACAGTTATGACTTTAATTCAAACTGTTATGGCTTTAAATCAAACTATTGACTATTTGAAGAAAAAATCCCGCATGCGCAGATCAAGCTTTTTTTCAGATGGATCCAACTCTGACAACTTTGTTTTCATAGTTGATGAGGAGAGAGAGGATCCAAATACCATAAAAAGTGCGTCATCATTGGCCCGCCAGCGAAGCGCCATTTAAATTGCCAGCAAAACGCCATTAAGGTGGACCAATGATGGCCGAACATCAAGAACGCTGGCTTGGAAGTTTTGTGATATCCAGGGGTGACCAGTATCGCTAAGGAGCCCTATAACTGTCTGATCTTCCAGGGGGGTCAGACCCCTGTCCCCTACCCAATATCCCCCTAACGGATCCACCCATGCCTCGAACTATCGAGAATTGACCTGTTCCTGGAGCCTAATGACGGCGCGCATGGTATTGGCGTACAAAACGTAACGTCGAATTGTAACGTCGCGACGCTGAATTCTTTTTTCTTCTCCTTATATTTAGCTAGACGCCTTACTTCTGGAGAGACTTTCATTCGCTGGTAAAATATATGAAAACCGTTTTCTAGCTTTCAAACATCAATAAAACGTCAGAATAAGTATTTCCAACTTAGTATACACGCATACAGAAGAGAACTGAAAACGGCAGCTTATTCCCAATTGCCTCGTTTGACGTCTCTATGTTTAACGTCATTTTTCCCGCCGGTAACAAAATTTAAGACTGAGGTAAATGTTCACATTTTCTTTATTTTTCGGCGGATAAACTTCATATACCGCATTTATAAGTAAGCAAGCAAAGTACATTGTGGAGATATAAGTTTCTAGTGAGTTTCAATATCAATTTTATAGCTATGCTTAAATTTCAAGAGTATGTGTATCTATTTTAATGAAAATTGTGTTGTGGTAACAAATTTCAAGACTTTGGGTTTTCCTGAACATTTTTAAATGGAAAGCGGCAATGCAAATATTTTTCGATTATCTTTCACAATGGAAAAAGTACATTTCAAACAAGCAAATATTTTGTCAATAAAACGCCATCAAGATTACAAAATCACTTACCGAAGAGACCATGCCTGTATTTTTCGCGCGTTTTTTGACGCGAGTTACAGATTTAATTTTACAAAACTTAACTATCTGAGACGCCGTTGTAGAGAAATAAACAACAAACTGGATATGACGTTGAACGGTGACGTTTCAGCATTGACGTAGACCAAATTCCGTAAAAATTGACGTCAAAATGGCATTGTAATACGCATTTGCGTATGCCTACTACAGCGGTATTGTTACATAGTTACAGACGTTTTACCCCCAAATTTTGAGTTTTTTTAACTCTCCTTTAACTGTTTTGATAAATAAAAACTAAGAATCATAAACTCATAACAAGGCACACGTACACCCCTAGTTTCAAAAAAAATATATACGATCAGAACACTAAAAATCGGTTCCTGTAAACAGAAAAAGACAAAACCACGTTTTGTACGGCAATACTGTGCGCGACGTCAATAAGCTAGCACAAGGGGTTTTGGAGGGTCTGAATGGGGTACCTCTAAAATCGCTAAGCAGTAAAATGTAGGTCCATAGATCGCTAATCAGTACAATTTAGGCCCAAAAATCAGCAAACAGTAAAATTTAGGACCAAAATCGCTTATCAGTAAAAAAAATGACACCAAAATCAGTAATCAGCAAACATTTGACAAAGTCTTTAAAATATTTTAGCAGACATGCCATTTGGGCGATAAAACTAATTTAAGACTACTTGATGCCAATGACAGTCTGATCTGGGTCCACACGATCTGCCTGTATGCTTATATGCAGCAGATAACTTTAGCAGCTATACTTGCTCCATGGTCACTAATAAATGACTAGCCGACCACTTCTTACCTCCAACAGTTTACTGTGTATACAAATGGATCTTTCCTTCTGGTTTGATGCAATAAACTTTGGAAAGGCCACAGTACATACCTTGGGGGTGTCAGGTTATAGTTTTTAAAAGTAGTGTTTTTATTGTCTGAAGATCTTTTTTACCTAACAAACAGTATAGACCTTGATGAGATGCTGCATAATGTGGCATTTCATCTGGGTCTTCACTGTTTATAAAAGTATCCATTTAGGGGTTTCTCGTATACAAAGGGTTACATGCATTGCCAAATTATTAAAAGTATGTTACTGTCACATGAACGTGCTTGAACGGTAGTTTGACTTATTTTTTTCAGCACTAACAGCGAAATAAGCCACGAACTGACAAATCAATCAATGGCTTCAGGGTTTAGTGATCTGTGAATCAGAGAAACTTTCACCCAGTAGATCAGCCTGGATCTGTATCAACCAAGTCTGACCAGTTTTCGCTGTGTGCTCAATGGTACATGTATCTATGTCTATAAATTTTCCATGCTTTATATTAATTGATGGACCTTGAAGGGCAATCGGACAACTGCGGAAAGATCATTAAGGCGGGTCATGGAATAATTTTTTTCCATCAAATTCGCTAACCGTTGAAACGCCCCATTCCACTATTAATTTTGGGGCGATTATTTGCTAATCAATAAACCCTATTGACACCCTCATTTTGTACTTGTCGCATTTACGACCACCAAAGACACAGTCACAACAGGCACAAATCTGTTTTTGTGTTGTTATTTCTTGTATCAATTATTTCTAACTTATTTTACAATGGATGGGGTGGGGCAGGGTCCAATTTGTCTATTCTAAAGGAAGCTATAAAAAATATATGGGCCGGTTAATTTTTCCTTGGGGTAGGGGTTCATTTGCTTATTCCTATGAAAACCTATACATCTTATGATTTTCCATGTCAGGATTCTCTGTCTCTGTTGAGCCCACCCCTCTGGATGATACTGTTTTTGTGGCTATTCCTTGGCTGTAACCAGTATTGGTCTGGGTTGGTTTATATGATCCGACAGACAAGGAAAACAATTCACTATACCGCGGCGGCCACATTAAAAACATTTAACCGACAAATGGTATATTATATTATTTATAACTATGATTTTTCAAATATATATGAGTTGACTGAGATTCTCATTTCGTTGAAAAAAATTTTTTCATATAGATAAACAGTCAATTTAGTTGTAGCAAATTATACTTTATAAATGCATCAGCTCTACAACATGAAAAAATAGATCTGCGATATATATGTCAGCTTGAAAAATAAAGGGAGGTAAAGTTAGTCAAGACAAGTATGGATATAATATATATTGTGGTCCAGTAAATACATAAAATGAGCTATGAACTGATTTTTGTTTGTTTGATTTGATTCTTTACGTCCCATCAACAATCTTTCAGTTATAAAGGGGCCGATCTTCCTGGGTTGAACCAGTACTAAGCTAGGATTAATGTGTCTTGCTCAAGGACACAATGCAGTGACTCTGGTGAGGCTCTAACCCGTGGCCCCTCGGTCTTGAGTCAAGGTCTCTTCCATTGAGCCACTGCGTTCCCAGCTGTGACATGAGATTTCCAACAATGTGATACGTGCGATCAGAGAGGCTCTGGGCAGTCTGGTCAGAGCCTTTGACAGCTGCTTGAATATTCACATGAACTGCCTAAGCTTAAAATTAGGCTACACAGGCTCATCTGAGTCTATTCATGTCAAAATGCCACATTGTTGGAAATCACGTGTTGCGGCTCAAATATTGATGTGTCCAAGCTTGTCCGGATGTGAGGCGGGAATGAATGAATGACCCAGTAATAGATCTACATATGTTGTTTGTGTCCGAGCTTGGCGGGATGGTACGAAGTTTTCTCATGCCTCACCGGTGTCATAGCGTTATGTCCTTGAGAAAGACACATTTATCCTTCAACCCAGGAAGACCCGTCCCAACGTAACTGAAAGATTGTTGACTAGGACGTAAAGAATCAAATCAAACAAAAAACACATAGGGGTAATTTCTAGGTAAAAGAAATCATCCATAACACCGTTTGCAACGAGTGCTACTTATTTGGGAGAAATTATTAATTTCCGATAATTCGGTGCGCCCTCTGGCGTCAAAAACTTAGCATTTTCACTTTTGTATTATGACAATCCAGTCCTGCCTCATGACAACCTAGTTCTGTCTATTTACAACCTAGTTCTGCCTTTTGAAAACCGAGAAATGACATAATCTGAATCTAAATACGAGTGAAACGACTACTAAATGACAATTTGCATGATGCAATGATACAATTTACAAAAAGTACAATGAGATTACCAACATACAAAAACAAACTTGTATGCATAGAGTAATGGCGGAAATTTTATTCCATATGAAAAAGGTTTTTATAACCTCGTGGTTTGACCTCTCTATTCATACAGACACCAAGACATCAATAACGACCAGTAAAAGCCAAGAATCCTACAGCGACATTCCCAAGAAGCTAAACTCGACCATGAACGAATCACTGCTGACTGTTGAATTTCACAATATATTCAATTACATTGAATCGATAGGTCTCTTGGGCCAGGAATACTGGATCAGGCCAGTTAACGAGTCAAACCTTATTCAAGGTATGTACATCATTTACAAAAAACACACAAAAAACCCACAGCAAAAAACAAACAAACAAAAAACGGCGGTTTTTCTACGGCGTTACTTATTAATGCATAAGTAACTAATATTAGGTCATTTATGAAACAGTGGTTACTTAGCCTATAATTGTAATTGGTTTTGAAATGGACTATTCCAAAGAGGGGTGTGATCAAAGTTATTGTTCAATGAATAATGTTTTGATTAAATCTTTCGTTTTTCCAAGGGTAAAGTAAAAACAAACGTAGACTTCTCTTATTAAAAGAGTATTTAAAACGTCTAAAATCGGGTGTCTTTTCAGTGTAAATGTCGGATGTTCAACCCCTGTTATACCCACGGACTGTACCTATTTTTCACACTCGCCAGCAGATCTAATGGTCTAACTTAGAATAACTTAGAATTGTAATTAATATTTCTACCAAGAAAATAGTTCCAATTATGTGTTATCAGCGGTTTTCTGGGGCGAACTTATTGATAATTTATTCCTATAGATACGAAATTCTTAAATAAGTATATTAAATAAGTATTTAAAAGACTATTCTGTAAATCATTGTGACGTCATTCATTCTATATTTAGCAGTGTGCGAGGTTAAATTATTTCGTGCCACGATTAAACAGAAACAAACTTTTCATTTTATTAGAAAATAGGAGCAAGAAAAAACATAAACAAACAAACAGAACGTACCACGGGCATACAAGCAGAAAATATGAATAAACAAAAAAAATAACTTAAGAAATATTAAAGGCAAAACGCGGAAAATAGGTCATTCGATTGGTTTGACCTGAGGTTTGTTTCGATGTTGTGTCAAACATTTTGCTACTGGCACGCTAGTAGATTTTCCCTATCACCCGCAAACTCATCGATGGGGTTGGGTTTCTTTCCATCAAAAGGAGGAAAATGCATGGGATATTATTCTTTCGACTTGAGAAGTCATAGTTTTTCTTCTTCTTTTTTTAAATACTGTATATCAAGGGACGTAATGCAGTCTTACTTTTTCTTTCCCCGCGGACAAGTATTGGTTTTCATAAAAGATTGATGATAACAAGTATTCACAAAAGCTTGCTTCCCCATCACCGTCTGATTGAATGGTTTATTAGCGAAACGTCAAGCATTTAATGACTCATTTCAAAGCCGCTTTAATGTGTATCTCATTGCGAAAAAAAACTTCATTATTATCCTTCATCTATTATTACTCATAAGAACCTTTCAACAACGCCGTTTATAACATGTAACACATGTTATAGTTTTTCTTGTTCTGCTCAAAACAGCAGAAAATATAGTTCGTCCTGTTCATCAAATATGAAAATAATTGTAAAGCGAACCGAGGCAGCTCCAAAAAGATTGTTTTTAAACACTGATCAGTAAGAAAACAGTTAAAGCTGCATAGTCTGTAACTTTTGATGTTTTAATTTTAAAATAATGTTTTTATTTTTCAAGAAGACGGTAAAAATACTCAAATTCAGGTAAACATTTTACCATTTTCGTAAATCTTAACAAGTTATCACTATCAAACCACTGCATTTATGTTAAAATTCAACGGTCTAGAATTATTGGAGGGACGCAAATAATTACCAACAAGAGAAAAAACACCTATTTGATAAGATAATTCACTTTTCCATGCAGTTTTCAGCTGTACTGAACATTTTTATTGTCAAAACATAGCTTAATTCTACTTTTACAAATGATTTAAAAAGAAAATATTTTTTTTCGAAAAATGTTCATAGTTACAGAGTATGCAGCTTTAAACACTGATCAGTAAGAAAACAGTTAAGATAAGTTTACCCGAGACGACCACACACGTCGCATGGCTCGTTGCTGATATACCATGGTGTGGTCCGCCTGCACGTGGAGATCATCCGCGTATTCTCCCTTACGTGAGGACAGTGATAGTAACCTATATCAGTGTAGGCCATGCACATTTCGTGACAGTTCGTGCTAAAGATTTTACGGGTGATATGTGAAATAAGAATAGTTAATGAGCCGCGACATATGTTTTTTTCCAACAATGTGACATTTTGACACGTGTAGTATCAGACGAGCCTGTGCAGCCTCCTTTAGGGTTAGAAACTCCAAATACTGCTCAATCAGTAGCTTGATAGTCAAAGAATACTCAAGCGACTAGCCAAGGCTCTGATCAGACTGCGCATATGCGCAGGCTGATCCGAGGCGTTGCCAGTCGCACATGCCACATATACTCAAACTCCATATTCTCACGGCATCCATATTCTCACGGTAAACCATTATTTCAGTATAAATGAATCACCACACCATCTATCAGCTCTTTACAGATGCAAATAAGTGAACTGAAGGCAACAAACCACTCGCAGAATAGAAACTTCAAAAATGTTAAATTTGTGAATGAAAAATATTTTTTATCACTTTAACAATGCAAATGTTAACTGCTTCCCACCCTTGTCGTATATATGTCATATTTCTCGAAATATGTTTAGTCAATCCCCGCAGCTTTGACAGCTCAAAGCGAGTTACATATTGAATTTCATGAATTTGAAGAAAAAAATACATGACCCGGTCAGGAACTTCCTGCAAGCCAAAAACAAACTAGTTACCGTGAGAATATGAAGTCCCAATTCAATATGGCTGCCATGTGGAGGTTGTGTTTACATTAGAAGCTAGACAGAAATTCTAGGCTACAGCTGTCAATAGATGATATGTATTGAAGGATTAGATAATAAGCTAACAAATTTTATGATTGATTTGATTATATCTTCAGTAAGCATATAAATATTGATCACTGAGCTGTTAGTACCGTGAGAATATGGAGGACCAGGCTAGTTGGAAATCTCATGTAACGGCTCAAATTATTATTAAGGTATTATCTTAATGTGACTGAATGCATTAATAATGGCATGTGTGCAAATTATCACATTTTATCTTTACATTTCTGAACCTGTACCCTGTATTCTGACTGATGTGAGGCCGAAATTTGAGAAATCCATTACAATCGCCTAAAATTGGTCAAAAATTGTCATCTAGCCGTCCACATGCTCCATACATCAATCATAATTTTTGCTGTAAAATGGCCGAGAGCTAAGCATTGCAATTCAATGTGTCAATGGTTGTGTGACTTACCAAGACGCCTGATTGAAGATGATAAGAGAAATGTACATTACTGGATCAAAAATGGAGTGTTAAAACGGCTGAAACAGGTATCTATACATGTAATATCTTGGCCGCGGGTTCGAGCCTCACCGGCGTCACTGCGTTGTGGTCCTTGAGCAAGACACATTTATCCTAGCTTAGTACTGGTTCAACCCAGGAAGACCCGTCCCTATATAACTGAAAGATTGTTGATGGGACGTAAAGAATCAAATCAAACAAAACAAAACATGTAATATCTTAATTATGTAGTTTAAATATGGCGTGCGCGGGTCCAGGATTTTTTTTCAAGGGGGGGGGGGGGTCCAGGCCCGACGACCAGAAAACAGTTTGGAAAACGATTTTTTTAGTCCTCAATTTATTTTACACTTTACAGAGGGGGTCCAACGATATTATTACAGAGAAAACTATACTTTTCCAAGGAACCGGAGGGGGTCCAACACTTTTCAGGGGGTCGGGGTGAAGGGAGGGTCCAACTTTTTCCAGGGGGTCCAAATGCTAATTTCTATAGAAACCCATAAACTTGTGATTTTCCAGGGGGTCCGGACCCCCTATGGATCCGCACATGTATGGGCACACTTTAAAGTTGGCTTATTTGCTGTATAATACAGATTTAGAACATGTTTTTCTTAACCCATAAAGTGCCACCTACAATTTGCAGCAGACGACACTTTCAAATTTTGCTGCTTTTTCAAAAAAACAAAAAAGGCATGATATCTCATGAGAATCGTCTGCTGGCAGACGATTCTCATGTAATATCATACCTTATTTTTGTCGAAAATTGGGAAAGATGTCGCAAAATTTGTCGTCTGCTGCAGTTGTGATTGGCGCTTTACGGGTTAAAAAAATAAATAAAAGAGACAAATCGTTGTGACAAAAACCTGCCTTTGTTGCCTGCGTACAACAAAAGCACATACCAGCCTGATCATTCGCACTGTCTTATCAGCGGCTTTGTTATTTAGTAAGCTCTATACAAAACCTATCAGACTGGTTGGAATCTAAACAGTCTCCCCGTCGTATTAGACTTCGAGCTAAAAAAGGTCCTGCTCCCCCCCCCCCCTAGGGAATTTTGCAGACATATCCTATCTTGAAGAAAATTTCAAGCCGCATCTTTTAAGAGATGTTTGCACTCTGTGCTCCGGGGCGTTAGTCTCTGACAGCCTGTTACATATGTTACTGTAACAAACTAAGGAAAAAAAATCAAAATGAAAGTTTGAGCTACAGATAGAAGACATTAAACCATCTTATTATTCAAATTTCTTATGTAGTTTGCAAGCTGGATGCCTAAGCTACATAAAAGCAGCATTTTAAACAAAATTACAGCCTTCAATGGTGTTATATGCGTTACATAGATTAAATTTCCCTTTGAAAGTTGAAATCGTGATTAACATCATTTATTTTACAGACAATTTGTGCATTTTTACAAGTGTTTTTAATCTTAGTTTACTAAAATACTCATTTGACTAATAGAAAAAACAAAGTTTGCTTTTCTATCTCAAATACATTGTTTTATATGAGCTATTAAACAACCCTACCCCCAATTTTAAGTATCCAATTTTGTTATCTTTTATTGAAGAAAAATATATAAAAATATTTGACGCTCGTGAATATCTTACATTTTTGGCACTGTCTTGCTAATGAAATAAAAAATCATCCATTTGCAAGTTTGACATCAGGATCAGAGCACTTATTAAAGTATGTAACGTATGTTACATGGCATAATGAATGAGCTAGGAAATTTTCTTGGAAGTAAAAGTTGATATTTCAGAAAAATACCGTTTTTCACATGTTTTCCTATTAATCTCTAGCCTCTGGTGCCTTAGTCTTAGTAATTACAGTCATTGCTGAGAACAAGCCCATGGAATTGTGTTACCTATGTTATATATAACCTTTTTAATCACATAATTCCTGATGCCTATAATATTAATATATATAGACATATAGATAGAAAATAATAGTTCTCATTTAGATGACACAATTTAATAAATATTCCTATTAAATAAAATTATTCAAAAACAATCTTATTCAAGTCACCCTCACAATGTCTATCGTTATGTCTGCTTCTATGGCAAAATAATCACCCATTTCATCACAACCAGTAGAATCATGGCATTGTATTAGGACTGTAAACTGAGTTCACTCCTGTTCCTCTCCACCCCTCTGGGAATTGTGCAGACATATCCTACTTTAAAGAACAATTCAATCTGCATCAAATAAGAGATGTTTGCACTCTATGAACTAGGGGTTAGCCTGTAATGGTATGATACGTATGTTACCATATCAATTTAAGAATAAATGAATTGAAATTCTAAGAAACAGAAAGAAGACATAAAACTATCTATTTATTTGAATTATTCATGTAGTTTGCATGCTGAATACCTTTGATACATAAGAAAAGATTTTTTAACAAATATACAGCTTCCTATGGTGTTATATGTTTTACATTAATTAAGATTACTTTTTTAAAATTGGTAATTGTGACAAACATCACTTATAAGCATTTTGTATCACTTATAAGCATTTCATTTCCTCTTTTGCCATCAAAAGACTTAATTTTCGTTGTATGTTTGGCCAGTGCCAGCGTCAAACAACTTGACTCAGCCAAACTTGAATCATTAACATTCTTTAAAAGCAGAAACAGCATGTCAGTGTCGTGGGATCAAACACCTGATTAAATATGGGTTTAATGCCATTTCACATATAGGCATACAATGGAGTATGACTCTGGTATATATCTCTTCCTGTGAAGTGGCAAGAGCAATCTAACTGCAGCTGCATCTGCATCCGTGCTAGTCAAATGATAACTTTGCTCTGATTTTGCAAAATCTTTGTCTCTACCGTGTACCTCTAAGAATACTTTAAGATTTCTGACATTGGTCAAACAGAACTTTGATAGGCTGCTTTTTTGCATCATTTGCCATGGATCCTATCCAGTCTTTTGGTGCTTAAGTCCTCAGGTCTTAGATCAATAGTATTTTGCTGCGCCCAAAGAACTTTATAAGTTTTCTTTGGTCACAATGTTGACTCTTGATGGTTTTGGCGGACCGTCTGAAACAATTCCTGTTACACCTTGAAAGTTATCTGGTATAAGAGAAAGTATTGAAGATGGACATTGCCATCAATTATGTTTGCAGTAGGCTGTTTTTTGATGTCAGTACATTGAAGCATGTCTTAAAATAATGTAAAACCTATGATTTCTTAGTTTTTGCAGCCATATCATTAGCTGTTGCATTCAAAAGAAGGAAAGTGGACTATAGATAGAATGGGATAACCAGTAGTTCTATATTATGCTCTATGGAAGATTTATACAGAGCAAACAAGTTGATAAGGTGCCTCATTTCATGATCCATTGAAAACACTGACATTGAAAACACTTGCCTCTGACTGTGTGATCAAAAAGGATGTCATGACAATGCCCTTGCTCATTTATTATGACGAGTTATATATGTTAAATCCTTTAATAAGCGCTCTTATCTTAGAAACTTAGTGAATCATTGAATTGAAAGGGTCTATTTGCACTCTGTTCATCCTGCATTTCATTGCTTTACCTGCTGTGATACATCTAGTTCGTTTATCTGATGGGAAAGAGTTACCTGGGTTTCAGCACTTCAGAAGTACTAAGACTTCAAATAAGTTTTTGAATGCTTGGGGAAAGATAATAAGTGCAGAGACATTATTAGATTAAAATATGTGGGTTGCATGTATGGAAAGGCTACATTTATAAAAGTTAACCAGCTAAGATATGATTCTTCACAGAAATATCAAGGTACATCAGTCCAGGTACTCATTGCTCTTAATGGCATAGTTTTCCTCCTTGTAAAGCTTTAGTCTTTCTCCTACTTGCATAGTATCACTTGAAACACATACTCAAAGAGCCAACTATTAGGAATTCATATCAGTTTCCGAATGTTCCAAGCCTTAAATGGCAAAATTGGAAAGTTGATAATGGCTCATCAATTTTGAGTGGACTGGTGGTAAAATTGAATAACAGTAAATGATTGAAATATTGTGTGATGATTCTACTAGTTGCAAGGAGGCGTGTGATAATAATGATTACCACAGAAGCAGACAGAGATAAACGTTTAACATGAGTGTTAAATCGATGAGAAATAGTTTGGACCATTTCATTTATTGTATTGTCTTGTAAAAATGTAAAACTATCTTTTCTATTTATGGCTCTATATTTAGCATTATATGCACAGTATTAGGAAATGTGTCCAAAAAGTCATTGATAACATCTGTAAAAACAGTCCATGGGCTTGATAATCAGAAATGAATATAATTTCTAGTGTTTTGGCACCAAAGACTTATAAGTACACATTAAGTGTCCTGGTCTTAAACTTAATGACATCTTGCAGATATATGAGCAAGACAGACTAAGAAAATGAAAAATATCCACATGCTGTAATCGCTTTCATGTGTTTTACTTAACAAGTAATAACAAAATTCGCTTCTCTGTTAAAACTGGGAGTAGGGCTGTGTATTAGCTCCTATAAGACAATATATTTAAGATAGAAAAGCAAACTTGTTTTTTCCTATTCATCAATTGAGTATATGTTTGTAAAATCTAATAAAACAGTTTGAAACCAAGTCAAAGAAGTTTTTTTAACTAAATGACAAAGCCACAATTATAACTTTTAAATTATAATTAGGTTCATGTAGCGCACATAACACCACAGTTAGCCATATTAATGTTAAACAGCTTCCATATGTTGTAAAGACATCCAGTATAAAGACTATTAGAATGCCAATTTATTAGATAATTTTAATGTCTTCTTTAAGTAGCTCAAACATTCAATTTTCTTATTCTCAAATTGATATAGTAACATATGTAACAAGCTGTTACAGGCTAACGCCCCGACTTACAGAGTGCAAACATTTCTAACTAAATGCACTTAAAGAGTTACATAAAATGTAATTTGTCTGCAGAATTCCAAAGGGGATTAGGATGGAGCAGGCCCTTACTCAGCTTGATGTCAAAATACTGTTTGATGATTTTACTTATCACGCTAACATATGTAACGCTCTCTGATCTTTAAAACTTGATGACATTTCGCAGATCTATAAGTTTTTTTTTTATCATAGGAGCCAGTTTAAAATCCCTAAACAATGTAAGATATCCAACAGCTGCAAGTTTTTTTCACAATTTTAACTCAAACTTTCAAACTACATTTCCTTTATTTGATATAGTAACGCATGTAACACGCTGTTTCAGACTAACACCCCAACATAGAGAGTGCAAACATCCCTTATTTGATGCAGCTTGAATTGTACTATAAGAAGGAATATGTCTGCAAAATTCCCTTGAGGAGATTAAATCATTTTTAGGCATATCTTACGTAAAGACAATGAGCTTGCCCATTTATTACATCAGGTAACATATGTTACAGCCTCTGATATTAAAAATTTTGCATCAAACTTGCAGATTTATGAGCAAATAAATTCCAAACAATGAAACACATTCATCAACTGCAAATATTTTTTAACTATTTTTACTTTGGTTTTAATACCAAACATTTCACCTTAAAACTGGGTAGGGGTAGGGTTGTTTAATTGCTTATTGCAGAAAAAATATTCAAGCTAGGGAAACAAACTTTAATTTTTCTGTTAGCCAATTGCATAAGCTAGTCAGACATGGTTAAAAACATTTTGCAAAACACACAGAGAGATTGTGAATGTAAATGATGTTAGCCACACTTGCAAATTTTAATGGGTTATCTGATTTATGTAACGCATATGACACCTTAGGAAGCCGCAATTTTGTTCAAATGGCTGTCATATGTAGTTAAGATATCCAATATGAATGATTTTTAAAAATAAATATTTTAATGTCTTTAATTTGTAGCCCAAACTTTCAATTTACTTTTTCTTAGTTTGATTATGTAACGTATGTTACAGGCTCTTACAGACTAACGCCCCGGAGCACAGAGTGCAAACATCTCTTAAAAGACTCGGCTTTCAATCTTCTACAAGATAGGATATGTCTGCAAAATTCCCTAGGGGGGGGGGGGGCAAACCCATTCTCAGCCATCCGTCTATATATAGCACGGGTGGTGATGTCGTAAAGGGTGATCAAAAGTTATGCAAACGGTCGCCTTACTGGAGCTTCCGGACATAAGTAACGGGACCAAAACAAACAAGCCAAACGGGTAACGTTAGCGACTAAAGTTTGCATGTTTATATTCTGAAATCAGGCAATGTTATCATTTTTGCACAACGGAAAGAGATCATGGAAGTGGAAAACCTAGGAGTTGGTCTAAAAATCAATTTCTCCTAGATGGGGTAGTGTTGCGTTTTTGGTTTTTGAGTAAACCGCTTGGGCAAGTTTGCCCAGGAAAAAAGTGTGGTTAGGTAAACTGACCGTCCCGACTCATCTGGCTACAAACGATCGATTGGTACGACATAGTTAGATTAGTGACCCATCGAATAGCATTCTCCAATTCTTGAAACATCTCTTAAAATGGGAGTTGGGAACACGATGTTCATGCCACGAATCGAGTCCCGCTAGTCCCTCTCATGAATTTATTATCATTGCATTTTACGATGAAGGAGCTGGATTGGAAAAGTCGTTGATTACTCAATGGGTTCTTTTTAGATCATGACATCATTTCTATTTTTAGACAACATTGAAATAGGCGTTATCAATGAGTAAAGACGTAACCGATAACCTCTGGTATTATGGGAATCCATTACTGAAATGGTTCCGTCTAAAGTCTTCGATTCTCGTAAATTATGATATAACAGATAGCTTCTGATATCATGGAAATCCATTATTGAATCTTTCCGTCTAAAGTCGTTGATTCTCGTAAAATATGATAACAGATAACTTCAACGACTTTAGACGGAAAGATTCAATAATGCCGTCTAAAGTCGTTGATTCTCGTAAATTATGAAAACAGGTAACTCCTGATATCATGAAAATCCAGTACAGAAACCTTTTCTGATTAAAGTTGTTGATCCACTTTCACCATGATATAAATGATATCTCTGATATCAATCATGGAAATCCATTTCTTAACCTTTCTTGTAAAAATTTCACCATGCTATAATCAATAACCTTCTGATATGATGGAAATCCAGTACCGAAACGACCAATAATTTCTTAACATCAATAGTATAAAATGAGGTAGCCAGATCGCTGAAAAAGTTACGCAAGTCAAAGGGAGACTACTCTACCAAGCCAACCAAGCAATGATTCTTTATAATTACGTCCCTTTTCAAAATAAAAAGCAGGGCCCGGAATAACAATGCCTCCTAAAAGTTAAGGAAGACTTTAGTTTAGTATTAATATTTTAACATGCTATATTAGATGCTAAAAAAAATTGCCGGGATCGATGCAGTACTTGTGGTCAAAGATATCATTGTGATCTACAGAAAAAATGAAACTTTTTTTATTTTAATCAGTTTGAAATAATATTTTTCGCATCCTGTAAATCAATACTTAACTTAAGTCTTCCTTAACTTTAAGGAGGCATTGTAATTCCGGGCCCTGATCCTTAAGGTAAGGAAAATCATTCTTACCACATTAGGCGAGCTCCTTTGGGTGTTGCTATTTTTATAACGCACATGCGTCTGCGTAATGGGAGCTACACCGATGGTATATGCACTATTGTAAGAATTACAGTAAGTAAGTAAGTAAGTAAGAAATAGTTTATTAAAGTGTCACATATCAATTATACATCTATAAACATATGATACATTTTAAAATTGATACCCAGCCAGTATATGGCTTACGAGACACTATTTGTTTGCATTTAACATTTACAACATATAAAAATCTAAGATAATACATGTACATGCATAAAATTGTTAAAAACAGTAAAAGTAAGTACATACATTACTAATAAGGTACTTTAAAAGGACTCTTTTTTACATGCATGTACTTACATGTAGCTAATGACTTAACAAAGTGCCTGTTTCCCATTATAAATCTCGCTAATTCGAAGTCCTCTCAATTTATTTACAATTACCAGTTGTTCAATTTATATATAGGTATGTAGTCATTAATGTAAATAACCCCTCTATCCCCACCCCCCCCCCCCAAATAAAAAAAAGAAAAAGAAAAAAAGAAAGAAAGAGAGAGAGAAAAGATGTATGTATCCTTTTTCATGTCAAACATGTTTTTATAGACAGTTATAAAAATACTATAGTCTCTAGAACTTTTGTAAGGAGCTGTTATCATGATATCATAAGCATGGCCCCCATTACGCAATATACGCACGTGCGTAATAAAAATAGTAACACTCAAGAGAGCTCACCTAATGTGGTAAAAATGATGTTTCCTACCTTAAGGAACTGCTCTAAAAAGAAGAATCCGGTCCCTCTGGGGCAAATTCTTTCTTTTAAGTGAAGTTCCCATTTTGAAAAGGGACATAATTGTATAGAATCATTTCCTGATACATTAGTCTCCCTCTGATGTGTGTAACTTTTTCAGCGTTCTGGCTACGCCATTGATCATATGGTGATGATTTGCCTTTTTCTTACAGACACGCTACATAATATAACCGTGAAGTGTCTTCTTTTAGACGAAACTGGACAACTGAGGTCAGACGATTGTTCCAATAAACACAAGGTCATCTGCGTAAACGGTAATACATAGAGGATATTCAAATTTTTGGAATGAAAATGCATTTTATTTCATCGAGTGAAGCGAAAAAGCATATTTCATGAGTGGCAAAGCCACGAATGAAATATTTGTTTTCTCGCTTCACAAGATGAAATAAATGGCATATTCTTTCCAAAAGTTTGAATTTTCTTATTATTATATACATTTTTTTTTTGCTGTAAATGACGTCATACGGGGTCGCACATTACGTCATATTAATGATGACGTTTGAAAATGTGAAATGTCGGCCAAAGCTGAAACCATAGGAGCAGGAGTAGAAAAAGAGAAAATTTCAGCAGATCGCGCCTATTTCATTACCAAAATATTCCTTGCGATCTAACTAAGAAAATGAATACCCACACTTTGTGTTTTTGTCCACTTATAAGAAAGTTACAAGCGTTTGGAATTCTGAAGTGGGCTAAAGAAAGTCAATGGACAAAGCAGAGGGCATCCAATTTCACCCGTGAAATACAACTTATATTTTCACTGCAGTGAAAATACAACTTCTTATATTTTCACGGCTGTGAAATACAGCTTTATTTTAAATATGCATTATATTTCATCAATATTTTCCTGTATTTCATTACTTTGTATATAATAAATGTATATATTGCGTGGGAAAGACTTTTTAAAGAATCTCGTCATTCAATATAACACAACTGTTCAGTAAAATACTTGTAAATTAAAGGGATGTTGCTTTCAAAAGCTCTTACTTTTATGAATTTTTTCCTGTATAAAGAAAAATGACTATTTTAACAGGGAGACAGATACCTTTGGCTATATTGATATATGAATAATTTATACATTTCACACAGATCATTTTAGGCCCCAACATAAGCTTTTGAGTACTCCCCAGCATGCTTATCAATCGCTTATGAGTTACTTCCTGGTTTTATCCGGTTGGCAATATTGTGACACGTTGGGTGAACATTAGAGAAAAACATTTACATAAACATGAATTACAATTATCCGACTACAATATGGGAAAGTATTTTCGCCCAAATGTACAAATTTCTTAGAGAAAAATATATATTTCCAATGTTTGCTTATATATTTGTCAAAGTCAAAAGCAAAAATTGAAAATAATACCAGAAATACATATATTTGGGTCAAAATACTTTCCTTCTTTACAGTTGGATAACTGTAGTTCTTGTTATGTTAACATATTTATTTAAAATTCACACATTATAAACAGAATAAAACCAGGAAGTAACTCAAAAACGACTGATAAGCATACTGCTGAGTGCTCAAAAGATGTGTGGTGGGACCTAAAGTGATCTGTGTGATATGTATAAATTGTTCATACAACAATATAGCCAAAGGTATCCGTCTCCATGATAAAATAGTCATTTTTGTTTGTACAGGAAAAAATGACATAAAAGTAAGAGCTCATTAAAGCAACACCTCCTTAAAGGGACAAATATTTGAGCAATAATACTGGTACCACTCATTATGACTCTCTCCAGGGGTCATACTGGGCAGATCAAAAGGACAGCCATAATGAGGTGATTATGACTTCCTTACTGGGGCAATAAAGTGGTCCCATAAAGGGATTAGGTATTTAAGATAAAATATTGATCTTTATTTTAGTGAATGAAATTGTGTTGCATACAGGTAAGTCCCCTCTTGAGGCCCCATTAATTTTGTGAGATACTGAAACTGTCCCTTATCAGTTAATCCTTTAATGATCTCTATTGGACAGTAATCTTTGTCTTTAACATAAAAAGAGGTGGCATCTGAACTGCAACCCCTGTTGGTGTTAAATTACGCTTATTTTACTACAAAAGCAATTTGAGTCTGGCATTTCTCTACTTAATGTTCAACATTTCTACCTGTTATTGTTGCAGTTATTCTCCGGATTAATGCAATCTAGCAAAACATAGTTTTTGAAGCAATTGAAAGGCAATCAGCAACAGCAATTAAAATGTAGATAAGGTCAATTTGCATAACGCATTTGCTGGGTTAGTGAAGACCTTGATCAGCTTGGGCATACGCGCACTGTGGTAGGCTGATAGATGCATCTGCTTTCCCATCTATTTTTACGTTTTTCGAGTATGGGATGTGCATTAACCCTTAAAGCGCCAAGAAAAAAACGCATCTCAAAATGAAGTCGTCTGCTGCAAATATTTGACTAACATTACTGGCAAATTAAGTATAGAAGCAAACAGCGTGGACCCAGAACAGACTGCTCCTATAGGAGCAGTCTGATCTGGGTCCACACTGTTTGCCATATAGGCTTCTTAAACATTTCAGCAGACGAGAAAAGCAAACGACTTTTGTTGCGATTGGTGCTTTAAGGGTTAATGTATCTGTGCATATTTTTTGTTTTAAACCAAACCAATATGAAGGCAATAAAATAAGAAAATATATTTATTTATTTGCATGTGTTATAAAAACTTTTTATCCCCTGTCTAACGCTCTACCAACTGAGTCACTGCGTTCTTTATGTCAATTTGAAGCATGACGTCATGCGTGCGAGGGCTGCGATGAAACCCAAGAACCACCTGATGGGTACCGTAAAAAGCACTGGCTGAATACTGGGGGCGTGCCTCTATTCTTGTTATAGTTATCCACTGGGGCTATATATGTTATCTGCGCCTGAGCCTTGGACTCCGCACTTACTTTGCATATGCGTGCTGTGGATGCTCTAGTATGACTATGCACACGTTCATGCTTGTTTGAGCACTAAAAATGGCCTATAGGATAAGAATTTAACTCGCATAGCGTACCTGCTTTACCCCCAGGGAGAGGGGGGGGCTCTCATTTTTTCTTCATACGTAGGCTCAGGCCCAGCATCTACCGTTCACCCCCAAAATATATCAGGCATCTCAAGCACCCCCCAAAAATATTTGAAATTTTAGCAACCCAAAACAATATCTCCCATTCTGTACCTTGACCTTAAGGAAAAGACCCTAGAATGCATAGAAATGACCTCTTAATATAGTCCAATTCTGTCAAGACCCCCCAAAATATCCACAAAATCTTCATACCCCAAAAAATATTCATTTTTCTGCCCCCCCCCCTCCCCCCAAAAATATTGAAATACAAAATTTTGAACCGAAAAAATGGCCTGAGCCTACGTATGCATGAAAATATGAGAGTAACCCCCCCCCCCCCCCCCCCCCCCCCCCACGGAACTTTACCTATGGGCTCAGTGGTAGAGTGCTCGACTTGAGATAGAGAAGTCCCTTATTTGAGCCTTTTGTGTTCTTGAGCAAGACACTTTTACCATTAACTGCAGCAGACGACAAATTTTGCCACATCTTTCGGAATTTTCGAAAAAAACAAGGAATGCTATTTCATGAGAATTGTCTGCAGGTATACTATTCTCATGTGATTTTTTTGCCTTTTTTATTGTTATTTTTGAAAAAGCAGTAAAATTTGAAATTGTCGTCTGCTTCAAATTATATGTGGCGCTTTATGGGTGAAGTACTGGCTAGCACCCAAGAAAAAACATTCCAACATTATTTTTGTTTCTCTTTGACGTAAATAAACATTGCTGCTTTCTGAACAAGCTCTTTGCCACGATTAACTACGTCTATTGCCCTTAGAAATCGGTTACCTCATAAATATTTCAATGTAGAGGCACCGTAGTTGAAAGATGAGAATGAATAATATAAATAGAGAATACTAGGTAAGTGTCTTTTGATATCAAGTTTACCAGGCAAGGCTTTGAGAACGCTTGTTGACATCGCGAGGCTTGCCGAGCGATTCAACAAGCGTTCTCAAAGCCTTGCCTGGTAAACTTGATATCAAAAGACGCTAACCTGGTATTCTATTTATCAGTTTACCCATTGTTTCACTCTTCAAACTAGCGATTATGACGTAATTTTCGATTTTGTGTTGATTCTGCGTCATTAGCGACGTCATTCAAAAAGTGCAACGTCATCATGACCTGATAAAGGCAACATGCCGTGAGATAGACAACGTTTATCGGGCAACGCGCAACAATACAGTTGATATGAGAAGTAACTGATAAATTTCTATAAAACCCTTTTAAGTTATAATTTTCTGGTATGTTGCGTTTTACTCTAGATTATCAACGTTTACTTTGCTCTAAAATTTATCGAAAAATAGTGTTTACATGTAGCTTAAAAATATTTCATTTGCATTTTTTCCATTGATATTAGAAGTGTATTCTCAGTTGTTGTTGTTGTTGTTGTTGTTGTTGTTGTTCTTGTTGTTGTTTTTTGTGTGTGTTTTTTTTTCAAAAAGTTATTGTACGATTATCATCGTGAGCGTTTCAAAATCTTTGGAACCCAAACTGTAAAAATTTATCGAAAAAAAAAATAGTGTTTACATGTAGCTTGATAATATTTTTTTGCATTTTTTTTTCATTAAGCCAATATCAAGAAGTGTATTCTCTGTGTTTTTTTTTCCAAAAGTTATTTTAATATTTTGATCAGCATTTCACTATCTTAGGACCCAGATCCAAACTGTTTGTAAAGGTTGTGAGCAAGAGTTACGAGCAGGGGAAGACTTAAAAGTAATGCTGAAGAATATGATGATGTTGAAGATGATGATGATGTTGTTGTTGTTGTTGTTGTTGTTGTTGATGATGATGATGATGATGATGATGATGATGATGATGATGATGATGATGATGATGATGATGATGATGATGATGATGTTGATGATGATGACGATGGTGTTGTTTTTGTTATTGTTGTTGTTGTTGATGATGATGATTTTAATGGTGGTGATGATGATGTTGTTGTTGTTATAGTTGTTGTTGATGATGCTAATGATGATGATAATTTATATGATACTGTTTCAGTTTTTTGGATCATTTTGTGTATGCATTTCAGCCACATTAAAACCGACACTCAAGTATATTAGTCCCGACGACGCCATAGATGAGTACAAGCTGCCGACGACGACGACACCCTTATCGGAGACGACGACACCCGTGGCCAAAAGCACAGGTACAGACCAAGAAGTGGTCGTCACCACAGACCTGTACCGGCGTCCCACTCAGTCTGCAGGCCCGACTGAAAATTCATCCGCTACTATGTCCACAGGTACCTCGTAAAACCATATACATGTCTCTCTCTTTATTAACCATTTGAAGACCTAAGCCCTTTTAATGGGTATTTTGACAAAAAGTGAAGACCCATCATAAGGCGTTCCATCAGGACCTGCAATGTATGCTACACAAAATAAATCTGCAGAGAAAGAAACCCCTTTTTTAAATTGTAACCTAAACTGCTAAAACTCCTCAACATATAATGGGCCACCCTGACTTAACTGTATCAATGACGTAGCCAGAACGCTGGAAAAGCTGCGCACACCAAAGGGAGACTACTGGATCAAACTATGATTCTTTTCAATTTTGTCCCTTTTCAAAATGGGTACTTCTTTTAAAGTAAAGAATTTGCTCCCAGAGAAAGCTAATTCTTTCCTTTAAGAGCAATTCCTAATGGTAAGGAAAATCACTTTTACCACATTAGGTGACCTCCCTTGAATGTTACTATTTTCATAACGCACGTGCTTAACCTGCGTTATGGGTGCTACGCCAATGGTTAACAATGGATTGAAGGTACAAAATATGAAACGTGCGAATTTTGTACCTTACATAATGTTTACACTTACACAATAAGCGTAAGTAGTATACGGGTCTCTTTAGGGTCAATGACATCGAATCCAAGATGGCCGCCATCCGACCTCGGACATGACCTCTACAACCTCTCGACCTCGGATGACCCTGTATTGCGTTAGGTTACACCTCAGAGGGTGAGTCAACGCTCCAGACCTCCGGAAGGTAGCGTCACATCCTAGATCATCTCCTCCTCCACTCCACCTCCTCCTAATTCTCCTACCCTCATCCTCTTTCTACCCTTTCTCTCTAAGATACAATAAATTACCTTCTATGAAAATACCATCAAGTCCCAAGCCCAAATGAGGCGACAGAGTGCTCTGTTCACAGCCTAAGTGCACATGTTAGTGCATACATGTCAGACTATGATTAGACATGCTACATCTAAATTTCTCCTTCTCCTCCTTCTCCTTCTCCCCTCTTACTTCTCCTTTTACCCCTCTATTGCATGTGCGGATCCAGAGGGGGGGGGGGCGCAGGGGTTCCGCCCCCGTCCCCTGAAAAATCACAAAAATAAAGGGTTTCTTAGCAATTCTGGTCCGATTCTCCCCTGTAAAATCACAAAGCTACCGAGCCAGTTTTCAATGTTGGGCCATCATCAGCACGCCAGCGAAATGCCATCTTAATGGCGTTTTGCTGGCAGGCCGATGATGGCCTGCTTATAGTGGTATTTGGATCCTCCCACCCCTCATCAACTTAAAAAAAAAAAAAAAAAAAAAAAAAAAAAAAAAAAAAACGTTGTCAAAGGTCGACCCCCTCTGACAAAATTTTCTGGATCCGCGCATGTATTGTATGATCTGTACATCTATTCATGAAGGAAACCCACAAGCTTTAGCCAGTGGATTATCATCGCCTGTGCTTCAGCTACAAGACGATAAGCGCATGTTCAGACACAAACCCGTACAATAACTTACTTATTGCACCAGCATCCATTAGGACTTTGGGCATGACGAACAATTAGAAGAGTCGTGACATGTGATTTCCAACAATGTGGTAATTTGACATGTGTTGACTCAGATGAGTCTGTGTAGCCTCATTTTAAGCTTAGAAACTCCAAATGATGGTCAGTCAGTAGCACAACACTCATAGAGTATGCAAGCGACTAGCAAAGGCTCTGATCAGACTGCGCGTATGTGCAGGCTGATCTGAGGCTTTGCTGGTAGCACATACCACATTGTTGGAAATCTCATGTCGCAGCTCAGAATATCAACGAAAGGCACAATAAAATAGAATTATGCACGTTTTACTGATATTTCAAGCTTGCATCAAATATCTGGCAATGCACAAAGTGTAAATGCATGCTGGTGCAATAGGATAGTTATTGTGTTGTAAGGGTGTCTATACGGGCATAATCCACCCCCTGAATCGAACCGTAACCACGGTTTGTTACGATAACCAACAGCATTGTTTACTTAGGCAAAGCGGTTTCGCGGAAATTCTGCTTAGTCATTATTTTCAGCTGTTAAAACAAATCCTGCTGTGAAACCAAAGTCAAACTGATCCTGTTATAGTAGGTCGTGTTATAAGACATAGTTCTTTGACAAGTATGCTCGTTTAAGAATGGTATAAAAAGTGATTATGTGACGGGCTACGATATCAACCAGTTCAGTGAAATGTGCCGGGCCGCGTAGCGCAGTCGGTAACGTGTCTGGCTACAGATGCGTGTCTGACTGCAGATCCAGGGGTCGCGAGTTCGATCACGGTCCGGTCCCATAATTTCGTGGAGATTGATCATGAAATGATTTCTACGGTCATTCTCCTCCCTTCCGCTGATTTCATTCAAGAAGGGTTGTTGTCAGTTACAAGCGAAAGTATGTGCACGAATTACTGGTTAACCGCTTGTTCAAGCCTGCCCAGGAAAAAGTGTGGTTAGGTGAACTGACCGTTCCGCAATGACCATAGCTGTTGACTTGGGACGTAAACTGGTAAAGCAACAAAACCAACCAACCAAAAAAAGTTCAGTGAAATATGCGTTATGATAACTTGCAGTCTGAACAGACACAAAACAATGCAGGCGACATTTTCCAGACAAAACTATTGGCGGTGATAAAGGTTAAGACATTCTGACGATGATAAACTTGGCCACCTTGCACCTTAACCATTATAAGCATAGCGTCTTTTTTGTGGGACATAAGAAAACAGTGGAGACCCTGATCAGACGCCACATTCTTGGCTGATCAGTATCTCCACTGTCTGTTTACAAAATGTCCTACCAAAATTTGAATCAATATAAATAAATACCAGCAACACCACTCAAACAGAAATGGACGGTTCTAGTATATGAGCCGTGACATGTGATTTCCAACAATGTGGCATTTTGACAAGTGTAGACTCAGACGAGCCTGTGCAGCAACCTTTTAAGCTTAGAAGTTTGAAATGCTGTTCAGTCAGTAAGTGCATAGAATATTCAAGCGACTAGCAAAGGCTCTGATCAGACTGCACTTAGCACAGGCTGGTCTAAGGCTTTGCTGGTCGCATATACCACATTGTTGGAAATCTCACGTCGTGGCTCATATGCAGTTTCATTTCAGATAATGGTTCCCTTTCTAAAGAGGTGCAGTACGTGGTGATTATCTCCAGCGTGGGTGTTGTCATGACGGCCGTTTTTGTCGCCATTTGTTGCTGCGCTTGTAGGTAAGTCCCAGTAAGCATATATAGGTCCAGTTAAGCAACATTTTTGAGCGTAAAAATGCAATTATATTCTTACCCAGCAATCTAAACACATGTTTTGGTTGAGAAATAAAAAAAACAATTTTCAGTTACGCATATTTATCTAGAGCCCTCAGCATACAAAAGCTAGCCACTATCGGCCCACCAGTAGAAAGCCATGCAATCACTATCGGGCCAACAGTGAAACACCATGCATTCACTATTTGGCCGCAAGCGAGACACCATGCAACAACTATCTGGCAGCCAGCGAAATGCCATGCAATATCCATTTGGCCACCAGCTAACGCCGTGCAATTACTATCGGCCCACCAGCGAAGCACAATGCAATCATGATCGGGCTGCCAGCAAAATGCCATTTAATCACTATAAGCCACCAGCGAAAAGCCATGCAATCACAATCGACCCGCTAGTGTACATTCAAATGGCGTTTCGTTGGTGGGTCAGTAGTGGGCCGAGATTTTAAGCTGACTGAGATATAACATTAGCGGTCGAAATAAACACAATTCTAGAGTACAAAGTTGTGTTTTCTTTTCCATCAATTCAACATGTGTTTCTGGTGCTCAAAAGAATGTCGACAAAATAATATGATTTTTTAGGCTGTATCTTTTAGACATAAATAACACACCGTACAACAGGCTGTTTTGATGACAGGTTACTAACAATGATGACAGATACGGGATTTTATGTCCCATAAAAGGTAAGTTATAATTTTCGGTCGGCAAAATTGTAAGAGAAGCCCTCTGATACTCTGTGATGGATGAGTACACTTGTTAGTGTTGAGAGATCATACAGAAACAAGCCGACTTTATATCACTCACAAATAAAGCCACACTTGATCATCATTTCAGAGATTTCTCGAGAAAAGTCACAAAAACGGTTATCTGTTCAGGTTGTGGGTCTCTTATTCAAAGTCTGCTGTCTGCACTTATATACTATAAAACTACTATCATTCAGCTACATTTCTGCCAAATTTGAAGTCGCAGTTCGATTTTATAAAGTTACTGGACATCAAAGATGACTGGTAGATGAAAATGGCTGCCTTTGTCAACAGATCAATTTTGAAGTGGCTGTCGTTGCTGACAGGTCATGAATTTTAGTGGCTAACATTGATGACAGATCATAATTCTAGAAAGCTACTTTAAATCAACATATTTCTTTGGCCTTTGGTCTCAACTGAGAGTATAAATCATCTTCCATATTGCATTCAGGTCAAAATAATCTCATCTGTCAGTTGATTAACTGCTATTGAGCATAGGTAAACAGTCTAGATCCAGACCAGACACTGTAGAAACAGGGTCCATACGGTTTCTTAGAGGATATAGATACAAAAAATAAGATAAAAATCGTCGTCTAGGTCAGCTATCAGGGCGTATCCACCTTTCAGTGAAATCTTGAGTTTTGTAATATTATAAGTTATTTCATAAAATGTGCTTTAATGATAAGGTTTGGTTTGGGTTGTGCCACTTCCTGGTCATTGCTTATGTTATTATTTTCCATTCAGTACCAGTACCTGGGGACAATATTACACCTCCTCTATACAAATCAACGAAAAGTTATGAATCTCTGTTACAGGCTGAATGGCAACATATAATATCTTGATCTTTCTTCACAGCAAAATATTTTCAGCCTTGATATGGTGTAAGTTGACATCATGTGATGTTGAAAGCTTAACAGGCATGGTGTCTACTGGCGTCTTGACTGTTATTTATTGTGCTGTGCTTTGGTAACCAAAGTATTTGTTAAACAGATTTTGACGGTGGATTACAATTTGGAATATGAGGGTCATTCAATAAGTAACCAGCCTACCCTGTTTCCCATCAAGATACATCTGTTCATTAAAAAAATCAATCTCTATCAAGATACTCTTCAATCCTATGTTTGAAAAATATATTATCCAATGATTTAACAAAAATATTACTGCATTCGAAAGTGTGCTAAAATACCTTAGAAATATGCAACACTACTATGTTCAAGAGCCATTTTCAAAAGACAAATTGCAAGATGCTTACTTGAAACAAATCTATAATTGAGGCCAATAGAATGTATTTTCTCTTTAAAAAAAATACAAATAAATTTGTTGCTCTTGCAAAAAATCGCAGTGTTCAAAATTAAAAGTAATGTTATTCCTTAGTAAAAATAGAACTTAAATTTTGGAAAATTGGATAATTCAGACAGTTTTTCCCTTGCTATTTTGACAAAAATGTATTTATGATTATATTTGCATATTAATTGATATATTAGATAAACATTTGTTAAATGTTTTACCATCTGAGAGCTTCCAACATGTCTGAAAATAGTTATGCTCCACTGTCCTTAACCATGGGTCTCTTAAGTATCAAATTACGCAATATTTTTATTTTTATACCATCATGTAGGTGACAAATTTCCATTCATCGATATATTACATGAATATATTCACACTTCATTTTTCAAACTAAAGATTTTTATCAAATTGTAAAATTTACATTACAACCTAATTCGAAGAAAGAAAATTATTTGGCTCACTGACCATGCTTGAAGTAAGTAAGGGTGCAAAGATCAGGAATCGATACAATCAAGTACATACCTGACCCAGGATACCAATGGGAAAGTGACAAACTCACAGTAAGACACCACAAACGAGAGCCAAGAGGTCAGCCCTTTCCCAGCAGGTGACCACAAGACACATATAAACAGATGCACACAAAGGCATAACAAACGCAGGACAGAAAAAAAACATAAAAGAAGTCAAGATAAGTTATCAACTAACCAACACATAATGCTTAAACTTTGTTTAAGAGTCTTAATATGGTGAGCAAACAAACTGTGAAAATCTTGACTGTATCAGTCAGTTAAAATAGGTCAGGCTGGTAACTTATTGAAACACCCTCGTATTTAGAGTTTAAGGACCCCTTAGATTAACCCCCATTGATGGATATCTATCGTCTAAATCTGTAAACCAAATACTGTGGTCACCAAGGCATAACACAAAAGATACTTGCCAAGACGCAAGAAGACAACATGCCTGTTTAGCTTTCAACATCACATGATGTCAACTTGCATACCATAATCAAGGCTGAATATATTTTGCTGTGAGGAAAGATCAGGTTGCCATTCAAACTGTTACAGTGATTCACAACTTTCTGTTGATTCGTATAGGGGAAGTGAAGTATTGCCTCCGGGTACTGGTACTGCTTTGAACAAAGATTACATGAGCAGTAACCAGGAAGTGACACAACCCAACCAAACCCTGTCCTTAAAACCTAAACGTGCAATAATTGATATAACAAAACTCAAGATTTCACTGAAAAGTGGATATGCCCATTTGTCATCTAACTGATATCTGATCTAGACGTTCATTTTGAGCTTATTCTTTGTATCTATATCCTCTAAGAAACAGTATGTTACCTGTTTCTAAATTATTTGGTCTGGATCTAGACTGTATACCTATGCTCAACATCAGCTAGCCAAATGCCAGATAAGATTATTTTGACTTGAATGCAATATGGAAGATGAATTATGCTTTCAGTTGAAACCACATGCTGAAGAAATATGTTGATTTAAAGTAACTTTCTATAATTATGACCTGTCATCAATGTTAGCCACTAAAATTCATGACCTGTCATCAAAGACAGCCACTTCAAAATTGATCTGTTGACAAAGGCAGCCATTTTCATCTACCAGACATCTTTGATGGGCTACAGTAACTTTATAAAATCAAACTGTGGCTTCAAATTTGGAGGAAATGTAGCTGAATGTTAGTAGTTTTATTGTATATAAGTGCATACAGCAGATTTTGACGGAGATACGCACAACCTGAACAGATAACCGTTTTTGTGACTTTTCTCAAGGAAACCTCTGAAATGATGATCAAGTGAGGCTTTATTTGTGAGAGATATAATGTCACCTTGTTTCTGTAGGATCTCTCAACACTAACAAGAGTACTCACTCACAACAGAGTACCAGAGGGCTTCTTTAACAATTTTGCCAACCGAAAATTATAACCTACCCTTCATGGGACATAAAAACCCGTTTCTGTCATCATTGTTAGTAACCTGTCATCAAAGCAACCGGTTGTACGGTGTGAATAAGCTGTGGACAAATACAGCCTGACAGCTGAAAATAGTTTTGGGATTCCTGACATCATATGTTTCACATATCAGAGAGCTAAATTTAGCGAGCACGAAAATTAGCTGTGTACAGATGGATATGACATGTGTCAAATCTGCCTGACAGCTGAAAATAGTTTTGGATTCCTGAGATCATATTTTTCACATATCAGAGAGCTACAATTAGCGATCACGAAAATGCCTAGACTAAATTTAGCTGTCTACAGATGGATATGACATTTGTCAAAGTAAGAAAGAGGGCAGAGATCAGGAATTGAAACAATCAAGCACCTCACCTAACCCAAGATACAAATGGGAAAGTGACAACGTCACAATTAGACATCACACTCGAGAGGCAAGAGGTCTGCCCTTTCCCAGCAGGTGACCACAAGGCATCAACAAACAGATATGCATGAAAGCATAACAAAACAAAACAGAACTAACATAAATGACCCACAAAAGAAGTACCGCCTTTGAACGATCAGTAAAATATTTTACTGGAGGGCTTAAACCGGTTTAACGGTGCACCAACCTCACCCTTAGTTCAGATGTGGATCAAAACACATAGTGGTTTGGTTTGCATGAAAGACCCCTAACTTATCAATGCATCATCTCCTATAACATATAAATCAAGATATAGAAAGGAGATAAAGCAAAGAAAAGGACTCAACAGTAAATCTGCCTGACAGCTAAAAATAGTATTTGGATTCCTGAGATCATATTTTTCACATATCATAGAGAGCTAAATTTAGCGAGCAAGAAAATGTTTAAACTCAAATTAGCTGTGTACAGATAGATATGACATTTGTCAAGTCTGCCTGACAGCTAAAAATAGTTTTGGGATCCCTGACATCATATTTTTCACACATCAGAGAGCTTAATTGAGCAAGCAGGAAAATGCTTGAACCAAAATTAGCTCTGTACAGATAGATATGACATTTGTCAAGTCTGCCTGACAGCTGAAAATGGTTTTGGGATTCCTGAGATTAGATTTTTACATACCCAACAGATGAATTTAGCAAGCGCTATCAAGTATGACCTTTTGTACAAAGCTGTTTCAGGCAACCAAACCGTCAAAAGAGCGGATGGAAAATTCATTCAAATGAGCAAATTTTCCAGATAACGACTTAAATAAGTATTAACTCAGTTGTATTACCTGTAATGGCCAATAAAGCTCAGTGTTCAATACAGGCCTTGAGCTGGCTATAGATCCCCCCCCCCCCCCCCCCCCGGAATTTTGTACATTATAATTTTCTAAAACTACATTATAAAAGACACAAAATAAAAGATGTTAGCCCTCTGATAGTGGCAGCGTTAACGTGTAACATCACGTTATATACGTTACCCCCCCTCCCCGAAATGGCATTAAGCGTCCTGATAATGTCTTCACCATGACATGTTCGTACAAATTCGCATACTGACACAGGTTTATGAACTTCTTATAACACAGTTACATATTTTTAGTATCAATTTTATAAATATCTTGAGTTATTACCGTTGTTAACATTACTTATTGTTTCCTGCGTTATTTCCGAGTATTAGTATAGTATTTAAAATGACTATACGTGTATTACATCTGTCACAGAATATAGTAAATCTATAAGGCTGCTACTTAAATGATTTAAAGTTCCTTACTATGGTCGCTTACACTATTTTTTGCAGACCCATGTTACGTATGTTACCCTCATAAAAGCATTAAACATTCAAGTTAATGTCTCTAAAAAGCCCTGTTTATACTTATCTGCATGCTGGCACAGGTTTATGTACTTCTTTTAACAAGGTTTACCTATTTTAAGTATTCATTTAATAAATGCCTTGAGCTTTAACTGTTATGTGTGTTATCAAACGATAAAGTTATTCTGAGCATCTGTATAGCAGTTGTTGACTATACATGTGTATAAAGTCTTCAGAGAATTTAGAAAATTTATAAAGCTGAAATAAATTGAAGTTCCTTATTAAGTTATAGTGATTTAAACTATTATTATAATGTGAGCTATCAACATTCGCTGTTTGCTCACATAAACAGTAGATACCATGCATTCTAAGCGGAAGTTCTGAAAGACAGTCACTGTGAAACAGCTGAATTCTGGACAAGATATATGTATATAATTCAGATGGTGTTGACACTGATTAGGGCTTTGAATTGCATGCCAGCTCTATCTGTATGCCTTGTTCCCAATTTTCATTGCACACAATCACAATAACTACGCACAATATGTATTTGTGTAACTGATTACACTCATAAATTTGTCTGATACACGGTGCAGATGCAAAGAACTACTCAAACAAAATGGGTTAAGTGTGTCACAATCATTGGTTCTTTGCTTGAGAAATGCTTTTGACACAACTATAAGGCAAACAATAAACCCTGTGCCAAGTCAAAGGATGTATTATAGGCTAGAGCAGCTAGATCTACGCTTCGTACTACAGATGGAATGGTGTATTACTCATCACAATAGAGCTCAAATATTGCAACCCTTCAATGCACTGAAATCAAATATTCAATCTGCTTAGATGCAAAGAAGAAGGAGTACTAGAGGCAGTTTCTGGCTTCACCAATCCTTTTAGTTCTAGTTTTGAAGACAATGAACTGTCCTTTTTGTCTTTTGGTGTTCTAAGCCTGGCATAGCTAAGAATCTTATTGAGGCTGATGACATTGGCAGGAAAGCTGTTGCAGACTTCACTGACTCACCTTTAGTTGAAAATCTGTCTTTCACAGCCCCATAAAATGCTACAAGCTAATAAAGTTTCGAGGCTTGCGAGGTCAAGAAGAAATTGTCTAATTTACAAAACGTAATCAGCCAGATGAGAGCTTAAAGGAGCGTCTTTGGTCAGCATGACCTTTTTTCTATTTGACATAATGTTGACCTTGAGTTGACACTTCTGTTCCTTCTGGGACCTGTACCATGGTTACTGTCAACTCCTGATAGAATTTCCACCAAAACTGACAAGTCCAAACTTCTGCATGGCTTGCAATCACACATTGAACCAACATTAGATTGGCCATGTAGTGCTGTACATAACTTTGATGGTAATGCCATACTACAGAGCATAATAGCTTTTCCTGTCACCTTCAATGGTCTGATGGAAACAGTATTCAACCAGGCACTAAAGGCAGGTCTTGTTGGTTTTGTCACTGATACATATATACAATATATAAGCAGCAGTCTATAAAGTCTTACAAACATTCTCGCAGAGGATAACCTGGATGTTTTCTTCAACACTGGTCTATGCAACAAAAGGTGCTCATTCTGAATGTCAACACCATTGGCCAGAATATGGGGGAAGAGATCTACAATCATACACTGTTTAACAGATTATGACACTACCAATGTGCCAATGTGTTGGTACCACGGAAAGGTTGTTCCTATCAAACTGATAGAGAACCCCTCCCCACTAGTTCATCTACATTCTATGCAGGGTAGAAAAACAAACAAAGAATTGCTCTAGGCACTCATCAGTGACATGAAGCCCTAACATGTGATATTTATGTAAATGTGAATTAACTGCAGTATGATATGTTTCTGAAAAAGTACCAAAGCCATACACATATACTGACTATCTCAAATGGCTTGAACATGAGATTACTTCCACCCTGCTTTTCTGTGCTTAAGATGTACATACAAAGATTGAACTATCAAATATTGCCCATGAAAACAAGTGAGGCTTTCAAAATATGGCCAAAATGTGTGGAAAATAAATGGGAAAGAGATAGAGTACCCCTGGGTGAAAGAAAACTTGATTGTACCTCCAAAAAAAAAGAGCCACAGAATTATAGTTCGCGTTTTGTGTGGCATGGGGTAACCATATGTTCAAAACTCAACAACTCAAACCTTATAAAATATAGAAACATAATATTTGCAGTTTCCAAAAGATACATAAACATTCTTTAATACAAAATGAATTAGTAAGCACATTCACATAAAAAAGATATGAAACTATATTAGTTTCATAAATCATTTATATAGGAATAATGAAAAGATATAACATACGTAACACTTTGAGGTGCATATTTGTTTTGAAAGGTCCATATATGTGATGCAAAAATAGCTTACTTGGATGATATAGCCAATTTGGTCATCTTACCTTATGGTTTGCACTTTTCAGAAGTCATGTCATTAACTAAAATTATCAAAGATGTTGATAGGTAATATATGTAATTGGCTGTTACAAGGTAATGGTGCCATTACCAGAGTGCTAGCATGTTGCAAAATCCTTGCAAGATGAATCTGATAGAGGATTAACAAGCTGTATTGGAAAATTCTTTAAACCATTGGATAATATACGAAGAGTTGCTAGCTTGGCAATTAAGAAACAGGTCTATAACTTCTATCTGATTGGGAGTTCTTGGATCTTTTAAGTTGTTACTCACATATTGCACTGTTTGTTACAAACTTTCCGTGAGTATTATGTAAACTATATTTGATGTCTCTATAAAAGAAATGAGGGTTTATGGTAGTTTATGTTTTGAGTTACTTCCTCAGCAAATGAGCCAGAGTAAAAAGAAGTACATAGACCTGTGTCAGAATGCAAATAAATACAAGCAGGTCGTGTTGGAGAACTTATCTTGAACGTTTAGTTGTATTCAGAGAGTAACGTATGCAACCTGGGCTGTAAAATAGTGTAAGACACCATAATAAGGAACTTCAATTTATTTGAATAGCAGCCTTATAAATTTTCTATATTCACTGACGGGTGTAATACATGTATATTCAATAACTGCCATACTGATACTTGGAAATAACATATGAAACACTAAGTAACATATATAACGGCAAAAACTCAATACAGTTCTAAAATAAATGCTAGAATTATGTAACTGTGTTATAAGATTTTCTTAAACCTGTGCCAGACTTAATTAAAAGTGTGAATATGTAATGTTGGAGACACTATCAGGAAAATTTAATGTTATTTTGCGGGTAACGTATGTAACATGATATTACACGCTAACGCTGCCACTCTCAGAGGGCTAACATATTTCATTTTGTGGCTTATATAATGTAGTACCTAGAAAATTATAGTGTTCAAAATTCCCCCTTGGGGGAGGGGATACTATAGCCAGCGCAAGGCCAAGAGAATTACATTTGACTTTTTTGTGCGATATGGGGCTACTATGTTCAACATCTAATAACTCAAAAAGTATATAAGATAGAAACGTAATGCTTACAGTTTTGAAAAGGTAAATAAAATGCTTTAATATAATACCAAATTAATGATGATAACTGGTTTCAATAAAATTTAAGACAAACTATATTAGATTCATTTATCATTTAAAAGGGGGTTCAATGAAAAAATGTAACATACACTACATTGGGTGTGACTATATTTGTTTTCAAATTGCAATAGCTGTGGCTTAGTAATAGCTTAGTTAGAAGATATAACCGATTTGGAAATCCTACCTTATCTTTTGCATTTTTCTGAAGTCATAAAAAAGTTAGTTATCAAATAATTTTGAGGGTAACGTATATAACAGGCTGTTACAGCTTAACGCTGCCATTGTCAGAGGGCTAATATGTTGCAAAATCCTTGCAAGACATTGGGCTTCAAGAAAGGGGGGGGGGTGGTAAACCATATCCAGCCAGTGGCCTAATAGGTGATTGGAAGCCAATTACAGTGGTGGGTCCAGAGGGGAACCCCTCCTCGCTATTTGAATTCCTAATAAAAAAAATAGCCATCAGAAGGGATGGGAAATCCCCCGACCTCAAAGTAAATGATAAGCAGTTAAATCTGCTTTTTATCAAAATAATTAAATATCACATATTCCGTGGTTCAGCCCTATCTTTACGTGTATAACTTACAATATTAAGTGACTATTAAGTCATCCGCTCGTGTATCTTCATAGTTTTTGAGTATGTGAATTTAATCCTATGGAAAGAAAAATACATTTTAGGGAGAAATGGCTTATATTTTGGGTATTTTGGGAGAAGCTGAGATAATTCTTAGGATTTGGGGAGCAATGGAAAAATACTTTCATGGAGCTGAGGATTTTTTTTCAGGGATTTGGGGAGAGCAATGCATTTTTTTTTCAGGGATCAAGGGAGCACAGACCCCCTTGGGGCCTCCAGGAAAGGCGATTTGTAATGTTTGCTGAAAATAGGATGTTTGGTTAAGACAGCTTATCCCTATGAAATGCCTCATTTTGAGGATTGTTTGTAGATGCCTATACATAGGACAAACATGGGTTAATAATGCTGTATGATTATTATTTCAGAAAAACCAAAAAGACCAAAAACGGACCAAAGCTATCAGAAGTTTATTCTGACACAGCTGATTCGGTTATTATCAGACACAGAACTAGTGATTCGGAAATTCGAGGCGTGTCCTACGAGTACGCCACACCCCAAGATGGCGTCGAAGCGCAAAAGGCTATTTATAGAATCTCAGTGAAAAGTGACGAGTATGATTGTCTAACTGTGGCCCCCCAAAACAACCAACGGTCTAACATGACTGATGCACATCTGAATGTTTATAGTCATATTCAAATAAAACAACCAGATACCAGTGATGAGAGTGCTTACGACACAATGACACGTGCTCGACGGAATAATGATAATATAGCGAGAGCTAAAAATAACTACACAGAAATGAGTTCTTTAGTTTATGATACAGCCAGACAGAATAGTGATGTACAAAATAGCATTGGCGATGTACAAAATAGCGTTGGCGCTGTACAAAATAGCATTGGCGCTGTACAAAATAGCGTTGGCGATGTACAAAATAGTGTTAGCGCTATACAAAACAGCGGTTTACAAAACTGTGGTATGCATAAAATTGGCGAACTGGAGGAAAACAGATATGAGGAAGAAAATGATAAGCCTAAGGAGGGAAGTAATGAAAATGAGGAGGAAAGAAAAGAGAAGATGGATGAAAATATGTATGCTAATACAGCAGTGGCGAATCCAGAGGGGGTTCAGGGGTTCACTTGAACCCCGATCCCCTCCCTCTCCCCTAGTTCCGTTTTCAAATATCGTATGAAAATGAAATAATTTGGTCTCAGTGAAACCAAATTATTTCATTTTCATGGGATATTGAAGTCAGTTTTTAAATATCCTATGGAAATGATATCATTTGGTCTCAGTGAGACCAAATTATTTCATTTTCATGGGATATTTAAGAAAAGTGAGACCAAATTATTTCATTTTCATGGAATATTTAAGAATATTGAGACCAAGTTATTTCATTTGATATTTAAGACTAGTGAGGCCAAATTATTTTATTTTTATGGGATATTTAAGAATAGTGAGACCAAATTATTTCATTTTCATTGGATATTTAAGAATAGTTAGGCCAAATTATTTCGTTTTCATGGGATAGTTAAGAATAGTGGGACCAAATTATTTCATTTTCATTGGATATTTAAGAATAGTGAGGCCATTTTTTTTTCATTTTCATGGGATATATAAGAAAAGTGAGACCAACATATTTCATTTTCATGGGATAATTAAGAATAGTGAGACCAAATTATTTCATTTTCATGGGATATTTAAGACTAATGAAACTATTTTTTCTTTCGTTTTCATGGGATAGTTAAGAATAGTGAGACCAAATTATTTCATTTTCATGGGATAGTTAAGAATAGTGAGACCAAATTATTCATTGGATAATTAAGAATAGTGAGACAAATTATTTCATTTTCATGGGATAGTTAAGAATAGTGAGACCAAATGATTCATTTTCATGGGATAAGAAAAATGAGATAAAATCAGTTAAGCGCCCCCTAACACTTTATACAAATGGGTTCCTTTCTAGAAATTCTAAATCTGCCTCTGTACCACTTAAAAATTGCCCATACATTAGTGAGTCTAAGTGTACACCTTTAAAGACCAATAAATTTTTCATTTAGCTAGATACAATAAAGTCAGGATGGTCCAATTTATACATTTGTATACTAGCGGTCACAGGCTTAATTAAAAATGTACATGAATTATACACTGAAGATCGTTTTTGTCTCATGATTAGCGAACTGTCGTGCCAACCAAGAGTGACAGTGCCCCAATACTTTGTTTACAATTGCTAAGTAAACCACTAACGCGTACACTTCACTTGAGCATGCACGAATCGATAGATCACTTATGCATTAATCCTATCCTGTGGATAGGATTAACACACAAATGGCCATCGATTCTAACTTTGTTAACAAATATGACGTCACTGTCACTCTTGGTTGGCGTTACAATAGGTCTTCACTGTTTGTCAAAGTACCTGTCCTCAAATGATCGGCAACGTGAGAAAATCTGTCTTCGGGTTTTCGACCAAGTAAGGTTCAAAACAGGCTGTTCAGCTACAGTGACTAGCTAAAATACATGTATTTATATTTTGCGCGGATCAAGTTTGACTACTTTATACTTCCCCAATAGCGAATATCTTCGACACCCCTACCAGACTGCGCCGATGCGAAGCCAGGCTGGTCGGCGCATCTGTTGCTTGCACCCAACAAAGTAAAGTTTTCTGAGGTCGAAGCCAAATACAACTTAAGGTGTGATAGAGACGCGTTTCCGCTCATATGCCTGAAAAATAGTGTAGATAGGTCGGGAAATATTTATATTTTTCAATAAGTTTTTATTGGTGAAAGATTAAAGAAAATTCACAGTAGTTTAACTAAAAAATATATCAAGGGAGAACACATCAACTAGTTGAAATGAATGAAATATGGATGAATTCTATAATGCGCCTTGCAGAACCCCGTCGTACGATTTATTTGCTACGATTTTCAGGCATCGTTCGGTTGGTGGCTACAAGTTACAACATATGTGTTTACATTGGTTACGATCACCGTGCGATTTCTTTCAAAACCTTACAGAGACCTAGTGGTGATCGTATGGTGCAGTCATTAAAACCATTTATACCACCCTTACCAACTTAAGCACAAAATATCTCATGATGTGCAAGGTCTAAACTAACAGTGTAGGTCGTATAAAATAGTTATACCATGTTTTTCCACCTGTACGTAAGATAATCTACTCGCTAAAGCTCGTGGATTATCTTTACGTACAGGCGGACAACCCATGGTATAACTATTACTTATCAACATTTTGGAGATCAATTGTACGCGAGGCGTTCATTTAATTCTGGCACTATTGCGACATCTTATCGCATGGCTGTAAGAAACTCGTGGAAATTGCGGTTATTTCAGGGTGGTGGAGTGGTCAATGATCCTTTAAAGTGACTAAGTCTGTAACTATATACTAATGATTTAAAAAGAAAATACAAATTTTCGAAACATATTCACATATATATATGTTTCAAGTTAAAAGTTTTCACATTTATCGGGCCTTATTACATTTTCACATTTAGGGGTGCAACATAGCTGTACTCTATTGCAGTTCATTTGTATTTTCATTTTGTTTCAGTTTTGTTATTTCGTGTGGCTTCACAAGACCTTCAATTGTTTTGTTTCTGATCATTTATGCTCATTTTTTTAAATATATATATATATATATATATATATATATATATATATATATATATATATATATATATATATATATATATATATATATATATATATATATATATATATAGCAAACAACATGTAATATTGGAATCACTATACTATTCATTTCTAGCAACGAAATGACTTCATTAATTTTGTTTATATCTCAGAAGTTCTTTGTTTTAAAAAACAAACACATCAGCATATATGAGACAGTTTTACTGAGATCAAATACATGAAATGGCCGTGATATGTGATTTCCAATAATGTTGTATTCTGACAAGTGTAGACTCATACGAGCCTGTTCAGCCTCCTTTTAAGTTTAGAAACTCCAAATGCTGTTCGGTCAGTAGCTTAACAGTCATAGAATATTCAAGCGACAAGCAATGGCTCTGACCAGACTGCGCGTATGCGCAGGCTGGTCTGAGCCTTTGCTGGTCGCACATACCATATTGTTGGAAATCTCATGTCACGGCTCATTTATATAATTCTAAGATGTTATTATCATGATTGTATGTTGGTTTGTAGACTGGCTCCAGTACTTAAAACAATTTTTCATCAATGTGTCATATCATATACTTGTAGCTAGTCTTACTGTGATGGCTCTTTTTTAAGCTTAAAACAGAGCAATCAGAGTAAGACTAGCTACAAGCATATGTTATGACACATTGGTAAAAAATTGTTTTAAGGACTGGAGCCAGTCTAGTTGGTTTGTAAATGCTTGAAAATAAGGGGTATCAAGTAAAAGATATGGCATAATCTGCAGTTGGAGTTAGTAAACTATATGCTTGAGTAATGTTTACTGACCTGGGCCCGGAATTACAATCTCTCCTTAAAGTTAAGGAAGACTTTAGTTAAGTATTGATTTTTTCAGGATGCGAAAAAACGTTTAAAACTGATTAAAATCAAAATAGTTTCATTTTTTTCTGAAGATCACAATGATATCTTTAACCACAATAACCACATCGATCAAGGCAATTTACTTAGCATTTAATGAAGCATGTTGAAATATCAATACTTAACTTAGGTCTTGCTAAACTTTAAGGAGGCATTGTTATTCCGGGCCCAGATCTTAATTTCTAGTAACTTAACAGTATTTTGGTCAAAGTACCTTGGTAAAGTGGATTCAAAGATAGATGAGAATCGTTGTAAACAAACACTGGCGAGTTTACCTTGATTTTGGGCGTGCAGGAAGCCCCAGTTAACAGTAATATTGGACCTATCACCTGCATTATGCGCGTGGCAGTAAATATGCATGCTTTACCTGTTTATAAGAAAAACAGAATCACCTCATTACTATGCATCGTTGAAACTACTGTAGTTTTTTGGTTAAACACGTTGATAGTGTTTTTAGTTAAACACGTTGATAGTGTTTTCGGTTAAACATGTTGATAGTGTTTTCGGTTAAACACGTTGATAGTGTTTCGGTTAAAGTGTGTAAATAGTGTTTTTATTAAAGTGTGTTGCTAACGTTTTGGTTAAAGTATAACATAGTCGGGGCTGTATCGTATAGTAGTACTTTTCAAAGTCAAAAACAACAGTTCATAATAATGGTTTATTATGCAAATCAACCCAGGTTCGAGCTGATAATAACGCTATACAGTCTACATGATCATGACTGATCAGCAAGCTTAATCTGATCACTGTCTCGATCTCTCTCTAACGACATGGTAACGATGGGCAGTTTATATAGTAAAATCTGAGAACATTATGACAAGGAATTATGGCTGACCTTATCACAAACACCTGTCTCCTGGGGTGTGATCAGCTGACTACGTGGGAGAAGTATGCACACGATGGAAACTTTCCATCACCTGACAGAATATGCAGCCACAGAGGTTCCTTCATAATATAGCTCATAGCTGGGCACTAATCCAGCCTAACTACTACCATCGTGAAGTTTAACTTTTGAGCCCATAACCTGACAACAGCTAGCTATTGTGGGGACTGATTCTCAACTTAGAATATCATCCATAGGCCTGTGAATCCAGTGGTTCGAAGCTACAACCCCTAGGCTACTCAGGCCCACAGAATATTCTTTATTGAACTGCACATGCAGAATAAAGGTGCAAGAGCAAATAAGTATTTGTACATGTAAAAGCATGTGATGCCAGCCTCACACGATCTATTGATATTTGAAAACTTAAACAATGATTTGAATTAATGCCAATATAAAAGATCATATGCATTTAGCTTGTTTTAAAGTTCATCAGGTGGACTCCTATGCCAGCCTTTCGAAATACGTTAGTAGCAATTTTATCATCTTTTCTTGCAGGAATAATTAATGTGCAGTATTCAATTTGAATGCTGCCCATCAACTACAGTGACTTTAGGTCCCATCAAGAACAGTTTGATCATTTTGTCCCTTTACCTTTCAACAGTGTTCCAGTCATTTAGAGCAGGTGAAAAGGGCTATTATGTCACAAAAGCATGATTATAGTGTAGGGAGCGAAGTGGCTCAGTGGTAGAGTGCTTGACTCGAGACCGAAGGGCCGCGGGTTCGAGCCTCACCGGCGTCACTGCGTTGTTGTCCTTGAGCAAGACACATTTATCCTAGCTTAGTACTGGTTCAACCCAGGAAGACCCGTCCCGCATAACTGAAAGATTGTTGAGTGGACGTAAAGAATCAAATCAAACAAACAAACAAAATTATAGTGTTTTTGTTAGCACATTGATAGTGTTTTTGTTAGCACATTGATAGCGTTTTTGTTAGCACATTGATAGTGTTTTGGTTAGCGCATTGGAAGTGTTTATGGTTAGGTAGTGTTTTGGTAGCTCATTTGCATGTGAAAACTAACACTGTCAACTCACCATCAAAACACAATGTTTTAATAAAGTTTTGGTGTAGTGTCAGGTCCCTTCTTTTTAACCCTTAAAGCGCCAAGAAAAAAATGCATCAGAAAATGTCGTCTGCTGAAGTCGTATGCTGCAAATAATTGACTAACATTACTGACGAATTCAGTTTAGAAGCAAATAGTGTGGACCCAGAACAGACTGTTCCTATAGGAGCAGTCTGATCTGGGTCCACGCTGTTTGCCATAGAGGCTTCTTAAACATTTCAGCAGACGAGAAAAGCAGACGACTTTTATTGCGAATGGCGCTTTAAGGGTTAATAGAGTTTTGGTGTAGTGTCTGGTCCCTTCTTTTTAACCCTTAAAGCGCCAAGAAAAAAAATGCATCTGAAAATGTCGTCTGCTGAAGTGGTATGCTGCAAATAATTGCCTAACATTACTGACGAATTCAGTTTAGAAGCAAAATTTGTGGAACCAGAACAGACTGCTCCTAGGAGCAGTCTGATCTGGGTCCACACTGATTGCCATAGAGGCTTCTTAAACATTTCAGCAGACGAGAAAAGCAGACGACTTTTGTTAATTTGATTAGATTGTTTCCCTGTGGTGATGCATAGCATTAGTAAGGAAGCCTCCATGCGAGCTAAACATTTTTTGTGTTTTATCAACACAGAAACTATGCCTGTAAAATGCATTCAAGCCTCTGGTAGCTTAGGCTGCTGTCCGTTCTGAGGCGACGGTTCTGTTGTTGTAGATCTATTGTTTTATGTTCCCACCATTATTTGTGGGGGTTCTTGTACGACAACAGAACTTTCTTAATTGTTAACCTCGTGTCTTACAGCTGTTAAAAAGCATGTTATCAAGTACTTTGAAAAGGTATATGAGAGATCCGCTAAAAACCTATTTTGGTCTATTAAAAATTCAGGTGAAATTGCGACCAGTTTGTCTACTTATGATTTTTCTACTCTTTACGCTACTTTACCTCATAATTTAATTAAAGATAAACTTATTGATCTTATTGAAAGAACCTTCCAGAGAGAAGGCTCTCCTTACCTTGTATGTAATGACAGAAATACATTTTTTACTTCGGAAAAAAACTAAAATATATCATGCATGGTTATGTCAGAATGTTTGTGGTGCGCTGACCTTTTTGTTGACAACATTTTATTCGATTTGGCACAAAGCTGTATAGACAAGTAGTTGGGATTCCTATGGGCACTAATTGTGCTCCCCTGTTTGCCGATTTATTCCTGTTTTGTTATGAGAGGGACTTTATGATGTCTCATTCTGATGGTAAGCAGGCTGATGCTATTGATGCGTTTAACACGACATCCAGATATTTGGTCGATATTTTAACATTAATAATGTTAATTTGGCAATATGGTAAGTCAAATATACCCTTCAGAGCTCCAACTTAATAAAGCCAATACCTCTGATACCGAAACCGCATTTTTAGACTTGCATTTGTTAATTTCTAAGGATATGGTTTCTACCAAAATTTATGATAAACGTGACGGCTTTGCTTTGAAATTGTCAATTTTCTATTTTTAGATGGTGATGTTCCTCGCTCTACATCCTATGGCGTCTATAACTCTCAACTCATTCGTTTTGCTAGAGCATCTAGTTATGTTACTGACTTCAACACTCGCAATATATTGTCAACTCAGAAACAAAGGCTATCGGTATCACAAACTTCGCAAAACATTTTCTAAATTTTATAGACTATACTATGATTTGATATCTAAATTCCAAGTTGGACTTAAATCTCTCTTGCGCCAAGGACTTACGGAACCTGATTTCTATGGCGACTTGGTGTATAAATTGTTGAAAAAAGATTGTTGGCTCGTATTATTTTCCAGCGCAGTTCATTAAAATAATTTCCAATTATAAAAAGATTGGCTATAACATCAATGTATTGCAACAAACTGCATGCTTGGTGATCAACCCAATCATGGTTGGCAACTTCGATTTCCTCTTTAATTGCACGCCGGTGGGTCGGACTACAGACTATGACCATGACGACGGTTCCGACTTAAATACTTATCTGTTGATGAGATGGTATGGGGCCTGATGATTTGGCTGTTTGTCGGGCCCACCAGGGTTTACCTTTTGGATTTCTTTTGCTCCGGTATTCAGTTTACTTACTGTTGAGTCCTTATCTTTGCTTTATCTCCTTTTTATATCTTGATGTATAAGTTCTAGGAGATGATGCATAGATAAGTTAGGGGTCTTTCATGCAAACCAAATATCTATGTGTCCTGATCCATATCTGAATTAAGGATGAGGTTGGCGCCGTGAAACCGGGTTAAGCCCTCCAGTAAAATATTTTACTGACCGTTCTAAAGCGGTACTTCTTTGTGGATCTTTTATGTTTTTTTTCTGTCTTGTGTTTGTTATGCCTTTGTACGTGTCTGTTTATTTGTGCCTTGTGGTCACCTGCTGGGAAAGGGCTGACCCCTTGGTTCTCGTTTGTGGCGTCTTACTGTGAGTTTGTTACTTTCCCATTGGTATCCTGGGTCAGGTGTGGCACTTGATTGTATCGATTCCTGATCTTTGCACCCATACTTATTTTTCTGTGCTGGTCTTTGTTTTTTGTGCGCATTACTTTGTATCCTTTCTAGTTTTGCTTTCATCTTGAGGTATAGAGAGACCTGGTTGCTTAGCTTTTATGGTCTTTCGGATGTCTTGTTAATGTAAATGTTCTGTTGTTCTTGCTCACAGTGCCGTGGGTTTGTCTGCAGTTTGTGATTGTGGTATTTCCTGATCATACTCACTTTCTATTCAGTGCCAAGACTCCAAAAACGATATGATAAGCTAAGTTTAATTCACAAGTCCAAAAGGCTATAAAGCCCACGAGGAAACATACATAAAATAATTAATGGCATGTTGGACAGTGCAGTGACAAAATTACACTTGCATGTATTCATACATACATGCATTCACGCGTCTAAGCGGAGAATGTGTATCAAGAATATTAAATAGTTTTACTAAATATCTCAGTAGAGAAGCTTTAATAACGCACATGGCTCAAGTACAGTCAATTTCAGCTTAATTACTACAGAAAACGGTTGACCGCGAGAACCATAGTCGACATTAAAGCTTTCTAGCTGTACCACATCAAACAGGGGTACAATATTATGTATTGGTCAACAAAACGGACACACCCATGCTCGCCCAAATGGATTCCCATATCATGAGTCCGTATTCAATGACAGCATATTGAATATATATACTTACATGAAAAGCTCCTTCAATATGTACACTTACTAAATCATATCTGTATTACCACGTTCCCTCAAACCTCATGTCACGTGCTATTTGTGCTTCGGTTCCGTAATGAAGCTTTAATCTCGCCCATGGTTAAGTGCCGTCAACGTCAAGCTCAATTGCAGCACAGAAGACGGTTGGTCACAGAAACCATAGTCGACATTAAAGCTGCCTTTGACTTTCCAGTTACTTTGAGTTTCCATTGTGAACAATAAATGAGCCGCGACATGTGATCTCCAACAATGTGGTAATTTGACAAGTGTAGACTCAGACAAGCCTGTGCAGCATCCGTTTAAGCTAATAAACTATATATGAAGTTCGGTCAGTAGCTTAACATTCGTAGGATATTCATAAGGCTAGCAGAGGCTTTATTCAGACTGCGCGTCACACATACCACAGTATTGGAAATATCCTGTCACGGCTCAAATATGAAATTTATTTAGTAAATCTTGCAGTTCTTGGATACTGAGCAATACCATGTCGTCAGCGTATAGCAAAATAACAAGTTTTGGTAACATTGCAATGAGTTTTCAAAGATGCCTGTACCAAATTATTTCCCCTTAAAATCTTCCTCGTATAAAAACAAAGAGAATATTACAATTAAATTACTTTCTCAATAAACGTCCTACCATTCAGACATTATCGAAAGCGTCAGTAAAATCAAGAAAACACAATATATACTGACGGGCTTTAATAACGCTACACTAGGATAGCAGCTTTAATGTATGTCTCAAAAAAGAATGCAAAGCAATCAATTTGATTATATATTAAAGAGTGTGCACTTATGAGTGACACATGAAAAGCTTGTCCACTTCAGGTTAATCTTGAACATTTAAAACAGGGATCAAGCTAGGGGGCGACTAGGGCGAAATATTCGCCATAGGGGCCGAAATTCGCCCTAAATGGGACCCAGGGAGAAGTGGGAGTCTCCCTAAAAACAAAAAATTTTTTTTTTTTTTTTTTTTTTTTTTTTTTTAGGGAGACTCATTTTCATTCTGTCATCACACAAATGCAAGCTGTGGTGACATTATCAGACAATCTACTACAACTGCATCGTGTTTCTCCTTCCATTAAATGGCAATAGTATGTGTAATGGCTGATTTGCTTCTAAATTGACAGAAAATGTCGTAGTTTTGCGCTATAATTCTTCCATATCTGACTGTCACTTCTCCCTAATTGTCCTGCAGGGAGAAGTCACTTCTCCCTAAAATTCTGGGCCAGCTTGGTCCCTGTTAAAATGTAAACTCTTTGAGATGCAACAACTCTTTTATTTGACAACGTTTTATCAGTGAAAGACCCCATACTTCTTTAAATCAAGAAACATGAGAGGCATCAAATATGTGTCATGAAAGATGCAAGCCGTCGAGGAGTGGCTTTAATTTGATTGGCAGGTCTGCGATACAACAGTTCTGCTTTTTTTACGTTAATCTGTGTGTACTTGTTCATTCGATGACTTAAAACTCTGCTACATAAGAAATGTTGCATTGGCTAATACTTTACTAAGCAATAACGTCGTCGAGTTTAGTTGTAAAATTCAAATTTAAGTGTTGACTGAAGAAGCCACTTCATGATGACATCATCGAAGCAAAGAAAGTTTACATTCATCTGTCTTTTGTAAAAAAAATAGCAGGAAGTAAGTGTGTACGGGTTTTAAAGCCCGTCAGTATAGTTTTAATTTTCGAACTCTTATGATATTCTACAAGAGCATGTATATACTGAGAGGAACTAGAAACGTAAGTTTTTCTAACATGTCTGGATGAAAATTAATAATTCAAATTCATTGTTTTTTATGAAATCAGATATTCTCAACATTCATTTAACATATTTAATTTACAGCATTGATGATAGCATCAATAGCCTGAATGTCAACGTCAGTAGGGTAAAGTCGGGTATATTCGGACAGACAGCTAAATTCGGACAGCCATCTTGTTTGTTTCATAGTTCAATTATTGGAATAAAAAATTAATTAACTAAGCAAACAGTGAAAATCCTGATGAGACGGCTCATAAGGAGCCGTCTCATCTGGATTTCCACTGTTTGCAAACGTGTGTCCGAATTCACCTAATGTCCGAATTTACCCGACTTTACCCTAATACGTAAGGGGCTAAATTCATGGTGTTAAAGTTTCCGTAAACACTTATCTTTGCATGTTAAAAAAACCTTAAAGCGCCACCTACAATTTGTAGCAGTCGACATTTTCAAATTTTGCAGCGTCTTCAAAAAAAACAAAACTAAAAAAAAGCATGATAATTCATGAGAATTCTCTGCTGGCACACAATTATCATGAAATAGCATACCTTTTTTTCGAAAATTAGGAAAGATGTCGCAAAATTGCCGTCTGCTGCAGTTGTGATTGGCGCTTTAAGGGTTTAGTTTCTAGTTTCTCTCAGTATATATTGTTTGTCAAAATTGACCAATGACCTTTCACTCAGTCCTCGTGAATCTTCGTAAATTTGCGCTTTAAATTGTTGTACACTTACTTATCTGAATGAAATTAATCAGAATTCCCCGATAGCCTAGTGGATAGTCGAGAGTGTTTTTAGCACTCAAAAGATGTGGGTTCGAGTCCAGTAGCATTTAAGTATATATTTTTCCTTTTTTTTCGATTTGCTAGTTTCTTTGTCTTTATTCTTGATTTTGTGCACAACTGGATACATTTATTTGAATTTGACATGCGTTTATGTTACAAATACAGCACCGTGAATAATTTCAATAAGCCTACATATGATTTTACTCTTTGCACGCTGAATAATTTTTGAGACTTTTGTTATCATCTGCTGACTTTTAAACAAAATTAACTTTTTTCAAAAAATCTTACAGGAACACTATCAGAGTGTCAAGTGGCTGTATCCAGATCAGAACCGACGTTCTGTTGGTACTGAACTGGGTCTAAACTATTTGCAAAAAGAAAAAAAAGTGGGGAACATAGGGAATAATGATTACAAAAGCGGCTAAACACAAATGAAAGATGTAAAGCTCATCACAAGATGATGTAAAATATACGAACAATATTAACTTAAAAAAGAAAGCAATTTGAAAATTATATAAAAAAGGTTCCTTCCAAGTTTCGATCCAGGTATGCTTGATTTGTAAGTAGTCAACTAACCACTAGGCTATCAGACCATTTGCATTAACGAATTGACATTATCTTCATATTCTCTGTAAAAACGTGACCAAAGTCGGAGTACTCCACGAAAACGCACGAATAACACGAAGATTTTGGCGAAAATTAATCAGTCTAAGGTCAATTTTGGCAGACTATAACAAAATATAACTGATGTATAGAGTATGATGTATAGAGTATGCCGCACGAAAGTCACACTTATTTTCATATAGCAAACTGTTGACTTCTAGAAAAAAAAAGCTAACTTCTAGAAATTTACTAATACGAGGCTGTATATATAAGAGCCAATACAAATACTTTATTCACTCAGGATTACAACATGTAACCAGCATGAGGTTCACAATCTTACACGTCTATTTTGTTACAATAACACAAAGTGGCTAAATGATTTAGAAAGAGAAAAAGTCAGTTTTGGAAACCTAGAATTTAGCTCAATCCTCGGGAGGACTTTTTTCCATTGAGTATATACTATAGATTTGTTCCCATGTACAAAATCCAATTATTCACCTATGCAAACACATAAAACGTGATTTCCAACAATGTGGCATTTTGATAAGTGTATACTCAGACAAGCCTATGTATCCTCCTTTAAATCTTAGAAACTCCAAATGCTGCTCGGCCAGTAGCTTAGCAGTCATATAATTTTCTAGCGACAAGCAAAGACTCTGATCAGACTGCGCGCAAGCGCAGGCTGGTCTAAGCCTTTGCTGGTCGCACATACCACATTTTTGGAAATCTCGTGTCGCGGCTCATATGGGCCTCTAGTGCATGGCCCATTCTGGAGCATTGTCGCACCTTGTGGGCCTCATCTCTTTGGGGCAAACAACAAAGGCGCAGACCAGCCTGTGCATCCACACAGACTGATCAGCGCCTTAGTTATTCGCTTTATGAAAAGTATGAAAGCTCCACTAGCTTCACGCAATGTTCAATATTCTGGTTAGTCTCTGCAGCTGAGTAGACTGATTTGAGTCTTACTTGGTTGGAAACCTCAAAGACAGGTTTTCGCGTCGATGCCTATTTGATAAAGCTATCAACAATTTACCCATGAGACTAACTGTCCTGTCAGCCAAGAGTGACAGTGACATCATGGTTTGTTTACAGAGTTATCAGATTCTTAGAATCGATAGATCACTTGTGTATTAATCCTATCCGCAGGATAGGATTAATACACAAGTGATTTATTGATTCGCGTAAGCTCAAGTGGAGTGTACAAGTTAAAATTTTACTTAACAATTGTAAACAAAATATTACGCCACTTTAACTCTTGGTTGGCACGACAGTAGTATTCTCAGGAAGAGTTGGGTCTCCTTTGTTTAATAACACCAATAAACCCTTAAGCCACCAAAAAGGCATCTGAAAAATTCATTGTCGTCTGCTGCAAATAATAGCCTAACATATAAATGAAATTGTGTGGTTTTATGCTTAAATATTAAGAGGGTGGAACACTTGTTGTGACGTCATCGTACGTCATTGTATCAACACTGTGACCGCCGCCATATTGCAGCTTGAATCCAATTCGATGATACAATTTTCGTCCACTCTGCGTCAATTTAATAGATAACGTTGGCCTAGCTCCCATTACGCAGTTACGCATGTGCGTAATAAAATTTGTAACATTCAAGGGAGGTCACCCAATGAGGTAAAAGTGATTTTCAATAAACATAAGGAACTGCTCTTAAAGGAAAGAATTCGCTCCATCTGGGAGCAAGTTCTTTCATGTAAGAGAAGTTCCCATTTGGACAAGGGACGAAAATGAAAAGAATTCTTGCTTGATCCAGTTGTATCCCTTTGATGTGCGTAACTTTTTCAGCGTTCTGGCTACGCTATTGGATAAGCCAGATATGATTAGTGCATGAGCCGTCCGCCCCAATTCGAGAATCGAGTCATGGCTCGGGTGTATGTAAGGAGCATTACGCGTAGTTACTAGTACTATGCTCCATTTTGTTAGCTGGAACTGGCATATGGAAAAATAGTTCTGTAGCATGTGGGCTCAGCTCTATTAAAATCGATTATTCTCACGGATTATCCGAAAAGTTTAATCAGCAGAATAAATGAAGTCTATGTGGGTTTTTTTTCCCAATAATATCGCTATAGCGATATTTTATTGAAAAAAAAACAACAAAACAACAACAACAACATAGCATTCATTTAAGCCGTTTGTTTTGCTGCAATCACATTTGTTATTGTGTTAACATGGTTCTATAACATCAGCTTCTAGTTATATAATGTCAGCGCCATGTTATCACCCGCGTTATCAAAGTAGATCCTAGATGTACATCCGTGGTTTGATTCCACGGAATTCCGCGGAATTGGCCGAGGCAGTTCCGATTGTTTTGCAGATATGTTGGTACAAATGCGATGTATGTTCTGTTATTTGGTAACAAGAAAAAGTTACTGTTCTGTCAGCCAAGAGTGACAGTGACGTCATGTTTTGTTTACAAAGTTATCAGGGTCTTAGAATCGATATATCACTTGTGTATTAATCCTATCCGCCGGATAGGATTAATACACAAGTGATATATCGATTCGCGTAAGCTCAAGTGAAGTGTACACGTTAGTGTTTAACTTAGCAATTGTAAACAATGTATTGCGTCACTGTCACTCTTGGTTGGCACGACAGTAGACACAGAATGAATATTTTGCTGCTGCAAATGTCCTGTAGCTCTTCCTCACGGTGCCGTGGGATGGTCAAGATCTGCAGTTTGTAATTGTTCCATTTCCTGAGCTATTCGCTTACTTTTGGAAGTTGAAACAATGACTAAATTTAAAACTAGAGTCTAAGCCAAAAATACACAAGAGGGTCCTCGGGCCCTGGGTCGCTCACCTGACAATTATGTTCATAAAGGTGTAGGAAAGCAAAGCTATGAATTTTGATAGATGAACAGTTTCATTTAAACTTTAAATGGAAAATTTTCCATACATTATGTCGACACTGTTTTTTAAAGGTAAAAAAGATATTTAGACAAATGAATACAACTTTTATTTCATAGCCTGGCATCCCTAGATATGTACAAGGGACTATCCCAAGCTTATTGGATCAAACTAGAAGGAAGAATCTAGATATCAATATCAAGAGAAAAAAAAACTATTATTTTCGTACAATAATCAAGAGAAATAATTGTGTTGTCTCCCTTGCATACAAGATGTTCAAATAATGTGTTTATGTGACCACTGTGGCTGGCCCAATTTTGGCCACAGGGGCATAATTTAAACAAACTTGGTAGAGGTCCACTAGGTGGTGCTACATACTAAATATAAGGCTCTATGCCATGTGATTTCAGACAAAAAAGCTTGTTTTGCATGTTTTCAAATATAAGCCATGTGACCTCCTGGGGCCCTTTTTTTGGCTCCAGGGGCACAATTTGAAAAATCTTGGTAGCGGTCCCCTAGAGGATGCTACGTACTAAACATATAGGCTCTAGGCCCCGTGGTTCCAGACAATAAGATTTTTAAAGTTTCATCTCGAAAATCTATTTTTAGCTTGTGTGACCTGGATATGCAAATGACCAAAACCATTTTAACAACTTTTAAAGAAGGTCATATGAGGATCATTCCTGCGAAGTTTGGTCAAAATCCAGGTAATAGTTTAGGAGGACATGTCGTTTAAAGTTTTCATCCGAAAATCTATTTTAGCCTGTGTGACCTAGATATGCAACGGACCAGAACTATTTGAACAACTTTCAAAAAAGGGTCATACATGTATGATAATCATTCCTGTCAAGTTTGGTCAAATCTAGCCATTTGTTTAGGAGTGGATGTCGTTTAAAGAATTTTGTTGACAGACATCGGACAGACGAACGGACGGACTGCCTACCGTCACAATAGCTCATCTACTACTGTGCCAGTCAAGAGTGACAGTGACGTCGTGCTTTGTTTACAATTGTTAAGTAAAACATTAACTTGTACACTCAAGTTGAGCTAATGCGAATCGATAGATCACTTGTGTATTAATCCTATCCACAGGATAGGATTAATACACAAGTGATCTATCGATTCTAAGTCCCTGCTAACTTTGTAAACAAAACATGATGTCACTGTCACTCCTGGCTGGCAAGACAGTAGAGCTTATGGTTTAGGTGAGCTCAAAAGATCAATGAGTAGCGTGTGGCCCCAAAGTTAAACATTTGTTTTACATGAGCTGTATGCTAGCTCACAAAATGGGTGCTTGCTTTACAACTTTTGTCTTATAGATAATAAGCAAAAAAACTTAGCACATGCAAATGTATGGGTACAACTTCCAATATGGCTGCGTCCTTTCAGTAATAAATATGATGTAACAATTCACGTGTTTCCTTACCTTGAATAAGGATTTTATGCATCAATAAATTTCCATGCAGCTTATATATTCAAAACGGCGGCATGGCGCAGACCGGCTGGTATGAAAACTTCATTTACTAAATTGTTTATGTGAAAATGCCTGTCTTTACTGACACATTTATTTTTGATGTATGATTTCTTTTAACACGCTAGAGAAAAACTGTATTCGAACAGCGCAGTCCGACATCGCGTGGTGGTGCACAAAATAGTGTACCTGTAGCTGTAAAATGATCAATATTTTACTTCTGAAAATATTCATCGCGAATTATTGTCACTTATAAATCCAGCTGTGCAGACAAATTTTTTAAGCCGATGCACTGCTGGACAGCAATTCGCAATGAATATTTTCGAAGTAAAATATTGACCAAATTAGTCCCTTTTTAACAGCTATTATCCTGCCAGCCAAGAGTGACAGTGACGTCGTGTTTTGTTTACAATTGTTAAGTAAAACATTAACTTGTACACTCCACTTGAGCTGACGCGAATCGATAGATCACTCGTGTATTAATCCTATCCTGCGGATAGGATTAATACACAAGTGATTTATCGATTCTGAATCCTGATAACTTTGTAAACAAAACATGGCGTCACTGTCACTCTTGGCTGGCAGGATAGTAGGTACACTAGTTTGTGCAGTTGTCGACTGTAACCACCACTCGATGACTGCGCTGTTCGGTGTTTCGGTACAGTGGTTCTCCAGCGTGTTAATACAGGGGTAACAACCTACGTCATAGCATGGATGTTGCAAACACCTAGTATGGCGCCATCTTTGATTTACAAGGTTAGTTTTTCCCTTCGTAAAATTATACAAATAAGCGTCTGTCAAAACTGAGCTGTGCAGGCGGTGCCTAACATCACACTTGAACAGAATATATAATGGTCACGCCCAGAAATGCCGTTGCCTTTGTAATCATTCACCCACAAGTATCGAAGCAAGAGATACAAGGATAATTTTAGCGGTCTCCCGCTTCGATATTTGTGGGTGAATGATTGCAAAGGCAACGGCATTTCAGGGCGTGATCAATATCTATTCTGTTCAAGTGTGATCTTAGGCACCGCCTGCAATGGTTAGTTTTGACAGACACTAATTTGTATATTTTTTATGAAGGGAAAAACTAACCTTGTAAATCAAAGATGGCGCCATACTATACTTCCACCAAACGCTTTGAGGCGTGACTGTAACGGTAAATGCATTGAATAAATCGAGGGTCATGCCTTAGAGGTCGTGGTAGAAGTATACGTGTTTGCAACATCCATGCTATGACGTAGGTTGTTACCCCTGTAATAATAAGCTGGTCAAATAAGCTAAGCCCCAGGTCAGTTTTTTCCAACTTCCTAAAGATTTAGTCATTATTTTCAAAAGTATGCAAATCAATTGGAAACAAAAACTCAACTCAAGCTTCTAACAAAATTGCCGCATCGGCACGCGAAAACCCGTCTACAACAAAGGCGCAGACCAGTCTACGCATCTGCGCAGTCTTATCAGCGCCTTTGTTATTATTAACTTATATGATAGTTTCATATATAAACTTGCTACAAGAAAGTTTCCAACTTCTAGATGGGCCTCGACGCGAGAAATCCTATCTTCGGAGGCTTGCTAACAACAAAGGCGCAGACCAGCCTGCGCTTCCGCGCAGTCTAATCAGCGCCTTTGTTATTCGTTTTTTGAAAGTTTCCTATGTAATCTTGCGACAGGTGAAATTTCAATTTTCTAGCTAGTCTCTGTAGCCGAGGAGACTGGTTTAAGCTCACTTTGTCGGAAACCCGAAGACAGATTTTCTCGCGACGAGGTTCAGATAGTCTCTGTAGCTAAGCAGTCTAGTTTGGGTATGATCTGATCGGAAACCCTGAAGACATGCAACGGCGTGGCAAGGAGGCTGAAAAAGTAATGCACATCAAAGGGAGACTGCTGGATCAAGCAATGATTCTCTTCAATTGCGTCCCTTTTCCAATAGGAACTTCTCTTAAAGGAAATAATTTGCTCCCAGAGGGAGCGAATTATTTCCTTTATGAGCAGTTCCTTATATCACATTAAGTGACCTCCCTTAATTGATACTATTTTTATTACGCACGTGCACAACCTGCATAATGAGTGCAACGCCAATGACAGATTTTCTTGTGCATGTGCCCATTAATTTCAATTGAATATACAAATCACATTTTATGAACCCCGATCAGACTCCCATGGGAGCAGTCTTATCTGGGTCCATATTGTTTGCTAAAAAGGCTACCTAAAAACATTAACAGACGAGTGGAGCAGACGACAAAAGTCGTGACTAGCGTGTTAAGGGTTAATGAGTTACCCAATGTTTGTCTCACATAGATATACAAGTTTCACGGAGCATACAGCATCAAACCATTTAAAACCATCGTATTCGATACTCATCGACAAACAATCATAATAACGGTCACTATAGGGCCGCCCCTCATCCCATAGCTCATTATCTTGTCCAACCAGCTTCCCTGAGTGGTTCCATATCCAATTCCCTTCAATCTTTATTTCAGAACCTCCCAGCCACATCGACCATTTATCATTTTCTCTCATAATGGACGCTACAAAATCATGTTCAGGTTGATTTTCAATCTCCACAAGATAGCTATCCATTAGAGCACACCTATCCACCGCTTCTTGCCATGTCACATCTTCATCGACAAACTTATAAATCGAATTCCCATGTTGTTGCCATCCTTCGCTAGCTGGGTCCTTCATACGTCTCAATGACATTGCTATTCTCTCTATTTGTTGTTTCATCTCGTCTCTAGCATTTATGTCTTTTTCAATATTTGCATGCTGCTGTTTGACTTCGTCTTCGACATGGCTCAGTTTATCTTCAAGATTCTTCAGCTTCTCATTCAGTCTTTGTTCTATAGCGTTCAATTTCGATTGTGTTGTTCTTAGAGTATCACTATTTGCCTCCTCGCACGCTTTGATGTCTCCTTTCATTTTGTCAGACATCTCACTCAGAGTGTGTCTGATAAATTTTTTTTCATTGTAAAATCCACGTCGAAAGCCTTTAACGAGTTGCGTGAATCTCTTAACATCCGTGTCCCTTTCGGGTGCTTCCACAGTTGGGCTAACAGCCCCTGTACCTTCCCCAGAGCATCCGCAAGTCTGATTTGTCAGAGAACTTGACAGCTTTTCTATTCCTTCTCGGAATTCAATAGCATCTAATGACATTTTAGTTTCCAAAACATTGAGTCGCTTTCTAATACGCGACACACTTGTTGACGCCATTCCATACTGCATAACAACCAATACAGATAATATTAACCCAATCATAGCTAGCTTCATTGTGGTTTACTAGTAACAACAAGATTACTTCAATGAACATGCACTGTAGCCTACTGGTGCTTATATAGTTTGAGCGCTCGAAATAAGCCACACTGTAAGAAAACCGGCTTAACCCATTTAAGGCGAAAAGGGTTTCTTGACACGAACGTTTGATATATCTTATGCTACTCTTGAACATTTACGAATCGACTTGCGAACGTACGGTGTATCGGGAATGGCTAAGAACGCCACGGCAACGCCACAGCATCGAGAGCTTACATGTTACGCAGCTGTTACGCTGCACGATCGCCAACGAGGCGATCGTGCAGCGTAACATCTACGTAAGATTTCGATGATGTGGCGTTTTAAGCGATTCCAGATACGCCATACGTTCGCAAGACGATTCGTAAATGTGTAAGAGCATTGTCTTGCGCAGGCGCGATACTAATTTGATAAAATGCTTCCGGTCGATGACAATGTGTGTAAGAGTAGCATTAGTTAAAAACTATAAAAAATACCTAGCGGGCCATTTTCAGATCTTTTTGGAAGATTGCTGAATCTTTGGTTAAAATCAACCTTTTCTACAATTTCTTTCAGGAATGCAGTATAATCAGATTGTAAATAGTTTGGATCCAGATCAGGACCGACGTTTTGTTAGGCCTGATCTGGAACCAAAATGTTTACATAGTTATCAGCAGACGGCACTTGTAAGCAAAGAATTAAAGATAAACATACGCTAGAAAATGAAACATGTTCAGGGTTTCCTATATTCTGGGCTTACCCTGCTATATTGTATATTTTTCTTCGCGATTTTAAAGACATAGATTCTGAGTCAATTAAAGCGGTACCACTGCCTGACGGCAGCTCCAGGTAGATCAAAGGCTAATTTTTATGCGGTGATTATGACCTCCTTTCAGGGGGCAATAGAGTGGTCCCATGAAGGTTTTGGTTTTTTCTGCTACAATATTGGTATTTACCTTAGTGAAAGAAGTTTTGTTTTATACAGGTAATTCCCTGCTTTTGGCCCCTTTATTCCAATAAGGTACTGAAATGGTCCCTTGTCAGTAAAATCTGCTAGTGATCTCTATGAGCCAGGTATATACGCCTTAAAGAGTCAAATCAAACGACAGTAATGTGCACGACCCGTGATGAGAACCACGGACGGATGAACTCACATAGTGATTACGATGCGGACCAAAGGTCGTGCATGATTATAGTACACACTCAAGAGACGTGCAAGAGTCATACAGTAGTTATAGTGCAAACCCAAGGATCGTGCAATATAGTGCAGACCCAATGATCGTGCATTTTTAATCAGACGAGCACATGAAGTGTAGCGTTCCACTGTCGTGCGATCCGTTACGAACGCCAAGATTGGCCACTCGTAGCCGATCGTGAGATTTCTTGAACCTTTAACCCATAAAACGCAACCTGTCATTTGCAGCAGACGACAATTTCAAATGTTGCTGCCTTTTCAAAAATAACAAATAAGGCATGATATTTCAAGAGAATCGTCTGCTGGCATTATAACTTATTTCTTTTGAAAATTAAGAAAGATGTCACAAAATTTGTCGTCTGCTGCAGTCGTGATTGGCGCTTTAAGGGTTAAGGCTTGGATAAGAAGTGTTGGTCAATATGTTCTGATACGTTCGAAAATGATTTGTTGCGTTCGGATGCAATATGATCACGATTGGTCAATTTCTGGCGACACGATCTGCCAAGATCTGTTCTTTCGTTCAGATACAATCACGTACGTTTGGACAGGATTGTTTCGATCGAGTCCACGATGGGGGTGCCAATCTGTCATGATCATCACGGTCGGGGTTCCCGATTCGGGACTGTGTGGCACGCACATGAATATACGTTCTGATGCGTTGTGTTTGAGTTTAACGTCCCACCAACAACTAAGGTCATATGGAGACGGGGCCACGGCTTAAAGTTTCATCCGACGGACTGATGAAGCTGGGGATCGAACCTGCGACTTCTGATTTACAAGGCAAGTGACTTATCCACTACACCACAGCGGCTCCGTTCTGATGCTTTCGTCTCAAACCGATACGCTCTGTTGTGACAGGATACGATTGTGGTCCAGATATCTTTCAGGATCAGGATCACGATCATGGATAATCAAGATTTGAGCTACCATTGGACCCGAAGCATAAATATACAGCCCGACTGACCATCTACTTCATTGTTTCTTTCAAGATCTTCTACAGAGTTAACATTTCAACCCATAACCCTTGATAATGGTAGGAGTTCAGGGTGATATAATTACATTTGCAGTAAACACTCATGCTTATACTGTCGTGCCAACCAAAGGTGACGTAATATTTTGTTTACAATTATTATGTAAAACATTAACTTGTACTCTGCTCTTAAACTAACGCGAATCGATAGATCACTTGATAAAACATTAGCTTGTACTCTCCTCTTAAACTAACGCGAATCGATAGATCACTTGTGTATTAATCCTATCCTGCGGATAGGATTAATACACAAGTGATATATCGACTATAAGTCCCTGATACCTTAGTAAATAAAACACGACGTCACTGTCACTCTTGGTTGGCACGACAGTACCATCGCCAGAGAGGAAGAAATCAAGTGGCAGCACTCTGTCACAACTAGAAATTGTGTTTATGAAACACTATGCCCCCAACCATTAGCTTGTCGATAAGAATGATCTCACCGCCATCCTTTTCACCAGGTAATCTACTCACCAACAGCAGACCAAATCTGAGGCTACTAACTGTAATAGGTTTTTTTTAGATATCTTTATTACAAATTTTTTATGTCCAACTTTGCAAAGGGCAATTAATCGAAAAATGCAAAGAGCAATCACTCAACATTTTTTTTTAAAATTTTCACCAGGAAATCTTCTCATTATCCTCTATCAGCTGTCCAAGTTTGAAGCTCATAGCTGTAATAGTTTTTTGAGATATCAAGTTTTCTATGCCCAAATTTGCAAAGGGCAACTACTATTTTTTTTTTTTATTTTCACCAGATAATCCACGTATTATCCTCTTTCAGCTGACCAAGTTTGGAGTTCCTAGCTGTGATAGGTTTTTATCCTAAGATAAAAAGAAGAAAACAGTGCCAAAGAATTGTGAACAAAGCTGTGAAGATTTTAGTTTACAATTATTGATAACTTGAATGACATCCTAGCTACTTGACTGCAGCCGTCCGCATCAATTCTCTCAGTGCTTTGATTTACGCAGTAGACGCACGTATTAAAAATAGTAACACTCAAGGGAGCTCACCTAATGTGGTAAAAGTGAGTTTCCATACCTAAAGGAACTGCTCTTAAAGGAAAAAAAATAGCTCCCTCTGGGAGCAAATTCCTTCCTTTGAGAGTAGTTCCCATTTTGAAAAGGGACGTAACTGTAGAGAATCATAGCTTGACACAGTAGTATCCCTTTGATGTGCGTTAGGTTTTCAGCGTTCTGGCTACGCTATTGCTAAGGCACATCAACAAAAGCAGTGAGATGTTGTTCAATTTTGAAATCCGAATACACATGAGCAATGTGTTGACTTTTATAAGATATATCCGGGTTCAGAAGAACACGGATTTAACCATTAAAGCGCCAATCGCAACAAAAGTCGTCTGCTCTTCTCGTCTGCTGAAATGTTTAAGAAGCCTCTATGACAAAAAGTGTGGACCCAGATGAGATAGGAGCAGTCTCATCTTGCTTCTTTCCCTAAATTCGTCAGTAATGTTAGGCAATTATTTGCAACAGACGACTTTAGCAGACGTCATTTTTCAGAATTCAGATGCATTTTTTCTTGGCGCTTAAAGGGTTAAATAATAATCATGGGCTGCTTGTTTCCTCCCAAAAAATGTTCATTTTAATTGAACGTGAAATTATGAATGATACGTCATTGCCAATTCCTTGATTCTTTAATCTTAAGCATGATCTGAGTTGGAAATTAAACTTGCTTTTATAGATACAGCTTAAATTGTAGGATAGCTAGATCAGCAGATATTCTTGGCAGTTAGAGGTATTTTACCTTTTTATACCACCCTTACCACGACAGTAGTGCTTTGAGGATAAGATGAAAGCCACATGGTAGATCAAAACAACAGGAGGTACTGTCCTGCGTCATGTTTCGCACAAAGATATTAAGACTTAGAACATCGATAGATCACTTGTCTATCCGCGTTACTATAGTATTGCACCTCAAATGGAACACAGTTTTTCGTTCACCCTGAAAATTTGCATGCGCATAGATATAGCAAAACCTAACTAGATTTTAATTTTCGGCAGAGAATGATATCAATCTCACTGCTCTGATATCTTGTAAAAATAAATAACTTAGTTTCTGTTGGAATGTTGCTCAGCTATAAAATGTCTATTAGAGATTACAGCAGACGATTATTTAGTAACATCAAATGACCAGTGCAGTTTACGATGCAACCCAAGCTGCTTATATAGTTATACGGATAATAGGTTTTAACGCGTTTCATGCCTACCAAGTACCATCATTTTGCCTGCTTCCGTCTGTCTACCTAACGGTATGTTTTGTTCATGTGCCTGTATGTGCGAGCGTACAGCCAGAAATGCACAGGCCTTAGAATACGAATAGGATCACAGATTAACGGGCACTTACATGTACTACATTTCATTTCATATTTAACTTTTACTGCTTCTTTATATAATGGAAAAATATGCCAGTTTTCTTATGGGAGTGGTGAGATCAATAAGCAGACCCATTCATTGAATAGCTTGGCAAATGGGCGCTTCCAACTAAGAGGGCATTTTGGACTGTAGACATCTATAGATGTAGCCTTTCGTTAGGGTCACCGTCTTTGTGGCATGGTTAGATAACTGAAATACTGTTGACTATGCTGATAAAAAGCAACGCAAGCCAATATGCAGCTACATTTAAAATCCACTAATGCATTTTAAATTGTCTTATATTAGTGTATACATGGTTTTATATTCAACTGATAGTCATTGATCCATATCGCTCAAGGTACAAGCAGGGAATGTCATTTGGCATAAAACATTAAGAACGTTACAATTCCATCCTATCCAAGCATTAATAAAAACGTATACAAACTTCAAAAAAATATTTTTGGTTAGTTTTTTTTTGTTAAAATATATTTTTCGAATTAAATTTAAAATTTCCATTTTAGATTTAAAGTTATTGCCAAAAAAAAGTGTTCCGTTTGAAGGGATATAGGCCAGTAGCTCAAGTGAAGTATACAAGATAATGTTTTACTTAACAAATGTAAACAAAACACGACGTCACTGTCACTCATGGCTGGAGGGACAGTAAAATAAGCTTTACTCCATTGTTGGCGGTAAAACCCTACTTAACCCACAAAGCGCCTGAAAACACAACAGAAAATGTTGTCTGCTTAAGTTGTCTGCTGTATATGAAACTATCTATGAAAGTTAAGAGAAAACCAGTATGGATTTAGCTCAGATGAATCGAGGTCTATACATTTTTGTTGAAGAGGCGTTTAAAACATTTATTTTTATGAAAAAGAATAGACAACATATATTAGCAGCATCGCTTTGAGGCTTGACACCTGATGGATGTTAAATATTTTTTTACTGTCATGCCAACCAAGAGTGAGAGTGACGTTATATTTTCATTATTTTGTTTACAATACTTAAGTAAAACATTCACTTGTACTCTCCACTTGACCAATCGCGAATCGAATTATTATAGTACTTTCATCCGATGGGATGGTTTGATATGCAGATTAATTATCTTATTTGCATATTTATCAAAATTGATGAAAATTTCAGAAAATAAGGGAAAATTAAATAAAATCAAGTATATACTGAATTCTGTCCAAACTGTCCTTGTTGCATGTTATAATATCACCAGTGATACAATTTGACAACTCCTTTCATCCAATAGTCATATATGAAATTATCTCATTTGCATATCAATGAATATTAATGAATCTAAAAATTGGGGTAATATCATGGAATAACTATCCCCCCCCCCCCCCACACACACACACACCTCTGGAGGGTTCGGCTTGCTAGACTTACCTTGCACCCAAGGACAACTACTCATGGATGCGAAATTGTTCAGTGGGACCACTAAATGACAAAAAAATACTGTCTCCGAAAAACAACAACCCTATTTAGATAGCATGTAATTGCATGGGTAACATATAATTGCATGGTATCTATGGCAACCCATCTGGCACTGTAGCTGGGTCAGAAGCACGTCCCCTTCATTTGCAAGCAGATCCGAGATCGACACTTGCGTGCCGTACATTCTTTCATGGATTTTTTCGCTCTTCCAATAAATTCAAGAAAAGCAAGTTGTTAGTTACTGGCGAAACAGAATGGTCGCTAAATAGCAAAGAGAAAACTTGCTCAGGAGGCTTGCCTAGAACAAACTGTGAAAATGTGAAAATCCATAACATGATTCTAAACATAACATGATTCTAAAGGAAGGGGATATACCTACAAAGTTAAAGGATTCGTATCTAAGCAGCAACGCATGCTAGACTACCGCACTTGGTACCAAATTAAAGCCCAGACATAGTTCTTTCATTCAATGTGCTGAGATGTAAATTTATCGTTATTTGCATATTCACGAGTATTGTTAATAGTAGGGGAGCCAGAGATTCAAAAATTGGAAAAAAGTGGCCGGAAAGTAGCAGAGTTTTAGACTATATCCTATGTTAGTATGGTGTTTCAGAAGTGTGAAAACAGATATTGCACAAATTTTAAGTCTTGCAAAAGATGTTTATTTATGGGGTAACCATAGCTACCCTCATGCAGGCTTCATGTAGTAGGCTATTCGCTACATTACTGAAAAGAAAAGTTATTTAGACCAGATAGGTCACATTTTTTACTATTTGCATATTGATTTACAGTAACTTAATTAAAAGCACCAAACCGACAATAAGTTCAAATGACTTACGCTTACGTAATTGTTACATACGTTACTTACATTCAAATATATTACTATTGTTTACTTGGCCATGGGCTGCAACAAGACTTATGGAGGGAGATTTTTGTACATTAAGATTTTCTTAGCTACTTAATATATAATAAAATGTCTGTTAGCTTTTGATGAACATGTGCATTTACCATGCAATAGCCAAGTCTAGTACGTTACCATTAGATGATAAGGAAACTCCTAGTATAGTGTTATTATCATTTGCATCGTTTTCTTACATATCATTATGATTGATATTTTAATTAGATGCAGCTTAAAAGTAGAATAATACTATTAGTTTAGGCACCTGGAAGTTCTGTTATATACGTTACTTTCTTTTAAAACAATATTTTTGTGCAATGTTATGTGTATATGCTTTCAACCAGCTAGTATGTTAAAATTAAATTGACTACCATCTTAGTGCTCAAAATTAGATTGAAAATATTGTATTTTAAACATTTAATATGAATGAGATGCAACATCAACTAAAACATCATATTTGGTTTAAAGTGAAAAAAACTTGAAAATAAAGCACATAAATGCCATTAAGTATATGTTATAGGAATCATGTAAATAGGATAATTGATACCTATTTATTATTCATAACTAAATTGTTTCAAAAAGCTAAAATGATTATTTAAATTCTATGCCACTACCATGTATTTGCTTCTTTTTATGCACTAAATGGCGTTAAATGACATATACAAGACATTTCCTTTTGCCGTCAACAGCAAAATGATTAAATAAAAAGCACACAGTAACATAGTCAGATCCATCACACATTGTAAAAGCCATCAAATATATGAATTTATACAGTTATTCGTTACAGCAGCTATATTTAAAACAATAAGGCACAAAATATACATTAAAAGTCTAAAAAATGTAAGATATTCCAAGCAGAAGTCCAAATCAAGAAGTGAAACATTAAAGATACCTTCATCGGTGTCATATGAAACAAAACTGAAGTTTGTGGAAATCGTGATGATTTCGGTCTCTGATTGGCACCCGCCTTAGCTATCCTTTAGGGTTATAATGTTTAAATATCTACAGCGTGTCCGCTTTGGAGAAAGAGTATTATTTATGTTGGTGACGTATATAACAAAAAATATAAAGATCTTTACTTTAATCATTGTGTTGCCTGGTTCTACACTATGTGAAGCAATGAAACAGGACAGCATTTGTTCTAAATTACCATTTTAATACTTTAGAAACAGACACATGCCTGCTAATAAGTTTAAGAAGCTTCCCTGCATTGTTAGTATTGTAGACATTTCTAAATGATTAGACTTCGATAATCAGGACCTTGAGCAAACAACTTTCTAGAGTATGACTTGATTGATCATATATTCCAGAATGTTTGCAGACGTTTGCTTTTTAGCTATATAGCTTATCAGCATACGTGTTAGAATATGCTTTAATAGTTGTTTGATTCATCAAGACACTATTTATTTTTTACACTCACAATAAGTAATCATAGCAGCCGTCTTTCAGTCCTTTAAACTAACTATTTAATACCCATAAAACATGCACCAACTTGTTAAACGATGCTATATTTATGGTATATTGATAGTTCATGTAATAGAAACAAAATCCATACTTATGCTACTTTCAAAGAATACTTTCAGATAGTATACTCAACAAATGCTATGCTGTATCATACTTAAGTATAGTGCAATTGGCAATAGAGACAATGTTATCACTACCTGAGATGTATCATGATACTTTTACAAATCGAAAGAAATACAATTTCTTATGCAGACGATTGATAAGAAAGAGTGACAGACAAATTAAACATGCATACATACTATTTGTTAAAATTATGCATACTTTCTTAGAATATCATGTAAATCTATTATTTGTGTAAGTTATGATACTAAATATTGTGCCTTCTCTATTGTCCTTATAATTATTATTTTAGTAGCACAGTAGATAATTTAATGTATGCCTTTTTGTCTCTATACCCTGATGTGTTTACAACTCATCTATTTTTTTACGCACATATAAGAAATCAACTGACAGGATTCCTTCAATAGTTTGTTTAATGACTGTTATGGTATTATGATAGAATATGTCTCATTTCTGGCGTAAAAACGTTATATATTGTCATTATGTACGCAACGTTGTTATGGGCGTCATAACGTTTCCCGTAAATCTGTAAACCACTAGCGGTTTATCGATTTTATTACATAGAGGATATTTCCTTTTTTTGAGGTGAATACCAAATATAGTTCATCGAGTGTGTTGTAAATATCAGAAATTTCACGAGTGCGCAGCACGAGTGAAAATTTCGATGTTTTCAACTACGAGATTACTTTACTGAAAAAAAAAAGTAAATTTTCTTATTATTTTATACTTTTAAGACGATTTACGGTTAAACAATTAACCATGCTTCAAGCCGAGTCACCATAATATAAAAGAAGTAAAAGGAGTATTTGTGACAGAAACCCTGGATCAATCTATTGTCATGGGGACTTAGTTTATTCAGCGCCAAAGTGCGAGACAAGTGACGCCATAAGCGACGTCATAAATGTTTGATGACGTTACGTAAAATAGGTTACATGCTTTGCCTCACCCACTGAAGCGGGAGGTGCTGAAAATGCAAAATCGAAAAAAAACAAATCTGATTTATTTTGGTACCAAAATTTTCCTCATGTTCTTACTAAGAAAATGCCTACACACACTTGATGTTTTGTTCACAAATAAGAAAGTTATAGGCGTTTGAATTTTCGAAGTGAGCTGCATTAAGTGAATGGAAAAGTCAGAGGTGATCCCAAAAATGATATCAATCAGTAATGAAAATATAGGCTGATAACAATCACTAGTGATTGATATCACATCGTTTCACTCTATGAAAATACCATTTTTATTTGTTTTAAATATATACTGAGGGAAAAAAGTTTAGCAATTATTTATAATGGGTTTTCCCATAGGCGATCTTTTAAGTATTAGATCCTTTTTATTGGCAAGCGCACAAACATGTCAGCTGTGATCTAATGGCTACTTGCAAGAGGTCAAAAGAAACAAATTCTAATTTCATAGTGAGAATTTAATCTGCTGAACATTTTAATTTCAAACGCTATTCAATTGGAAGGGAGGTAATTTGAAAAAATGCGATTGAAACTAAAAACTGTACAAAAATGGTGAACAAAGCATTCAGTTTTAAACCGTTTTTCACTTTTTTTGCTTTAAGATCTAAAATGAATTTTTTAGTAGAAAAATATGCGGGCTATTGCCAAAATAAGCTGTTTTAGCAAGGAGGCTTAAAATCTCACTTACATTATGTGAAAATGTCAACCGGTTAATTTTATTGTACTCAAAAACGTTTGTCACCAAATATGTTTGATATAATGAAATTAGAAATCCTATTTCTTCTAAACTGTGAATCCCAAAAATTTTTGCTAAACATTTTTCTCTCCGTATACATTGATTTCACTGCTAAGTATGAAATAAATGGCGCCATATGATAAATGATTTTATAGACTTAACGGACATTTATTACCATGAATACGGTAATAGCCTGGAATAAATATGTAAACTGCCGCCAAAAGCATGTACTCTATGGGACATGATACTGATTTTGGATAAAAAAAACAAACAATGTCAAACAATAAAATATTTCAGTAATATGCCAAATTCCATTATTTTGGCGGCCATTTTGAAAATATGCAAATTAGGGCATTAAGACGTCATTTCTCAGCTTGCCAACATTGGTTTTTGGATTCAGCATACCACATTACCCCGAATCAAGGTGTCAAACGCTTTTCTTCACAAAATACCTGTGCTTGTTAACTTTTCTGTTTTTCTTTCCTGACTAAAACAGCCATTACGCTATTACATTGTACTTTTCCACAAATAGTTAATGCCAGTGACGTAAGGTAAATGCCCCAAACCGTAACTGTATGAGATCTGCTGATAGCTTAGATTTAGCACAGAAACATATTATGACCTCACTGTCGGAATCTCCTTGTTTAATTGTAGCAAAACTGTGTGACCTGTTTACAACAATGCACTAAGTCCACTTATCACTTCAAACTTATCATATAACTACTGTACTATATACAGTAAAACCTGTGTAAAACGGCCACTCTCAAAAAGACCGAAAATTGGTTTTTAAAACCAATTATTGCTTAATGCAGGTCAAAAGTATTGCAGAATGCTCCAAGGGGAGCATTCTGCAATACCTTCGACCTTCATTAAACTACGATTAGTCGTTTAGATCTTTGTTTTGTCTATTTTTGAGTGGCCGTATTACACAGGTTTAAGTGTAATTGATAGGCTTTGGTTATAATCTAAGTGATACTAAAGATGAATATGGATTTTGCAGAAATGGGATTTATATAACTTTTGTAATTCGCATCTTCCTTTTATGAGCTAAGACTCAGGTGAGCGATCCAGGGTTTTGTATACCGGGCGCTATATTTGGTTAGTTAAGCGTATTTGGCTAAAATCGGAAGCTTTGCGTTGGTCTTTAGGTGCGATATTTACAAACTTTCTGAAAGACCTTATCTGCAGGCAAAGATTTATGATTGGACACTCCAGTATTTGGATGAAATTATATCGGAAAACAACCCTTATCGCATTGGAGACCAACTCATAACCTATAATTTCCAACAGAAGACCATTTCGAATTTTGCTGCTTTTTATAAAACAAACAAAGGCATGGTCTTTCATGAGAATTGTCTGCTGGCAGACGATTCTCACGAAATATCATAGCTTATTTTTTCGTTAAATAGGAAAGGTGTTAGCTAAATTTGTCGTCCCCTGCAGTCATGAATGGTGCTTTAAGGGTTAACATGCTTCTTTGGCTTACAACATGCCCTCAAACAAAATATGTGGCCAAAATGTACCACAATACATGCCCTCATACATTAATATGTGGCCAAAATGTACCACAAAAACATGCCCTCGCACATTAATATATGTTGGCAATATGTACCTAAAAACATGCCCTCACACATTAATATGTTTACAAAATGTAACGCAAACATGCCCGCGCTCATCACTATGTGGCCTAAATGTACCGCAAAACGTGCCCTCGCACATTAATATGTGGCTAAAATGTACCACAAAACATGCCCTCTCACATACATATGTGGCCTAAATGTACCACGGAACATGCCCTCGTACATTAATATTTGGACAAAATGTAACGCAAACATGCCCTCGCACATTAATATGTGGACAAAATGTACCGCAAAGCATGCCCTCGCACATTAATATGTAGGCAAAATGTACCGCAAAACATGGCCTCGCACATTAATATGTGGGCAAAATGTACCACAAAACATGCCCTCGCACATTAATGTGGGCAATATGTACCGCAAAACATGGCCTCGCACATTAAGTTAATATGTGGGCAAAATGTACCGCAAAAAACGCCTCGCACATTAATATGTGGCAAAATGTACCGCAAAACACGCCTCGCACATTAATATGTAGGCAAAATGTACCGCAAAAAATGTCCTCGCACATTAATATGTGGGCAAAATGTACCGCAGATCAATTAAGACTAAGGTCAAACTGCACAATAGGTAGGTGCTATCAGATCCGTGACCTCGCTTACCACACCAAGATAAGTGGTCACAAGAGACTTTGCTTATCACAGTGTTTATTAACTCTTTGCGTACTGCGTAACTTTGCATGCTTTTTGTTGTCTGTGGATTTTATTTTATTTTATTCATAATCAACTTTTTCGAAAACTCTCTTAGAAATACCATCAAAGTGGCAAAGAGTTTGGATACAGATCAGGCCCGACAAAATGTCGGGCCTGGTCTGGGTCCATACTGTATGCAACGGTTATCAGCAGACGACACTTGTTGACAAAGTGTTAAGATTTTCACGATTTATGAATATTTCAATTGTTCAAATATTACTAGGAGTTCTTCTTATTTTGGTCGTGATAAATCATATATAAAATAGGTATGTTTAAGTATTGCACATAATTACTTCAGCCGACAACGTCTCTAACGTCAAAAAGGTAAGAAGACTTTTATTATTATTTATCCTTATGTTCCCCGCATTTTCGAATTTTGAACGGTACTCGTTGGTTGGCACAGGGGCTTTAAGTTATGATTTTTGCGTGAATTAGGCATAGAGAAACATAATGTATGCTCTGAAATGACGAAAGTTCGACTATTTAAGGATGGGGGAAAAATTTTCAATTTGGTCAAAATTTTCATTCTTTCATGGGCCGTTATTTTCTCAAAATTTTTGGATGTAATTGAAGAGAAGGCCCCTAAGTATCAGCAAAAGTAGCAAGTATTCATAAATTCAAGCTCCTGTGTTGGTTGACTACTTTTTCTAACATAGAAAAAATTATTCAAACAAGAATCTTTTTATGATAACTTCAGTCCTTCCGTCCATCCTTTCGTCTGTGCCCCCTTCAAGTAGTAGGTTACATGTGTACGCAACTCCTGCTACATTTTTATGCCAATTTATATGAAACTGTAAAGTTGGTTAGGTCATGTGATTAAGATGTGCATTTTGCTTGGATATAATCCTCAGATTATTTTTGACACTTTTTTACAAAATGAACGTAACCATTTTTTCTGGCCAAAGTGATACTAGGTATCTTGTATGCGCAACTACAGTTTAATGCGGATTCAAGTTAAACCCTTAATGCGCCAATCGCAACAAAAGTCGTCTGCTTTTCTCGTCTGCTGAAATGTTTAAGAAGCCTCTTTGGCAAACAGTGTGGACCCAGATCAGACTGCTCCTATAGGAGCAGGCTGTTCTGGGTCCACGCTGTTTGTTTCCATACTTAATTTGTCAGTAATGTTAGGCAATTATTTGCAGCATACCACTTCAGCAGACGACATTTTCAGATGCATTTTTTTCTTGGCGCTTTAAGGGTTAAAGGTGTTTACGTTACTGACGGAAGATGTGCATATGGTTATTTTTCACAAAATGAACTTATTTATGTGTCCGACCAAAGTAATTGGATAATGGGTATCTTGTGTACGCAACTCCTCCTACAGTTTTATGCTGAATCCTTAAAAACAATACATGAGGATCTGGATGGGGGGGGGGGGGGTGGGGTCTGTGCTTAGGGTTTGTGAACTCGCTTAATGATATGTAATATATTAAAAGACAAATATTAAGTGGCGACCAACATTAATTCTATGAATTTGCATGTTTTACCATATTTAGTTTAGCCTGTCTAATATCTATGCACAAGTCCAGGGAAGGGGCAGGGGTCCGGACCCCCACCTAATTTGCGTTACCTGAAATAAATGTAAAATCACTTTTGAGGATAGTTCTATTTTTTATTTCCAGATTTTTATGCTTTGGTTTTTTTGGACGTGTATGAATCCAAACCGTTTGCAGTCCGAAAAAATCCTTGGTAAAGCATTTACATGCAGCAATCAACTACATTTTCCGATGCATGTTTTCGCAGCAGGCGAAGGGTTTTAAAATAGGTTCATTTGTGTTATTTTTGTTTGTGTTTGTTATGCTTTCGTGCGTGTCTAATTATTGTTGACTTGTGGTCACCTGCTGGGAAAGGGCTGACCTCTTGGCTCTCGTTTGTGATGTCTAATTGTGAGTTTGTCACTTTTCCATTGGTATCAGGTGTGGTACTTGATTGTATCGATTCCTGATCTTTGCACCCTTTCTTACTTTGATTATCAGAGTTGTTTTGTCTGTGCTGCGTGGTGGCCCAAAAAAGTCTCCCGCACTTTCATTTAATGCTCTTATTATTCCAATCCTCAGGATTGTGTGTACAATCTCGTTCTATTATTCCTTTCCCTGGATATCCTCTATGTCTTGTACGGCATTTAAGATCACAAGATGATCGATTTTCATACACAGTTGTAAAAATTCTGCTTTCTATATCTATGTGGACTTGTATTAGCCATTTGGATTTTCGTTTGCACTTTGCTTTTAAGGACACTTTTAATACTGGCTTGTCATCTTAATAACCGGTGTGTTGATTGCTTGTCTTGGGATGATACTTACCCACACAACTTTTATGATAAGAACTAAATTAGCAATCAATACAATACAATACAAATCTCTTTATTTCACTCAGATCATACAAACATGACATATGAGGAATACAATACAATATTGAAAGGCGGTACATATCTTAATAGACAGATAAAAGAGAGAGAGAGAGAGATAGAGGGGGAGAGGAGGTCAAGTATAAGGATATAAATATATAGCAGCAGAATATTAAAGTGAGTTTTCTATGTTTTCACGCAAGATTGAGACACATAGGTTACTCGATCGAGTTATCGGACAACCCATGTTTCGCACCCTTCCGTGATTTTGTTTGCACAGCAGCAAGCTAGAGCATTTTGGGGGAGCAGAAAGATTCAAAAGGGGTTCATCATGTTGTTGTCATTATAAATTGTTGGTTTTTGTGAATGTCGTAAGGGAGATAAACTCGACGACGTTATTGGTTTAAGTTTCAAGACTGGTATGGCATAATTATTTCCCTTTGTGCATCAACAGCTGCACGTGCGTAACCATAATCGGTGAGTGTTGAGTTCTCAAAATTACATATTTCTCCCATTAGGTTACATTCGGCGTCCTCTATTTGTATTCCTAGTTCTGTTAACAATTTTCGGAATATGCTTCCTACTATTAGGTTATCTCCTCTCGGGTCACCTATTATCAGGAAGTATACTAAACCATTTAATGTATTCAAAAGACGCGGAATGTATCCTAATGTATCTAAGTGCAATGCCAAGAGGTGTGTCTGCTGTACACATTTATGTACTTAACTACCATTACATCATCTGTAAATGGTAGACAGTTTTCCATATTCCGGTTGAAAAAATTATATACAATCCAAATTCATCATCTAGATTAAAAAATATAAAGAGACATGAAACTGAACTAAAATGGATTAAAGTTTTGCAATCACCTTTTTTTAGGTTTTAATGATAATATATACCATGGAGATTATGTTTCTAAAATGCCAGATTTTGATATTTTTTCCCTTTTGGAAAGTAAAAAACGTAAAAGTAGATCTCATGGTAAACGTAAAAATGGCAACATTAAGCGTAAACTTTGTACTGAAAAACACATAAATACTTCTCTAAAGGATCTTTCTATAGCTTTAAATAATCATGGTCGGCATGGCTTATTTTCATTCTTAAGTTCCTTGTCTATCTCAGTTTTACATAATTTAGAGTTAAAGGCTAATAAACTTTACGATAGAGCAAACAAATTATATAAAGCAGCACTTCTTACAAGGTGTTATGTTCAACATTTCCTTAGTCCTTATATCGATCGAGGTCAACTATAAACGACATTTTATCAAAATTCTATTCATTAACAAAGGTACGGAGTCTATTGATCTACATAGTATCTTTAAGGGTAATTTAGTGATTTCATCTATTCCAAATTACTTTAATAATTCTGAAACTCCTATCATTTGCTACAAATATAACAAACCAATTAGGTCTACTATATTTAATTTTAATAAAATTGTAACTGATCTAAATATAGCTTCCAATACTCCTGACTCCTGAGATTGTCAAAATTCTAATTATTTATATCCCCCTGCAGGGCACGTGATAACAGGTAACCTAAATGTCATTCCTGACGCTAGACTCCGCAATATTATTTCTAAAGGTCCTAAATATAGATTTCCATCTAAAATTGATTTCCCTAAATGTCGTGAAGAGATCGATGCTTCTTTAAATGACTTCAGTAATCGTTGGTGTAAACGAGAAAATGTTGAACCTGATGCCTTGAAGGAATAGAAGATTAACATTTTTAAAAGTATTGATACTAGTTTTTCATTTTAATCTCGTAATACGCATTTTTTACTCCCTTAACCTAAATCTTCTTTTTGCCATCTTAAACAAGGTATCCAGGATTTTCATATGAACTATGTTTTGGTTCCAGCAGATAAAGCTGCTAACAATGTTGTAGTTGCTTGACGATTGTATTATATCAAGACTCTCTTAAGCGTGAGCTTGTTGACACCAATGCCTATAAACTGCAGCATTCTTTGAGGGAGAGGATGGTTGTCGATGAGCATGGTTGTCATACAGTCCTACATTTTGGTGTCAAAACTAAAGAAAACCAAGACAAAGTTCCTATGTTGTACTGGCTACCTAAACTCCATAAAACCCTATAAATCAAGATTTATTACTAATTATACCGCGCCATTTTAAAAAGTGCGGGGTATTATGTTATACCCTCCATTCAAAAAAGTGAGTTCGAGTGTCCACCCATCCATCCATCTGTCCGTCTGTCTGACTGTCCGTCTGTACGTCCGCCCATCAGCGCATCGTTTTCACTTTCTGCTAGGAGCATTTTTAACCAATTTTCTCCAAACTTGCTATGAGAGTTGATATTGGGAAGGAGTGTCCTGGGATTGCAGATGGGTAAATTTTGGCAAATAAGTACAGAGTTACGCCCTTGATTGACGTTAGAAATTGTTTTTTACTCTCTATCTTCGGCATTCTTTACCGATTTTCTTCAAACTTGGTATGAGAGTTGATATTGGGAAGGAGTGTCCTGGGATTGCAGATGGGTAAATTTTGGCAAATACGTACAGAGTAACGGCCCTTGATTGACGTTAGAAATTGGTTTTCACTCTCTATCTTTGGCATTTTTTACCAATTTTCTTCAAACTGGGTATAAGAGTTGTTATTGAAAAGTAGTGTCTTGGTATTGCAGATGGATATATTTTGACAAATAAGTACAGAGTTATGGCCCTTGTTTCAAAATGATTTTCTTTGCATTGAAAATATCCCGTGGCAGGGTATGTTGCATGCCTGCAGTGCTTTTATTCTAGTTCTAGTACGACAACAGAACTTTCTAAATTGTTGACCTCATGTCTAACAGCTGTAAAAAAGCATGTTATCAAGTACTGTGAACAGGTATATGAGAGATCCGGTAAAAATCTATTTTGGTCTATTAAAAATTCAGGTGAAATGGGTACGTGCATTAAGAGGCTATTTTGCCCCCCCCCCCCCCCCCCCCCCCCCCTATGAGGTCAAAAAATAAAAGTTGCCCTTCACAAGTTTCTTCTTTTTAGTTTATTAGAACAATAGCCAAAGTGTAAAGGTCTGGTATTGATTGGACTTTTACGGTTGCCATGGTAACAAAAAAGGCCGCCAAAAAGGCTGAAAATAGGATAATGACCATTTTGGAGCAAATTTGAGACATGTAACAGAGGAATTAATATAGAGTACACGCAAATACCAAAAAAACTATTTTAACAGATGATGAGAATTATCACGGCGCATGATATATAAAAGCTGCAAAGTCTGTAACTTTTGATCTTCTAATTTTGGAAATAAAGTTTCTATTTTTCAAGAAAACAGTAAAACACTCAAATTCAGGTTAACATTTTACCATTTTCATAAATCTTAACACATTATCACTATCAAAACAACAGCATTTTTGTCAAAAATCAACTGTCTAGAAATATTGGAGGGACGTAAATAATTCCTAACAGGAGAAAAATAACCTGTTTTTATAAGATTATTCACTTTTACATGCAGTTTTCAGCTGTACTGAACATATTTATTGTAAAAACAGAACTTAATTCTATTTTTACAAATGATTTAAAAAGAAAATATTTTTTCGAAAAGTGTTCATAGTTACAGACCTAGTCTCTTTAAAAGTTTCTTTTGTATTTGCTTGTGCTGATATCTAATTCTTAAAAAATCGGTCTCCAAAAGTCTCAAATTTGGCCTAAAATGGCAATTTCTCTATTTTAAGCCTATTTTGTCGGCCATTTTGGTTACCATAGCAACCGGTGAAAGTAAAATAAATGCCAGAATTTTTCACTTGGGCTATTCTTTTAATAAATCAACAAGATGAAATTGGTGAAGTTTTTGGCTCGGGCGGGGGGGGGGGCAAAATAGCACCTTAATGCACGTACTCCTTTCAGATAAACTTAAAGCTAGAGATTTTAATGCGACCAGTTTGTCTACTTATGATTTTTCTACTCTTTAGACTACTTTACCTCATAATTTAATTATAGATAATTTAGATAAACTTATTGATCTTATTGAAAGAACCTTCCAGAGAGAAGGCTCTCCTTACCTTGAATGTAACGACAGAAACGCATTTTTTACTTCGGAAAAAACTAAAAAATATCATGCATGGTCGTGTCAAAATGTATGTGATGCGCTGACCTTTTTGTTGGACAACATTTTATTCGATTTGGCACCAAGCTGTATAGACAAGTAGTTGGGATTCCTATGGGCATTTGTGCTCCCCTGGTTGCCGATTTATTCCTGTTTTGTTATGGGGGGGGGGACTTTATGGTGTCTCTTTCTGATTATATGCAGGCTGATATTATTGATGCTTCTAACACTACATCCAGATATTTGGACGATATTTTAAACCTTAATAATGTATATTTTGACAAAATGGTCAGTCAAATATACCCTTCAGTGCTCCAACTTAATAAAGCCAATACCTCTGTTACCGAAGCCGCGTTTTTAGACTTGCATTTGTCAATTTCTAATGATATTGTTTCTACCAAAATTTATGATAAACGTGACGACTTTGATTTGAAATTGTCAATTTCCTCAGTTTTAGATGGTGAAGTTCCACGCTCTACATTCTTTGGAGTCTAAATCTCTCAACTCATTCGTTTTGCTGGAACATCTAAGTAAGAAATGATGCAAAGAACAGGAAACGTTACAATCAAGTACCACACCTGACCCAGGATACCAATGGGAAAGTGACAAACTCATTATGTTGCTGACTTCAACAGTCGCAATTAATTGTTAACTCAGGAACTTCTTAAACAAGGCTATTGGTATCATAAACTTCGCAAAAAGTTAAAACGTTTTCTAAATTTTATAGACGGTACTATGATTTGATATCCAAATTCCAAGTTGGACTTAAATCTCTCTTGCGCCAAGGACTTTCCTAACCTGACTTATATGGTGACTTGGTGTATAAGTTGAAGAAGATTGTTGGCTCTAGTAATTTTTCAGCGCAGTTCATTAAAATAATTTTCCAAAAAGATTGGCTATAACATTAATGTATTGCAACAGACTGCATGCTTGGTGGTCAACCCAAGCATGGTTGGCAACTTTGCTTTCCTCTTTAATTGCACGCCGGTTGGTCGGACGTCAGACTCAGACTCGATGACGGTTCCGCCTTAAAGACTTATCTATTGATGAGATGGTAGGAGCCTGATGCTTTGGCTGTTGTCAGGCACACCGGGGTTTAACTGTTGGATTTCTTTTGCTCTAGTATTCAGTTTTATTTACTGTAGAGTCTTTATCTTTGTTTTATCTCCTTTTATATCTTGATTTATATGTTCTAGGAGATGATGCATTGATAAGTTAGGGGTTTTCATGCAAACCAAACATCTCTGTGTCTTGATCCACATCAGAACTAAGGGTGAGGTTGGCACGCCGTTAAACCAGTTTCAGCCCTCCAGTAAAATATTTTTACTGACCGTTCCAAGGCGGTACTTCTTTTGTGGATCATTTATGTTATTTCTATTTGTGTGTGTTATGCTTTCGTGCGTGTCTGATTATTGTTGCCTTAGGGTCACCTGCTGGGAAAGGGCTGACCGCTTGGCTTTCGTTTGTGTTGTCTAATTGTGAGTGTGTCACTTTCCCACTATCGATTCCTGATCTTTGCACCCTTTCTTACTTTGGTATTTACCTCAAAATAGAAATTACAGTAAAACCTGTGTAAAAACGGCCACTCAAAAAATAGACAAAACACAGATCTTAATGACAAATGCTAGCTTAATGCAGGTCAAAAGTGTTGCAGATGCTCCTCTTGGAGCATTCTGCAATGCTGTTGGCCTGCATTAAGCGATAATTGGTCTTGAAAACCGATTTCGGTCTTTTTGACAGTGGCCGTTTTACACAGGTTTTACTGTATTCTTTTTTCTTTCTTTTCAGACTACGCATCAGTATGAATTTATCTGTTTCTCTGGCAGTAATTATCTGTGTTTCAACCGTGTCAGCCTTTACCATCCCCAGGGACAGCCAACTACCAAGTTCCGATGAGGAGTTAGGTATTCTTAGGAACCAGGAGGGTAATAACAAATTGTCTTTAGATGTTCATGAAAACATTCTCAAAACATTATTTGATCTCAAAAATAGCATTTTAACAGCATTCCCTGCTCAAGACAATAACAAATTACATTCCTTAACCCGCTCAGAAAATATCGATGAAACGTCTTTACTACAATTGGAAAGTAACGTAAAACCATCGCAACATGATATGGAAAGTAAAAAATCGTCATCAGCTCAACTACACAGTGACAGAAACGCGTTACAACAGGGTACGAACAATAACCTAAAATCATCACTAGATGAATTGAACATCTTCAAGTTATCACCGCATGGAGCGGTTAGTAAAGTGAAAACACCATTTGCTGAAGAAGATGGCGACGTTAAATCAGTTATTAGGAACCAACTGGACGATGGATATGACCATGATACTGGTAATGTGAAACCACAATTGGATGAAGAAACCAATAAAGCAACTAAGTTTTTATTATCAACTTTTGCTGTTGGGGAAACTACAGTTTCCCCAACAGCAAAAGTTGAGAATATAAACTTAAATATACCTTATGATGATAGTGATGTTTATACAAATTCGATAGATGAATATTATCATGATACTGGTAATGTGAAACCACAATTGGATGGACAAACCGATAAAGTTGATAAGTTTGTATTTTCCACTGAAACGTCAGTGTATCCAACAGCAACGGCTGAGGATATTAACTTAAATATACCTAATGATGATAGTGATGTTTATACAAAGTTGATAGATGATTTACTTGGGTTTTATGCTGGAGATGCTGAAGATGCTGGAGAGGCAGCGGATGAACCAGAAACAATCACAACTGATCCGTTATCCACATTTTGTCAAACTGCTCAGTGCATTCAACAGTTGAAAGACTACATGAAATGGCGACAGGAACATGGATATCCAGCCGCCGGAGGGAGATGGGGATGACTTCTGAGCTAGTAGACTGGCTCCAGTCCTAAAAACAATTTTTCATCAATGTGTCATATCATATTCTTGTAGCCAGTCTAACTCTGATGGCTCAGTGTCTTAAAACAGAGCCATCACAGTTAGACTGGCTACAAGTATATGATATGACACATTGATGAAAATTTGTTTTAAGGACTGAAGCCAGTCTTCTGAGCTAGCTACATGTATGCTGAACCATTTCTTGCTAGCAGAGACTTTTGTCGTGTGCTGATAACCATTGCAGACAGTTTGGACCCAAATCAGGACCAACAGTATGTCCATTCTGATCTGGAGCCAAACCGTTTTGCACTCTAAAGGTGTTTCTTATTTTATTCATCATTTTATCTACTTATTTATTTGAAAAAGTTAATTTTGAAAAACTAGAATTCCAAGAATCGGATGTGTCGCCTGACAAAGTAAGAAATGATGCAAAGATCAGGGATCGATACAATCAAGTACCACACCGGACCCAAGATTCCACATGGGAAAGTGACAAAAACACAATTAAACATCACAAACGAGAGCCAAGTTCTCAACGGGCGACCACAAGGCAGCAATGAACAGACGCAAAAGCATGACAAACACAAGACATGAATAACACAAGTGATCCACAAATGAAGTACCGCCTTGGAACGGTCAGTAAGATATTTTACTGGAGGGCTTAAACAGGTTTCACGGCGCCAACCTCATCCTTTGTTCAGATGTGGATCAAGACACATAGATGTTTGGTTTGCATGAAAAGTCTAAATTAAAAAGGGACATAACTCAGTCAAAATTTTGTCGATTATCTCCTAATTCAAAATTGACAAATATTTAATAATGTTTTACCCGTCTGTAAACTTTGAATAAAATTGAAGCATCCCTTCAAAAGGTATTGACTAGAAACAATGAATGAGGCAAAATCGTCGTCCGAATCGATGCTCTCCCGATTCGAGCTTGACCTGTATTTAAACCTTTAAAGCGCCAATCACGACTGCAGCAGAAAACAAACTTTGCAACATCTTTCTTAATTTTCGAAAAAAATACGGTATGGTTTTAAATGAGAATTATCTGCCAACAGGTGATTCTCATGAAATATTATTATAATATTGTTATTTATGAAAAAGCAACAAAATTTGAAATTGTCGTCTGCTGCAAAATATAGGTGGTGCTTTATGAGTTAACAATGCTTTACCGTTCTGGAAGCTTTGCGTAAAATTTATACATCCCTTCAAAAGTTCGGCCGGAAGCCAAAATGGAGGCAAAACCGAAATAAAAAGGGTCATAACTCAGTTAAAATTTTGTTTATTATTCCCAGATGCAAAACTGCCCTGTATTTAACAATGCTTCACCCTCTGTAAACTAATTGAATGAAATTGATGCGTCCCTTCAATAGTTAATGCTATGAAACCAAGTGTGTGACTCGGCGGACGACGACGTCTCACTAAATGAAACCGACAACGTCTGCCATGTTCCACAGGTGTTACAAAAACTCAGCAGACGACAACAAAAACGTGAAAAAATACACAACATGCTAAAGAGTTATCAGGACCAGTCCGTTTTTACGAATTCTCAAACTTTATACAATCCAATGACTAGAAATGTGTCAGTGTGACACTGATGCCCCTGCCCGGTGCCATCTTATTGCTGATATATTGAACTTGAAAAGTGGGGCAAGTATAGTACATGGTTTGTCATATTTTTAGCGAAATGTGATATGCAACATCCCCAACCTAGACCTTGTCAGTATCAATCATATGAAATATTTGAGCCGTGACATGAGATTCCCAACAATGTGGTATGTGCGACCAGCAAAGGCTCAGACCAGCCTGCGCATACGCGCAGTCTGATCAGAACCTTTGCAAGTCGCTTGAATATTCTATGATTATTAAGCTACTGACTGAACGCCATTTGGAGTTTCTAAGCTTAAAAGGAGGCTGCAGAGGCTCGTCCGAGTCTACACTTGTCAAAATGTCAAATTGTTAAAAATCTCATTCTGCGGCTCATATGAAATATTTGGTAAAATTGTATTGATTTCTTCTCAAGATACTGACTGGAAACAAAGATGACGGACGGGCAGTTGGGCGCGCGGACAGATGTAGTGATGGACAACCCAAATCCAGTATAGCCCCACCAACAAAGTGGAGCTGTGATAGAACTGTCAGAGAATCTGACTATAGCCCCGCGGCAATGCTAACATCAATCAAGGGTCATAACTCTGTCAAAAATTTGTGCGAAAATACAGGTAACAATCCAACCTGAATCCTTATCATGGGGAGAGGATGTTTATCCGCACAAAATATAGATCCAATATCTCCAACATCTAAATCCATCTTGGGTGTCACTCGGATCATAATCAAGTCTATAAGCTATGAAGTACAGTCAACGATAAAGTGTCAACATGCTAAGTGTAAGCAAAATAAACTTTGTGCATAATTTCAATATCATACTTTTTTACCAAACCCAAAGGTTAAGTTGTGCATACATGTAGGGTCAAACATTTTGCTTGCAGAATATTCTGCACTTCGTTCCTTTTAATTTGATATGCAACATAACCATCTTCAAAAATGTTTTGGCCTTTTGACCTACCCTCAGGGGTCCAGGGGATGTAAGGACAAAATATTTGATAGCACGTTATTGTATACTTTATTCCCTTTAATTTGATATGAGGCATGACCATATTCTTAAAAGTTTATTTTTGGCATCGGTCCAACCACCTAATTCCACCAAAGCGATCGATACCTGGCCTTCAAAATAAAAATCCCGTTTGAATTGTTTCATAGCCATTGTTCTTTTGTTTGCACGCACCATTTCTGTTAAAATTATTGACAAATGACTTAGTTATGGAAAATTAAGATATTTGACCTTTGACCCTGCCTAAGGGATCATTGGGATGGGTTATTTTTTTTTATACCGTTGTGCTTATCTACCGGCACTGAGCACCACTTAGCAAGTCAAGAAAATTTTCATTTTAGCTACTGTCCTGCCAGCCACTAGTGACAGTGACGTCTTCTTTTGTTTACGAAGTTATCAGGGACTTAGAATCGATAGATCACTTGTGAAATTAATCCTATACACATGTGATCCATCGATTCGCGTTAACTCAAGTGGAGTGTAAATGTTAATGTTTTACTTAACAATTATAAACAAAATATTACGTCACTGTCACTTTTGGTTGGCACGACAGTAAATGTCAAAGGGCGGGTACTAAATTGGAAATTATATATTTACATCAATATGAAATGGCTTTTATAAAACAATATCGAAAAACTATGCAACTTTCTAAAGAACTTGCCCCAAAAGGGAGACTTTTTCACAATATAAAACAACATAAACACATGAAACTAGAGGACCTGAAGCGTTCACCTTATCTTTTTAATAATGTTAAACTAGGTCAAGGTCAACTTTAGACTTATTAATGAAACATATTTTGTTTTACCGAATATGGGGGTGGCAACCATTTTGGTCAAGTGACACAAAACAATCTACTGAATACTTCATATGAAATTTGAAATCAAACAGCTAAGTGGTTTATGAGAAAAGATGTTAAGGTACATGTGACCGTCCAAATGAGTGACCTTGTATGAAAGGTCACAGCTCAGCTTGACATTTAGTTCTGATATAAAGCCATGGTCTCATTGGGTTAAATATTTCTCACAAGTATTATGGTTTCGTCTTTAACAGTTAAAAGTTTAATGAACATTCCAAGATTTATCCATAATACAGTAGGAATCAAATTTGACATTGCCATAAAATAGGTCAAGGTCAACCTAGATTCATCATTTGGGCAAACCTGGTAGAACCTACTATCCTTATGCTACATACCAAGTACCAAGGCAATTTGCCTTTTTGGTTCCAAAGGCGAAGGTATTTAAGTGGTGTTAACCGTATGTGTGCATGGCCGCATTCTTGGTCATATGACCAGAACAATTTGTATATTTTTCTAGCTAAGGAGTCTTCATGTGAAAATTTAGTTCGATTGGCCTAGTGGTTTCTTAGAAAACTGCTAGAAAATATTTATTAGACCCCAATGTGAGCGACCTTGGCTGAAAAGTCAAAGGTCAACGTTGACTTTTGGAACTTATTTATTGTCATTGACTTGTTAGTTTAACATATCAAGTATGAATAATGACTTTGGCTTCAACAGTATTAAAAATTACATCAAAATATTCCCTATTTAAATGCACTAGGGAGCTAACTCAACCTTGACGTTAAGTAGGTCAAGGTCAAGGTTAATCTAGGATTGCCATTTGGTCAAAATAAGTAAGCCTCACATCCCCATTATAACGTAATTAAATGAAGGAAACTAAACACAGTTGTCTTTTTTCATGCTCGTATAGTGGTATATTATAATTTATACCACCCTTACCAACTTTAGCACGAAATATCTTGTGATGTGCAAGGTCTACACTTATGTAGGTGGTATAAAATAGTTATACCATGTTTGTCCACCTGTACGTAAGATAATCCACTCGCTAAAGCTCGTGGATTATCTCCACGTACAGGCGGACAACCCATGGTATAACTATTACGTAACATAAGTTTAATTCAAGACTGAAGCGTGCTCAACTGAGCAGCTCACAATAGTCACAAAAATGCACTGGTTTCCTCATCAAAATCAAATCTGAAGACATGGTCGTACCCGGCAGTATATATAGCAAAAATGGAAAGATGTTTTCATTCCGAAACATTAACCGTTACTAAATCCGTACAATAAGCCCAAATATTATGACAAGATTCTGATGATTGCACTGAAATAATTACTTAGCATCTGCGATGTGAACAATGGCAAACATGTGCTCACTATCGAAACTTTCCATCACCTGATCCATCTGGACCGAATATGCAATCATAAGATTCATGCATAATACAACAAGTGACTGGGCGCTATTCCAATGCAAGCATAAATGTACATCATTGTCATTCTACTATGGTCCTGCAGTTATAGTCTTGAAGCTCTATCCCGACAACAGCTAGTTGTTGTGGGGACTGAGTCTCAACCTGGAATACCATCTAGGGGCTTGTGAAGCCAGTGGATTGAACCTACGACCCTACACCACTCAGGCCCATAGATCATCTTACATAGAACTGCGCATGCAGAATAAAGGTCTACGAGGTAATAGGTACTCTTACATGTAGAACCACCTGCGCATTTGACATAACCATCATATGATCTTATTATTGAATATTTCGAAATGTAAATACTGACTTGAATTGTGTCCAATCTAAACATTAATCATGTACATCTAGCTAGCATCCTATTTTAACGTACTTTAATAAACCGCTACATAAATCGTTTTGCATGCTAAATTATGATCAGTAATTGAAGTACAGTATTCGTCCTAAATACTGCCCATCAATTACCATGGCCTTACAGACCATAAAGAGTGTTTTAGTCATTATGATTCTTAACCCTTCAACATGCTTTTGCTCATAGTGAGCTTGTATAAGCTGGCTATGTTATACCAATGCTACATACCAAGTCCCAAGGACATAAGCAGCCTTTTGCTTCTTGAGAAGATTTGTAAAGGGTTTTACCATATGTGGGTGCGGTAGCCATCTTGGCCATGACACCAAAACCATTTGAACAATCTACTGTTCCCGCATCCTAAGGTGTCTACCAATGAAATTTGAGTTCAATTGCCCAATGATTTCTGAGAAAATTATGTTTAAATATATTTTAACCCTTAAAGCGCCAAGAAAAAAATGCATGTGAAAAAGTCGTCTGCTGCAAATAATTGCCTAACATTAGTGATGAATTAAGTATAGAAGCAAACAGCGTGGACCCAGAACAGACTGCTCCTGTAGGAGCAGTCTGATCTGGGTCCACACTGTTTGCCATAGAGGCCTCTTAAACATTTCAGCAGACGAGAAAAGCAGACGACTTTTGTTGCGATTGGCGCATTAAGGGTTAATACCTGTATATTGATGGGACTCCAATACACATGTAAGCGACCGTGGCTGAAACATCAAAGGCCAACATTAACCTTTGGGATTTATTTACCATATTCGTCTAATTATAGTCAACTAATTAAGTGAGAATAACGTCTTTTGCTTCAAAGTTTTCAAAAATAACTTATCAATTTTCCCTATTTAAATGCATTAGGAAGTATTATTATATAACCTATAAATAGACACCTTTTGATTGGCCCAGATGTCTATCCACTAAGGTCCATAAAACTACATATCTCATGGGCTGCTGGTTTTTCCCATTCAATATTAGTTACTAAAAATAGACTTCATAGAAACTTTTCAAAACAGGTGTGCTTTCAGCATGAAACTTGCATGATTTGCTGTAAATAAAATTCAGTGAGTGACAGCAGCATGAAATTCACAAGATTTGGTGTTTCATCATATACATGACATTTTGACTTTGCTGTTGAATATAGTAATTAGCAGAACTCTTAAATGAACTAATGAATTCTTCCTTCTGGATTGATGCAATAAACTTGGAATGGTCCATTGTATAATTCCAGGGGTCACAGGTTTTAATTTCTTAACAAAATTGCAGTTTTTCCCTGAAGCTCTTTTTTGTCTTCTTGTCTTCGCAAGCAGTGTAGACTCTTATGAAACGCCACATTATACGGCATTTAATCCGGATCTCCTCTGTCTGCAGTTGTTATTACAAATAAAGTATGCATTCATTCCTCTTTTAACTGAATGAAATCAGTTAGTCATCTTGTAAAAAAAAGAAATTCAAGACTGTCCAAGACACAGTCTATAGCCAAGACTTTGTTGTTGTTGTTGTTGTTGCTTTTTGTTTTAATAGAGAAATTATATAATAAAACAATTGTTGACTATTGAGGCATTGGACATGATATGATATCGACCTGAGAATACCATTATTTACCTCGGCTCCGCCTCGGTCAATATTGGTACTCTCAGGTCGATATCACATCATGTCCAATGCCTCAATAGTCAATAATTGTATAATATTGACTGTGGCGTTAAAACGGCAAAGGTCAATCTAGGATCATCATTTGAACAAACTTGGTAGACACCACATCCCCAAAGCAACAAAGTAAGTCCCAAGGTCAGCGGCCTCCTCCTGGTTCTGGAGAAATATTTTTCAAATGGGTTCTATCATAATATATTATATGGGCATGTCGGCCATTTCAGTCATGTGACCAGGACCATTTAAACAATCTTTCGTTCCCCCATCCTAGTGAGTGTCCATTTGAAATTTGAGTTCAATTGGCACAGTGGTATCAGAGATGTTTGGAAATGTTGACGGAGGCTTGACGACGGAGTCACTGGTATATTATTAGCTCACCCATGAGCCTCGGCTCAGATGAGCTAAAATATATCTGTGAAAGGGTGTCTCTCTTGTATGTACATACACATTTGCCAATTACTCTGAATTACATTTTTTTTTAAAAAAAGTGTTGTTTAACCCTGCATATTTTGATAGATTTTTCAATACATAGTAATGGAATATGTATGGGACCACCCATTGTGTACTTAAAGGGGTCAGAGGTAGAAGTTTTAAAATTATGATGTAATTCTGTCCCTGGAGGTTGTTTTAATGCAGACCTCCACTCAAATGTAGCTTCATTCTGTATTTAATATCTTGGCCTTAACTGTTTGCCAGAGTACCCATTTAAAAGGTTTACAATACATTTACTTAAGATTGTTTTATTTCTCAGCATATGTTTATGCTCTAATTTTTTATGTCAAAATTCTAAAACACGTCACTGTGAGTCACGAAAGTACCACTGCGAGCCCTATGACGAGAGCGTTGCTATGGGTGGGTTCCATGACCTGCAAAAAGCACAATTTGGTGACATCCAGCATGCAATTTTGCAGGCTTTTTGTGTTCCAATAGCAATTTGGTGGAAAGGTGGGAACATACGTAACGTCCAAGAACATTACAAGTAATTAGCTTTAATTTCAAAAAGGCTAGAGATCGTCGTTAAGCCACATTATTATGTCAACTCTTGCACACTGAATAGTTAATTTTTTTGCACTTATCGAGTCTGACCACGTACATTTGCTGTAAGGTTTGATTATTGATGTCCAAGCTGTATTTTTTCTGATGCCCAAGCTGTATTTTTTCATGATTGAGTACATGCCTTTTAAGAGGGCATACAATAGTACATTTCATGAAATTTAGCAAACAGTACCCCTCTTTATGGTATATACGATGGTATATACTATTTATCAGTCATCCCTAATATTAACTGAATTGTTTCAACATGACCTAATAAACGTTTCCTATCTCACGGCATGTTACTTTTATCGGGTCATGATGACGTTGCACTTTTTGAATGACGTCGCTAATGACGCTGAATCAACACAAACATCAAAATTACGTCATAATCGCTAGTTTGAAGAGTGTTCAACGATGGATAAACTGATAAATAGAATACCAGGTTCGCGTCTTTTGATATCAAGTTTACCAGGCTCGGCTTTGAGAACGCATGTTGAATCGCTCGGCAAGCCTCGCGATGTCAACAAGCGTTCTCAAAGCCTTGCCTGGTAAACTTGATATCAAAAGACACTCACCTAGTATTCTCTATTTATGGTATATACGATGGTATATACTATATATTCAAATGGATAGCATCTTGAGAAGTAATGCAAACAACACACGCATTTGACATCTAGTTGGCAGACTTTTCAAATAACAAAAATAACAAGGATGTGAATGTGTTGCATCCTGCCAAGAATTGATAGACTTATCAACAAGCAAAAAATCTACAAGGATCTGAAAGCATGAAAGCATTGCTTCCCACGCTTTGGGATCTATTTTGATGAAATGCAGCTGTTTGACTTGACTCTTAACTTGCTGGGTAGTATTGTATGGTTTTGGATGTCTGCTTTCTTTCTCCCATAATTTCAACAAGAGGGCCCTAGGGCCCACGGTCCCTCACATGATAATGAGTAGATGATATGAATTAAAGATATAGAGATATGAATTTAAAAAATCTATTTTTAGCCCTGGAAGCCACGTTGTTCGGTCAAACTGAACGTGCTGGTCATTTCGTTCGTCGAAGCAGAACCATTTGTGCAGTTTTGGTAAAGAGCATCATGAGAAATAATTTGGTCAACTCATTTTGTTTGTTTGATTTGATTCTTTACGTCCCATCAACAATCTTTCAGTTATGTAGGGATGTGTCTTCCTGGGTTGAACCAGTATTTTTGTTTTAGGGGATGTCATTTAAAGACATTTCTTATCTAGAGCTCTGGTGGCCCCGTTATCCAGCCAAGTGGAAGCACTTGTGCAATTTTGGTAGACACAATCATGAGGAATAATTCTATGAAATTATTTTGACTTTGGACTTATGGTTCAGATGTCATTTAAGACATTTGAGCCGTGCCATGAGATTTCCAACAATGTTATATGTGCGACCAGCGAAGGCTCAGACCAGCCTGCGCATACGCGTAGACTGATAAGAGCCTTTGCTAGTCGCTTCAATATCCTTTGAGTGTTAGGCTACTGACCGAAAATCATTTGTAGTTTCTAAGCTTAAAAGGAGGCTACACAGGCTCATCTGAGTCTACATTTGTCAAAATGCCACATTGTTGGAAATCACATGTCACGGCACATTTCTTATCTAGAGCTCTGATGCACCTTTGTTCAGCTGAGCGGTTTCATTTGTATAATTCATGAGAAACGATTCTGTGAAATTATTTTGAACTTGGACCAGTGGTTCAGGAGGATTCTGGAAATGTAATTTAACGCTATTTCTTTAGAAGAGCTCTGGCCGCCCCTATACTGGGTGGTGATGATTACGAGTTGAAGTTTAACGACGCATCAACCCTTTTGGGTCATTAGCGTCATCAAGGATAGGTAAGAGAGATATTACTGAACATTAAAAATTAAAAAAAAATGAACAATTTAACGCAATAAGCATTTGATTATATCAAAGACTTAAAAATTGTCATATGATTTTTTCAGGGAAGATCATGTACACTATCTGACAACTAAAAAGGGCTAATCAGATGACTATACATGCTCTTCGTTTGGAAAGCATGAATAAATATACTGAAAGCAAGTTAAAAGATAAATAGTTCATAGGAATGAAGTTACAATCTGTTAAAAAAATTAATCTCGTTTAAGAATAAGAAGACGTTATCAATAGGTACACGAAAGTATTTGTTTCTTACGTGAGGAAAATCACTACATTCAAGTGTAGAATATGGCGTACTGTAAAAGGTGCATCACACTCAAAACAATATGGTTGTTCTTCCCGTTTTAAAAGATATGAGTGTGTGATCCTTGTATGACCAATACGCAAATGAGCAACTTCTTCTCGTCTTACATTTCGTATTAATAGACTTTTCGCTTACTATAAAGGCGGCAACTTTAATATGAATATCTGGGCGTGGTTCGGCTATTAAATCTGCTAAGGAAGGGAAATCAGGTTTTATTTATAATTTGGTAAAGAGTTAATAAGCTTTTAGGGCCGCGCAAACGCGCGTGCATTTCATGAAACTCCTTACCTTATACGCACTGAACTCACATTTATTAACCCTTAAAGCCCATAATCGCAAAATGTATGTTTTTATCGTCCACTAAAATATTTGAAGCCTCATAGACAAACAGGGTGGACCCAAATCAGACTGCTCATATAGGAGCAGTCTGATCTGGGTCAACACTGTTTGCCTCTATGCTTATGTTATATAGACATTTTCAGATGCAGTTATTTTGCTGGCGTTTTAAGGACTTGAATAGTGACTGAGGTATTGGCGCAAGACGATACAGTTACTTTTGAATAAAACCACGCCCCATTTTCAGCTTTTACCTATGTCTAAGGTTGACAAGTCCTAATTACGTATTCATGAGGTGCCGCCTTTACAGTAAGCGAAAAGACAAAGAATACTACTGGTTGAGATTCTCCGATCACTGGTTTAATCTCAAAGAGTTTATTACCAACACTGTTATTCCATAATGTTTGCCTCTTGTTAACAATGCACCTATTGATAAAAGGTTTAAAATTTGAATAAGGTAACGGAAAGTTTGTAGGGTGTAAATGTCACTTGTTAACAATGCACCTATTGATAAAAGGTTTAAAATTTGAATAAGGTAACGGAAAGTTTGTAGGGTGTAAATGTCACTTGTTAACAATGCACCTATTGATAAAAGGTTTAAAATTTGAATAAGGTAACGGAAAGTTTGTAGCGTGTAAATGTCACTTGTTAACAATGCACCTATTGATAAAAGGTTTAAAATTTGAATAAGGTAACGGAAAGTTTGTAGGGTGTAAATGTCACTTGTTTACAATGCACCTATTGATAAAAGGTTTAAAATTTGAATAAGGTAACGGAAAGTTTGAAGCGTGTAAATGTCACTTGTTAACAATGCACCTATTGATAAAAGGTTTAAAATTTGAATAAGGTAACGGAAAGTTTGTAGGGTGTAAATGTCACTTGTTAACAATGCACCTATTGATAAAAGGTTTAAAATTTGAATAAGGTAACGGAAAGTTTGTAGGGTGTAAATGTCACTTGTTTACAATGCACCTATTGATAAAAGGTTTAAAATTTGAATAAGGTAACGGAAAGTTTGTAGGGTGTAAATGTCACTTGTTTACAATGCACCTATTGATAAAAGGTTTAAAATTTGAATAAGGTAACGGAAAGTTTGTAGCGTGTAAATGTCACTTGTTAACAATGCACCTATTGATAAAAGGTTTAAAATTTGAATAAGGTAACGGAAAGTTTGTAGGGTGTAAATGTCACTTGTTTACAATGCACCTATTGATAAAAGGTTTAAAATTTGAATAAGGTAACGGAAAGTTTGTAGCGTGTAAATGTCACTTGTTAACAATGCACCTATTGATAAAAGGTTTAAAATTTGAATAAGGTAACGGAAAGTTTGTAGGGTGTAAATGTCACTTGTTAACAATGCACCTATTGATAAAAGGTTTAAATTTGAATAAGGTAACGGAAAGTTTGTAGGGTGTAAATGTCACTTGTTAACAATGCACCTATTGATAAAAGGTTTAAAATTTGAATAAGGTAACGGAAAGTTTGTAGGGTGTAAATGTCACTTGTTAACAATGTACCTATTGATAAAAGGTTTAAAATTTAAATAAGGTAACGGAAAGTTTGTAGGGTGTAAATGTCACTTGTTAACAATGCATCTATTGGTAAAAGGTTTAAAATTTGAATAAGGTAACGGAAAGTTTGTAGGGTGTAAATGTCACTTGTTAACAATGCACCTATTGATAAAAGGTTTAAAATTTGAATAAGGTAACAGAAAGTTTGTAGGGTGTAAATGTCACTTGTTAACAATGCACTTATTGATAAAAGGTTTAAATTTGAATAAGGTAACTGAAAGTTTGTAGGGTGTAAATGTCACTTGTTAACAATGTACCTATTGATAAAAGGTTTAAATTTGAATAAGGTAACGGAAAGTTTGAAGGGTGTAAATGTCACTTGTTAACAATGCACCTATTGATAAAAGGTTTAAAATTTGAATAAGGTAACGGAAAGTTTGTAGGGTGTAAATGTCACTTGTTAACAATGCACCTATTGATAAAAGGTTTAAAATTTGAATAAGGTAAGGGAAAGTTTGTAGGGTGTAAATGTCACTTGTTAACAATGCACCTATTGATAAAAGGTTTAAAATTTGAATAAGGTAACGGAAAGTTTGTAGGGTGTAAATGTCACTTGTTAACAATGCACCTATTGATAAAAGGTTTAAAATTTGAATAAGGTAACGGAAAGTTTGTAGGGTGTAAATGTCACTTGTTAACAATGTACCTATTGATAAAAGGTTTAAAATTTGAATAAGGTAACGGAAAGTTTGTAGGGTGTAAATGAAGTGAACATTTTGCTTTTTGCTCCACATTATCAATGCCAGCAATGCCTACAATGTGGCTAGGGATCCAACAGTAAACTATTTCATTACACTCTGCTAAATCGTGATGTTTTTCAAGTAATTTTTGAATTTGGGGACTTTTTGAAGACGTATGATCCAAAGATTTTAATACTGAAAAGGGAGTCTAAAATTTGAAACTTTAATTTGTGCCCATGCATGGATTTTCTTCAAACTTTGCATATTAATAACTCATTATATACGAACTATGAAAATGTATTAATCGAATTAGATAGTTAAGAATAAGGCTTAGGAAACAACCCTGACGTACTCCACCTTTGAGGCGGTACCTGTTTCATAATTTCCATGTCCTAAATCTATAGTTTTGCTTATTTCTATGATTTGTCATCCTGATTGAATCCAAAATACCATAGACATCATTTTAATACCACGAAACCATTTGGATTAATTATGGTTTACGTTTTCAGAGGAAGTGACTGTAAAATTTCAATATTTTTTTTTTCAAAAATTTACAAAGCATTCAACAAACAATTCAAAAGATGGATATGTTCTATTCTTTGTCAAGATATCATATTATCACAAAAACATGCCATATATATACTGCTGATCTGAGCCAAATATCATGAAAATCCAAAACCGGTAATTTTGTCATTTCCTACCTCTTATGTGTATAGGTCAGTTTTAACAAAATTAATTATTTAGTTCAAATGAATCAATAACTCGACATAAGGAGGTTGTGTTTTTAATCTACTTTCACTTTTCTTAAAGAAAGACATGTTTAGATAATTTTAAATGATTCAATGGTCAGAAATGCCGAAGGTCATGGCCCTGTGTCATGGCACTATGGGGCCAAGACAATGTGTATCACTTCCTCAAGTCCTGCATGATATTGTTTAAGAAACATAATATCCTAACAATAAACATGTGAAAACAAGAAGACTAAATATTGCCTTTACATCCCAACTGAACTAGAGGAACCACATTTTGGTGCCGTGACCAGGATAACATGTAACAGAGTCTTATCAAAGGTATCATAAAACAGTGTTCTACATGAATAAGTGAGGTCCAGATACAAAACTGTATGCCTAGAATATACAGCCAGCTAAAGTATAAATGTTGCTATTTGATGGAAATCAGCATCAGTTTCACAAAACAGAATGAACAGAGAAGATTTAAGCATTAAATTAGCAGTACCTTTGAAGCCAAGAGTTATCTGTGACCAAAATGGTTAACTGTAACCAATAGGCTTGACAGGGGGTTATTTTTGTGAAACAGGTTTATTAATGAGTCTTACAATTATAAAATCATAGATATAAGGTTCTTCTCCTGTATGAACTGACTTGTCATAAGGTTTCTCTTCTGTATGAATTAAAATTCTTAATAATGTTACATATTAAGTGTAACATTGGCTAGATGTAGTTTTAATGTTAGAAACTAGATGTGTTAAGTACAGGTGTCAACATATTGTATCATTTTGGCTAATATTATTGTGTAAGCACTTCAATAAATAAGAATCGTGACACTTAATATCAAAGAATAATGTTTTTTTTTTCTTTTACCAATCCATAATAGGGGAAAACACTGAATATATCAACTTCTATCAATAAATGTACTAGCATGATCATTCAAACTAAGCAAGTATTCAAGTATGTTTTACACTGAAACATACTTATTGTATTTTTTTTTACATTTCAATGAATTAGGGCCATGTGTTTACATCAAGTTAAAAAAATATGTTACCAGTCCTTGAATTTCATGAAATTTGGTCTACATATTCTTAACATATTTGGATAGTTTATATGTTGAAATGGTATCTTGACAAAGACCGCAACCTGTAAAAATATTAATTCCAAATTTGACTGAATACAAAATATACAGTCGAAAATTGGGGTACCATGCTATAAAAATGAATGCCCACCCAATAACCTAATACATACAAAGCCATTTTAAGTAACAGCGAACTTATCAATGATATAGCTATTTAATAAAACATTTCTCCGCCCGTTACATGATATGTCAATTACTTTAGAAATTATTATAACTGGGTACCCTAAGGTACTATAGTGATATCATTCATGACGTCATAAATTAGCAATGGAATTGCATAAAAACTCAAACGCACCATAAATATTAAAGTTATACCCCAGACAATTAAATAACATAATATTTTCAAACTCCAAGCGTGGGCAGACTCCTTTGTTAATTTCCCATACCATGCAAGAGCCCCTTTCATAGAAGTTTCACAATCGGCAATAAGATCTAATACTAAATCAATAGCTTTTGCTTTTGCTGTAAAAATTGAGGACCCATCTGGAATTCGCAGTTTTAGAGAGTCGTTAGACACTAATATGCATCCAAAGTTCGTATCATCTTTAGAACCATCCGTATAAATGTGTTTATAGTCCGTGTAATGTGATTTCAGTTCTTGTAAAATAGATTTCATGATAATTGTACTTGTTTCTGACTTTTTACCAGAGTGTAAATCGAAGAGATGTGTTGGTTTATTTATTCACCAGGCTGGTACATTTGGTGTAACATTTTTATCTATGTTATTAAAATAAATGTTTGCAGATTCCAGGACTGGTAAAATTTTTACACCAAAAGATTTATTAAAATTTGGTTTGCTTTCATAAAGATCTATATATTTTGATTGAAAGGTTACTTCATGAGCTGGATTTGATTGGTTCTCAGCAAGTCTAATAGCATATTGCAAAGACAGTTTTTCTCTATGTGTATTTAAAGATGGCTCATCCGCTTCAACATAAAGACTAGCATTAGGTGATGTTCGAAATGCTCCTAAGGCTAATCTAAGACCTTGATGATGGATAGGGGCAAGCATAGCTAAATAAGATTTTCGTGCCGATCCATAAACAATGGATCCATAGTCTAAATTTCAATGGATCAAAGATCGATATAACTGTAAAAGAGTTGTTCAATCTGCACCCCAAGTAGTATGAGACAAAACTTTCAATATATTCAAAGCTTTATAGCATTTTGTCTTTAGGTATTTAATATGTGGGATAAAACTTAGCTTTTTGTCAAATATCAAACCAAGATATTTGTATTCCTGAACGACAGCAATAGGTGATCCATATAATGTTATAATTGGATCATCATGTTGCTTTCGCAACTGACAGAAATGTACACACTGCGTTTTGGACTTTGAGAATTTAAAGCCATTGTTAATGGCCCAATGTTCTATTTTATTTAAGTTTTGTTGTAAATGTTCTATTGTTTGCATACTCTTTGAATAAAAACAAATACAAAAATCATCAACATAGAGAGAACAGTCAGTTAGATTATCTAGGTATTGAACAATGTTATTGATTTTAAAACTAAAAAGAGTTGTAGAAAGTACACCGCCCTGTGGGACCCCCTACTCCTGATCATACTTATCAGAAAGAGTGGACCCCACTCTCACTTGCATTGTGCGATCAAAAGTAGGTCGTCTACCTCTAAGTCCAAGTTTATGAATATCTTTCACACAATGCCATATCTCCATGTTGTATCATATGCTTTTTTTCAAGTCAAAAACGACAGCTACCTCGTATGTCTTTTTAACAAAGGCGTCAAGTATGAAAGTTTCTAATCTAATTAAATTATCATTAGTACTACAGCCAGCTCGGAAACCCGACTGATACCCTGATATAAGATTGTTGGATTCTAAATACCATATCAACCTTTTATCAATCATTCTTTCCTACGTTTTATAAAGACAACTTGTAAGAGCTATAGGTCTATAATTCGTTGGCTCAGCAGGATCTTTCCCTGGTTTGGGAATGGTTATTACAGTGGCTAATCGCCAGTTTTCAGGAAATTCACCAGTAGTCCAAATATGACTAAATATACTTAGGAGGGCCTGGAGGGAACTCTCAGGGAGGTGTTTGAGCGTTTGATAGTGCATTTCATCAGGTCCATCTACAGAATCATGTGATAGGTTAATTGCTTCCAAAAGTTCATCAAAATTGAAAAGACTATTTTATTTCTCATTATTTGCAGACTTGAAATTGAGTTGTTGTTTTTTTTAATTTTTGAACATGAGTTGCTTAGAATTAAATGTTTTTCCTAAAGTTTCAGCTATATCAAATTTACGTGTTGACTTTGTTTCTGCACCGGTATGATTTACATGGGTGTAGCTTGGTGACTTTGGCTTACCAGATATTTTTCTTATCATTTCGCAAACGTTTTAATAGGGGTTTTGTGATTAATTTTAGAAACGTAAGATCGCCATGATTTTCGTTTTGATATTTTAATTGTTCTGCGAGCCTTTGCTCTAAATACTTTTACTTCATTTAAGTTGTCCTTAGTTGGATATTTTTTTTTATAAATTTATTAAGAGCTTTTTTCCTCTGTTTAATAGCTACTTTATATTCATCATTAATAAATTGTACCATGGATTACTTTTCACCGGATTTGTTGAGGTCTTCGGTATGCATTTAGTAGATATATCAATAAGGGAAGTGGTGAAATCTGACAAAGGGTCAGAAGAATCTTTGAAACTTTCTGAAGTTACGGTATCTGTGCATAAACTTTGAAATACTTCCCACTTAGCTTTATTTAATTTCCATGTCGGATTATGATCTTCTGTTGTGGGAGTATTATTTTCAATGAGGATAGGAAATGATCACTATGATGTTGATCTTTACAATCAGACCAATTAAAGTCAAGAAAAAGGGATGGATGACATAAGGAAAGATCTATAGAAGACAAACAGCTTATTGGAAAGTGCATATATAAGTGTATGGTTTGTCATTCATAAGACATATATCATTGTTTGCAATAAAAGTTTCAATTAGTTCGCCTCTGGAATTATTTTCTTTATTACCCCAGAGAATATAATGACTATTAAAGTCACCTAAGAGTAGATATGGAGAAGGAAGTTGTTTAAATAAAGAATCAAGCTGTTCAATTTTCAAGGAAAAAGGTGGAATATAAACAGAACAAATAGTGATTTCTTAATCAAGAGTAACTGAGATAGCTACTGCTTGAAGTTCAGTGTTAAGATGGGTCTTTCTTTGGGGACAGGAAGACTTTACCAGGGATACAGACTAACCTTTTTTCGGCAGATGCAAGCTGGGCCCCTAAAACATAATGATTGGGGGGCCCAGCCCAAAACTAAGGGGCCCAGGATTCAGCGGAAAATTAAACTAGTTTCAACAGCATTGCCAAGCATTAATTTTGCTTTGTTCATAATTAAAGTCAGAGACCCTCAAAATCTGTATTCCTCTTATTGTTTACCATAAACCCATAAAGCGCCACCTATAATTTGCAGCAGACGTCAATTTCAAATGTTGCAGCTTTTTCAAAATTAACAAATAAGGCATGGTATTTCATGAGAATCGTCTGCTGGCAGACGATTCTCATGAAATATCATACCTTTTCGAATTGCAAAATTTGTCTTCTGCTGTAGTCGTGATTGGCGTTTTAAGGGTTAATTAACAGTATTTGTAAATGGCTGAGTGAAGATTTGTAAACTTCCAACAGCTAGCGACTTCATACATTCACATACTACCCTTTTCTCAGGGGCAAGCTGGGCCCATAAACATTGAGTTTTAGGGGCCCAGCCCAAAATTTAGGGGCACTGGGCTACTGGGCCCCTGTTAGTCTTTTTCCCTGTTTACAAATACTGAACTACCGCCAGAAGGTCTTTGACAATACATATGAAAGTGATGATATTGGTTAAATCCTTTCAGAGAAATTTTATCTTCTGGTTTTAGAAATGTTTCTTGTAAACAAAAGATAGATGGGGGTTCTTACTGGGCGGAGCAGAATGATTTGTGTAATTTTGGTAGAAGCATCACGAGGGAACATTTCTGTGAAATAATTGTGGATTTAGACCAGAGGTTCAGATGACGTTTAAAAAGATTTCTTATCCATATCTCTGACAGCTCTTGTTCAGTGGAGTGGAACCATTTGCGCAATTTTAGTAGAGTGTATTTAGAAGATAAATTCTGTGAAATTATTTTGAATTTGGACTTGTGGTTCTGATGCCACTTCAAGAGCTCTGACAACCCCCTTGTTCATTGGAGCCAAATAGTTTATGCAATTTTGTAAGAAGGCATTAAGGAAACATTCATGTGAAATAATTTTAAATTTGGATCAGGGGTTCATGAAGAAAAGTTTGCAGATGATTTTCGTTTGTTTGTATGATTTGATTCTTTACGTCCCATCACCAATCTTTCAGTTACAAAGGGACATGTCTTTCTTGGTTGAACCAGTACTAAGCTAAGATTAATGTTCTTGCTCAAGGACAAAATGCAGTGACGCCAATGAGGCTTGAACCCACGGCCCTTCAGTGAGGAGTCAAGAGCTCTACCACTGAGCTCCCATTTGCAGATGACAGACGCAGGACAGACTAAGACTATGAGCAATCACAATAGCTCAACTGACCAATCACAATAGCTCAACTTGAGCCTTCTGCTCAGGTGAGCTAAAAACTTTCAGGTAACACATCAGCTATTCTATATTCTCAAACAGACCTAGACTGGCTCCAGTCCTTAAAACAATTTTTCATCAATGTGTCATATCATATACTTGTAGCCAGTCTAACTCTGATGGCTCTGTTTTAACTCTGATTTTATTTTCTTGTCCCTTGGGATCAAAGGTTTCATTGTGGAACTATAAAACTATTAGAGGGTCACTGATGAAGCCTAAATGGCAGAAACTAGCTAGTCTGGCCCAGGGAAATATGCACACTCTAGTTTCAGTTCTTTGGTGCAGTCTTTGCTTCCAAATGATACTCTTTTAAGAACGTATTTGACTTCACTACAGCTGGTGACTGGGACTGTGTGGCGGCGGCAGAACGTCTCCCTGCCCTTCACTATAGGGTAGATTTTATTTTCTTGTCCCTTGGGATCAAAGGTTTCATTGTGGAACTTTGAAACTATTAGAGGGTCACTGATGAAGCCTAAATGACAGAAACTAGCTAGTCTGGCCCAGAGAAATATGCACACTCTAGTTTCAGTTCTTTGGTGTAGTCTTTGCTTCCAAAGGATACCCTTTTAAGAACATATTAGACTGGCTACAAGTATATGATATGACACATTGATGAAAAATGTTTTAAGGACTGGAGTTTTAAAACAGAGCCATCAGAGTTAGACTGGCTAAAAGTGTGATATGACACATTGATGGAAAATTGTTTTAAGGATTGGAGCCAGTTTAAAACAGACCCAGACACCAACATATGCTGAAAGTGCAGGTACAGTTGTCTATTTATGAGTTGCCGCTAAACCCAAAGCGCCACCTACAATTTGCAGCAGACAACAATTTCAAATTTTGCTCCTTTTTAAAAAATAACAAATAAGGTATCATATTTCATGACAATTGTCTGCTGACAGACGATTCTCATGAAAAATCATACCTTAGTTTTTTTCGAAAATTACGAAAGATGTCACAAAATTTGTCGTCTGCTACAGTCGTAATTGGCGCTTTAATGGTTAAGGCAGGTTTTACTGTACTGTGGCAAAAAAGTGGCAAACCAGATGGCCGAGAAATTAAGAAAATCTTGGCAATGAAAATTCTACATTAAAACCTATGGCAATAGGTCCAAGCCAAGAATAAATTGTTTCATTTTTGCAAGTTCACAAATTGAAATATCAGATTGATATCTTGAAACAAGAGAACCCTGGGGTCCTGGATGGCTCAAATGAGCTCTGGCTCATGAGCATTGATGTTTAAAACAAAATCTATTGTTAACTATTAAGGAAATGCTGTTGAAAAAAAACTGTTTTCAGCTCATGTAGCCACTTTAGTCAGCCAAGCAGAACCATTTGTGCAGTTTGGGTATAGAACATTAAGCGCAATGTTTCTGTGAAAATATTTTATATTTCAACCAGCAGTCCAGGAGATATCGTTTAAAGTAAGTTTTTTAGTTTTAGGCAGACATTTTGCTCAACAAAGTGGAAGTTTTTCTGCAATTTTAGCAATGGGCATTGCTTGAAACATTTCTGTGAAATTATTATAATTTAGACCAGTGGTTCAGGCAACATCTTTTAAAGATAAGATTCTTATCTGGAGCTCTGTTGGCCATTTGCCCTATGCAGCAGAACCATTTGTGCTTTGGTAGAGGACATACTGTAAATTTTCGCGAGAACTTTATTTTCGCGAATAGAGTTAAAACATATTTGCCAGGTTTAAAATTTGCAACTTGAGCATGATTTACCTTCGTCAGTAAATGATAGAGGGATTTTCTCTTGTGCGAAGTTTTTGTTTTCGCAAAACCCCTGCGTCCGCGAAGTTTCGGGGGAAAAAACTCGCGAAATTTCCGAATTAACAGTAATGAGGAATATTACAATGAAATTATTCTGAATTTGGATTAGTTGTTCAAATGTTGTTTAAAGACATTTCTTATCAACCATTTTGGACTGGCCATTTCAATCGGCATGGCTGAATAATTTGTGCAATTTATTTAGAGGGCATTATGAGAAACATATCTGTGAAATTATTTAACTGGACCAATGGTTCAGGAGACGCTTTTTAAAGGTATTTCTTATCTACAGCTCTGGCAGCACTTTCGTTCAGCAGAGTGAAACCATGTGTTCTATTTTGATAGAGGGCATAATTAAGTCTCCCAAAGTGGGGAGACTTATTGTTTTTGCTCTCTTTCTTCTTCTTCTTTCCGCCCAATTTAGTCCGGATGAGCTCTCAGTAGCCACTGGACTGACTGTTCTAAAATTGGGGATATGGTAGATATGGATGTGAAGTTGTGCAACAGGGTTTCAAAATTCAATATGTTGGACTCCCAAGGCTGGCCCATGGGCGTGTCCAAAACCGCCAAAATTTGTCTTAACCACTGAAGGGATTGATCTGATTTTTTTATACAAATTAATATTGATAAAAAGTTTTGCAAGAAAATTTGAAATCCCGGACTCAGGGGCGGACCACGAGGCATGCCGAGGCCCAACCAATTCTCAAAGTCCTAAATATCTCAGAAACCATTCAGATCCCCACCCCTAAACCACATACATTTATGTTTCTTATGATAAGAAGCATTCAGTAACAATGACTTGGAAGTCTCCATTTGCATGCCCAGGCATGCCCAACCCCCTTCACTTCATAAAAAGCTTTATATCTTGGAAACTGTTCAGATCCCCGCCCATAAACCGTATATATTCATGTTTCTTATGACAAGACACATTCAATAGCACTAACAGGGAGGTCTCGGCAGGTCTGACTATGAGTTCCCCACCAGTTCACATCATTAAAGACGTAAAATCTGGGAAAACGTACAGATCCCCACCCTTAAATCATGTATAATGACAGATATACCTTCTGATAAGACACTTTCAATAACACTGACCATGATGTCCCCTCGGCATTGGGGGCTTGTTTGGGAGACTTTATAAGCGGTAGATTATAATCAAACCTTTCTATGAAATTAGTTTGAATTTTGACCAGTGGTCCAGATGTCGTTTGAAGATATTTCTTATCTACAGCGTTGGCTGCCTTTTTGTTTGGCGGAGCTGACCCATTTGCACAATTTTGGCAGAGGGCATCAAGACACATTTCTGTGAAATTAATTATGAGCTTTAAAATCACAAGGTAATTTACTCATTTTTCTCTAACAGCGGACCAAAGTTGAAGCTTCTAGCTATACAGAAAAAACTGTGTTGAATGGCCACTCAAAAGACAAAACAAAGGTCTAAATTGCAAATGGAAGCTTTATATAGGTCCAAAGTCTTGCAGAATGCTCCCTTTGGAGCATTCTGCAATACTTTTGACTTGTATTAAGCAAAAATCCGTCTTGAATACCAATTTTAGTTTGCTTTGTTTTGTTTTTTTTTGGGGGGGGGGGGGGGGGGGGGGGAGTGGCCGTTTTACACATGTTTGCTGAAATTGGTTTAGATAAATTCATTATAAGCTTCTGATGCCCAAATTTGCAAAGGGCAAGAACTTTAAAAATATATATATTTTTTAAACAATTGCCTAGGATATCTGCTAAATATGCCCTATCAGCTGACCAAGTTTTAATGAAAAAAGTCAATAAGCAATGCTTATTAGATACCCCCCGCTCAGTAAGAGTCAGTGAAAAATCTTTGGCAAGTGATAGTTGAAACCAGCAGACCCTAGTTTTGAAAAAAAAGATTTCAGCAGAATCTGTGAAAACAAGATTTCAGTAGAATCTGTGCAAATGATTTTAAAATTGCAATCTGGAACATTTTTTAAGGTCAAAATTATTCACACCTGAAAGCTCTATATCAAAGCTTATATCAGAAAAATAGTCTAAGTTCTCATAGATGTCATTTTATCAAAAATTATTTTTTCCAAACCAAACTCCTTCATGCATATGTTCAATGTGTCTATATTGTCTAGGCAAACTATCAAATTGCTCAATCAAAAGCTGTGGTAGGAGTTGATCGGCCCATGAAGGCACCATCTATGCATGTACAAAAGCATTATTAAGGGAAAAATTGTCTAAGTTCTCACAGCTGTCATTTTGTCAAAAAATATTTTTTCTGAACCAAACTCCTTCATGCATATGTTCAATGTGTCTACATTGTATAGTAAAAGTATCAAATTGTGCCATCAAAAGCTGTGGTAGAAGTTGATCGGCCCGTGTATGGCCTATAATAGCATAAGCATAAAACCCTATACAAAAGCCATTTAGAACTACAAAGGGAAATAACTCTAATAGAATTGGCCCCTAGCCCTTACTTTTTTGCTTAAAGTACTTGTCTTGCTTATATGAACATGTTTGCAAGGTTTGATGACAATCCAGCAAAGACTCTTCAAAATATTAAGGAAACAAAATGTTACGGACGGACGCACGGACGGACAACGTGAAACCAGTATACCCACCACAAACAAAGTTTGCGGGGGTTATAAATAGTTTTTAAGATACCTTGATTACAAAAATTGAGCCAGTGCATGAGATTTCCAACAATGTGGTATGTGCAACCAGCAAAGCCTCAGATCAGCCTGCGTATATGCGCAGTCTGATCAGAGCCTTTGCTAGTTGCTTGAGTATTCTTTGATTGTTAGGTTACTGACTGAGCACCATTTGGAGCTTCTAAGCTTAAGAGGAGGCTGCAGTGGCTTGTCCGAGTCTATGATTGTCAAAATATCAAATTGTTGGAAATCACATGCCACGGCTCAAATTTTATTCTTACACTTTAAAAGCTGCACAAGGTCACAGAGGGAGATAATTCAGACAAAGAATTACCGGTCAGCTGTTTTTGATGAGGAAATTTGGGCTGAAATTTTGCCTGAAAAATTGGGTCATTGAGTGTGTTCAGAATGGTTCAAATGGCTAAATTTTACAAAGTAAGAAAGGGTGCAAAGATCAGGAATCGATACAATCAAGTACCACACCTGACCCAGGATACCAATGGGAAAGTGACAAACTCACAGTTAGACACCACAAACCAGAGCCAAGAGGTCAGCCCTTTCCCAGCAGGTGACCACAAAGCACATATAAAAGACGCGCACAAAGGCATAGCAAACACAAGACAGGAAAAACATAACAGATCCACAAAAATATTCATAAAATCCACTATGTAAATTGTGGTGGCTATGATGAAAATAGATTTTCACACCCTCCACATCCACTTGAGGAATTGTGCGAAAACACACCAGATATGGACTCTATAATAAACATCTTGGATATGTATATATATATGGGCCAGGATATGGTAAAAGGTACCTTATGGTTGTGATAATCAAAATCTAGCTAATGCTAAGTCGGTAAAATTATACCCCTTAAGAGCATTTCCTCAAAATTTGAAGCTATTATTTTCAATATTGACAATTATATGGAGGTTAGAAGCTACCTATGCAACCAGATTTGGAATGCGACATCAAGAAGGACGTTAACCCAAATATGACGTCAGAGTGCTGGTCTCCATTTACGTGTTGGTTATTTGTGGCTCAGTGTAAATATCTGAGAAAAAAAAAACATATTCACATGCATTATCTATGTTATAATGTAAATGAAAATTTGTTTGTTTGTTTGATTTGATTCTTTACATCTCATCAACAATCTTTCAGTTAAACAGGGACGGATCTTCCTGGGTTGAACCAGTACTAAGCTAGGATAAATGTGTCTTGCTCAAGGACCACAACGCAGTGACACCGGTGAGACTCGAACCCGCGGCCCCTCGGTCTCGAGTCAAACACTCTACCACAGAGCCACTGCGCTCCCAATAAATGAAATTATATGAATGAATCTTTTAAAGTCGTTTTATATGCAATTAAAGTGACCCACTCTTCATTACGAGTCCTTGTAGGTGTAATGGCCTGATTGTTGCCATGGCAACATCACTTATACAAAACCTTAAATATAATCAGAAACTTTTGCTACTTTGAAGAAATCAAATTATAGAACCATCTAGACTGCATTCATTTTAGTGGTAATATAAAAAGATGTTAAATTTTGCAATTTTATGTGTTTTTTAAATGTCTCTTATGTTATAATTGCTTGAATGCCTTATGGACCCTTTTCTCAGATCCGCATGGGTGAAAGTTCAAAATTTCCAAAATCCTGAACTTTCCAAACTCCAATCTTAAAACTTGCATTATGCCCACTAAATATTCACAATTTCATGTTTAAATGGTCAATTGTCCCTAGACAGACTGAAAATAAATCAGTGAAGCTATTATGAACTCCCTAATTCAGCATTTTGAGGCTGACTTTCTGTGGAAAGTCAGCCTCAAAATCCTGAATTCAGGAATAATCCTGAAAACTTTCACCCATGGATCCATGCTCATATGTAACCTCTCCCAAAACACTTGTGCAAAAATCACCCCATTGAATAAAGAAACAATATAAGATGGCTTTTGTTAACAATCTTATAATCAATTTACAACCATGATTTACAGCATCTTATACAATAACAACACAATAATTTTAGTGACAGGTTGACTACTTCCCCTAAAAAAATACAAGTTCATGCTTTGCAATACCCACAGTGATACATAGGCAATATAATATGGGCCTTGACCCAACAAAACCTGTCTTCTGGATTTCCGACAAAACAAGTTTCAAACCAGTCTTCCCAGCTACAATGACTAGCTAGAAAATTGAAATTTTACCTGTAGCAAATTCACATATGATACTTTCCGAAAAGCAAATAACAAAGGCGCTGATCAGACTGCGCGGATGCGGAGGCTGGTCTGCGCCTGTGTTGCTTGCAAACCCCCGAAGACAGGTTTTCTCGCGTCAAGGCCCATATGATTTTGGCTGAAGAGAAACTAACACCAAAAAGTAAATGTGTGTCTGAAAAGACAGGCATTTTTACATAAGTCATTTTAGTGCAAAATTGATCAAAATCGGTTGAGAAATAAGAGTTTTTTTAAAAAGAAATTTTTATGACAGCCTGCTAACACCACCATTTTGAATACATAATTATATGCAGATGAGATGCATGAAATCTTATTAACATGCATAAAACTTTTGTTTAAGAAATAGATCAGCTCTAGTAGTGAATTGATGAGTAATAATTCACTGTTTGGAGGTCAGTTGTAAAGATGATCAAATCACGAGCACATAGCGCAAGTGATTTATCTTCGTACAACTGACCGACAAACAATGAGTTATTACTCAACAATTCACGCACTGGAGCTGATCTATTTCAATTCTAACACAAAATAAACAATGAAAACACATTTGAAGTCTTCAGCTTCTTCGAACTTTCCTGCATTGCACTGAAGAACTCCCGCCAATAATTAGACTGCATTCCTTTACGTGTATATGAACGTCTTTAAGCGTAAAGACAACGTAACACCTTCTAAAGCCATAAATGACGTCATTTTCCAGTTACAAGTGACGTCAGCTAGCACGCATTTTCCTCGTGCTTTCAAAACTGTGAATTGTTGTTTGATATATCACACTTTTTAGCATTGACTCTATAGGTGAGGTGTGTTACTTAGAATTCAGCATAAAATCACACAGTTTGTTGCATTATCCTATATACGAGGGGCAATCAGAAAATTCGCGGAAGTCACAATAATTATAATATTGAGCTTAACTATCAGTATTAGAGCTACTGTCCTGCAAAAGGGTGTTTTTCCAAGAGTGTAAATAGTTTATTTTAAAGAACTGACATGTCAAAACAGGCAATGGGTTCATAGAAGTTAAAATGCTTTGCCTAGTCTCTTATTTCTCGGCCAAAACATATGTTGTGGGTACTCAAAAGAACCGCCTTAATGTGACGGTTCTTTTTAGCACCCAACTTGCATGTTACAGCTGATGGGTAAGGAAATATTTACAATTTTACACTTAAAAATTTTGTTTATCTAAACCTATGTTGTGTCTTTTAATACTCATTTATTATTTGGTGAGCCTTTTAAGTAAAGCTGCATAGTCTGTAACTTTTGATCTTCTAATTTTGGAAATAAAGTTTTTATTTTTCAAGAATACAGTAAAAATACTCAAATTCAGGTAAACATTTTACCATTTTCATAAATCTTAACAAATTATCAATATCAAAACAACAGCATTTATGTTAAAAATCAACTGTCTAGAATTATTGGAGGGACGTAAATAATTCCTAACAGAAGAAAAATCGCCTGTTTTTATAAGATAACTCACTTTTCCATTCAGTTTTCAGCTGTACTGAACATATTTATTGTGAAAACATAACTTAATTCTATTTTTATCCTCACGCTTTTTTAAAAAAGCGTCGGGGAAATTGCAATCGCCTCCGTCCGTCCGTCACGCTATCTCCTCCTAAACCATTGGACGAAATCCAACCAAATTTGGTGTGTGAGTTGCTCACATGAATGGGGTTTGCAACAGCACATTTTTTTTTGGGCTACCCCCTGGGGCCCTGGGTAGGGGCCAAAAGGTAAAATATCATTAAATATCATTAAATTTCAATTACTAAGTCAATTTCAAAGATTTTTAAACCAAACTTTGTGTGTCTTCTCACAAATGAAAGATATAAAACATATCAGACGGGATTTTAATTTGGCCGCCTGGGTCATGCCCCAGGGGTGGGACTTGGGTGTACCGTGGGGGGTTGGGGGGGGTCAAATTTTTTTTTCCGAAATTCAACCAGATTTTGTGTGTGAGTTACTATCATGAATGGCATATGCAAATGCACCATTTTTTGGGTTCCCACCCCCTGGGGCCAAAAGGTCAAATATCATTAAATCTGAATTAAAAACCAAATTTCAAAGATTTTTAAACCAAACTTTGTGTATCTTCTCACAACTAAGTGATATATAACATATCAGACGGGATTTTCATTCGGCTGCCTGGGTCAAGCCAAGGGGTAGGACTTGAGGGTACCATGGGGGGTTGGGGGGTCAAAAATTTTTTTTTTTGAAATTCAACCAGATTTGGTGTGTGAGTTACTTACATGAATTGCACATGCACCGGCACAATTTTTTGGGTCCCCAGCCCCTGGGGCCTTGGGGAGGGGTCAAAAATTTAATTTTCTGAACATGGTCATGTGACATATCAAATTAAAGGGGATGAGCAGTAGACCAGGATACACTGAAAAATTTTATCCTATGATCAAACTGGTGACCTTGGGATGGGGTCAAAGTGTCAATTACCCTTAGATTTCTTCGAGAGCGTTTGGAGTTGCGATGGCTCGCCATCGAATGTGTTCTAGTTACAAATGATTTAAAAAGAAAATAAAAATTTTCGAAAAATGTTTATAGCTACAGACCTAGTCTCTTTAATATCAATATTTAACCATGATTTACAGCATATACAATAACAACAAAAGGGTGACAACTTGCCCTTCAAAAAATAAATTCACGCTATGCGACACACACGCTGATAGATGCAATATTACATGGCTTTGGGTAAAAATCTTATCATAAATGCTTTAAAATTTCAAAAACTAGTCGCCTGTCAAAACAGTCTGACAAACAGTGCAGACCCAGATCAGACTGCTTCTTCTGCAGAAGCAGTCTGATCAGGGTCTACATTGTTTGCTATTCTGTCAAGCATTTTGTGAATTCCAATCCTGAAAACTGACATTTTAGAAAGAAAAGATAAAAGTGTTTAAAATTTTAGAACATTTACCGAATCAACAATTTACAACCATGATCTGCAACATAATGGCCTCACCGCGAGAAAACCTGTCTTTGGGGTTTCGGACAAAGTGAGATTCAAACCAGCCTGCTCAGCTACAGAGACTAGTTAGAAGATTAAAGTTTCGCTGGCTGCGAGTTTAAATATGATACTTTCCAAAAAGTGACTAACAAAGGAGCTGATCAGACTGCGCGGATGCGCAGGCTGGTCTGCACCTGTGTTGTTCGCAAACCCCCGAAGACAGGTTTTCTTGCGACAGGGCCCATATTATTACATGTATCTAATGAGATGGCATCATGTCTGAGAGCTTAAGAACAGTGCTAAAGCAACCCTTTGTATACTAATGGATTCTTCCTTCTGGTTTGATAAAGTAAACGTCACTTAGTCCATCGTACATATCTAGGGATGTCAGGTTATAGCTTTAAAAAAGATGCTTTTTGTCTGATGAGCTTTTTGTGCAGAGCAGGCCTCCAGATACAAATGCGTATTTGAAAATTACTTATCTTATTTCTCAATCAAAACAATGAGACGGTTCTTTTGAGCACCCAAAACACATGTTTAAATTGATGGGTAAGGAAATCAATGCAATTTTAGGTGCACAAACTATACTTATCTGGACCTATGGTAGAGCCTGATGAAATGCAGCATTATTTTCTTTTAAACACAAAATGTTCCCTGGCAATCAATTGTCCTTAGATACAACAATGAAGCTATTTTAGTATTTTGAGGCACTTTCCAACACTGTATGTCTTTTCTCGCGCACTTTCACTGACGATTCAGTTGTTGATTCATCTGTCGAAGAATGCGTAGAACAACTTCTCGCAAAGTCTGAAAAAATAAACCAATTGAATGTCAATATCATATGGGCCTCGACGGGAGAAAACCTGTCACCGGGGGTTTGCCAACAACAAAGGGGCAGACCAGCCTGGGCATCCATCCAGTCTGATCAGCACCTTTGTTATTCGCTTAATGGAAAGTATCATATCTAGTCTTGCTACGAGTGAAATTTAGATTTTCTAGCTAGTCTCTGTAGCTGAGGAGAATGGTTTGAGTCTTGCTTTGTTGGAAACCCCGAAGACAGATTTTCTCATGATGAGGTCCATATGACCTTGCCACAAGAAAACTTACCTTCAACACGGGGGTAATACCAATTTCGCTTTTTTTGCTAGCGACTGGGACGGTACTGCGTAAAGCTGCTATCGACCGAGGAGTACGGCTTGCGACCGGTCGGTACGGCTGTTGGTATAGGGGGGTCACGGGTTGAACGCTTCTGGAGGGGTCATAGCGTATGTTTTATCGTCTACACACGCTATAGAGTTTTTTCAAGAGGACATGTGCTATTTGTCTGATTAGTTATTTAGAGTTTGTGACTTAGAAAAACACTATAAATTACAGGTTCTCTCGAAAAATCCAGTTTTCATAGATTATCATTAATCTAACGTATTAAGAATGATGCAAAAACAACGAACCGCCCTATATATGTTATTTGTCATTTGAGCTTCTTCAATCAAGTGCGAATGGCATATTTTTTGCACTATGAGAGATTTTATGGAGCCTAGAAAAATGCCATGATACGGCTGTCAACTACCAGTGATACGGCTGTCGAGGATTTCATATTCTGAATGATACGGCTGTCGGCGAGATATGAAAAATATCTATCATGCACTGGGCTTAAAATACACGATTAATTCTATGGCTATAACTTAAATTTGTTTTTTTAAGGCAGTTTCCACTAGCAGCACTGAACAAAATTGTAAGCTTTATGCGGATTGGTATCGAAAAGGCGCAACATTCACAAATAATAACTACATTCCATCTCTCCCATATATTTAAATCCACACAGCAGGTCAGTAAAGCAAACTCATAGGTTAAGATAAACTTTGAGTGTAAAATTGTAAACATTTTCTAATCCATCAGTTTTAAAGCTGCATAATCTGTAACATTTGATATTTTCGTTTTAAAAATAATGTTTGTTTTTTTCAAGAACACAGTAAAAATACTAAAATTCAGGTATACATTTTACCTTTTTCGTAATAATTTACAAATCATTAGTTCCAAAACAACAGCATTTATGTTAAAAATTAACTGACTAGAATTATTGGAGGGACGCAAATAATTACAAACAAGAGACAATACACCTGTTTTTATAAGATAATTCACTTTTTCATGCAGTTTTCAGCTGTAGAAATTAGATTTATTGTGACAACATAACTTTATTCTACTTTTGCAAATGATTTAAAAAGAATTTTTTTTTTCGAAAAATGTTCATAGTTACAGAGTATGCAGCTTTAACATACGTTTTGGTGCTCATAAGAAGCGTCACAATGAGACGGTTATTTTGAGTACCAACAGAATATGAGCCGTGACATGTGATTTCCAACAATGTGGCTTTTTGACAAGTGTAGACTCTGACAATCCTGTGCAGCCTCATTTTAAGCTTAGAAATTCCAAATGATGTTCGGTCTGTAGCTTAACAGTAATAAAATACTCAAGCGACTAACAAAGGCTCTGATCAGTCTGCGCATATGCACAGGCGGGGCTGAGCCTTTGCTGGTCGCACAAACCACATTGTTGGAAATCCCATGCCGCGGCTCAATTATGTTTTGGTTGCGAAATTAGAAAAAATATTTTGGTTACCCTCTATCAACTTAAAACCTGGCCCAAAATTACAATGCTTCCTTATTGTTAAGGGAGACTTAAGTTAAGTATTGATATTTCAACATGCTATATATTAAATGCTAAATAAATTGACAGGATCGGTGCATTACTTCTGGTCAAAGATATCTTAGTGAGCTACAAGAAAAATGAAACTATTTTGTTTTTACTCAGTTTGAAACGTTATTTTTGTCATCCTAAACAATCAATACTTGATAAAACTGCAAAATCTATGTTAAAGGAATAGGATTGCAAATACGTGAGAAACTATTGAAGAATGATGTTGGAAAAACATGGCACTTCAAGTTTAAATCCAAAAACGAAAGAAAAAAATATTAGAAAAAAATATTAAGTCTAGGTGAGCCATTTCGAAAAATTAACGTTGGTGTAAAGCATTTATGAGGGGGCGGGATGAGCACAGAACTTCAAGCCTTTGTGGAGTGAGCACATTTCTCAACAAATTATCTCCTGCACAACACGCTTATTTTAAAAAAGCGAGCATCCATTTACAAACTGTAAGGTTAAAATAATTGCATACGCGGATCCAAATTGTTGCTTCAAGGGGAGGGGACCAGGTGTTTTGCTGGTTGGACAGCTTTTTGAACTGTCGGGGGGGGGGGGGGGGGGGGGGGGGGGGGGGGGGGGGGGGGGGGGGGGGGGGGGGGGGGGTCAATCCCTGTATTCTTAAGCAAACCTACATCCCTGTGATCTGCCAAGACGCGCGCGCATGTGTGTGTGTGTGTGTTTGTCTGTGTATGTAGGGTGCCTGGAACCCCATTCCCCTCCTCTTGATCCATATATATTGGACACATGTGATTTGTTTGTGCTACTATGTCACATGCTAGGGATGTCGTCTATAAGAGTGAAATTCTCGGGGTTGCTATACATTCATGCGCGCTTCCAGAGTGGGGGGGGGGTGCGGACCCATGGGAAATCACAATACTTTAGGGTTCCTTAGCAATACTGGTTCGGAGCCCACTAAAACTCGCAAAGCTACGAAGTCAGCATTTAATGTTGGGCCACAATCGGCCGGCTAGCGAAACGCCATTTCAATGGCAAAACCGCTGTAGGGCCGATAATAGCCTGCTCTCCAGACAAACGTTTCTGGATCCACGCATGACATTTTAAGAGAAATTTCTGTTGCATTATAACGGAACTTTTGATACACCACCTACAAGTATCAGCTTTTACAAAAAAATGGCCTACGCCAAAGCTTATACAAATTGTTATTGTCTTGAGCAAGGGCAACATTGGTTTATGACAGACAGACATACATTCATCAATGCAGACAGGCTAGCCAGGACCTCTTAGAACCTGAACTACTCCGATGGTCCAAAATCCCAACCACCTTCTTGTTTTGTATTCGACTATTCGGAACGTTTTGACATTGGAACCAGTCGAGCAAAATGGTTTGTGATAGACAGAAACACAGACAGACAGGCAGGGGTATGGTTAAGTGATTTAACCAGCTAAGCTGCTCTCCTAGCTACCCCGGTGGTCTCAATTGTAAGACTCCTTTTGCTGTTTACTCTGGTACGGACTATAGGTATACCCGCTCACTGTCCGTCCGTTCAGCTGTCTGTCCACTGTAATCAAGGACCTGATATAACTAAAAAAACTATCAAACTTGCTTCATGAAACTTGGTATGTGATTAAGTGGCAATATGCTAATTATGAACGTTATTTTTTCGCCGTTTGCAAGAACATTGCATTTACTATGGTAACAGAAATAGTCAAATTGTTGCGAAAACAAACTTATTCCAGATAAAAGCTAGCTTGATGAAACTTGGTATGTGAACAGGTGCTGGTTATGCACGTCATTTTTGACGTCACATAAAATTGATTGTGGTGTGGTTGCTATGGTAACAAAAATTGCCAAAATGGTGTATCAGTAGATGGTGACTCACGCGTTCGTGACAACACCTGCGCTTGTTTTTGTTTTGTTTTGGTTTTTTTTTTTTTTTTTTTAAACCAACTCGGGCCAGTAAAGTAAATCAGAGGTCTAGGCAGATTTCAAAAGAAAAGTAGATGTCAAACATCAAGATTAGCCTTTATTCACATTCATATTCATGGTGTTTTGACTAGAGGCGTCCCTATAAGCAGTCACAAATGTGGCAATACCACACGCGTCACACTTCCAGTTACATGCAAACGAGCCAAACTTCGATAGTATCCCAGCCACTGGGCGTAGACAACTATATCCTTGTAGATTAGGACTGATTAGATTGATTTGCGTTAAAATAATTCTCATTCCAAGACCATTGTTCATGTACATGTTTGTTATCCTTCTTTTTATTATAAAGCTTGACTGATTTGACATCTACCCGTAAATTGTGTTTATTGCTAAAATAATAGGCTAGGCTTGAAACTGTATAGTTTACGTCTAATTATATTTCTGTTCTGTTCTGTTCTGTGTCTCTTCAGGTTAAAGCACTAGCTGTGCACATCCCTGGATTTTCGGTGACTTACTTGGCTAATATGTTGGTCAACCAAATGTAGGAATACTGGCCAACATGAAACAAATCAAGGTTGCAAAATTACATTGAGAAAGAGCTAAAAATGTAATAGAAACATATAAAACTTATCAAAATAGATCTACTTCAATGGTGTTCGAAGCTGTCTAAGTGAAGATACAGGATGCTCTACAAGGACCCTTGCATCTGCTGGTTCAAATTGTAGCGATACCACCAAAAATCCTAAAATGGCCCGAAAAGAAGAAGCCCAATTTTTACTCCCCCCCCCCCCCCCCCCCCACACACACATACCTGCGTAGGCGCAATACACAAAGGATCGGTATTTGAAAAATGCTTCCTATCAGAGGTAATCACCCCCATCACTCTAAACACAAAATTTGCCCCCTTATCCCCCACAAAAATATATCAGACCCCCCTACGCCCTACCCCCTCCCCATCTGCGTGCTTTACCTTAACATAGACTCGTCTGATCAATGGCGGATCCAGGGGGTTCGCTTTGAACTAAAATTATTTCATTTTCATGAAGAATTTTCAGAAAAACTATCAGGTAAAGTTAACAAATCCCCACCCCCCTCTATGAAAATTTGAACCTTTATCAAGAAATCCAGGATCAGCACTTGCTGATCTGCCTAGCAGGCACACATCGCTGACTCAACATAGAATCAACATTGATTCAACCCCATACATTGAATCAATGTTGAGTCAAGGTTATGTGCCTGCTTGGTGATCACCGGTATATACTCAGAAAGTCAACAGGAAATGGGATAACCGCGAGAATATTACGGTTTATAGAGGCTTTGCAGCATACAACAGGCACGAACCAGGAAAAGGGTCATTCCGCGTCTCTATTGTCGCATGTTCAGCCCGAACAGGCAGGTTTAGATAAACAATTTTTGGAGAATAAATATTATCAACCTGTTTAAACATACGTTGGTGCTCTAAATAACTGTCTCATTGAGACGGTTCTTTTGAGTACCCACAACAAATATTTCGATCGCGAAATAAGAAAATAAATTTTATGCTAGGCAGTCTTAACAAAATGTCTGAACACTGGTCACATTGGCAGAAGTTTCTGTTTATTTGTTTGATTTGATTCAACACTTTTTCAGTTATGTCCCGAAGGGTCTTCTTTGGTTGAACCACTACTAATCAAGGATTAATGTGACTTGCTCAAGGACACAACACCAGTGAGGCTCGAACCCGCAGCCCTTCAGTCTCTAGACATGCACATTAACACTGAGCCATTGCGCTCCCAGCAATTTTGGATGAGAATGTGCAAATGCACACACGTCTAAACATTTGCTGTACTTATATGCAAAAACTGCCGTTTTCCGCTTTACATTTAACATGCAGAAGTAAGTGAGCATGGTCAGGAAATACCACAATCACACAATGCAGACTAACCCACAGCTACACGAGGAAGAGCCGCAGAACACAGTCACATGACATAGGGAAGACAATTAAACCAAAGCAACCATCTCTCTCTTCCTCGTCAATATAATTGCAAAACTAGAAAACACCTGACCGATTATGCATATTAGCTGTAGTCCAATATGTTAATCCAAACGGCTCGTTCCAATCACAGTGGCGGCTCAGATTGGTACAGCGTTGGACTGGGGATCGAATGGTAGATAGTTCGAGAGTCGTCAGAGACAGTGAGCTATTTTCTTGAGCCAGACACTATAACCGCTGTTTAGCGCTAGTTCAACCCAGGAAGACTGGAAATGGTCCAAGTATGACTAAAAACTGTTGACAGGGTCCTAAAACATGACCACAAACTAAACGACGTAGAAAGTTAGATTTTTTAGTGTTAAACTGTTAATTTTCCAGCAACGAAATCTGTTTACATTCTCGCTGAATCGTCGACATCCGTATCCAGTTAACGGCGACAACCGTACCAAGCAAATTTACTGTTGGTCGACAGCAGTATCACAAAAAATATAAAAATACCACAGAGGCATATAACAACATGCACATTCACAGATTAAAGGTAATCATGTAAGTTTATGATATATCTGCATCATATCGCCTTGATTTGCAAATTTTCTTGGGAATACTGATTTTATTTAGTTTTTGGTGAATATCCATTGAAGTACGCCCAGAGTTAAAACAGGCTAATAGCCAGGCCTGTAAATCATTTAAAACAATAGCAAGCTATCCAAGAAACGGTTTAAACACCAAAATGTAGGAACACACACTAAATTAGCACACTTACCGTCGAATTTGATGGTTTGTTTATCTGTCGACAGCCGTACCGACCGGTCGCAAGCCGTACTCCTCGGTCGATAGCAGCTTTACGCAGTACCGTCCCGGTCGCCAGCAAAAATAGTGAAATTGGTATTACCCCCATGTTCAAGGCTTCCAACAAGGTAGCATTTAACCATTTTCCAGGACTTTAGTTAAGAGTACGTAACGAAAATTTAATTTCTTATTTCTCAACCAAAACCTATGTTGTGGGTACTCAAAAGAACCGTCTCAATGAGATGGTTCTTTTGAGCACCCAAAACACATGTTAAAACTGATGGGTAAGAAAATATTGACATTTTTTCGCTGATTTTTTTTTATTTATCTAAACCTGTGATTTTCCTACTGGTCAACACTTTTGTCAACATCATCAGAGATTTTCCTAAGCCTGATTTGGGGCCGAATATCGGCCCCTTCCCAATTGGAAAAGTTTTTTGATTGATTGATTTGATTCTTTTCGTCCACTCAACAATCTTTCAGTTATGCGGGACGGGTCTTCCTGGGTTGAACCAGTACTAAGCTAGGATAAATGTGTCTTGCTCAAGGACCACAACGCAGTGACGCCGGTGAGGCCAATTGGAAAAGGAGCAAAAACTTTCTAAAAAGGTGTATATCATTCCCAATTTCTTAGTTATACATTTTTGTGAAAATTTCATGGAATCCAGACAAAAATAGCAAAGTTACAGATCCATGAAAATTTGCATGAAAATGTGAAAGGAAACATGTTTTCATTCACATTTTAATGCAAATTTTCAAAAGTTTTATGAAGGGCAATCAAAGCAACAAATATATTACAGCTTTATACTGCTAATTTAAACTATTTACAATGGCTATCCAGTATTGATTTTTCCCAATTTTGATGGTCCAAATGCTTTTTCCCCAAATGCATGATTTCAGAATGGTAGGTAAACCGAGGGTAAATCCCTGATCAGTTGCCTCAACTGTTTTGTTCTTACCCAATTGATGTCTTGACAAAGTGGCAATGTTATCAAATTGATGACTTGACTAAGTGGCAATATTATCCAATTGATGACTTGACTAAGTGGCAATGTTATCCAAATAATGACTTGACTTTTGGTAATTTTACCCGATTGATAACTTGACTAAGTGGCAATGTTATCCAATTGATGTCTTGACAAAGTGGCAATGTTATCCAATTGATGACTTGACTTTTGGCAATGTTACCCAATTGATGTCTTGACAAAGTGACAATGTTACCCAATTGATGTCTTGACAAAGTGGCAATGTTATCCAATTTATGTCTTGACAAAGTGGCAATGTTATCCAATCGATGACTTGACTTTTGGCAATGTTACCCAATTGATGACTTGACTAAGTGACATTGTTATATGACTCCTATAAAAGACCTCCTCTGATTGGCTGAAACTAGCTTGCACTGGTTGTGACAGATCTTGATGTCAAACAGTGATGAGCTCAGGACAGGTTAACATTAGTGTTGCCAGTCTTGACAGAGAGCTAAAAATAGATTGAACTAAATCCAGCCCAGGTGACATGGCTTTTGTCAGTGCCGACGGAGAGCTAAAAATAGACATTGAAACACTGACTGGTTTCTTATGTATATTTCACAGGTAAAATGTGTTGAATTCAGAATTTGTTCATTGTATGAGAACAGCATTTAACCCATTTATGCCGAATGGAATTTCCCACGGTTATGAATTGAAACAGTCCATTTCTGTTTAAAGGTATGTTAGGTGGTATTTTTCATTTTTATTCAAATTTTAATAGAAAATTATGCAAGCAAACAGTGGTGACCCTGATCAGACACCGTGTTAGACTGCGGCGTCTGATCTGGGTCTGCACTATTTGCCTATGTCCCAGAAAAAGGATGCTAGGTATATATGGGTTAAAATGCAATTATTTTGCTTATCTCAAAAGAGTCACAGAATTTTGGGAAGTAAATTCCTAGTGAAAGCGCACTAGGAACATATGATCTGACTTGAGTAAATTTATAAATATGAAAATACTTTAAATAAAACTAGGAAAAGAGAGACAGTGTCATATAACAAAACAATTGGTGCATTCTTTTTCGGTTAACATCAGGATTAGTCAACCCTCGAAAGTGATGTTCACCTCGGCTTCGCCTCGGTGAACATCACTGTTCTCGGGTTGACAAATCCTGATGTCAACCTCAAAAGAATGCATCAATTGTATAATGTTACCCAATTGATGTCTTGACAAAGTGGCAATGTTATATGTTATCAAATTTATGTCTTGTCAAAGTGACAATGTTACCCAACAGATGTCTTAACAATGTTATCCAATTGATGTCTTGACAAAGTGGCAATGTTACCCAATTGATGTCTTGACAATGTTATCAAATTGATGTCTTGACAAAGTGGCAATGTTACCCAATTGATGTCTTGACAATGTTATCAAATTGATGTCTTGACAAAGTGGCAATGTAACCCAATTGATGTCTTGACAATGTTATCAAATTGATGTCTTGACAAAGTGGCAATGTAACCCAATTGATGTCTTGACAATGTTGCAATGTTATCCAATTGATGTATTGATAAAGTGGCAATGTTATCAAATTGATGACTTGACTTTTGGTAATGTTACCCAACTGATGATTTGACTAAGTGACAATGTTATCAAATTGATGACTTGACTAAGTGGCAATGTTATCAAATTGATGTCTTGACATGGTGGAAATATTATCAAATTGATGACTTGACTAAGTGGAAATGTTATCAAATTGATGTCTTGACAAAGTGACAATGTTATCATATTGATGACTAGACAAAGTGACAATGTTACCCAATTGATGACTTGACTTTTAACAATGTTACCCAACTGATGATTTGACTAAGTGACAATGTTATCCACCTGATACCTTGAATACAGTCGAACTTTGGTCGCTTGAACTCGCCTGTCTCGAACACCAGGGATCAGTCGAACTCACTCGTCGGTCCCGGCAATTTCCCTTTACATTTAATGTTTAAATACACCCCAGGCTCGAACAGTGATGGCTCAAACTCTCGAACTCAAAGCACGGTCCGCAGGGCAATTTTTTCATGTAAAAACGCTATGATGGCTCTTACCAAATATTTCTTTACATGAATCAGTCACACGCTTGATTTAAGTTCATTATTATTTTCATAAGCGCTCCGTGACAATGATGGTTTACCCTTGGGTTACCTAACTGACGAGCGGAGCGTGTGAAGCAACAATTAGCGGCAATTTAGCAGATCAAAGATTTGAGTAAGTTCTCACTTGTCACCACTTAGTAGGGCGGCCGAAAATAATTAAAGACAATGAGATGTTTTGTAATCAAGAATTCGCGTGTCAAAAAGAGTAAAACATGCCTTGCTGGATAAAGACAGGCATCAGAATGTGCGGCGCCGCGGTACAGCCTGATCCGCATCTTTGTTGTAAACATCCTTGGCAGTTTGTCATTTTTTCATGTTTTTATTTGTTGTTATTAATTGAGACTTGCACATTGTGAATAAAAATAAGAACCAAACTTCTTTATTTCTTTAATGCTCTAAAGGAGACGATAAACAACAGAACATAAACTGTAACGAAACAAACAGGAACATTCACCCACAAGAAGACAAACGGTACAGCTTACTCGATAGCAAATGCATTGATCAGCCTGCGCATATGCGCATGCTGATAAATGTATTTACTTTCAACATGATCATCAGCTCTAGCGTGCAAAGGGCTATTGATCAGTGACAGGTGTCACGTGCGCTTTGCAACATGGTGTCCGTAATGACATAAAGTACACAAAAACCAACTTGAAAATTGTCAGGCAAGGAATCGCTCGAACACATGGATGGGTCGAACTCGCACCGACGGTCCCGACGAGTTCGAGCCATCGAAGTTTGACTGTATTTGGAAATGATACCCAAATGATGATTTTATAAGAACATTACTAGCCTAGCATCTTTTTTTGGGACATAGGCAAATAGTGTGGAACTAGGTCAGACGCCCGATAATGCAGTGTCAAATCAGGTTATAAACTGTTTGTTTACAAAATGTACTTTAAAATTTGAATGACATCAAATCTTACTTCCCTGAAAACCCTTGAAATGGAAATCCAATTGATAAGGGTTTGGGGAAGTTCCATTAAATATAAGTGTTAATACCTAAGACAGGGGACAAAATTATTTCAATATTGCACTTGTCCTGCAGGAGGAGTGACTTACAATTTTCCCTCATCCTGCAAACACATGCACTTGTCCTTTAATAGTGTATGCAATAAAAAAAACATAAGGGAGTTATATGCAATATGACTTCCTAGTGTAATTCTTCCCAAAGCACTTGTCCTACAGGACGAGTGCTTTGGGAAGAATTACTCGTCCTTTCTCGATTTCACTTGTAATTATGAGGGGACGAGTGGAATTTTTGTCCCCTGTAAGATGATCTTACCTGTGGTTTGCAGTATTCTTCAAGCCAGCTGAAGACACATGCAGATAGTTCGGCAAAGTTGGCAACTGAGATTGTTGCATTGAATGACTGGAATAGGGAATCCATTATCTCCTTAAACTGAAACAAAAAAATACATTGAGGATATAAAATGAGTGCTCCTCTTGTTGCAGATAAGGATGATCTTACATGAGTGCTCTTGTTGTTGCAGATAAATATGATCTTACATGAGTGCTCCTCTTGTTGCAAATATAGATGATCTTACATGAGTGCTCCTCTTGTTGTTGCAGATAAAGATGATCTTACATGAGTGCAGCCGACCAAAAGTCCTCAAGATACCAATGCTTCACTCCATGTCTCGTTCGTTTGATTATTTATGTAGTGTGATAATGTAGTTAGCTCTTATGTCTATGTTTTGACCTGAGCCTAAATAAAAGTATTTGTCTGTCTGTCTGTCTTGTTGCAGATATAGATGATCTTACATGAGTGCTCCTCTTGTTGCAGATAAAGATGATCTTACATGAGTGCTCTTGTTGTTGCAGATAAATATGATCTTAAATGAGTGCTCCTCTTGTTGCAGATATAGATGATCTTACATGAGTGCTCCTCTTGTTGCAGATAAAGGTGATCTTACATGAGTGCTCCTCTTGTTGCAGATATAGAGGATCTTACATGAGTGCTTCTCTTGTTGCAGATAAAGGTGATCTTACATGAGTGCTCCTCTTGTTGCAGATAAAGATGATTTTACATGAGTGCTCCTCTTGTTGCAGATATAGAGGATCTTACATGAGTGCTTCTCTTGTTGCAGATAAAGATGATCTTACTTGAGTGCTCCTCTTGTTGCAGATAAAGATGATCTTACTTGAGTGCTCCTCTTGTTGCAGATATAGAGGATCTTACATGAGTGCTCATGTATTATTGAATTTATTAAATAGGTTGAGGAAAAGTGATAAAATGTGAGGTTTAAAAAGAAAGACTTGCCAACCATTTTATCTCTCTTTGCAAAGAGTTTAATAAATTCCATAACACAGCAGCACAAATGTTAAATTGCATTTATCATATGACATTTGATTTGAAATTCATTGAAAGTGTAACATTAATTGACTGAGCACCATATAAAGGTATTTAAACCTGATTTTAATTTTGTTAAGGTAGAAATCAAGGTTTTTTCCATTTCTCTGGCCAATCACATTTTAGAAACGCCCATCAAAATTTCAAAAGGCCCTTTCAAAATTGAAATTTATTACATATGTATTTGAAAATATGCAAGGATAACGATCACACATGAGTTTTATAGCAATGTCATTTGCTGGGTCCCTTTGGGAGATGTTTGAGCACTTGACTTTTAAACCTTGCGCCAAAACAGTTTCCTCAGGGCCTGGTAAATGTTAAATCACGACTGCAGCAGACGACAAATTTTTCGACATCTTTTCAATTTTCTAAAAAAATTAAGGTAAGATATTTCATGAGAATCGTCTGCCAGCAGACGAATCTCATGAAACATCATGCCTTATTGTTATTTTCTGAAAAGGCGGCAAAATTTGAAAAGTCGTCTGCTGCAAATTATAGGTGGTGCTTTAAGGGTTAATGAATGAAATCATGTTTGTTTATTTACATCCCAGGCATCAATTTCAGTCATGTTGGAACGATTTCTCCTGTATTCCTCGGTTTACCCGTATTAAGCAGCAGATAAAGTGTCTTGCTCTAGGGCACAACACAGCGACTCTGCCGGCTGTGACTCTCAAACTAGCAACCTTTTCATCCCCAGTCTAAAGCTCTAACAAAAACTTGTGATATCTATAACTACTGGTTCATTTTTTTGAAAGTGCATACTTGTTATCACAGCTAGACTTTAGAATCTGTCCGCCACTATTTGTCATGCTGATTGGTAGAATATGTTTGAGCATACAATACCATTCCGCAAAGTCCGCCACAATTCGAGAATCGAATCATGGCTCTAGTGTATGTAAGGAGCATTACACGTAGTACAATGTACCAAAAAGCTCCATTTTGTTAGCCGGAACTGGCGTACGGAAAATAAGTTCTGTAGCATGTGGGTGCAGCTCTATTAACATAGATTATTCTGATTATCCGAAAAACTTAATCAGCAGAATAAATGAAGTTTAAGTTTTTTCAATAAAATATCGCTATAGCGATATTTTATTGAAAAAACATAAAATTCATTTAAGCTGTTCGTTTTGCTGTAATCACACTTGTTATTGTGTTAACATGGTTTCTGTGACGTCAGCGTCACGTTATATAAGGTCAGTATCAGGTTATCACCCGTGTTATCAAAGTAGATCCTCGATGTACATCCGTGGTCTGTTTCCACGGAATTGGCCGAGGCAGTTCAGATTGCATACAATACATGAAAGTGACGCAAAATAATTAAACACCCATAATGATGGTTATGGTTCAGTTAGGGTAAGGGCTATGTCTAGTAGCCATAGGTTTAGATCAACAAAATTTTTGAGCGTAAAAATGTTAATGTTTTCTTACCTATCAGTTTTAACATATGTTTTAAGTGCTCAAAAGAACCGTCTCATTCAGACGGTTCTTTTGAGTACCCACAACATATGTTTTGGTTTAGAAATAAGAAAATTAATATTTAGGTATGCACTCTTAGCTAAAGTCCTGAGTAGCAACTATAACGTATCAAAATCCATTGTAGCTAGTGAAATTATTTCAAAATTGAAGTAGGGGTTTAGGGGGAGTTGTCATTTAAGTCAATTGTTAACGGACGGACAGATGACGACGAAGGACAAAGACGGATCACAAAAGCTTGTGTCACTATGTGACAGGTGAGCTAAAAACAGAAGAACAGTGGCTCAGTGTTAGAGTGCTCGACGGATTGCTTGTTCTAAACTCACTGGCGGCATTGCATTGTGTCCTTGAGCAATACACTTTATCCTCTGCTTAGTGCAGGTTCAACCGAGGAGGACCCGTATGGACATGACTGAAATATTGTTGACTAGGACGTAAAGAATCAAAAACAAAAAGAAACTTTTATTATTTTCCAGCCTGAACTGATTTTACTGTAATTACTGACTTACCACTTGAAATTTTGCTTGGTCTGAAACTTGGTTTTGGCCATGAATGTGAGTATTTTGTTGTGTCTTAACGATATGTATAGATTTTACTGGTAATTACTGACTTACCACTTGAAATTTTGCTTGGTCTGAAACTTGGTTTTGGCCATGAATGTGAGTATTTTGTTGTGTCTTAACGATATGCATAGATTTTACTGGTAATTACTGACTTACCACTTGAAATTTTGCTTGGTCTGAAACTTGGTTTTGGCCGTGTACAGGGGTATTTTGGTGCGTCTTAACGATATGTTCATAATTCCTGAAATAAAACATATTATTAACCCTTAATGCGCCAATCGCAACAAAAGTCGTCCGCTTTTCTCGTCTGCTGAAATGTTTAAGAAGCCTCTATGGCAAACAGTGTGGACCCAGATCAGCAGTCTGTTCTGGGTCCACACTGTTTGCTTCTATACATAATTCATCAGTAATGTTAGGCAATTATTTGCAGCAGACGACTTCAGCAGACGACATTTTCAGATGGATTTTTTTCTTGGCACTTTAAGGGTTAACATTAACAATTGGACAAATAGGCATAGTTAAACAGCATAAATTCAGATCAGCTTGCTTGCTGTTGCTGCAGTCTGATCAGAGTTTTGTAGTTTGCGGTTCATTCATTACATTTCAACTCTCTCCCCACTATCATCTGCAAATGCATAGATCCAGATAAGGAAATTTTTATGAGCGTAAAATTGTAATCATTTTCTTACCCATCAATTTAAACATGTGTTTTGGGTGCCCAAAAGAACTGTCTCAGTGAGACGGTTCTTTTGAGTACCCACAACATATGTTTTGGATGAGAAATGAAGAAATAGTGTTCCAGTACACACTCTCTTATCTGGGTCCTGAGATGACCTTTGAAAACAGCTTGGACCCAGATCAAGCCCAGCAGATTTTATATTTCCATTTTTGCATGTTTTATATTTCCATTTTTGCATGCAAGAACCCATTCCTGGCCCCGAGGTTATAAACTTTTTTCATGCTCAACTCAACTGAGCTCGAAATTTCACTTTCTCATAAAAACTAAAATACTGACAAAGAAAAAGTTTTTTGCTTCAAGTCTCTCAGATGTATTTATCATGCTAATAAATGTTAAAATGCCAAAAAATGTTGGCATTCTAACATTTATGAGCAGTATAAATTTCATGCTCAGCTGAGTTGAGCATGAAAAAAGTTTTATAACCTCGGGGCCTGGTACCCAGGTGTGACACATTCCATTTCTTTTCATTCAGTTTGAATGAAGAGAAATGGAATAAAATGGATAACCTGTGTAAAACAGCCACTATCAAAAAGGCTAAATTTGAAAAATTGATTTTCAAGACCAATTATTGCTTAGTGCAAGGGGAGCATTCTGCAATACTTCTAACCTGCATTTAGCTACCATTTGTCATTAAAACATTTGTTTTGTCTATTTTTAAGTGGCTGATTAGGACAAGTTTTAATGTATATCTCACCTCCGTTACCAAGGATGGCCATCCCTTCTTTTTGTAATGTTTGTATTGCTGTCAGAATTTGCCTCCCATTCCAACTTTTGGATCAAGAAGCTTCAAATAAAGTATGTATACAAAGATATTTTACTTCAGTGATTTACTTACAAATTTGAGCTAATGGCTCCTGTGACTGGCTGTTTCCCATATCAATGGGTCCAACTGCAAACTTATGAGTCCAGAACACTATTTTTCATGACAAGTCTGCAATACCATTGCATCCTGGGACTGGTTGAAAAAAACTTGCATCCCAGGGACAAAATTGTGAGAAAAAGATCCAGGATGCGCAGGTAACAAAATCACAATTACTTTCTTTTTGGTAAAATAAAAAATATTTCAACTTGTGTGTTTAAAACATCAGAATGTTCATGTCCACACAACAATCACGAGACACTAGGAGGACAAACTAAGATAAAAGCCCTGCAGGCATGCAACATACCCCGCCACAGGATATTTTCAATGCAAAGAAAATCATTTTGAAACTAGACCTTTTCATACAAAGTTTGAAAAAAATTGGTAAAGAAATGCCAAAGATAGAGAGTGAAAAACCAATTTATGATGTCAATCAAGGGCCACAACTCTGTACTTATTTGTCGAAATTTATCCATCTGCAATACCAAGACACTATTTTTCAATATCAACTCTTATACCCAGTTTGAGGAAAATCGGTAAAAAAATGCCAAAGATAGAGAGTGAAAACAAATTTCTAACGTCAATCAAGGGCTATAACTCTGTACTTATTTGTCAAAATTTACCAATCTGCAATCCCAGAACACTCCTTCACAATATCAACTCTCATACCAAGTTTGAAGAAAATCGGTAAAGGAATGCCAAAGATAGAGAGTGAAAAACAATTTCTAATGTCAATCAAGGGCTGTAACTCTGTACTTATTTACCAAAATTTACCCATCTGCAATCCCAGGACACTCCTTCCCAATATCAACTCTCATAGCAAGTTTGAAGAAAATTGATTAAAAAATGCTCCAAGCAGAGAGTGAAAACAATGCGCTGTCATACGGAGGTACTTACAGGACGGACCTTCTGAGGTTTCTAATGATAAGCGGTTATTGCAAATTGATGGGGTTAACCCCACAAGCTCATTTTAACCCCATAACACCATACTGTACTTACCCTAACCTAACCCTAATCTCACTAAACAAGGCTGTACAGATTGCGAACTTCATAATGCATCGTGGGCATGTACGGACAGAATGACGGACGGACGCTCGAACGCAATTTTTTGAGTGAAGGGTATAACATAATAACCCGCACTTTTTAAAGGCGGGGTATAAAAAGAGGGCCAAGTGGCCCTAAATCGCTCACCTGTTGTTTTTTTTAAAGCTTAAATATAGGTATCTGTTGAAAGCTGGCCATGTCCCTGTTGACACCTGGGGCGAGGCCAACTTTGGCCCCAGGGGCATAATTTGAACAGACTTGGTAGAGGTCCACTAGTTCATGCTATACAAACCAAATATCAAGGCTCTAGGCTTTATAGTTTCAGACAAGAAGATAGGTACAATAGGCAAAATGGCTATGACCCTTCCAGGCCATGCTTTTGATGGATCATATTGGTTTGAGCTATTTTGTAGAGGGCCACCCAGTGATCATTCCTACCCAATTACTTTCCATTCCATGTGCAGATCCAGAGGGGGGCACAAGGGGTCCAGACCCCCCCCCCCCCCCTGAAAAATCAAAACAAAATTAAGGATTTCTTAGCAATACTGGTCCGGATCCCCTGGAAATCCAAAAGCTACCAAGCCAAAATTTAATGCTGGGCCATCATCAGCACGCCAGCGAAAGGCCATTTAAATGGCCTTTCGCTGGTGGGCTGATGATAGCCTGCTGTATTCTCCCTCCCCTCATAAACTAAAAAAAAATATTGTCAAAGTTGGACTCTGACAAAACTTTCTGGATCCGCGCTTGTATTCTGACCTTAGGTTTCAGAAGAGAAAATGTTTAAAGTTTCACTGGCAGTTATGATTTTGACAGATCAAGTTTGTTTTAGCTATTGTTGTAGAGGGCAACCCAGTGATCATTTCTGTCAAATAAGACGCGACAGGCAATTTGCAACATTGTGTTATTTTGACAAGTGCACACTCAGACCAGCTTTTGCAGCCTCCCTTTAGGATTAGAAACTCCAAATTAAGTTCAGTCAGTAGCATAATATTCATTAAATATTCATGCATTCAGCAAAGGCTCTGATCAGACTGCGCATATGCGCAGGCTGATCTGAGGCTTTGCTGGTTGCACATACCACATTGTTGGAAATCTCATGTCACTGCTCAAATTATTTTAGATTCTGACCACTGGCTCCACAGGAATAATTCTGAAAGAGGCCCTGTGGTAAAAGGCCCCTAATTTTTCTGAAAGGTCCCTTCTGCTTGAAAGCATGGGCCATTTCATTTGGTAAGTGTATAGGGAAGTGCTGCCATTTGAGTACTTTTCTATGAAATTCCCTCAAAAAGGCCCATCATGTCTGTGATCCAGAATTATCACTGCAGTCCAGCAGAGAAGATTTTTAAAGTTTTGTTACCTGTCACAGGTTTAGATAAACAAAAATTTTCAGCGTAAAATTGTAAATATTTTCTTACCCATCAATTTAAACATATGTTTTCGGTGCTCAAAAAAAACGTCTCATTGAGACTGTTCTTTTGAGTAGCCACAACATATGATTTGGTTGAGATGTAAGAAAAATAAATTTTCGTTAGGCACTCTTAACTAAAGTCCTGCTAGGATAAGTTAGACTCGAATTAGCTTCAATCTCCAGTCTAACACTCTACAGGGTTCATACAGGCAAGACTGTGTAAAATTCAAGGAATTCTCAAGGACTTCTCAAAGACTTTCCTACTGTTTTCAAGGACTGAAAATTTAAGAAAAATACTGACTTACACGCTAAAATTCTACTTCTGAAATGCTAGAGTCCATATATTAGTTTAAGATAATCAGTATAAAATTGTGGTGCCTTTATTTGGTGTTCAAAGCATATGCTGCACCAAATAAAGGCAACACAACACCGGGCCGCGTAGCACAGTCGGTAACGTGTCTGGCTACAGATGCGTATCTGACTGCAGATCCAGGGGTCGCGAGTTCGATCCTGGCTCGGTACCATACTTTCGTGGAGATTGATCATGAAATAATTTCTACGGTCGTTCTCCTCCCTTCCGCTGATTTATTCAAGAAAGGTTGTTGTCAGTTACAAGCGAAAGTATGTGCACAAATTACTGGTTAACCGCTTGCTCAAGCCTGCCCAGGAAAAAGTGTGGTTAAGTGAACTGACCGCCCCGCAATGACCATAGCTGTTGACATGGGACGTAAAGCAACAAAAACAAAGCACCACAATTTCATACTGATTCAGGTCTCCAAAAACAGTGTTGAATCCTCCTGCAAATGTTAAATTTAAGGAATTTTTAAGGTCTTTGAGTGTTTTTCAAGTACTTTTCAAGGCAAATTTTATTTTCAAGGACTTTTCAATACAGTCCTGAAAATTCAAGTACTTTTCAAGCCTGTGCGAACTCTGCTCTACCAACTGAGCCACTGCGCTCTGAAAATCTGCAGCATTTGTATTGGTCAAGAATATTGAAAATCCATGTATGATTTCTGACTGTTATCAGGAGGTCTCTCATGTACAACTTGTAGTCAATGACTGAAAGAGAGATAAAAAGTAAAGGGAGACAACTTTAATCTGGTGAGACCTCAGCATTCTCACCAGGACTTTAGTTAAGAGTGTGTTACGAAAATTTAATTTTCTTATTTCTCAACCAAAACATATGTTGTGGGTACTCAAAAGAAACAGTCTCAATGAGACCGTTGTTTTGATCACCCAAAACATTTGTTAAAACTGATGGGTAAGAAGATATTTACATCTTTACACTGAAATGTTTGGTTTATCAAAACCTGTGCCTCACTTACGCCTTCATAATTTTCAAGGCCATCACTTCCTTCCTTAAGGAATCTAATTCATCTTCTTGCTTTTTCTTCTGTTGAATCAGGAACTGAATGTAGTCAATGGCTGAAAGAGAATTTTAACAATTAAGGGAGACAACTCTAATCTGGGGAGGCCTCACTTACACTCACTTATGGCTGAAAGAGAAATGAGCCACGACATGTGATTTCCAACAATGTGGCATTTTGACAAGTGAAGACTCAGATGAGCCTGTGCAGCCTTCTATTAAGCTTAGAACCTCCAAATGGTGTTCTGTCAGTAGTTAAACAGTCAAAGTATATTCAAACGACTAGCAAAGGCTCTAATCAGACTGTGCGTATGCCCAGGCTGATCTGAGGCTTTGCTGGTCCCACATACCACATTGTTGGAAATCTCATGTCACTGCTCAAATAACAATTGAAGGAGACAACTGCAAGAAATGGGCAAAATATGAAAGAGAAAAAAGATATAAGATACAACTACACAGAAAGAGAAAGTTGGTTTCTTTGGGATCCAGTATGTTCCTGTGATGCAGTACTCTAGGATCAAGAATTGTTACTATCCGATAGAGTGAGTCCATGTGACTCAGTACTCTGAGATCCAAAAAACCACAGGGACTCAGTACTCTGTGATAGAGAGAGAGTCTCTGAGACTCAAGGAACCAGTAAGCCACCTTTGACTGATTTCTCTCAGATTTGGTGAATCTCTGTGACTCAGTACACTAGGGTCCAGTGAGCCACCTTTGACTGGTTTCTCTCAGATTTGGTGAATCTCTGTGACTCAGTACACTGGGTCCAGTGAGCCACCTTTGACTGGTTTCTCTCAGATTTGGTGAATCTCTGTGACTCAGTACACTGGGTCCAGTGAGCCACCTTTGACTGGTTTCTCTCAGATTTGGTGAATCTCTGTGACTCAGTACACTGGGTCCAGTGAGCCACCTTTGACTGGTTTCTCTCAGATTTGGTGAATCTCTGTGACTCAGTACACTTGTCTCCAGTGATCCACCTTTGACTGGTTTCTCTCAGATTTGGTGAATCTCTGTGACTCAGTACACTTGTCTCCAGTGAGCCACCTTTGACTGGTTTCTCTCAGATTTGGTGAATCTCTGTGACTCAGTACACTGGGTCCAGTGAGCCACCTTTGACTGGTTTCTCTCAGATTTGGTGAATCTCTGTGACTCAGTACACTGGGTCCAGTGAGCCACCTTTGACTGGTTTCTCTCAGATTTGGTGAATCTCTGTGACTCAGTACACTGGGTCCAGTGAGCCACCTTTGACTGGTTTCTCTCAGATTTGGTGAATCTCTGTGACTCAGTACACTGGGTCCAGTGAGCCACCTTTGACTGGTTTCTCTCAGATTTGGTGAATCTCTGTGACTCAGTACACTTGTCTCCAGTGAGCCACCTTTGACTGGTTTCTCTCAGATTTGGAGAATCTCTGTGACTCAGTACACTAAGATCAAGTGAGACACATTTGATTGGTTTCTCTCAGATTGGTGAATCTCTGTGACTCAGTAAACACCGGTCCAATGAGCCACTTTTGACTGGTTTCTCTCAGATTTGGCGAATCTCTGAGACTCAGTACACTAGGATCAAGTGAGCCATCTTAGACTGGTTTCTCTCAAATTTGGTATATCTCTGTGACTCAGCACACTAGGATCAAGTGATCCCCTTGGACTGGTTTCTCTCAGATTGGGTGAATCTCTGTGACTCAGTACACTATGATCCAGTGAGCCACCTTAGACTGGTTTCTCTCAGATTTGGTGAATCTCTGTGACTCAGTACACTGGATCCAGTGATCCACCTTTGACTGGTTTCTCTCAGATTTGGTGAATCTCTGTGACTCAGTACACTGGATCCAGTGATCCACCTTTGATTGGTTTCTCTCAGATTTGGTGAATCTCTGTGACTCAGCACACTAGGATCCATTGAGCCACCTTAACCTGGTTTCTCTCAGATTTGGTGAATCTCAGTGACTCAGTACAGTTGGATCCAGTGAGCCATCTTTAATGGTTTCTATCAGATTTGGTGAATCTCTGTGACTCAGTACACTGGATCCAGTGATCCACCTTTGACTGGTTTCTCTCAGATTTGGTGAATCTCTGTAACTCCGTACACTTGTCTCCAGTGATCCACCTTTGACATATTAATCATAGATCTAGAAATATCTCTGACTCAGTACACTAGGGTCCAGTGAGCCACCTTGGGTTCAAGGTCGCATGAAATGTAGCATCATGTGACCTATATATTCGCAAAGTATGAGTTTGCTACTTTGAACGGGTTAGTAATATGCATTTACAAGAAAAAAAACAGTATCAAACCTTTGAACAGGGTCTTGGTCATGTGATGCCCAGTCACCACTTATTCATTTGAACCATGCACCTACAAAGTTTGGAGTGGCTACGTCCAACAATTTAGGAGATACATTTTTAAGAAAATACATTATTTGACCTTTGATCATGACTTGGGGTCAGGGTCACACACCTTGGGGTCAAGGTCACACAAAACATGCCCAGTACTCACTTATTCATGTGAACTATGCACCTGCAAAGATTAAAGTTTCTATGTCCAATGGTTTAGCAAAAGCATGCACTAACAAGAAAATACATTATTTGACCTTTGATCTGGACCTGGGGTCAAGCCGTCAAGGTCACATAAAACATAACACAGTACCCCCTTCATCACTGAACATGCAATGTTTGAAATTGCTATTGCCAACGGTTTAGGAGCAGATTCAATTACAAGAAGCAGGACAGAAAGGCACACTTTCTAAAAATGGACTGACTTTGATATGAAATTAATATACCTTTTTTTTGTAAAAAAAACAAAAACACAAGTACAACAAGGATACCTACATCTCTGTAAGACAGTGGCTTTGCTCAATTTAGTTGCTCCAATGCTATCATTCTGGGAACATGTAGGAACAATGCTCTGTAGTTCATCGTAGCCTTTCTACAAAAGAATCAGTTTCCAATTTATATAATGCGCGGATCCAGAAAATTTTGTCTGAGGGGGTCCAATTTTGACGGTTTTATAGCACTATAAGCAGGCCATCATCTGCCGGCCAGTGAAACGCCATTTAAATGGAGTTTCGCTGGCGTGCTGATGATGGCCAAACATTGAATGCTGGCTCAATAGCTTAATAATTTTTTAGGGGATATTTGGACCAGAATTGCTAAGAAGCCCTATGTTTTTGTGATTTTCCAGGGGGGGTCTGGAACCCCTGTCCCCACCCCCTTTAGATCCACACATGTATATGATCCAGATGAAGGGTTAGTGAACCTGAAACACTTAGATCAAAAAGTAAATTTTGAAATACTGTTCTTGATTGTTTGTTTCATCCTTCATCCCCTGCCAGTAATAATTTCCAATAAAATTATTTAGAACCACAGGTTTTGATAAACAAGACCAAACTCTGCTCTGGACCTGCGTCCCAGGTGCACATCGTCAATGTGTTTACAGTCGATCTGAAAAGTTAAAAAAAAAATAAAAAGGAATGAAACCAGATCCAAATTTCACAATGTAATCTACAGTACGCATTTCAGATGGACAAGATGTCAAAGTTTAACACCCGTCAAAAATGAGAAAAAAATTATGAAACATGCACAATATAGGAGGTGCACATCTTCAATATGTGAACAATCATAAGGCAAAGTACCCACAACATACGTTTTTGTTGAGAATAAGAAAGTTAGTTATGTTTCAGACTCATAAATAAAGGCCTGTATCTGCATGCTGTGTCATTTTTCACATTATTTTGGTCAGCGTTTTTTTTGTAAAAATATAGTCTTTCCAAAAAAAAAAAATCTTAAATGAATACCATCAGGGTGCTAAGCAGGTTGGATTGAGATCAGAAGGACAATTTATAGGGCCTGATCTTTGTTGGTTTGTTTTGTTGCTTTACGTCCCATGTCAACAGCTATGGCCATGGCAGGACTGTCAGTTCACCTAACCACACTTTTTCCTGGGCAAGCTTGAACAAGCGGTTAACCAGTAATTCATGCACATACTTTTGCTTGTAACTGACAACAACCCTTCTTGAATGATTCAGCGGAAGGGAGGAGAATGACCGTAGAAACAATTTCATGATCAATCTCCGTGAAAGGTTGGGACCGGGCTGGGATGAAAATAGCCACCCCTGGATCTGCAGTCAGACACGCATCTGTAGCCAGACACGTTACCGACTACTCTACGTGGCCCGGTATAGGGCCTGATCCGTTTCCAAACCGGTCATACAAGTTATCAGCAGATGACAAGTCACCACTAGGGGGAAAGAATTAAATCATCTTAACCCTTAAAGCACCAAGAAAAAATGCATCTGAAAATGTCCTCTGCTGAAGTGGTCTGCTGCAAATAATTGCCTAACATTACTGACGAATTAAGTATTTGATTTGATTCTTAATGTCCCATTAACAATCTTTCAGTTATAAAGGGACGGGTCTTCCTGGGTTGAACCAGTACTAAGCTAGGATTAATGTGTCTTGCTCAAGGACACAAAGCAGTGACGCCGGTGAGGCTCAAACCCGCGGCCCCTCGGTCTTGAGTCAAGCACTCTACCACTGAGCCACTGCGCTCCTACAAATTAAGTATAAAAACAGCATGGACCCAGAACAGACTGCTCCTATAGACTGCTCCTGATCTGGGTCCACACTGTTTGCCATAGAGGCTATAGGAGCAGTCTGATCTGGGTCCACACTGTTTGCCATAGAGGCTTCTTAAACATTTCAGCAGACGACTTTTGTTGCAATCGGCGCATTAAGGGTTAAAAGCACTATTTATACTTATCTTGTCAGTATTTTTGTTCACGAAAATATCCTCTGCTTATTACAACTAAGTTGCATATATTCAAATGCATGCCAGAATTCTTTTACGCTGAAATCAATCATTATCAAATCCTGGTGAAACTGTCCCAAAATTGCAGCCTGATCTGGGTCCATATTGTTTGCAATATACAGAGAGACCACCTTAATTATTAAAGCAGATGAGGAGCAGAAGACAAATTTGCAATGAATGGTGTATATAGAGTTAATGCAGGGGTTTTCCTACTACATGTATTCTGAAATCAGGACCAGGGGCCTGTCGAATTTGGGAAAGAGCATTTGGACAATCAAAATTGGGAAGAATTGAGTCTGGACCGCCAAAAATAGATTGAAATTAGCAGTATAAAGCTGTAGCATATTTATGCATTGATTGCCCTTCATAACTCATGAAGATTTGCATAAAAATGTGAATGAAAACATGGTTTCATTCACATTTTTATGCAAATTTCATGAATCTGTAAATTTGCTATTTTTGTTCAGATTTTCATGAAATTTACACCAAAATGTAGAACTAAATTGGGAATGATATACACCATTTTGGGAAACTTTTGCTCATTTTTGAATTGTGAAGGGGCTGATATTCGGCCCCAAATGAGGCCTAGGAAATTCGCTGTAATGTTAATCTTTAACTCATAGTCCACTGGGCAATTTTTCATGTTTGTTTTTGTTCTCTACAGATTTAACTTTTTCACAAATATTCTTTCAGGAACACTATCAGAGTGTCAAACAGTTTTGATCCAGATAAGGCCGAACATTTTGTTGGGCCTGATCTGGGTCCAAACTGTTGGCAAAATTCATCAGCAACCCACACCCAAAACAAAGAGTAAACCCTTGTAATGCTGAATCCTGTAAATTCGGAAATTTTCGCAAGGGTTTTATTTTCGCGAAACTTCGCATATGAGAAGCTTCGTGAAAATAAAACACTCGCGATATGGCGAGATCACTCTGTTGTTTACTGATATATGTAAATCATGCCCTGGTCGCGGATTTTGAATGTCGCAAACATGTCTTTTAATGCTAATTCTCGTGAAAATTTCCGAATTTACATTATCTTTATATTCTACACTACTGTCCAATTTCATCCTGTTCACCTGTAGCATTCTAAGTATTATAAGACTTTTCCCTTACTGTAAAGGCGGCACCTCATGAATGCGTAATTCGGACTGGTCAACCTTAGACATAGGTAAAAGCTGAAAATGAGGTGTGGTTTTATTCAAAAGAAACTGTATCATCTTGCGCCATTACCTCGGTATAGACGCAAAACACATTATTTAGTCCTTAAAACAGCAGCAAAATAAGTGCACTTGAAAATGTCTATTTAACATAAGCATAGAGGCAAACAGTGTGGACCCAGATCATTCTGCTCATACAGGAGCAGTCTGATCTGGGTCCACACTATTTGTCTATTAGGCTTAAAATACTTTAGTGGACGACAAAAAACATACATTTTGTGATTACGAGCTCTAAGGGTTAATAAATATGAGTTCAGTGTGTATACTGTTAGGATTTTCATGAAATGCACGCACGTTTGCGCGGACCAAACAACTTATTTATTCTCAACCAAATTATAAATAGAACCTGATTTCCCTTGTTCAGCAGATGAAATAGCCAAACCACGCCCAGATATGAATATTAAAGTTGCCGCCTTTACAGTAAGCAAAAAGTCTATTAATATAAGCTTGTATTTACAAGTAGAGTGAGGAACAGTGTGGATCCTGGTCAAATGACTTCATCAAGGGCCAGCCCATTTGCAAATAAAGATAAATTCGGGTTCTGCAAGACCAGAGTTAAACATCTTTTGTTTTTGTGACTTGATGCTTTACATACCAGTCAAGTAGTTTTCAGTGATATTGGGACAATTTCCCGTCTTCCTGGGTCGAAACCAATACTAAGTAGAGGATAAAAAGTCTTGCTGTGCCTCCAGTGGATGTGGACCCAAGGGACTTTGATCTCAAAAAGTCTTGTTTTGCCTCCAGAGAGTGTGGACCCAAGCAGTGATTTTATTGCCTTTTTGGGAAAACAACCTCTACCACTAAGCCACCAACACTCTACTACTGAGCTACTGAGCTCCTTGGGTTAGATATCTGATAAAATTGATCTTGGACAGATTTTGTTTTGTTTGTTTGATTTGATTCTTTAAGTCCCATCAACAATCTTTCAGTTAAACAAGGACAGGTCTTCCTGGGTTGAACCAGTACTAAGCTAGGATAAATGTGTCTTGCTCAAGGACCACAAAACATTGACACCGTGAGGTCTCGAGTCAAGCACTCTACCACTGAGCCACTGCGCTCCCAGACAGATTTGTGAAAGCACCTTTATGGCATCCCGTCTCTTCTGTTCGGCAGCTGTGTGGGCCTCCCGCCGCCGGTCCTTGTAGCTCATGGTGGCTCTACTGCTATCGCTGTCCTCATCATCTGAAATTATAAGGCAAAAACATGCAGGCATGTTCCTGAGACATTTTATAGAGTATCAGGGGACAAAATTGTTTCAATATTTCAATTGTCCTGCAGGATGAAAGACTTACAATTTTCACTCGTCCTGCTAACACATATACTTGTCCTTTAAAAGTGTATGCAATAAAAAACATAAGGGAATAATATGTAATATGACTTGAATTGACTTCCTCAAGTAATTCTTCCCAAAGCGATCATCCTACAGGATGAGTGCTTCTGTAGACGAGTGCTTTAAATTTGGAAGAATTACTCATCCTTTCTAGATTTCACTCGTAATTACGAGCGGACGAGTGGAATTTTTGTACCATGAGTATGCCTTCTTGTGTGGGTCCGGGGGCATGTCCCTAGTATTGCTCCTAGGTCAGAAGTTTTGAGGGCCATGTTTGGTCCCCTTTAGCATTCTCTGTGGGCCATTTGAAATGTTTTGAGGGCCATATATTACCATCAGTGAAACACAACCCTATACGCTTTTTTTTACAAAAGCTGAACTTGTCCAAATAATATGTCCCCAAATCTAAGCTAGAAGAAAAACAGTTGTCATGCATTTTTTCAGCTCTCCTTTGAACCAATATTTACTGTTTTGTGGATTTCTTTTTTCAAAAAGTGCTGTTTTTATATGGGCTGATGAGGCGGAGGACCCCGGTACAGACCCTGCATTGCTGGATCTACCAAAGACAAACTGTGTGCCCTAGCTATTTCCCTACAATTTACCTGAGTTATGGGCTGATGAGGCGGAGGACCCCGGTACAGACCCTGCATTGCTGGATCTACCAAAGACAAACTGTGTGCCAGCTGTTGGGCTTGTATCAATCTTCTTCAGCTCATTGTCCAAGTCTGCAAGGAAAACATTAACAAAATGTTTATATTCATACAGATCCAAAAACAGGGGATTTTCTGCCCATCTCTAGGGGCCGAACTTGGGCCTCATTTCCAATCAAAAATAGCCACCTTTTTTTTTTCCCAATACCATATTTTTTTTTTTTTTTTTTTTTTTTTTTAAGAGACCACTACTACTTATGTGAAACAATGACCCATAGCAGAATGATACTTAAACTTTTGCGCTTAAGTGGTATGCTTGACATAATACAATCTAAAATAACTTGATTTTAAGGATATATTTTGCTATCCTTCTTATGTTCTATGTCATTAATTTCTCCCAATTTTGATGTTAAGTCGATCATTTTTTCCCAATTTTGACAAGGGGCCTTTTCCCAAAATTGCTGGAAAAAGCCCTGTCAAAAGAACCGTCTCAATGAGACGGTTCTTTTGAGCACCCAAAACATATGTTGAAATTGATGGGTAAGAAAATATATACAATTTTACGCTGAAATTTTTTGTTTATCTAAACCTGTGTATTCAAACAGATCTAAAATATAGGATAAGAAGTCTCCATTGGTTTAGATAAACAAAAATTGTCAGCGTAAAATTGAAAATATTTTCTTACCCATAATTTTTAGCATATATTTTAGGTGCTCAAAAAGAACCATCTCATTCATGCGTGGTTCCAGGAATTTTCATCAGGGGGGGTGGGGTCCAGGTAAGTCTGACAAAAAAAGCTCTGACAACCTCTTTTTTTAGTCCTCAGCTTATTTTACAGAAGTCAAATGGTCAATTTCAAAGAAATCTATCATTTTTCAAGGTTCCAGAGGGGGTCTAACATTTTCCAGGGGGGGGGTCCAACTTTTTCCAGGGGGGGGGGGGGGGGGGGGGTCCAATTGCTTATTCCCTATTGAAACCCATATAACTTGTGATTTTCCAGGGGGGGGTTTGGACCCCCTGTCCCCCCCTCTGGATCCACACTTGTCATTGAGACGGTTCTTTTAAGTACCCACAACATATGTTTTGGTTGAAAAATAAAAAAAATATTTTTCTGGTACGCACTCTTAACTAAAGCCCTGAGTCTCGGGGACAAACAGGAAGCACAGTGGCACAGTGGTAGAGTGCTTGTCTCAACAATGGCGCTGCCAGAACACTGAAAGAGTTACCCATATCAAAGGGGGACTACTGGATCAAGCATAGATTCTCTTCAATCGCGCCCCTTTTCAAAATGGGATCTTCTCTTTATGAGCAGTTCCTTATAGTATGGAGAATCATTTTTATCATATTAAGTGACATCCCTTGATTGTTACTATTTTTATTACGCACGTGCATACCTAACCTGTGTAATGGGTGCTATGCCAATGCTCAAGATCCAGGTATTTTTTCGGTTGTAAATATTTTCGCACATAAAAGAGCTCCGTTGGTTAATAATATCCGCTCCTTTAGGTGTGACTAGAAATGCTAATGAGCAAGATTGGACCCAGTATCTATTGGGCTGTCTGGACCATAGCTGAAGTAACTGAATGTTAAAATTGTCACCTCAGACAAACAAACAAAAACCAAAGGAAGTGGTATGTATCTGAATCTGAAGCCGGGACTTGACAATCCGCTTGAGCTCCGCAGCGTTGGGTAATTTAGCTGAGATTTTACCATCTGCTTGTCCCCGCAGTGCGGGGCTTCTAGCAGGGATTTACTGGGGAAAATATCAAAGTCCCTGCTAAGTGCTATTCCCTGGAGGTGGTAGGCTGTGGTTACAAATGACTACTGCATAAGGCGTTAACCAGTACTTTGTGCACATACTTTCGCTTGTAACTGACAACAACCTTTCTTGAATCAGCAGAAGGGAGGAGAATGACCAGTGAAATTATTTGATGAATAACTCCAGGAATGTTTGGGAATGGGCTGGGGTCAAATCAAACCCTGGATTTGCAGTCAGATACGTTACCAAAACAACCTTCTGTTTGGCAGTATATTATAAGTACAGTTGTATCTGGGTAAACACTAATTTTGAGTGCAGAATTGTGAATATTTTTCATTATTAATTTTACATATGAGCCGTGGCATGTGATTTCCAACAATGTGGCATTTTGACAAGTGTAAACTCAGACGAGCCTACGCAGCCTCCCTATAAGCTTAGAAACTCCAAACTATGTTCGGTCAGTAGCTTAACAGTCATAGAATATTCAAGTGATTAGCAAAGGCTCTGATCAGACTGCGCGCATGCGCAGGCTGATCTGAGGCTTTGCTGGCCGCACATACCACGTTGTTGGAAATCTCATGTCACGGCTCATATGTTTGGGTGCTCAAAAGAACAGTCTAATTGAGAATGTTCTTTTGAGCACACACAAGGCAACATACAAGTCTCCTTCAAGACAACATACGTTTGTTGTGGATTCAGAAAAAATAATTACGGTAAATTTTCTAAAATTACGAACACTAAAAAATAATCATTTTTTTCTGCTGTTCGTAATTTTAGAAATTACGTTTTAGAAAAAGTGCTAGTGTTCGTAATTTTAGAATGTGGTCTTTAGCATGAGCAAAAACGGTATATATGCATGTCAAAAGTGGTAGAAACGTGTTGAAAACACGGGGATACGATTCTGCGCTACCTACTCAATTTTCTTTTCAACCGCCGCTAAATTCTTGCGGACTGAGTCAGTAAACTGTCCAGCGCGTGCGGTAATTACCAAGCACGTGCATTTTATGTCACTCAATTTACTTACAAGTCGTAAAAGTCCACTTATTTAACCTCAGACTACCGATGGAATCGCCACACTTTCGTTCTTCCTTCAGCAAATCAAAACGCTTTCGCTTGCTCCCCGTCTGCGCAAGTAATACAGTCACTCAAGGACATCTCGTCGATCAGAATTTTTTGCAAAGATATACACGAAACTTTGAAATACGTAGACGAGTTCCCAGAGATAAAAAAAATGACGAAATTCAAAAAGAACACACATCTCTCTCTCTCTCTCTACTTGTCGATCTGTCGATGCACTTTGATTTTCCTGGAAGGCTGTGCTTGTACCAGTCTCTCTCTCTCTTTCTCTCTCTATTTATATTTGCAAAAACGGTTTGGATCAAGATCAGACCCGAATGGAATTCAGGAAAGAATGTTTCGTCAATTTAAACATTTGGCCATGCAATAGAAAGCATGCAAAGCAACAATACTGTCGTCGTGCAAAAGCCGATGGGCACGAGAAGCATCTCCAAGTATCATTTTCAGCACCGATACATGATATTTTTCGAGATTACAAGAGATTCGTATGCAAGCGCTAGTCTCTCTCTCTCTCTCTCTCTCTCTCTCTCTCTCTCTCTCTCTCTCTCTCTCTCTCTCTCTCTCTTAGTTTGCGAAAGTTTGCAAATAGTTTAGATCCAGAAGATCACCGACGTCTTGCCAAATCAAACCAGGGGTAAACAGGATACCAATAATCAATCATGTAAGCGAACGTCCGACTCTGCGTCCAATGCCTCGGAAGAATGTAATTGAGTCGTGACATGAGATTTCCAACAATCAGCAAAGCCTCAGATCAGCCTGCGCATATGCACAGTCTGATCAGAGCCTTTGCTAGTCGCTTGAATATTCTCTGAGTGTTAAGCTACTGACTGAACATCGTTTGGAGTCTGTAAGCTGAAAAAGAGGCTGCACAAGCTCGTCTGAATCTACACTCGTCAAAATGCCACATTGTGTCGCGGCTCAATGTATGATATATTGGCTTCGAGCCAATGCGTACGATTCGCTGGGTATCTCAAAGAAAAGGAAAACTTCAGACAAGTACCACAAATCTAGTTTTTCATGCATGCAGTGCGCAGTTTCATGCTCGAGTTCATTGAAATTGTTTTTTTTTTTTCATGCAAACCCATGAAAAGGAGACACAGCTAGGCAATTATGTTTTGTGTGCTAAGTCCGCTTTCGTGTGTCAAAGCCACCGCGTGCTACCCGAGTCTTAAAACAACAACAACACGTGGTCTGATATTCGGCTTCTTTGATCTCAAACACATGTCCGTGAACCATTACCCTGTCCCTTTGTCTGCGGCTGATACTATTAGCAGTGCCGAACCAGCCCCCCCCCAAGAGTCTGTGACAAACTATTTTTAGCAGACAGTTTGGGCCCAGGTCTGGCCCGACAAAATGTTTAATGTTTTGTTCTATAAACAAAGGTGCTGATAAGACTGTGCGGTGCGCAGGCTGATCTTTACATGTAACATAGTCGGGGTACATACATCTACAGACGTGTGGTAAATAAAGCGATTTCCGAGATGTCCGACTTTCACAGCCTTCCGGATGTGTATCGCAGGCGATTTTCCGCGGATGCGCAGGCTCGTCTGAGCCTTCGCTGCTCGCATAGTTGGCTTATTTCATGAAATTAAATATTTTAATATTAAATTCATCAAGATGCAGAATCGTGCTACAATCATTTTATTTCTTGGTACATGTATGTGCGTCTGTGCGTACCGGTAATGCACTCCTCGGACCCAATAAACTGGGTCCGAGTGCACTCGTAGGATCCTCCATGTGCAGTTTCATGAGAACAAACAGACACGCCTCGATCGGCTCAACAGTTTGTTAAAATGTTCCATTTTGAGGATTTTGATGTTTTTGAATGATAGGAATAGCCATTATTACACGTACTTAGAAAACCGCTGACAAGTATTTTAAAGTCAACGTACGTAGATGTCTAGAATTTTTATTTGGCTAGAGTCTGCATCCACTTTAAACTTTGTTAATGAGCGAGACCCTGACGAGATTGTGCAAACACACATGCTCTCCTCACATCTGTCATAAGTACCAAGCTCATATGGGGCTCCGCGCAAGTTGATTTCATGCTCGGGTCCGAGCTATGTTCAAGAAAAAAGCACACGCATAGAATTGGAATGATAGAAGTGCCTTCCGTGTCGCACGCGGCTTGGATATATTGCCGAACTGGGAAATCCTTTAAAATGCTTAAAAGGGAGGGGAGGGTAGGGGGTGTCAGTCGGATAACCTGAGAATCACACATCTTTAAGCCTTAAGTTAACGGACTATCTCTCTCACTATGCGTGTGTCAACGTGCATAATTCACGTACAATTAGCTAAATCGCGGTCTTTGGTCAGTAATAAATAATGATCTCAGCCATTTGGGTGGATACATATACTCAATAGGGTAAGTCAAAGCAGTTTCGGAATCGTTGCAGAAATGTGTCCGTGCATCAAGTTCGTCAATGCTGGTGACCTTGAATAATGTATAACGTAGAACGTCACGTGCCAGATTACCCATCTAAGAAGAATGGAACATTCCAAATGTCGCTACCGCTCACGTGCTGTACGTTAGAAGTATACCGAACACAGATGGGACAAACAGATAAACGGACATCGATTTTCCGCCGAAAATGACGTGTGTTCGTAATTTTGGAAATTCACTTTTCCGAAAAATGGCAGTGTTCGATTTTTTAGGATGTTTTAAAAAATATTTTCGGCGATAATTTTAGGTGTTTGTAATTTTAGAGTGTTCGAAATTTTAGAACATTTACCGTAAACCTTTACCTTAAAGAGATGCCTTTGATGCTTTTGCAAATAGAGTAGACCCAGATCAGGCAGAGCTGCCTGATCAGGGTCTTCACTGTTTGTTAATTGAAAATGATTAGATATGTTCCTACACTAGTGTACCTGGCAAGTAAATGTAATTACTTTGTTCAATACCCTTGAAAGTTAATTAATAAAATTATAAATAGTGGGTGGAGCTTAGCATGCATATTCATAGAGTAAATAATTAAGCAACGGGGCTTCAGATTTTTTTCAAGCGTGGTGGGCAGAAGTGACCCATGAAGCAAACAATGGTGGGTCATTTTCTGAAATGATGGGCCCAACCATATCAAACTAACCACAGTTGACATTTGGGATGTATACTTTACCTACACACTGACACAGACACTTGTATGCATATATGTATATTGACTGCTGTTTATACAGTAAAACCTGTCTTAAGGGGCCACTCAAAAAAGACAACCAATTATCGCTTAATGCAGATCAAAAGTATTGCAGAATGCTCCAAGGGGAGCATTCTGCAATACTTTAGATCTTCATTAAGCTACCATTTTTTATCAAGATCTTTGCTTTGTCTTACTTTGAATGGCTGCTTAAGACATGTTTTACTGTATTGACTACCTACATGAACTTTCTGTTTTGTGGAGTTCGTAGATTTGCTGTACGGTGAATATTTTTATTAAAGTGAGATTTTTTGACAACTAAACAGGATGGGTCCACTGGGCCCAATGCCTTGGAAAGTGATGGGCCGTATTTTTAAAACATGGAACAATGACCCGGGCCCGCCATAAATCTGAAGGCCTAAGCAACCTGCTTTTTGAAAATTTTCAAAACAATACTTACAGTTTCTGTCGAATCCAGATTCCCCAAAGGATTTATTGGCCATTACCCTAGAAAAAAGTCAATAAAATTGTTGGTTAATATCTTATACAAATGAAATTCCAAATTAACCCTCTACTAAACAATAAAGCGCCATCTATCATTTGCAGCAGACAACAATGTCAAATTTTGCTACTTTTTCGAAAATAACAAATAAGGCATGTTATTTCATGAGAATTGTCTGCTGGACTCTCATGTAATATCATACCTTATTTTTGTTGAAAATTGGGAAAGATGTCCCAAAGTGTGTCGTCTGCTGCAGTTGTGATTGGCGCTTTAAGGGTTAACCCTCTACTAACCAATAAAGCGCCACCTATCATTTGCAGCATACAACAATGTCAAATTTTGCTACTTTTCGAAAATAACAAATATGTCATGATATTTCATGAGAATCGTCTGCTGGCAGACGATTCTCATGAAATATCATATCTTTTTTTTCCGAAAATTAAGAAAGATGTCACAAAATTTGTCATCTGCTGCAGTCGTGATTGGCCCTTAAAGAGCTAATAAAAACGCCTTTTATGTTTATGTTTATGTTTTCTTGCTTTACGTCCCAAGTCAACAGCTATGGTCATTGCGGGACGGTCAGTTCACTTAACCACACTTTTTCCTGGGCAGGCTTGAACAAGCGGTTAACCAGTAGTTTGTGCACATACTTTCGCTTGTAACTGACAACAACCCTTCTTGAATGAATCAGCGGAAGGGAGGAGAATGACCGTAGAAATTATTTCATGATCAATCTCCACGAAAGTATGGGACCGGGCCGGGATCGAACTCGCGACCCCTGAATCTGCAGTCAGACACGCATCTGTAGCCAGACACGTTACCGACTGCGCTACGCGGCCCGGTGAAAAAAAAAAACAAAAAAAAACGCCTTTTAATGCTCTTGAAAACATAGCAGTTCCAGCTTAGGATCTACTCTATTTGCTTATGGATATATGATATATATGATCCAACACAAGTGGACCGGACATAAATTTCTTTATTCTATGTGGCAATAGAAAAGATTATTTTTCAATTGTTCATAGTGGGTGGAGCATAGCATGAATGATTCGACATGTAAAACGCATAGATTTACAACGGCGTAGCCAGAACACTGATTTTTTTTGTTAATTTTGTTCTTAATGTCTTTACAACAATCTTTTAGTTATATAGGGACTGGTCTTCCTGGGTTGAACCATTAATGTGTCTTGCTCAAGGACACAATGCAGTGATGCCGTTGAGGCTCAAACCCGCGGCCTCTCGGTCTCAAGTCAAGGACTCTACCACCGAACCACTACGCTCCCACCTAGAACGCTGAAAAAGTTATACACATCAAAGGGAGACTACTGGATCAAACAATGATTCCCTTCAATTGTATCCCTTTTCAATTAGGAACTTCTCTTAAAGGAAAGAATTTGCTACCTGAGGGAGCGAATTGTTTCCTTTATGAAAAGTTCCTTATAGTATGGAAAATTACTTTTATCACATTAAGTGACCTCCCTTGAATGTTACTATTTTTATTACGCATGTGCGTAACCTGCGTAATGGGTGCTACGCCTATGATTTGTATACATATATTTGTTTCTCGAAAAAAGCAAAGTGGCTGAAAATTTGAAACAGCTAGAGTGGAAAAACAGTAAGACACAGTATATGTTTTGGTTGAGAAATAAGAAAATTAATTTTTGGTACACACTCTTAATTGAAGACCTGATTAGTTTCAGAAACAGGGAATACGCTGGGGAAAAGAACGTGGCCCTGAAGAAAAGGGGCATGGCTCAGTGCCATGCTAAAACTAGCTAGGCGAAACACTACATTGGGCCAACCTTAAAAATATTTTTGTTTCCCCTTACCGGACCCTGTTTTACCAGTATGAAAATTCAGTCAGTCCGAAAATTCTTTTTTTTAACTTCTCAAATTGGATACCCATTAAACTTAATTGTATACAGTAAAACCTGTCTTAAGAGGCCACTCAAAAAAAGACAAAAAATTGTTTGTTTTTTCATGACTGATTATCGCATTATGCAGGTAAAAAGTATTGCAGAATGCTCCCAGGGAGCATTCTGCAATACTTTTGACTTGCATGTAACACCCATTTGTCATTAAATACACAAACAGTTTACAAAGATAACACTGTTTACGTTGGAAAATTATCTTAACATTGGACAATTCTCTCAGGTCGCAATGAAATTTTAAAAAAAAAATTCTTGACTGAAAATTGAAATAATTTTTTTTGAGTAGGGCCTTTTTTACAGGGTTGGTCGGGTAAGGGGAAACAAATAAAATTTTAATTTAGGCCTTGAACAGCACTGTTATCAGCAAGTACCTACCCCTTTGAATATGATAGAAAAAAAACACTATCCATTAAAAAGTAGTAGGAGTAGTATTCTCAAAACATAGGTTTAGATAGACAGAATTTTTAGCGTAAAATTATAAATATTTTCTTACCCATCAGTTTTAGCATATGTTGTGGGTGCTCAAAAGAACCATCTCATTGAGACAGTTCCTTTAAGTACCCACAACATATGTTTTGGTTGAGAAATAAGAAAATTATTTTTTGATACGCACTCTTAACTAAAGACCTGCAAACATAAGGCTGTTATGTCACTCTTGTACTAACAGTGCCATTCCTAACAGCCTCGCTGTTGGGTTAACTCTTTAGCGACATGCTTAGAGTGGTTGACTGTCAAGCAGGAGTTCTGGGTCTGAATCCTGGCGGACCTAAAAGATTTTTCCCTTTACAATTGCCTTAATGGTGTCAAAAGTAATTTGGTAGCCCCAGAGTCAATCTCTGGGAGTGGGAGCAGTAGAGGGCTTTACTCTGTTGCATGTCTGAAGGAACAGTTGATGTCCCGCTCTCAAACATGTAGCCTGATGGGCAACGATAGCTCACCAGGGAACCAGCATAATATATGGAGACACTATAATTTATGATGCTTGAAGGCAGGTAACTCTGAACTTGAAACAGTGATCAGGAATAAATTCAAACACTCAAGATATTATGCCAGTTCTGGTTATCTGCAAGTATAAAAAAAAATTCTGAATAAAAATTTGCAGAGGAAGCCTAGTGAAACTATGATGCTCAAGGGCAGCTAACTCCATAGTCAGTGATGGGATCTAACCAAAATTCAAACTTATCCATGCTTTTATGTATGTCCTGGTTACCTACAAGAATGAAGAAGATCAAATGAAAAATGAACGCACTAGAGTGGTCAAAACATTATACAGCTATATTTTTATGGTTGTCCTTGTTACAGGTACCTGCAAGAATGAGGAAGATACATTGAAAAATGAAGGTGCTAGAGTGGTCGCAACAGATCTTTCTTTGTAAGTCTTTGCAGATTTTTCCAGACGCTCAAGGGCATTTAACTCTACAGTCTGAGGTCAGTTCTGCTTAAAAATCAAACTCTTCCAAGCTTTTATGGTTGTCCTTTCAACTCCTTGTTCCCTGCAAGAATGAGGAAGATACATTGAAAAATGAAGGTGCTAGAGTGGTCACAACAGATCTTTCATTGTATGTCTATGCAGATTTTTCCAGATGCTTCTGCTTAAAATTCAAACTCCTCCAAGTTTTTATAGATGTCCTTGTTACCTGCAAGAATGAAGAAGATCCAATCAAAAGTAAAGGAGCTAGAGTGGTCAAAACATTATTCATTGATTTTTCAGACGCTCAGGGGCAGCTAACGAGCTCCATGGTCAGTGATTGAAGCTTGCTGAAATTCAAACTCGTCCTAGTAGTCCGGCAGTATTTGGGCGAATTTTAGGAGGACCTGGAACTTGATTTTAAACTTTTTTTCTTTGTTGATTCTGGTAGTGCATACATTGTCCTTGAAAAATCCGAGTGATGCCACTCTGGCATCATTGAGCATTTCAATATACCAAAGATGGCGTCCAAGATGGAGGCCAATTATAGTGAAACTATAGTTTAATATGGAAAAAATGTCTCAAACTCATTCTTTTCCTTAAATTGTTAGTTATGAAGTTGAAATCTAATTGAAGACACCTAGCTTGTAACCAAATAAAAAATAAAATAAGAATGCGGACAAGATGGCCGCCAAGATGGCAGTTTATTACAAAAAATATGAGAAAATCTTCCCTGAAACTGGTAAAAATCCAGGGATTTGCATACAAAATGCTTATTTGTTTGATTCTTGAATTACATTATCGTTGTAACATCCAAGTGATGCTATTCATGCATCATTCAGAATTTGATATATTCAAGATGGCGCCCCGGAAGGTAGCCGACAAGTTTTACAAACCCCTGGGAGCAGCACCCTACCTGTAGGCATGTCTGATTGATTTGTAACGGACCAGATGCCTTGTCTGATAGAGCAGCACTTTACAAACACGCGTATCTGAATAAATGAACCCAGCATGCATGTCTGATAGAGTTGCACTGTACAAGCAGGCATATCTGAGAGCGGCACCGCATCAGCAGACATGTCTGATATAATACCACCACTGTACTGGTAGCACTAAACTCCATCCGTCTTTCATCTGCACTCAACTAGTAAAATGTCGGTTGCAGTGGCAATTGACCAGCAGGCATGGCCTATAGTGAGGTACCACGCCAACAGGCATGGTCTATAGTTAGGAACCACACCAACAGGCAGTGCTGATAATGAGGCACCATACTAGAAGGCATGGCATATAGTGGTCACCACACCAGAAGGCATGGCTGATAATGAGGCATCTCAACAGAAGGCATGGCCTATAGTGAGACAACACACCAGCAGGCATGAATGAAAGTGAGGCACCGGACCAGAAGGCATGGCCTATAGTGAGGCACCACACCAGAAGGCATGTCCTATAGTGAGGTACCACACCAAGAGGCATGGCTGATAGTGAGGCACCACACCAGAAGGCATGGCCTATAATGAGGCACCTCACCAGCTGGCACAGCTGATAGTTAGGCTTCACGCAAGAAAGTATGGCCTTTAGAGAGGCATCACACCAGCACACCTGGCTGATAGTGAGACACCATACCAACAGATATGGCAGATATAAAAGCACAACACCAGCAGACATGCAGGATTGAGTTACAGAAGATGGGCATAATGATTTAGTGGCAACGGTCCAGCAAGTATCCATCTTGTAGCAACACTGGCCAGTGTGCATATCTGTTCTACTTGCACCAGACCAACAGTCCAGCCATCATTCCCAAAGGGTCAGCAGACATATTACCATTAACCATGTTTGTTTATGTGGCACATGACCAGTACACATGTCTGAAACCAATCAGTTTTGTTCTGTAAAAGCTTCACGAGACCAGCAGGCCTGTTACAGCACCCATGCCTTTTAAAATTTGCTTTTAACCAGCAGGTATATGTGTTACAGTTGCACCCGACCACCTGGCATGTTGGTTACAATTGCACTCTAGCAGCATGCATGTCTGTTAGAGTTGCATCTCACCAGCAGATATGTTTGAATCAGTTGCAACTGACTAGCAAGCACATTGGTGGTTGTGAGGGCTGAACCATCAGGTATATCTGTAACACTTGCCTCATATCCGCAGTTATGTTTCTATGCTCGTTCCCAACCAAGGGGTTGGTAAGCACAATTGCACCAGATCATCAGGCATGCATGTTACAGGTGCACCTGACCACAGTGTCTTCATAATTTGATGCTTATCCGTCTGTTACAGTTTCATCTTATCAGCATCCATGTATATTACATTTGCACCATCAACCATGTCTGCAACAAGTGCATCCTAGCATTTGCCAGGATCTTTCACAGTTGTGCCTAACAGCAGTCATGTCTGTTAAACTTGCTCCTACAGGCATGCATGTCTGATACACTTGCACCGTACCAGCATTCATATTTATTATAGCAATATCCAACCATATGTGCTGTCTGTTGCACTTGTACCAGACTATTATATGATAGAAGAAATGGTTGTTACAATTGCTCCGGACCAGTAGGCCTGTATTTTAGTTACACCCAACCAGCAGTCAAGATAGTAACGAACATCTGCAGCATGCAAATCTCTTACAAAGGTTTTTTTTTGTGTTGATATGCACTTCATAAGTGAATAGTATTTCTCTCTTTTTTTGGTAATTTTATCCATCCATCCATATACAACTTTCCAGCTAAACATTTTCCGCATATTGATTCAAAAAAGGTTTGTACTATGAGCAAGCATTCTGTCACAAACTTTTCAGTGATAACAACCATTCAGTATACACTGGCATTTATCTTTTCATTTTTTTGACAGAATGTTTGCCCAAAGTAGGAACTTTTATGAGAATAATATTATCAGATCCAGCCAAAAGTGGTCCTGAAGATGGTGCATGGATTGAAGGATATGATTACCAGAACAAAGACAAAACACATTGCCATTTCGAAAAAAAAAGAGTCCGTTATTTTTTCGGTGCAGTCTATCATAGCAAAACCCATGTGATTTCACACCCTGTTTTTGCTGCCATCTTTGACGCCATCTTTGACGTCATCTTTAGTATTTTACAACGCTGAAAGCAACACCAACATTCCAGTCAAATTCCCCAAATACAACCGCTGTTGAAAACTATCAGAAAATAGTTAGTAACTGCGATTTTGATTTCAGGTTGAATTTCGCTTTAAAATGGCGGCCATCTTGGACACCATCTTAACTATTTCAACCATCTGAGCTAAACTAAATGTTTCAGTTTAATCGTTTGCATCATTAGGCCTCTAAACATACCTAAAAATTCAAATTAAATTGTTTTTTATTCAGTTTGTTGGTCAGATAGGTCTTAGGAGCCTGACTGGTGGCCATCTTTGACGCCATCTTTTATATTTCAACCCTCTGAATCAAACCAAAAATGTTCCATTTGTTTGTATCATTTAGCCTCTAAACATCCATAAAAATAAATTAAAAAATGGGTTTTTAGCGAGTATGTTGGTCAGATAGGTCTTGGGAGCCTAATTGACGGCCATTTTGGACGTCATCTTTAATATTTCAACCTTCTGAATCAAAAACATTATGTTTCATTTTATTTATTTGTATCATTTAGCCTCTTAACATCCCTAAAAAGTCAAAATTAAATTGTTTTTTATGGAGTATGTTGGTCATATAGGTCTTTGGAGCCTAATTGGCGGCCATCTTGGGTGCCATCTTTAATATTTCAAAACGCTCAATGATGCCAGGGTGGCATCAGTTGGATTCCTCAAGTACAATGTCTGCACAACAAGAATCACCAAAGAAAAAAACTTTAAAATCAAGTTCCAGGTCATTCTTGTTTTCTACCGGACTATAGTTTTTATGATTGTCCTTGTTACCTGCATGAATGAAGAAAATCCCTAAAAAATGAAGGCACTAGGGTGGTCACAACATTTCTCCCATTATCAGTCTATGGGGATTTTTCCAGATGCTAAAGGGCAGCTAACTCTGTAGTCCGAGGTCTGATCTTGCTGAATTTCAAAATCAATCCGAGATTTTATGGTTTTCCTTGTTACCTGCAAGAATCAAAAATGAAGGAGCTACAGTGGTCACAAGATTTTCCGAATTATAACCCTAAGTGGGTATCTGTTTCCATGGAAACCAAAGTTCTTATCAGATCTGGCTCAAAACTTAATTCAGCCAATGCCCCACCCCCCCCCCCCCACCCCATGATGCTCCAGATGAAATTTGATTTTGATCGGCCAGCTGGTCTCAGAGATATTCATGTTTGAAAGTGTTGAGGCATGGACGACGGCTCAAGTCCCATCCTATAAGCTCAACGGGAGCCTGCGGCTCAGGTGAGCTAAAAATAAAAGGGGGAAGAGTGTAGTGACAGTGTCATTCCTATAACAGCCTCACTGTTGGTTTAATGCTAAGTTTACACTATGTCCCCTGTGGCCCCGGCAGTCACAATTTTGGTCACCGTGGACGAAACGGGGGGACCAAAACACAAGGTAGGGGAACGGGGTCGACAAACATAGCTCACCGTGGTTGCCGTGATTGCCGGGACAGATTTTTAAACAGTCAAAAAATTGGCACTGGCCGGATTGACCTACTTAAATGTGCCATAGTAGAACAGGGAGAATGCAACAAAACGTGACAGAACGTAACAGACCTTAACACAACTTGGAGTATGTCCATAGCGGAACGGTTTGTTACAGGACGGCAACCCAAGGTCTGTCAAGTTCTGTTGTGGTCTGCCACGTTCTCCTTACCCGACCCCACAACTCAAACCAGAACAGGGAGTCTAAGAATCTCAGATAGATGCATCTGAGGAGGAAAGTAGTGACAAGGATAGAAATAATCATTACTGAATGTATTTGAATGCGTGCATGCATTAGTGTGTGCAATTAACCCTTTGTACTTTTTTTACTTCTTCCGGTTTAATACAATAAAGACATGGGTAGTTTCATTGTATTATCGAGGGGTCATAGGTTATAATTTCCCATGGCAGATTATTGCATTTATTTCTCTGAAGATCAGTTAGTGTAGACATTGATAAAATGCTGCATTGTGCACCATTTCATTAGAATCTTCAATGTTTTTAAAAAAAAAATAGTCATCTTCGGTGTGAAGCTCTCGTGCTATAAAAGTTGAGAAACTAAATATCCCAGCAGTTGCAATCATTCTTCCGAAAACCATGCCCGCACTTTGCATCCATCCTTTAACCTTCCTGCTAGACGATCATTCTTCTACACAGCTGCTGGTGGCCTCCTTGCTGCCGCAAAGCCTAATTGTACTCTCCTAGCAATTGTACAAAAACGAAATTGGCTTCTTCATTGCCATTGATGATGTTTTTGATCAATATAATGGATTGCAGCAGCTTTGTGGACCTCCTTTTTATACCGTGGACATATTTGTGCTTAAACACCATTCATCGCCCACGTTTCATCGTAGAAAACCTTGACAGAACTTGATAGACGTAGCAGAACTTGATCACACAACGTAACAAAACGTGAGAGGTCCCCACAGAATGTGGCAGGCCGAGAGGAAACATAGAACCATCCGTGACAGACCGTAACGTGCCGGCGAGCCTCTGTCACAGCTACCTTGACAGAGCTTGAGACAACGTAGCGAAACTTAACAGAACTTGAACACGAAGGCAAAAATGACTAAAAACACCACATGAGCTACATTTCTGGCTACCGCGACTGCCATGAACATCTATCTATCTTCCATTACGTATTAACCCCCGAGGGGGACGTCAGACGGTATTCCGGAATACCAAGTGCTGAGGGGGTTAGTTGAAACAAAGTGATAGAAAAGTGGTGAGATGAGTTTGTACAGTGCGAGAAGGAGTGTTAGTATAGGTAAAAGATAAAACAGAAGCTGGTATTCAGGGGGACACATGAATTACCCAGCAGACAGCACCGCTAAACTGTGCCAGGGTGGGAAGGGTCGGTATGTTGGCATGGAGGGTGTTCCAATGGATAATTGTTCTAGGGAAAAAAGTGAACCTGTAATAGTCTTTGAGAGTCTGGATCTGTCTGTATGCTAAAGGGTGTATGTGTCGTGATGTTCTGGTGTTTCGAACAAGGTAGTCTGATGCAGGGATAGCTACAAGGTCATATGTGACCTTAAACATCATCACGAGTCGGCTATCATTGTGACGTTGGTCTAAGGGGCGCCAGTTTAGGTCCTTCAACATAGCAGTGACACTAGAGGTGTATCTATAATCTCTTGTAGCCCACCTTGCAGCCCTTCTTTGGACTGCTTCCACTTTATTATACCTGCTTTTTCGTAAGAAAAATAGGGTATATTAATTTCGTACCAAAGTCGGTCCGTTGTCCGTCCGTCCGTCTGTCCGTCCGTCACGTTCCTTGTAATTGTATCTTCTCCTAAACCGTTGGACATAGCAACTTCAAACTTTGTAGGTGCATAGATCACATGATGTAGAGGGTACTGGGTGACTTTTCGTGTGACCTTGACCCCAAGGTCAAGGTCAACGAATGTAATTTCTTGTAAATGCATCTCCTCATAAACTTTTCGAAGTAGCAACTTCAAATTTTGCCTGTGCATAGGTCACATGATGTCAAGGGTACTGGGCGATGTTTTGTGTGACCTTGACCCCAAGGTCAAGGTCAAAGGTGAAATAATGTATTTTCTTGAAAACGTATCTCCTCATAATGTTTTGGAAGTAGCAACTTCAAATTTTGCCTGTCACATGATGTTGAGGGTACTAGGCAACACTTCATGTGACCTTGACCTTGGGGTCAAGGTCAAATAATGTATTTTCTTGTAAATGAATCTTCTCCTGAACCATTGGACATAGCAACTTCAAAGTTTACAGGTGCATAGGTCACATGATGTGGATGGTACTGGGCAACATTTTGTGTGACTTTTACTCCAAGGTCAAGGTCATATAAATTACTTTCTTGTAAATCCATCTTCTCCTAAACTGTTGGATGTAGCAACTTCAAATTTGGCAGGTGCATAGGTCATATGATTTGGAGGGCACTGGACAACATTTTGTGTGACCTTAACAACTAGGTCAAGGTCATATAATGTATTTTCTTGTAAATGCACCTCCTCCTTAACCATTGGACATATCAACTTCAAACTTCACAATTGCATATGTCACATTATGTAGAAGGTACTGAGCTACATTTTGTGTGACCTTGACCCCAAGGTAAAGGTTATAGGTAAAAAAAGCGGGTATTTGCGATGGTGTACCATCGACTGCTGCTCTAGTTTATATCTGTTGTGGTGTTGGGATACCATACTGTTGAAGCATACTCCAACTGAGGCCTTACAAGAGTTTTGTATGCTACTGATTTAAGGTCCTTATTATGGACCCGGATATTTCTTTTAAGGAAACCAAGAGTTTGGTTTGCCTTTTTTGTGGTGATGTCAATATGTTTGGACCATGAGAGGTCGTCCGCAATGGTGACCCCTAAGTACTTTGCTGCTGGGACACTTTCCAGCTCTACATTATGTAGAATGTACTTAGTGTTGAGGGGTTTTGCCTTTTTTGTGATTTGAAGGACCTGACATTTAGAGGGGTTAAATTGCATATCCCACATCTTTTCTAATTGTTCGAGACTTGCTAGGTCTGTTTGTAGGACCTCGCTTTCTGTGGTTGAGCTGATTGCGAGGTATAAGGCAGTGTCGTCTGCGAAAAGTCTGACTCTGGACTTGACCTGCTCAGGCAGGTCATTTATGTATGCAAGGAAGAGAATTGGACCGAGAACAGAGCCCTGTGGGACGCTAGAGGAGACTGAGATTTTTTCTGAGTTAATTCCATGAACATAGTGTAAACAAAGCATTACCAGTTAACTCTTTTTGGAATTAGGGTCGTTTCGGCCAAATTTTTGGGTGAGTCGATTCAGCCTATTCTGGTGGGTCATTTCGGCCGTGGGTCGTTTCGGCCCAATTTTTTTGGGGGGAGGGGGATGCGGGGGGGGGGGGGGGGGGGGGGGGGGGGGGGGGGGGGGGGGAGGGGGGGGGGGGTACTCTACCTACGTAGGCTTGGACTTTGCATCTACTGTTTGCCCAATAAAAATATCAGGAATATCAGGCATTCCCAAATAAATATTTGAAATTTTATGAACCCCAAAAATACCCATTCTGTACCTTGCCTTAAGAAAAAAGCCCTAAAATGTATAGACATGATCCCCCAAATTAGTCCAATTATGTAATGGTCACCCAAAAATATCCACAATTACTTCATACCCCCAAAAATTTTCATTTTTCTGAAACCCTAAAAATGGTTCAAGCCATATGTATGGAAAATATCCAAGACCCCCCCCCCCCATACCCCCTACCCCGACGTACAACTATACAACTTAGAACCGGTTATGTCAGACTGAATGAATATCTTCAAAAAAACTAACATTGTAGAAAGCAACAAATGTCAGTGTAGTCATATAGAGTCAATCAGTCACTACTTGCTTGAATGTCCATTATATGAGAATCAGAGAGAAAAATTGAGGAGGAAATTGTTCGAAACCTGTGGTATCGTTCATTTGGACTTGAATTTACTGTTAGATGTCAAGATAGTTGCAGAACTGCGACTTTAAATTTGTTTATCTTTGACTTTTTTAAAGTCACAGGCAATTGTCTCATTTATTCAGTCGCTTACAAATTGTTTTTGTTTTGTTTTTCCGTGTCACTGGCATCAGTAAAGGTCAACTTCCGGCGGTCTAACCTTAAGTCCGAATGGAAACACTTTTCGACAAAAAATCGTTTTCGCGAAACCTTTTGTAGGCTGAAATTTCTTGTGTACAGAATTTTCAACATATCATAAAAAGCTATGTCAACGTTTTTTGTCCTCATTTATTTTACAGAAGTCCAATGGTTATTCCATGGAAAACTAATTTTCCAAGGTTTAAGAATGGGGTCCAACATTTTCCAGGGGAGGGACCTGGAGGGTGGTCCAACTTTTGAGGTGGTGTGGGGAGTAGGGTCCAATTGGCAATACCTATAGAAACCCTTTCTTTCTTCCATTACGCTTAACCCCCTTGGGGACATCAGACGAGTATTCGGGAATACCAAGTTCTGAGGGGTTAGTTGAAACAAAGTGATAGAAAAGGTGGTAAGATGAGTTTGTACAGTGCCAGAAGGAGTGTTAGTTTAGATAAAACCAGGGGTTGGTATTTAGGGCACACATCGATCACCTGGCAGACAGCACTGCTAAACTGTTCCAGGGTTGGAAGGGTTCTCTTTTGTGGTGTCTACTGTGAGTCTGTCACTTTCCCATTGGTATCCTGGGTCAGGTGTGGTACTTGATTGTATTGATTCCTGATCTTTGCACCCTTACTTACTTTTCCTATGTTGGCAGGGAGGGCATTCCAATGGATGATAGTTCTGGGAAAGAATGTGAACCCGTAATAGTCTTTGAAAGTCTGGATCTGTCTGTATGCCAGTGAAGGGATGTGTCTTGATGCTCCAGTGTTTTGAACAAGATAAAGTGATGCAGGGATAGCTACGAGGTCGTATGTGACCATATACATCATCATGAGGCGGCTATCAATGCAACGTTGGTCTAAGGGGCCCCAGTTTAGGTCCTTCAGCATAGCAGTGACACTAGAGGTGTATCTGTAGTCTCTTGTAACCCACATTGCATGCTTCCACTTTATTTACATCTGTAGTGGTGTAAGAATACCATACTATTGAAGTGTACTCCAACTGAGGCCTTACAAGAGTTTTGTTTTTGTTTGTTTTGTTTGTTTTGTTGCTTTACTTCCCAAGTCAATAGCTATGGTCATTGCGGGACGGTCAGTTCACCTAACCACACCTTTTCCTCGGCAGGCTTGAACAAGCGGTTAACCAGTAATTCGTGCACATACTTTCGCTTGCAACTGACAACAACCCTTCTTGAATGAATCAGCGGAAGGGAGGAGAATGACCGTAGAAATCATTTCATGATGAATCTCCACGAAAGTATGGGACCGGACCGGGATCGAACTCATGACCCCTGGATCTGCAGTCAGACACGCATCTGTAGCCAGACACGTTACGGACTGGGCTATGCGGCCCGGCACAAGAGTTTTGTAAGCGACTGATTTAGGGCCTTGTTATGGACCCTGATATTTCTTTTAAGGAAGCCAAAAGTTTGGTTTGCCTTTCTTGTGGTAATATCGATATGTTTGGTCAATGAGAGGTCGTCCTCAATTGTGACCCCTAAGTATTTTGCTGCGGAAACACTTTCCATTTCTACAGTATGTAGAATGTACTGAGTGTTTAAGGGTTTTGCCCTTTTTGTGATTTGGAGGACCTGGCATTTAGAAGGGTTAAATTGCATATCCCACATCTTTTTCAATTGTTCGAGGCATGCTAGGTCTGTTTGTAGATCTCGCTTTCTGTAGTTGAGCTGATTGAAAGGTACAAAGCGGTGTCATCTGCAAAAAGTCTTACTCTGGATTTGACCTGCTCAGGCAGGTCATTTATGTATGCAAGGAAGAGAATTGGGTCGAGAACTGAGCCCTGCGGGATGCCAGAGGAGATTGAGATTTTATCTGAATTTATTCCATTAATTACAGCTGCCTGTTTTCGATTATCCAAAAAGCCTTTTTTCTTTAGAGTGTCTCTTCTGATACCATAATGGTGTAGTTTAAGGAGGATTTTTTCATGGGCAACTTTATCAAAAGCTTTACTAAAGTCCAAAAGAATTAGACCAGTCTGCTTGCCAATCTGCATGTTTTCATTTAGTTCATCAATTTACATTATAAGTTGTGTCTCGCAAGATCTCTTTTCTCAGAAGCCATGCTGCATTTCATAAAATATGTCCAATTCAGTAAAGTGTTTAGCCAGGCTAGAAGCAACACTATGCTCAAAAATTTTACACAGGGCACAAGTCAGTGAGATTGGCCTGTAGTTGGATGGCTCAGATTCTTCGCCTTTTTTATTGGGGAAACATTTGCTTCTTTCCAAATGTCTGGTATTTTTCCAGTATCAATTGATCTCTGGAAAATAAGCTGCAGGATGGGTGCTAATTCCTTGTGTAATGTTTGTAGGACAATGGGGTTGAATTTGTCGCGTCCTGCAGCCTTGTGTGGGTTCAAGCATACAAGTAGCTTGCCACTGCCTCCAGCAGATATGCTTATATCAGGCATTTTTGGGTGGAGACTGGGCTGGAATGGTAGGTTGGCCCCAGAGTTGTGATACAAGTTACCCATATAACTTGTGCTTTTTGCAGGGTTGGGGGTTCGAATGATCTGCCCCTTTTGAAACTGAAGCTACTCTAACTTAATTATTTTATGAAAGTGGAATCCATTTTCAATATAACATGCTTCAATGATGTAAAAGTTTGGGTAGAACAATCAGTTTTTTAATTAAAATATATACATGTATATATAAATCAGAAACGTTTTATAAATAAAACAAATCAAAAAACACAGGACTCTTACCAGAAAGAGCAAGATACACAAGGTCAGGATAGACTAAAAGCGCCTTCAAATTTGCTTAATGTGATGCTAATTTCATCCTCTCAACAGGCCAAAATTTATGGAATGTATTGTTTCACGAATAGATAAGATATTAAACACTCAGAAATTCAAACTGTCTCTAGATTTGGCCTCTATTATCGCTGTTGATAACCTGTTCACAGTTTGTAAGGTGAAACTTCTTATTACATTTCAATGGGTGAGTCTATGGGTGAGGCATTTTCTGGTCATTTATAATTGCAGTTTAACCAGCTTTACTTTTTCCATTATCTTCTGGACTCACTCTCATTCACATCAGACCATGATCAAGCTTCTTCAATAGAAAGTTTAGAAACATGCAGTTTGACCGTTTTGTTCCTGATATTTTAATCATGGCTGCAGACACACTTAACCATGTTTAATGTACTGTGGTCACAAACTGTTATAACTGATTAAAACTGCAAATATTGCGCCATTCACTTAACTAGTGGCGTCTCACGATGATTTGCAGCCGGTACAAAAAGAGTCTAAAACCACAATGGAAATAAGAGAAACCACTTTCTCTTTTTGGTGTTATCCTTGGTATTGGTTAGCAAGGAACATTACAATTTGTGTATTTTAAATGTATATTTTATGTGTATATTTAACATCACTTTGTGCTGTTTTTATATTTAATTGCTAAGCTGTGATACTGAAATAAATAAATCAATCAAATTGAGCATAAGCTGTTGAGCCTCTATAGGCTTGTTCCCTTAAACAATGACATATGACACATGCATACGCTGTACTCTAGGGGATTGCAGGATAAAGTAACAATTTCAGATTTGGCGTATAGTTCTTTAATGTAATGAACAGGGGGTGGTGGCCTTCCCTGCATAGGTTACTTCCTTCCCTGCATAGGTTACTTCCTTCCCTGCACAAGTAACTTCCACTTAACATTATTATCTGATTGCAATTATTGGCGCACTGAGCAATGAATCAAAAACGACAGAGCCAGTACCTTGGCATAGAAAACAACCATATGCATTGGATAGATAGACAGAGAGATAGGGTATGGTGGTTGATAGTTAACGAAGGTACGAGGGTGGGAAGGAGGTTGGGAAGGAGAGTGGCAGTGATATTTTATCTGCACATCCTGCATCTTTTATTCATAATTTTGTCTCTGGGATGCAAAGCTTTTATTTCAGCAAGTCCAAGGGTGCAATGGTATTGCAAATTTATAAATGAAAAAATAGTGTTCTGGACTCAAGTTTGCAGCTGCCACTCATTGATAGGAGAAACAGCGAGTCCCGGGACCCATAAGCCCAGAATTGTACATGAATCACTGTGGTGGTCTGCAGAGGTTGGTGGGGGAGGAGGGGACAGGCACCCACAGGCAGGTAGGTAGGTTAACACCATGACAGATGATAATTCCCATCATATAAGTTGGTCTTCAACACACAAGTATCACTTTGACTAATGCTCTTAAGCTGATAATAAGTAGTTATTGCTTGTATGATGTCTAGTTACAACGTGACAGGTATATTCTGCCCTGACAATTTGGGCCAACAGAAGTCAAAAAGGGCCATTAAAAGTTGTTATCCGTTAATCAACGTCGTCAGGATGGTATTAGAAATGGTAAGAAATGGTGAGAAGAAATGCTATAAACATGAATACTCGACTTACGGTTGAAATTGAAACCTTATTAAAGATTAAATATGTCTTAAAAAGTAGGTCAGTGACCTTTCTTTTCAGTGAACTGCTTCAATCTGTAATTCCCTTTTGTATGATGAACACCTACTAAAAAAGTAATAAAGATGGCAAAGATCAGGAATCGCTACAATCAAGCACCACACCTGAACCAGGATACCAATGGGAAAATGACAACGTCACAACTGGACATCACAAACGAGAGCCAAGAGGTCAGCCCTTTCCCAGCAAGTGACCACAAGGCATTAACAAACAGACGTGCATGAAAGTATAACAAAACAAGACAGAAATAACCTTAATGATCCACAAAAGAAGCACCGCCTTAAAACGGTCAGTAAAATTATTTTACTGTAGGGCTTAAACTGGTTTAACGGTGCACCAATCTCACCCTTAGTTTCAGATGTGGATCAAGACACATAGATGTTTGGTTTGCATGAAAGACCCCTAACTTATCAATGCACCATCTCCAAGAACATATAAATCAAGATATAAAAAGGAGATAAACCAAAGATAAGGACTCAACAGTAAATAAAACTGAATACTGGAGCAAAAGAAATCCAACAGGTAAACCCCGGTGGGCCTGACAACAATTATTCTATTCTACAATCTATTCCCTTCAGCTTATAGACATACCTAAAATAATTAACATGTGGGAGTCGGATTGAAAAGGTAAATAAATAAACAAGCAAATGATTTTAATTTTACAGTTCTAATTAATTAACAACGACCCTTCAGTGACATAATTTAGAAGTAATATTCAGAAAACACATTTAGTTCACAGGAGCAATAAGGCTTGAGAGATAAAAACAATTGGAATTATGCTTTTGGACCAAATTTGGAGCGGTTTGCATCCATGCAAACATTGGGATTCAGTTAGCCAGCTGAAACTTCAGGGCTGTAAATGATAACATAAAATAAAAATCCATCATACAGCCCTGAATTCAGTGCTAATGTCAAGACAGACGATGACTACAAAGAGTGGAGAACATTAATATTGTCAGAATTAGAGACTTTTGTGGCTGATACTAAACGTTTCGCTACACGACCTTCGTGCCAAAAGTTACAATATGTGCACCACCAAATACCGCGAGATAATACAAGTGTTGACAATATTGACCTCAAGAAGATACCAGTGTGTTTATATGGCCTTAAGGCTTTATACAGAAATACATGGTTAGAATGGTTGACTGTCACCGGTATAGCTATATACCGGAAGGAAGGTTCCTTCCGCGGAAGGAAGGTTCCTTCCGCGGAAGGAAGATTTTTGTACGGAAGGAAGCTTTTAAATAAGTTTATTAGCAAAATAATTCTATAAAATCATGATTTATAATTAAAATAATGAATATTGAGATGCTTAGATGAAAAGTTGTGATGAAAATCAAAACTTGATGTCAACTTTGCTACCATTAAAAATTGTCCGTGTGCCGCGTATAGCGGCATCAAAAATTTCAATACGGAAGGAAGAATATCTAGCTTGTTTTAAGCATGATAAGTCTAATAAATCATGATCTAATAACGAAATAAAGAATTTGAAACATTTAAATTAAAAACTCAGTATAAACCTAACTTTGATCAAACCATTTGCAGTGATTAAAATTGTCCTTACGCGAAAGGAACCGATGCCTACATAAGGAAGATTTATCTACGGAAGGAAGTTTTTTTCTACGGAAGGAAGCTTTTTAATAAGTTTATTAGCAAGATAATTCTATAAAATCATGATTTATTATTAAAATAATGAATATTGAGATGCTTAGATGAAAAATTGTGATGAAAATCAAAACTTGGTGTCTTTCATTTTATGCACGGACGTATATTTGAATATATGTTATATACGTTTGTGTTTTATGGCTTTTTCGAGTTGTTGCAAAAGGAAGATTTTTTTCTATGCAAGCCCAATTTCTTGTCTATAATGCGTGTTAAAGGAAGCTTTCTTTTTTTTTAAAAAAAATGTTGATTATCACTCTGATGATTATAGATATGCTTAATTCATGTGCGAACATTTATTTAGCTGGGATTCGGGTGTAAGTTCTATGCACTGTTAACGTGTATAAAGGGGCGAAATATTGTACGACAATAAATGGGTTTATTTCGGCCTGAAAGGGACCGTTTGTGCTAAGGCTTTGGCTCTACCTAGCAGGCGTCGAAGCATCTAACTATAAGTCTGTCGAGGAGGTACATGCCGCCCTGGTGATACCCGGGATGCACGAAGTCATTGTTGTAATGTCTGTGGTATTTTATCTTCTTCCCTACGTCGACCAAGTCTGTACCCAACTCAGTGCGCAGCTTCTTATTCAATGCATGTCGAATCTTGTTGAATATAGGTCTAGTCAAACCAGTCCATTCTGGAAAAGAGCCTCGTCCAATGACAGTGGCGACGAAGACTTTAGTACAATACCATTCTCATATGGTTCTTTGACAATATTCTTGAGTCGCTTAACAAGATTCTGGATGTCTGTACTCTCTGTGATGTCGTTGCCGCCGAGATTCATGAAGACGACGTCAGGACGGTAGTGCTTCATTTCGTCGAACTTGTCTTGAAATTTTCTTCTTGTTGACATACCAGATACACCAAAGAACCGACAGTTAGAAACTTCACTTCTGCCCCCTGTGAATTTCTCTAAATGGGTCACGTAGCTGTCTCCGAAAATCGAAAAACTTGGTCGTATTGTAGAAATATATCAAAAATTGTGAGGGTTAGTGAAACTGTGTGCTTTATAAAAAAATACCTCAAAGTAGGTGAGATATGTCAGATTTCCCTTAATTGGTTAAGAGCTTAATTCACTTAATTTATAATCTATCAATTAATAAATTAAATTAAATAGTTAATTAACCAATATACACAATCAACGAAATATGAGTACATTGTGTCAAACATGATGACGACTCATAGTTTACTTTAATGGTGTCTTAATCAATCACTTTGATGATAATGAATTAAAAAATATTGATTTATCGATCATCAAATGTTCATCAGTGTGTCCGTCCGTCTGTCCAGGAGCGCTAATTACTGTTTTGTTTGTTTGTTTGATTTTATCTTTACGTCCCATCAACAATCTTTCAGTTATATAGGGACGGGTCTTCCTGGGTTAAACTAATACTAAGCTAGGATTAATGTGTCCTGCTCAAGGATACGACACAGTGACGCAAATGAGGCTCAAACCTGCGGCCCCTCGGTCTCGAGTCAAGCACTCTACCACTTAACTAATTACAGCATATGTTGCTGTTTTCGGGTATAATTCATAATTCAGGCATTATGTCCACTAGTACACAATACGTTGCACCCTTTCCTAAATGCAGACTTTAGCATTGAAAACAAATAGACTCAGAAGTACTTGTGAGCGAATAACAAAAGCGCTGATCAGACTGCATCGATGCGCAGACTGGTCTCCGCTATTGTTGGTCGCTTAAAAAGTCAGATGTAGAAACTATCAGATCAGCCTGAAAAGAACCTATATGTTTGTCTTTCTTTTTCTTCATTTCTTCCTTCCTTTCTATTGTTTTTTGTCACAAGACGAATGAATAACGTCGATGTCGTAACTTTTACGATTATTTTCGACCAAGTTCAGAGTCTGATATGGTTTAAAATATTTGTAAAAAAAATCATTTGCTGTATTGAAGAAATAAAGTTCGCGATAATATCAGAATTTTTATCACCCGTGAATTTTGGTATCTTATCGAACTGGTTCATTCTGGTGGATTCTCCCATTTTATATTTCGGGGGATCCTATAAAAAGTTTCATCTGGGTCTTCATTGTTTTGCCAAATGAACCAATATACCTTATCAAGACTGAACAACGGTAACCATTAGCAAAGGTGTGAAGTGTGCCGTATAACAAGGCGTTAAGTGTGCCTTTAAGATTAATCTCGTGATCAATTAGCAAATATATGTGTAATGGAATTTATCACCCCCTTATGAATTGGTCGAATACATATCGTATTCAAGGGTTGTTGGGTACTAAGTTACAATTCCTTTTTAAAGTAAATTTTCTGTAAACAAACAGTACACAATCTTATCAGATGCAGTATTTTACAGCATCTAGTCTGGTTCTGAACTGTTTACCGATGAGAGTCGGATTTAATCCAAAATGTTCGAAAAGGAAAGCATACATGCATTTTTTGGCATTTTAATTCATTGTTTGGATCAATATTGGCATTTTAATTCATTGTTTGGATACAGATTAGATTCGACTTTAGCTGGATCTAATCTGTATCCAAAATGTTCGAAAAGGAAAACATACTGGCATTTTAATTAATTGTTTGTATCAATATTGGCATTTAATTAATTGTTTGTATCAATATTGGCATTTAATTAATTGTTTGGATCCATATCAGGTCGGCTAAAGTTGGATCTAATATGTGTCCAAAATGTTCCAAAAGGAAAGCATACTGGCATTTTTTGGCATTTAATTAACTTATGAGATGTCACCAATCTTTTTTGCTATCCATTATAAGCTTTCGACGCGTTAAAGAAACGTCTCAATGAGACGGTTCTTTTACGCACCCAAAACTTATGTTATTATAGACAGTAAACAATCGCTGTCAACTCAATGAATACAGTGCAGATCCAACTGAGATGTCACCAGTGTGGCATCCCATCAGAGTCCCTACAGTTTACAGGATTATTCCGGAATACAGGATTTTGAGGCGGACTTTCCAACGAAAGTCAACCTCAAAATCCTGAATACGGCCGAGATTTCGGCAATATTATGGTTTCTATGATTTATTTTGACCATTCACGTTTGAAAATTTTAATGTCTTGTACGCTTACTAAGATTTGAATTTTTAAAAGTTCAGGATTTTTTAACTTTCATCCATGCTTTTGGTGTGTATCGTTTTCCAAACCGCGTTGACCCTGATCGGACTGCGACCGCATCTCCTCATACAATCAACTAATGAAAAAGGCCATGTTTCTTTTGCATAGCAGGATACGTACATTAGTGAATTTTCACTCGAGACGAATTATTTGTTTAAGAGAAAAATCCTTCAATTGCAAAATTATGTTATTCGATCACTTTCGGTATGTACATTTTTCTCTTAGATGAATAATTCGTCACGAGCAAGAAAACAAGGGATTCGAGATACAACTGGCCATCTCAAGTGACCAGGCTGTGGCTTCTAGCACCGAAACACGTACATTTCATCACATAAAAGAGCAGCCAGTAATTAGTATTAGTATGGTAATTTTGCTGTGCAAAGGAAACATGATCGTTTAAACATGTGCGAAAAGTATCCTGTAGATATGTAGCATAAAAAACGAAAAAAAAAACAAAAAACAGGGTTTGATTATACATGTAAACAGGGTTTGATTATACATGTACGCCATGTACGTGTATGGACAACCCCTGTATGTTAAAAAAGAGGCTGGCAAACGGTTGCTCTACATGAAACAGTTAGGCACCAAGACCTAGTCATACCTCCACGAGTCACAAGATCGTTTCAGTCTTGTGCGGTGCCAGCTGGAAACTATGAATAACATTATCTGTGGGCTAACATGACAGGTCGTATCATTTCACAAAGAAATATTTCCTTTCGAGGTTAATCTTCCTTTTATAGGATAAAACAATCATGTCCCAATTGGGCCTGCTCTGGGTCCAGGTTACAAGCTGACGAATTGTTTGGAGGTAACTCATATGCAAACAGTGCAGAACCAGGTCAGACGACACAGAATGCTGTGTCTGACCAGGCTGTATATTCTTTGCTTTTACAATATACCTTTAAAAGTTTCCTTTCGTAGGAATGTTCCTTTCGTATACGGTAAATTAATTTCACTACCATAGATAAACTCAAGACAGGTTTTACTATTTTTTAACCTAAACATCTCTTTTCATTTTTTACATCAACAAATTGTGCTAAAACTTATTAAAAAGCTTCCTTCCGTCGAAAAAAACTTCCTTCCGTAGATAAATCTTCCTTCCGTAGGCATCGGTTCCTTTCGCGTAAGGACATTTTTAATCACTGCCAAAGTTGAAATCAAGTAAAGATATTACTGAGTTTTTAATTTAAATGTTTCATATTCTTTATTTCATTATTAAATCATGATTTATTAGACTTATCACGCTTAAAACAAGCTAGATATTCTTCCTTCCGTATTGAAATTTTCGATGCCGCTATATGCGGCACACGCACAATTTTTTAATGGCAGCAAAGTTGACATCAAGTTTTGGTTTTCATCACAACTTTCATCAAAGCATCTCAATATTAATTATTTTAATAATAAATCATGATTTTATAGAATTATCTTGCTAATAAACTTATTTAAAAGCTTCCTTCCGTACAAAAATCTTCCTTCCGCGGAAGGAACCTTCCTTCCGCGGAAGGAACGTTCCTTCCGGTGTACAGGTTCAGTTGATCATGATTTCTAAGTATATACTTCGATCGAAGTATATACTTCGATCGAAGTATTGAGATTGAATGGGATTGAATAAGGTTGATGATTATTTTCGTAAGGATACAGAATTGCAAAATTATACTAAGACAGGGGTGAAGAGGATCATCAACCCTTTTATATTTCAAAATAATTTCCAATTTTCACCCCTGCATTTTTGCATTTTAGGAAAAAACATGCATTCAGGATATTTTTGAGGCTGTCCCCCATGTCACTGTGAGGAGAAAAATCATCAAGCGTGACATGAGTGTGTATTTCTGTTTTATCTGAGGGGGCATCTCAAAAGAAACCCTTAAAACATTTTTTTCAAAATAAAGAAAATGCACAGGTAAAAATTGAAAATTATTTTGAAATATAAAAGAGTTTATGATCCTCTTCACCCCTGTCTTAGTATAATTTTGCAATTCTGTATCCTTACGAAAATAATCATCAACCTTATTCAATCCCACTCAATCTCAATACTTCGATCGAAGTATATACTTCGATCGAAGTATATACTTAGAAATCATGATCAACTGAACCTGGTGTATAGCTATTCCCGACTGTCACACAGGAGTTGTGGGTTTGAAACTGGCCGACTGCTTTACTCTAGTAGTTTTAACTTCTCAAGTTTCTAGTTGGTATAATCACTTGAGTATTTCTGTAAATTAAAATGAACGAAAATAAGTTACTATCAAAATTTGACACCACGAAGCCACTTTTCACACCTTTTCGCTTGGTCCGACTTTGTAGAGCCGAGTTTTGTCCTTAGACCTTTCGCATGGGTAGTTCAACTCTTAATTTTACGAAAAATACTATTGCAAAAATTCGGTACCTTTAGATAATGGCAATAAAAATAAACTCGCTCGCGACTTCTTGTTTACTTTTCGACAAAATGGCCGACTCGGGAAAATAGGGCGAGTTCGGAATAAAAAATCGCGTTACTAACTTCGACAAGTAATGTCATACTTCATCCAGCTTCCAATCGGAGTTTCAGTTGCTAAGTTCTAATACCTTTTAGCCCTTTCTTTCATCCATTGGTCAAACATCAACGGATGGTGTGTGAACATCGCCATGGTGTCACAGTGAGCCCGCTTCAGACATGCGCATTGCAGCTAGAATATACCTTAGTCCAACCTGAACCTTAGTATGTACACAAACTTGCTGCTTAAAAAAGCAAACCGAGATAGGTTACCGACTTTTGATTTTTATTGGCCATGGCGGCCGCTTATATAAAGTTCATGCAAAAGATTGAAGTACCAGACAATTTCCATTTTACTGTGTTTTATAAATCTATCTTACTTTGAAGTATGCTCATCAGCTATAAAGTATGTAGGCAGTTCTGATGTATGATGCATCAAAAATGTAAACCAATATTGGTATGGACTGTGCATTGTGTACCAAACATATATATTTTAACTTTTAAAGCTTCAAAGCTAGTTATTTTACATTTATTTTAAAAACAGCAGTAAAGGACATGACATTACATTTGTATAAAGCTGCGAATTCGCTATGTTCTTTATAAATTTAAAAGTGAGTACCATATAGTATTACAATTTTATACGAAAAATTCAAAGTAAGTAGTAATAATTTGATTACATTTCTAAAGTAATTGTAATTATAATCATGACATTTCTACAGGCCATGTAATTGTTATGTTATTGTAATCGCTGATCAGTGGAACAGAGTTGGGTAATCGTAATCGGTAATCATGATTACTTATAATCGATAACTTTTTTCATTAATGATAAAGTAATCTATGATCATGGATTTTTATGATTACAAGTAATCGTAATGTAATCGATTACATTGCAAAATAGTCTGTAATCATGATCACTATACGATTACTTTTAGATTACTTTTGCTCTTTTTTTGGCAAAAAAAATATGAAACTGGTAAAAAAACTACAGTGACAGGTACCAGCAATAGATCAAAGAGAATAATGGATGTTTGAAACAAGAAATTTGAATATGCTACCAACAATAGATCAAAGATATTAAAGACTGATCCAAAATAACTACATGTATATGAGTCCACATCTACAGAGCATTGAATGCTCAGTTAAAAATAGAAAGTGATTATGATCAGGAAATACCACAATCACAAACCGCAGACAACCCTGTGGCACTGCGAGGAAGAGCCGCTCAACCATCAGGAGACACCAGGAAGACAAATTAAGCAAAGCAACCAGCTCTCTCTTCCCCATCAAGATGGGTGCAATACTAGAATGAACATAAAGTAATGTTCAACAAAACATAGAACAATTACAGACCCCCACAATGGGAGTAACAATAAACAAAAAGTCAACAACAACAGAACCACTGCCTTAGAACGGACAGCAGCCTAAGCCACCGAGGGGCTTAAATGCATTTTACTGGTTACAAATCTTCTCCCTAGATTCTGCTGTTGTTGAAGTACAAGAAATGTTCAGCTCGCATGGAGGCCATCTAACTAATGCAATGTATCATCATGGAGAAACACTCTAATCAAATTAACACGCCATGATGAAACATAGAGAAGCCTACACAAAAGTGCAATTTCATCAAAGCCATCACTGCTTACACACATGAAGAGGTAGCAAAGATTAAGGATTCAGCCAAAATTTACACTTCTAACCCCACTGGATAGCTGTGCATGCATGTATAAAGGATGACTTTATGTATATGCTATAAGTATAAATGTCTCCTGAGCTGGCTCATATTTGTCATGAATTGACTGAAATCCCAACAGTATAAGTATGTAATATTTCTTTATCTCCTCTAACACTTTTTGTGGTCTGCTGATTTTTTCGGGAATGCTACAAGAGTATCCAACAGTTAGTCACCCTTTCCATTTAGATGGATTATCCATACATATTAAGACAATAAGGGTAGAATTATTCATTTTGTATTTTTGTACCAGTCAAAATTTCGATACAATGATGTATTTTAGTCCTTAAAGATTGTTCGTATCTTAACAAATAGTGCAGACCCTGATTATTGCATTTCACCCGAGAGACAGTTTGCAAAAAATGTCTGTTCTGTATGCAGCAATGAAAGGGTTATTAGATTAACCTGTTACCCTCTAGTGACAACGTTTTGCGTCTGCTGATATCCTATGCAAACAGTTTGGACTCAATGAGGCCCAACAAAATGTTGGGCCAGATCTTAATTCAAACTATTTGATACTGATGCTATCCCTGAAAGAATTTGCTTCAAAAGGAAGGTAATTATGAAAAATATGAACAGATGACAAAAATATGCAAAATTATCTAGCAGCAAAAATATATAACAGGCAGGAAAAGGTCCCTTGTATGGTTAATACAGTTGGATAGTCTTGAGCCAAGCTCAGATTTGACATTATCTCATCAGATACAAACTTTCCCTGTCCAATTTTATCTTTATGAAAAAATTGTCTATAATAATTGTGAACATTGAATGACGTTATTGGTCAACTTTTTTATTTGCTCTGATGTCAAATGAAATAAGGACCCTTTTTTAAGTGTCTATTTAATCCTTATAGAACTTTTATGACAGTTTAGTTTTAACACCTTTCAGCAAGCATTTAATCTTGACCATTTTCATGCTGAATATGATCTCAATTTCAGCTTTTGGTTTGATGTGCAGAAGATCCGATTCTACATATTTTGTCATTCTTTTTATACACATACATGAAACATAATAAGTATGTTCCAATTATCAGGATTAAATTAAATGAAATAAAATAATATCCAAAATATTAGGTAATATTGGACGCTGGACTAATTTACTTCAGAAGGACATGTTCTCTGAATATGATAAAGTGGGGACAAAATCCAAAATTCTTTTTAAAGTATATCATCAAATTTAAAGTGCCCATACCTCATTCAGCATGCTTAATGGTATGACTCAATGGGATATTATGGGAAGTAGATGCAGTTTAGAAACTTTGATCAGAAAATGCAGTAGTTCAGTCTGATCACGATATTCTCTGACTATTATCTAGGCATCAGTAAAACAAATGCAATACCAACAAAAGCTAGTATCCATGACCGTTTTTTCTGACTCATTTCAGAGAAAACACAGATCTCTCTGAACCAGATAACACCCAGCTCACCAGCTTCTCCAAATACTAAATCTAACCAACTAATTCTATGGTAGAATTTGTTGTTGAATAAATTAAAAATCTATACCAGGGCCTAGTCGTTGAGTGACCAGTGTGCAGTACAATATGTGGCATTGTGTGCATCAGATAAAAAATCACCAAAATTTTGCGTATTTCTTTCTACTTTGTTGTCCTAGCTGTAAAGCAGTTTCAGATAAGATTCTTCCAAGGATTCACAAAATAGATGATCAGAACAACCATAGCTAAGCTTTCCTTTCTTCTGGATAACTATCTATTAAGTCTTAAAATACAATACAGTTAATTTATTGCTCAAAAGTAATCATAAGTAATCATAAAGTAATCATGATTACTTTGCAATGTAATCTGTAATTTTAATCGATTACATTAAAAAAGAGTAATTGTAATTGTAATCAGTACTCATGAAATTTCAGAGTAATTGTAATCGATTAAATTTGCATGTAATCGACACCAACTCTGCAGTGGAAGTAATTGTAATGTACATTTGAATATGTTCAATGTGTCTGGCCCCAGGTCTTCTGTTTGCCTGTACGCAGACGACGGTGTCTTGTATAGTAATATACATTCAGTTCAGGATTGTTTGATCTTGCAAGAAGACCTCACCAGCTTAGGGCAATGGGAAGCCGATTGGCAAATGAAACCTATAAAGCAAGATTTATTGCAAATTCTAGTTCTTGTACAACAACAGAACTTTCTAAATTGTTATACTCGTGTCTTACAGCTGTTAAAAAACATGTTATCAAATATTGTGAAAAGGTATATGAGAGATCTGGTAAAAACCTATTTTGGTCGATTAAAAATTCAGGTGAAATTTTAGATAAACTTAAAGCTAGAGATTTCAATGCGACCAGTTTGTCTACTTATGATTTTTCTACTCTTTACACTACTTTACCTCATAATTTAATTAAAGATAAACTTATTGATCTTATTGAAAGTACCTTCCAGAGAGAAGGCTCTCCTTACCTTGCATGTAGTGACAGAAATGCATTTTTTACTTTAGAAAAACCTAAAAAATATCATGCATGGTCGTGTCAAAATGTATGCGATGCGCTTACCTTTTTGTTGGACAACATTTTTATTCGATTTGGCACCAAGCTCTATAGACAAGTTGTTGGGATTCCTATGGGCACTAATTGTGCTCCCCTGGTTGCAGATTTATTCCTGTTTTGTTATGAAAGGGACTTTATGATGTCTCTTTCTGATGATAAGCAGGCTGATGTTATTGATGCGTTTAACACTACTTCCAGATATTTGGACGATATTTTAAATATTAATAATGTTTATTTTGACAATATGGTTAGTCAAATATACCCTTCAGAGCTCCAACTTAATAAAGCCAATGCCTCTGATACCGAAGCCGCATTTTTAGACTTGCATTTGTCAATTTCCAATGATATTGTTTCTACCAAAATTTATGACAAACGTGACGACTTTGATTTTGAAATTGTCAATTTCCCATTTTTAGATGGCGATGTTCCTCGTTCTACATCCTATGGAGTCTATATCTCTCAACTCATTCGTTTTGCTAGAGCATCTAGCTATGTTGCTGACTTCAACACTCGCAATAAATTGTTAACTCAGAAACTTCTTAAACAAGGCTATCGGTATCATAAACTTCGCAAAACATTTTCAAAATTTTATAGACAATACTATGATTTGATTTCTAAATTCCAAGTTGGACTTAAATCTCTCTTGCGCCAAGGACTTTCGGAACCTGATTTCTATGGTGACTTGGTGTATAAGTTGAAGAAGATTGTTGGCTCTATTAATTTTTCAGCGCAGTTCATTAAAATAATTTCCCATTATAAAAAGATTGGCTATAACATTAATGTATTGCAACAGACTGCATGCTTGGTAGTCAACCCAATCACGGTTGGCAACTTTGCTTTCCTCTTTAATTGCACGCTGGTGGGTCGGACTTCAGACTCTATGATGGTTCCGACTTAAAGACTTATCTATTGATGAGATGGTAGGGGCCTGGTGCTTTGGCTGTTTGTCGGGCCCACCGGGGTTTACCTGTTGGATTTCTTTTGCTCCAGTATTCAGTTTAATTTACTGTTGAGTCCTTATCCTTGCTTTATCTCCTTGTTATATCTTGATTTATATGTTTTAGGAGATGATGCATTGATAAGTTAGGGGTCTTTCATGCAAACCAAATATCTATGTGTCTTGATCCACATCTGAATTAAGGGTGAGGTTGGCGCCGTTAAACCGGGTTAAGCCCTCCAGTAAAATATTTTACTGACCGTTCCAAGGCGGTACTTCTTTTGTGGATCTTTTATGTTTTTGTTCTGTCTTGTGTTTGCTATGTTTTGTGCGCGTCTGTTTATATGTGCTTTGTGGTCACCTGCTGGGAAAGGGCTGACCTCTTGGCTCTCGTTTGTGGTGTCTTCTGTGAGTTTGTCACTTTCCCATTGGTATCCTGGGTCAGATGTGGTACTTGATTGTATCGATTCCTGATCTTTGCACCATTACTTACTTTTAATGTAGCCAAATGTCACTCAACGAGAGTGACTTGGCATCAGCATCACAAACAAATCCTCTTCGTACGGCAGCACTGAGGGGACATGTGAAAAAAAATATTTATCTCGTTCCCACGACTTAAGATCTCGTTCCCACGACATAATATCTCGTTCCCACGACATAAGATCTCGTTCCCACGACATAATTATCTCGTTCCCACGACATAAGATCTCGTTCCCACGACATAAGATCTCGTTCCCACGACATAGTTATCTCGTTCCCACGACATCTTTATCCAATGAAAATGAGCCATTACTGACCGTCGCCATCTTCGTTAGGCCAATTCTGTGTTAGATAAAAAAATTTAGATATATAAATAGTAAGTACGTTTTGTCATGTTAAACAAGCTGTTGATTTATATAAGAACTGTTCTAACATATGCTGGACCAAACGATCCACATTGGGAGCATGATCATGCAAAGCTGATCTGAATTTTAAAAGGTAACGTAACTCTAGATCAATTTTTTGGTCATATCAAACTGATCCATCTTCTGGTCGATCTATTCAATTGATTTCCCTTTCTTATTTCATGATATGTTTTGTCCTGAAAATATCTTCTACTTATTATGTCTGTTGCACATATTTAAGCGACTCTAATATCACTTTAAGCATGGAAGCAAACAATATGTTAGCTGCCTGATAAGGGTCCATATTGTTTGCAATAAAGGCAACCAAAGTACACCAGAAGATGAGAAAACAGCCGACAGTTGTCGTTAATTCTGGGAAAGGGGTAAAATTACCGTAAAAAACTAGACTGTATACTTTACGTTCTTGAACAGACAGTGCATACCAAAATCAAAGAAAATGACCTGTCCACACAGCGAATACTTTTTCTTAGTGCATGGAAAACACTAATGCCTTACATTTGTAACTACCTGTACCCATTCAGTGTAAGTAAATACTCGGGTTTATCTGGGTCCATGTAAAAGCTGATCTGAATAATCGCTGGGCGCACAGTTAATTTTATTCGTTCTGTCATGTACGAGATCATATACTAGTACAAGCAAATGAAAGTTCTGTCAAAATTGCAGAATTTAGCAAGCGTGCAACTATTTGAGTGCTGGGCCATTTTTTGTTGCTTTGTATTTTTGAAAGGCTATATGTAATGCAATCGGTCAGTGTACAATCACGTGAAGTGTAACAAATGAAATAATATTTGTACAAAATTTGAAATCTGTGCAAACTTGAACATATTTTGTACTAGGCCTAAATGAAATATATGTGTGGTTCCTGTTGCATACCAACAAAATTTAGGGTAGGTAGGTAGGGAAATTATTAAATTTTGTTATAACATTTAACAAAGAAAATAGTGACAAAATCTGAAAAAGTGCCCATTTTAGGTATTTTTTGTCCAAAAACCATTTTAATGTTTAGGGTAGGGTTAAAAAAAATAGGGTAGGTAGGCAACAGGAACCACACATATATTTCATTTAAGCCCTATTCCCAAGAGTGTAACAGCAAGTAAAGCTATCACATGTATTTGTTAAAACATAAGAACCAAAATCGCAATTTTAGGGCGAAAGGCTGGCCACATTTTGAATCTTTTTAACATGTTCCCAGCTTTACACAGGAGCACATACCTTCATATGGCATCAACTCTTAACTTGTTTACAACCTTTCTGTTTACACATTTATTTGGTGTTCTGTCTGTGAGAAGGGATTTATGCACGTACATGGTTCATTGTTTAATGTTCCTCTCATTGGATCGTGGGGGCTCTGTGTTAGGTCCTTGTTAAAAAGCTTGTCCTGTTATAAATTACTTAGTGTCCTTTCTAGTTATGCAATCATCTTGACATGGTAACTGGTTGCTTTACTTTAATTGCCTTCCTGACGTCTTGTGACTGTTGGTGTTCTGTGGCTCTTCCTCGCAGTGCCATGGTGTGATTGTGGCATTTCCTGATGATACTCACTGTTTGCGACAGTATATCTTGCAATATACTGTCGCAAACTCGACGTCATTATGTAACGTCACGATTCATTGCCTGGCAAGTGGCTGGCAGCTACAGGCTGTAGGCGCAACATACTACATTTTCACTGTCTTTTTGATAATAATTTTCATTTGGGAGGCATATCGTCGGATATACATTCCGAAGTCACGTTTTTTGGCTCCGCTAATGCGTCGATGTAAAACAAAATTTCCGACGGTATATCCAACGATATACTCCCCACCCCAATGAAAATTTTTAATACAGTTATACCCTGTTTATATTGTTGTTTTTCTTCTTTTTTTACGATAATAGCCTGGCAATGAGGCGTATATACTAAATAAACTCCAAACCACTGAACTTTGCAAACTGCACATTGTAATGTGAGTTGACATAGCTCAGTTTTGTCCTCAAAGCAAGCGCTATGCTTAATTTTTGACATGTTTGTAATATAATTACGGATATGTCTTTACCTGGGTTTGTCCTGTTTAATTTAGGTTGCCTTTTTATGCCTCTTTATGTCTTTTGTTACCATGTTTTAAGCAACCCATGCGCTAAGTCACAGCATGTTCAGCTATCCACAGTGGCTAGTTGTTCAGCTTTTGGTCTTTGTGTCATCTACTTCCATACGTTGTATATTTGAGCAGGATAGGTTCTTGTCTAATCAGCGACGAAATAAGTACCAAAATGTCATGGATGTTTTCCAAGAATAGGGTTTTGACATTTATAGTTGTATTGAGAAATAAAACTGGTGGCCCCTTCCAAATTGACACAAATTTAGTAGGTTCTCTTTATTTTATGTTCTCTTAATTTACACTGTGCATGATACGTGTAGGTTTAGATCAAAAGAGATTACAGCTAAGCTGCAACCCATTTTGGTATAAAAGAAAGAAGGCAAATATCAGAAATCAATACAATCAAGTACCACACCTGACCCAGGACACCACATGGGAAAGTGACAAAACACAAGAAACATCACACACAAAATAGCCAAGAGGCGAGCCCTTTCCCAGCAGGTGGCCACAAGGCTACAAAGAACAGAAAAGAAAGCATGACAGACTCGAAACATCAATAACAAAAAAGATCTACAAAATAAGCACAGCCTTGGAACGGTCAGTAAGAAATATTTTCACAAGAGAGCTTAAGGACATATGCTACTAAATACTTCCAATGTTGAAATATGTTCAATACTTTGCATACAGTTTGTTTTATGCATGAACTATCCATTTATGAAATAAAAAGGATATGTCACCGTGCTTATTTTTTCAGAATCTCAGATTGAAGTTTTCAGCATTTGACCAATTTTCTAAAAATAACACTAGTCCTTAAATCGAGCTAAAAAGCCAGCTTCTTTCTTTTAACTTAAATTATTGCCCATGATCCCAACCTTTTAGAAAATGTACAAGTTTATTTGTTATCCCATGCTGTGACAAGATACTGTATGATATATTTGGGCAATTCGTCGATAATTGGAATTTGTTTTTAGAATAAATCATGTATTAAAAAATCTGATGTTGAAAATTTAAAAAATCATTTTTAATTCATAGACTAATATAATACCTTTCAGAAAAAAGAATAAAAATCTGGGTCACCGAACTAATTTTCTTTCAAGAGGGCCAAATTTAACCCCACCCCCATATGTTTCATGCGTTATTCAATATAAAACTTCAGGAATGACCATTTTGGTCGTTTTGATGATGCCATTTTACTAATTAATGAAGCAATTTAGCATTTAAATGTTACAAAAGGAAAAAAAACACTGAAAATATGTGCGCATGCAGGAATCGATCCTGGTCCTCTGGCTTCGTAGCCAGACACGCTAACCACTAGGCTACAAGGTCAGGTCGTGTGCCGCTCTAAATAATTGTACAACTAGTAGAGACTCGGCCACTATCGTATTTGTAACCGAGGTAATTGTGTACGTCGTTTGATTTCGACTTAGCTACATTTATCTGTCTTCAGTGCTGAGACGATTAGTTCTGTTAGATGTCAATAGATATATCTGACACACTTTAATTACTTTATTTTGTCAAGAAAATGTTGGAGCACCCATATGACATAAGAATGTGGGAAAGCTGTGTTGATTCGAATCCGTTAATGGTCAAAAGACAGGACCTAGACAACTGTATCCGTTACCAGACGCGGGAAAGGTGCACATTGGAAATAGCCGCATATGTTTTTAAACTAGTTTTATCGTACCAGCCTCACCCTTATTTCTGATGTGGATCAAAACAAACAGATGTTTGGTTTGCATGAAAGATCCCTCACTTATCGATGTATCATCTCCTTGTCAATATTAATTGAGATATAAAAAGGAAATAAAACAAAGATAAGGACTCAACAGTATATACAACTGAATGCCTGAGTAAAAGAAACAACAGCCAAACCCTGGTGGGCCCAACTACAGACATAACATCAGGCCCTAATCCTCTCATCTATAGATAAGTCCTTAAGACAGAACCGTCATAGAGTCTGGGGTCCCACCCACCAGCGTGCAATTAAAGAGGAAAGCAAAGTTGCCAGCCATGATTGGGTTGACCACCAATTAAGCATGCAGTCTGTTGCGATACATTAATGTTATAACCATTCTTCTTATAATGAGAAATTATTTTAGTAAACTGCATTGAAAAATTATTAGAGCCAACAATTTTCTTTAATTTATACACTCAGTCGCCATAAAAGTCTGGTCCTAATGCTCCTGGAGCAAGAGAGATTTAAATCCAATATTGAATTTAGATATTAAATCATAGTATCGGCGGTGAAATTTAGAAAAAGTTTTGCGAAGTTTATAATACCAATAGCCTTGTTTGAGAAGTTTCTGAGTTAACAGGCGCGAGACCACAATTAATTTTACTATATAATTTAATCATTCATTACAGCACCTCCTATTATACATGATGAAGCTGGCTTTCTTCTGAAGCTTTTCCCCACTCAAACATGGCCTGGGAGTCATTCTAATCACTGACTAGATAGGGCAAGTTCGGCTCGTTTTGGAACCACAGGAGTTTAGACAAACCCTATGTGACACAGCAGTCGGGTTGGCTATCTTAACAGCATTTTACTTAGGTGTGCAGAGGCCTCAATTTTCCTAGAATTACCAGTTATCAGGACAGAAGCAACATTTTCTGAAAGCTTATTCATTGGGCAGTTCAAACATACCCAATAACAAGGATGCTCACATGAATTGGTAGATTTACAGCCCACTAAAAGGGGAACTATATGCGCGAAAGAACATCCTTATTGTGTACAACCAATCAAGGGACATAATTGTGGTCTGATTCCAACAGTTTATTGCGAGCGTTTACTTAGGCTTACTCCACAGCTTGAGACCAACATTTCCCCAGTGATAAATGTTGAATATTTCAACCCCTTATTGTTGGAGTCATTATCAAGACCAATACAATAGAACAGAATATAGTTTTTGAATCAATTGAAAGGTCACAGCCATAAATGAAAAAAGTCAATATACAATGCTTATTAGATACCCTGCAAAGTAAGGGTCAGTGCAAAAAAACTCATTTTTTTGGCAAATTATTGTTCCAACCAACAGACCTTAGTTTTGAAAACTAGGTTTCAGTAGAATCTGTGCAAATGATCTTAAATGCACAGAAAATATTACACCTGAAAGTTCTTTAAATATATATCAAAGCTTACATCGAAACACATATCTAACTTCTCATTGCTGTCATTTTGTAAAAGAACATTGCTTTTTGCACCAACTCCTTCATGCATATGCTCAGTATGTCTACATTATGTAGGTAAATTATTGGATTTATTCATCAAAAGCTGTGGTAGGTGTTGATCGGCACATGAAGACACTGTCAATGCATATATAAAAGCCATATTAAGGAAATTGTCTAAAATAGTAAGTGAGTATGATCAGAAAATACCGCAATCACAAACTGCAGACAAACCCATGGCACCGCGAGGAAGAGCCACACAACAATCATGAGACACCAGGAAGACAAAATAAGCAAAGCAACCAGCTCTCTCTTCCCCATCAAGATGATTGCGAAACTAGATGGGACATTAAGTAACGCACAACAAAACATTGAACAATAACAGACTCCCACAATGAAAGTAACAATAAACAACAAGTCAACAACAACAGAACCACTGCCTTAGAACGGACATAGCTGTCATTTTGTCAAAATATATATTTTTTGAACCAATCTCCTTCATGCATATATTCAATATGTCTACACTGTGTAGGTAGAGTATTGAATTATTTAGCAAAAGCTGTGGTATGAGTTGAACGGCCCATGTGGGCACTATCTATGCATATACAAAAGTTAGAATGAGGGCAAAGATCAGGTATCGATACAATCAAGCACCATACCTGACTCAGGATGCCAATGGGAAAGTGAATACTTCACAATTAGACATCATAAACGAGATGCCATATTAGAGAAAAATTTCTAAAAGCAATATTAGAGAAAAATTTGCCTAAGTTCCCATTGCTGTCATTTTCTTAACATGTTTTAACTAAACTGCTTCATGCATATGTCCAAAAATTGTCTAAATTCTCACAGCTGACATTTTTTAAAATTATTTTTCTGAACCAAACTCCTTTATGAATATGTTCAGTGTGTATTCATTCTGAAGGTAAAGTATTAAATTGCTCCAGCTGAAGCTGTGGTAGGAGTTGATCGGCCCGTATCATAAGCATAAACCTTGTACAAAAAGCCATTTCGAATTACAAAGGTAAATAACACTAATAGAATTGGCCCCTGACCCTTACTGTTTTATTAAATAGTATTTGTCTTGTAGATATGAATATATTTGCAAGGTTGGATGTAAAACATTGTAAGTGAGTATGATCAGGAAATACCACAATCACAAACCGCAGACAACCCTGTGGCACCGCGAGGAAGAGCCGCACAACAATCTTGAGACACCAGGAAGACAAATTAAGCAAAGCAACCAGCTCTCTCTTCCCCATCAAGATGATTGCAATACTAGAACGGACACAAAACAACGTACAACAAAACATAGAACAATTACAGACTCCCACAATGGGAGTAACAATAAACAAAAAGTCAACAACAACAGAACCACCCCCTTAGAACGGACAGCAGCCTAAGCCACCGGGGGCTTAAACGCACTTTACTGGTACCAAATCTTCGCCCTAGATTCTGCTGTTGTTGAAATACAAGAAATGTTCAGCTCACATGGAGGCCATCGAACTAATGCAAAGTATCATCATGGAGAATCACTATAATCAAATTAACACACCATGATGAAACTCATGGAATTCCAACAATGACTTAACTTTTTTAAGGAAACAAAACGTTATGAACAGACACACGCACGGATGCATTGACAGTATGGAAACAGCATTCCCCCCCCACACACACACACACACACAAACACAGTTTGCGGGGGTACAAATGTGGCGGTTACACTTATTTTTACAGTATATATGATCAGATACGAAATAATGCCAGGTGATAAAACGGAAAGACGTACGTAAAGCGAAAAGACGAAAAATGCCAGGCGAAAAAATGCAAACAAGAGAAGAAATAACACCAGGCGAGAGAAACATGACGCCAGAGGGAATGACGCTAGTTGAAAAGACGAAAAAACACTTGCGAAAAGGTATCCATGAAAAATAGGCTACTGTCCATTCTAAGGTGGTGATTCTGTTGTCGTTGATCTATTGTTAAATGAACTTCCCATTGTTTGTTGGAGTTATGTGTTTATCTTTGTTTTGTTATGCATTACTTTGTGTCCATTCTAGTTTTGCAATCATCATGAAGAGGAAAAGAAAGCTAGTTGCTGTGCTATTATTGTCTTACAGATAATGTATTCTTACTATTAATGTTCTGTGACTCTTCCCCATGGTGCCGTGTTTTGTCTGCAGTATGTGAGAACGTTATTTCCTGATCATACTCACTTACTTTTTGAGAAAATAACGCCAGGCGTAAAGACGTCAATTGTCCAGTCAATTTCTAGGAGGACCCAACACAAATTGCAACAAAACTTTGCGGATTTGACCTCATTCGACATGTATTTTAAACATACTACATGTAAAAGTAGGACAAAATTGGAAAATGTTTATTTTTTTTCTCTTCAGTTTGTTTGATAAGAATGTAATCTATCGCACCACTACTATTATTCTGATACATTAAATATAACATGACTTCAGACAGGGTTTCATCCAAAGAAGCCAGTGATTATATTAGGAGGTCAGCTGTCAACAACCATGCTCAGTACTTAAATAAGACGATTATATTATCTATTTATACTAATTTACCCCACACACCAATGCAAGATGTTGTCTTTCTTAATAAACGTTATGGTGAGGCTGTGTTACTGCTTCAGTGGAAGAAACTGATAAAAAGCAGTGTGTATTGGACTCTTTTACAAACAAAATACAGTGGATAGATATTATATTTGAACTAAAATATTTTACCGTGTATAAACAGCCTATGTTAACTACGTTAACCATAACAGGTTCAAACCCTACTGTGCAAATGCAAAGTTGTCCCCATTTCGTATTTATCGACATGCTGATTGCACTTAATTAACTGCTGCAAACAGCTAGTATGCGTTAAATCAATATATAGCTATGACATTACAGTTATATACGTTACTTACTTTCAAATATATTACTATTTAGTACACAGTTATCACTAGACCATGGGCTGCCTAATGACCTTTGAGAGGGAGTTTTTGTTCACAATGATTTTCTTAAATTACATTAAATAAGCCACTTAAATAGGCTGCAGAACACTAGTCAAATTTGGCGCATGTATGCTATGAACTGTCCTGCCTCAGAATATGCAATAAACAATATCATAGTAAGTACAGCTTGCTGTTGCTATGCAGCCAATGAATGATATCTAATGACATGCCTTCACGCTGAAATAAAGCGTTATCATGGAAACACGATTCAATAATTGAGCAACATCAACTCGTGCATTTGTTTCAAATAAAGTGTTAGAATATATTTTGTTAAAGGCAACAATTGCAATTGAGACATTTGAATTTTATTCCATGAGTAAAAGGAAAATTTCAACCCAAGATATACCCCACCCACAAATAGCGGTTTATTCTAGAATAAATATTATTAACTAAGTATTATATCATATGACTATTTTATTGTGTTAAGTGGTTGTTTTTGATATCTGAAAGCATATCTTGAATATTCTTGTGAATAAACGGCTGCCATAGCAACAAAACTGGTAATATTTGTCAAATATAGAAATTCCATCGAGGCAATGAGCATTACATGTATTTAATTAACTTTCTATTACACTTCTTCAAAACATTGCTAACACATTTTTTGATACAACTATACTATTTCCAAATGTTAAAGAAACAGCAACCCAGCTAACAAAAAAACGTTGTGAAAACGTTGTGACAACGTTTTAATTTGGTTGTGAAAACGTTTTGGTAAAACGTTTATACGAGCTTTTTTGGAAAGTTTTCTCAATGTTTGCAAAACGTTTTGGTACAACGTTACAAAAAAAACGTTGTGAAAACGTTGTGACAACGGGCTGGTACAACGTTGCAAAAAACGTTGTGAAAACGTTGTGACAACGTTTTAATTTGGTTGTGAAAAAGTTTCGGGAAAACGTTTATGCGAGCTTTTTTGGAAAGTTTTCTTAATGTTTGCAAAACGTTTTGGAAAAACGTTGCAGAAAACCCATTTTGCGACCTTCCTGCAACCTTTCTAAAACCATTCTCCAACCTTCCCACGGCCTTTCTACAACCTTCAATGACCTTTTTAATCCTTAAGGCAGATTCACATAGGATCTCAATTCTGATTCAGATGCTATACTTTCATTACAGTGAGCAAATCCGAGTTATGCATCGATTTTCTTCCAACTTGCACATTTTGTTTTGATGCTTTGATCATGTCCCATGCATTAACTTTTCAGTCATGTTATGTCAGCATGGGTCCTGCTCAAGGACACAAGAGAGCGACTCCTCTGGTAGTGAGGCTTGAACTACCAAAGTAAGGAAGGCAAGGATCAGGAATCTATAATGCTGCTTCTCGAGTCATTTTACTCATGGAAGTGTATGTGGTAGTCTCACTAGTCACCACTGCGTAGAATACAGCTGCATGATGCCAAGGATTGGTCTGCATGTGGCATTTCCTGGTCATAATTGTTTCTTTTGGGGTCATTTTACATTGGGAATGCCCAAACTGCAATTGTGTGGAATGATGCATAGTTGTCTCAATGTTGCTTGGGTCGTTTCTGCCACACTTAACAGCCTTTTTCTCTAATCTATGAAAGCTAAAAAGGGTTTACCAAGCAGACTGAATATTTTTAGCCAGAAATCAGGGGACAGTAAGTACCACCTCTTCAAGTAAGTTTGTCATGAGGATCGTTTATAACTTAAATCCACCTCTCCCAAACAAACCTGCATGAGGATCGACTGTGTCCGGGTATGCATCCATCTTTACATAACTGAAACAATATTTGATAAAACTGTTGAGTGTGACAGTTGTGACCAAACACTAAAAATAGCTATATACGACATGGGTTACCATGTTTAAAATTGCATGTTTGAAATTGAAACAGTATCACATCTTTACATGACTGAAACAATTGTCCATAAAACTGTTTGTGACCAAACATTTGAAATAGCTTCAGGACAACAGCAACCATAATTATTATATGATGCTAAGACAGAAAAAACTGAGGTTCTTACCAACCTTCAACTATGTAAATTTGTCATGAGAATTGTTCATGAAATAAAGCCAACACTCTTAAAAGTTACCTGCATGAAGATTGAATGTGTCTAAGAATGCAAACATCTTTACATGACTGAAACAATTGTTGATAAAACGGAGCAGAGCGACAGATATGCCCAAACTCCTGGAAAGGAATGGGTCCGATTTCTAGCGGTAAATATTAGTCTATGCAAGAAAACCCTAAGAGCTCATGGATAGCTTCCAAATTTGTCCAAAATGTTACTATAGCAAATAGTAGAAGTTAAATAAGTGACAGTCAGTGTTCTGTGGCTCTTCCTCACAGTGCCATGGGTAAGTCTGCAGTGTGTGACTGTGGTATTTCAAGATCATACTTTCGTGACTTCATATATGGGCTTCAGAGGGTGGGTGGGGGGGGGGGGCAAAGTTGCTCTTTAATACCACAGATAGTGACTTCATCCAAAACTATAAGCAATGACAGCTACCTACAAATAAACAAAACACATAACACAGAGATCTATTTATTTCACTACATCAAAATGATAATCATCACGGTCACTGTGTAGTGTGGCTTCATTTTGTGCATCTGTAGCCTCCGCCTTTTCCGCTTGAGCCTGAAAAAAAAATAAAGATTTTGATGGATAATTAAAAAGAATTAAAATTATGATGGATAATTCAATTTCTATTACGTCATTCAGCAGAGACAGGAAGCCCAGATTAGTTCTCCATAGAGTAGGCCTCCTATGAGATTCTAACCCAGGATCACAATCTCCAAAGTTTGTAGCAGCTTTTATCCCAGCTTCCCCAGTCTGTGGAATGAGACTTTACTATGACCTAAGCTGTTGATGGGACCTTAAAGCTCAAACCACCCTGTCATGTTGTTATTTCTCATTATCACAGACATCTTAAATTGGGCATAAAACTCAACCCATACAATGAAAGCACCTAAAAGATAATTTTGTTTGCTTGGTTTGTGGTTAGTTTGCTTTGATTCTTTACATCCAGAGCTCCAGATAAGTTTTTGTGTCAATTGGATATTTACGAAACTTGATTATCCATAATTGCTTCCTTGCAAAATCAATAGCGTATTTTTTTTTTAAACTACGTTTTTTGTGGTTACAAATAATATCCACCATGTTTTTCTTATTGAATGTAGCCATCGGGAATTTGCCTGCATATATTTATTCACTCACATCATTTGCCTTTCTAGAGCATCCAAATAGTGGATTTTGTCATACCTCTGAAACTAATATCCTCCCCTTTTGCTATTTATCGCTCGGATACACATTGCTAGTTTCACTTCCATGTTTTTTCCGCTAAATACTTGACTGGTCATCGATATCTTATCCATAAAACTGGAGTTTTACAGCACACACGCTAGTAAAAAAATCAATACCCGACTTGCATGTATGTATTACCCAAATGGAAAAGAAATTAACCAAATGGTACCCAATGACATTGCATGTAAATGCATACTGCTCGAAAGAATTGCTTTTTTGGTACACATGCATTTAATTTTAATTGCTTTTTGCAACAGCGCCTGCTTCAATGTTGCAGCAATTTGGGTTTCGATTAGTTTTTCATCTGCTTTTGGATGTTTTCTTAAATATGCTTCTGAATATAAAATGCATACACCCATGTATGGTAAAATCTGTATTCTAAATGCAAACAGTGAAGACCTGAAATGTGGCAGTTCACCAGGGTCTGTACTGTTTATTAGGATTAAAATGACCTTTAAGGACAGATATACATCAAAATTAAAAAATTCTACCAGTGACCACTTAAAATATATATTGGGCACAGGACTTTAGTTAAGAGTGCGTAACGAAAATTAAATTTTCTTATTTTTCAACCAAAACATATGTTGTGGGTACACAAAAGAACTGTCTCAATGAGACGGTTCTTTTGAGCACCCAAAACATATGTTAAAACTGAAGGGTAAGAAAATATTTACATCTTTACGCTGAACATTTTTGTTTATACAAATCTGTAGGGCAGCTCCATATGTATGGAAAACCCTTAATGTTGGTTTTCTTTTGCTCTGGTATTCACTTGTATGTACTGTTCAGTCCTTTTCTTTGATTTATCTCCCTTTTGTATCTTGAACTATATGTTCTAGGAGAGGATCCGTTGATAAATTAGGGATGAGAATACCTAGAACATGATGATGGGAGGTCCACTCAATGTTTCTGTGCCAGTTTTGTCAAAATCTGGCCAGTATTTCAGACAAGACATTTTCATTGTTATATGTTTGTTGACGTTTAAATTGAGACAAAAATATAATCACTTCTCAAAGTCCTTGCAATGATGTGCCAGTTTGGTTAAAATCTGGTAATTGGCCCAGGAGATAGAGTTCAGGCAAAACGTTTTCAAAGTTATATGACCCTGGTGACCTTGCTAATTAGACTAAGGTCATGAAATATCTACTCATTCTTTTTCGCTGTCCGAAATAAGTATCCGTTAAAATTGGATTACCCAACATCAGATATAAATTAAGGCAAAATTCTTCAAAATTAAATTGGAAAAATGTAGATCCTGATCAGATGTTATTATTACAGATATATGGACAATTATAAACCTATGATAAAAGTTGAGGATGCACATTTTTTTACTTAAACTAATCCTTAAATGAATTGCCATTAATTTACATAAAACAATAACTGCTGGAAAAAAGACTGGAAACCTACTATGTCAGAATGACTAGGGGATAAGTTGTTGGTGAGTTTCTTATTTTTAAATGTAAAGTCTACTCCGCCAATTTTGTTTTTATCATAAAATCTTAGCAAATGTTACTGCAAAATGATAAAATAATATTTTATACGAAAATTCAACTTTTATTCGGTTGAGACAAATTAAAATTCTTATTTGGTCAAAGCAGATAGTCTTGATTCATGTTTGACCTTTGACATTAACACATATAAATAACTTACCTTAATAGGTTGCATGGCACTGCCTTTCTTAAAAGGAGCTTCCTTTAATGTTGTCCCAATCTGGTTTTCAATTTGTCTTTCATCAGCTTCAAGATGATCTCTCATATACCCTTCTGAAAATACGTATACATTGTACCCATATAATATTAGGGCTGCAACAATACAGTAGCCTTACAATACTATCACCATATTTGTCTCCTGATATAATTATGTATCACAATACATTTTAGGCAACATAAGAACCCTAGAAATAGAATCTATGAAATTAGGAGCATTAAATACTTAAATATGTAACCCAATACATTTTTAGCAGCTTATCTTGATTTGTATGTACTAGGAGATGAAACATTGACACATTTGGGATCTTTAATGGAAACCAAATATCTATTTGTCTTGATCCACATCAGAAATAAGGGTGAGGTTGCTATCACCAAACATGTTTAAGAGCTCCAGTAAGAAAATTAATTAAACTAATAAAAATATACTCACATATATTAAGTTATTAACACTTGTCATGTAGTGGCATGTTTTTATATACTATATTCTTCGCCAGATAAGCAAGGTTCCAATTATAACTGTGTGTTTACGGGGTGGAAAACTTTGTAGATTCTGATCAGCTGGATTCCCATGAGCTAGCTGATCTGGATCAACACTGTTTATCAGAAATAAGCATGAAATGCAGAAAAATCAATTTAAGGAACAATGGTTAAATTTCTTTATATTACATGTGAAAACATATATATTTCTTTAAAAATTCATGTCTATTGAATAACACTAAGAGCAGTATCCCTTTTGTATTTGTATTGTGGAATGACCCCAAAATACGACAGACTTATCGAAGGAAATAGTATCGTGATATGATGCACTTTCAGCGAATATCAAAACAGTTCTAGTTTGTAGATAGTGTGGATGCCACAATAAGCATATGAATTAATGTATAGTAAGCAGATTTGTTACTACATGTATTTACAATTAAATTCCATGCAAGTTTGGTCAAATCCATGCACTTTTTCAGAAGATAATGCACGGAAACCATATTTTGGACATTTCAAAGTGGCGCTGTGACCTTGAAATTAGGTCAAGGTAAACAAAATTTGATCAACTTTTCCCCTCCTCCCAACACTGTATCTTTGCAAGTTTGGTCAAAATCAATTAACTGGTTCAGAAGATAATGCAGGTGAAAAAAAAAGCGGACACCGACGGGATCTGCACCAAGAACAATATATTCCCTTGGGGGACATATATAAAGACTCTTACCCATATGAGAATGGATAAACACCACAAAGCAGTTTCCACTTCTCTTTGTCTGGAATTTCGTAACATCTTGCTCTCATTTTGGCCAGCAAACATATTTTCCCTGAAGCAAATTAAATATTAGATAATTGATTATTTTAGGCTCAGAAACACTATTCTTAATCAACACACGGGCAAAACACGCAAACCTTCCAAGCTTAATGCTGAAAAAATATTTTTATACATTTTGAAAGGCATTTCTGTCAGGAAAAAAAAATATTAAAAGAAAATAATATGTGCCTACTCTACAGAGTCTACCTAAAACTTTCAAACCTGTTATCCAAAACACACTTATTTTTTATTTGGTCTTGGTGCTTTAAGAGTTAAAATTACAATTATGTACAGCTGGCAGTCTTTTGTTCTTTAAAAAAATCCCCCAAAAGTTTCCTAATGTATGTAATTGTTATTCAAACTGAAACTATTTAGCCTATGGAATCAAAATATCTGGCCCCATTGTTTTGGTTTTGGGTGATTCTTTATATCCCAGTCAATAGTTAATGGTCATGTTGGGACGGTAAGTTCACCTAACCACACTTTTTTCTTGAGCAAGCTTGACTAAGCAGTTAACCAGTACTTCCTGCATGTACTTTCGCTTGTAACTGACCTCCCCCCTTCTTGAATCAGTGGAAGGGAGGAGAATGACCGTAGAAATCATTTAATGATCAATGTCCGCCAAAGTATGGGACCAGACCCCGGGGACCGGACCAGGATCGAACTCGCGACCCCTGGATCTGCAACCAGACACATATCTGCAGTCAAACAGGTTACTGACTGCGCTATGCGGCCCTGTGCTTTATCATTGTGTCATTCAACCTCATAATCTTGAAACTTGACTTTGTGCATATGAAAACCGAATTATTTGGCGCTATTATGAGGGCAAGTTTAAAAAAAATGTGACCAAAGTGTGACATTGGGGTTCAAAAATAAACATTAATCAGAGCTTTCTTTTTTGTAACATAAGTTTCCTTATATCCTGAATTTTGACAAATTTTAAGTTTTTTGTAAATAGTATTTATCGTTTTCTTTTATCAACCTCTTGATTAAGATAATTAGGAGATTTTTTACCAAAATTTATCTATTCTATTCAAGGTCATAAAAACATCAAGTAAATGATTAAGTCCTGAAATTTTGACCTAATATGATGAAATGGATATTATAAAACGTGTTTGGCTTCAAAACTGCCGTGTTTAAAACATGTTTGTGAAATTAATGATACTTTTTATAAAATTTGGCGAGGATTTTCGAGCACCTAGAGCTTAAAGTTTTTAAATCTTTGATATTAAAGCACACATTAAAAGAAAACTCAATGATTTGCAAACCTTAGGATCTATAGAAGAAGAAAACATTAGCCTTTTTTGGTCTGGATGTCTAACTTTCTAATGCTGACATTATAAAAACACTGTGTTATGAAAGAAAATGTTACACTCCTGACATTCATTGCTATTTATTTGTTTCAAAGATAAAATATAATTTCTTCTGTTTCCAAGCAACTGCTTAAAATGATCTCATATGATTTGGGGGTTTTCATATGACACCCAAATGATATACAGGTGGTGGTTACCACTATTAAAGCCATTTTTAATGGTTGGGTCAGAAAATATTTACCAGACGAAGAATTCACCCATTATTCTTCAACTATTATGAGAAAATAAGGTGACAACAGCATGATTTAAATGCTGTAAAATGTTCTTTATGAACTGCTTTAAAAGACCAAAAATGAACAATAAACTTCAGAAAAAGCAGTCTGAAGTAACACGAGTATAAAACTATCTGAATTGTTACACCCCTGACCGGTACAAGTATGTCGACATAGACAGATACTATATATTTCTGAAATATCAGGCTCATTTTGGTAACAAATAGTGTGATGGTATACTATTTTTCACAGCATTATATAGTGCTTTTGATGAAAGTTGATAACTGCTGTTTATCTTGAAATACCAAAGCTTGTCTTGATAGAATATTCAATCGAAATGTAGAGCTTCCCTACTACTTAGAACATTGTGTACACTTTTAGTTTGAAATATTTTTAAAAAAATACTGCTAAAGGATTTTAACAAACAAAAACAGACTTCGAACTGTCAAATGAACTAAATTGAAAGTTGTTACACTCCTGACATGAAAAGACAGAAGTTTTTATCATGATCCATGAACTTTTCTCATCACTTTACATGACAGTCAGTCTCATATGATGATATTTTCTATTTTGTCATCAACTAGATTAGTTTTTACCTTTTCCCTATATATTTCTTTACTCTTTCTGAAGCGGATTTCTTGGTTCCTTGGTCTTGAGCCGAGAAAATCCCTTTCCCCCTAAAGTTTCTCATTGATTTCCTGATACAAGAAAGTTTTATAACTGGCTTTCCTATTTCTAATTGATACTCAGGTCATTCATTGAAAGGTCTCTTAGATTAGAAGGGTTAGTAAAGATATATCTCTGTTACATATAAAAATGTCAGGAGTGTAACAATTTGTATACATTATCATTATCAACATGTAAATACATTATTAAGAAGTTTTTATCATCATTTGATGGTTTCATTTGTAAGGCAAAGGAATAATCTCATGGTGAAAAAAAACACTGGCCACTATCTTTCTATTTATGCATATTTTTTATACCTACAAAATGGCTATTGTATTAAAAAATGGCTTTTTTACGAAAAATAACTGGCATTTTTTGTTATAGAAGGAAAGAAACAAGTTTCCACTGCTAGGACAATGTCTGCATTATCATAATATTTGGTTGCTTTGGGCTAAAATCATGTATTTCATCACATACACTGAAGAACATGCAACAAAATTACAGGTGTTACACTCCTGACATCATAAATCAGGCTCTGTGAGGAAATTCAATCCTCTGATGCAGCAAGTAAATTTTGCTGATTGTCTGGAGTGGGGATGTGTTCCTGGAAAACAGAAAAATATAGGTATAGGGCAGCATACAGAAAGATGGTGAGAAGGTAAACACAATGTGTTACACTCCTGACATCAGTGGGTTGCTAAATTTGAAGAAACGCATACCCATGTTAAGTGAAGTTAGGATCAAAATCCGAGCTTCAGTTGATGTTGCACATGTCTGTTTGTGGTGTGACCAAGATACATATATGTAGCATGTATAGTCAACTTGCAGCAGTTAATATTGGAAGAAGCATTGTTTTTTTACCTCATGTAAATATTGAAGGGCATGTCTCAAAAATGACATGTTATATCAATAGGTAGATTATATAAAGAGCCCTGCTTTATGTATTTTATCTAAAACATGTCAATTTACGATATACAAAAGCTTAAACTGGTGTAATATCTCTATGTTTACTAATATATTCCTTAGAACATTCACATGGTGAAAAAATGTCACACAAAAAGCCTTACACTCCTGACATTTTGGGGTGGTTTTAATGGCATATCTTTTTTATTTGTCATTTGATTTATTTCAAATTTGGCAACAAATAAATCGGTATCAAAACACACCTTTGAGGGATAAATTTAAATAAAAATATTCAATATTAAGAGCATGGGGATAAAAAAATTGAACGGTCACATTTTTTTTAAACTTGCCCATAACACTATCTTTTGTTTGTTTGTTTTAATTGTCTCCCTCCCTCAACAATTTTTCAGTCATGTCAGGATGATTTTTTGTCTTCCTGTGTTTAACCAGCATAAAGTGTCTTGCTCAAGGACACAGCATAGTAAATAATGTATGTTTAAACTATAATCAAATGGTGGATTTGATAAAGCACAGGTTTAGATAAACAAAAACTTAAATGTAAATTGTTATTATTTTCTTTCTTACCCATATCACTGTTTTGGGAGCTCAAAAGAACCGTCTCATTGAGTCGAAGAACTGTCTCAGTGAGATGGTTCTTTTGAGTACCCACAACATATGTTAGTGATCGAAAAAAAGAAAATGCCTTTTGCTACACACTGTTAACTAAAGGTCTAAAAACCAGGCTGTGGAGGGCAGTAGGTAGCGACGACAACTGCACATCCAGGGGACTCGAGTGCGATCCTGGCCCGGTCCCATTCTTTTGTGGAGTTTGATCATGAAATAATTTCAGTGGTCATTCTCCTCCTTCTGCCGATTTGAGTAGGGTTGTTGTCAGTTACTGGGTAACCGCTTGGCCAAGCTTGCCAAGGAAAAGTGTGGTTAAGGTGAACTGACCGTCTCGACATGACCATAGCTGTTGACTCAGACGTAAAGAATCAAAACAAATCACTAAAGGCCTATAAAGGTGTGCATCATTTAAACCTTAAGCACCAAACACCACTGCAGCAGCAGCAGACAGAGAGCACAGTGACTCAGTGGTAGAGTGTTTGACTTGAGACCGAGGGGCCGGGAGTTTGAGCCTCACAGGCATCACTGCGTTGTGGTACTTGAGCAAGACACATTTATCCTAACTTAGTACTGGTTCAACCCAGGAAGATCCGTCCTGTTTAACTGAAAGATTGTTGATGGGTTGTAAAAACAGCAGCAACAGATGACAAATTTTGCTACATATTTCCTAATTTTTGAAAAAATAAGGTATTTTTCATGAGAATCTCCTGCCAACAGACCATTCTCATGAAATATGCCTTATTTATTATATTTGAAAAGGCAGCAAAATTTGACATTGTAGTCTGCTGCAAATTAGAGGTGGTGCTTTATGGGTTAATAACACCCAAGTCTTCTCAAAAAGTGTGTGTGTGTGATACTATTGCCTGATGGACCTTATTTTGATTGCATCTGACAGAATGGTAAATGTTCTAAAATTTGGAACACTCTAAAATTATGAACACCTAAAATTATCGCGGAAAAAATCGAACACTGCCCTGTTTTTTGAAAAGTCTATAATTAGGAACACAAGTTATTTTTGTAATCTAACATACACCAGTAAAAACAGATTTAACATAATTGAGCCGCGACATGAGATTTCCAACAATGTGGTATGTGCGACCATCAAAGTCTCAGACCAGCCTGCACATATGCGCAGTCTGATCGGAGCCTTTTAGTCGCTTAAAAATTCTTTGACTTTAAGCTACTGACCGAACATCATTTGGAGTTTCTAAGCTTAAAGGGGGCTGCACAGGCTCACCTAAGTCTAGGCATGTCAAAATGCCACATTGTTGGAACTCTCACGTCGCGGCTCATATATATGGGTGTTAAAAAGAACCGTCTCATTGAGAACCCACAGCATACAGGTATGATTTGGTTGAGAATGAGTAAATTGATTTTTATTTACACACTCTTATCTAGAGGCCTTAGACGGGGAAAAGGCATCACCATTAACTGATGTAAAAAGTAAGTATCTGAAACCACAAATACTTAATTTGGGCCAACAGAGCAAAACCCCGAAGCAAAACCAGACCTGATATCCTCAACTCCTTTCCCTCTACGCAGTACGTAATTGTATTTTTACAGTTTTTGTAAATTTCAAGCTCCTTGTACGAAACACGGGAGGGGTGAATCAGCTGTTTCGGTGTTTGTTTAATTTCAATACTGTAGCAGGACTTTAATTCATTAAATTTCTGATGATCATTTATGATTTGCATCGTTGTGTTATGGTTAACTTACCTCAAGTTCCTGTATCCTTGAAATCTGTGAGAAGTGTGTAAATGTGGGCACATTTTGTTTACATCTGAACTCCATGTTGTATGCATATGCTGTGTAAATTAATCAGCCTATGCTTTGTGTAAACACGGGTCATACTAAATACCGCAAGGCGCACAAGTTACCCCAAGGCAACCTCTGTGTTGACTCATCTATCAAAGTTTACCCCAAGTGTTTACCAAAACTACATGCTAAGACAATTTCATGGAAAGAGTCATTAAAAATATTCACTTGGTGTTGATTATAGGAAATTAATTTCTCGCAAACACAAACACCGCCCTATATCTGGTGAATAGAACTGCCTTTTTACCCATCTTTAAAAAAAATTTCCACCGGAACCTGTGTGTGTGTGTGTGGGGGGGGGGTATTGTGTTCGTGTCTGACACAGATATAGCTGTTAGAAGTGATTGTAACTCACTTACTTTTTTTTGTTATGCAATGATTTTGAACATTGCAGCATGATTCTGTCTACGCATTACATGCACGTTTCCTTTCCAGAAAACACAGTAGTCACGAAAACACATGTCAGTAGCCGAATTCACGTGACTGTCCGACCATTCCATCATTATTAATAGGGAAATACATTTGAAATGATAACATAGATCGCCTTGCATGCATATACCTTGTCTTGTATGAGTTTGCAGTGCGAGTTCTTTCAACAAACAACTATTTTGGGTTGCTCTTTCCATGTGCTTCAGATTTCTTTGTTCTCGGGAACACGAGGTAGAAAAGGCTAAGCAATAAAAATTTTCGTATAAATTGTTTTTGATATTTCCAACAAATTTGTTGTAAATGACAACACATTAATGCGCAATAATCTAAAGAAAGATTATTACATTGAACATGGCATAATTTTGCCAAAAAAACCCACACTAATCGGAATACGAAACTGCGTAGATAAAGTGACGTTATAAATGTTGTAACAAAACGTTTTATAAACGTTGTCAGACGACCTATCGTAAAGAGATAACAATTTTAACTTATAAAATGTTGCAATGAATCCAAACACTTTGGTTTGACAGCACGTCATACATGCATGTTTTGGTAATGTTGGAAATCAAACGTTCCTACAACGTTTGCCTGTGGTTGGTTCCAACACAACTTTTCCACAACGTATTGAAAACGTTATGAATACGTTTACACAACGTTGCGTTGCAACGAAACCTCTATACAATCAAACAAAAACGTTGTGAAAACGTTTTCTGTTAGCTGGGAAGATAGCGTTTGCAATTACATGTAAATAGTGCCATGAGTTACTAGGCTACGCAATATGCAAAGTTTGCATGGTCAGGTTTCTAGGATGTCTGATTAAAGACACTACATCGCCAAGCTGGAATAAGTAAGCAAGGGTGCAAAGATCAGGAATCGATACAATCAAGTACCATACCTGACCCAGGATACGAATGGGAAAGTGACAAACTCACAGTTAGACACCACAAACGAGAGCCAAGAGGTCAGTCCTCGCCCAGCAGGTGACCACAAGGCACATATAAACAGACGCACACAAAGGCACAGCAACAGACTGCGCGCTTGGTGGTCAATCCAATTATAGTTTGGCAACTTTGCTTTCCTCTTTAATTGCACGCCGGTGGGTCGGACTTCAGACTCTATGATGGTTCCGACTTAAAATCTGAATAAAGGGTGAGGTTGGCGCCGTGAAACTGGTTTAAGCCCTACAGTAAAATAGTTTACTGACCGTTCCAATGCGGTATTTCTTTTGTGGATCTTTTATGTTTTTTTTTCTGTCTTGTGTTTTTTATGCCTTTGTATGCGTCGGCTTATTTGTGCCTTGTGGTCACCTGAAGGGAAAGGGCTGACCTATTGGCTCTCGTTTGTGTTGTCTAACTATGAGTTTGTCACTTTCCCATTGGTATCCTGGGTAATGTGCGGTACTTGATAGTATCGATTCCTGATCTTTGCACCCTAACTTACTATGACAATGGCCTCTAAAATTGACATAGTTTTCAATAACTTCAAAATTATATGGAAAAAAGTGTTCGTTAAAAAATAAAGAGAACCTACAAGTTTTGAAAACAGCAGACTCTGTTTTATTGAGTCTGTTCTATTCAGGAGAGTAAATATGGTAATTACACAACCATCACGCCTCCTAGCACTGACTTATTCTGCTTTCTGTAACGTTCTTTAACAACCAGAATATAAAAGAGTGTCATTATTACAAGAAGAAGTTTAAAAAATTCAACCAACTCGAAATGGGACAACGAATAATCTAAAAAAAATGGATACTTTAGAAATAGAGAGGACCTATTTAAATTGTACATGACAGACTCGTTTTCATCGCGTCTGTTTGTGATAATTAGTAGATAACGCGTCAACTCTCAAGTCCCCTTAGATCAGATTAAATCAATTTCTGCTTTCTGCCAGAACCCAATATAACTATTTATGACATTATATTTTATATCACTTTTCCCTATTTTAATAAGTCTAATTATTAAAAGTGTTCATTGTGTTTTTATTCTTCTTTCAGATGAACTGGATGGATTGCAGACTGTATTAGGATTTGTTACAGGATAAGATACCATACCATCTCTTGGGTTTGACCCAAGTCTAAGGCTTAAATTTTATCATCCGAACCCAGTGGATGAATATGACGGTTTACATTATGCTAATGCATGTGTCAATATATTAAATGTTCCTGTCTTGAGTGATTATGACTTGTTTGCTGGATGAATTTCTTCAGCTGTCAATTTCTGTTGTGGTTTTACAAATGCATAAATTGATGTCACCAATGATTGTCATGCAGGTTACTTTCTATTAGTATTGATGTTTAGGATGATTTTTTAAGATTATCATAGTATTTGAACTGTTTGAAACTTTTATTTCATTTTGTTTAAAATGGCAGAGATACCCTAACTAACTGAGTCAGTATCTGCATCCAAACGAACACAGTGTTTAAAGTCTTTTAAATTACACTGAACATTTATCGTCAAGAGACAAATTATAACATTCTGAACTATAGATCAACAGCATGACTGTATTTACAATATTGACAATGCGGATCTATATATAAAGGTTTCAGACGTTTATTTACATTTACTATAATAATTTGACACACATAGATGCTCTAGTCTTACTGGCTTATTCTACACGTTACGTATCAACCTTTTGAAATAGAATGATCCAAAGGTCATTAATCAGAGGTCGTGGTATATCTATGGCCATTATCTGAAATGATTTTAACGATAAAGATTAGTTTTATTTTCTCCCAAGTAGTCAATTAACATGAATATATATGTTTTGTTGCAACTATGTTGAATTTGGCAGAAAAAAATACAGATTATTTACATTAAATTCATGTAGTAGAAAAACAACAACATTTTAGTGTCATTCTTTACCATTGTGTAACAGTGTTAAATACAAGACATGATTACGATCAGGGGCTCATTCTTAATGCTTGCATCCGATGATGCCTAATATGGTGCTGAAACTTTGTAATTTAACGCTCTTGCTATTTGTGCTCACAACTAGTTCCTTGGTCATAAGAACACGCAAAAAGAGAAGTAATGACTTCTCTTTTCATTGATAGTAAAAACACAGTGAGTGAATATGATCACAAAATACCACAATCACAAACTGCAGACAAACCTATGGCATTGCGAGGAAGAGCCACACAACAATTACAAGACGCTAAGAAGATAAACCAAGCAAAGTGACCAGCTCCGTTTTCCCCATCAAGATGATTGCAAAAATTGTAAGCGAGTATGATCAGGAAATACCGCAATCACAAACCGCAGACAAGCCCGTGGCATCGTGAGGAAGAGCCACACAACAATCAAGAGACACTAGGAAGACAAACAAATCAAAGCAAACACATAAAGTAACGTACAACAAAACATAGAACAATTACAGAGTCCCACAATAGGAGTAATAATGAACAACAAATCAACAACAACACAACCACCGCCTTAGAACGGACAGCAGCCTAAGCCACCGGGGGCTTAAATGCATTTTACTGGTACCAGATCTTCGCCCTAGATTCAACAGCTGTTGAAGTACAATACATGTTCAGCTCGCATGGAGAACTTCTAACTATTGTAATGCATCATCATGGAGAAACAGTCTTATCAAACTAACACACCATGGTGAAACAAAGAAAAACCTGCACTATTAAAATAATAGTTTACTGGTTTTATATCTGAAACGGCATTATTTCACAAAGGTCCAATACCTATTTCAAGAGGTCAGAACTAATAACCTGAGTGTCTGTGCATGTCACTAGAGGACTGTTCGTGTGCCTAGACATCCAGTAGTTGTCGCTTGAGATATACTCAGAGCGTCAGTATCTGTCACAAGATGACATTACAGCTGAATCTCTGTACCTGTCACAAGTCGCAAGTATTATCATCCTGAATACCCGTATCTGTCATTAGCGATCAACATGTCTGCTCAAATTTACAATTACTGTCACTAGATGTCAGTACACTTCCTTTAGTTCAAGTACCTGTCACATGTGGTCAGTACTGACAGTCTATGTACTGGTGTTTGTTACCAGATGTCAGTACTACTGCCCATAGTTCCAATAATGTCACTAAAGGTCAGTACACTAACCCAGGTCTAAATACTTGCTACTAAATGACAGAAATATATTCTGATAGCCCAGGCACCTAACTAGAGTTCTGAGTTCTAGTTACTGTCACTACATGTTAATTCTAATAACCTGAGTACCAACCAGTAAATGTCATAAGCGGTATATACTACTGCCCAGAGTTCCAGTTACTGTCACGTGAGGCCCTCGCTAGTCATCTGAGTCAAAGTACCTCTTTCACTTGAGGTCACAGTACATGCCACTAGATATCAGTACTACCATCAGTCTCAATATTTGTCACAAGCGGTCAGCACTAGGCTGGCCTATAGGCGTTAAAATGAAAATATCTACAAAAAATGTAAAATCTATAAAATCTAAGATGTACACCATATGGCTAGTCTACTCGTTTGTCTCAATTTTAACATTAAACATAAGCCAAGGTGTGTAAAACGTAGACATGCTATCCAAAGGGGCCAAACAGTTTCTAACTTTTACAGAAAAAATCAGACTATTATTCATCAGACTAGTAGCTAGTCTAGGTCAGCACTAATACCCTGAGTACAAGCACATGACGCTAGCGGTCAGTACTACTTCTCAGAGTTCCTTTCGTTGTTACTAGGTGGTTTCAGACTCTATGACGGTTCTGACTTAAGGACTTATCTATTGATTGGATGGTAGGGGCCTGATGCTTTTGCTGTTGTCAGGCCCACCGGGCTTTACCTGTTGGATTTCTTTTGCTCCAGTATTCAGTTTTATGTACTGTTGAGTCCTTGTCTTTGCTTTATCTCCTTTTTATATCTTGATTTATATGTTCTAGGAGATGATGCATGGATAAGTTAGGGGTGTTTCATGCAGACCAAACATCTATGTGTCTTGATCTACATCTGATTTAAGGGTGAGGTTGGCGCGCCATGAAACCGGTTTAAGCCCTCCAGTAAAATATCTTTGCTGACCCTTCCAAGGCAGTACTTCTTTTGTGGATCATTTGTGTTATTTCTGTCTTGTGTTTGGCATGCTTTCGCGTCTGTTCATTGCTATCTTGTGGTCACCTGAAGGGAAAGGGCTGCTGACCTCTTGGCTCTTGTTTGTGATGTTTATTGTGGCTATGTTTCTTTCCCATTTGGTATCTTGGGACAGGTGTGGTACTTCATTGTATCGATTCCTGATCATTGTTGTCTTTCTTACTTATACTACTACTATAAGTTCTGGTACCGATTACCATTAAAGTACAACTACTGTCTAGAGCTTCAGTACCTAGATATCAGTACACTATCCCGTAACTCAGTGCATGCCACTAGATGTCAGAACAAATTTCTGAGACTTAGTATCCGTCACAAGTGGTCAACACTATTGTCCAGACTTCCAGTAGCTACCATAAGCGTCTGAGTTTCAGTACTTGTCACTGGATGCAAGTACACTGCCCTGAATCTCCGTATCTGTCACTAGACCAGGAAATGCCACAATCACACACTACAGACCTACTCACGGCACCGTGAAGTAGAGACAAAAAACATAAACCCTCTATTAGGGTCTCATTTTAAAATCACCTCAATAAGATTGGTCTTTGATCTGCTATCTATAGCCCCTAGTGAGTGGTACCACTTTTAGAGCATATTTTTTTTTTTATTTAATGTACAATACGCTGAGACCCTGTACCTGTCACTAGACATCATCACACTATCCTAGATATCAGTACCTGTCACAAGTGACCAGTATTTGTAGCCTGCGTACCTGTATCAGTCACTAGCGGTCAATATTGCTGACCAGAGTTCCAGTAACTGTCACTGGAGGTCAATACACTTTCCTGACTCAGTACCTTTCACCATTGGTCAGTACTGATAAAATGAGTACCAGTATCTGTCCTCAGAGTTCAAAACTACCTCCCAGAGTTTTTGGTATATGTAACTGCCACTAAAGGTAAGTAAACTACCCAGTCACATTATTTGTCACAGTACTAATAGCTCTGGTAGTATTACCTGCCTTTAGAGGAAAGCACTAATACTCAGAGTTCCTGTAACTGTCACTTGAGGCCTGCACTGCTAGTACCTGTCACTAGACGTCGAAACTATAAGTACTACCCTGTTCCCAATGATCTAACAAGGATCAGTACCAGAGTCCCAAAACCTTTCATTAGAGGTCCGTATAATACCCTGAATCACAGTACCTATCATAAAATTTCACTTCTGCTAGAGTCCCTGTAACTGTTATAAGATGCCAGTACTACTGTCCTAAGTTCCAGCTAAAGGTCACTTAAGGTTGGTTCTACTACCTTGAGTTCAGCAAATGTCACTAGAGGTAAGTAATGCTACACAGAGCCCCATTACCTGTCACTATGTCACTAGAGGTCAGTATTAATAAACTGAGTTACAGTAACTGTCACAATATGTCAGTACTAATACTATGAGTCGTAGTATCTGGTAGTAGACTACTAAGCTGAGTTTCAGTACTTGTCACTAGAGATCAATACACTACCCTGAGCCCCAGTTCCTGCCACTAGAGGTCGGTGAACTGCTTTGAATCTCAGTAACTGTTACTAAAGGTCAGTTCTACTATCTTGAGTCCCAGTACCTACTACTCAGAGTCCAAGTGATTGTCACTTATATCAGTACTACCACTCTTAGTATCAAAGCCCAGTCACAAGGGGTCCGTTTTACTACTGTGAGTCGCAGAATGCTGTTTCCTTTAGCTTGTATGCTTTCCTTTCATAATGTATTGAAAAAAACAGGGTGGGTAGTCACGTGATTTTTGCTTGGATACATTGTACGGATGTTCGAATACACTGTGCGGACATTCTGATCGAGTGTAGGTAGATTTCTCTATGTTTTCTCATCTATACCCAGAAAGTTATACACCATTTTCCAGCTCACATTTCCCCTATCAAACGCTACCAGGATAGCATCTTTAAGCTTCTTACTTTGAGCACTAACTCTGTCACAAATGTTGTCCGTAAAGCTTATTTCCAAATTCAGGCCCGATCTTCGCCGCTAAAAAATTTGTGAGAGAGTCTGTACTCAAAGTAAGAAGCTTTTTGAGGATATCCTGGCATCGTTAGATCGGGAAAAATGGGGGCTGGAAAATGGTGTATAACTTTCTGTGTACAGATGAAAAAAAACACGCAGAAATATCTACTTACTTTTGCTTAAAACATCGGTGTGGAAAGAAGTCCGCCATTTTCCCGTACAGTGTATCCTAACAGAAACCACGTGACTACCCACCCTGAAAAAAGAACAATCGTATATTTAGTATGGTCATTTTTCGACATTCGTCATAGATATCTGAACGTTCACTACAATTAATCGACCCCAAAGTAAGTTCATTTACTTCAATATATGTAGCAAACAGCCAAGGCGTTCTGCCTTCATTCTTTATGTTCGTGATTTGGTTTTAAACTTATCATTTTCGGTAAAAGTTGGAAAACCCCTGAAAAGACGCAAACCGCAGGCTGCGGTTCCCATAAAAAATGAAATTTCTTCAATAAAAATTCAATGTTAACAAGAAATATCTTTAAAAAAGATATTCAGCGGCATTCAAAGGAGAACATACATTTAAAGTCCTGCTGTAATTGGAAGATGTTTTTTTTTATGCACAAAAGACTGGTGTTAGATGTTGATTGATTGGATGAGGTGAAAAATTGAAGGTTGCCAACGTGAAAGTTTGACTCAGAGTATGTGAACAATGTCTTTTGCAGATCAAAGGGATAAAGTGTATTGTAAGCCTGTTGTAGGGACACAGTGAAAATTTGTAATCAGTCTGGAAAGTCAGTTGGTGGAGGAGTTGTTTTGTAAAAGAGAAGTGTGAGTTTAAGCATTGATCTGGCTGCGTAGGTTTCAAAGCCCCTTTTACACTATTGCAGTGTTATAAGTAGTTCATAACTAAGAATGTTTGGAGTTATGGTATATTTTGTATATTTCATATTTAATATTAAATAAAGGGATTAAAAGTGTTCGATTCGGGCCTGTTCCATAAGCAAGTTGATTACTCCCCAGCAGCAGTGTCTTTTACTGTTCTTTCACAAACTCCCTGTCGATCAAGCTACTTCCAAAATTCCACCATTGCGTGAACGATGTTGATAAACTTTGGAATCCGGATTGCTTCTAAAAACGAAAAGGCCAATTAGAGACCTGATCATAATGGATCATAATGGATTTTCCTAGGGCCTTTGACAAGGTTCCACACAGGAGGCTATTTCACAAATTGGAATAAAATATGGGATTAGAGGATCCACCCACAAGTGGATCAACTCGTGGCTCTCTGGGCGCACTCAACAAGTTGTTTTAGATGGCCAAGCCTCAGATCCAGTCCCAGTGCTATCCGGTGTGCCCCAGGGATCGGTCCTAGGTCCGGTCCTGTTCCTCATCTTCATAAATGATCTGCTGGATAACATCAGGTCTTCTGTTCGCCTGTTCGCAATATAGGAATATACATTCATTTCAGGATTGTTTGGCCTTGCAAGAAGACCTCACCAGCTCAGGACAGTGGGAAGCCGATAGGCAAATGAAATTTAATGTAGCAAAATGTCACTCAATGAGAGTGACTCGGCATCAGCATCACAAACAAATTCTCTTTGACTACTAACTACACAATCAAACTTTGGAAAATGTTAAGTCGGCAAAAGACCTTGGTATCACCATTACTGATAACATGGATTGGGGTCAACATGTCTCAGAAATCACTTCCAAAGCAACTAAGACACTTGGTTTCCTTCACAGGAACTTGGCTTTTGCACCTAGGAGTACTAAGGAAGTTGCATACAAAACTTTGGTTCGGCCTAAACTAGAGTATGCAGCACCCATTTGGAACCCTCATTCGAAACTTCAGAACAATCAGATTGAGAAAGTTCAGAGGACAGCAGCCCGCTGGACCTGCAGGAGATGGCGAAACACGAGTAGTGTCGGCGAAATGCTTGATGAGCTTGAATGGCCATCTCTTGAGGCCCGGAAGGACCAGTCTTCCTTGTTTCTCTTTCACAAGATTCATTGTGGAGCTGTGTTTATTGAAAAAGACAAGTATATGACCCCTGCTCAGCGTTTGAAAACTACGAGATCATCACATAGTGCTCAATACCGCAGACACCAGACATACAATGATGCCCTGAAGAATTTTCCTTTTCCCCCCGAACTATTCCACATTGGAATAGTCTGTCTCCTTCTGTGGCCAATACCCAGTTCACAGAGGAGTTTAGGGCACTCCTTACTTAAACAAAAATTCAGCCAAAAGTTTTTTGTGTTTTTTTGTGTTGTTTTTGTTTTGTTTTTGAGTTGTTTTTGTTTTTTATTTTATCAAAATTTCCAAATTCGCAATCTCTGGTGTAATGCTCAAGTATGAGCGAAACCAGTAAAGATTGAAAGAAAGGAATTAAAAGTAGAAATTACTATGAAAAATTTACTAATCATGCAAGAAAACGAGTTTTCTGGTACAATATCAATCTACCCTTCAACAATGCAGCCATTGTGTAGGCCTACTCATGTAGACAAACTCGTCACAAGTAATTTTCAAATATGTTTCCCGGCCCCATATCTTAGTTTACATGCTAAATATAGCCTCTGCCGAACATGCCCGAGGCCGAACTAGCCCTGGTCTCCCCTATAAACGTTCTTCTTTAATAACTGTAAAACTCCATGCGATGGTTCTAAGCTTTTTTAAAAGCTAACCTTGTAATGATATTAATCTGGCATCTATATAAAGACCGTTGTATTTATCTACATGCGTAGGCTATTTATAGTTACTACAAAGAAACTTGGTGGCAGAACATACCGAAATATACCGGAATGTTGCCGAAGGTGACACGTTTTTTGAGACAACTCGTCGACAAATTTTGAGACAATTCGTCGACACTTTATGAGACAACTCGACGACACCTTTATTCTTAGTGAGGCACTGGAAGGGGTTTTAAGGATACAGATATATTGGCCAAAAACTTAAAGGGATATAAAGAAAATCACATACCTATAATCAATAGGTTAAAACAGTGAATATTGGGTAAGTTCGGTAGGTTCAGCCAAATTCGGTTCGGTTACAGCTTTTAGACACAACCGGGTGAAATGGGTAACCCGGGCTGAGCTGGATACTAGTGATGGGCCATCGGTTTGAAATCACAATCGATTATCGGTTTAGAATCGGAAAGACTAAACCAACTAGCTATCGATAGTACAATCGATTCCCTATACCTTTTATAAGTGATCACACATGCTTAGCTATATTCAGTATATGTTTTTGTTTGCAGCATTTTATTTGTTATTTCTTATGTTGATTTAAATTAAGCTTGTGCTTTTATGGTACATGTAAAGAAAATAAAAAAAATACTAACACTTCAAACACATTTTGACTAGACAGAATCCCACTGTTTCAAAAATGTTGGCTGCCAGACTACATCTATAATACATAATCATGAGCATCTTGATCCTGACCTTAGTTAAACATATTGGACTAGAGTCTAGAACACAACTCATTTTTAACTTCATCTCCTTTCTATACTTTGAAGCACAGCCCATGATAACGTGCAGTCAAAGCACTTTACACCTTCCCCTGCTGGATTAAAGTTATCCTCTGTGCTCTGTTTTGGGCTAACTTTTTGCCAATATATATCTTAATCAAACTTTTAAGAAAAGATGTTTCTTGCTGAATGCTGAACGTTAGTTATACTGTCTACGCCCATTGACGTACAATATTTCCGATAAATGCACCACCATTACGGAAGCTCCAGGCTTTTTGTTTGCTGCTTTCGAAGCAGCAAACTTTCAGATTGACTTTTTCGGAAATCCGGTCATGCGCACTGCAGGTTAGCTGTCTGACACAACCCCCTGTCATTGTTAAAAATAGTCGTATGATAACGCAACACGGCCGCCTGTGTTGAATAAATTAGAAATTTTGATTTGGGACGATATATTGTAGGATCTGCTAAGGCAAAAATAAAAAAGAAAAAAAGAAAAATGTGTGTTTATGGTTTGCCGACCGACCCTGTTTTATAGCTGCCGACTGTACCATTTTTTCTACAAAAAAAAAAACAAAAAAAAAAAACGAGTACGTTGTCCGGCCCTGCTCGATAGTCCTGTAATCGTCAGCTATTGAAAACTATCGAATGTTCCAGTTTATAAATTGAAATTGACCTACCTGGTTGTTGAAGTGTGTATTTCACACTCTCCCCTTATTAAAACTCCAATTAGCATTATTTTAAAACAGTAATACTCCGAGATCAACTAATAATATATTCCCGTAAACACAAAACTTGACGCAGTATTTTCTGTCAAATCCACTATTTGACTGCTAGCGGCTAATTTTGTCGTCGCAAACAGTTTGAACCAAGATTAGAACGTCAGGGCTGATCTGGGTCCAAGCTTTTTGAGACGCTGATGATATCCTGAAAGGTCATTTTGATAAAAGTAATGCAGAAAAATATCTGCAGACGAAACATGATTCTCCCTTTGAAGTTTTTGAGTCATCTTTAAGTACAAACAATGAATGAAACCGCAAGTTAGTCTGGTCAATGTATATTTCTGATGCAACTCACTGATTTACCCTTTACCTGCTAGTAGCTGTAACTCTTTGCATGCTGTCAGCCAGAAATTAAGGGCTCTCTATTTAGTTGTTATAGAAAGTCCCTGACGGATATTTAGTTTATTTACCTTTTATAAGCATGCAATAAACTGTCATGTCGGTCTTGCATGATACATGTATGTATTGATTTTCAGACTGATGTGTCCGGTCATGTCAAATTACGTAATGCACAATTTCTGAGGTCAGCTCGATACAGAGCTTCAGATAAGTTGGGGAAAGCAAGATAATTTTTTGTGTATTTGAAATGTATTTACAATATTGAAATCTGTTGGACCCAGATGAGGCCCGACATAATGTAGGTCCTGATTTAGATCCAAACTGTTTGACACTCTGATAGTGTAGCTGGGAGATTTTTTTTTTTTGATTTCTATTAAAGTCAGCAGATGACAAAAATCCAGCATATAAAAGAGTTGGGCAGGATTATTGAAGAATTATAAAAGTACTTTTCTGCATTAACTAATATCTATCACATCTATCACCTCTCCCTGATTTCTCATTCTATGGAGAAGACTTCTCCCTGATTAAAAGGTCACCATAATTTTAACAATGAACTACTATTTTATGTAATATTCTAAATGGATCTTACTAACCCCTTGTCTCCAAGTGGTGACTTTTGACACTTGATAACCTTCGCAAACAGTTTGGACCCAGATCAGGATCCACAGACCTTGACCCTGAACTGAGTCCCAAGCCATTTGACACTCTAATAGCGTTCCTGAATGTTTTTTCAATGAATTGTAGGAAACGTTTTTGGAAGCTTTAATAGAGTATAAATTGTGTTTGCGTGTGCGTGGCGGGGGGGGGGGATTTCGTCTGAGAGGATTTATGTGCATGTTGTAAAATTTATAGGGGGGATTATGTCCACGTTGTAAAATTCATGGGGGGATTATGTTCTTGTTGCAAAATTCATGGGGGGGATTATGTCCACGTATACAAATTTGAGCATGGGGGGGGGGGAGGTTGTCCGGGGGATATTGTCCTACACTGAGCCACTGCGCTCTCAAACATTTTAATGCTCCTCATCGGGAGGGCATGCAGTACTTGAATGTTTTTACAACTCATAGATGTGTAGCTAGATGCGTAACTGGTCTATCACAAGCTAAATTCTTATGTCATTTAATAAAGTTCGAAGTTTTGAGATTTTTTTTTTATTTTCATTCCGACTGGAAGTTTTTGAGCGTTTTATTTTTATTTCCTCCTCCTAGCCTTTATTGTGCAAGAATTATCCAGAGAACCAGAAAAAAATGACCTAACTCTTACACACAATTTACGATCTAGATCTTGAAATTTTATTATAATTTTCTTAAATTTCAGAGAGATTTAGCATTGGCATTTTCAAATGTGTATCATATGCAAGCGGAGAGTTCCCATAATGCCAGCAAAACAAACAAATACTATCTGTTGCAAATTTTGTGGCGTTTTAACAAGGATGAACAGGATGAATAAAGGTTATTATGCATGCGCGGATCCAGAGGGGGGGATAGGAAATCACAAGTTATATATGGGTTTCTATAGAAATTAACATTTGGACCCCCCCCCCCACCCACGTTCCTGGAAAAAGTTGGACCCCCCTGGAAAATGATAGACCCTCTCTGAAATAAAACCATTGGAACCCCTCTGTTAATAGGTTGAGGACTACACACACAAAAAAGATAAAAACGCTGTCAAGGCTGTTTTCTTGCCGTTGGGTCTAGACCCCCCCCCCTGATAAAAATTCCTTGACCCGCACATGTTATGTTTACTTTGACTGGCCCCAGTCCTGAAACATTTATATATATTCACATTCAATTCGTACTGATTAAAATGGTACTTTCAGCTACCGTTTTTGTTATACATGTAATTTTAATGTAGACTGACCCCAGTCCTGAAACATTGGTATATCAGAGAAATCCTCATACTCTAACAAAATTACCGTACCTTCTGAGGCTGCCAAGAAGTGTCATTTAAATGAGAACATAAACAGAATATGAAAAAATGTTCTGCTATATAAATGTTTCAGGATAGGAGCACTGGCCCCACACCCGTTTGTCTAATTTTTATAGAGGATTTCTGTCCGAAATTTCATTGAATTTGGAACAGTGGTTCAGGAGGAGATTTCTATTTTAATCTTTGCAGGCCATTTTGTTCAGTCATGGGGAAAAGTTTGAAATTTTGAAACTATTTTTTAGCCCTCCAGTGCTTTTCTTACTGACCGTTCCAAAGCAGTACTTCTTTTGTAGATTTGGGTTTGTCTTTGACATATTGTCGAGCCTGTGTCTTGCAGTTTTGGGGTCACCTGATGGGAAACAGATGATCTCTTGCCTCTCCTATATGTGATGTTTTCTTGTTTTTTATCACTTTCCCATTCGATGTCCTGAATCAGGTGTGGTACTTGATTGTATCGATTTCTGATCTTTGCATTCTTCCTCACTTTGGTAGAGGGCATTATCAGTAACATTTTGTGAAATTGTTTCTATTTCATTGGAATTACATGTATTTTGAATTTTCATATTTCTGATCTCGAGCACTTCTTAGGATGCACATTCATGACCCGGTTTGTGCAGTCTAGCTCTTATATTCATATAAATGTTTTAATCCGTTTTCTCCCCAGTCATTTTTTTCAATAAGATCAGACTGTCCCATGAATTGAATCAGTACCAAGCAGAGGATTAAGTGGAAAGCACACAACACAGTAGGAGTATCTCCGATGATGCTTGAATCATTCTTACAATGAGCCGCTGTACTACCCTGATTTAATATTGAAAGACAACCAAAGTAGTGCGAAATGGCCAAGAACTATTCTAGATAAGTTCTAGAAATTTCTAGAACTATGGTCAAGAACTGCTCTGAAACTGTTCTAGATATGTTCTAGAATGTTTATGGGACAGATGTAGAACGTTAAATGGGACAATTTTGTTCTACAATTGCTCTAGGCAAGGTCAAAAGATTTGTTCAAGTAAAGTTCCAGAACAATTATAAAGATATTTCCTAGAACTGTTATAGAACACTTCAAATTTGTTCTAGAACAGTTCCGGAACAAATCTTTAGAATTTTTATGAACAATTGTAGAACATCCCTAAAAAATGTCCCATTTAACGTTTTAAATTTGTCTCTGAATTTTTCTAGATTATTTTTAAAATGGTTCAAGAACAATTCCAGAAATGTTGTAATGGTTTGTTCTAGAACTGTTCTAGAATTAACCTTGGTTTGTTCTAGAACTAATGTAGAACAAACCTTTATCATTTTTCTGGAACAAATGAAGAACACCCCTCAAAAAATGTCCCATTTAACATTCTATTAATGTCTCTGAAATATTCTAGAACATTTCTAGAATGGTTCCAGAACAATTTTAGAAATGTTCTAATAGTTTGTTGCAGAACTGTTCTAGAGGAAACCTCAAGTTGTTCTAGAACTGTTCCAGAACAAGCATTTAGAAACTTTCTGGAACAATTGTAGAACACCTCTCCCAAAGATGTCCCATAAAGGGTTCAATAAATGTCTCTGAATTATTCTAGTAGATATTTTAAATGGCCATGGTAAGGAATGTCACTGAGCAGAAGGCACATTTCCCTAGCCCTAGTAGATTATTTGGAAATATGATTCTTTGAAATGCCACTTTATTATATCTGAAATACTGTTAACAAATTTGGGTTAAACCCAAAAAAAACTAATACCAAAGTGTATTTCATGCTCATGCAGGTGACTCAATAAAAATAAATAAACATCAACTGAGGAATAATTATTATTGAAAAAAAAAAAACGTAACAGAGGTCCTACGTTGGCCTGAATGTTGTCAGTTGTCGCCACCCTGTTACCCCACCCATTTCAAAACACTGCCATGCATTTCAGCTTGGAAGACCGCAGTAACAATTAACATTAAAAACTGTGTCTCGGCCTACTCACTGTCTCAGACAATATACTACTATCATGTTTTCCATCTAAAAGTTGCCAAACAAATGTTTTTGAAGAGCCTCCATATTATCCCTCCAATTCTGGCAGCCGTGTTTTCCCATCATCCATCTGGCTATGACATGCTTGTTCTAGAAATGTTCTAAAATGTTCTAAAAATGTTCTAGAATTTTTGAGAACATTTCTAGAACTTGTTGGTTCTACAAAAGTACTAAATAAGTTCTAGAACTAAATTTGAATAGTTAATGGAAGACAACTCTTTGACTTATTTTCCCTTTGAGAAGTTCCAAAAATGTTCTAGAATTATTAGTATATTTTTAGAATTATCTAGTTCTAAAAAGTAAGACAAATGTTCTAGAACTTAATTTGAATCATTTTCAAAAGTTTCTTTCAACTCATTTTGTTCTTGAAAAGTTCTAAAATTGTCTAGAATATTATTAGAACATTTGTAGAACTTATTGGTTCTTGATTTGTTCTAAAATGTTCTTGACTATTTTAAGAACGGTTTTAGAATAAAACAAGTTTTAGAATGTGTTTGATTTGTTCTAGAACAGTTGTAGAGCAAGAGTTCTACAACAAGCATATTTACCTGGTTAAGAACAGTTCTAGAACAGTTCTAAATGTTCTAGAACAGTTCTACTATTAGAACACCTCCAATTTTTAGAACAAAATTTTGCAGGGGGGAAGTCTACGCAGATACCTGCTCTGATCTGAGCGGTGAAGTTTCAATGTGATTATTGCATGTTTGTAGCTTGTGATAAGGATTCCTAGACTGGTATCAGACCAGTAAATAGAGTAATAGTAAAATATAAAGCATTCGCCTAACCAAACACTACCGCTGTGTGCCAGTTTACACTGAATGGGTATTTTGGTCAATGGGAGTTACAGAGCTTTCGGTAAGCATAACCTGAAGACCCAGCATAGGGGTCATAATCACTCCAATCGGATAAGAACGCAAATAGAACTATGGCCTGACTTAACAGGCAGTTGTGGTTCTTGATCACCTAAATAATCGATAAGTCAATTGTCCCCCTTACACCGTGGTCACTATATCGCGAAATCGATTGTATCTGAGTCCAGGTATCGATGGTATTCGTCTCGCATCGATGATATTGCTGTTCAGTATTGGTACTGAGAGGGTACCCAATTATACCATCTGAATATTTTATCAGAATTGTTGGATGGATTTTTCATTTATGTAATATAAAATGTGCTCATAAAATTTGTTTCAAATTGGAGTATGCATGCCCAACTAATAGGTTTTTCATCTTAAAATGTAATACACCATGTATGTCCACTATTCGTATGTTCTGAATTGAGTCTTAAAATAGCACTTGAGTACGTTAATACGACGTGAGAAAAACTGTCTAGGGGGTTGCAAACGACAAAGGCGCAGACCAGCCTGCGCATCTGCACTGATTTAGAAATAACACAGCGTCACCAAACAAAGCCGTCGGCGGCGGTACGGTCGGTTGGCCATGACCACTTTTTAGTCCGAAAGAGGTTTTAGCAGGACCACTTTTATTTTGGCCGAATATGCTTATTTGGTCTGGTCATTTTTTTTTTCAGTTTCTTCTTTTTTTAATCAATAACTGAAGCGTATTTATTTATCCCAGTGTGTCAAAGGGGTTCGTTATAAAACAAGATTAGGAAAATGACACCTGTGTTAACGACAGCAATTATTTCGAGTGATCATGCAGCAGAACGTTCTTTAATCTGAATGTTCTTTTTATATCAAAACAAAACAGAAAAAAGGCATATCTCGATAACGTATTTCAAAATGTAACATTTTTTTCACGTTTACCCGTATCAGTAATGTTGATGCAAAACCTGATCTGAGTCTTCTCTCGGTATAGAATCATAGGTCTAGACTCGAGCCGATATACCTAATATCTCCATTCTATTTCGAGGTCTAGATAATAAGGAAAAAATCCAGCATAATATTGTGAATATTTTATCCATCGTTTTAACATTCGCTTTGGGCGCTCGAAAGAACCGTCTCACTGAGACAGTTCTTCGAGTACATGCTCGGTTTTTGTCTGGATCCAAACGGTACATTTTTCGAAAATAGAATCAGCTGACATCTGTAAAGACTCGGACTGGGTCCGACCAGTTACCTATATAAGAATACGTCACTGGTCCGAGGTAAAGAACATTAAGTTTGGCAAAAATGTCTGATCAGCGTCTTCGCTTCAAGTTACAAAATATAATACAGAAATATAAAGCCCAGGTCACACATTCACGGATCACCTCGCCGGTTCTACTACGGATAATATATCACGGATGACCCCGGAAATGCCAATTTCCGTAGTCTAATACGGATGCACTTTATACGTATGATTAAGTACTCCTACGTATGATTACGGATGCAATACGGAAAGCTACGGACCAATACGGATTCCCACGAATGATGCCGTATTGCATCCGTAATCATAGGTAGTAGTACTTAATCATACGTATATAGTGCGTCAGTGTCGGACTATGGAAATTGGCATTTCCTGGGTCATCCGTGAAATATTTCAAAAATAAAATCAGCCGACATCTGTAAAGACTCGGACTGGGTCCGAGGAAAAGGACATTGATTTTGACAAAAAGGGTCTGATCAGCGTCCTCGCTTGAAGTTAAAACACATAATACAGGATTATAATGCAGTCAAAATAATGAGAATAGTCGCTTTAGGCCAAATCCTTATCAACTATTTTCACACTTTTAACGCAGATGAGCGAACTCCCGCTGAGTTCCCGCTGTGTCAAAAAGATGACCACATCATAAAACGACTGCATGATTTTATGTTTCAGCTCTCCAACAGCGAACATTAATGGAGCAGGCCAGTCTGTGCATATATAACATGCTCATCGCAGTTTCTTGTGTTCACTGCTCAGATGCTACCTGACATGAATTCTCGGAACAACATATGCGCATAGTAAATTATCAGCGCAGTCTGATCAGTCCCATTGCTGTTTACGGTTGAAATTATAAATTGTTTTTGGTCAGTTCTGGTTCTTACTGGTCCCGATCAGCTCGGTGTGAAGAGATTTGTTTAAATCTGTGTATTTTGGGAATATTTAACTGAGAGATATGGAACGCAAACAGCAATGGATCAGGCCTGACGTGCCATCTCACCCGAACCTTTGCTGCTCGTCTCCGGAAGAATTAAATGGCATCACTTAAAACTTAATTATTAGTTTACAATTTATTTAAATGTTCAATTAATACAAAATGCAGGCACGGAGAGACATCTTGTCATAAAGTATCTGGATCTACACTGTTGATTTTGCTTCATTTTTAGTACTCTTCGTCATAATATATGCATGTCTTTTACTGTAATTGCAAAGCCTAAACATTAGTAGAATTTCAAACGACACCATTTGCGCAGTCTGAGCATCTACCCATGAAGTGACAGTTTTGGTAGTATGACCGAAAAAGGTTGTTATACTGAACAGTAAAGACCCTGACGAGACGCCGCATGACAAAACTAGTAAGAAGGGTGTACAGAGCACGAACACTGTGATCAGCCTGGGTATCTGATACACACCATTTTATTTATGCATAAGCTCTTAGTAGAATGCCAAGGCTTCCACACAGGACACTTGATACAGAGTCGTTTATTCGGTAAAAACCGTAAAATCAGTATTTTATGACCGAGATAAGACCTTAGCCCGAGGGATTATCGGACACCTAGGATTATCGCATATCCCGTTATGAACGTCTCAAAATCGTTTCTCACCTCTCACACCGAATAGGTGGCAATCAAAAACGCTCGTAACAATCGACAGACGCGGATCAAAAACGGATAGAAACAGTGTTTTAAATTGCCATTTGTCACCATTTGGGCCACGATTAGCAATCGAAAACTCTGGTTCTAAATATTTGATCTTCGTTCGCCGATTATATAAGTGTATTCGATTGCCGTCTATCCGAATATACTGCCAGATGAAAGTCTTCGAATAAATTTAGGCATTAATAATAATAATAATAATAATAATAATAATAATAATAATAATAAGTATTATTATTATAAAAATAATAATTGTTATATTTAAAATAAAAAATAAATTGAAGCAACTTGTAATAAAATGATTTTTATTACAGTGTGATAAGTTATGGTAATTATATTTTCTAACAATTTCCTTTAAGAGTTTTTTTCATTATCTTGTCTCCCATTCAGCTAAGTTTTCCCCTTAAATTTCTATTTAAAAATGATGTTAGGTTTCTCGACATTATCGGCATATTGAATAGTGCGGAAACATAATAGACACAAACGATGAGAACTTAGACATTTTCTCCGCCCTTTCAAGAAGGCGCTTAAACTCAATTTTTAACCTAAAAATGACAGACCTAAAATTTATTTTATTTCTGTGAAACTTATATGATTGATATCGTTGGGTGATCGAGATACCATTTATAACTTATAAAACATCAAGAAAATATCAGAACATGATTATTTTGGGGTCATAAAAGGCTCACCAAGGGCATTTGCAGTCAGTTTACATAGAAATGAATGGGATTTTACCAGTCAAAAAGATGAACAATTTGACAAAACTAAATATTAAGTTATTTCGCATTTGTTTATATCATTATAAAGATAAAACATTAAATTTTCTTTTGATAACTTATAAAATAATGGCAGCTTAATAATAAGTTAGTTATTAATAATTTATTTAAAGGGTTGCATACTTTTCTGTGTAATTGATGCCACATATTTCAACAGGTAAGTTGCGGGAGTGGTCAATATTCATGGGAATTAATCGGGCGGATAAAACCGATAACAGCTAATATTGTCCCATATGGCATGCGTGATTATTAAACAAAAAAGTGCATCTAAATGTAAATTTTGACCCAGACAATTCAAAGATAGGATGAGACTAATAAGTAGCATGTGTACAGTTACTCAGAAGGTAACATTTATTTTAAATCGAATAGCTACTTAATGTTTATTGACATTGAACAGAAAACTGATACTTCTCCCATTTTTCAATTTCATGTGTTACTTAATGTACTTATCTCACTTTTGAGATTAAAATTTATCAAAACTTGAATACTGCATCTTGGGTGGTTTCCTAGGAATTAATAGGGCAGTAATTCATGAGGAAAACCGGGCAAACTATCCTTTTAAAAGGAAACTTTATTTGGTCTGAAATGAATGGTTTTACTTGCTAAATAGTTCGATAATACCCTATCACCCAAGGAATGAACTGAAACGGGAAAAAAAGAACTTTTTTGTGTTCTTTCTGTTTGACATCGGTACGAATCGGCTTTTAATACGCAGGTGAAACAACTGGAACAGCAGACGTTTTATCCAATCGTAGCGGTAACCTCAGAATCGGCTTTAAATACTCGGGTGCAATAACTGGAACAGCAGACATTTTATCCAATCGTACGGCGGTAACCACAGACGCTCCATTTGGAACTTTTGTAGGTTATCGTGTTGCTTTACCGATCACGTTTGACTTGGGAAAAATGCTTTATAAACACAGAAAACACCGCAAAATGAAATGGTTTATATGGAGATCGTAACAGGCAGATTTGAGCACAGCCTGTAGACTAAGGTTGGAAACCGATTACAATCGATTGCGTCATTTTACAATTGTCGCAATCGGAAGCCCAAACCAACTGACTTTCGATCATTGGATACTACAAAACAAATAGCCCCAACATATTTCAAACAAAAGGTGATTATGTTGAAAAAGTTTTGCGTTTTGTTTTATAAACAGGCAATTCCAGACAGAATGGAATTCTTTTAAACAGGACCCGAACAAAACTGCTGTGATTTTCTTGAAATTATAGTCTGTTTCAATGAGCATAGATAGCAGACTTGCCCTTGTCAACGACCTGAAGCATTTAATCAAATACTGTTTAGTATCTTTAGTATTGCGCCTGCGCAAGACAATGGCAGACTTGCAGATGAAAGATTGTTTCTGATTGGTGGATGATTTAAATAGTCCGTTTCAATGAGCATAAATAGCAGACTTGCAGATGTAAGATTGTTTCTGATTGGTGGATAATTTAGAGTAAATTTGATTATAGACAGCTGCCGCTGAAAAAATCGCTGACCAGTCCCCCTATTACTGGGCGATTTGCCATTTCTATACACTTTATGCAGTTGAAATCCAGATGTGTTTCCATGATGTTTTAAGCTGATAATATATCTGTTGCCTCTTGGGCATCAGATGCTGGCACGCAATTTTTGTCTTTCGTGGTGGAAGATATCGAATGATAGGGCGGAATTCTGCTTCTTCTGCACACATTTGTATGTCATCTGATGAGGCTTGACAAAGCTGTTCTTCACTGTTCCATAGACTGAATACAGTGTACATTGCGTTGAGGCGTACATATGATACTAAATGAAATAAAAAAAAGATGGAATAAATAAGTGTGTGTGTGTGTGTGTGTGTGTGTGTGTGTGTGTGTGTGTGTGTGTGTGTGTGTGTGTGTGTGTGTGTGTGTGTGTGTGTGTGTGTGTGTGTGTGTGTGTGTGTGTGTGTGTGTGTGTGTGTGTAACAGACAGACAGACAGACAGTGGGACTTCATTCAAAGGTCACAATTCATACTTCACACTTCATACTTTTCTTTAAAAACGTTATGTAATGTATGGAAGACAACAGAAAGTGACATGTTACAGTTCACAGTTCATACTTCATAGTACAGACTTCACCTCACTAGCTAGTCTGGCCCAGAAAACTTGCACACTCTAATTTCAGTTCTTCGATGCATTCTTTGCTTCCAAAGGATAACCTTTTTTAATAACACATTCACAGTTCACACTTCTTATGCATAGTTCACATTTTATATTTCACACTTCATAGTTCAGACTTCATACTTCACACTTCATACTTCACATTTAATAGTTCATACTTCATACTTTATAAAACGTTCCATAGCAAAAACACTCACCATTTTAATCAGTAATACGTCACAGTCACTTGTTTAAAGATTGGAGACAACCGTTGTCAGGTGTGAAGCGTGAACTGTAAAGTATGAGATGCGAATCCTGAACTTTGAACTGTGAAGTATGAAAGTGACCTATGAAGTGTGAAGTATGAAGTCTGAACTATGAAGTGTGAAGCATGGCGTCTGAAGAGTAAAGTTTGAAGGGTGAACTGTGAAGTGTGAACTACTTGGAACTATGAAGTGAGAAGCGTCAAGTTAAACCATTTAGTATGAACTGTGAATTGTCACTTTCCGCTGTCTTCCATTCATTGAATAACATTTTATTTCAAACTATGAACTGTGAAGTGTGAAGTCACCATCGGCCTTTCATAGAAAACCCTTGTTTTTGCATGTATATATATTGCAAAACGTCAGTGGTTTATTTACCTTGGTCTGTGATCTTTTTCTGAGTCATATCTCAGGTACCATTTGTAAGTAAAGCATGCAACTTCACAAGCTGGTGCGTCGTATGAAGACAATGTATCTCTAATGAAAAAAGGTGTCTCGGTTTTTTTAAATATTGGAACTACGTCATGAAAATTAACAGGTGGCTGCAACTCAATGTGAAGTCTGTGGCCATGTGGTTGTACTCTTGGAAGATAGACACATTATGAAACGTCATTATAAATATGACATCGTGTAAGATCATGTGTGGCTTCATAAGTGCAAAAATATGTTAAGCTATTAAATTGTATACAAGGATATCAGCTACATATCCTTTCACTATAGCCAAACAAGTTTTTTTCTTTAATGATTCTTGGACTGGAACTTGTTCAAAAGGTCACTTAATGATATAACACTATCAGCGTTATCACGTCAATTGCAAACCAAATGACGTCACTTTTTGGCTTGGCTATCGTTAGTTTTGCAAATGGCGTCAATCGTTAGGCCTGCGCACTTGAAAGACTTTCTTAAAAGCTGACGTCTTTAGTTTCATTAGTTACAATGTTCTTCTAAGCCATTTTCCAGGTGCAACCTATGTTGAAAACCTAACGCTATTCTCTATAAACACAACGAAACTGCCAAATCAGACGAGAAACGACCAAAAAGTTAGTTTTGCTTTCTGTAACTAATTCTACTGAGTATAAAATAAAGGGAAAATTTACTTTTCTTTTTCAGTAAATACATGTACCAAATATATATAGTGTGATGAAAATATCAGCAGATACACTCGTGCTACGCACTCGTGAAAATACTGATTATTCACTGCACTTGACGAAATATATTTGGCATTTATCTCAAACAGTAAATAAACTCTATATATTTGTGATTTGAAAACCTTACCTAAATTAATGATATAAAACAGAACAATACAAGATTGCTGTCGAAATGTCTCAAGCGAAACTCCCGAAGTCTTGTTCAATAGGTACTTAAACAATTCAGTCCAAAATTGCATAATTTCCCCATCAGCTCTCAGTCCTTTGATTTCTTGTACTTGTATCATATATGTATGGTATGTCATCGTCAGGATCGTTGCGCCTTTGAAATGTTTGAAATGCTGCTACATCTCCATTTTCTGTTCCATAGTCTGTCCTTATTTTTGGGGGGGCACCCACCATTAGCTGTTACTGCAGCTTCTAAAAAGTAGCCACCAATGTTTTTGGGTGATTGTTGGTCTGATAAACATTTAACCATATAATTTTGCGAGAAAATTGTCTCATGCACTCATTTGTACACAAACCAATATCATATCCGTCTATATGCCATATGAACTTTGGTCCCCAAGCATGGTAACCCCGTCTTCTCATTCGCCTGAAACTACCCTGGCTGGATCCAAATAGTGTAGTATCAAGCTAGAATCTTTCATTTTGATTCCATATTCCTAAAAGCGTGACCACATCATGCGATAGCCATGAAGTTGTCCTGATCCAGAAAGCTGTCCTTGTATGAAATTAACAGCTGCGTGTACACAGTGATAGATTCTTTTTTGATGTCTTAAACATAAACAAATCTAATGTTCTTGTTTCAATACATACTGTATTTTCTCTGTAACATAATGCTTTATTAAAGTATTTAGCTATCCAATAAGCCACATTCGCAGAATGCATGGCGTCCATCATAAAGCTATTAAAAGTATAAGCTTATCTGATTGGTGGATTATGTCGTGGGAACGAGATAATTATGTCGTGGGAACGAGATATTAAGTCGTGGGAAAGAGATAATTATGTCGTGGGTACGAGATCTTATGTCGTGGGAACGAGATCTTATGTCGTGGGAACGAGATAATTATGTCGTGGGAACGAGATCTTAAGTCGTGGGAACGAGATAAATAAAATTTTTCACATGTCCCCTCAGTGCTGCCGTATCTTCGACTATTCACTACACAATCAAATTTTGGAAAATGTTCAGTCGGCAAAATACCTTGGTATCACCATTACTGATAACATGGATTGGGGTCAGCATGTCTCAAATATGTCTTCCAAAGCAACTAAGACACTTGGTTTCCTTCGCAGAAACTTTGCTTTTGCACCTAGGAGTACTAAGGAAGATGCATACAAAACTTTGTTTCGGCCTAAACTAGAGTATGCAGCACCATTTGGAGGCCTCACTCGAAAGTTCAGATTAATCAGATTGAGAAAATTCAGAGGACAGCAGCCTGCTGGACCTGCAAGAGATGGCTAAACACGAGTAGTGTCGGTGAAATGCTTGATGACGGCTCAGACGTAAAGCTTCAATTGGTGGGTTGGTGCCTGATGCTTATCTGTAGCTGGACCCACTGTGGCTCAACTTGAGGTTTTCTTTAGCTCTGACTACTTGTGAGTCGTGAGCCCTTTTCTTTGTTTCATCATAGTGTTTTAATTTGATTAGAGTGTTTCACCATGATGATACATTGCATTAGTTAGAATGCTTCCATGCGGGTAGAAAATTTCTTGTACTTCAACAACAGCAGAATCTAGGGCGAAAATTTGGTACCAGTAAAAATGCATTTAAGCCCCCCCCCCCTGGGCTTCGGCTGCTATCCGTTCTTAGGGGGTGGTTCTTTTGCTTTTGACTTTTTGTTTATTGTGACTCCCATTGTGGCCCATTCTAGTTTTGCAATCATCTTGATGGGGAAGAGAGAGCTGGTTGCTTTGCTTACTCTGTCTTCCTGGTGTCTTGTGATGGTTGTTTGGCTCTTTCTTGCAGTGCCATGGGTATGTCTGCGGTTTGTGATTGTGGTTTATCCTGATCAGACTCACTATTTTTGTGATGTTTGTGTTTTTGTCACTTTCCAATGTGGTATCCTGGGTTGGGTGTGTTACTTGATTGTATTGATTCCTGATCTTTGCCCCTTTCCTACTTAGATTGCATATTTGCTGACTGTCATCATGGTTTCCGAAGTCAAAGTTCCTGTGAAACCCAGTTGGTCCCAGTTTGTGCATACTCTCTTGCGTGGAGCTTTTCTAACGTCGCTCCTTTATAATCGAAACAGCCGTTGAAATAGAAAGTGCTGGACACGTGAGCGGGCTGTGGCTGTGAATCATGGGCACAAACAGACGGATTTGATCACAATGGATTTCGCAAAGACCTTTGACAAGGTGACACAGGAGGCTTTTACATAAATTGGACTATTATGGGATAAGAGGGTCCAGTCCACCCACAAGTGGATCAACTCATAGCTTTCTGGACGCACACACCAAATAGTATTAGATAATTAAGCCCCAGATCCAGTGTTATTCTGTGTACCCAAGGGATCAGTTTTAGTACCGATCCTGTTCCTTATTTTTATAAATGACTTACTAGATAGCATCAGGTCTTCTGTTCACCGGTTTGTGGACTACTGTGTCCTGTATAGGAAATATATTCCATTCAGAAAGTGAGTATGATCAGAAAATATCAAAATAACATAGCAGGCCAACCCACGGCACCGGGAGGAAAAGCCACAGAACATTAACAATAACATTACACCTGTAAGACAATTTTAGTGAAGCAACCAGCTTTCTCTTCCTTTTCAAGATTATTGCAAAACTAGAATGGACGCAAAGCAATGCATAACAAAACAAAGGCAAATACAGAACTCCCACAAACAATGGAAAACACAATAAACAAAATACTAACAAATACAGAACCAACGCCTTAGAACGGACAGCAGCCTAAGCCACCGGGGGCTTAAATGCATTTTACTGACTCCAAATCTTCGCCCTAGATTCTGTTGTTGTTAAAACACAAAATTGTTTAATTCGCATGGAGGCTTCCTAACTAATACAATGTATCATGACAGAGAAACATACAAATCAAATTCACACACTATGATGATACAAAGAAAAGGGCTCATGACTCACAGATAGTCAGAGCTAAAGAAAACCTAAGCTACGGTGGGCCCAGCCAACGACAAGCATCAGGCACCAACCAACAGATTCAAGCCAGGACCGTCATAAAGTCTGAGACATGACCTACTGTCGTGCAATTGAAGAGGAAACCATAGCTATCAACCGTGATTGGGTTCACAACCAGGTATGCAGATTCCATATTGTATCCCACTCTCTTATCACGTTTAATAATGTTTTAAATTGATCACTAAAATTAGGACTGTTTGATCCTGGAAGTAGACCTCACTAATTTAGTAAAATGTGAAGGCGATTGGCAAATGAAATTCAATGTGGCCAAATGTCTCTATCATAGCTATCAAAGTAAGCAAGGGTGCAAAGATCAGTTTACAAACAGGCATAATGAATACATTAGAGCTGGGCTATGTGATAATGTGTCTTCAGGAGATTAATTACGTCATGAGATATGAAGTCATAAAGTCTGACGTATACATTTCGCGCAACACTTGATTAAAATGAGTGTCAAAAATTACGTCAATTTAGACAAGCAAGGCTTGGTTTCCTCTTTAATTGCACTACGGTGGGTGAAAGAAATGGTAAATATTAAAAATCCAGGTGAAATTCTTTATAAATTAAAGTCTAGAGGTTTTTCTAGCATCTAGTTTCTCTACATATGATTTCTCTACTCTATAGACTACATTGCCACATAATCTAATAAAAAAAACTAACATAATTAATTGAACAAGCATTTGACAGAGAGGGCTCACTTTATTTGGCTTGTAATGATAAAAATGCCTTTTTTACTTCTGAAAAACCTAAACGATATAAGTTGTGGTCATGTCAGAAAGTGTGTGATGCTCTCCATTATCGTTTGGACAATGTATTTATAAGATAATACTAACTTACTAGTTTTGGCTCTAAATTATATAGATAAATTGTAGGTATTCCAATGGGTACTAATTGTGCTCCTCTTGTTGCAGATTTGTTTTTGTTTTGTTATGAGAGAGACTTCATGCTGTCTCTGTCAGACAATAATCAAAACTGATATTATTGAAGCTTTTAACTACACCTCCAGATATTTAGATGATTTACTTAATATTGATAATCCTTATTTTGAACAAATGGTAGGTCAGATACTGAACTTCAGTTAAATAAAGCGAAGTTTTCTGATACTGAAGCTCCGTTTTTTTTTATTTTCCAACTGAATAAAGCCAACCCAGGGGGGTACATTTTTTCTGCATACGTAGGCTCAGACCCAGCATCTGCCCTTTACCCCCAAAAAATATCAGGAATTTCAAGCACCCCAAAAAAATATTTGAAATTTTAGCAACCCAAAAAAATATCCCCAATTCTGTAAATTGACCTTAAGAAAAGACCTTAAAATGCATAGAAATGACCTCTAAATATAGTTCAATATTGTGATGACCCCAAAAAAATATCCACAAAATTTTCATACCCAAAAAAATTTTCTTTTTCTGAAAACCCCAAAAAATATCGAAATTCAAAATTTTGACCCCCAAAAAATGGACCGAGCCTACGTATGTATGAAAATATCAGAGTACCCCCTGGGAAAGCCAATACCTCTGATACCAAAGCCTCTTTTTTAGACTTGCATTTGTCAATTTCAAATGATATTGTTTCTACCAAAATTCATGATAAACGTGACGACTTAGATTTTGAAATTGTCAATTTCCCATTTTTAGACGGTGGTGTTCCTCGCTCTACATCATATGGAGTCTATATCTCTCAACTCGTTCGTTTTGCTAGGGCATCTAGCTATTTAGCTGACTTCAACACTCTTAATAAATTGTTAACTCAGAAACTTCTTAAACAAGGCTATCGGTATCATAAACTTCGCAAAACCTTTTCTAAATTTTACAGACGATATTATGATTTGATTTCTAAATTCCAAGTTGTACTTAAATCTCTCTTGTACCAAGAACTTTCGGAACCTGATTTCTATGGTGATTTGGTGTATAAATTGAAGAAGATTGTTGGTTCTAATAATTTTTCAGCGCAGTTCATTAAAATAATTTCCCATTATAAAAAGTTTGGCTATAACATTAATAAATTGCAACATACTGCATGCTTGGCGGTCAACCCAATTACGGCTGGCAACTTTGCTTTCCTCTTAAATTGCAAGCCGGTGGGTTAGACTTCTTTTGTGGATCTTTTATGTTTTTGTTCTGTCTTGTGTTTGCTATGTCTTTGTGCGCGTCTCTTTATATGTGCTTTGTGGTCACCTGCTGGGAAAGGGCTGACCTCTTGGCTCTCGTTTGTGGTGTCTACTGGGAGTTTGTCACTTTCCCATTGGTATCCTGGGTCAGGTGTGGTACTTGATTGTATCGATTCCTGATCTTTGCACCCTTACTTACTTTCAGACTCTATGATGGTTTCGACTTAAAGACTTATCTATTGATGAGATGGTAGGGGCCTGATGCTTTGGCTGTTTGTCAGTCCCACAAGGTTTACCTGTTGGATTTCTTTTGCTACGGTATTAAGAAGTATTTACTGTTGAGTTCTTATCTTTACTTTATCTCCTTGTTATATCTTGATTTATATGTTTTAGGAGCTGATGCATTGATAAGTTAGGGGTATTTCATGCAAACCAAATATCTATGTGTCTTGATCAACATCTGAATTAAGGGTGAGGTTGGCACCGTTAAACCGGTTTAAAAATAGTAAGTGAGTATGATCAGGAAATACCACAATCACAAACTGCAGACAACCCCATGGCACCACGAGGAAGAGCCGCTCAACCATCACAAGACACCAGGAAGACAAATTAAGCAAAGCAATCAGCTCTCTCTTCCCCATCAAGATGATTGCAATACTAGAATGGACATAAAGTAACGTATAACAAAACATAGAACAATTACAGACTCCCACAATGGGAGTAACAATAAACAAAAAGTCAACAACAACAGAACCACCGCCTTAGAACAGACAGCAGCCTAAGCCACCGCGGGGCTTAAATGCATTTTACTGGTACCAAATCTTTGCCCTAGATTCTGCTGTTGTTGAAGTACAAGAAATGTTCAGCTCGCATGGAGGCCATCTAACTAATGCAATGTATCATCATGGAAAACACTCTAATCAAATTAACACTCCATGATGAAACGATAAAAAGGGCTCATGACTCACAGATAGTCAGAGCTAAAGAAAACCTCAAGTTGAGCCACGGTGGGTCCAGCTACAGATAAGCATCAGGCACCAACCCACCGATTAAAGCTTTACGCCAGAGCCGTCATAGAGTCTGAGGCCTGACCCACCATCGTGCAATTAAAGAGGAAACCACGGCTATAAACCGTGATTGGGTTTAAAACTAGGCATGTAGACTGATGCATTATATCCAAATTATATCCAACCCTTATAACGTTTTACTATCTTTTTGAAATGATCACTAAAATAAGATTTTCCAACAATTTGTTTGAATTTATAGACTAAATCACCAAAAAATATAGGTTCTGATATGCCTTGTTGCAGAAGAGTTTTTAACCCAATGTTGTATTTAACAATTAACTCTGAGTGTCTGTAGTAGAATTTAGAAAATGCTTTTCGAATTTTATGATATCTATAACCTTGTTTTAATAATTTAGCAGTTAAAAATAAGTTTCTGTTGTTAAAGTCATCAACATTAGAGTACACTCTAGCAAAACGAATAAGCTGAGAAATATATACACCATAGGAAGGAGAGCGAGGAACATCTCCATCAAGAAATGGGAAATTTACTATTTCAAAATTAAAATCATCCCATTTATCATAAATTTTAGAAGAAACTATGCCATTTGTTATTGACAAGTTCAAGTCCAAAAACGGAGCTTCAGTATCAGAAGAATTCGCCTTATTTTACTGAAGTTCAGTGCGATATATCTGACCTACCATTTGTTCAAAATAAGGATTATTAATATTAAGTAAGTCATCTAAATATCTGGAGGTAGAGTTAAAAGCTTCAATAATATCAGCTTGATTATTGTCTGACAGAGATAACATAAAGTCTCTCTCATAACAAAACAAAAACAAATCTGCAACAAGAGGAGCACAATTAGTACCCATTGGAATACCGACAATTTGTCTATATAGTTTAGAGCCAAATCTTATAAATATATTGTCCAAAAGATAATGGAGCGCATCACACATTTTCTGACATGACCACAATTTATATCGTTTAGGTTGTTCAGAAGTAAAAAAGGCATTTCTATCATTACAAGCCAAATAAAGTGAGCCCTCTCTGTTAAATGTTTGTTCAATTAATTCTGTTAGTTTATCTTTTATTAGATTATGAGGCAATGTAGTATAGAGAGTAGAGAAATCATATGTAGACAAACCAGATGCTAGAAAACCCCTAGACTTCAATTTATTAAGAATTTCACCTGAATTTTTAATAGACCAAAATAATTTTTTACCATTTCTTTCATAAACTGTTGTGCAATATTTAATGACATGGTTTTTAATCGCAGTGAGGCAAGAAGTCAAAAGAATAGACAACTCAGTAGTTGTACATGCACTAGAATTAGCAATAAAACGTGACTTATAGGGCCGTTTATGAAGTTTAGGTAACCAGTATAACGTAGGAAGCTTGCTATGGTCCTCATCAACAAACAACCCAAACTTAGCTGCCATATGGCATCGATGCCTATCAACGATAGACGTCTCATCATGCCTGTTATGCTCATATGTTTTGGCAGTGCTAAGTTCTTGCTTTAGGGTGTTAATATAGTATCTTTTTCAAACGACCACAGTAAAATATTTTACTGACCATTCCAAGGCGGTACTTCTTTTATGGATCTTTTATGTTTTTTTCTGTCTTGTGTTTGCTATGTCTTTGTGCGCGTCTGTTTATATGTGCTTTGCGGCCACCTGCTGGGAAAGGGCTGACCTCTTGGCTCTCGTTTGTGGTGTCTAACTGTGAGTTTGTCACTTTCCCATTGGTATCCTGGGTCAGGTGTGGTACTTGATTGTATCGATTCCTGATCTTTGCACCCTTACTTACTTTGAACTTGTCCATAACAAATGGCATAATTTCTTCTAAAATTTACAACAAACGGGATGGTTTTAAATTGAAAGTAGAAAATTTCCCATTTCTTGATGGAGATGTTTCTCGCTCCCCATCCTGAGGTGTATATATTTCTCAGCTTATTCGTTTTACAAGAGTGTGTTCTAATGTTGATGATTTCAACAACAGAAACTTGTTTTTAACTGTTAAGTTATGAAGACAAGGTTATAGATATCATAAAATTAGAAAAGCATTTTCTAAATTCTACCACAGACACTTGAAGTTAACTGTTAAATTTATACAACATTGTGTTAAAAACTTCTGCAACAAGGCATATCAGAACTTAAATTTTATGGTGATTTAGTTTATAAATTCAAAAGGATTGTTGGAAAACCTAATTTCAGTGATCAATTCAAAAGTATTATCAAATGTTATATTAAGGTTGGATAGAACTTGGATATAAACGTTATATAAAGGTTGGATATAACTTGGAAGTCATGCGACAGACTGCATGCCTGGTTTTTACTGACCATTCCAAGGAGGTACTTCTTTTGTGGTTCATTCATGTTATTTCTGTCTTGTGTTTGTTATGCTTTCGTGCGCGTCTGTTTATTGATGCCTTGTGGTCACCTGCCTGAAAAGGGCTGACCTCTTGGCTCTCGTTTGTGATGTCTAATTGTGAGTTTGTTACTTTCCCATTGGTATCCTGGGTCAGGTGTGGTACTTGATTGTATCGATTCCTGATCACTGCGCTCTTTCTTACTTTGAACCCAATCACCGTTTATAGCTATGGTTTGCTTTTTAATTGCACGGCGGTGGGTCAGGCCTCAGACTCTATGACGACTCTGAAGTAAAGCTTTAATTAGTGGGTTGGTGAATAATGCTTATCTGTAGCTGGGACCACCGTGAAGTTTTCTTTAGCTCTGACTATCTGTGAGCCATGAGCCCTTTTCTTTGTTTCATCATAGTGTGTTAATTTGATTTGAGTGTTTCTCCATGGTGATACATTGCAATTGTTAGAATGCTTCCATGCAAGCTGAACATTTCTTGTACTTCAACAACAGCAGACTATAGGGCGAAGATTTGGTACCAGTAATATGCATTTTAGCCCCCATGGCTTAGGCTGCTGTCCCCTCTTAGGCGGTGGTTCTGTTGTTGTTGTTTTTTTGTTTATTGATACTCCCATTGTGGGGGTATGCAATTGTTCTATGTTTTGCTGTACGTTACTCTATGTCCATTCTAGCTTTGCAATCATCTTGATGGGGAAAAAGAGAGCTGATTGCTTTGCTTAATTTTTCTTCCTGGTGTCTAGTGATTGTTGTGTGGCTTCTTCTCGCGGTGCCATGGGTTTGTCTGCGGTTTGTGATTGTGGTATTTCCTGATCATACTCACTATTTTTACAGTCTTCTACAAAATCGTACATGGCCTGTAGCCATACCACACTCCAGATACTTGATACCAGCCAGCAAGAAGACAAGAGCATCACGCTCCTTCAAGTACCAACTGTATGTGCCATACATCTACCGACTGTGTCAAATTCAGCTTCTTCCCTAGAACCATCCAAGTATGGAACAGACAGTCAGCAGCTGCTGCTGAGGCTCCCTCTTTGGTATCATTCAAGAGGAAGTTGGGAAACCTTACCTTCTAATGGGGATTCCACATTGGCCATGAAGTAACCCTAAATGACGAGTTTTTGAGCTGTGCCGTCGGGCCTGGTACCAAGGGAAGGTGAAATGGTCACACTCAGATCTATGTAGGCGAACGTGGCTGGGTACAAATTTCTACTTCTTCTTCCTTTTTTCTAATAAATTTGTTTTCTCATTATCTGACTGCTTCTATACGTCTTACTTTACTTATTTTTTACTTTTGTTTCTCCCTTGCGCAAATAAAGAAATGTCAAGTTTGATAGTTTTTAATACAATGCGTATATGTAGACATTCTGTATTTACCTATTTATACCTCATTTTGGCCGGATAAACTTCAATATTTATGCTTGTGTAAAAAATTTCCAATGTCACCCACACGTGCACTTGACATCTCACATTATTACAGAGTAAGCAACAAACATTGCAGATGTACAGAACAGGCAAAGCCCCCAGGAGGGGGGGGGGGGTACTCTGATATTTTCACACATACGTAGGCTCGGCCTATTTTTGGGGGTACAAAATTCAAAATTTTTTGGGGTTTTCAGAAAAATGAATATTTTTTGGGGATATGAAGATTTTGTGGATATTTTTTTTTTTTGGGGGGGGGGGGTCATCACAAAATTGGGCTAGTTTGAGGGTCATTTCTATGCAATTTAGGGTCTTTTTTTTAAGGTCAAGGCACAGAATTGGGATATTTTTTGGGGTTTCTAAGATTTCAAATATTTTTTTGGGGTGCTTGAAATTCCTGATATTTGTTTGGGGTGAACGGTAGATGCTGGGTCCGAGCCTACGTATGCGGAAAAAATTAGAGTACCCCCCTGGGGCAAAGCCAGGGTACTCGACGATACTGTGTAATTAAAATTTTTAGAAAAATCTGAAGAAATGAATAAATAATCAGGTAAAATTAACAAATCGAGTCCCCTTTGTAATTTTAACCACCTATCAAGAACTCCTGGATCCGCCTCGAGGGAACCAGAGAAGAAATGTGTGAAAGGGTGATTGTTGATGGGCATGGTTGTCATACAGCCCTACATTTTGGTGTCAAAGCTAAAGAAAATCAAGACAAAGTTCCTACGTTGTACTGGTTACCTAAACTCCATAAAAAAACCCTATAAAGCAAGATTTATTGCAAATTCTAGCTCTTGTACGACAACAGAACTTTCTAAATTGTTAACCTCGTGTCTTACAGCTGTTAAAAAACATGTTATCAAATATTGTGAAAAAGTATATGAGAGATCCGGTAAAAACCTATTTTGGTCCATTAAAAATTCAGGTGAAATTTTAGATAAACTTAAAGCTAGAGATTTCAATGCGACCAGTTTGTCTACTTATGATTTTTCTACTCTTTACACTACTCTGCCTCATAATTTAATTAAAGATAATCTTATTGATCTTATTGAAAGAACCTTCCAGAGAGAAGGCTCTCCTTACCTTGCATGTAGTGACAGAAATGCATTTTTTACTTCAGAAAAACCTAAAAAATATCATGCATGGTCGTGTCAAAATGTATGTGATGCGCTGACCTTTTTGTTGGACAACATTTTTATTCGATTTGGCACCAAGCTCTATAGACAAGTAGTTGGGATTCCTATGGGCACTAATTGTGCTCCCCTGGTTGCAGATTTATTCCTGTTTTGTTATGAAAGGGACTTTATGATGTCTCTTTCTGATGATAAGCAGGCTGATGTTATTGATGCGTTTAACACTACTTCCAGATATTTGGACGATATTTTAAATATTAATAATGTTTATTTTGAAAATATGGTTAGTCAAATATACCCTTCAGAGCTCCAACTTAATAAAGCCAATGCCTCTGATACCGAAGCCGCATTTTTAGACTTGCATTTGTCAATTTCTAATGATATTGTTTCTACCAAAATTTATGATAAACGTGACGACTTTGATTTTGAAATTGTCAATTTCCCATTTTTAGATGGTGATGTTCCTCGTTCTACATCCTATGGAGTCTATATCTCTCAACTCATTCGTTTTGCTAGAGCATCTAGCTATGTTACTGACTTCAACACTCGCAATAAATTGTTAACTCAGAAACTTCTTAAACAGGGCTATCGGTATCATAAACTTCGCAAAACATTTTCAAAATTTTATAGACGATACTATGATTTGATTTCTAAATTCCAAGTTGGACTTAAATCTCTCTTGCGCCAAGGACTTTCGGAACCTGATTTCTATGGTGACTTGGTGTATAAGTTGAAGAAGATTGTTGGCTCTAATAATTTTTCAGCGCAGTTCATTAAAATAATTTCCCATTATAAAAAGATTGGCTATAACATTAATGTATTGCAACAGACTGCATGCTTGGTAGTCAACCCAATCACGGTTGGCAACTTTGCTTTCCTCTTTAATTGCACGCCGGTGGGTCGGACTTCAGACTCTATGATGGTTCCGACTTAAAGACTTATCTATTGATGAGATGGTAGGGGCCTGATGCTTTGGCTGTTTGTCGGGCCCACCGGGGTTTACCTGTTGGATTTCTTTTGCTCCGGTATTCAGTTTAATTTACTGTTGAGTCCTTATCCTTGCTTTATCTCCTTGTTATATCTTGATTTATATGTTTTAGGAGATGATGCATTGATAAGTTAGGGGTCTTTCATGCAAACCAAATATTTATGTGACTTGATCCACATCTGAATTAAGGGTGAGGTTGGCGCCGTTAAACCGGTTTAAGCCCTCCAGTAAAATATTTTACTGACCGTTCCAAGGCGGTACTTCTTTTGTGGATCTTTTATGTTTTTGTTCTGTCTTGTGTTTGCTATATTTTGTGCGCGTCTGTTTATATGTGCTTTGTGGTCACCTGCTGGGAAAGGGCTGACCTCTTGGCTATCGTTTGTGGTGTCTTCTGTGAGTTTGTCACTTTCCCATTGGTATCCTGGGTCAGGTGTGGTACTTGATTGTATCGATTCCTGATCTTTGCAACCTTATTACTTTGTCGGTGAACTGTTACCGTGTCGGTTATTCGTTGGACATTTCGCTCCGTTTGTCGGTGTTTATGTAATTTGAGACGTGAAAAATAGTCCTGTTGTCTCAAATGTCATTTTGAAGCTCAACAAAAACTGAACAGGTGGCAGATCGTATACATGAGCACCTTAAAATGCCTCTCCGAGCTTTGCTTAGGTATTTCATCATTTGTCGATTGTGTCCAGGAACATTCATTCTTTGCAAGGCGGTCTTATTTTGCAGGAAGACCTTGCAGTCTTGCCCTTTCTGGCTGCTGAACAACAAAAATGTAAAAAAACCCAAACAACATCTACATATATATACATAATTGCTGAGAGATAATAAACGAATAAAAAACAACCGGTGGGTATTTTCCGTTGATGACCATGTTATATCATATAAGTAGATGTTTTTTGGGTGTTTTTTGTTTTGTTTTAATTTTTTTGTTGTTCAGCAGCCAGTGACCTAAGATCAGGACACAGAATGTATTTTTCTGTTATGACCATAATGAAACTTACAAACAAGGTTATGGTCCCAGAACTAGCTCTTTGGCTGTTTTGTAGTCCCAGTTACCAACCAATTCAGTAAGCCACATTCATTCTCTACATCATGTTACAGAGTTTTGGCCCAGGGCCGGAGTTTTAACAAAGTAAACTAACGGCTACATCAACTGAGGGCTAGCTGTTTTGGACTAGCCCTCAGTAGATGTAGGCACAGTAGCCATTTATGGTGTAGAGAACAAATGTGGCTTACTGAATGGGCTGGTAACCAGGACTAGCCGTGGTCTGTGTACTTTGTTAACTCTAGTGGTGTTTGATTATTGGATTTTTCATAATCGATCATTGAAAATAATCGGTCATAATGTTTCGATTGATGATCGATTATTATCGAAAGTTATCAAATGTAAGGGAAACACAGGTTCCATCCCAAAGAATATCTATTTTTGTACTGCTTTATAAAAATATTAAGCGTCAGCTTCATGCTGTTTTGTTTTGTTTGTTTGATTTGATTCTTTAAGTACCCATCAACAATCTTTCAGTTAAACAGGGACAGGTTTTCCTGGGTTGAACCAGTACTAAGCTAGGATAAATGTGTCTTGCTCGAGGACCACAATGCAGTGACGCCGGTGAGGCTCGGCCCCTCGGTCTAGAGTCAAGCGCTTTACCACTGAGCCATTGCGCTCTCTCATGCTGTTTTATGAACAGTACCGTACCACAACAGGTCCTGACAGCAAACAGCTGAACTGCCATTGACATTAAAACCCTTTATGCACTAATGAATTCTTCCTTCTGGATTGAAACAACAAACATGGGAAGGTCCATTGTATACATCAATGGGTCACAGGTTAATTTTTCGAAATAAAGTTGCATTTCTTTCTCTGAAGATTGTTTCTGTCTGAGCAAACAATGTAGACTCTGATTCTAAGGCATTTCTTCTGGGTCTTCACTGTGTGTGTCTATGTCACAGCACACATTTAGAACAATGTGCAAAATTTTAAGGTGTGCACTTGCTGTAATTACAGTTTATATCTTTAACCTGCATGTTCTTGTAGCAAAGGGGAAAACTTAGAATAGCAGCTTACAATAGAGCCAGGTGTGAATCTTTTCGATTTATAATCGATCATTACCAAACACAATCGGTTAGTAGAATCGAAATCAATTTTCGATTGATCATCGATTATAATCGATCATCGAAACAACACTAGTTAACTCCATAACACAGCCTTCAAATAAGGTCGATAGATTCTTCAACAATGTTTAAAACTGATTAAAACATGCATAAGTGAAGAAAATACCTGCTGTTTTTGCCAGATTAAGATTTAAATGATGCCGCGCTTTATTCATTAAAATAAATCCAATTTTGGCAGTTTGGTCGTCTGCCTTGGCTACCACATAATGTACTCTTTGATAATCTGACACCTTTTTATGTTACACTTTCGCCACTCTTTGTATTGTCCGTGGTATGCAAATTAGAGAATTAATGTAAGCAATTCAAACCCAATATCTTGCATATCGAGTCACATTGTCTTCGTGTTAGTTCCAAGATTTTCCCAATTGATACGGAAGCAGCCATTTGCATGGTGAAATCCGCAACTAATGTAAAAATGAAAAAAATAAGTATTTATTGTAAATAAATATATTGCACCGCTTGGAGCATTCTGCAATACTTTTGACCTGCATTTAGCAAGTATCGGTCTTGAAAGCCAATTTTTTTTATCTTTTTTTGAGTGGCCGCTTAAAACATGTTTTACTGTATATTCATGAGACATAAAAAAGCAGACTGCATTTTCAGAACTAAAAAATATTGACAGGAGTTTAACCTCAGTTTGTTGGCAAGCATCATGCAAAAACTTCAGTTTTTACTCAAAATAATTTCACTTCCTTAGGTTTAATTGACTTTCTGGTGAGACCAAATCTGCGATTTTATCACAATGAAAAATGTTTTTTTTTTATATGTTTTTAGGTATCTGCTGAATAATGAACAACTAATTCAAAAGGTAAGTAACTCTCAGGGATTTTCCTAGGCCTGATTTAGGGGTGAATAACGGCCCCTTCCTAATTCAAAAATGAGCAAAAACTTCCCAAAATTGTGTATATCATTCCCAATTTATAGTCCTACATTTTGGTGAAAATTTCATGAAAATTCAATCAAAATTACCAAAGTTACAGATGCATGAAAAATTGCATAAACTGTGAAAAATTGCATAAAAATGTGAATGAAAACAGGTTTTCATTCACCTTTTTATGCAATTTTTGATGATTTTTTTATGATGGGCAACTAAAGCAGCTTTACACTAATTTTTTATATGGTTTATGATCCATTTAAAATGGCAGTCCAGTTCTTGTTTTCCCAAATTCAACAGGCCCTTGGCCCCGACTTCAGAAAGGTAGGAAAATCCTCACAGTATAAATTACTGTTTTTAGACCAATAGACTTTCATAAAGTTAAGTAATAGTTATACCATGGGTTGTCCGTCTGTACTTGGAGATAATCCACAAGATTTAGCGAGTGGATTATCTTATGTACAGGTGGACAAGCATGGTATAACAATTTTATACCACCTTTTATTGCACATCACATGATATTTCATGCTTAAGTTGGTGGTTTAAGTTTAATTGACCTTGATCAGTTGATCTTTGACTTAAAGGTCTGAGGCATATAATATTTAAGACTTGAAATCTACAATGTCTCATTGCACCATAAACATTCATTGAGCTAACTAGGAACACTCCATCAAAAACAATAGCAGAGTTCACATTAGATAGAATTTTAGTATGTTCGACCTTGACCTTTGACTAAGAGGTCGCATCCTTGATCTGAATACTTCGTTGTCATTTATGTGCCATTAGCAATTATTGTGATAAATTTCAACACTTTCCATCTAAAGGAAAAAGATGTTCACTTTACAAGCCTCAAGATCACACTGGTCAATGTAAACGCACCGGTGGTTGCTACAACGAGCTGGTGGTTGCATTTTACAGCACCGGTGGTGGCATAAAAGGTAAAAAAATCTATACCTGTTGACTTTATTATTTATTTATAAACTTGCATTTATTTTATTTGTGATGACACCTGGCGCACAGACCACCGGTAACATTGCAGTTTATGGCTCTGCCAAGCAATTGGTGATTTAATACATGGTTTGGACTGCAAATCCAACAAAGTTATGGAGTTTTGCCGTGACAGGTGCTTTTTTCTAGTGTAACTGCCTAAATTGAGTGAAATCTGCACGTCTAAGCGCAGCTGTTGTCATATTCCCATGAAATAACATCCAAAAAACGATTACTACTTTGTTTTGTTTTTCTTGGTAAACTAACAAATGTTTTATTGAGGAATTTTTATTACAACGCACTGGGAGCATTTTTTGACGCATTGATACAACGCACTGATGGTTGCACAGAATTCCTGTGGTTGCTGGTGCAGCCTCACCACAGCATTCACTTTTCTTATAAACGGTACATAAATTGTTATTTGAGCCAGCACATGATATTTCAGTACCAGGACGAAGACTCAGGTGAGCCTGTGCAAATGTATAGATTCGCCAGAGCCTTCTCTGCATAGAAAAAATAGAGAGTAGTAATCGTTTTTGGATGTTATTTCATGGGACTATGATAACATAGCTGCAGCTGTGCTTAGACATGCAGAATTTCCTAAAGTTAGGTAGTCACAATAGAAAAAGCACCTGTCACTGTCAAACTCCACAACTGTGTCGGATTTGTCGGTCAAACCATGAATTAAAATGCCAATTGCATGGCAGAGCCATAAACTGCAATGTTTCTGACGGTTTGTGCGCATTGGGTCATCAAAAGTAAAATAAATGCAAGCTTATAAAGAAATCATACAGTCAATAGGCATATATTTTGTGGTTTTTGTACACTGGTGACTCTGCAAATGTGTAGCCTCACCAGAGATGCTCCAGAGCTAGCCCTGTTCGCACTTTGAGAGTGTTTCCGCCTATTTTTCAGATTGGCCCCATAACTTTTAATTTAATGAGATTGTTTGTCCGTTATGATACATTACAATAGTTTATAAGCCTCCATGCGAGCTTAAAATTTTTGTGCTTCAACAACAGCAGATTCTAGGGCGAAGATTTGATACCAGTAAAATGCAATTTTAGCACCCCAGAGATATAGGCTGCTGTCTGTTCTAAGGCGGTGATTCTGTTGTTGTTGATTCGTTGTTGATTGTTACTCCCATTACAGGATTCTGTAATTGTTCTATATTTTGTTACTTTATGTCCATTCTTGTTTTACAATGTTCTTGATGGGGAAGAGAGAGAGCTGGCTGCTTTGCTTAGTTTGTCTTCCTGGTGTCTCGTGGTTGTTGTGTGGCTATTACTATCAGTGCCATGGGTTTGTCTGCAGTTTGTGATTGTGATACTCACCATTTTTTGGGTGTCATTCATGCGAACAGCGATGGCTTTGGCCACATTTGCTTGGTCTAGTCTGAGCCTTCGTCACAGTTTAAAATTCTCATGTGGTGACTCAAATGGCGATTGAATGCCATTTTGTGCGAGCAGCGAAGGATCTGGTGAGTCTGCACATTTGCACAGGCTTACCTTATCCCTCGTCACTGTGCAAAATCTCTTGTGCTGCCTTAAATGGCGATGTGTGTGCTATTCACGCCAGCAGCGAATACTCTGGTGTCTGCACATTTGCGCAGGCAGTCACTGGACAATGAAATAAATATCAAGATCTCTTGCGCTGGCAGCAAAGGCTCTTGGGAGTATGCACGTTTGTACAGGCTCGCCTGAGCCTTCTATACAGTATCGAAATATCATGTGCTGGTTGAAAAGGCGATTTTTGCAACGTTTATGTGAACAGCCAATGATGTGGTGAGTCTGCACCAGCAACCACAGGAATTCTGTGCAACCATCAGTGTTTTGTATCGATGCATCAAAAAATGCTCCCAGTGCGTTGTAATAAAAATTCCTCAATAAAACATTTGTTAGTTTACCAAGAAAAACAAAACAAAGTAGTAATCGTTTTTTGGATGTTATTTCATGGGTATATGACAACAGCTGCGCGTAGACATGCAGATTTCACTCAACTTAGGCAGTTACACTAGAAAAAAGCACCTGTCACGACAAAACTCCAGAACTTTGTTGGATTTGCAGTCCAAACCATGAATTATATCACCAATTGCTTGGCAGAGCCATAAACTGCAATGTTACCGGTGGTCTGTGCGCCAGGTGTCATCACAAATAAAATAAATGCAAGTTTAAAAATAAATAATAAAGTCAACAGGTATAGATTTTCTTACCTTTTACGCCACCACCGGTGCTGTAAAATGCAACCACCAGCTCGTTGTAGCAACCACCGGTGCGTTTACATTGACCAGTGTGAAGATTAGATTTTTAATAATTTGACCTTGTCCTTTGAAATGAGAAAAAACACACCATCATGACTTGACGTTTTAACGGAAAAAGTACGTCGCTTTGAAGAATGATGTATTTGATTAGTAAGTTTCATTGTCATTTATTTTTCAATATAAATAAATACCTGGCCAGGTAGCGCAGTCGGTAACGTGTCTGGCAACAGATGCGAGTCTGACTGCAGATCCAGGGGTTGCGAGTTCAATCTCGGCCCAGTCCCTTTCTTTTGTGAAGATCCATCATTAAATAATTTCTACGGTCATTCTCCTCCCTTCCGCTGAATCATTCAAGAAGGGTTGCTGTCAGTTACATGCGAAAGTATGTGCACGAAGTACTGGTTAACTGCTTGTTCAAGCTTGCCCAGGAAAAAGTGTGTGGTTAGGTGAACTGACCGTCCCGCCATGACCATAGCTGTTGACTTGGGACGTAAAGCAACAAAACAAACAAACAAATTTAATATAAATAACTTTACTGCACAATAAACCTGGGAAATCTTTAGTTTAAAGAGGTGTATGTTGATATTTAACCTTAATGCGCCGATTGCAACAAATGTTGTCTGCTTTTCTGGTCTGCTGAAATGTTTAAGAAGCCTCTATGGCAAACAGTGTGGACCCAGATCAGCAGTCTGTTCTGGATCCACACTGTTTGCTTCTATACTTAATTTGTCAGTAATGTTAGGCAATTATTTGCAGCAGACGACTTCAGCAGACGACATTTCAGATGCATTTTTTCTTGGCGATGTATGTGACAATTTCAAGACCCCTGAATTGAAATTAGTTTTTTTTATTTGATTCTTTACATCCCATCAACAATCTTTCAGTTATGTAGGGACAGGTCTTCCTGGGTTCAACCAGTACTAAGCTAGGATTAATGTGTCTTGCTCAAGGACACGACGCAGGTGAGGCTCGAGCCCGCGGTCCCTCGGTCTCAAGTCAAGCACTCTACATGTACCACTGAGCTCCCAAATGTAATTACATATTATGGGGTAAAGAGTTAACATCATAACAGTCCTTTAGTTAACAGTGCATACCAAGAAATTAATTATCTTATTACTCAACCAAAACATATGTTATGGGTGCTCAAAAGAACTGTCTCAATGAGACGGTTCTTTTGAGCACCCATAACATATGATAAAAGTGACGGGAAAGAAAATATTTACATTTTATGCTCATTTTTTTTATCTTAACCTATGGGGTTAAAGTGGCTCAATCTATTAATTTTTCAGCTAGCAGATAGCTATGCCATTCGACGAGCAGCCAAGCTGACAGCTTACTGGGCTCATAAAGGAAAACAAATAGGTAGGCCAATGGGGTAGCCAGAATGCTGAAAAAGCTACGCACATAAAAGGCAGAGAAGCAGTGATTGTCTTAAATTTAGTCCCTTTTCATAATGGAAACTTCTCTTAAAGGAAAGAATTTGCTCCAAGAGGGAGCAAATTCTTTCTTTTAAGATCAGTTCCTTTTGGCATGGAAAATCACTTTTACCACATTCGGTGGCCTCCCTTGAATGCTACTATTTCTATTACTGGGTAATGGGAGCTATGCCAAGGTAGGCCTTAACTTTTTCCCTTCTAGAAGGGACTTTTAACTCACCAAAGTTTATTCTGAAAAGTCAGCAGACGACCACAAAATTACCCAGCATGCAAAGCGAGTTTCTGGTTAACATCACTTTGCACCGCTTCTTTTTTTAAGCCTTGAGAGAAGAGTGCGTATTAAATGAATTTCTTATTTCTCAACCAAAAAATAAATAATTAATATCTCAACCAAAAGATATGTTGTGGGTAATCTAAAGAACTGTCTCAATGAGATGGTTCTTTTGAGCACCCAAAACAAATATTGAAAAATAATCACAATTTTATACCCATTTTTTGTGTGTGTGTGTCTTGACCTATGCTAAACATTCTTGCCTAACTGAGCATGAAATTTCAACTACTCAAAAAATTTAAAACGCTGAAAAATAAAAATACTTCTTGTTTTGTTTGATTCTTTAAGTCCCATCAACAATGTTTCAATTGTAAAGGGACGGGTCTTCCTGGGTTGAACCAGTACTTCGCTAGGATTAATGTTCTGGCTCAAGGACACAATTCAGTGGCGCTGGTGAGGCTCGAACCTGTGGCCCCACAGTCTCGAGGCAAGCACTTTACCACTGCAATCCCACAAATTTTTCTTGCTTTCTAACTCTTAGATGTTGTTTTTATCATTCTAATAAATGTAAAAATGCCAACAATGATAAATTTCATGCTCAGTCAAGTTGAGCATGAAAACAGTTAAAAACTTTGGAGTCTTGTTGTAGGTCAAGAGGGGATGGATAAGCTACAGAAGTCTGAGCCAGTGAAAAAAGTACAAGAAGAAGTGACAGACACTAGCGAAAGATTTAATACATTTAAAGACACTTTTATGAAAGAATTTAAGGACGGGATGAAAGAAATACGAGATGGAGAGAAAAGGGACAAGAAAAGATGATAGTGAACATGAGTTTAGATAAACAAAAAATTTCAGCGTAAAATTGTAAATATTTTCTTGCCCATAATTTTTAGCATATATTGTGGAACAAGAAAATTATTTTCCTGGTACATACTTTTAACTAAAGGCCTGTAATGAATGAATTTAGTGTGTCTTAGCTCGTTGTCTACTGGGTTATTTTGCATGCTTTTTTGTCGTCTACTGATTTTTTTCAAAATCGCCTTTTCCGAAAAATTCTTTCAGGAATTCCATCAGAGTGTCAAACATTTTGGACCCAGATCAGACCTGATATTCGGATCACAAGATGTCGGGCCTGATCTTGACCCAAACTGTTTGCAATGGTTATCAGCAGACGACACTAGTAGGCAAAGAGTTAAACCCTCTTGCACCTGGTATGGCCAAAACTGGATTTCTTGCCTTTCCGAGTGCAGTATTTAGTGAACATTATACACAACTTTTTGAGTGATGTGTCATGTATTTAAATTATGGAGGGAAACTGGGATGTTGTGTCCCATATGTGATATTCTCAGCCACCCCTTAACTCTATACCCACTAGTCACGACTTTTGTGATTTGCTGAAATAACCTAAAACAGTTTAAAACCAGATCAGGCCATACAAAAAATGTCTGGCCTGATCTGGATGCAATTCTGCAAGACTTGTTTTCAAAAGTTAATTTTGTCAACATAAAAAGTACCTAGCATCCAACTCTTTTCTCGCACATCAGATCAGGATTTCCATCGTTTTTACCCATGTGAAATATATCTATCTCGCACACCCATACCAGCCGTAGGGAAAGATAAAAAATGAACAGCCGCAGGCGGATCTGTGACGTCATTGCAATGTTAAAATGACATCACCATGTCGCATATCAGCGTATTCACAATTTTCTGGAATCTTAAGTTTTTCCAATATAAATGAGGTATTGAGTTGTGAGTAAGAAAAAGAATCCATTATTCGTGTGAGGATGGGATAGAAAAATCCGTCCCTCCGGATCAACGATTGTCATCACTCGGCAAGCCTCATGATGCCAATCGGTGATCCTTGGAACAGATTTTTCTATCCCACCCTCATGATAGATTCTTATAATCCCACCAGTTTTAAGTATTTGACAAATTTTCTGAACAGATGAAAGAATAAAACCATTCCCAAATATCAAGCAAAATACAATAAAGTTGTAATCTTCAGCCAGCTTCTTTCTTTAAACTTAAATTATTGCTTATTACCTCAAGCATTTTTGAAAATGTGCAAGTTTATTTGTTATCCCAAGCTGTGACAAGATACTGCATGATATACTTTGTCAATTCGTCGAAAATTGAAAGTTTATTTAAGAATAAATTATATATTAAAGACTTTGATGTTGAAAATCTTTAGAATTGTTTTTATTTCATGGACTATTATAATACCTTTTAGAAAAAAGAATAAAAATCTGGGGTCACCATACTAATTATCTTTCAGGACCAAATTTATCACCACCCCCATAGGTTTCATGTAAATTCAATGTAAAAAATCAGGAATGACCATTTCTGTCCTTTTTAGGAAGCCATTTTACTAGTATGAAGTAATTCAGCATTAAAATGCTGAAAGGGAAGAAAAAAACACACACTGAAAATATGTGCGCAACTGGGAATCGACCCAGGTCCTCTGGTTTTGTAGCAAGACAGGCTAACCACTAGATCAGGTCGTGCGTGGCTCGAAATAACCATACATATAAAGGAGACAATCTGGGTCTCTGCCTTTTTCGTATTTGTAACCAGGGTAAATTGTCTACTTCGTTTGATTTCACCCGATCTACATATACATTTATCTGTCATTGGTGCCGAGAAGATCAGTTCTGATAAAAAGTCAATAGATATTTTGGTCACACATTTTAAATTACTTTATTTTGTCAAGAAAATGTGGGAACATTAATATGACATAAGAATATCTGAAAACTGTGTTGATCCGAATTTGTAAATGGTCGAAAGGCAAGACCCAGGCAACTTTACCTGTTTCCAGACGCAGGAATGGTGTGCATGGAAATTAGCAGCATATGTCTTTAGCAGATGAGAAGAGCAGATGACAAGCCTTGCCTGGCAGGAAGAGGGATTAATGCAAAATCACATGAATCAGGACAGATGAGAATAGCATGGGTGAAAGTTTTCAGGATTATTCCTGAATTCAGGATTTTGAGGATGACTTTCCACAGAAAGTCATCCTCAAAATGCTGAATTAAGTAGATTATATAGCTTCTCTGATTTATTTTCAGTCTGTCTAAGGACAATTGACCATTTAATCTTGAAATTGTGGATATTTAGTGGGCATACTGTGAGTTTTAAGACTGAAATTTCGAGAGTTCAGGATTTTGGAAATTTTGAACTTTCACCCCTGGAATACTAATAAATGCATATGTGTAGGAATCCTTTAATCCATAAAGCACCACCTATAATTTTCAGCAGACGACAATTTCAAATTTTGCTGCCTTTTCAAAAATAACAAATAAGGCACGATATTTCATGAAAATCGTCTGCTGGCAGACAATTCTCATGAAATATCATACCCTATTTATTTTGAAAATTAGGAAAGATGTCGCCTTTGCATCTATCCTTATTTCCAAAATTCTTTCAGGAATACTATAACTTTCAAAAAATTCTTTCCGGAGGGCCATCAAAGTGTCAATCAGTTTGGATCCAGATCAGGACCAAAACTCTGTCGGTCCTGATCTGGGTCCAAACTGTTTGCAGGGGTTACCATCAGAGGACAAAAATTGTGGCTAGTTGCTAGCAAGGAAAGGCTTAAAAGGAAAATATATTTAAATAAGTCAGTTTAGTTTATTTTCAGCAGTGAAATCAGTGTTTGTTTGTTTAGTTGCTTTACCTCCCAATTCAAAAGCTATGGTCATGGCGGGATGGTCAGTTCACCTAACCACACTTTTTCTTGGGCAGGCTTGAACAAACGGTTAACCAGTAATTTGTGCACTTACTTTCGCTTGTTACTGACAATAACCATTCTTGAATGAATCAGCGGAAGGGAGGAGAATGGCCGTAGAAATTATTTCATTATCAATCTCCACCAGGATTTATTAAATTTATTAAACTTGTTGCGAAAAAGAGATAAAATGCTCGGCAAGCCTCTCATTTTATCTCTTTTCCCCAACTCCTTAAATAAATTCAATAAAACATGAGCACTCATGTAAGATCCTCTATTTTCAATTTTTTTGAAAATTCACAACTGGGGTATGATTTACCTACATCAGAAAACGGCCAAGCTATTTCGTGAGGGTTTCATTTTCATCAGCGAAGATTCACAAAATTTCAGAATTAACAGAATATCATTCATTGCCACTCCTGAAATATATTTTTCCACTTCACTCAAACACGGACCCAGTATTAACAGACTGGTCACCGACGTAAATTCAAAGTTATGTTGTTGAGGCTTTGTTTAAGCACAACTTCAAAGTACCACAGCCTATAAAATTGATTATGATGATACCCGAGATTATACGAAGTTATTCCCGGTATACAGTAAATAAAATTGAAGTTTTATAATCTTTTTAGGTTGATTTCTGACGATTTTCGGCTAAAAGTGCCAAAAATAGCAAAAAAGGGTACCTTGGTTTCTTACTTATATTCAGAAAGACGAAAAAAGTTCAATAAATATAACATTACAGTCTTAAAGATATAATATTGAACCATTGCTTTTTGAAGAAAAATCACAGATATACAGTGAAATAATGGAGATAATCTTCTACATACATCATTTTGAAAGCTGGCCTTGACAACTTATTTCCAATATATACATTTACCCGTATGTCAGTTACCAGTCTGTGTTTACTGGGTCCGAGACTCGATGAAATAAATGTCATATTCACTTAAAAATTGAATATCCTCATGCCCTTAGTTAAAGATAGCATAACAGAAAAATAATTTTCTTATTTCTCAACGAAAACATATGTTGTAGATACTCAAAAGAACCATCTCAATGAGACGGTTCTATTGAGCATCCAAAACACATGCAAAAGATTATAAGTTAGCAAATATTTACGACTTAACACAGAAATTTTTTGATTATCTAAACCTGTTTATTCTATATATGAGCTGAGGCATGAGTTTTCCAACGTGGAATGTGCGACCAGCAAAGGCTAAGACCAGCCTGCGCATATGCACAGTCTGATCAGAAACAATGCTAGCCTGAATATTTTATGACGTAGCAAATGATTTAACAGCATTTGGAGCTTCTAAGCTTAAAAGGAGGCTGCACAGGCTCGTCTGAGTCTACACTTGTCAAAATGCTACATTAATGGAAATCACGTTACGCCTCAAATGCAGTTTTGGTACTTATCACATATGTTATCAGAGAAGGCTCAGATGAGGCTGCTCATCTACACAATCTGAACAGAACCTTCATGGCTCCACACTCAAAGTACACACATGGAAGATGCAGGCTCAAGTCAAATTGGGCCTCGACACAACAAATCCTGTCTTTGGGGTTTCTGACAAAGCGAGACTTGTACCAATCTCATCAGTTACACATGAGAATTAAGCTTATTGTTTGTTTGTATTGTCTAGTTGCTTTACGTCCCAAGTCAACAGCTATGGTCATGGCAGGACAGTCAGTTCACTTAACCACACTTTTTCTGGGCAAGCTTGAACAAGCAGTTAACCAGTACTTTGTGCTCATACTTTCGCTTGTAACTGACAACAACCCTTCTTGAATGATTCAGCAGAAGGGAGGAGAATGACCATAGAAATTATTTCACGAATTTCGCTTATAGCAGGTCAAGATATGATACTTAACATGTCTGACTGCAGATCCAGGGGTTGGGAGTTCGATCCCGGCCCAGTCCCATACTATTGCAGAGATTGATCACAAAATAATTTCTACGGCTCTGCTCCTTCTGCTAAATCATTCAAGAAGGGTTGTTGTCAGTTACAAGGGAAAGTATGTGCACGAAGTACTGGTTAATAGCTTAGTCAAGCTTGCCTAGGAAAAAAGTGGTAGGGTTTGTTTGATTTGATTCTTTATGTCCCATCAACAATCTTTCAGTTATACAGGGACGGGTCTTCCTGGGTTGAACCAGTACTAAGCTAGGATAAATGTGTCTTGCTCAAGGACCACAACGCAGTGACGCTGGTGAGGCTTGAACCCACAGCCACTGTCTCGAGTCAAGCACTCTACCACTGAGCCACTGCGCTCCCTTTCTGGTTAGGTGAACTGACCATCCCGGCATGACCATAACTGTTGACTGGGACATAAAGAACCAAACCAAACAAACAAAGATATGATACTTTCCAAAAAGCGAATAACAAAGGTGCTGATCAGTCTGCGTGGATGTGCAGGCTGGTCTGCGCTCTTGTTGTTTGCAATCCCTGCAGGAAAGTTTTCTTGCTTTGAGGCCCAAATTAAGACCTTGCCCAACTGTATAACTGAGAATTTGTTTGGAGAATAACTATATGCTTTGACTTGATCACGAGTTTATTTTTCTACTGCTGCGGGTGTCCCAGGTACTTGGGTAGGCAGCAGTTGGCTAGAGTGTCTAACACCCAATCCCCACGCCTCTCTGTTCAGTGGATTGATGCTGCCAAGGCTGCACATTTTCATGTGAGATAAATCTTGTGAACTGTCCCACTGTTAAAAATCTGGCGAAGTCATTGATTATGTCTTTGTGTAAAGATCAGCAATGATCCCATTAAAATCTGCAGCGTACAACCTTTTCAAATTCTACTGTCTTATACGAAATGGAATAAGGCTTGGAATTCATGAAAAATCATTTGCCAGACAATTCACATGCTATAAAATCCGGTCCTATTTTCCATATATGAAGATTTTGAAAACTGTGGTCGGCTGCATTCAAAGTCACTTTCACCTCGGACCCAGTATAAACGGACTGGTCACTAATGAAATACAAAGTTATGTTGTCGAGGCTTTATTTTTGGGCTATTTCAAAGAACTAGAGCCAATAAAATTGATTCTGAACATACACGAGATTATAAGAGATTACTATCTGTATGCAAAGCTGAAATATTACAAGTTAAAGTCAATAGAATTGAAGTTTTCTCATCTTTTTATGTTGATTTCTGACGATTTTCGGCTAAAAATGCCGAAACTATCTAAAAAGGGGACCTAGGTTTCTTGCTGATATTCATAAAGACGGATACACTTTCAATAAATATAACAATACAGTCTTAGAGATAGTATATTGAACCATTGCTTTTTGAAGGAAAATCAAAGATATTGGAGATATAACGGAGATATGATTATTTAATCTTCAACATACGTCAGTTTTGAAAGCTCAGCCTCGACAACGTTTTTCCAATATATACATTTACCTGTATGTAAGTGACCAGTCCGTTTATACTGGGTCCGAGCTTTTACAAATTAATTATATGAACACAATATCTTGAACTGTATAACTGAGCAACAATTGAGCATGGTCATGTATCATCTTTTCCGGGATCTCTTCACAGCTGTCTGATTGGTGGATGCTTTTCTTTTTTTCGGTGTTCCAGAAAGTCTGCAAGAGAGTATAAATTTGAACAAGAAAGCAGTCTGAAGGACAGCTAAATCCCAAGAGGAAAGATGAATGAGTCAAGAGTTGTGAAATCATTGGCCTCGTCTCACTAAGAGGAACATTTGAGTGAAGTTTAAAGGTCTTGTGAACCTTCAAAAATCTTTTTTTAATCTCCTATTGATTAAAAAGGCAGTAATGAGAGAAACAGAATGTTGAAAGCCCCATCAAAAAATTCAAAAAAGATACCAAGTTATGAAGGTTTCAAAATTTAATTAGATGAAAATATGCGAGAGGCTCATATGACGCTATTTGAGCTTTTTTAGATATTAAATTTAATATATATCATTTATTTTAACGTTATTCAATATTTTATTTGCTGAAAATGATTCAATATGATAAAACACAACATTTGCATATAAAAGCTTAATTGTGCTGTTTTTAATTGCTTAGAAATCACACTACATAAAATATGACATTTTGAAAAAATTATCTCGAAACAATTATGTGGGTGGGGCTTATATGCTAATTTGCATAATTTTAAAACTTGCATAACTTTTGACTCGGTAGGAATTTTAAGATGGGGTTTTCAGCATTTTGGTTTTCTCATCACTGTCATGTAAACCATGAAGAATGTTTTTGAAGATTCACAAGACCTTTAACGAAAATCTTTCATCTTGAATGGACACAAAAGTGAAGGGTAAATCCCATGGCCTTGAAGTGTTTGAGCCTGAGTAGCTGAGAGGAACATTTGAAAGAAGTTTAATAAAAATATTGCAAAGGGTTCAGGAGATATGGAGCAGACACATAAATGAATCGTTAATCCCATGACCTTGAAGTGTGACCTTGAGTCTGAGTAGCTGTGTCATGGGTTTGCACACTCTCTAACTGAGAGGAACATTTGAAAGAAGTTTAATAAAAAATATTTCAAAGGGTTCAGGAGATATGGAGCACACACATAAATGAAGGGTAAATCCCATGACCTTGGAAGTGTGACCTTGAGTCTACGTAGCTAAGTCATTGATTCTGCACACTCTCTCACTGAGAGGAACATTTGAAAGAAGTTTGATAAAAATATTTCAAAGGGTTCAAGAGATGTGGAGCGAACACAAAAGTGAAGAGTAAATCCCATGACCTTGAAGTGTGACCTTGAGTCTGAGCCATGGGTTCGTTCTGCACACTGTCCCACTGAGAGGAACATATTCTTTTGAAGGGATCAGCAGATATGGAGGAGACAAGAAATTGAAGGGTAAATCCCATGACCTATAACCCTTATAGCGCCAATCACAACTGCAGCAGACGACAAATTTTGCAACATCTGTCTCAATTTTTGAAAATGATTCTCATGAAATATCATGCCTTATTTGTTATTTTTGAAAAAACGGCAAAATTTGAAATTTGTAGTCTGCTGCAAATTATAGGTGGCGCTTTAAGGGTTAAGAGTGCCTTGACCTCAAGTCTGCTGTCATGGGATCTGCACACGGTATCATAGAGGAATATTCGAGGAAATTTAATGAAAGTCTTTGAAAGGATTCAGGAGATATGGAATATGGAGCGGACTAAAAAGTGTTACAGACGAAGGCAATTCCTATAACCCTCCCCGACCCCCCTTCCATCTGCTTCGAGGCTGGGGATTAAAAATTCATATTAGTCAAAGGCTTGCTTTGAACAATTAATGATCTACATTGATAAACACCTGCCCACTCACATGCCCTTTTTACACATAATCACCCCATTATCTTATGATAGGGGGGCATGCATATCGCATACTGACCTATCTGATTTGAACATTGTGGGTATACGTGACATACTTTTTAACTAAATGTGTCATAAAATCATGTGATTGGCCTGATTGGTTGATTCAAACTTGTTATCAGTCTTGCTTTTTTTTACCTGGCCTGGTGCAAAACGTTTTAAAAAATGCTATAGTGTAGAAAATGTTATCATTCTGTCTATAAATACTGAAATACCAATCATTGTTCAGGGTTCCCACAGAAATTCAAAAATACAATTCCCTGATTTTTCCATGATTTTCCATGATCAAAAATGTAATTTCCATGACTTTTTAATGCACAGAATCCAACCTCCCCTTTTAGCAGCAACTTCACCAAGCTGAGCATAAATGCTGAATGCAGCAACAACAGCATACTATTAGACCATGGGTGCATTTTGAAATAATTAAAATTTGAAATCACCAATAGCTAGAAAACTAGCTGTCGGACACTTATGTCCGACAGCTATTTTTCTGGATACTGGTGGTTTTGTCATATTATTTCACAAAATTCCATGATTTTTCCATGATTATTCAGGGTTTTTTCAAATTCCATGATTTTTCCATGCATGGAACTTTTTTTTAGTAAATTTCCAGGTTTTCCATGATTTCCAGAGCTTGTGGGAGCCCTGATTGTTCTTGTTTAGCTATTACAGGTTACTTGATATCTCCAGAAACAGATTATTTATAGCCATTCAGCGCTTGCTACTTTTTTTAACATAGTGTTTTGAGTAATGCATACAGCATATTAACACAAAACCCAGCAGTGATGTGCTATAGCAGACAGGTTGATCCTTTAAGTATCGATAATCACCCATGTGTAATTTTCCTTTACTTTTGAATACTGTAAATTCGGAAATTTTTGCGCGGGTTTTATTCTCACGAAACTTCACATATGCGAAATTTCGTGAAAATAATACCCCCGCGGAATCACTGTCAATTACTAATATAGGTAAATCATGCCTTAGTCGCAATTTTTTACTGGACAAATACATCTTTTACCGCTATTAGCGAAAATAAAATTCTTGCGAAAATTTCCAGTAACTATTCTATAGCCAAGCAATTTATTGAACTCTCTTCTTGCTACTTTTGTCGTCCGCTGACAAATTGTTTGGACCCAGGTAAGGACTGACATTATATTGGTCCTGATCTGGATACAAATTGTTTGATACTCTCACAGTGTTCCTGAAATATTTTTTTTATAAAGATAGCCTTTTAAAAACTTTCTAACGTATGTTTAGGGTGCTCAAAAGAATCGTTTTATTGAGATGGTTCTTTTGAGTACCCACAACAAATGTTTTGTTTAAGAGATATGAACATTGTTTTTCTGTTACCCACTTAAGGCCTGTCAAATAGTTCGAAGAAATCCACTAATTTGAATTCAAAATAAATTTGAGACAGTCATTGTAATCAGAGAAAAGGCTATGAACATTTTAACAATTTCCTATCAAAAACATTTTTTGGGTGATTAATCCTTTGGAAGACCAATGGAATTGTCAATAAAGTTTATGCAGAAATAAGTCAATGTAATCAGTAGATGACAAAAGTCGCCGCTAGCAGGCAGAGTTCAGCAGGCAACTTTTGTTGTGATTGACCTATAAAGGGTTAAAGATAGCCTTTCATATACTTACGCAGCTTTTAATGCTTTGATTTCTTGTGGGCAATAGTCATCGACGTCTGCCTCAGGGTTAGATAAGTGAGCACTTATAAAGTCTGGTCGTAAACAGAGACAGCCACTAGACAATAAAGCCTCAAAATCTTCCTGTATAACAAAGCAAATAAGTTATGTTATGCTGCATGAGATTTCCAACAATTTGTCATTTTGACAAGTGTAGACTCGGACGAGCCTCTGCAGCCGCCTTTTAAGCTTAGAAACTCCAAATGGTGTTCGGTCGGTAGCCTAACAATCATTAAGTATTCAAGCGACTAGCAAAGGCTCTGATCAGACTGCGCATATGCGCAGGCTGATCTGAGGCTTTGCTGGTCGCACATACCACATTGTTGGAAATTCATGTCATGGCTCAAATAAGTTGTGTAAAATGACACATCCAATATACAAGTACAAAAGGTTGACATCTTCGCCTGTAACACTTTACCTGACAGTGGCATCTTCTGTCATCTGCTGATAACCTTTGCAAACAATTTGTATGCAGGTCAAGCCTAAAATAATGTCGGGCCTGACCTGGGTATATACTGTTTGACATTCCTGAAATAATTTGAGCCGTGACACGTGATTTCCAACAATGTGGCATTTTGACAAGTGTAGACTATGACAAGCCTGTCCGGCCTCCTTTTAAGCTTAGAAACTCCGAATTGTAATCAGTCAGTAGCTTAACAATCATAGTTTACTCAAGCAACTAGCAAAGGCTCTGATCAGACTGCGGAGCTATGGCATATGCTGGTCACACATACCACATTGATGGAAATCTCATGTCGCGGCTCATTTTTAAAAAAAATTATTCTGAAAAAAAAAAAATCTGCAGACCCCCAAAAATATGAACTAGAATTCAGAGAATCCGATGTATTGCCTGGCCAAACAGAAGTCAAACAAGGCAAATTTGTCGAATTTATATCTCGGGCAAAGGGTTATTTTAGAGACACTTATAAATCACAAAACATAAATACCATTTCTCCAACCCCTAAGTTCACCTTGGGTATCATGCAGATCAAAGTTATATGCCCTGCGGGGTGGGGGGTCTGCAGGTAACCATGTTGCTGCATTCGTGATTCTCTTTAATTTGATATGTAGCACGACAATGTTCTGAAAAATTGAATTTTGACCTGACCCCATCCCCTGGGTAGGGGGCAACATATCTGCTACCATGTTGCTCCATTTGTGATTGTCTTTAAATGATATGCAACATGACCATGTTCTGAAAAAGTTGAGCTTTGACCTATTGACCCCATCCCCAGGGTCGGTGGGCAAAATATTTGCTACCATGTTGCTGCATTTGTGATTCTCTTTTATTTGATATGCAACATGACCATGTTCTGAAAAAGTTGAATTTTGACCCCACCCCCTATGTCCACCCAGGGGGTGAGACACAGGCCTTTGATTGAAAATCACATTTGATATGTTTCATATTTATTGTACCTATTTCTGCATGTGAAATTATCGTAAAAAATATTGACAACTGGGTTATTGCAAAATTTAAATATTTGACATTTGACCCCAACTAAGGGGTCAGAGGGGTGGGATAAATTTTTTATCGCTGCATGCTTATCTACAGGCACTGGGTAATCATGGCCTATAGCGAGAAGTTGTCAGATATTATAGTTTTGGAGAAATGTGAAGTTTATTCCACCAAAAAGGCCAATATAGCTTTTGCATAAGTCTAAACCTAAGTCAAAAGAGGACCATAACTCAGTCAAAATTTTGCGAATGACCTCCAAATTCTAACTTGTCATCTATTTTATGATGCTTTACCCTTCTGTAAAATTGGAAGGAAGTTGATACCTCCCTTCAAAAGTAATTGATCTGAAACCACAAATTGACAATTTAGCCAAGTCAAAAAAGGGCCATAACTCAGTCAAAACTTTGCAGATTGCACCCCTTATCGAACTTGACCTGTATTTTATGATGCTTGACCCTTCTGTAAAGTTTAAATGAAATTGATGCATCTCTTCAAGAGTTATCGATCTGAAACGAAAAGTGTGATGCCGCGGACGACGATGCCGATGACGGTGCTGGCGACACAAAAATGAGTGTTCTGACAAGGCTGAGTTTGTGTGCCGTTTGACATATTAAAATTTCCAAATGTCTCACCAAGAAATTTTGGTCTTTTTCTCCATGTTTTCATCACTTGTCCCTTGTTTTAACCCTTAATGCGCCAAACGCAACAGAGGTCGTCTGCTTTTCTTGTCTGCTGAAATGTTTAAGAAGCCTCTATGGCCAACAGTGTGGACGCTGTATGCATCTATACTTAATTCGTCAGTAATGTTATGCAATTTTTTGCAGCTGACGACTTCAGCAGACAACATTTTCAGACGCATTTTTTTCTTGGCGCTTAAATGGTTAATGGCCACTGGCCCACAATATTTAGAGGCCATGGGGTGTTTGGTCCCCTTCTATAAAATTTCTTGGCAGAACTGTTTAAAAAAAATTCCCAGCATGCAGAGAAGAAAATAAAGCTAATGCACCCATTTAATGTATAAATGCAGACATGGTGAAAGGTCATAGCTCTGAAAATTAAAATATTTACCTTATTGTGAAACTAGAATGTGTCATTTTTTCTCGGAAACCAGATCGGAATTTCCGCTATTTTTACCCATGTGAGATAATTCTATATCATATACCTTTACCAGCCTGTGGGCAAGATAAAAAATGAACTACCACACGCTGGTGTTTTAACAGTATAAAATGAGGTATTTAGTGGTGAGCAAGAAAAATAATCCATTAATCGTGTGAGGATGGGATAGAAAAATCCGTCCCCTACAATCACTGTTTGACATCACTCTGCAAAGTAAGTAAGGAATCAATACAATTAAGTACCACACCTGACCCAGGATACCAATGGGAAAGTGACAAGCTCACAGTTAGACACCACAAACGAGAGCCAAGAGCTCAGCTCTTTCCCAGCAGGTGACCACAAAGCACATATAAACAGACGCACACAAAGACATAGCAAACACAAGACAGAAAAAAACATAAAAGATCCACAAAAGAAGTACCCCCTTGGAACGGTCAGTAAAATATTTTACTGGAGGGCTTAAACCGGTTTAACGGCGCCAACCTCATCCTTAATTCAGATGTGGATCAAGACACATAGATATTTGGTTTGCAAGAAAGACTCCTAACTTATCAATGCATCATCTCCTAAAACATGTAAATCAAGATATAACCAGGAGATAAAGCAAAGATAAGGACTCAACAGTAAATAAAACTGAATACCAAAGCAAAAGAAATCCAACATGTAAACCCTGGTGGGCCCGACAAACAGCCAAAGCATCAGGCCCCTACCATCTCATCAATAGATAAGTCATTAAGTCGGAACCATCATAGAGTCTGAAGCCCGACCCACTGGCGTGCAATTAAAGAGGAAAGCAAAGTTGCCAACCCTGATTGGGTGGACCACAAGCATGCAGTCTGTTGCAATACATTAATGTTATAGCCAAGCCTCGTGATACCAAATGGTGATCCTCGGGACAGATTTTTCTATCCCACCCTCACACTCATCATGGAGTCTTATAATCTTGCCTAAATCGTCATACCTGTGTCATTTGAACTCTGTGGGGCTCTATAAGAACATGTGTAGCATCTATGTCAGAAGTAAACGGTGGCCTGAAAGCAAAAACAAAAAGGTATTGTCCTGCCAGCCAAGAGTGACAGTGATGTCATGTTTTGTTTACAAAGTTATTAGGGACTAAGGATCAAAAGATCATCTGCAGGAAAGGATTAAAACACAATAGATCTATCGATTCGCATTAACTCAAGTGGAGTGTACACGTCAATTTTTTACTTAACAATTATAAACAAAACATGATGTCACTGTCACTCTTGTCTGGCATGACAGTAAAATCGCATACTGTATTCAACTCTTTGCATGCTTGGTAATTTTGCATGCTTTTTTGTTTTCTGCTGTCTGTTGTCTTGTTTTAAAATAACCTTTTTCGAAAAATTCTTTCAGGGAGACCATAAGAGTGTCAAACAGATGTTTTGTCGGGCCTGATCTGGGCCAAACTGCTTGCAAAATTTATCAGCAGACGACACTAGTAGGTAAAGAGTTAATCTAACAACTGCATTGTTTGTCTGTTTGATTTAATTCTTTACATCCCAGTCAACATGTCGGAAGGTATCTTCCTGGGTTGAACCAGTACTCAGCAGGGATTAATATATCTTGCTCAAGGACACAACACAGTGCCATCGGTGAGGCTTTAACTTGCAACCCCTCGACCTCAAGTTGAGCCCTCTACCATTGAGCCCCCACAATTGCACTGTGAGCATGACTGTCAAAATTCTATAATTTCTTTTGAAAACAGTATTATAGGTCCTGATCAGCTGGCTTTTGAAGCCGGCTGATCCAGATCCACACTATTCAGCACATGATGGATCCATGTAAAAAGGTTCATACAGGCAAGTTTGTATAAATTCAAGGACTTTTCAAGGACTTTTAAAAGACTTTCCTACTGTTTTCAAGGACTGAAAACTTACGAATAATACTGATTTACACGTCAAAATTCTATTTCAGAAATGCTAGACTACATTACTAAAGATATTAGTTTTAGAAAATTAGTTTGAAGTTGTGGTGCCTTTATGCTAAACCAAATAAAGGCACCACAATTTTATACTGATATAGGTCTCCAAAGACCGTGTTAAATTCTCCTGTAAATGGCTAAACTCAAGGACTTTTCAAGGAAAATTTCATTTTAAAGACAATCCTGTATATTCAAGTACTTTTCAAGCCTGTGCGAACCCTGTGTAAAGAACAAAATTGTACCATTAGATTACTAGAAATCAACATACATATCAAGCCGCTATCTTAAACCAGAAGGAAACATATTTGATAGTTGTCTTTGAATCTTTAACTCATTGTATACTAATAGATTCTTCTTTCTGGTATAATTAACTTCGGATAGTCCATTGTACATATCTAGGGGTGTCATGCTATAATTTTCCAAAAGTATTGTTTTTTTTCTGAAGATCTGTTTTACCTTTACAAATAGTGTAGACCATGATGAAATGCAGCATTATGCTGCATTTCATCTGGTTCTTCACTGTTTGTAAAAGCACTTGTTTAGGGGTTTCCCAAACATAGGGTTAACACAGGTTTAGATGAACAAAAAATTTCAGCATAAAATTGAAAATATTTTCTAACCCATCAATTTTAACATATGTTATGGGTACTCAAAAGAACCGTCTCATTGAGACGGTTCTTCTCATTGAGACGGTTCTTTTGAGTACCAACAACATATGTTTTGGTTGAGAAATAAGAAAAATAAAATTTGGTTACACACACTTAACTAAAGTCCTGGGTTAAGCTTGATCTATAAATATCATTTTAACTCTTATTCTGTCAATATTGATTGTGTCCAGAAAATGTCAGCTTATTTGAATGCCCTCCAGAGTAAATTTACATGGGATTTTCTGCCCATCTCTAGGGGCCGAATTTTGGTCCTTTCCCAATCGAAAAAAGCCTCCTTTTTTACCAATACCATGTCTGATTTTCCCAATTTAGAAAATAATTTTTTTTTCTTTTTTTTGTAGAGACCACTACTACTTATGAGAAACAATGACCACTTGTGCTTAAGTGGTATCCTTGACATAATACAATCTAAAATAACTTGACTTTGAGGATATATTTGCTACCCTACCTTCTATGTCGTTAATTTCTCCCAATTTTGATGATAAGTCGATAATTTTTTCCCAATTTTGACCCGGCGCCTTTTCCCAAAGTTGCTGGAAAAAGCCCTGATTTAATATGTAATAGAAGCAGGTTTTCAAGTGCCCTTCAACAAAAAAGTAGGGAAAAAGTAGGGATAAGAATTTGGAAAAAGTAGGGATTATTGGTGTAAAAAAGAAGGGATAGTAGGGCTTTTCCAAGCAAAAAAAATTATCACAATGAGATGTTAGAAATGAGAAATTTCACACTAAATAAGCAGGATAATAGCTGTGTCAATAGTACAAGCTAAACAGAGAGTGTGTTGGGGTTAGAAATAAAATTTTAAGATGTTATGCAGCATGTTCCCTGAAAAAATACATTAGATAATTTATTAAATCTGATTGAGCGAGGAAAAATTTCTGGATTGATACGTGTGAATGACATTTTAGAATGAAAAAGTAGGGATTGTTTGTTTGTTTGATTTATTCTTTACGTCCAATCAACAATCTCAGTTAAACAGGGACGGGTCTTCCCGGGTTGAACCAGTACTAAGCTAAGATAAATGTGTCTTGCTAAAGGACCACAATACAGTGACACCGGTGAGGCTTGAACCCGCGGTCCCTCGGTCTCGAGTCAAGCACTGAGCCACTTTGCTCCCTAATGCACTTCAGAGTTCTTTTACTTTGTAATAGAAGCAAACCTGAAAACGTACATGAATCTGAAACAAAAGGTTTCCGGAGACGACAAAAGTCGTCATTATAAGGAAAAGAGTTGTAATTCCCGAAACCTTTATTAACCCTTCGAAGACCAGAAACCTCAAAACAGGTCCTTTGGCAAACAGTGTAGACCCAGATGAAATGCCACATAATGTGGCATTTCATCAGGGTCTGCACTGTTTGCTTGCTGAAACCAAAATTAATCTTCAGAGAAAGAAATACAATAGATTTGGAAATCATTACCTGTGACCCCTCAATATAAACAATGGACCATCCTGACTCTATTGTAAAATAAAATCTTGTAAGAATACAACCAGACTATCAAACAGTTTGAATCTAGGTCGTCAATACCAGGAAATGAGTTGTAATCATTAACCCATTGTAGATCCTTTCTAGACCCCAAAAAAGGTCCTTTGGCATTTCATCAGGGTCTGATAGGGCTTCAGATTTTTTTCAAGATTGGTGGGCCAAAGTGACTCATGGAGCAAAAAGTTGTGGGTCATTTTCTGAAATGATGGGCCCAAGCATATCAAACTAACCACAGTTGACATTTAGGTAGTATACTTAACCTACACACTGACACAGACACTTGTATGCATATATGTATATTTACTGCTGATTATACAGTAAAACATGTCTTAAGTGGCCACTGAAAAAAGAAGACCAATTATCGCTAAATGCAGGTCAAACGGATTGCAGAATGCTCCAAAGGGAGCATTCTGCAATCCTTTCGACCTTCATTAAGCTACCATTTGTTATTAAGATCTTTGTTTTGTCATTTTTTGAGGGGCTGCTTAAGACATGTTTTACTGTATTGACTACCTACATGTATTTTCTGTTTTGTGGACTTTGCAGACTCGCTGTAAGATGAATAATTTTATTAAAGCGAGATTTTTTTCACAACTAAAAATGAAGGGTCCACTGGTCCCACTGCCTTGGAAAGTGATGGCCATATTTTGAAGTCATGGGACAATGACCTGGGCCCACCATAAATCTGAAGGCCTGGGGTCTGCACTAATTCTTGCTGAAACAAAATTGATCTTAAAGGAAAAAAATACAATAGTTTTGGAAATCATAACCTGTGACCCCTCAATATATACAATGGACCATCCTGACTTAATAGTATGTGGCTTTATGGAAGATTCCATTGATCTGAAAAGGGTGAATATAATTATGATACCCTTACCTCTGTGATACCACCTGTGACCCCTCAATACAGTCAAACCTCGATTATTCGAAGTGCTAGGGACCGCAGGAATCCTTTCGAATAATCGGTAGTTCGAATGATCGAAGACGGGAGTTTTCGGATATTTTCGGAAAAGCTCGGACCTTTCATAGAACGGCATTGTTTTGCAAGAGTCGCAACTTCAACTCGTGTTTTCCGTAAAGAAATTATATAATCGGAACATCTGTCAAAGCATTAAAGAAAATGAGCTTCTTGGAGGTTGTGGTCTCATTGTCTCTTATGCTTTGCAGGTCTAAGAACGCCAAAAAGAAAGAAAATCCGATCTTTATTGACATCTACATGTAGCAACATCGATAACAATGAAAATAAAGGTTAAATGTAAATTGACGAACCTTTACTGACGAAATACTGTCTCCTTTTTAATCGCCCTAATGTCATAATGTCTCCATCCAGCTAGCCATCAACGGCCCATCAGCGATAGGCCATTGAGATGGCATATTGCTGGCAGGCCGTTGGTGGCCCGACGATGTGTGCTTTTTGGGCTGCGAAATTCTCTTTTATTTCAGTGAAAACATACGATAATTTGGGTGTTTAAAAGAATCGTCTCGTTATGCATCTAAACCTAGGTTTTGGCTGTTCTCCCTCAATCATAAAATTGTGTTTTAGGCATTTAAAAGAAATGATTCGATGAGACTGTTCTTTTGAGCACCCATATCACATGTCCGTGATATTCGTCTATTATCGAAATTGTTATTTTTGTTGTACAAAGTCGGTGCGCTTGGTGTGTTCGCTTAATGTACACTGGTCAAGAATAAATCAAAGGATGCGAGACGATCAAATTAAAATCAATTTTAGCTGATTTATGCCCCTAATTAGACATTTAAAAAACATCAAACAAAACCATCATTGCAGACGACCTTAATAAAAGACACCATTTACTCACTTAACGGTTCATCACGCAATAGTGTGAACGTTAATCCGGTGTCAATTACCTGTTACAACTTTGTTTGCTAAATCACTCAGGTGTGCAAATCGAACTCGACCAAACAAAGAAATCATGATCACCATGCGTGACTTTTGGACTTCGAATCTTGAAGGGTAATTTAATAGCAACTTCTTCAATCGGGACCGACGAATCACTTCGAAAAATTGAATTTTTCGGATAATCGAAATTCGAATAATTGGTAGTTTTATTGCAATAGATAATAGAGAAAAATGTCGGGACTGTCCATTGTCTTCGAAAAGCCCAGTAGTTTCGGATAATCGGCGTTCGGATAACCGAGATTTGACTGTATATACAATGGACCATCCTGACTTTATAGTATGTGGCTTTATGGAAGATTCCATTGATCTGAATAGGGGTGAATACAGTTATATCCTTACCTCTGTGATACCACACAAGCGCCACCAGCTTCTAGCAATCTTTTATAGTTGGCCTCTTTGTTTTTATCACAGCAAAGAATCACAGTCCACGTACAAAAAGCACCAAATTTATCAGAAACCTGAAAATGAAAGCACTATGTTTATATGAGATTTGATTTAGAAAGCACCAAATTTACCAGACACCTGAAAGTGAAAGCGCTATGTTTATCTGAGATTTGATTTAGAAAGCACCATGTTTATCAGAAACCTGAAAATGAAAGCACTATGTTTATCTGAGATTTGATTAAGAAAGCACCGTGTTTATCAGAAACCTGAAAGTGAAAGCATAGGGCCAGTTAAGCAAATTTTATTCACGTAAAATTGTGATTATTTTCTTATGCACCAGTTTAAACAGATGTTTTGGGTGCTTAAAAGAACAGTCTCATCGAGACAGTTCTTTCGAGTACCCACAACATATGTTTTGGTTGAGAAATAAGAAAATTATTTTCTGGTATGCACTCTTATCTGGAGGCCTGGTTGAAGCACTATGTTTATATGAGATTTGATTTAGAAAGCACCATGTTTATCAGAAACCTGAAAGTGAAAGCACTATGTTTATCTGAGATTTGATTTAGAAAGCACCATGTTTATCAGAGATTTGAAGGAAACAGCACAATGTTTTATCAGAGATTTGATGGAGACAACACAATGTTTTATCTGAGATTTGAAGGAGCAAGCACAATGTTTTATCCAAGATTTGAATGAGAAAGCACAATGTTTTATCAGAGATTTGAATGGGAAAGTACAATGTTTTATCTGAAATTCAATGAGAAAGCACAATGTTTTATCTGAAGTTCAATGAGAAAGCACAATGTTTTATCAGAGATTTGAATGGGAAAGTACAATGTATGGGAAAGTACAATATTTTATCTGAGATTTGAATGAGAAAGTACAATATTTATCTGAGATTTAATGAGAAAGCACAATTTTTTTTATCTGAGATTTAATGAGAAAGTACAATAGTTTATCTGAGATTTAATGAGAAAGAACAATGTTTTATCTGAGATTTGAATGGGAAAGTACAATGTTTTATCTGAGATTTAAGGAGAAAGTACAATGTTTTATCTGAAATTTAATGAGAAAGCACAATGTTTTATCAGAGATTTGAATGGGAAAGTACAATGCTTTATCTGAGATTTGAATGAGAAAGTACAATGTTTATCTGAGATTTAATGAGAAAGCACAATTTTTTATCTGAGATTTAATGAGAAAGTACAATGTTTTATCTTGAGATTCAATGAGAAAGAACAATGTTTTATCAGAGATTTGAATAGGAAATTACAATGTTTTATCTGAGATTTGAATGGGAAAGTACCATGTTTTATCTGAGATTCAATGAGAAAGCACAATGGTTTATCTTAGATTTAATGAGAAAGCACAATATTTTTTCTAAGATTTAATGAGATAACTCAATTTTTTTATCTGAAATTTAAGGAGAAAGCACAATGTTTTATCTGAGATTTAATGAGAAAGCGCAATGTTTTATCTGAGATTTAATGAGAAAGCACAATGTTTTATCTGAGATTTAATGAGAAAGCACCATGTTTATCTGACACCTGAAAGTGAAAGCACTATGTTTATCTGAGATTTGATTTAGAAAGCACTGTGTTTATCAGAAACCTGAAAGTGAAAACTCTATGTTTATCTGAGATTTGATTTAGAAAGCACCGTGTTTATCAGAAACCTGAAAGTGAAAGCTCTATGTTTATCTGAGATTTGTTTAAGAAAGCACAGTGTTTATCAGAAACCTGAAAGTGAAAGCTCTATGTTTATCTGAGATTTGATTTCTTTATCAGAAACCTGAAAGTGAAAGCTCTATGTTTATCTGAGATTTGATTTTAAAAGCACCATGCTTATCAGAGATTTGAAGGATAAAGCACAATGTTTTATCTGAGATTTGAATGAGAAAACACAATCTTTTATCTGAAATTTAATGACAAAGCAAACTTTTTATCTGAGATTTAATGAGAAAGACTTAATGAGAAAGCACAATGTTTTATCCAAAATTTAATAAGAAAGCACAATGTTTTATCCGAGATTCATTGAGAAAGCACAATAGTTTATCCGTGATTTGAATGAGAAAGCACATCATTTTATCTGAGATTTAATGAGAAAGCACAATGTTTTATCCAAGATTTGAATGAGAAAGCACAATGTTTTATCTGAGATTTAATGAGAAAGCACAATGTTTATATCTTAGATTCAATGAGAAAGCACAATGTTTTATCTGAGATTTGAATGAGAAAGCACAATGTTTTATCTGAGATTTGAATGAGAAAACACAATGTTTTATCTGAAATTTAATGACAAAGCACAAATTTTTATCTGAGATTTAATGAGAAAGCACAATTATTTATCTGAGATTTAATGAGAAAGCACAATGTTTTATCTGAGATTTAATAAGAAAGCACACTGTTTTATCTGAGGGTTAATGAGAAAGCACAATGTTTATCTGAGATTTGAATGAGAAAGTACAATGTTTATCTGAGATTTGAATGAGAAGCACCATGTTTATCTAAGATTTAAATGAGATTTTTTTTTATCCAAGGCTGGAATGAGAAAGCACCATCTCAAAAATGAGTTTTGGGTGCTCAAAAAAGAACGGTCTCAAATGAGACGGTTCTTTTTTATTACCCACAACATAAGTTTTGGTTGAGAAGTAAGTAAATTATTGTTTTCATAACTCGACTCATATATTTGTTTGTTTTGTTTGATTTGATTCTTTACTTCCCATCAACAATCTTTCAGTTAAACAGGGACGGGTCTTCTTGGGTTGAACCAGTACTAAGCTAGGATAAATGTGTCCAGCTCAAGGACCACAATGCAGTTTTAACTCATATATGAAGGCCTGAGTTTACCCACCTTTTTTTCCTCTTGTATCCGGATCCGCCACTGTCTCGCTGCAGCAGCTAACATCCTCACATTCGATTCCATATTTTTGACAAGACTCAGGGTTCCCTCGCTGCCCCATTCATAGAAGTCTTCCTGTAGTTTTAAAATGAAAGCACAGGTTTAGATAAACAAAAATTTTCAGCGTAAAATTGTAAATATTTTCTTACCCATCAATTTTAACACATGTTTTGGGTGCTCTAAAGAACCGTCTCACTGAGACGGTTCTTTTGAGTACCCATAACATATGTTTTGACTGAGAAATAAGAAAAATAATTTTCAGATATGCACTCTTATCTGGAGGCCTGACAGGGCCAGAGAAAACGAGAATTTGTCAGTTTTAACCCTCTGTATACTAATAGACTCTTCCTTCTGGTTTGATACAATAGACTTGGGATAGTCCATTGTACATATCTAGGGTTGTCAGGGTTTTTTTTGTTTGTTTTTTTAAAATGTATTCTTTTGTCTGAAGATCTTTTTTACATATACATGTTCAAATCGTGTAGACCCAGCTGAAATGCAGCATTATGCGGCATTTCATCTGGGTCTTCACTGTTTGTATAAGTATCTGTTTAGGGATTTCCTGTATACAAAGGGTAAATTCAAGTTTGATGTAGTGGACCAAATGAAATTGCTAAATTCAGTCTACAATTTTACAAGGTCATGTCTATTTCTCGCTAATTTTGAGTAATATCCAATACCCTGAACACCTAGACACAAGAATGTTTGTGTCAATCACAGGAGAAAAATTGGTGGATATCAGTGCAAAGCTACATTGTAATTAACGAAAATAATTTGAAAATATAGCAAGAAGCTGAGAACCAGTCATAGCATTCGCAAACTAGAAATATTCTTATTTTACTGACCCATGAAAATTTGGGTGTACCATGTTTTTTTATCAACAGTCAATAATAAATTTTTATCATGGATCGATATCATTTTCACAATCTTGGTTGAAGACAATTTGTGCCAAGTTTGTTTCCAAATTAGGCCAGCGCTTTTTTTTTTTTTTTTTAATTTTTCCCCATATATGTACAAAGAAATGGTCAGACCTTTTGTGGGTCCTGATCTGGGCCCAAACAGTTTGCAAAGGTTATCAGCTGACGGCAAAAATGATGCAAGGGAGGTAAGAGCCCCTAGAGCTGTGCATTTTCTTACCTGAACAAATCTGCCCTCTTGCCGACATGCCTCAAAGTAAGACTTGTGTAAAATCCATTTTCCCGATGCTATGCTAGCCAGGAATTTTTCATTTCTAATTACTGTGCCTGAAAAAAGAGTGATTTTATACACATCAAAGACTAACTTTTAACACATAGATATTTGTTTGTTTGAGTTTAACATCTCATTAACAGTCAAGGTCGTATGGAGATGGGGCAAGGCTTATAGTCATCATCAGACAGACTGTGAAAGTCAGGGAACAAGCCTGCAAACCCTGCTTCACAAGGCGAGTGGTTATTCCACTACACAACAGCGACTCCTAATACATATAGATTAGCAGATATTTTCATGTAAAACAGGTAATAATTTCTTTAACATCAGTTTAAATGTTGGGAAATGTTATTCCTTTTTGTTACCATGGCAATCAAAATTCTGCACGAAGTGAAAATCTTTGAACAACAATGATAGCAGACTACAATGATATGAGAAATAGTGAAATTATGGTTATAGAGATGAGTTTGTTTTAACCAAAAAGTGCCACCTATAATTTGCAGCAGACGACAATTTCAAATTTTGCTGCTTTTTCAAAACTGACAAATGAGGCTCAATATTTCATGAGAATGTCTACTGCAGATGAATATCATGAAATATCAAACTCGATTTATTTCCGAAACTTAGGAAAGATGTCGCAAAATTTGTCGTCTGCTGCAGTAATCATTGGTGCTTTAAAGGTTAACCCATATAAGCCTAGCCTACTTGTTGTGGGAAATATGCAAACAGTGCCAACGAAGACCAGATTGGCATCAGATCAAGGTCTCAAATGTTTGCTTACAGAATGTTCTATTAAAATTTTAATAAAAATGAAAAAAATACCAACCAAAAACTATAATGAACAAGGCAAATTCGACGAATTTACATCCCCCGACGAAGGGTTATTTGAGAGAAACATGTAAATCACAAAACATAAATCCCATTTATCTAACCCTTTGTTCACCTACAGTATCATTCAGGTCATAACAAACGCCTATCAAGTATGTTTTAGTGCTTAGTTCAATAAAAAATATACTTAGATCTGCACAATTTCAATATCTGACCTTTAAACCCAACCTCAGAGGTCAAGATTGTGTGCGAATTCAAAGTGTTACCTTGCATGTAGGTCTTCACTTCTTCCACTTTACTTTAATATGCAACATGACCACTTTTAGAAAAGAACAAAAATGACCCTTTTACCCCACCCCAGGGGTCAAGGGTGTGTGTAATGAAAGCACACTTGCTTTCATGGTGCTCTGTGCTAAATTCCCTTTAATTTGATATGCAACATGACTACTTTCAGTAAAAGATATAGTTTGACCTTTTGACCCCACCCCTTGGGTCAAGGGTGTGTGTGTGGGCAAAATATTTGCTACCATGTTGCTGCCAGCGTCGTCAGCTTTAATTTGATATGCAACATGACCATATTCTGAAAAAGTTTAATTTTGGCCTCGGCCCCACCTCTTAAGTCCACCAAAGGGGCTCGGAATCAGGCCTTCAAACTGAAATCCCCTTTGATATGTTTCATATCTATTGCTGCTCTGCCTGCATGCAAAATTTCAGCAAAAAATATTAATTATTGCCTTAGTTATTGCGAAATTTAAATATTTGACCTTTGACCCCTTAGGTGGGGTCAAAGGGGGTGGGGTAAAACTTTGACACTGCTATTCTTATCTACAGGCACTTGGCAATCATGGTCTATAGCGAGAAGTTGTTAAATATAATAGCTTTGATGAAATGTGATGATCATCACACAAAAAAGCTAATATAGGTTTTGCCTTATAATTGCCTATACTTAAACAAGGGCAATAACTCAAGTATTAAGGGGTCGATTTTGACCAAACTTATAGGATATCAAGAGTCCATGGTACTAATCATTTGTACCAAGAATTAATTAAATCAGACCAATAGGTACTGAGATATGGTTCCGGACGGACGGACGGAATGGACAAACGGACGGAAGGACGCACGGACATGCCAAAACTATATCCCTCTGACTTCGTCGGGGGATAACTAGTCCAATTGATGAGTAGGAAATTCCATTCGGCTAAATAGGTTGTTGACTGATTCTTAGCTGCAGGGCAGATATAAAAGAGGTATATCAGAGATGCCAACGGTAAATGGCACTCATCAGGAATATGAAAGGCATTTTACAGGAATCTGAAGACATTTTCCGGAATGCTGCATATTTCATTATAAGTTTCTTGCAAGACGAGCTTCAATATCGCATAATACAGTACCCTCTTCCTCCCTCCCTCCCAAATGCATGGCTGAGAGATTTACTTCAACTTTATTCATAATATTTTCCGGCCTTCAATTGGCTTCAGTAAGGGCCAAAGATTTGCATAATCTGATGAATTTCTGCATCCACATGACGGTTTTGCCAAGGAATCCATTTTGTTTGTATCACAGGCGTGTTCTCGGACTCGCAACTTTTTCCTTGTAAAGTAACGGTTTTCCAATAAATTACGCACAAGCCAGTCTATTTTATTTTACTACCAATGATCAGATATAATTGGTGTTGAGGTAAGAGTAACCCCCGTTATTTTATCTGGTACCATTTTAAAATCGTCATTTGCCATAATTTTGACGTTCGAAATTGTAATGGGGAAACAGGCCTTGAAAATCGGTATGATTCCGCAAAAACCGGAATGGTTGGCATCTCTTAATATTCTAAGGTGCACTAAATTTTTTACTTGTCTTATTTCTCAACAAAAATAAATGTTGTGAGTACTCTCAATTAGATGGTTCCAATGAGCACCATAACAATTCATTTCTTAAATCCTGGGAAAACAAGAAATGCCTCAATGTGACAGAGATCACCTGGCCGGAGGCCACTGTATATAAGCAAAGTCTTTGTATAGGACGAGACTTACAGACAAGAGTGATACTATATGCTACCACCCATTGAAAATTGGGGGAGCAAAAAAAAAGAATATGGGAGAGCAGTGGCTCAGTGGTAGAGTGCTTGACTTGAGACTGAGCAGTTGCCGGTTAAAGCCTCACCCGAGTCACTGCATTGTGTCCGTAAGCAAGTAACATTAATCATTGCCTAGAGCTGGTTCAACCCAAGAGGAACTGTCCTGACATAACTGAAACATTGTTGACCAGGAAGTAAAGAATCAAATAAAAAAAACTATAAATGTATATCACTATTTTCAGTTAAATGTTCTCATCTCAGACTTTGAGGGTCTGTTTGTTTATTTGTTTTATTTGATTCTTTACGTCCCACCAACAATCTTTCAGTTATAAAGGTACAAGTCCTCCTGGGTTGAACCAGTACTAAGATAGGATTAATGTGATTTGCTCAAGGACACAACACAGTGACGCCGGTGAGGCTCGAACCCATGGCCCCTCGGTCTCGAGTCAAGCACTCTACCACTGAGCCACTGCGCTCCCCTTGAGGGTCTGTACTTACTGATGACAAGATGAGTGCAGCGGCTGTCAAATGAAAGAGCATCAAAAACAGTTCCTCCGAGCTGCTCTATTATTTCCTGATAACAAGATGAGTACAGCGGCTGTCAAATGAAAGAGCATTAAAAACAGTTCCACCGAGCTGCTCTATTACTTACTGATAACAAGATGAGTGCAGCGGCTGTCAAATGAAAGAGCATCAAAAACAGTTCCTCCGAGCTGCTCTATTAAGGCTCCATAGTACTTACTGATCACAAGATGAGTGAAGGGGCTGTCAAATGAAAGAGCATCAAAAACAGTTCCTCCGAGCTGCTCTATTACTTACTGATAACAAGATGAGTGCAGCGGCTGTCAAATGAAAGAGCATCAAAAACAGTTCCACCGAGCTGCTCTATTACTTACTGATAACAAGATGAGTGCAGCGGCTGTCAAATGAAAGAGCATCAAAAACAGTTCCACCGAGCTGCTCTATTAAACATCATAGTACTTACTGATCACAAGATGAGTGCAGAGGCTGTCAAATGAAAGAGCATCAAAAACAGTTCCTCCGAGCTGCTCTATTACTTACTGATAACAAGATGAGTGCAGCGGCTGTCAAATGAAAGAGCATCAAAAACAGTTCCTCCGAGCTGCTCTATTACTTACTGATAACAAGATGAGTGCAGCGGCTGTCAAATGAAAGAGCATCAAAAACAGTTCCTCCGAGCTGCTCTATTAAAGCACCATAGTCATCCTTCTCCTGTTGGTAAATATACAAGCTAAAAATAGTTTTGTCGTCTGCTGATAACATTTGCGAATGGTTTGGGCGCAGATCAAGACCGACTTTATTTTGGCGGTCCAGATCTGGATCCAAACCTTTTGACACTCTGATCATGTTCCCGAAAGAATTTTTGAAAAAAAATACTTTTGAAAATGTCAGCAGACGACAACAAAGGCATGAAAAATTACCCAGCATGCAAAGAGGTAATCTCAGATACAAAAGAAGCCTAGCTGCTCTATAAAGGTGCCATAATTATCTTTCTCCTGTAGAAAAATGTACAAGTTATAAATAGTTTTGTTGTCTGCTGAAAACATTTGCAAACAGGTTGGGACCAGATCAGGACCGACAAAATGTCGGTCAAGATCTGGATCCAAACCTTTTGACACTCTGATCATGTTCCCGAAAGAATTTTTGATTTATTTTATTTAAAAAAAAACAGCAGACGACAACAAAGGCATGAAAAATTACCCAGCATGCAAAGAGTTAGTCTCAGATACAACAGGAGCTTAGCTGGTTAACCCATTACTCCATAATAATGCCTTTTGACACCTTTGAAATAGATTATATCATGTATTTGAAAAATATTTTGGAAAATGGAGCTTTTGCTCTTTTAGATTAAATGCTCCTTTTTCAATAACATTTTCAAAAGTATTCAAAACGTTACTTAAAATGTTTCTTGAAATTTTTCAATGTTATCTAAAGATAGAAAATGATGTCATAATCTAAGAATAGCCTATGGAGTAAAGGGTTAAGGTGGCATAATTATCTTTCTCCTGTAGGAAAATATACAAGTTACAATAGACGTTAGCATGTGACATAGTCGAAAAAAAATTGCACATATTCAAACTTTCACAACTAATCCATGCTTTAACTTACAGTAAGTGGATTTTGCTTGTTTCTGTTTGATTTGATTTTTTATGTCCCATCAACAATCTTTCAGTTATGTAAGGACAGGTCTTCCTGGGTTGACCCAGTACTAAGTTAGGATTAATGTTCTTGCTCAAGGACACAATGCAGTGACACCGGTGAGGCTCGAACCCGCGGCCCCTCGTCTTGAGTCAAGCACTCCACCACTGAGCCACTGCGCTCCCGTTAGTGGATTTAACTCTTCTCAACATGGGTAATTTTTCATGCTTTTTGTCGTCTGCTGATTTTTTTCCAAATCATCTTTTCCGAAAAAGAAATTCAGGCATACCGTCAGTGTCAAACAGTTTGGATCCAGATCAGTCCCAACATTTTGTCTGGCCTGATCTGGGTACAAACTGTCTGCAAAGGATATCAGCAGACGACAATATTAGGCAAAGAGTTCAGGAGTCTCATGAGATGGCCCAATCATTCTGTGTTTCTAAGCATTTGTTAACTCTTTGATTGCAATTGTTCATGCTTTTGTTGCCATTACAGGCCCCCCAGATAAGAGTGCGTAATTGAAAATTATTTTTCTTATATCTAAACCAAAACATATGCTGTGGGTACTCAAAACGTATGTTGTGGGTACTCAAGAGAATTGTCTCGATGAGACGGTTCTTTTGAGCACCCAAAACACATGTTTAAACTGATGGATTAGAAACTAATCGCAAATTGCAATTTTAATCTAAAATATTTTGCCTAACTGGCCATATGCATTAGTTCTAACCTGGATCCAAACTGGTTTGCAAACATCAACATCAGATGCAAAAATACACTGCTAGCAGGCTAAGAGTTTTGAAATAAGGACCATATCTCATATAGACTTAAGAGATACATGTATCATGTATTTGAAAATATTATGGAAGAATCTGAAATATTTTCTAAAGTATTAAAAATTTACTTAAAGTTTTCTTGAATATTATAGAAAATGATGTCTCGATCTAAAAATAGCCTATGGAGTAAAGGGTTAAAATCAGCCTTACCGCTTGTGACATTCCTGAGAGTATGAACACAAGTGGCTCTTTTTTAACGAAAGTCTCTTCCTCCATTGGTTCAACTGGCCGGGGAGGAGTTATCTTCTTAGATTTTACTGTTGGAAATGCTGAAATGAGACAATTCCAATGAGCAACCAATATATATAGAGTAAAACCTGACTTAAGTGGCCACTAAAAAAGACCACAAATTAGTTTTCAAGGCCAATTATTGTTAAATGCAGGTCAAAAGTATTGCAGAATGCTCCAAGAGAGCATTCTGCAATACTTTCGACCTTCATTAAGCTACCATTTGTCTTTAAGACCTTTGTTTTGTCTATTTTTGAGTGGCCGCTTAAGACAGGTTTTACTGTACCTGTCAACGAGGTTTCTCACAAAGTGATATTCAAACCAGCATGATCAGCTGCAGAGACTAGCTAGAAAATTCATATTTCACCCGTTGCAAGTCTAGATGTGAAACTTTCCACTTATGCCCAGGTCACACATTCACGGATCACCTCGCCAGTTCTACTACGGATTAAATCTCACGGATGACCCAGGAAATGCCAATTTCTATAGTCCGATACAGATGCACTATATACGTATGATTAAGTACTACTACGTATGATTATGGCTGCAATACGGAAAACTACGGACCAACACGGATTGCCACGAATGATGCCGGATTGTATCTGTGGCTAATCCGGTGTCCAGTCCATGAATGTGTGACCTGGGCATTAGTGAATAATGAAGGGGCTGATAAGACTTTGTGGATGTGCAGGCTGGTCTGCACTTTTGTTGTTCACAACCCTAGAAACAGATGGGGAGGCCTATAACCCCATCAAATGGCTGAATATAAAGACTACTTTTGCTGTAAAACTCGCAGATACTGTATATGTAATACTAATAAATGTTAAAATGGTGACAATTGTTGCCATTTTAACATTAATGAGTATAATCATGAGTTTGAAGAAACTTTTTAACCTCGGGATGTGGATGTTGGGATTCATGCCTCTTACCTAATGGTGGACCTTCAGGGGTTGGTGTTCTGTTAGAATTCTGTCTTGTTACTTTAGGGGTTGATTTTGAGGGCTCTGCTTCCTGAAAGGTAAAACACTTTCTAGAAGACATTTGTACTCTTTGCATGCTGGTAATTTCACATACTTTTTTTTGCAGTCTGCTTTTTTGTATTTGTTTAAAAAATCTTTTTGGAATAGCAGCAGAATGTCAAACTGTTTGGAAGCAGATCAGGCCCTACATAATGTCGGGCCTGATCTGCATCCAAACTGTTTGAGGGAGCGCAGTGGCTCAGTGGTAGAGTGCTTGACTCAGGACCGAAGGGCCACAGGTTCGAGCCTCACCGGTTCACTGCGTTGTGGTACTGGTTCAACCCAGGAAGACCCGTCCCTGTTTAACTAAAAGATTGTTGATGGGACATAATCAAATCAAACGAACCAAACTGTTTGCAAAGGTTATAAGCAGACAACAAATATTGTCGCTAGCCGGCAGTTAACCGCAATATTTTTTTTTAAGTTAACCCTTAAAAGCCAGCAAAGAAAATCATGTGAAAAGGTCATCTGCTAAAGTCCTCTGCTGCATTTATTGCAAACATATTTAACTAATCTAAGTATAGAGACAAACAGAGTGGACCCAGATCAGACTGCCCTTATAGGGAGCAGACTGATCTGAGTCTACAATGTTTGCTGGAAAGGCTTCTAAAACATATCAGCAGACGACAAAAGCATACAACTTGGCGCTTTAAGGATTAACAATATTTGAGCTTGTGCCTAGGAAAACCAACTAAATGATCAGTACACCAATCAAAATCTCAGATCAGTCTGATCAGTCTTCAATCAGGGTTAGAAATCGAGTGCTTGATTAATTTTCTTCTACACTGTTTGTTGATGTCTAATAGAAAGGATGATGGGCTTATACCAGGCCTTGGGTTAAGAGTGTGTAACAGAAAAATAATTTTCTTATTTCTCAACCAAAACATATATTGTGGGTACTCAAAAACATATACTAACTAGAACAGTCGGACTCCGACTAAGGGACCCGCAAAATGGCCTCTGGTGAAAAGGGCTATATCAATTTTGGCAACAATCTTTTTTATGTTCATCGGAAAAAATCCATATTCAGAAATGAGCAATAGTTTGATGAAAGTAGTCCATAAATGAAATTTGGAAGAAATCGGTGATAAATGACTAAGTTAGAGTCTCCACAAGTGCAAACTTATCATAGACAGGCATTTTGGCGACCATCTTAGTTATCGTTCATTGGACAAAACCCATATTTGAAATTAGGCCAGTGTATGGGAAAAGTAATAAGTATGAAATTTGGAAGAAATCGGGTGATAAATGACTAAGTTAGAGTGTCCACAAGTGCAAACCAATAGGTTGCGGCCATTTTGGAGGCCATCTTGGTAAGCTGACAAAGCCCATATTTAACTTTGGGTGAGAGTTTGATAAAAGTAATCCATATATGAAATTTGGAAGCAATCAGGCAATAAATGACTAAGGTTGGGTGTCCACGAGTGCAAACTGGTAGGTGGCGATCATTATGTCAACCATCTTGGTTATGGTTAGTTGGACAAAACTCATATTCGAACTTGAACCAGAGTTTGATGGAGGCAATCCATAAATGAAAATTGGAAGAAATCAGAATCAAAATGACTAAGTTAGAGTGACCACAACAACGGACAGATGAAAACTAATAGGCGGCAGCCATTTTGTCGGCCATCATGGTTATCGTTGGTCGGATAAAACTCATGTACGAACTTGAACCAGAGTTTGATGGAGGCAATCCATAAATGAAAATTGGAAGAAATCAGAATAACTAGAAATGTGTCCATGGGACACAGATGCCCCTGCTGTTGCAAAATTTGCATAAATAGGGAATTGTCATTAACAAAGGGCAATAACTCCTGAAGGCATGATGCGATGTGGACCATTCTGAAACTTGAAGACAATATGGTACTAAACAATGTGACAAAGTTTCATAAAATTCTGATCAAAAGTATTCAACTTAGAGAGCAGACATTGTTGAAAACAGTGAATTTTCATAAACAAAGGGCCATAACTGCTGAAAGCATGGTGCAATATGGACCATTTTCAAACTTGAAGAAGACATCATGGTATTTAACAATGTGACAAAGTTTCATAAAATTCTGATCAAAAGTATTGGACTTTGAGAGCGGACATTGTTTAAAACAGTGAATTTTCATAAACAAAGGGCCATAACTGTTGAAAGCATGGTGCGATATAGACTATTATCAAACTTGACTAGAGATATTATGGTACTAACCAATGTGACCAAGTTTCATAAAATTCTGATCAAAAGTATTCGACTTAGAGAGCGGACATCGTTTCAAATGGTGAATTTTCATTAACAAAGGGCCATAACTACTGAAAGCAAGGTGCAATATGGACCATTATCAAACTTGAAGAAGACATCATGGTACTCAACAATGTGACCAAGTTTCATAAAATTCTGATAAAAAATATTCGACTTAGAGAGCGGACATCGTTTCAAATGGTGAATTTTCATAAACAAAGGGCCATAATTACTGAAGGCATGGTCCGATATGGACCATTATTGAACTTGAAAAAGACATAATGGTACTAAACAATGTGACCAAGTTTCATAAAATTCTGATCAAAAGTATTCGACTTAGAGAGTGGACATCGTTTCAAATGGTGAATTTTCATAAACAAAGGGCCATAACTACTGAAAGCATGGTGCGATATGGACCATTATCAAACTTGAAGAAGACATCATGGTACTAAACAATGTGACCAAGTATCATAAAATTCTGATCAAAAGTATTGGACTTTGAGAGCGGACGTCGTTTGGACAGATGTACGTACACACGGACAGGGGTTTCTCTTAATGCCCCGGCCATTGTCATGGCGGGGGCATAAAAATGACTAAGTTAGAGTGACCACAACAGCAGAGGGATGCAAGTTGACTGATAGGGGGTGGCCATTTTATTGGCCATCTTGGTTATCATTGGTCGGAAAAAACTCATATTCGAACTTCAACCAGATGTTTGATGGAAGCAATCCATAAATGAAAATTGGAAGAAATCAGAATAAAAATGACTAAGTTAGAGTGACCACAACAGCGGAGGGATGCAAACTGATAGGTGACGGCCATTTTGTCAGCCATCTTGGTTATCGCTTGTCGGACAAAACTCAAATTCGAACTAGAACCAGGATAAGATGGAAGCAAAACATATATGAAATTTGGAAGAAATCCGATTAAAAATGACTAAGTTAGAGTGACCACAACAGCGGACGGATGCAAACTGATAGGTGACAGCCATTTTGTCGGCCATCTTGGTTATCGCTTGTCAGACAAAACTCAAATTCGAACTAGAACCAGGATAAGATGGAAGCAAAAGATATATGAAATTTGGAAGAAATCAGATTAAAAATGACTAAGTTAGAGTGACCACAACAGCGGATGGATGCAAACTGATAGGTGGCGGCCATCTTGTTGGCCATCTTGATTATCGTTTGTCTGAAAAAAAAAAACATATTCCAACTCGAACAAGAGTTTGATGGAAGCAATCCATATATGATATTTGGAAGAAATCTGATTAAAAATGACTAAGTAAGAGTGACCACAACAGCGGACGGACATACAGACAGGCGGACAGGCCGAAAACAATAGAGCTCTAAAAAGTAATGGCAGGGAAAATGTGTTGATCTAAAAGTAAGAAAGAAGGCAAAGATCAGGAATGGATACAATCAAGCACCTATGTTATATGGGTTTAGGTGAAAGTTACCTGATTTGAAAATGGCGGGACAATTTCTTCAGGCTCTGGGTCTGTGTCAGAATACTGGGCGTCGGCAGGAATGTCAAGGTCAATGTGACCGTCATCAACCTCCTGGGTGGGGCTACAGGCACGTTCCAACTTCTCGGCCAGTTTCTCCTGCTCCATCCTACAAACAAGGTTCATACAGGTAAGTTTGTGTAAAATTCAAGGACTTCTAAAAGACTTTTCCTACTGTTTTCAAGGACTGGCAACGGTAAGTTTGCGCATAATTCAAGACCTTTAACTTTCTACTGTTTTCAAGGACTGGTACAGGTTAGTTTGTGTACAATTCAAGGACTTCTGAAAGACTTTCCTACTGTTTTCAAGGACTGACACAGGTAAGATTGTATAAAATTCAAGGACTTCTAAAGGACTTTCCTACTGTTTTCAAGGACTGACAACTTATGAAAATACTGATTTACACATTAAAATTCTACTTCGGAAATGCTAGACTGCAGTACTAAAGATATTAGTTTAAGAAAATTAGTATAAAATGGTGGTGCCTTTATTTGGTGCAGCATTTGCTGCACCAAATAAAGGCACCACAAGTTTATATGGATCTAGATCTCCAAAGACAGCTTTGAATCCTCCTGTAAATGGTAAAATTCAAGGACTTTTCAAGGCCTTTGAGTGTTTTCCTGTACTTTTCAAGGCAAATTTATTTTTCAAGGACTTTTCAAGACAGTGCTGTATATTCAAGTACTTTTCAAGCCTGTGCCAACCCTGTACAAATGATCCAGACTGTGAAATAATTAAAGATTATCTCATGGCGTTTTGGTTATCGCCCGAAGTATCAGCCCGAGAGCTTTAGCTCGAGGGCTGATTATGGTCGATGGTTGATACTGAGGGCGATAACCAAAACCCTGTGAGATAATCTGTTTATCACATATTCCAATTCCCCATTTTTAATGCGTTTGACGTACAGAAATGTGAGCAAAACTTACGATTGATGTAAACTTTGCGTTACGTAATGCCACTTGTTTACATCCGACGTCATCGATGATCAACATCTCGTGCCGGGCATAATAACCTCTCTCCATTCAAAATACACGACTTCTGGTTATCATCCAGCAGGCTGATAACAAGTTGGCGGGAAAGAGCTTATCACATATGCAGACTTTGGGTTATCGCGACAAATAGTGTCCCGAATATGTAATAATGATACTTATCATACACACGTCTAGTCAAAGTTTAAATATATATGCACAGCTACTTAGTGGGGCTCGAAATCTAATTCTTTGTTTGAGTATCCATCTTATTTCATACTCTGTGTGTACATGCAGAGAAGGCTCTGGGGAAAATCAATTTTTAGCCTGTGTGACCTAGATATGCATCAGGCCCTAACCATTTGAACATTTAAGAGGGCAATATAAGGATCAATCCTGCCAAGTTTGGTAAAAATCCAGCCAGTAGTTTTGGAGGAGATGTACTTTGAAGCAGCTGTTGAGCAATTGAATAGCAATCACATCCTAAGAAAATGAAATAATTTGGTCTCAGTATAATTTGGTCATCAGAATGTCAACCAGTTTGCACCAAGATCAGACCAGACATTTTGTCGGCCCTGATCTGGGTCCAAACTGTTTGCAAAGGTTATCAGTGGACAACAAAAGAAGCTGCTAGCAAGAAACCGTAAAATACTGTAATAATTTGGTTGTTCTTGTCTTTGCTTGTTTTGATGCTTTATGTCCCAGTCAACAATTTTTAGTCATGTCAGGACAATTTCCTGACTTCCTGGGTTGAATCAGTGCTAAGCCTTGAATAAAATGTAATGCTCAAGCAGGGTTCATGCAGGCAAGTATAAGTAAAATTCAAGGACTTTTCAAGGACTTCTAAGACCTTCTCCAACAGTTTTCAAGGACTTAAAGTTAATGAAAAATGCTGATCTAAGTGTTAAAATTCTACTTCAAAAATGCTAGACTGAGATAATGGAGACATTAGTACTTGAAAATTAGTATATAATTGTTGTGCCCATATTTGGTGCAGTTTTGTTTGTTTGATTTGATTCTTTATGTCCCATCAACAATCTTTCAGTTAAACAGGGACGGGTCTTCCTGGGCTGAACCAGTACTATGCTAGGATAAATGTGTCTTGCTCAAGGACCACAACGCAGTGACGCCGGTGAGGCTCGAACCCGTGGCCCTTCAGTCTTGAGTCAAGCACTCTACCACTGAGCAACTGCGCTCCCATTGGTGCAGCATATGCTGCACCAAATAAATGCACATCAATTATATACTGATTTAGGTCTCTCTATCAACAGTGCTAAGTCTTACAGAAAATAGTAGACTTCAAGGACTTTTTAAGGCGTTTGAGTGATTTTCCAGTTCTTTTCAAGGCAGATTTAATTTTCACAGAATTTTCAAGAAAGCCTTCTAAATTCAAGTACTTTTCAAGCCTGTAAGAACCCTGTCAAGGACACAACACAGTGACTGCAGGCTAATTTGGTTGTAACCTATAGTGTCTTGTATATGTCTCTAAATGAATCTATTTAACAGATGACTCCTACCTGCCCATGGGATCATCCCAGACCACCTGTACAGACTGTGACTGGGCTATATCTCCGGAAAATTTCTCTTCACCTTTACCTATTGAAACATAGAGAGAAAAAACAAGTCTTTAACTCATATACCAATTAGCTGATGGCACCTTTACCTATTGAAACATGGAGAGAGAGAAAACAAGTCTTTAACTCATATACCAATTAGCTGATGGAATTTCCTACCCTTATCAATTAGACAAATCCATCACCATTTTAAGGGATGGTAGACTGAGTCTACCATCCCTTAAAGACTTATATAATTTATTTTTGCAGGGGATTTTCTTTTCTGCCCTTCTCTAGGGGCCGAATTTCGGCCCCATTCCCAATCGAAAATAGCCACCCTTTTTCCCAATACCATGTCCGTTTTACCCAATTAAAAAAAAAACATAATACAACCTAAAATAACTTGATTTTGAGGATATAGTTTGCTACACTTGTTATGTTCTATGTCTTTCATTTCACCCAATTTTGATGTTAAGTCGATCATTTTTTCCCAATTTTGGCCAGGGACCTTTTCCCAAAATTGCTGGAAAAAGCCCTGTTTTGCAAATTGCCAAATAAGCAATAATTGTAACTGTTTTCCTATCCATCAGCTGAAATAAGGGACTCGTCACAATACAAATTGTCATTTGGTTTGTCATAAGGTCTAGCTCGCATCAGCCTGCTCAGCTACATAAACTAGCTAGACCCTTGAAATTCTACATGTTGCAAGCTTACCTATTGTACATTTTAAAGAGTGAATAACAAAGGGCTCTGATCAGACTGGGCAAATGAGCAGGCTGATCTGCGCCTTATTTATCTTTCTCATAAAACAAGGTCAGGTTTTCTCACATTAAGACCCATATATGTCACAGAGCCTAAGAGATGGTACTGTTGAGTACCCAAACACATAATAAGATAATTAATTCAATCTTATCCCTCTTTTTTGAGGGTCCATTTCAGTCAAATCAACTGTAAACCTGTCTAGCATATGTTTCGATAAACACAATTTTTTAGCGTAAAATTGTAATATTTTCTTACCCATCAGTTTAAACATATGTTTTGGGTGCTCAAAAGAACCATCTCATTGAGACTGTTCTTTTGAGTACCCACAACATATGTTTTGGTTGAGAAATAAGAAAAGAAAATTCTTTACAGTTTTTTTGTTAAAGGCCTACTGTCTAGATTCAAACAAAAGGAGAATTTTGTAATCAATTGTAATGTGCTTGTGTGAAACATTAACTCTGCCTACTGGGTAATTTTTTATGCTTTTTTGTTATCTGCTGTTTTTTTTTTTCAAAATCAACTTTTTCGAAAATTTCTTTCAGGAATGCCTTCAGAGTGTAGAATAATTTGAACCTAGATCAGGCACCACATTTTGTAAACCAAGACCCCCAGATAAGGGTGCGTAACGGAAAATTATTTTTCTTGTTTATCAACCAAAACATCTGTTGTGGGTACTCAAAAGAACATTCTCACTGAGATGGTTCTTTTGAGCACCCAAAACACATGTTTAAACTGATGGATAAGAAAATAATCGCAAATTTACGCTGAAAATTTTTGTTTAACTGGCTCTATGAAACCTCAATGTTATCTAAATTAATTAATCATATGACGTCGCGTCAGGGAGTGATATAACGCCATGCATTATAATTGATAAACCACTAGTGGTTTACAAATTTAATAACGGTATGATGTCCGTAATAACGTTGCGTAAAAGATGGCAAAACCTTGATGTTCTCATGCCAAAATTGCGATTTTTAAGAAATTTTAATGTGATAAATATGCCCTGTGATAAATAGAATCTATCATTCGTGCTCCTGTATTATTTAATTTATTAAACTTGTTGCAGAAAAGAGATAAAATGCTAGAAAAGCCGCACATTTAATCTCTTTTCCTCAACTCGTTTAATAAATTCAATAAAATATGAGCACTCATATAACCTACCTGAAGCCCCCCTCGAAGGTCTTCCACTTGTGTTCTTCATATCCTCTGAAATTTTAAAAAGATAAACAAGTTTTTTGAGCGTAAAATTGTAAATATTTTCTTACCTATCAGTTTTAACATGTGTTTTGTGCTCAAAAGAACCGTCTCATTGAGACGGTTCTCTTGAGTACCTACAACATATGTTTTAGTTGAGAAATAAGAAAATTAAATTTTTGTAACATTTTTTTGGTTAAAGGCCTACTTTGACAGGATGATCTTCCAAGCAAAAAATTGCAACATTTTTTCACTTTTAACCATGAAAACGTGTTGTGGCAAGTTATTGGATGTGTCTCATATCGGGTTGCTACATTATATTTTTGAAAACAATAAGCCTGGGGCCCTGGATCGCTCACCGGAGTCCTGACTCATTTGGGCCAGAGATTAAGTGATTTAGTGATTGTTCAACTCCACTGAATTATAAAATGGTGACCAGAGCTAAAAAGAGAAATATTCTATTTCTTATCTACAGCTCTGGCAGCCCTTTCGTTTGGCAGGGAGTAACCATTTGTGCAATTTATGTTGAGGGTGTTATGTGGAACATTTATGTGGAAATATTTCAAATTTGGTTCTGCAGCAGACAGACGAAAACCAAATGTGCCAACAATTCCTAAACTTAACTCTTTGCATGCTAGGTAATTTTTCTTGCCCTTTTTTGTCATCTGCTGGCTTTTTTTCAAAATCAACTTTTAAATTTTTTTAAAAAAAAAATTCAGGAACATTATCAGGGTGTCAAACAGTTTGGCTCCAGATAAGGACTGATGTTCTGTAAATGAAATGGTCCTGTAGTTCTTTTGCAATATTCCATGGCAAAAAAATTCTGGAACCAAAGCATGACCAATCAAAATCCTTGTTATAACTAGGTGTGTTATAAAGGGACTGCACTGTATAAATGCTATGTTATGGGTCCACATCAATGGATTGTGTTAAGAAATGAATTCAATTTTTGGTCTGTTCATGGAATCATGAATACTTCATGTCTCTTGCAAAGTAAGTGAAGGTTAACTTTGCAAGAGACCCGAAGTATTCATGATTCCATGAACAGACCAAAAACTGAATTTATTGCTTATATTTACATTTTATTATAAATATCTAAAATATGAAAAACATTTTAATTTAGGAATTTTAACAGTTCTGTATTTAAAATACAATCGTATTAACGGCTTAGTCCTTGTGTAATATTGAAAAGCGGAACAGCCAGCTTGAACATGGACAGTAAATGGAGCAAACAAGAGGCTTGTTTGCAAGTGTGAATCAGGTGTGGCTCCCTGTCAATCACAACACCAGTATCACTTCTGACAAATGTCTTCGATGTTCGAAGCATATTGCATGGGCAAGTGAGCTTGGCAGCTGTCAATCAAATGTATGTCATTCATGAGGCTATGAACAGTTACAAAAATGTAAAGATTCATTAAAGGCTTGCTTTGAAAATGTAAATATCTATAAGTGAACCATGTTATGAAGGGATAATTCCTTTGTAAAATTCCATTGTAAAACATGACTGTTTGTTTGGTTTAGTGCTAAACGTCCCAGTCAACAGCTATGGTCATGTCAGGATGATCAGTTCACCTGTCCACACTTTTTCTGGACAAGCTTGACTAAGCGGTTAACCAGTACTTCATGCACATACTTTTGCTTGTAAATGACAACACCCCTTCTTGAATCAGCGAAGGAAAGAGAATGGCCGTAGGAATTATTTCATGATCAATCTCTACAAAAGTATGGGACCGGGCTGAGACTCACAACCCCAGGATCTGCAGGCGGACTCACTACTGACTCTTCGCTCAGTACTAATGGTGTAACAAGATGTGTTATAAAGGGACAGTACTGTACCTTGTGTTCTTCTTGTCTGTCTAGTGCTAGAATTCTGTATATCTTCAGGTGTACTTATCTGACCACTATCTGAAGAACATAACACATAAAGGGGGATAATTTGTGGGCAAACAAGTCATGTCTTTCAGAATTGGTCGAATTGCCTTTCAGGCAAAAAAGGCTTGTAATACCTCAAGGCTATGTTTGCTGCTAGTGTTTGTTTGTTTGTTAGATTTGATTCTTTACGTTACAGTCAACAATTTTCACAACTTTGGGACTGGTCTTCGTGGGTTGAAACAGTGCCAAGCAAGGATTAATGTGTCTTGCTCAAGAAGAAAACGCAGTGCCGCCGATGAGGCTCGAACCCGCAATCCTTCGCTTGCTGCTATTGAAATATACATGCTCTTATAAGGATACACTGAGTTATTTATTGTTTTGTTTGTCTGGTTTGTGGTTTAACAAACCTGTCAACAGCTATGGTCATGCCGAGACGGTCAGTTAATCTAACCACAATTTTCTCCAGGCAAGTTTAAATTAAGGGGTTGACCAGTACTCCGTGCATACACTTTCGCTTGTAACTGACAACAACCCTTCTTGAATCACCAGACAGACCGTTGAAAATGTTTCATGGTTAATCTTCACAACATTTTGAACACTAGTTTCCTCCCCAAAATTTATTTGCTTTGATTTCTTACATCCCAGTCAACAACTTTTCTGCCATGGGGACAATCTTCCTGGGTTGAACCAGCGGCGGATAAAGTGTATTCCTAAACGTCCCAGAAAAACAGCACAGACAGCTTCTGAAGTAGCAGTCTGATCAGTCTTCCCTATTTGCTATTCTGGCAAGTATTATATAAATTCCAGCCTTGATAACCAACATTTTATTTGAGCCGCCGCATGTGATTTCCAACAATCTGGCATTTTGACAGGTGTAGGCTCAGATGAGCCTGTGCAGCCTCCTTTTAAGCTTAGAACCTGCAAAAGATGTTTGGTCAGTAGCTTAACACTCATAGAATATTCAAGCGACTAGCAAAGGCTCTGATCAGACGGCGGGTATGAGCAGGCTGATCTGAGCCTTTGCTGGTTGTACATACCACATTGTTGGAAATCTCATGAACTGGCTCATTTGAGAACAGAAAGGGTAGAGAGCATGTTCGAAATTTTACGCCATTTACTTTGCCTTATGTTATGTTCATGTGAATAAATCTGTATACTTACTATTCAACCGTTTACTTTTTCGTCTCTTCTTCCCACTGAAAAGATATTGACACTACATTAACCCTTTGTATACTAATGGATTCTTCCTTCTGGCTTAGCATAATAAACTTGGAAAAATCCATTATACATATCTAGGTTAAAAAATATTGTATCCTATGTCTGAAGATCTTTTTTTCCTTAACAAACAGTGTAGATCCTGATGAAATACTGCATTATATGGCATTTCATCTGGGTCTTCACTGTAAATATTCCCATTTAGGGGTTTCCCAAATACAAAAGGTTAACATATCTTAACCCTTTATAAAGTAGAGACCCCTAATTAATGCATTTCTAAGATTTTCCTTAGAAGCCTTGAGTAAGTTTATCTAATTGATGCCTTACATATGGTTACCAAGTTGTTGCATAAACCTTGAAAACCATTAAAGCTCCCAAATTAATACATTAGATCTAAATGTTTCAAACAAACAGCTATATGTATTCATTTTACTATTTTTGGGCCACTAAATGTACACACCAAACAATAAATCTTATCATTTCAATCAACTGTAGTCACAGAATTGCTACTTTTTTATTCTCAAAAAATGATAAATTGATATTTTCATATACATTTTATGTCTTCTGTATTATCATCTTTTTACTATAATAAGTGAAAATATACTTTGATTTCAAATTCAAATCGGCGCATATTAAAGCACATGTATTTGAGATACATGCCAATTAATAAAACAAACGAATCTGTTATACTAACAGCTATAACTCAGAGGAGTCTGGGCAAATACACAGTCTCACAAGGCCATTGGCTGCTCGCGCATCAAAGAAAGGCGGTAGACAGAGACTCAGACAAAAAATGAAGACTTCTAGTCTCACCAGATACTCATGCATGCAACCAGATAGGCGTGCATGTATTCCACAAGATAGTTGTGCATGCATATCAAAATAATGACTGAGCATATGCGATAAATGATGAGCGACTGGTCACGTCATAAATCACTCATACTTTACAAACACGTGCCCAAGTCCTAAAGACACGTGTGCAAGATTTTATTGCTTTCAAAGGGCCCCTGGGCACTCATTGAACAACCGGATGCAACTTAAAATGTATCTTACCACTCAGTGGTCAGTGTACAAATGTAATCATAAATGACCCTAATATAAATACGCAGTCTTGTCAGACTCTTCAATTAATAATTGCTGTTTTTTTTATTTCTTTAATATTTTAACCGATATATTAAAGTTCTATAAAGTGACATCAACAGTCAGTATATGCAGCTTTTGTATACCGGAAGTAGTCTAATTGCTGGACTGGCCAGCCGATGTCACATGAGACAGGTAAAATCCTATAATGGGAAACTCCTCTATTTATGCCTTGTCTAAGGCTACCCAACTGATACCTCACCCAAGCTATAGATTACCCAATTGCTGTGTAAAACCATGGTAAACCTCCAAGGTTACCCACTTTATGTCTAGTTAACATTATTTGACTTATGGAGAGCAAACAGTGTTGACCCAGATAAGTCTGATCTGGGTACACACTGTTTGCCAAAAAGCTTTTAAAACAGTTCAGCAGACGACAAAAGCAGATGACTTTTGTCATAATTGGGGCTTCAAGGGTTAAGTGGAATATATTAACTTACACTGATTCTGCCATGACATTTTCTAACTGTTTAGATAGAACTTCTCTCATTTCTAAGGAGCCCATATCTATTTCACAGTTTGGGTCAGGTACCTACAAATTACATAATAAGGCATTATCAAATGGGCCTCAACATGAGACAACCTGTCTTCCCAGTTTGCGAACAACAATGGTGCAGACCAGCCTGGGCATCTGCACACACTGATCAGAGCCTTTGTTATTCACTTTTTGGAAAGTATCATATCTAAACTTGCAATAAGGCCAGCAAGGGAGAGCAACCATTCTTGCATGTGACACACCGTCTTGACAAGATATACATGCCTACAAAATATTATCAAAATATCTCAAAGGGTATTAAAGTTACTGAGCGCACATGCTTTTGTCTACGGGCAGACGGACAGATGGATGGACGCCAGGCTGATTGCTATATCCCCCAAACCTTGTCAGTCCGGGATAAAAATATATGGGCCTCGATTCTAGAAAACCTGTCTTCCGTGTTTGCGACCAATAAAGGCGCAGACTAGCCCGAATTTTCTCTGACGTTTTAGTGGCTTTTCTTTATTTTGATAGTTGGCACTGCCCATATGATGCTGCTAACAAGGTCCAGATAAACAAAATTGTTTTTTTATCATCCCAGTCAACAAATTTTCAGTTACGTTGGGATGAGTTTTCCTGGGTTGAACCAGTACTAAGCAAGGATTGATGTGTCTGGCTCAAGGACACAACGCATCGCTCGAACCCGCAACCCCTCAGTCTTGAGACAAGCACTCTACCACTGAGCCACTGCGCTCCCAAACAAAATATTGTGGCAGAAAATGGTGAATATTTCATTCTAAGTTTAAACATTTGTTTTGGGTGCTTAAAAGAGCCGTCTCAATGTTTTTTTATTTTGGTTGAGAAATTAGAAAATATATTTTTAAATGGAGGAGACATATGTAAGTATGGACAACAATGGTAATACATGCCAACCCTTCAAAATGGTGGGGCACTAACCCTTTTATCTTCATCTGAATTACTCCTCTCCGGACTTTTCATTTCATTTTCCTGCAAACAGGCTTCAACTAATGTTTTATCTCTCTTGGTAACAGCACCATCAGAGTTATCAGTGTTTGCAAGTCTACCCGACACTTCCTTAGTTTCCTCCCCTATACTGATGACTTCTTTGTTACTATGGTTACGATCAGGCAACCCTCTTCTCATTGATCTAGCAGATTTCCTCAGTGGGGTTCTTTTAGTTGAGACAACAGACTGAAAGAATATATGAGCCGTGACATGTGATTTCCAACAATGTGGCATTTTGACAAATGTAGACTCGGTCGAACCTGTGCAGCTTCCTTTTAAGCTTAGAAACTCCAATTGATGTTCAGTCAGTAGCTGAACACGCATAGAATATTCAAGCGACAAGCAAAGGCTCTGATCAGTCTGCACATATGTGCAGGCTGATCTGAGTCTTTGCTGGTCACACATACCACATTGTTGGAAATCTCATGTCACGGCTCATATGGATCTATCATGAGTGTGAGGGTGGGATAGAAAAATCTGTCCCGAGGATCAATGATTGGCATCACGAGGCTTGCCGAGTGATGACAATTGGTGACAGGGAGGGACATATTTTTTCTATTCCATCCTAACACAAATTATGGATGATTCTTTTTCTTGCTCACCACTTAAATACTGCATTTAATATATGAAAAACATGAAAAAGACTTCCAGAAAATCCTAAATTCGCTGAATGCAACATTGTGACGTGATTTTAATATTACAATGACGTCACAGAGTGACGTACAGCTGTTTCTTTTTATCTTTCCCACGGCCTGGTATGGTATAGAATTATCTCACATAGGTGAAAACAACATAAATCTTGATCTGCGAGCAATAACAAATTTAACCCTTTAAGCACAAATGGATTCTTCCTTCTGATTCAATAAAATAAACTTTGGGGATGGTCCAATGTATATATAGAGACAGCTACTTTTCTGGCTACTGGTGGTTTTGACATATTATTTCACAAAATTCCATGATTTTTCCATGATTATTCAGGTTTTTTCAAATTCCATGATTTTTCAAAGCATGGAACTTTTTTAGCGATTTTCCAGGCTTTCCATGATTTCCAAAGCTTGTGGTGACCCGGCTAGTATACAAGGATAAAAGACAAAATCAGCATTCGGGGCAGTAAACTAGATCTTGGTACTTATAGCATTGACGAGAAACCAAGGACAAGTCTCACCAGTCTTTCCTATTAGCTCTTAAAGCGCCACGTATAATCTGCAGCAGACGACAATTTCAAATTGTGCTGCTTTTTCAAAAATCACAATTAAGGCATGATATTTCATGAGAATCGTCTGCTGGCAGACGATTCTCATGAAATATCATACTTATTTTTGTGGGAAACAAGGAAAGATGTCGCAAAATTTGCCGTCTGCTGCAGTCGTTATTGGTGCTTTAAGGGTTAACATACTAAAAGTAAGAAAGAGGGCAAAAATCTGGAAGCAATACAATCAAGTACCACACCTGACCCAGATAACCAATGATAAAGTGACAAACTCACAATTAGACATCACAAACGAGAGCCAAGAGGTCAGCACTTTCCCAGCAGGTGACCACAAGGCAACAATAAACAGACACGAACAAAAGTATAACACAAGACAGAGAATACAATAAGATCCACAAAAGAAGTACCGCCTTGGAACGGTCAGTAAAATATTTTACTGGAGGGCTTAAACCGGTTTCACTGCGCCAACCTCACCCTTAATTCAAATGTGGATCAAGACACATAGATGTTTGGTTTGCATAAAAGACCCTTAAAATATCATTGCATCATCTCCTAAAACATATAAATCAAGATATAAAAAGGAGATAAAACAAAGATTAGGACTCAACAGTAAATAAAACTGAATACCAGAGCAAAAGAAATCCAACAGGTAAATCCCAGTGGGCCTGACAACAGCCAAAGCATCAGGCCCCTACCATTTCATCAATAGATAAGTCTTTAAGCATGGAAGTAGAGAAAAACTTAGTCAAAAATTCCAACTTCTAGCTGTACATGGACAGCTTAACTCTCTCCCTATTGATGCCATCTGCTGATAACCTTTGCTAACAGTTTGGACACTGATCAGGCCCGACTAAATGTCCGGCCTGATCTGGATCCAAGCTGTTTGACACTCTGATGGTATTCCTGTAAGAATTTTTATAAATTGTTGATTTTGAAAAAAAAGTAGGGAAAATTACCCAGTAGGCAGGTATAAAACATTTCAATAGATATTCGTTTTCGAAAATGTTAATTTTGAATAGTCAGCAGACGACATAAAAGTATGCAAAATTACCCAGAAGGGAGAGTTAAAAAGTAAACCCTTAAAGCGCCTAGAAAAAAATGCATCTGAAAATGTCTTCTGCTGAAGTCTTCTGCTTCAAATATTTGCTTAGCATTACTGACGAATTAAGTAAAGAAGCAAACACAGTGGACCCAGAACAGACTGCTCCTATAGGAGCAGTTTGATCTGGGTCCACACTGTTTGCCATAGACATGAAGTCTTCTACTGCAAATAATTGCCAAACATAACTGACGAATTTAAGTATAGAAACAAACCGAAAGGACTGTTTGCCATAGAGGCTTCTTAAACATTTCAGCAGACAAGAAAAGCAGACGACTTGTTGTGATTGTCATTTTACATATTCCTTACCAGAGACAGGTTAGGATTAAAGTTGTGAGGGAAAAGGGATTCATCCACTCTTGCTCTCTGTTCCTTACACTGAAAAACAGATAAGATACAGTAAGGCCAAAAAAATCATTTTTATTGGTGGTACCTGCCACAAATATATAGAGGATCTAACATGAGTGTTCATGTCTTATTGAATTTATTAAAACACGTTGTGAAAAGGAGACAAAATGCTTGGCAAGTCTCGCATTTTATCACTTTTTCCCAACTTGTGAAAAAAGATACCAAAGTTGGGGAAAATGGATAAAATGCGAGGCTTGCCAAGCATATTATCTCCTTTTTCGCAACGAGTTTAATAAATTCAATAATACTGGAACACGAATTATATGTTCTATTTATCACATGACATTAAAATCACTTTTTTGGTGTGAAAAAGTCAAGATTTTGCCTCTTTTATGTACGTTAAAATGGACGTAATTACGTAACATTACTAAATCTGTAGACCACTAGTACCAAGCTAGGATTAATGTTCTTGCTCAAGGACACAATGCAGTAATGCCGGTTAGGCTCAAACCCACGGCCCCTCTGTCGCGAGTCAAGCACTCTACCACTGAGCCACTGCGCTCTCTTCACTTGTATTGTAATGTGTTTTCAAGTATTTTTCATTGTACCATATATTTGATCCATTTCAAAAAAATTAGATATATCCTCTTATTTCAATCTTTAAATTTGATAAAAAAAAAAAATAAAAAAAACAACAGTAAAGGCTTTAGAGCTCCCTCTGTTTCAAGCAATACATACCATATAAAGCCAATGAGGCGACACTATCTTTATGGTTTCCTGATTTCTAACTGTTCTGAATTCTTTTGACGTATCATTTGCACGTCCCTACAAATAGACAAGACAACCATATAATTGTTATACCCTCACAGGGCAATTGAAAAAAAAAACTAGCAAAAGTCTACAAATTCTTATTGATGAAATTTAGAAATAGAGTTTTCTATTGCAATTGCAACTGTCACCAGTTGTAGGTGGCCATAAACAAAGCTTGAAAAAATTGACAAATATGTTCTTAAAAGGATATCTTTTGGAAGCAAAGACTGCACTATAGAACTAAAACCAGAGTGTGCATATTTCCTGGGCCACACTAGCTAGTTTCTGCCATTTAGGCGTCAATTCAGTGACCCTCTAATAGTTTCATAGTTACGCAATGAAACCCATGATCCCAAAGGACAAGAAAATAAAATCTACACTATAGTGAAAAACAAACACTGCTGATCAAAGAGATTCAGAAATAGCGTCTTCGATTGCAATTTCGGTCACTTGCAGGTATAATAAATAGATGACATTTCAGACCAAAAACAATGGCAGAATAATGGCTAATTGATTATCATATAAATGATATTATTCATCATATAAATGATACAGACTGTATATTTGTGTCAAATTAAATATACATATTTCTAAATTATTACATAGAAATATACTTTAAATTAAGAAATTTTTGTGAGGGTTTTATTTTCACGAAACTTCGCATATGTGAAGTTTCGTGAATATAAAATCCTTGCGAAAAGGGGAAATCACTCTGTCAACTACTGATATGGGTAAATCATACCCTAGTAGTGAAATTTTCCGGTCGCAAGTATGTCTTTTAACCCTTAAAGGGCCAAGAAAAAAATGCATTTGAAAATGTCGTCTGCTGAAGTTGTCTGCTGCAAATAATTGCCTAACATTACTGACAAATTAAGTATGGAAGCAAACAGCATGGACCCAGAACAGACTGCTCCTATAGGAGCAGTCTGATCAGGGTCCATACTGTTTGCCATAGAGGCCTTTTCAACATTTCAGCAGACATAAAAGCAGACAACTTTTGTTGCGATTGGCTGTTAAGGGTTAACATTATTCCGGAAAATTAAATTCTCGCGAAAATTTCCGGATTTACAGTAATTCTTTTAACTCTTTGCCTATTGGGTAATTTTTCATGCTTTTTTGTCGTCTGCTGATTTTTTTCAAAATCAACTTTTTTCAAAAAATTCTTTCAGGGCTATTATCAGTGTGTCAAACAGTTTGAATCCAGATCAGGCCCAACATTTTGTAGGGCCTGATCTGGGTCCATACTGTTTGCAAAAGCTATCAGCAGACGACACAAGTAGGTAACCAGAACCTTGGTCGAACTGTCACCGAGATAAACCCCATATTAGTCATAAGAAACATATTGTTAAAATTCAATAACTTCTTCTGAAAGCAGTGTAGATCCAGATCAAAATCCACCTGTTTTTTTTTTTTCAAAACACAAGGTGAATTCATACAAACAATGGAAATAAACAGCTGGACAGACAATTTTGCTTGTTTGTTTTGTTGCTTTACGTCAGTTCACCTAACCACACTTTTTCCTGGCCAAGCTTGAAAAAGCAGTTAACCAGTACTTCGTGCACATACCACGGGTCAAAAATATTTCAATATTGCACTTGTCCTGCAGGATGAGTGACTTACAATTTTCACTTATCCTGCAAACACATGCACTTGTCCTTTAAAAGCGTATGCAATAAAGAACACAAGGGAGTATAATGTAATATGACTTCCTCAAGTAATTCTTCCCAAAGCGCTCGTCCTATAGGACGAGTACTTTGGGAAGAATTACTCGTCCTTTCTAGATTTCACTCGTTATTACAAGCGGACGAGCGGAATTTTTGTCCCCTGCATACTTTCGCTTGTAACTGACAACAACCCTTCTTGAATGATTCAGCGGAAGGGAGAAGAATGACCGTAGAAATTATTTCATGATCAATCTCAACGAAAGTATGGGACCCGACCGGGATCAAACTCGCAACACCCCGGATCTGCAGTCAGACTCGCATCTATTGCCAGACACGTTACCGACTGCGCTACGCGGCCCTGTGGTTCATACAAAAACCCAATTTAGATTACAGTGTCCATAAGCCCGTACTAGGTCAAAGCAATATCTTCACACCACAGTAGACGGCCACCATAAACATGCTGACTTATATCAAAACTGATCGCCATAAAACAGCTTTTCAATCGTCCAAACCATGATCGTAGAAGGCAAATATAATGTTATTGATTGCCAATATGCATTATTTTGTGATCAAAAATGTTGTTTTTGGCGAAGGGATCAAAAACTCAGTTTTGTTTGAAAAACTGCTTTCAGGGTTGCTGCCTACGTTGAGTGGTCCTGCCTACGCAGTGTGGTCCTGCATATGCGGTGTGGTCCTGCCTATGCAGCGTTTTGTTTTGTTTGTTTCAATTTGATTCTTTACGCCCCATCAACAATCTTTCAGTTAAACATGTGTCTTGCTCAAAGACCACAACACATTGATGCCGGTGAGGATCGAACCCACCGCCCCTCTCGAGTCAAGCACTCTACCACTGAGCCACTGCCCTCCCACCTACCAGCCTGGTCCTGCCTTACCTGAAAGATAAAGTGTGTACAGGAAGAATCTAGGTTCCATGTATAGTCGCCGCCGAGAGTTGAGACAATATCGTTGAGTTCCGCCTGCTCCTTGCCAAGCTTCTTACTCACTGAGATCACGACACCCCGGAGAACATCAGAGGTTGCATCCTGTAAAGAGCTTTGGCATTAAGGAAATATTTTGCCACACCCCCACCCCCCAACTCCCTAATGAGGCCAAAGAATATAAGTTGCTTTACATCATAATCTTCTTACTGGTTTCTAGAATAATAGTCAATGTGTAAAAGTCAGTGATTTTGTTACCTGTGCATGCTGCATCGTTTGCGTAGAATTTTGTCTCTAGGATGCAAAGTTTTTATTTCAGCGAGTCCCTGGTTGCAATAGTATTGCAGACTTGTCATTAAAAATAGTGTTCTGGACTCATAAGTTTGCAGTTGGGATTTATTGATATGGGAAACAGTGAGTCCCAGGACCCATAAGCCCAAAATTGTAATCACTGAAAGTCTGGAATTTACCTAACTTTCACTGTTGTGTACCATAATGCACACCCACAGCTTGGTATGCAATTAAATGCTATGTCACTGCATACCATTCGGCCCATTTCATTTTTGTATGGGTAAAACACAAATAACAGTTTGATTATCGATTTTTCTTTATAAGCGTTCACATTTTTATGAAGAAATTATCGTCAACCTGTATAGTAATTTCCCAGAATAATGGTAAGTGAAACTGCAAAGCGTATTGGAATGCAAAATCTCAACAAAAAGGTGACAAAATGAAGTCCATATAAATGGCAAAATCTGTTAACCTTTAAAGCCCCAATCACAACTGCAGCAGAAGACAAGTTTGGCGACATCTTTCCTAGTTTTTGACAAAATAAGGTATGATATTTCATGAGAATTGTCTGCCAGCAGACGATTCTCATGAAATATCATGCCTTATTTGTTATTTTTGAAAATGCAGCGAAATTTGAAATTGTCGTCTGCTGCAAACTATAGGTTGTGCTTTAAGGGTTAACTATTGTCCCGCTGAACCTGAATATACTGTTAATGCGGAAATTTTCGAGAGGATTTTATTTTCACGAAACTTCGCATATGTGAAGCTTCGTGAAAATAAAACCCTCGCAAAGTGGCGAGATCATTCTGCCGTTTACTGATATAGGTAAATCATGCCCTAGTCGGGAATTTTTTTGCCACAAATATAAGTAAGTAAGGGTGCAAAGATCAAGAGTTGATACAATCAAGTACCACACCTGACCCAGGATACCAATGGGAAAGTGACAAACTCACAGTTAGACACCACAAACGAGAGCCAAGAGGTCAGCCCTTTCCCAGCAAGTGACCACAAGGCACATATAAACAGACGATCACAAAGGCATAGCAAACATGTGTCTTTTTAATGCTATTCACAAAAATAAAATTCTCGCGAAAATTTCTGAATTTACAGCATCATCTTTAGAAAATAGTGTGGATCCAGATCAGGTGGCTTCGTTCTGATCAGGATCCACACTGTTTTCCTTTCTGCTTGTAAATACATGCTTTTAACTGGAATACTATTGGTTAGCAGGATAAAAATTGGACAGGAGTGTAGTGCATAAATATATTAAGAATAATGTGTCATTTTTACGATAATTATATAAGTATTTTGGCAGTCTTTTTATGACGGTTTTGATGCTTTATGTCCCAGTCAACAACTTTACAGCCATGTCGGGCCAATTTCCTATCTTTCTGGGTTGAGTAAGAAGGGTTAGAAGAGGATAAAGTATCTTGCTCAAGGACACAACATAGTAATGTTGGTGAGTCTCAAACCAGGGACCCTCGATCTCATGTCTCACACTCAGCCACGGAGGGAGGGCAGTGGTTCAGTTGTAGAGTGCTTGACCCCAGACCGAGGGGCCGCGGGTTCAAGCTGTGTTGTGTCCTTGAGCAAGACACATTAATCCTAGCTTAGTACTGGTTCAACCCAGGAAGACCTGTCCCTACATAACTGAAAATTGAAAATAAAGAATCAAATCAAACAAACTCCGCCATGGAGGCATTGTGCTCCTCTTGCATGGATGATAGTTCAAAATTTACAAAACTTGTTCTTTTGAAATTCGGATCCTAAAACTTGCAGAATGCCTACAAAAATATAATTCCAAGTTTAAATGATTGATTGTGTTTTGATAATCTGAAAACTAAGCAGAGTAGCTACTATAATCTCCTTAATTCAGCATTTTGAGGCTGACTTTCTATGGAAAGTCAGCCTCAAAATCCTGAATTCAGGATTAATCCTGAAAACTTTCACCGATGCTCTTGGCAGTCTCTCATAAACTCTTTGCCTGCTGGGAAAGTTTGCATATTTTTTTGTCTTTTGATTTTTTCAAATAAACTTTTTCGAAAAATTCTTTCAGAAATACTATAAGTGTCAAACAGGTTGAATCCAGATCAGGCCCAACTTTCTACCGGTCTGATGCCCCGACTTTCTGCAGGGCCTGCTCTGGGTCAAAAATGTTTGCAAAGATTATCAGCAGACAACAAAATTCCCCACTGGCGGGCATAGTTTAAAATATTTCCTAGGCTATTCGCAAAATATTAATTGTACAGTTAAAATAAGATAAAGGCCTGCAATTCAAAAAAAATTACAAGCTAATTCGGATCAAGCTGAATCTCTGCTTCCATGGGTGAAAGTTCAAAATTTCCAAAATCCTGAACTTTAGAAAATCAGAATTTAAAACTTGCTGTTATGCCTCCAAATTATCAAAAATTCCAAGTTAGATGGTCAAATACCTTTAGATAAACTGAAACTAAATCAGAAATGCTATTATTACCTGCAGAATTCAGCATTTTGAGGCTGACCGACTTTCTATGGAAAGTCAGCCTCAAAATCCTGAATTCAGGAATAATCCTGTAAACTTTCACCCATGTGCCTCCCAACAAAAAACTTTCACTTGATCTCTCCGAAAAAAAAAACCCAACAACATGAGAGGAGAAAATGGGCTAGACTGCACTTAACCGGACACAAATGATTTTGTCTAGGTTTTTCGGGTCTGTTTGCTTCTAAATTATTTCTTGAAACATTTAATATGGCTGGATGTTATAACCTGAACACAATTGAGGGGGTACGGGGGCAAAAGCCCCCATTTATCATCTACATGAACAGACTGTACCATGTTGCCCGGTAAAGTGCAAGTATCCTGAAAAATGCACGGAAAATTCTGAACGCTTGTTACATACCGATCCCATTTCATTGGAATTTTTCTGTGACAATTCTGCACTTTGCTGCATAGTCTTCAACTCAGTGGCTTTAGCAATGGTGTGTCTTGCCTGTTCCAACTTTAAAGTAAACAATTCCTCAAGAGGCTGTAATAAAAACAAAGACAAAATAACAACAACAAAAATAGCAAATGTAACATGTATGATTAAATATGTTGTTTACAAAGTATCTGTTGACCCAGATAAACAAGATGTTTATTGGATCATAAGATTTTTCTAGATGAATGACTAATCATCTAGAAATTAAAAATGGATTAACATGGAAGTTTCCGGAAAAGTCTGGAATTCTTTAGAATTTTCTTTTCCGTGCCAATAGAAGCATTGAGCAAGTTCTGGAAGTTTGTGGAAATTTCCAGAATGATTTATATTTAGTATTTGATATCATAGCTGTTACCTGATTGTTCTGGAACTTTCTTAAACAGTATATATAAGAGTAAATTTTTCATAAGGAAATCTTTGAAATAATTTCACCATTTAAAAGTTAAACCTATTGTGCTGGAATTCTAACCTGGAATACTGTGTTTAATTTATTCCTTCTGGATTACTTTGGATTATTCAGTTTTGGATTCAGACTTACTGTTCATTTGGAATTAACTTCAAAATCTGGGGATTAGAAACTGCTGAAAGACTTGTGTTGATAAATATTCTGAGGGACAGTTTTATTTTTTTTTTATCGTCTGCTAATTTTTTTTTCAAAATTAACTTTCAAAAAAAAATTATTTCAAAATACCATCAGTGTCAAATAGTTTAGATCAAGATCAGGCCCAACATCTAGACTATCCAGATCAGACCCAGGTCAGACTGCACCTAAGGTAGCCGTCTGATCTGGGTCCATGTTGTTTGCAATATTGGATATCAAAATACAAAGGCAGATGAGAAAGTAGACGACAATTAGTGTGAACGGCGACAAACATCCATGGTTATAAAAGTCTCACCAAACTATCTTTTCTTTTCGTTGCCCTCTTTGTCCTCACATGTTCCGGTGTGTTGATATCAGTTAGCAAGTCCTGCAGATAAAAATATGCATAGAAAAGTAATGTTGAATTAACCCTTAATGCGCCAATCGCAACAAAAAACGTCTGCTTTTCTAGTCTGCTGAAATGTTTAAGAAGCCTCTATGGCAAACAGTGTGGACCCAGATCAGACTGCTCCTACAGGAGCATATAGGAGCAGTCTGTTCTGGGTCCACGCTGTTTGCTTCTATACTTATATCGTCAGTAATGTTAGGCAATTATTTGCAGCAGACGACTTCAGCAGACCTCATTTTCAGATGCATTTTTTTCTTGGCGTTTTAAGGGTTAAGCCAGGTCTTGTTGAAGTCATTTCAAAAATTTGCATATGCTTTCTGATTCCTTATTCATGCCCGGATCCAGAAAGTTTTGTCAGAGGGGGGGTCCAACTTCGACAACATTTTTTTTATTTTTTTATTTGATGAGGGGAGGGAGGATCCAAATACTACCATAAGCGGGGCCATCATCGGCCCACCAGCGAAACGCCATTTAATGGCGTTTCTCTGGCGTGCCGATGATGGTCCATTATTGAATGCTGACTTGGTGGCTTTGTGATTTTTCAGGGATTCGGACCAGTATTGCTAAGAAACCCTATATTTTTGTGATTTTTTAAGGGGGGGGGGGGGGGGGGGGGGGGGTCCGGACACCCTGTTTCCCCTTCTGGAGCCATGCATGTTATTACCTTTCAGTACTTTGCATTATTCTTTTCATTACATATATCAATGTTATTGTTTCTTTGATTTTATTATTTACGTCCCAGTAAACAATTGTTCTGCTATGTCGGGACGGCTCTAAGCAGGGATTAATGTGTCATGCTCAAGGACAAAACGTAGTGCCGCCAGTGAGGCTATATATTAATGTTCAGCTACATAAGCATTAAAATTGTTGTTTGTTTGTCTGTTTGTTTGTTTTGATGCTTTATGTTCCAGTCAAATATTTTTCAGTCATGTGGGAGGATTTCCTGTCTTCTTGGGTTGAACCAGTTAGTGTAAGTACTATACCGGACAAAAAAGCAAACGCACCACAACAGTTTTCCCGTTAAGTTCTCCTTTTAATACAAAAATTTTAATTGTCATGAAAAACTTATTTCTGATCAAATCTTGCTAAAACTTGAGTGTGGCGTAGATGAGTAAGTGTACCTTCCCTGTGTAGGTACAAAACATATCAAGGCAAATGGTAAACAAGTTTATTCAATACTACTGTCTACATGGAATTCCGAGTATGCTTTACAATTACAAAGTATGATTGACAACGATATGTTGTCAGTATGTGAGACAACCCATGTGTTTATTGATGCTTTTTGCTATTCTAAAATCCATTTTCATCATTTAGGACCCTTTAAATTGATTAAAACAATGGTGAAATCTTTACATGTTTTGTTAGGTTTATCTCCAGTATGGAATCTTTGTCCAAAGGGTAGTCACAAGAAAGGGACAACATTTTGTCGGGCCTGATCTGGGTCCAAATAGCTTGAAAAGGTTATCAGCAGACGACACGAGTAGAAACTAGTTAAAGTTGGTGTGGTTTTCCGAAAGGTGAATTCTCTGCACAAATGCTTTGCTCGCTCACTTTCATGCTTTGCTACTTAAACTATTTGCATGCTGGGAAAATTTTTCATGATTTTTTGCCGTCTGCAGATATTTTTCAATGTTTGATTTTTTGTTTGATTTGATTCTTTACATCCCATCAACAATCTTTCAGCTATAAAGGGACAGGTCTTCCTGGGCTGAACCAGAACTAAGCTAGGATTAATGTTCTTGCTCAAGGACACAACACAGTGACGCCAGTGAGGCTTGAACCAGTGACCCTTCTGTCTTGAGTCAAGCACTCTACCACTGAGCCCCTTTTTCAACGTTAATTTTTTCAAAATATTCTCTTGGCAATAACATCAGAATGTCAAACAGCTTGGATCTAGATGGCAGACCTGATGTTGATTCACATAAAATACCAAGCTTTATATTCCACAACAGTGAAGAATAATATCACAAAATTTGTCGTCTGCTCCACACACCAGCCCCAGCTGAAGCCTTATACAGTAAAACCTGTGTAAAACGGCAACTCAAAAATAGACAAAACAAAGACCTTTATGACATATGGTAGCTTAATGAAGGTCAAAAGTATTGGAGAATGCTCCAAAGGGAGCATTCAATACTTTTGACCTGCATTAAGCGATAATTGGTCTTGAAAACCATTTTGTGGCCTTGAGAGTAGCCGTTTTACACAGGTTTTAAGGAGATTTTCTGCCCATCTCTGAGGGCCCAATTTAGAGACCGAATTTCGGCCCCATTTCCAATCGAAAATAGCCAACTTTTTTCAAAATACCATGTCTGTTTATCCCAATTAAGAAAAGTAAAAAAAAATTATTATTTTTTTTTTAAGAGGCCACTGCTACTTATGAGAAACAATGACCCATATCAGATTGATACTTACATACTTGTGCGTAAGTGGTATGCTTGACATAATACAGTCTAAAATAGCTTGGTTTTGAGGATATATGTTCCTGCCCTTGTTATGTTCTATGTCATTGATTTTTCCCAATTTTGATGTCAAGTTGAACAGTTTTTTTTCCAATTTTGGCCAGGGGCCTTTTCCCAAAATTGCTGGAAAAAGCCCTGGTTTTACTGTACTTACATCAATATCGAAGTTGGGATAAAATCTCTTATCAGGGTTCAAAAATTTACTGGGGGTCACTCTCTCTGCCGCTGATATGCTTGTGGTCTGTTGCAGCTCCTGAAACCAAAAATGATAGGTGAAGATAAACATTGAATGACATTGATAGGGCTGTGGAAATACCATGCCCAACTTGTCCGACATGGTCCCATTTCATCCAGGACAAGTTGAAAATTTCTATTTACTTGTCCTTGGACAAGTACAAATGTATTAAGTTAATACAATTCTGTATTTCATATTTTGATTTATTACGAGCTCACAGCTTGCATTGAAAACAGTGTGGTTCCTGATCTGGACTTACACTGTTCACAAGAGAAGCCAGCATACTGTTTACAAGAGTTGATATATATATCTGGTTTCATACTGTTTTTGAAAGAATAAATTGTTTAAGCACTGTAAGGTATAAGCTAATTTGTTCTTTCGGACAAGTATAGTTTCTGTAGACAAGTACATTTTGTCTTTTTACTTGTCCCTGGACAAGTAGAAAATTTTACTATTTCCACACCCCTGAAATTGACCTTGAATGACCTACTTTTATTAATTTGTCATATATTTGATCAACATATGGTACAGAATAACCCCAAACAATTTTTTTGCAAGTACTGTTTCCCATATGCAATTTAACACCTTAACATGGCATATTTTGTACCACTGGAATGATTATTATCCATAAGCATACCTCATCTAGGGTGAAGCTGGTAGCCATTCTTCTCCATTCTGCCCTCAAATTGATTTAACTCTTTTCAAAATTAAGAAAATTGCAGTTTTTACTATCTTTTTGGCATTTCCTAATTTTTTTTGCTTTTGTTTGTTTAGTTTGATTTGAGTCTTTACGTCCCATCAACAATCTTTCAGTTATGTAGGGACGGGTCTTCCTGGGTTGAACCTGTACTAAGCTAGGATTAATGTGTCTTGCTCAAAGACACAACCCAGTGACGACGGTGAGGCTCGAACCCGTGGCCTTTCGGTCTCGAGTCCAGCACGCTACCACTGAGCCACTGCGCTCATCTAGTTTGTTTGCCCTAAATAGATCTTCTGTGTAGGTTATCTCCCTTGTTGGCAACCGATATGTTGCAAATTAAGGTAGCACACATCACTGAAATTCAGTTGTTGGGGTAATTAAAATTGTAATTGTAATTAATAACTGTCGCCATAGGGTAACTTGGACATGTGGTTTGATTCACAAGGATGTAAAATTTCCAAATACGTTACTCGCCCTTCATGTCCCCAATTTTTCTCCGAGATGCTGTATATTATAAAAGTACTACACAAATTGTCAAAACTTTTACTAGCCCTGTATCACATTTTACTCACAAATGCCAGCGGGCAAGTGGAATTTTACACCCCTGATTCAGTGACTGAATCGAACCACATATCCAAGTCGCCATATGGCGACAGTGGAAGTGTGTGGTTAGTCGCCAATCTGCGACATTGGCAGCGAAAGTGTTAAAGAAATTATGATATTGTGATGGAAGTTTATGGACTCTTAACCCTTTTCAAACTTGAGTAAAATTCAAGAACTTTTCAAGGACTTCTAAAAGCCTCTCCTACAGTTTTCAAGGACTAAAAGATAATGAAAAATACTGATCTAAGAATGCTAGACTGAGATAATGGAGACATTAGTATTGGAAAATTAGTATAAAATTGTTGTGCCTATATTTAGGCACAACAATTTCATACTGATTTCGGTCTCTATTAACAGTGCTATGTCCTACAGAAAATAGTAGAATTCAAGGACGCTTCAAGGAAGTTTCAAGGCTTTTTAGTGATTTTCCAGTACTTTTCAAGGCAGATTTAATTTTAAGGACTTTCAAGATAGCCCTCTAAATTCAAGTACTTTTCAAGCCTATGCAAACCCTGTTAACCCAATGAAAACATTCATCAGGTTTGATACAATAAATTCAGACTGGTCCATTATGTATATATTGAGGGATCACAAGATATTTTTAAAAAACGAATTTCTGTCTTTGGAATTCCTTTTGTCTTCCCAAACAGTACAGACAATAATGAAATACTGCATTCAGCATCATTTCATCAGCAGGCCTCCAGATAAGAGTGCCTACTGGAAAATTATTTTTCTTATTTCTCAACCAAACATATACTGTGGGTGCTCAAATGAACCGTCTCAATGAGATTAAACGCAGAATTAAATTGATGGGAAAGGAAATAAATGCAATTTTAGGTGCACAAACTATCCTTATCTGGACCTATGTATCAGGGTCCCTGCGTTGATTGCAAAAGTACCCAAATACTGGATTCATGTCTAAAATGGATACAGATTATTTGAGAGAGAAGAGTTTTTGGCTGAACGATTTATTTATTTTCAGTATAATGCAGATCAGAAACTTACTTTGACTCTGCTCTGAACGGGTGTACTTCTTCCAGAAGTGGCAAGATTTTCTTTCTGACTAGCACCACTCGGCCTATCCAGAACTGGCTTTCTACTCAGAGACTGTCGACTTTTTATGCTCACAGTCGGAGTCCCTGTGTCCATGTCAATAGTTTCTACATCAGCGCTACGAGAATCTGATGTCACTGTTTTATCAGCATGAGTATTTTTATCACAGTTATTGCCGGTACTGGCTGCGGCTCCGTCCTGAGTGTTCACCTCGAGCATCATAGCCTCCGTGTCACCCATCGTAGAAAACTCTTCAAATCCATCTCTACCTGTATTTGAACTATCAGCACCTTTATTTGAGTTTCTTCCATTTTGCTTGCTATTACCCACTTCACTTTCTTTTTCAATCTCGGCTTCAGCAGAAATTTTCACATTGTTTATTCTATCAGACAACCTCCTTGCCTCATTTTCCTTAGAAGTTACTGGCCCTGTTTCTTGATTCTGTAAGGGAGGCTCTGATTGGTCAGTTCTAGCACTAGACTGGTTCTGCTGGTTTTCTTGATTCTGTAAGGGAGGCTCTGATTGGTCAGTTCTAGAACTAGACTGGTTCTGCTGATTTACAGCATTATTCACCTTGTCTGGAGGTTCAACCATTCTGTTCTCATTTTCTGCTGAGTCATCTGTGAGATACTTTGTCTCATCTTCTTTATTGCCGGTTTCAGCACATGCTAATAACCAACTGAAACCAATCAAAATTAACCCTTAAAACGCCAATCACGACTGCACCAGACGACAAATTTTGCGACATCTTTCCTAGTTTTCAACAAAAATATGGTATGATATTTCACGAGAATCGTCTGCCAGCAGACGATTCTCGTGAAATATCATGCCTTATTTGTTATTTTTGAGAAAAGCGACAAAAGGGGTAGGTGCATTAAGGGGCTATTTTGGCCCCCTCTAGAGCCAAAAACTGAAAGTTGCTTATCACCAATTTTATCTTATTGGTATATTAGAAGAATAGCCAAAGTGTAAAATTCTGGCATTTATTTTACTTTAAATTTACAGGTTGCTAAAGTAACCAAAATGGCGGACAAAATAGGCCTAAAATAGAGAAATTGCCATTTTAGGCCAAATTTGAGGCTTTTGGAGACCGATTTTATAAGAATTAGATATCAGCACAAGCAAATACAAAAAAAACCTTTCAATATATTGTGTGCCGTGATAATTCCCCTCATCGGTTAAAATATTTTTTGGTATTTGCTTGTGCTCTATATTAATACCTCTGTTACATGTCTCAAATTTGCTCCCAAAGGGTTGTTTTCTTATTTTCAGACTATTTTTGCGGCCATTTTTGTTACCATGGCAACCGTAAAAGTCGAATTAATACCAGACTTTTACACTTTGGCTATTTTTCTAATAAACTAATTAGAAGAATTTTGTAAAAAGCAACTTTTATTTTTTGACCTCATAGGGGGGCCAAAATAGCCTCTTAATGCACTTACTCCTTTGAAATTGTCGTCTGTTGCAAATTATAGGTGGCGCTTTATGGGTTAAATCCATAGATCATGATATGCACACATTTTAGCAAAAAATGGTGATTAGATTATTGCCTGATCAATCAATTAAAACATGTGTTTTGGGTGCTAAAAAGAACCTTCTCTGTGAGAAGGTTCTTTTGATTACCCACAACATATCTTTTGGCAGAGAAGTAAGAAAATTGATTTAAAATTACACACTCTTACCCATAGGTCCAGATAAGGAAATTTTATTTGCGTAAAAGATTAATTATTTTCTTACCCATTAATTTAAACATGTGTTTTGGGTGCTCAAACGAACCGTCTCATCGAGACGGTTCTTTTGAATACCCACAACATATGTTTTGGAGGAGAAATAAAGAAAATAATTTTCCAATATGCACTCTTATCTGGAGGCCTGTCTTACCTGCAGGCCTGGAAAGCCATGTTGTGAGGGAACTTGCTTTTTTCAATTTTTTGAAAATCCCGAATTTTGGAAATACTATAAATCTTGAAATAGGCAGTAAAACCTATGAAATATTAACACTTACATGTTTAAAATAAAAGGGTCAAATGTCTTTAGAGAAACTGAAAATGTATTTGAGAATCTATAACAGTTTGCGTAATTCAATATTTTGAGGCTATCTCCAAATCCTGAATTCAGGAACACTGCTGAAAATTTTTCACCCATGCATAGAAGTTAAAATGAATACTGTTTCATTCACATGTTCTGGTAATGGCATTTTTTCTGCTAAAATGGCCACATCAAAATTTTCAATTCTCCAGCTAGTCTGTGTGGCTTAGCTACCTAGAAGAGTATAGTATGGTCATACACCATAAAGACAGTTTTTTGTACTTTATAAATATGGTACCAGGTTTATCCTGTTAAACCTGTTAAACAGGAGTCAAGACTTGGTAACCCTCCAAATTAATGCCATCACTCATTGCCTACTGGAAAATTTTGCATGCTTTTTGCTAGTCAAATGATTTTTTCTCAATTTTTTTTTTTTTTTTTTTTTTTTTTTTTTGGGGGGGGGGGGGGATTCTTTCAGGAATACCATCAGTCTAAAATAGCTTGGATCCAGATCAGACCCGACAATTAGTCTGGCCTGCTCTGGATCCCAACTGTTTGCATAGGTCATCAGCAGATGACACTAGTAGGTAAAGAGTCAAGGATCTACCTTTTTGAAAAATTCTTTCCGGCCTGATCTGGATCAAAACTGTTTGCAAAGGTCATCAGCAGGCGACACTAGTAGATAAAGAGTCAAGGATCTACCTTTTTGAAAACTTCTTTCAAGAATATCATAAGCTTCAAACAGTTTGGATCCAGACCAGGACCGACATTTTGTCGGGCCTGATCTGGATCCATGCTGTTTGCAAAGGTCATCAGCAGACCACACTAGTAGGTAAAGAGTCAAGCACCTACCTTTTTGAAAACTTTTTTCAAGAAAATTATAAGCCTCAAACAGTTTGGATCCAGACCACGTCCGACATTTAGTCAGGCCTGATCTGGATCCAAACTGTTTGCAAAGGTCATCAGCAGACAACACTAGTAGGTAAAGAGTCAAGGATCTACCTTTTCGAAAACTTTTTTCAAGAAAATTATAAGCCTCAAACAGTTTGGATCCAGACCACGCCCGACATTTAGTTGGGCTTGATCTGGATCCAAACTGCTTGCAAAGGCCATCAGCAGACGACACTAGTAGGTAAAGAGTCAAGCACCTACCTTTTTGAAAACTTTTTTCAAGAAAATTATAAGCCTCAAACAGTTTGGATCCAGACCACGTCCGACATTTAGTCAGGCCTGATCTGGATCCAAACTGTTTGCAAAGGTCATCAGCAGACAACACTAGTAGGTAAAGAGTCAAGGATCTACCTTTTCGAAAACTTTTTTCAAGAAAATTATAAGCCTCAAACAGTTTGGATCCAGACCACGCCCGACATTTAGTTGGGCTTGATCTGGATCCAAACTGCTTGCAAAGGCCATCAGCAGACGACACTAGTAGGTAAAGAGTAAAGGATCTACCTTTTCGAAAAATTCTTTCAAGAATATCATAAGCCTCAAACAGTTTGGATCCAGACTAGACCCAACATTTTGTCAGGCCTGATCTGAATCCAAAATATTTGCAAAGGTCATCAGCAGACGACAATAGTAGGTAAAGAGTCAAGGATCTACCTTTTCGAAAACTTTTTTCAAGAAAATTATAAGCCTCAAACAGTTTGGATCCAGACCACGCCCGACATTTAGTTGGGCTTGATCTGGATCCAAATTGCTTGCAAAGGCCATCAGCAGACGACACTAGTAGGTAAAGAGTCAAGGATCTACCTTTTCGAAAAATTCTTTCAAGAATATCATAAGCCTCAAACAGTTTGGATCCAGACTAGACCCAACATTTTGTCAGGCCTGATCTGAATCCAAACTGTTTGCAAAGGTCATCAGCAGACGACACTAGTAGGTAAAGAGTCAAGAATACCTTTTTGTAACAGCTGGTATCCCCCAATTTTTGGCTGCCTGGTACTTCGACCCCTCTGGAGCATTGACAACGAGGTGTGTGCTGGGTAACAGTCCTTTCTTGGCATTTCTTACAAAGTACTCCTGGGTGCTAGGTAGATAAAAAAAAAGTACTCCTGGGTGCTAGGTAGATAAAATAAGTAAAACCATAAACAGGGTTAATACAAGGAAGTTTGTTTGTTTGCTTGGTTTGATTCTTTACGTCCCAGTCAGCAATTTTTCAGTTATGCTGTGACAGGTCTTCTTGGATTGAACCAATACTAAGCAAGGATTAATGTGTCTTGCTCAAGGACATAACGTTGTGGCGCCCATGAGGATTGAACCTGTAACCCTTGATCTTGAGACAAGCACTCTACCACTGAGCCACTGAGCCCCCTCAGGGTTCAAACAGGCAAGTAAAATTAAAGGACTTTTCAAGGACTTTAAAGACTCTCCAACATTTTGCAAAGACTAAAAGGTGATACTGATCCAAGTTTAAAATTCTACTTCAGAAATGCTAGACTGAGAAAATGGAGACATTAGTACTGGAAAATTAGTATAAAATTGCTGTGCCTTTATTTGGTGCAGCGTATGCTGCACCAAATAAAGGCACAGCAATTTTATACTGAGTTAATTCTCTATCAACCAGTAGAATTCAAGGACTTTTCGAGGCTCTTGAGTGATTTTCCAGTAGTTTTCAAGGCAAATTTATTTTCACAGACTTTTCAAGAAAGCCCTTTAAATTCAAGTACTTTTCAGGCCTGTGCGGACCCTGTCCCTACAGGGAAGTTGGACTTTTGAAGATTCACCTATGATTTTCAAGGACTTTAAGCTTATATAGTGAAAAATACTAGTTTACACTTTAAAATTCTACTTCGGAAATACAAGACTTAAATAATGGGACTATTTAGTATAAGTATTATGATTGAGTTATAGAAAATAATTAAATTCAAGCGCTTACAAATGGAATGCTGCAGGTTAACAATTTGGGAGGAGTGTAGTATGAAACAAGACAAATTCGACGGATTTATATCCCCCGACGAAGGGTTATTTGAGAGAAACATGTAAATCACAAAACATAAATCCCATTTATCTAACCCTTAGTTCACCTTCAGTATTATTCAGATCATAACAAACACCTGTCAAGTATGTTTTAGTGCTTAGGTTAATAAAAAATATACTTACATCTGCACAATTTCAATATCTGACCTTTAAACCCAACCCTAAAGGTCAAGGGTGTGTGTAAGTTCAACGTGTTACCTTGCATGTAGGTCTACACTTCTTCCACTTTAACTTGATATGCAACATGACCACTTTTAGAAAAGAAAAATAAAATGACCTTTTGACCCCACCCCAGGGGTCGTTGGTGAGTGTAATGACAGCATGTTTGCTTTCATGGTGCTCTGTGCTCAATTCCCTTTAATTTGATATGCAACATGACTACTTTCAGAACAAGATATAGTTTGACCTTTTGACCCCATCCCCTGGGTCGAGGGTGTGTCTGTGGGCAAAATATTTGCTACCATGTTGCTGCCAGCGTCGTCAGCTTTAATTTGATATGCAACATGACCACTTTCAGAACAAGATATAGTTTGACCTTTTGACCCTACCCCCTGGGTCGAGGGTGTGTCTGTTTGCAAAATATTTGCTACCATGTTGCTGCCAGCGTCGTCAGCTTTAATTTGATATGCAACATGACCATATTCTGAAAAAGTTTAATTTTGACCTCGGCCCCACCCACTAAGTCCACCCAACAGGCTCGGACCCAGGACTTCAAACTGAAATCCCGTTTGATATGTTTCATATCTATTGCTGCTCTGCCTGTATGCAAAATTTCAGCAAAAAATATTAATAATTGCCTTAGTCATTGTGAAATTTATATATTTGACCTTTGACCCCTTAGGTGGGGTCAAAGGGGGTGGGGTAAAACTTTGACACTGCCATGCTTATCTACAGGCACTTGGCAATCATGATCTAATAGTGAGAATTTATTGAATATAATAGCTTTGATGAAATGTGAAGATCATCACACAAAAAAGCTAACATAGATTTTGCCTTATAATTGCCTATACTAAAACAAGGGCAATAACTCAAGTGTTAAGGGGTCGATTTTGACCAAACTTATAGGATATCGAGAGTTCATGGCACTTATCATTTGTACCAAAAATGAATCAAATCTGACCAATAGGTACTGAGATATGGTTTCGGACAGACAAAAAGTGTGGACGGACGGACGGACGGACGTACGCCCAATATTGAATATTGGGCCAGCCTATAAAGGGCCATTAATAAGGGGCCAAGTGTCCGAAATAAAGGGCCAATTAAGCTCCGAATAGGCCCGTTAATATCAGACTGACAAATTACTACGGGCCATTTCGAGTTTGGACGTCCATCAACATAGACATAAAATGGCCCTTTTCAAGAAGATTATTTTATTACCTCCCCTGAGGTCCCCTGAATCATTTTATGCAACTTACAGAGAGCCATGGCCCCTTGTTAAGAAATGGCCCCTTGTCTATCTCCAGATGACTAAAAAGGCCCCCAAATCCATATTAGTAGCACGGACGAACGGACGGAATGGACGGACGGACGCAGCCAAAACTATATCCCTCCGACTTCGTCGGGGGATAATAATATTCAGCAGGACAAGGATTTATTTTGTAAATTAGTTTTATTTTATCACATGACATCACTGTTATTCGATGGATAACTTCAACGTTATGTCAAAAATAATGCTTTGACCGCACATTACATAACACTTTCAGCGGGTACAAGTAACGTCATGATGACGTCCGTGACAATGCAACTTTTCATTGAAATAAACAAACTTTGAAAGCTTGTTTAATAAATTTCATATGAAATGATCACTTGTGTAAGATCCTCTATATTTGTGATGGATGAAGCATGCTAATTTCTGACAGATATCATAAGAATCTATCATGAGTGTGAGGGTGGGATAGAAAATTCCGTCCTGAGGATCACCAATTGGCATCACAAGGCTTGCCGAGCCATGACAAATGGTGATCGCAAGGGACGGATTTTTCTATCCCATCCTCACAAAAATAATGGATTCTTTTTCTTGCTCACCACTAAATACTTCATTTTATATTGGAAAAACATGAAAAATACTTCCAGAAAATCCTGAATAGGCTGAGATGTGACATGCCATGGTGACATAATTTTAACATTACAATGATGTCATGGATCGAAGTGCAGCCAGCGTACGGCTGTTTGTTTTTATCTTTCCCACGGGCTGGTACGGGTATGTATGGGTAAAAATAACGGAAATCTTGATCTGGTGTGCGAGAAATTATAGTCCGCACTGTTTGTTGCTTAGGCTTCCATATTTCAACAGCAGATGACAAAGCCAACCTGAACAGCATGGAAAAAGCGAAAACAACTTACTTTGCCCCTAGTATACCAGCAATGTACATCAAACAGTCCCTCTCCACTCCTATGTACCCACTGAAACACAAAATAAACATCTTATGGTCCACAGTGTTCTGCCGAGGCCGCGATCCCGCGAGAATATCGCGGAAATTTCAGCAGAGTCGCAGCCAAAACACCCAAAAAAAAATATAAAAAAATTTGTGGCTTTTCCATGGGTAGAAACCAGTACTGGGCCTTGTTGCGAATCTTGTCGCGTAGCGGCCGAATTTTCATAAATCATCAATCTAAATTAAGTGTTTTATTGTTCTGAAATTTGCAAATTTTTAATCCATTGTTAAATCACAGAGTGAACTTGGAGTTAAATGTAGCTCACCAAAACAGCATTTAAAGCTGCATACTCTGTAACTATGAACATTTTTCGAAAAATTTTATTTTCTTTTTAAATCATTTGTAAAAGTAGAATTAGGCTATGTTTTCACAATGAAAATGTTCAGTACAGCTGAAAACTCCATGAAAAAGTGAATTATCTTATCAAATAGGTGTATTTTTCTCTTGTTGGTAATTATTTGCGTCCCTCCAATAATTCTAGACCGTTGAATTTTAACATAAATGCAGTTGTTTGGATAGTAATAACTTGTTAACATTTACGAAAATGGCAAAATGTTTGCCTGAATTTGAGTATTTTTACTGTGTTCTTGAAAAATAAAAACAATATTTTTAAAATTAGAAGATCAAAAGTTACAGACTATGCAGCTTTAAACCTAATTATTATCCTTATAAAAAATCACATTTCTTTTTTTATGGTTTTGTTTTTTCAAAAGTATTGAGCATTTGCGAACTACTTTTAGCATGTATAAAAAAAAAAGCGCATTACCTCCCTTACTATTGCTATATATATATATATATATAAAAATATATATATTAGCGTTATGCAGCATTTAGCTCCCTTATAAACAAGTACTAGCTTAGCGGAAAAGTTTCAGCATTTATGTGCCGTGGGTAGGTGGGTGTGGTATCGCGTTGTAGCGATCATGACCACTAATTACGCTGTGGGCAAACTGTGGCGCCCTGGTATCGCATTCTAAAGGTGTTCCAGTGTATTTTCAGGAAAAAAACTTATGTCTCACTGATTTTAAAAATGTCCCCTAATTTTCAGGGCTGTCGAGACATTTGTCCCCATGTCTAAGCAAACTTGGCAGAACACTGGGTCCACAAAAAGCAAATTTTTAATGTAAAAGTGTGATTATTTTCTTATCCACTACGAAAACATTTGTTTTGGATTATCAAAAGAACCGTCTCATTGAGTACCCACAACATATGTTTTGGTTTGGAAATAAGAAAACTATATATATATTTATACAACAAATTTTAATCTGGAAGCCTGAGCCACATGTAACCGAAACTTTGTGCAAATTTGAATTAGTAAAACTTTTTTATGCATTTTCACCAATATGTCTACTAAAAGACTATTCCATCTTGTTTGATATAGTTAGCTTAACCCTTTTTAGGCCAATGGAATTTTCCATAAAGCTACAAACAATAAAGTCAGGATGGTCCATTACATCTATTGAGGGTTCACAGGTTAGTATTTCAAAAAACATATGAGCCAGTGCACGAGATTTCCAACAATTTGACATTTTGACAAGTGTAGACTCGGACGGGCCTCTGCAGCCTCCTGTTATGCTTAGAAAGTCCAAATGACGCTCGGTCAGTAGCTTAACGATCATAGAATACTCAAGCGACAAGCAAAGGCTCTGATCAGGCTGCGCGTATGCGCAGGCTGGTCTGAGGCTTTGCTGGTCGCACATACCAAATTGTTGGAAATCTCATGCACTGGCTCATATTGTATTACTTTCTCTGAAGGTTGACTTTGTCCTAGCAAACAGTGCAGACCGCGATGAAAAATCACAACATGGGTCTAAACTATTTGCAAAGGTGGTCAGCAGGCGACTTTTACTAGCGAAACAAGAGATAATTCAAACTAGTAGCCATAATCTAGGTTATCTTGGAGGGGGAGATAAATAATCAGAGACAATCAGAACACAACCTTGCCAAGGCTTATGCTAAGGCAAAAAAAAAATTGTCTGCTTATACTTTTTGCCAGATCGTCACTATTTTCGCTGCTGAGGGGGGTCAAGGATATAGGGGTCTCACCTGATAGACAGGACACAGTCCTTCAGTGGTGTTTTATCAATCTGTATCTCCAACGGCGTGAAGAAGCTATTACTCTTGACTGGGAGTAGTTGGTTCTGTTCTATACACATTTGCTGCAAGAAAAAGTCAGCATTTCAAAATCTAAGAGTTAAAAACCTTTTGCATGATGGGAAATTTTTTCATGCTTTCATAGTTGTCTGCTGACTTCATTTCAAAAATGACTTTTTCAAATTAAATTCTTTTGGGAACAATGGAGTAGTTTAAGTTTTCATGTAAGTATATTCAATTTACTATCATTGAATGCAGACTCATTATATGCAAGTCCATGTAAAATGTACCATGTAAAAAGTAATATCGCACCCCTGTTGGATGTGGTACACATATACAGCTTTAATGAGGACTATGGTTCTTGTGGCCAACTGTCTTCTGTAACTGTAATTGAGTTTAAGTAATTGAGCTTAAGTTGACGGCACTTGAGCCATAGGCGTTATTAAAGCTTCTTTACTGAAATATTTCATAAAACTATTTGTTATTCTTGATACACCTTCTCTGCTTGAATGTCTGAATATGGTTAACCAAGGATTTAGATAAAAGCAAGTCAACATTTAATTTGGGTTCAATTACATTTAACCAAGCTGGGCAGCAAAACGGTTACATTGCAGTTTACGAAGATTTTACCGGATTCCTTGGACAAAGCAATGCATCGTTAAGGCTTGTAACATGTATGTTGTTTATCTGTTTTTATATTTTGTTTACTTAGTTTCTGCTGACCCAGATATTGGAGACATTGATGGTAAATAAGTAGTTGTAAACAAAGTATCTATTTGGTTATAAGAATTTTCTAGAATGATGACTAATCACCTAGAACTTTCCAGAAAAGTCGGGAATTTTCTAGATTTTTCTTTTCTATGCAAATAGAAACTTTGAGTAGGTTCTGGAATTCAGTAGAAGTTTGTGGAATTTTCCAGAATAAGTAAATATAGCATATGATATAATAGTCTTTCTTGACCGTTCTAGAACTTTCTTAAAGGGTATATATAAGAGTAAATTTTTCATAAGGGCATCTTTGAAATAATTTCACCTTTTAAAAGTCTAAACCTTTTGTGCTGGAATTCTATATTGGAATATTTAGTGTTTAACTTATTCATTCTGGATTACTTTGGATTATTCAGTTTTGGATTCAGACATCGTGTCCATTTGGATTTATCTTCAAAATCTGGGGATCAGAAACTGCAGAAAGACTTGTGTTGATAAATATTCTGAGGGACAGTTTGGACATACCAGGTATTGTAAATTAGACTTTCTTTGATTGTATAACTATTTTCCATTGCTTATTGTAAATGATAATTTTGTTTTTAATAAATTTTGTTAAATTTTAAAAGTGCTTTTTGCTGACTTTCCAAATAGCAAATTTTGGTTTCCTGAATTTGTTTCTAGTTACGCCTGGCACGTAACAGAAATTGGGGGCTCAGAGTCCGGGATTGAAATTATTTTTGCACCAAATTAGTTTGAAATTTAAAAGAAATTTTACTGTTTGCTGTTCAACTAGCTGAAGCCAGCAGAAAGCAAATATGTCATTCAAACTTAGTGATTTTACTGCGTCACCTTCTCAGGAGCTGTTAGACTTGGCAAAAAAGTCTGATCTTTTGGATATTGCTGACCATTATGGCCTACCCAATGTAAAAAAGACTATGCTAAAACATGAAATTAAGAATATTCTCATTCAGTTCTTTGTAGACGAAGAAATATTTGATTCCTCAGCCACATCTCAGATTCTGGTTACCCAGACTGATTTGCAGTTGAGGGAACTAGAAATTAAAAGGCAAGTTGAGATGGAAAAAATAAGATTAGAACATGAGAACAGAATAAGGGTAGAAAATGCAGAGCGTGAAGAGAGATTGAAACGTGAGAGAGAAGAGCGAGAGGACAGAATAAGGTTAGAAACATTAGAACGAGAAGATAGGCTGCTGAGAGAAAAAATAGAACATGAAAAATTAAGGTTAGAAATGGAAGAACGAGAGAGAGAAAAACAAAGAGAAATAGAAAGAGAAAAATTAGAACATGAGAAATTAAAGCTAGAGATAGAAGAAAATGAAAAGAAATTAAGGCTAGAGGCTGAAGAACGCATTGAAATTGAAAAAGAAAAATTACAATTTGAGTTAAAAATGAAAGAACTTGAGTTAGAAGGAAAATCTAAATCAAAACCTTTGCCTTTAGACTCTGGCAAATCTTTTGATGTGACAAAACACATCCGACTCGTTCCTCCATTTCAAGAAAAAGAAGTTGACAAATATTTTTTACATTTTGAGAAAGTAGCAGAAAACCTGAAATGGCCAAGAGAGCACTGGACCTTACTTTTGCAGAGCGTTGTAATAGGCAAAGCTCGAGAAATTTACACTCAGCTTTCACTAGAACAAAGCTCAGATTATGACAAAGTAAAAGAACTTATTCTTAAGGCTTATGAGTTGGTCCCTGAAGCTTACAGGCAGAAATTTAGAGATTGTAGGAAAGAACCTAACCAGACTCATGTGGAATTTGCTAGAACAAAAGAACAATTATTTGATAGGTGGTGCTCTTCAAAGAAAGTAGGCTCTGATCATGAAAAACTAAGACAGCTCATGCTTGTTGAAGAATTCAAATGGTGCATAAATTCTGATGTCAGGGCTTTCTTAAATGAAAAAGAAGTTGAAAATTTGGATGTAGCAGCTAGACTAGCTGATGATTATTCTTTGACTCATAAAACTTCTTTTGTTAACAAGCCATTTCCTAGGAAACCATTCAACCCTCAATTAAAATTCACACCTCAATCAAGACCATTTATCCCTCAGTCAAAACCATATTCCCCTCAGTCAGGTCCAAAATCCAACCCCAGTAATTCATCTGATAATTCCAGTCATTCATTTACTCCCAAACCTAGATTTTCTGGTGAAAACAAAGGTCAAAGTCCTTTATCTCAGCCAATTTGCAATTATTGTAAACAATCAGGCCATATCATTTCTGAATGTATAGCTTTAAAAAGAAAGAGAGAAAAAGAAAGACAGGAGAGTCCTAAACCCACAGGTCTCACCTCTTTAAGGCTAAAACCACAGTCTTCTATTCAGGATGAGAATCCTATTTTGGCCAAAACATCTGAGACTGATACTGTTATGGAGATTTATGAACCATTCTTATCAGATGGTTCCGTGTCACTAAATAGTGACTTTGCCCAGTCTACCCCTATCAAAATCTTACGAGATACTGGTGCATCTCAATCCCTTATCTTGGCAGATACCCTGCCTTTTTCTGAGAAGACTTCTTCTGGGACAAGTGTCCTTATTCAGGGTGTAGAGTGTGGATTTATTAATGTACCGCTCCATAACATTTATTTGTCCTCAGACTTAGTTACTGGTCTTGTGGCTGTAGGTATTAGACCTTCTTTACCTTTTAAAGGTGTTCACTTGCTGTTAGGCAACGATTTGGCTGGAGATAAGGTTGTGGTAGACCCACTTTTGACCAGCACACCTTGTGTTGATCAACTGCCTGATCCTATTGAGCAGGAAATTCCTGACCTTTACCCTTCTTGTGCTGTCACTAGGGCAATGGCAAAGAAAGCCAATCAGAATCATGGGATGCAGGATATTGATTTAGCTGACACTTTGATTGGTCAGTCCTTTAATGATGAGATTTCAAATTCTCTTTCTCCCAGCCAGTCTGACATTCAGACTGACTTTGACATTTCAAGGTCAAACATTGACCTTTCACCTTCAATTTCAAATGACCAGCTGTCAAGGTCACAGCTTTGTAAGGAACAACATAGTGATCCTGAGATATCACTTTTATTTGAAAGAGCTTTAGATGATAATGAAATGTCACAAGTCCCTGTTTGTTATTATGTGAAAAATGACATTTTGATGAGAAAATGGCGTCCTCCTGATGTCTCAGCAGATGATGAGTGGACTGTTAACCACCAGATTGTGGTCCCTAGGGCTTATCGTCCTGAAATTTTAAATTTGGCTCATGAAACTCCCATGTCAGGCCATTTAGGTGTAAATAAGACCTATCACAAGATTCTTAATCATTTCTTTTGGCCAGGATTAAAATCTGATGTTTCTCAGCACTGCAAATCCTGTCACACATGTCAAATGGTAGGAAAACCCAATCAGACCATTCCAAAAGCTTGTTTACAGCCCATTCCTGCCTTTGATGAACCTTTTAGCAGAATCATTATTGACTGTGTAGGTCCCTTACCCAAAACAAAGTCAGGTTGTCAATATCTTTTGACTATTATGTGTGCTTCAACACGCTTCCCTGAAGCCATTCCACTCAGAAATATCAAGACTAAGACAATTGTTAAGGCACTTGTGAAGTTTTTCACTTTTGTGGGACTTCCAAGGTCTGTACAATCTGATCAAGGTTCAAATTTTATGTCAGGAATTTTTCAGCAAGTCATGCATGAACTTGGAATCAAACAATACAAGTCATCGGCTTATCATCCTGAAAGTCAGGGTGCCTTAGAAAGATTTCATCAAACTTTGAAAAACATGATCAGATCTTACTGCTTTGACACAGAAAAAGATTGGGATGAAGGTATACATTTGCTTTTATTTGCTGCTAGGGAATCTGTACAGGAGTCTCTTGGGTTCAGCCCATTTGAGCTGGTATTTGGGCATACTGTGCGCGGACCCTTGAAACTTCTGAAAGAAAAATTTCTCTCAGATGATGACAGTTCTTTGAACTTACTTCAGTATGTGTCTGATTTCAAAAACAGACTATCAAAAGCCTGTGAAGCTGCTCGGTCCAATCTCAAATCAGCCCAAAGCAAAATGAAATTGCGTTATGATGAAAATGCTCAGGATAGAAATTTTGAACCTGGAGACAAGGTACTTGCTCTTTTGCCCATTCCTGGTAAGCCATTGCAAGCTAGATATTATGGTCCTTATACTGTTGACAAAAAGTTAAGTGATGTTAATTACATTGTCAACACTCCTGGGAGGCGCAAGCAAAAACAATTATGTCATATCAACATGCTTAAAAAGTACATTGATAGGGATAGCTCTGTTATTTCATCAGTAAATTTAGTTAATACTGTCCCTCTTGAACAAAATCAAATGGACTCTGAAGATATGAACTTTGTGAAATCTGATCCCGCATCGTCAAAACTCAAGAACTCTGATATTTTAAAGGATCTTGACCAGAAATTGTCTCATCTTAGTTCAGACAAGAGACTTGAATTGAAGCAGTTAATTCTTGAATATGAACACTTATTTCCGGACATTCCATCCAAAACTGACAAAATTTATCATGACGTTGAACTTATTGATGGCTCAAAACCTGTGAAACAACATCCATACAGAATGAACCCTGTAAAACAACAAATTCTCAGAGATGAAGTTCAATATTTGCTGGATAATGACTTTATAGAAGCAAGTCAAAGTGAATGGAGTTCTCCTTGTATTCTTGTACCAAAACCTGATGGGACATTTCGCATGTGTACGGACTACCGTAAAGTAAATTCTGTCACCAAAACAGACACTTTTCCTATCCCACGAATCGATGACTGCATCGATAACATTGGACAAGCCAAATATGTTACAAAATTCGACCTGCTTAAAGGATTTTGGCAAATACCTCTGACAGACAGAACAAAGGAGATCTCAGCATTTGTTACTCCAGACGGATTGTATCAGTATAAAGTCATGCCATTTGGAATGAAGAACTCTCCAGCGACATTTCAACGCTTAGTTAACAGCTTGATATTTAATCTGGCTGGCTGTAAAGCCTATATCGACGACGCTATCATCTTCAGCGAAGAATGGGAACGACACTTACAAACTATCAGAAATTTCTTTGACAGACTTAGTGAAGCTACACTAACGATTAACTTAGCAAAGAGTGAATTTTGCCATGCAAATTTGACATTTTTAGGTCATACGGTGGGACAAGGTCAGGTAAAACCTGTAGAAGCTAAAGTTGAGGCTATTGCAGATTTTCCCGTACCTTCTGGCAAAAGACAACTGATGCGCTTTCTGGGTATGGCTGGATATTACAGGAAATTCTGTAATAACTTCTCTGTCATAGCAGAGCCTTTGACAAACTTACTTGGCAAAAGGGTCAAGTTTATTTGGACTGATAATTGTCAGAAGTCTTTTGAAAAGCTTAAAGCCATACTTAAAAGTGCTCCAGTTCTCTTAGCACCAAACTTTGACAAAGAATTTAAGTTGGCTGTAGATGCCAGTGATGTTGGTGCAGGCAGTGTATTGTTACAAGAAGATGACAATGGTGTTGATCATCCTGTTTGTTACTATTCTAAAAAGTTTAACAAACATCAGAGAAATTACTCTACTGTAGAGAAAGAATGTTTATCTCTCATTCTTGCTCTTCAGCACTTCGAAGTTTACCTAGCCTCTTCAGTTGCACCTATTGTCATTTTCACTGATCACAATCCACTGACTTTCATTCATAAAATGAAAAACAAGAACCAGCGTTTACTCAGATGGAGTCTCATGTTGCAAGAGCACAATCTAGATATCAGGCATATTAAAGGAAAAGATAATATCATCTCAGATGCACTCTCTAGGGCTTAAATGCCTCAGCATTATTGATATTGAGTTTGTGCTATTGCTCTTTATTGATCTGATGTGATTTAACATTATTGTTTGTTATATAATTGTTCATTATTGCAAAAGAAAGCTTTACTTCATAAAACTTTCTTTTCTTTGAGGAGGGGAAGTGTAACATGTATGTTGTTTATCTGTTTTTATATTTTGTTTACTTAGTTTCTGCTGACCCAGATATTGGAGACATTGATGGTAAATAAGTAGTTGTAAACAAAGTATTTATTTGGTTATAAGAATTTTCTAGAATGATGACTAATCACCTAGAACTTTCCAGAAAAGTCGGGAATTTTCTAGATTTTTCTTTTCTATGCAAATAGAAACTTTGAGTAGGTTCTGGAATTCAGTAGAAGTTTGTGGAATTTTCCAGAATAAGTAAATATAGCATATGATATAATAGTCTTTCTTGACCGTTCTAGAACTTTCTTAAAGGGTATATATAAGAGTAAATTTTTCATAAGGGCATCTTTGAAATAATTTCACCTTTTAAAAGTCTAAACCTTTTGTGCTGGAATTCTATATTGGAATATTTAGTGTTTAACTTATTCATTCTGGATTACTTTGGATTATTCAGTTTTGGATTCAGACATCGTGTCCATTTGGATTTATCTTCAAAATCTGGGGATCAGAAACTGCAGAAAGACTTGTGTTGATAAATATTCTGAGGGACAGTTTGGACATACCAGGTATTGTAAATTAGACTTTCTTTGATTGTATAACTATTTTCCATTGCTTATTGTAAATGATAATTTTGTTTTTAATAAATTTTGTTAAATTTTAAAAGTGCTTTTTGCTGACTTTCCAAATAGCAAATTTTGGTTTCCTGAATTTGTTTCTAGTTACGCCTGGCACGTAACAAGGCTACATTAGACTTACCAAGGTTTGACAGAGGAAAGGGCAAAGGTGACCAAAGGTAAATGAAGTTTACCTTGGGGTGACCAATATCGAAGCAATCATCATTTGGTTTACCTAGGTTGACCAATTTAATGCATTGCATCTCAACCAAAACAAATGTTGTGGGTACTCAAAATAACCGTCTCAACGAGACAGTTCTTTTAAGCAACCAAAACACATGTTTAAACTGATGGATAAGAACTTAATAACAATTTTCAGCCAAAATATATCCTTATCTGGACCAATGAATAAGGCAAAATAAATAATATGTGTTTAGAGTAACCCAACCCTTTCTAACTTTACTGGCAAAACATAGATTTTTTTCAGGTTTTCTGTAAAAATACTATTTTAAAAAAATATCTTTTAAAATAGTATTTTTATAGAAAACCTGAAGAAAAAAAACGTAGATTTTTCAGGTTTTCTGTAAAAAAATACTGAAAAAAATCTACGGAAAATCTCTAGAAAATAAAAATAAATAAAAATTGTGCGCCTACCCTACCTAAAATGTTCACACCCATTACCGGAAACACTTATTTTTTTATTCGGACAAAGACAACTTACCAGCCAAACATTAGTAACTATACTATTGACAGTTTTATCAACAGGGAAGCCATCTATTGGTACAACAGCATAGTCAGGTATACTTCTGGCATTCAACTGAAGGACTTTTCCTAAAATGGATTTGAATAAATTAAGGTGACAATTGCATGGGTGAAAGTTCAAAAATGTCAAAAATCTTGAACTTAAGAAATTTCATATGTTAAAACTTGATATGACTGCTAAATATCAGCTACTTCTAGATAAAATGGGCCTCGACGCGAGAAAACCTGTCTTCGGGGTTTCCGACAAAGCGAGTTTCAAACCAGTCTCCTCAGCTACAGAGAATAGCTAGAAAATTGCAATTTTACCTGTAGCAAGTAAAATAATAATTTCCAAAAAGTGAATAACAAAGGGGCTGATCAGACTGGGCGAATGTGCAGGCTGGTCTGCGCCTGTGTTGTTCGCAAACCTCCGAAGATAGGTTTACTCGCGTCGAGGTCCAAGTGTTCTGATAATTGTCTTTAGATAAACTTAAAATACATCAGAGCAGCTATCATAATCTGCCTAATTCCGTATTTTGCGTGTCTGACTTTTCAGGGATAATCCTGAAAACTTTCACACATACAATTAGGTAACTATTCATGAATTATTTTTGTTAGGTTTTACATTTTTTCTTGATAAATGCACGATGGATTTTTATGCCATACATATTGATACAATAGTATATAATCGTCCATTTTGTATATAAAGGGGTTGCAGGTCAAAAATTTTATATGATGCAGAGAGTTTTAAATTATCAAGCAGTGTAAGGCTGCTTTGCTTATTGAATATTATTTTTTGGGAAGGAAACTGAATATTGGCCCAAAATTTTGAGTTTGCACCACACAAGCATCGAGAGTTTTACTTTTCATTCAAAATCTAGGAATATATTTTGTTTGTTTTGATTCTTTACATCCCAGTCAACGATTTTTCAGTCACATCGAAATCACAATAGCTCACCTAGATCTGAGCTAGAACATCTTAGATACAATATAAAATGGGCCTCAGTGCAAGAAAAGGTTTTGCAACAACAACATGGATGAAAGTTCAAAATATCCTACATCCTGAACTTTTGAAACTCCAATTTTAAAACTTGCAGTATGCCTACTAAATATTCACAATTTCAAGTTTAAATGGTTAATTGTCTTTAGACAGACTGTATATAGATACGAAAACCTATTATAATCTCCCTAATTCAGCATTTTGAGGCCGACATTCTATGGAAAGTCAGCCTAAAAATCCTGAATTCAGGATTAACCCTGAAAACTTTCACCCATGCAACAAAGGCAAAGGCACAAATGAGCCTGTGCATCTGCCCAGTCTGATCAGTGCATTTGTTATTTGATTATTGTAACATATCATATCAAAACTAGCTCCAAATGAAATTTCACTTTTCTAGCTAGTCTCTGCAGCAGAGCAGGTTGGTTTTGGTACAACCTGATCTCAATCGCAGAAGACAAGTTTTCTCGCGCCACAGCCCGAATAGAACTGTATATGTTTGCAGGGATTCTCCTAGGCCCAATTTGGGGCCAAATATAGGCCCATCCCTAATTCTAAAACTTCCCAAAATGGTGTATATGGTTCCCAATTTCTTCTACATTTTGAACAAAATTTCACAAAAATCCTAACATAAATGGCAACATTACAGATGCATGAAAATTTGCATAAAAATGTGATTGAAAACATGTTTTCATTCACATGTTTATGCAAATTTTCAAGAGTTTCATGAGGGGCAATTGAAGCAACAAATAAGTTACAGCTTTACACTGCTAATTTCTTATATGGATTTTAATTCATAATTGGGGTTCAGTTGTTTTAGATTGCTTAGAATTTTCCCAGTTTTATGGTCAAAATGCTTTTTTCCCAAATTCAACAGGCCCCTGGCCCTGACTCCAGAAAGGGAGGAAAATCCCTGGTTTGTACCTCCATTTTCTTTGATGAAGTTTGTCAGCACCGGAATATGTTCTTCTTCAAAGCCAAATAACATAAATGTTTTCTTCATAAATACACCACCTTCTATTTGAGTACCTGCAATAACATAAATGTTTTCTTCATAAATACACCACCTTCTTTTTGAGTACCTGCAACAACAAAACACCCTTAAAGTGCCGACTAAAACTGCATTTAAAGATGTGTTCTTCATAAATATACCACCTTCTATTTGAGTACCAGTTATAACATAATTGAGCCGTGACATGTGATTTCCAACAATGTGGCATTTTGACAAGTGTAGTCTCAGACGAGCCTGTGCAGCCTCCTTTTAAGCTTAGAAGCTCCAGATGCTGTTCCGTCAGTAGCTTAGCAGTCATATAATATTTAAGCGACTAGCAAAGGCTCTGATCAGACTGCGCGTATGCGCAGGCTGATCTGAGGCTTTGCTGGACGCACATACCACATTGTTGGAAATCCCATGCCACGGCTGAGGTATTATTATTTCAAATCAAACACCCTTAAAGTGCCGACTAAAACTGCATTTAAAAATGTTTTCTTCATAAATACACCACCTTCTATTTGTGTACCTGCAATTACATATTATATCAAACCAAATACTACAAAAAGGATCTTACATAAATGTTTTCTATATAATACACCGCCTTCTTTGGGATGTTTTACAGGACTGTAATGATTAATTCACATTTTTATAGGGCTGGATTTAGTAACCCTAGTAATCCCTGATGTTAGTAAACCTAAGTAGCAAACCACTGATCGGATCAGCTGGGCCTGGGCAAACTTGATAATAAAAGGGGGTATCCTTCAATTCTTGGCTCTAAATACACTTTGTTGTATTTTATACTGCCAAGTGCTGTTTCTGTGTGCCTGGGAATGTTTGGGCATCAATAAAAAGCATTTTTCGGCAACTGAAAATACTAAATGTGGCTATCAGGCCAAAATACGAATGTGTGGCTCGGCCTGGAAATGCATCAGAATTCTACTTTCATTTTCATATACACAAACTCGAAGCTGATTATCAAAGAAACGAGGTGGGAGGCAGGTATTGAGTTGTAAATGTTGCACATGATCATGGAGATTTCTGCATGATTTAGCAAGATTTGAGTGGCTTGCTCGAGCATACTGTCCAGCAGGGGCATCTGATTTGGTACATTTTGTCGTAAAAATTGCCGTCGAAAAAGTGGGGTCAGAGAAGATTTCTATGCTATTGGCTCTCTTATGTAAGATCAATTTTAGTGTTTTATTTCTCTAGAATCCACAAAATCATCTCTAATCTTCATTTAGATTGAAGAGAATTTGCTTTTAAACTTGAAACTGGTCGCAATCAGAATTCATCTTAGTGCGCCCTCCGGCACGCTCTGGGGTCTCCGTTTGATGGTGGTTTGCTACCCTAGCGTGTCTTGCTGTGTCAAGAGATGTTTTACAGGGCTGTGATTGACAATGAAGACTCGGACCAGAATTTTGATCTCTAGTCCTGCTGGGTACATCAGTATGGGCATTCAGGCTTTTGGCCAGATGCGGAAAAGTACCAAGATCTTGTGTGCTGACTCAAATGTTGTTGGTTTTTATTTGTAGGGGGGGTTGAGGGGGGATTTTGGGGTGATAAGTTTGGAGTAGAGCAGAGGGAATTGTCCCAGAACCCTACATCCCTTCATAAAATAGGGGGTATATGTATATAAGAATTCTTATTTCTTAGCAAAAACATATGTTGTGGGTAGTCAAAAGAATCGCCTGATTGAAACTATTCTTTTTAGCACCTAAAACATGAGTTGAAACTGATGGGTAAGAAAATAATCACAATTTTATGCTAAAAAATTAGTTTATCTTCAGCCATAATTGTCTTACTTGTTGTTTTATCAGGATCTTGTGTAAGATCATCATCCATATCTATAGCATTCTTAGGAGCCACCGTGACATCATTGGTCTCATTTCCACCTGAAGTAGATTGATGATAGAAAGGGGGGGGGGGAGGAGGGGGGAGGGGGATTATCTTACCTGCTGTTTTATCAGGATCTTGTGTAAGATCATCATCCATTTCTATAGCATTCTCAGGAGCCACGGTGACATCATTGGTCTCATTACCACCTGAAGGAGATTGATGATAGGAGGGGGGAGGGGGAGGGCGGAGGAGGGAGGGGGATTATCTTACCGGTTGTTTTATCAGGATCTTGTGTAAGATCATCATCCATATCTATAGCATTCTTAGGAGCCACCATGACATCATTGGTCTCATTACCACCTAAAGTAGATTGATGATAGGAGGGGGGAGGGGCATAGGAGGAGGGAGGGGGATTATCTTACCTGTTGATTTATCAGGATCTTGTGTAAGATCATCATCCATATCTATAGCATTCTTAGGAGCCACCGTGACATCATTGGTCTCATTACCACCTGAAGTAGATTGATGATAGGAGGGGGGCGGAGGAGGAGGGAGGGGGATTATCTTACCGGTTGTTTTATCAGGATCTTGTGTAAGATCATCATCCATTTCTATAGCATTCTCAGGAGCCACAGTGACATCATTGGTCTCATTACCACCTGAAGTAGATTGATGATAGGAGGGGGGAGGGGGGGCGGAGGAGGAGGGAGGGGGATTATCTTACCGTTTGTTTTATCAGGATCTTGTGTAAGATCATCATCCATTTCTATAGCATTCTCAGGAGCCATGGTGACATCATTGGTCTCATTACCACCTGAAGTAGATTGATGATAGGAGGGGGGGGGGGGGGGGGGCAGAGGAGGGAGGGGGATTATCTTACCTGTTGTTTTATCAGGATCTTGTGTAAGATCGTCATCCATTTCTATAGCATTCTCAGGAGCCACAGTGACATCATTGGTCTCATTGCCACCTGAAGTAGATTGATGATAGGAGGGGGGGGGGGGAAGGGGGAGGAGGAGGAGGGAGGGAGATTATCTTACCTGTTGTTTTATCAGGATCTTGTGTAAGATAATCATCCATATCTATAGCATTCTTAGGAGCCACCGTGACATCATTGGTCTCATTACCACCTGAAGTAGATTGATGATAGGAGGAGGGTAGAGGAGGGGGATGTAAGATCGTCATCCATTACTATAGCATTCTCAGGAGCCACCGTGACATCATTGGTCTCATTACCACCTGAAGTAGATTGATGATAGGAGGGGGGGGGGGGCAGAGAAGGGAGGGGGATTATCTTACCTGTTGTTTTATCAGGATCTTGTGTAAGATCGTCATCCATATCTATAGCATTCTCAGGAGCCACAGTGACATCATTGGTCTCATTACCACCTCAAGTAGATTGATGATAGGAGAGGGGGCAGAGGAGGGAGGGGGATTATCTTACCTGTTGTTTTATCAGGATCTTGTGTAAGATCATCATCCATTTCTATAGCATTCTCAGGAGCCACAGTGACATCATTAGTCTCATTACCACCTGAAGTAGTTTGATGATAGGAGGGGGGAGGGGGAGGAGGAGGGAGGGGGATTATCTTACCTGCTGTTATATCAGGATCTTGTGTAAGATCATCATCCATTTCTATAGCATTCTCAGGAGCCACAGTGACATCATTGGTCTCATTACAACCTGAAGTAGATTGATGATAGGAGGGGGAGGGGTGGGGGGAGGAGGGAGGGGGATTATCTTACCTGCTGTTTTATCAGGATCTTGTGTAAGATCATCATCCATATCTATAGCATTCTCAGGAGCCACAGTGACACCATTGGTCTCATTACCACCTGAAGTAGATTGATGATAGGAGGGGGGAGGGGGGGGGAGGAGGAGGGAGGGGGATTATCTTACAGGTTGTTTTATCAGGATCTTATGTAAGATCATCATCCATTTCTATAGCATTCTCAGGAGCCACGGTGACATCATTGGTCTCATTACCACCTGAAGTAGATTGATGATAGGAGGGGGGAGGGGGGGGGGGGCGAGGGGGGGGGGAGGAGGGAGGGGGATTATCTTACCTGCTGTTTTATCAGGATCTTGTGTAAGATCATCATCCATATCTATAGCATTCTCAGGAGCCACAGTGACATCATTGGTCTCATTACTACCTGAAGTAGATTGATGATAGGAGGGGGGAGGGGGGCGGAGGAGGAGGGAGGGGGATTATCTTACCGGTTGTTTTATCAGGATCTTGTGTAAGATCATCATCCATATCTATAGCATTCTCAGGAGCCACGGTGACATCATTGGTCTCATTACCACCTGGAGTAGATTGATGATAGGAGGGGGGAGGGGGGGAGGAGGGGGATTATCTCTCCTGTTGTTTTATCAGGATCTTGTGTAAGATCATCATCCATATCTATAGCATTCTCAGGAGCCACAGTGACATCATTGGTCTCATTACCACCTGGAGTAGATTGATGATAGGAGGGGGGAGGGGGGGGGGGGGGGGGGAGGAGGAAGGGGGATTATCTTACCGGTTGTTTTATCAGGATCTTGTGTTAGATCATCATCCATTTCTATAGCATTCTCAGGAGCCACGGTGACACCATTGGTCTCATTACCACCTGAAGTAGATTGATGATAGGAGGGGGGAGGGGGGGGGAGGAGGAAGGGGGATTATCTCTCCTGTTGTTTTATCAGGATCTTGCGTAAGATCATCATCCATATCTATAGCATTCTCAGGAGCCACAGTGACATCATTAGTCTCATTACCACCTGAAGTAGATTGATGATAGGAGGGGGAGGGGGGGGGGAGGAGGGAGGGGATTATCTTACCGGTTGTTTTATCAGGATCTTGTGTAAGATCATCATCCATATCTATAGCATTCTCAGGAGCCACAGTGACATCATTGGTCTCATTACCACCTGAAGTAGATTGATGATAGGAGGGGGGAGGAGGAAGGGGGATTATCTTACCTGTTGTTTTATTAGGATCTTGTGTAAGATCATCATCCATTTCTATAGCATTCTCAGGAGCCACGGTGACATCATTGGTCTCATTACCACCTGAAGTAGATTGATGATAGGAGGGGGGAGGGGGGGAGGAGGGAGGGGGATTATCTTACCTGCTGTTTTATCAGGATCTTGTGTGAGATCGTCATCCATATCTATAGCATTCTCAGGAGCCACAGTGACATCATTGGTCTCATTACCACCTGAAGCAGATTGATGATAGGAGGGGGGGGGGGAGGAGGGAGGGGGATTATCTTACCTGCTGTTTTATCAGGATCTTGTGTAAGATCGTCATCCATTTCTATAGCATTCTCAGGAGCCACAGTGACATCATTGGTCTCATTACCACCTGAAGCAGATTGATGATAGGAGGGGGGAGGAGGAGGGAGGGGATTATCTTACCTGTTGTTTTATCAGGATCTTGTGTAAGATCATCATCCATATCTATAGCATTCTCAGGAGCCACAGTGACATCATTGGTCTCATTTCCACCTGAAGTAGATTGATGATAGGAGGGGAGGGGGGGGGGGGAGGAGGGAGGGGGATTATCTCACCTGTTGTTTTATCAGGATCTTGTGTAAGATCATCATCCATATCTATAGCATTCTCAGGAGCCACAGTGACATCATTGGTCTCATTACCACCTCAAGTAGATTGATGATAGGAGGGGGGGGGAGGAGGAAGGGGGATTATCTCACCTGTTGTTTTAACAGGATCTTGTGTAAGATCATCATCCATTTCTATAGCATTCTCAGGAGCCAAAGTGACATCATTGGTCTCATTACCACCTGAAGTAGATTGATGATAGGAGGGTGGGGGGGGGGGGGGGAGGAGGAAGGGGGATTATCTCACCTGTTGTTTTATCAGGATCTTGTGTAAGATCATCATCCATTTCTATAGCATTCTCAGGAGCCACAGTGACATCATTGGTCTCATTACCACCTGAAGTAGATTGATGATAGGAGGGGGGAGGGGGATGGAGGAGGAGGGAGGGGGATTATATTACCTGCTGTTATATCAGGATCTTGTGTAAGATCGTCATCCATTTCTATAGCATTCTCAGGAGCCACGGTGACATCATTGGTCTCATTACCACCTGAAGTAGATTGATGATAGGAGGGGGGGTGGGGAGGAGGAAGGGGATTATCTTACCTGTTGTTTTATCAGGATCTTGTGTAAGATCATCATCCATTTCTATAGCATTCTCAGGAGCCACTGTGTCATCATTGGTCTCATTACCACCTGAAGTAGATTGATGATAGAAGGGGGAGGGGGGAGGAGGGGGATTATCTTACCTGCTGTTTTATCAGGATCTTGTGTAAAATCATCATCCATTTCTATAGCATTCTCAGGAGCCACGGTGACATCATTAGTCTCATTACCACCTGAAGTAGATTGATGATAGGAGGGGGGGGGGGAGGAGGGGGGGGGGAGGAGGAAGGGGGATTATCTCACCTGTTGTTTTATCAGGATCTTGTGTAAGATCATCATCCATTTCTATAGCATTCTCAGGAGCCACGGTGACATCATTGGCCTCATTACTACCTGAAGTAGATTGATGATAGGAGGGGGGGGGGGGAGGGGAGGAGGGGGGGGGGGAGGAGGAAGGGGGATTATCTCACCTGTTGTTTTATCAGGATCTTGTGTAAGAATATCATCCATTTCTATAGCATTCTCAGGAACCACAGTGACATCATTGGTCTCATTACCACCTGAAGTAGTTTGATGATAGGAGGGGGGAGGGGGGCGGAGGAGGAGGGAGGGGGATTATCTTACCTGCTGTTATATCAGGATCTTGTGTAAGATCATCATCCATTTCTATAGCATTCTCAGGAGCCACGGTGACATCATTGGTCTCATTACCACCTGAAGTAGATTGATGATAGGAGGGGGGGGAAGGAGGAAGGGGATTATCTTACCTGTTGTTTTATCAGGATCTTGTGTAAGATCATCATCCATTTCTATAGCATTCTCAGGAGCCACAGTGACATCATTGGTCTCATTACCACCTGGAGTAGTTTGATGATAGGAGGGGGGAGGGGGGGGGGGGAGGAGGAAGGGGGATTATCTTACCAGTTGTTTTATCAGGATCTTGTGTAAGATCATCATCCATTTCTATAGCATTCTCAGGAGCCACGGTGACACCATTGGTCTCATTACCACCTGAAGTAGATTGATGATAGGTGATAGGAGGGGGGAGGGGGGGGAGGTGGGAGGGGATTATCTCTCCTGTTGTTTTATCAGGATCTTGCGTAAGATCATCATCCATATCTATAGCATTCTCAGGAGCCACAGTGACATCATTAGTCTCATTACCACCTGAAGTAGATTGATGATAGGAGGGGGAGGGGGGGGGGAGGAGGGAGGGGATTATCTTACCGGTTGTTTTATCAGGATCTTGTGTAAGATCATCATCCATATCTATAGCATTCTCAGGAGCCACAGTGACATCATTGGTCTCATTACCACCTGAAGTAGATTGATGATAGGAGGGGGGAGGGGGGGAGGAGGAAGGGGGATTATCTTACCTGTTGTTTTATCAGGATCTTGTGTAAGATCATCATCCATTTCTATAGCATTCTCAGGAGCCACGGTGACATCATTGGTCTCATTACCACCTGAAGTAGATTGATGATAGGAGGGGGGAGGGGGGGGAGGAGGGAGGGGGATTATCTTACCTGCTGTTTTATCAGGATCTTGTGTAAGATCGTCATCCATATCTATAGCATTCTCAGGAGCCACAGTGACATCATTGGTCTCATTACCACCTGAAGTAGATTGATGATAGGAGGGGGGATGGGGGGGGAGGAGGGAGGGGGATTATCTTACCTGCTGTTTTATCAGGATCTTGTGTAAGATCGTCATCCATATCTATAGCATTCTCAGGAGCCACAGTGACATCATTGGTCTCATTACCACCTGAAGTAGATTGATGATAGGAGGGGGGGGGGGGGAGGAGGGAGGGGGATTATCTTACCTGCTGTTTTATCAGGATCTTGTGTAAGATCGTCATCCATTTCTATAGCATTCTCAGGAGCCACAGTGACATCATTGGTCTCAATACCACCTGAAGCAGATTGATATTAGGAGGGGGGAGGAGGAGGGAGGGGATTATCTTACCGGTTGTTTTATCAGGATCTTGTGTAAAATCATCATCCATTTCTATAGCATTCTCAGGAGCCACAGTGACATCATTAGTCTCATTACCACCTGAAGTAGATTGATGATAGGAGGGGGGAGGGGGGGAGGAGGGAGGGGGATTATCTTACCTGCTGTTTTATCAGGATCTTGTGTAAAATCATCATCCATTTCTATAGCATTCTCAGGAGCCACAGTGACATCATTGGTCTCATTACCACCTCAAGTAGATTGATGATAGGAGGAGGGTAGAGGAGGGGGATGTAAGATCGTCATCCATTACTATAGCATTCTCAGGAGCCACCGTGACATCATTAGTCTCATTACCACCTGAAGTAGATTGATGATAGGAGGGGGAGGAGGGAGGGGATTATCTTACCGGTTGTTTTATCAGGATCTTGTGTAAGATCATCATCCATATCTATAGCATTCTCAGGAGCCACAGTGACATCATTAGTCTCATTACCACCTGAAGTAGATTGATGATAGGAGGGGGAGGGGGGGGAGGAGGGAGGGGATTATCTTACCGGTTGTTTTATCAGGATCTTGTGTAAGATCATCATCCATATCTATAGCATTCTCAGGAGCCACAGTGACATCATTGGTCTCATTACCACCTGAAGTAGATTGATGATAGGAGGGGGGAGGGGGGGAGGAGGAAGGGGGATTATCTTACCTGCTGTTTTATCAGGATCTTGTGTAAGATCGTCATCCATTTCTATAGCATTCTCAGGAGCCACAGTGACATCATTGGTCTCAATACCACCTGAAGCAGATTGATATTAGGAGGGGGGAGGAGGAGGGAGGGGATTATCTTACCTGTTGTTTTATCAGGATCTTGTGTAAGATCATCGCCCATTTCTATAGCATTCTCAGGAGCCACAGTGACATCATTGGTCTCATTACCACCTGAGGTAGATTGATGATAGGAGGGGAGGGGGGGAGGAGGAAGGGGGATTATCTTACCTGTTGTTTTATCAGGATCTTGTGTAAGATCATCATCCATATCTATAGCATTCTCAGGAGCCACAGTGACATAATTAGTCTCATTACCACCTAAAGTAGATTGATGATAGGAGGGGGAGGAGGGAGGGGATTATCTTACCGGTTGTTTTATCAGGATCTTGTGTAAGATCATCATCCATATCTATAGCATTCTCAGGAGCCACAGTGACATCATTAGTCTCATTACCACCTGAAGTAGATTGATGATAGGAGGGGGAGGGGGGGGAGGAGGGAGGGGATTATCTTACCGGTTGTTTTATCAGGATCTTGTGTAAGATCATCATCCATATCTATAGCATTCTCAGGAGCCACAGTGACATCATTGGTCTCATTACCACCTGAAGTAGATTGATGATAGGAGGGGGGAGGGGGGGAGGAGGAAGGGGGATTATCTTACCTGCTGTTTTATCAGGATCTTGTGTAGGATCGTCATCCATTTCTATAGCATTCTCAGGAGCCACAGTGACATCATTGGTCTCAATACCACCTGAAGCAGATTGATATTAGGAGGGGGGAGGAGGAGGGAGGGGATTATCTTACCTGTTGTTTTATCAGGATCTTGTGTAAGATCATCACCCATATCTATAGCATTCTCAGGAGCCACAGTGACATCATTGGTCTCATTACCACCTGAGGTAGATTGATGATAGGAGGGGAGGGGGGGAGGAGGGGGATTATCTCACCTGTTGTTTTAACAGGATCTTGTGTAAGATCATCATCCATTTCTATAGCATTCTCAGGAGCCACAGTGACATCATTGGTCTCATTACTACCTGAAGTAGATTGATGATAGGAGAGGGGGCAGAGGAGGAAGGGGGATTATCTCACCTGTTGTTTTATCAGGATCTTGTGTAAGATCATCATCCATTTCTATAGCATTCTCAGGAGCCACAGTGACATCATTGGTCTCATTACCACCTCAAGTAGATTGATGATAGGAGGGGGGGGGGGGAGGAGGAAGGGGGATTATCTCACCTGTTGTTTTAACAGGATCTTGTGTAAGATCATCATCCATTTCTATAGCATTCTCAGGAGCCACAGTGACATCATTGGTCTCATTACCACCTGAAGTAGATTGATGATAGGAGGGTTGGGGGGGGGGGGGGGGGGGGAGGAGGAAGGGGGATTATCTCACCTGTTGTTTTATCAGGATCTTGTGTAAGATCATCATCCATTTCTATAGCATTCTCAGGAGCCACGGTGACATCATTGGTCTCATTACTACCTGAAGTAGATTGATGATAGGAGGGGGGGGAGGGGGAGGAGGAAGGGGGATTATCTCACCTGTTGTTTTATCAGAATCTTGTGTAAGATCATCATCCATTTCTATAGCATTCTCAGGAACCACAGTGACATCAATGGTCTCATTACCACCTGAAGTAGATTGATGATAGGAGGGGGGAGCGGGGTGGAGGAGGAGGGAGGGGGATTATCTTACCTGCTGTTATATCAGGATCTTGTGTAAGATCATCATCCATTTCTATAGCATTCTCAGGAGCCACGGTGACATCATTGGTCTCATTACCACCTGAAGTAGATTGATGATAGGAGGGGGGGGGGAGGAGGAAGGGGATTATCTTACCTGTTGTTTTATCAGGATCTTGTGTAAGATCATCATCCATTTCTATAGCATTCTCAGGAGCCACTGTGACATCGTTGGTCTCATTACTACCTGAAGTAGATTGATGGTAGGAGGGGGGGGGGGGGGAGGGAGGAGGGAGGGGGATTATCTTACCTGTTGTTTTATCAGGATCTTGTGTAAGATCGTCATCCATATCTATAGCGTTCTCAGGAGCTACTGTGACATCATTGATCTCATTACCACCTGAAACAGAATGATGACAGTATATGAGCCGGGACACGTGATTTCCAATAATGTGCCATTTTGTCATGAGTAGACTCAGACAAGCCTGTGCAGCCTCTTGTTAAGCTAAGAAACTCCAAATGCTTTTCTGTCAGTCCTGATCTGGGTCCAAATGTTTTCAAAGGTTATCAGAAGACAACAAAAGTTGCAGCTCACAAGGAGTTAAGATAATACACAGATGCTGGATCTTATAATAGTACACATGTTCTGATAAATGCACAGAGAATTTTTTTTTAATTATGCTATTTCATGTTCTGATATACAGACATCTAAGTAGTATACTGCATTATTAATATGAATTCATCGAGCCAATCAAAACATTGTGGATCCTGATTGGCTTAAATTTCTTGTTCAAGGACACAGCACAGTGCTTCCGGCGTCTCGAAGTAACGACCCTTCAGTCAAAGTCTAACACTCTACCACTGAGCCACTGCAATCTATCCCACTAGCCCTGCCGATAATACATAAAGGTGGACTGTATAAAGCTGTGTACAGGTATGTGAAATTCTATGTTCCTGGTTAGTCATGACCCAAATACAACCCAATTAATGGCCAGCATATCTAGGCTAGGTGAAACTATAATGGTAAATGTTCTAAAATTTCAAACACTAGTTGCCTGCCTTAAAGGCCTGGATAAACAGCATTGCCCCTAATCCGCCTGCTTCTGACAAGCAATTTGTTAATGTCAGCCCTGAAAACCAACATTTTAATTGAGAACAGAAAAAGAAAAGTGATTGAAAGTTTAGGGCATTTACTGTAGCAAACTTAATCCCGATTGGTCAAGTGAACCTATACTAACCTTGATCCTGATTGGTCAAGTGAACCTATACTAACCTTGATCCTGATTGGTCAAGTACTGACTCATTATTTCCTGCATGTCATCATTGTCATCCTCAGTGTGGTGATGTTTTTCGAATGGTTTACCCACTGGCTGTTCTGTAATATTGGACTCCCTGGGCGCCCTAGGCTTCTTAAGGGGTCTGAATTAGAAAACAACAAAATCCAAATATAGTATGAAAAGTAAGTGCAAGACATTGCAGGGCAGATCAAGGATTTCTGGAAAGGGGGTTCATATGTAGAAAGGTGTTGGGGGTTCGTTTTGCTGATTTTATCTCATTTTTCTTACTTGAACCCCTGAACCCCCTCTGGATATGCCACTGCATTGTGAGACCTCAGGATCTGAGTGTGAAATTGAAAATCACTTTCCTTATTTCTCAACCAAAACATATGTTGTGAGTTCTTTTGAGCACCCCAAACATATTGTAGTGACCTGCTTTTCCTGCAGCATGTTTCATTTATTTGTGTACACATCAGGTGTTCAAGTTTATCTGCACCGATTATTTACTTTTCCGCTGAGGTGTATCCATGACACTGGTTTCTCAATTAGATGAAATGATTACCTTTTGATCTGTTCACATTTTATCCAGCATTATTCATGTAGTAAGCAGATTCATTGTTAAATCAGGGTTTTACAGGACGCAATATCCTGCGTCTTATACGCATAAATCATTAGGTAGGACCCCTCAATTTACCTTACCTGCGTCCACTGGGACGCAGACGTGTTTGTTGTGCCTATCATTAAAATCCCAAATTCCAAAGTTATTTCGTAACGATTCGGTTTTCCCCATATTTACAGCCTATCTATAAGTAAATAGGACAGGTGCTGTCGTTTAACCAATAATATCGGAAGGTGTGTCGAAACAGTCCAATCAAATTCTCGTTGCTATGGCGCTTTGAAATCTCATCATGTCTCGCACCCGCTCTGATTTATCGATCAACATAGACGCTTGTCAACCTATTGGATTTTCTTACGGTCAAGCGTGTAAATGACTAGAAAAAACGGCTGCTAAAATGTCGAAACAGAGCGATCTGAGAAACTTTTTTGGCAAAAGAAATGCAGAAACAGACCAAGAACCATTTTCTAGCGGCTGTTCAGAGTGAGATCAGTCCAAATCTTCTAAAAAAACCAGCCCCCCAATAAAGATCGAAAATTCCTATCTGGCTGGCTAGGTCGCTACAAATGGTTGAGATGCTAAAATGACCTGATGTTTTGATACACCTGTTTGACAGCTAAGGCCTGTTCGAATCCCTTCACGGAAGGATTTACTACCTCCCAAAATTCTACGCCTATATAAAAAGATGGGACCCCAATTTTCAATGATGGGACCCCCATCATAATCAAAGTTGAGTCCCAGGGACCCCCAAACTTTCAACTTGGTGTAAAACCCTGTTAAATGTGCAGATCAAATCTCATTTTATGCTGTGTGTCTTCCATGTTGTGTGTGTATGAGAATTGCATCATGGGCCGACTGGTGTGTTATGTAAACTTTGCGCGCTCAAGTTGAAGATTGAATTGATTGATTTTACTTTCGCTCATTAGCTGTCCTAAAAATTGAATGGTTTTACAGTTGATTTAACTTATCGTATGATACGATCTACGGACTGTTTTTGCGTGTGATCATTGTCTGAACGTACATGCGTGCGTATAATTTTAATTCTAGTTAGGCTAACGTTACCACTGTTTTATTTTGTCATTTCATTGTTTTGATGTAACTCACATAAAGTTAAATTTGTTATTAAACAGAGTATAATCTGTGAATCAAACCATGTTTTTTCCGTCTCATTCTTAACCCATACATGCATCACGTCTTATTTGTTTTAACGCTACCAATAATTTAAATCTTTAATTTCTATTGTCCACAAACACACCATTATTTCAACAACCTAGAATCACTCGAGGCTAGTGTATCGAAGACGATTAGCTTGTTCTTTCCCTGTCTGAGGCAGAGATCGTGCGAGTTAACAGTTATACAAGAAGAAGAGTTCTTGCTGCATACTGAGGCGTAACGTAAGCTGGTAGCAGGAATCTGTCGCTGCATACCTAAGGCGCAACATAAACGTTGACATTGATGAGTAAGAAAATAATGGCAATTTTTTAGCTCAAAAATTTTGCATAACTGGGCCTATGCATTGTGTTGCATAAATTTATAGGACAAATTCTTCACACAGGTTTTCAGTTAATAATAGGTAAGATAAAGAACCGTCTCAATGAGACGGTTCTTTTGAGCGCCCAAAACATATGATAAAACGGATGGGTAAGAAAATATCTACAAGATTAAGCCTAAAAATTTTGTTTATCTAAACCTGTGTTCACTGTTTATAGAAGAGAGTATAGAATTATTCTGAGAAAAAAATAGAGGACAAGTTGCTTTTTAGTTCGACTATGGTGCAGTATTTGCTTGACCTATGTTAACTATGTAAGGGCCATGCCTAGGTCAATTTTGTGAAAATGAGGTCATTTAATTATCTCTAGCTGAATTCAAAGGGTTACACTAAATGTGCCAGCACCCGATTTTGATTCTTATTGCAAAAACCTCCTTTAACTCTTTGCCTCCTGGGTAATTTTGCATGCATTATTGTCGTCTGCAGATTTTTTTCAAAATCAACTTTTTTGAAAAATTCTTTCAGGAATACCATCAGAGTGTCAAACAGTTTGGATTCAGATCAGGCCCGACGTTTTGTCGCGCCTGATCTTGGTCCAAACTGTTTGCAAAGGTTATCAGCAGACAGCACTAATAGACAAAGAGCCAGGGGTCTAGATTCTTGACCGAATCTTCGTTTACGTCCATTCCCTGTGTATCCAAGTAGTTCTGGCCCAATCAAGGAAAGGTTACTCACTTTTTCATCTGTGGTGACATTGGCTCAGGGGCAGGTAGCTCTGAGCTGTAGAAGTTTGTCTCTTCTAAATGTTTTTCTTGTTTGAAGCACTCTATCAACCAGCCTGATGTCACTGTATGAGGCCTATAGAATAAAAAATACCCATATCATTTCCTTAACACTTAAAGCGCCAATCACAACTGCAGCAGACGACATCTTTCCCAATTTTTGAAAAAAATAAGGTTTGATATTTCATGAAAATCGTCTGCCAGCAGAAGATTCTCATGAAATATCATGCCTTATTCGTTATTTTTGGAAAAGCGGCAAAATTTTAAATTGTCATCTGCTGCAAAATGTAGGTGGTGCTTTAAGGTTTTAATAGCTGTTTGCATGCTGGGTAATTTTTAATGCTTTCGCTATCTTCTGCTGACTATTTTCAAAATTAATTTTTTCCAAAGATTCTTTCAGGAGCACTAGCAGACACGGGTGGGCATCAGCAGAACTACCGCGAAATCGCGTTTACGTAAATTTGTTCCTTCGTCCCATCTGGGACCTTTCGCGCTAGTGGCATCGTCACGGAAAAGCCAAACAAAGGTAGGGTCTCTCGCCTGTTTTTATTTTTTTGTAAAAGAAGGAGCTAAATGTGTAAAAATCGGGCAATGCTATTCCGTGTGGATATAATTTACCTTGCTAAACAGGCCAAACGCGATGTTGAAAAAAGCTTTGCTTCGAGATGAGAACCGTAGCCAAATCGAACCAAGAATGGGATTTCTTCAGTTTTATGTCAAAACGATAAAAGTATGCAGATGTTTTACCAGTTTTAGCTCAGAACAAGAGCATTTTACACACTGCATGTACATAACAGCCCTTATTCGTCCTTTGGACGTAAAAAAATCAAACCGATCATGTTCTATGAAGGAATAAATGCCAAAGTTTTCAGGCATGAAAGTTCTGGTAATACTTTAAAAAAGGGCAAGCTTATCTTAGTAGTGGCACATGAGATAAAAGACAAAATCACATGTACTGACACATATATACATGTAGATAAATAATATACACTTCAGGTATATTTGGGTCGGTAGATGAGACCTTATACTTACATCTGTAGCGCATCTGCGTAAAAAGGCTGAGCTAAAGGTTGTGGGGTTTTGAAGGTGAGGACTTGTGGTGGGACAGGGGTAAGTGTGCTAGCTTGTACACGGGGAGCAGCGTTTGAGATGGATTGGTGGTGCTTTGGGGTGTTTCAGTAGATACTACAATATTACACACATTTCTCTCCTCCCCTGCATGCACTGCATGTACTGACATGGTATACTCGAAGGAACTAGAGCGTGATGTTACAACTACCGGGATGGCGAAGGCGATACTGCGCCTGAAAACTTTGGCATCATTCCATTTAGTTCTGGTTTAAACTCTTTAACTAGTGGGCTGTTTTGGATGCCTTTTTGTCGTCTGCTGATTTTTTTTCAAGATCAACTTTTTTGAAAAATTCTTACAGGGATACCATCAGAGTGTCAACCAGTTTGGATCCAGATCAGGCCCGATATTTTATCGTGCCTGCTCTTGGTCCAAACTGTTGAAAGAATATTAGCAGACGACACATTAAGAGCTAAAAGAGAATGTGCTAACACATGAGATTTTGGCCTTATTGCATATGTGCAGTCACTCATTAAACAAGCATGTTCAGCTAGATAGTGGGGCTGGAGCCTTCCTTTACTTCCATAATTTTGGTATGTTTTAATTCTTTACATCCCATTTAACAATATTTCAACTATGTCGGGACAGATCTTCCTGGTTTGAACCAGAACTGAGCTAGGATTAATGTCTTGCTCGAGGACACAACACAGTGATCCCAGTGAGGCTCTAACCAGCAACCCCTCGGCCGAGAGTCAAGCACTCAACCACTGAGCCACTGCGCTCCCACTTCCATATTCCATGGATGAGAAAGCTCTTCTGAGTAAAAGCTGCTCAAGATGTGATAAATAGCAAATTCTTGTGTGCTGGCTCAAAAATTTATTCTTGTGAGTCCTAATTTTCAATAAAAATTAACCAAAGTTTGCCGACTGCTGTCATATTAAATTAAAAGTAAGAAAGAGGGCAAAGATCAGGAATCGACACAATCAAGCGCCACACCTGACCCAGGATACCAATGGGAAAGTGACAAACTCACAATTAAACCTTATCATGCCGTTTTGTTTTTTGGCCTGAAAATGTCATCTTATAATTACATCTGCTGCATAGATTCAAATGCACTTAAAAATGATTTTACACGGATGCAAACACTATGAACTGAGCAGTCTGATCTGGGTCCATAGTGCTTGAAATATAGGCTATCAAAATAAATAAGCAAAAGTGAGAGTAGACCACAATATTGCTGTTATTAATGAAAAAAGATGAAATTTGTTGTGAATGGCAGGAAACAGTCAACCCTTCGCTTGTTATGAAACAATGAATATAAAAGTGTTGTCTGCTAAAGTCGCCTGCTGCATCTAGTTGGTAACATCAGACTAATGTCAACTACAGGCAAACAGTGTGGACCTGGATGCAGTCTTATCTGGGTCCACACTGTTTGCTACAGGATATTTTAAAAGGACCAGCAGACGACACACAGAAGATGACATTTAATCGCTATTATCAGCCCGGAGTTAAGAATCTTACCTTGTACTCAATGACTTGATCTGTTCTAAATCAGAAACTATTTTCTCTCCCAGGACGACATGAGTGACATTGTCAGTGATCTGGTTACATCTGCACAATATAAATACACCTTGAAATTAGAACTCCTTATTGTTTGGAATACTAGTAATCCAAATAAAATGCTAAATTTTAACTTTGACCTCATATATTTTTTAGAAAGATATACTGTGTGCAATGTTTAACTCATTTAACCCTAGCATCCTTTTTATGGGACATCGGAAAACAGTTCAGAACCAGATCAGATGCTGCAGAACACTGCATCTGACCAGGTTCCTCACTGTTTGCTTATAGAATGTTCTTTTTTAATTTGAATAAAATTGCAAATTACTACTCAACAAAACTTAAATTTGAAATGGATTCGCCCAATTGATAATGGTTGGAAATTTCATTAGGCATAAATGGGTTAAAGTAATCAAATTCAATCCAGCTAAAGTAGTTATGCAAAATTGTGGTGGTAAAATCATGAGGGTTAAACAGTAAACTTCACAATGATCGATGACATCTGCATGGCTTATTTGTTGTGAAAAACCATCTGCAACAAGCTGGAATTCCAACAATGGATTGGTCTTCACACTCCCTTGACATAATTTCCATGACCTTTAACTGTGACCTTGACTTTGATTTTTTGTTTTGATACTTTACTTCCCAGTCAACAATTTTTTCAGTCATGTCGGGATGGGTCTTCCTAGGTTGAACTAGTACTAAGAAGTGGATAAAGTGTTTTGCTCATGGACACAACACATTGACTCCGCCAGCGTTGAATTTTGAACTAGCAATCCTTCGATCCCCAGTCTAAGGCTCTACCATCTGAGCCGCATAGAGACGCCTTTTAACACCTTTGCAAACAGAGTAGACCCTGATCCGTGATCAGGCAGCTCTTGTAAGAGCTGTTTCATCAGGGTCTACTCTGTTTGCTCATAGAAATATGATGCATCTGATCCTACACCAATGGACATGACAAGTAAACTCTTTGTTCTATGTACCAACATGTAAGTTTTTTTTTATAAAATTTTTCATAAAGTACCCCAAGTAAGATCTGCTCTGTGTGCAGCTAGCCAGTTACCGAGAGATGGGCCCACTGATGTGGAAGATGCTCCTGCACCTGCACCTTAATCCAAAACCGATGATAATGATGATGATGATGATGATTCATAGTGGGTGGAGTCTAGCATAAATATTCATGAAGGAAAGGGTTGTTTGAGGCCAGGTAACATCAAGAACACTTACCAGGTGGTGCCTCCAGCATATTTAATGATTAATTCAAAATTATTCATAGAGGGTGGAGCCTAGCATGAATATTCATGAAGGAAAGGGTTAACTTGAGGCCAGGTATAGATGTACCACGACCTCTGACCAATGACCCTTGGGTCTTTCTATTTCAAACGATTGATGCAGAATGCGTAAAATGGGCCAGTCTGGATGGAACTTATGTGTATGACAAAGCTTTTATAATAAATGTAAATAAATGCCCAAAACTGTTTTTTCTAGCACAACATATCGATATTGTAAACAGCTTCACGCTTCAAAGCTTTTGGTAGATCAGTAACAGCAAGAACACTTACCAGGTGGTGCCTCCAGCATATTTAATGATAAATTCAAAATTATTCATAGTGGGTGGAGCCTAGCATGAATATTCATGAAGGAAAGGGTTAACTTGAGGCCAGGTAACAGCAAGAACACTTACAGGGTGGCCCTCCAGCATAATTGATTAATTCAAAATTATTCATAGTGGGTGGAGCCTAGCATGAATATTCATGAAGGAAAGGGTTAACTTGAGGCCAGGTAACAGCAAGAACACTTACGGGGTGGCCCTCCAGCATAATTGATTAATTCAAAATTATTCATAGAGGGTGGAGCCTAGCATGAATATTCATGAAGGAAAGGGTTTACTTGAGGCCAGGTAACAGCAAGAACACTTACGGGGTGGCCCTCCAGCATTAATGATTAATTCAATATTTTTCATAGAGGGTGGAGCCTAGAATGAATATTCATGAAGGAAATGGTTAACTTGAGGCCAGGAAACAGCAAGAACACTTACGGGGTTGCCTTCCAGCATTAATGATTAATTTAAGATTATTCATAGAGGGTGGAGCCTAGCATGAATATTCATGAAGGAAATGGTTAACTTGAGGCCAGGAAACAGCAAGAACACTTACGGGGTTGCCCTCCAGCATTAATGATTAATACAAGATTATTCATAGAGGGTGGAGCCTAGTATGAATATTCATGAAGGAAAGGGTTAACTTGAGGCCAGATGACAGGAAGAACTCTTACCGTGTGGCGCCTCCCGCATTTATGATTTTTCGAAGCTTGTCTAATGTAGCACCTCTGAAGCCACTAAGGAAAACCTGCAAGCAAAACATGGAAATCTTTGTTTAACACTGAAAAACATAGGGTTAGATAAGCACATTTTTTCTGCGTAAAATTGATAATATTTTCTTACCCATAATGTTTAGCATATGTTTTGGGTGCTCAAAAGAACCGCCTCATTGAGACGGTTCTTTTGAGCGCCCACAACATATGTTTTGGTTGAGATATAAGAAAATTATTTTTCTGTTACGCCTCTTAACTAAAGGCCTGCTCAAAATGATTTTTTAACTTTTTGCCTTCTGGGTAATTTTTTGCATACTTGTTGTCATTTGCTGATTTTGTTTAAATCAACTTTCGAAAAAATTATTTTAGAAATACGATCACAGTGTCATTGGTCACCGGTGTGGCATTGGAAAAAAATTACGCTGACATGTAATAATTCCGGTGCACTATTCTACAAATTGTTTGTGACAGTGACGTAAGGTATATCTCAAAACCTTTATAACTTCCAATAACTGTAAGATCTGCTAATAACTTCAATTTAGAACAAAACATATTATGACCTCACTGTCGGAATCTCCTTGTTTAATAGTAGTTCCCCTTATGTTAACCCTTGTTAAGAGTACTCACAACATATGCTTTGAGATTTAATAAAAATTATCTTTTGACTATACACTCTCAGGGCTCCAGATAAGAGTGTGTATGAGTGTGTAGAGTGTGAAAACGATTTTATTTCCCATCCAAAACACATGTTGTGGATACTCAAAAGAACCGTCTCAATGAGACGGTTCTTTTGAGCACCCAAAACACATGTTTAAATTGATGGGTAAGAAAATAATTACTATTTTACGCTTAAAAAATTTCCTTATCTGGACCTATGCTCTCTTTTCTGACGGCAAGGGTTTAATTTGTCAAGTCTGTGTGAACCAGCCTGGGCCCTGTAGCTCAAGGAGTAGCAGGTCAGATAGTTGATCCCGGGGACGTGAGTTTGATCCCAACCCAACCCCATACTTTTGTTGGGAACTGATCATCAGGACCTTAGATTAGAGTGCCTACCAAAAAATAATTTACTTATTTCTCATCAAAAACATATGTTGTGTGTGCTCAAAAGATTCGTCTCATTGAGACGGTTCTTTTGAGCACCCAAAACATATGATAAAACTGATGGGTAAGAAAATATCTACAATTTTAAGCTCATAAAATTTCCTTATCTGGACCTATGCACTCTTTTCAAGTCTGTGTGAACCTGTCTGGGCCCTGTAGCCAGCAGCCTAGATAAGCAGCGTATTTGCGTAAATACGCAATTACAATCATCAAAAAAGCAATTAAAATTAAATGTGTGCGTACTGAAAAGCAATTCCGTCGATCGGTATGCAATTACATGCCATGTCATTGCGTACCATTTGGTCCATTTCGTTTCCATTTGTGTAATATACAAATGCCAGTCGGGTATTGATTTTTTTTTTTACTAGCGAGCGCACAGTATAATTCAAATTTTATGAATAAAATATCGCCACCAGTCAAGTATTTTAGCGGAAAAACTTTGCAAAATGGATGCGAGCAACTAATGTCAACAAGGCGATGAGATTTGCTTCAAATACAATAAAAATCTGCTAGTTTGATTCTCAGAAAGGCAGGCGATAAGAGTAAATATGTAGGCATATTCGCGATGGCTTCATTCAATAAGAAAACGTATGTAATCACTGCCAAAAACGTGGCGTAAAAAATATGCAATTGTTTTTGCAAATACGCAATTGAAGATAACCAGGTTGCGTAAATACCCAATTGACCCAAAAGCTTATCTAGGGCGCTGTGTAGCTCAAGGAGTAGTGAGTCAGATAGTTGATCCCGCGGGCCGTGAGTTTGATCCCAGCCTGACCCCATACTTTCGTTGGGGACTGATCATGACATGATAAAGTCAATGATAATTTTCCTCCAACAGCTGATTCAAGAAGAGCTCTTGTCAGTTGTTATAGAACTTTTTGGTTACTGTAAAGGCGGCAACTTTAATATTCATATCTGGGTGTGGTTCGGCTATTTCATCTGCTAATGAAGGGTAATCAGGTTTTATTTATAATTTGATCAAAGAAATAATAAGTTGCTTGAGTGCACAAATGTGTGAATATTTCATGAAAATCATGACTGTATATACTCTGAACTCTTGTTTGTTTGTTTTGTTTGATTTGATTCTTTACGTCCCATCAACAATCTTTCAGTTATATAGGGACATGTCTTCCTGGGTTGAACCAGTACTAAGCTAGGATAAATGTGTCTTGCTCAAGGACCACAACGTACTCTGAACTCACATTTATTTACCCTTAAAAAGTGGTATGGTTTTGTTGTCTGTTGAAATATCTTAGCCTTTTTAACAAACCATGAAGAGCCAGATCAGACTGCTCTTGTAGGATCTGAATCCTCACTGTTTGCCTATATACTTATGTTAAACAATAAACAGTCAATTTTAAATGTAGTTATTTTGCTGGTGTTTTAAAGGTGAAATAATAACTGTCTTTACTAAGGTGTTATGGTGTAATACGATACAGTTACTTTCAAATAAAATCACTCCTGGTTTTCAGCTTTTACCTACAGTAAAACCTCATTTTATCGCCCCCCCTATAAACCGCCAAACTTGCTTACCGCCATATTTTCCCATGTCCCGATTTCCACAATGTAAAATTCCCTCGTTAAAGCTCAAAACTCTCTTAACGCCATCCGCAACTCATTTCAAATAACAAACATGCTTATTTATGCATAAATTCCCTAGTAATTACCGCCACGTAACCTTGTGTCGGTATCAATTAGCTGATCAAAGGTGTCATGGACTAATCATGCGAGAAATCAACGACACTGCAGTGGTGCAGAAAATTGCAGTGAACATTGCACATTGATGAATTGAAAAGTTTTAACCCAGGTAAGTAAAGGTGAGATGTTTTTACCTTTGGCCTGAAAAATAAATATTATTTTCCCATCAGTTTGTTTAGTTATTTGTTGTGTAAAAATTTCTAAGTTTTATTTATTCTTTTATTCAATGCATTGTCGCAAACAGGAAGCTCTCTAGCATGCACTAACCTGTAAACTTAATTCTGTCACTACAGGAGCGTGAGAATTGAACCGGACTAACCAGATATCGCTAGCTACCATTAATTCAAAGGGCGAAATGCGTGAGATCTAGGTATCGTCAGGTCTAGCAAGAATGATATTCAAACAGTTACTGGTAACATTGGCCGGTGTAGTAGTATCCACTTACAACTACGAAATTTCCCGTAAGGATAATGTAGATATGTTTTTTTTCTTACCAAAAGGGCATGCATATCTTACTATGTCGACATGTAACTGTCATAAATCCAGCCCTCGATCTATCGCCTAACTCGTTGTACCGCCAAAATTCCCTTTTCCTGATGGTGGCATTATAATGAGGTTTTACTGTATGTCTAAAGTAGACCAGTACTAATAAAGCATTCATGAGGTGTAGCCTTTACAGTACCCAAAAGCCCTATAATACAAGTGAAAGTATGTGCACTGAGTACTGGTTAACCGCTAAATCTAAGCTTGCCCAGGGAAAGTGTGGTTAGGTTAACTGACTGTCTTGACATGACCATAACTGGGACCTTAAACCACAAACCACACAAAAAAGACAGTGCAAACCCTAAATCACCAAATTAAGGTTGATTAGCCTTTTTAAAATATTCAAAAGCGCCAAGATAAGAGTGCCTAACTGAAAATTATTTTCTTATTTCTCAAACAATACATATGTTGTGGGTACTCAAAAGATCTGTCTCAATGAGACGTTTCTTTTGAGCACCCAAAACACATGTTTAAACTGACGGATAAGAAAATAATCGCAATTTGACGCTCAACAATTTCGCTTAACTGGCCCTTTGTATTCACCTTGCATCCATCAAGAAACATTTCCGATGGTGCTTTTGTCATGTCCAGTGTGTCTAGTGGGTCAGGCTCTTCCAGCCTCGTTGTCATATTGACCAATCGTGACTCTTCAACATTCATCATGGAGATTGCGGAGATGTTGCTGATATCGTGTATTCCACCTAAAAATAGATAATCATGATTGATAGTTCATACAGATAAAACTACATGTATTTATCATAAACGTAAATTGAAGTTTCAGTCCCCTATGCTTTCGTGGTCAACAACCAACATGGGCTAGAAATGACTGCATAGCAACCATTACGTCAACAGACGTAAAATGCCAAATGTACTAAGCAGCTACAATCGCTTAAATGGGTCAAACTGAGTTTGGATAAAGGCGACCACCCCGCAGTCACTTTCTTCCTATTTATCGTAAACGCTTTAAAAATTTGAACACTAGTGGCCTGTCAAACAAGCCTAGACAAACAGTGCAGACCCAGAGCAGACTGCTTCATAAGAAGCAGTCTGGTCAGGGTCTTCCCTGTTGGCCATTCTGACAACAAGTTTGTAAATCCCAGTTCTGAAAACCCAACATTTTATTTGAGAACAAAAAGAGAAAACAGTTTGAAATTCTGACCACCCATGTCCATGTTTTTTTGAGGATCAAATTAGTTTTAGCTATTTTCATGGTAGGTCATCCAATGATCATTTCTTACAAATTATTTTGAATTCTGTGGTGAAGATTTTTAAAGTTTGGCTTTTTGTAATAAGCTACGCCCCCTGGTGCCCGTAATTGCTATATTTGCAGAGGGTCAGTGGTAAAAGAGGAGTTGTCATTTAAAGTGAAATGTTGAAGATGTTGCGTTACAAAATCAAGTGCATTAGAATAACATTTTTACTCTCAACATTGTTGTAAATCTAAGGGCTTTTTTCCAGCAATTTGGGACAATTAATGACATAGAACATAATAAGGGTAGCAAAATATATCCTCAAAATCAAGTTATTATAGATTGTATTATGCCAAGTATACCACTTAAGTACAAGTGTTAAAGTATCATTTTTAAGTATCATTCTGATATGGGTCATTGTTTATCATCAGTAGTAGTGGTCTCTAAAAAAAATAGTAAAAAAAAAAGTAAAAAAAAAAGTAAAAAATAATTATAATAATAATAATAATTATTATTTTTTTACTTTTCTTTATTTGGGAAAAACGGACATGGTATTGGGAAAAAATGTGGCTATTTTCGATTGGGAATAACATTTCTACTCTCAACATTGTTAATAACCTTGACCTTTGTTACCTGCCAAACTTCTCCTCTCAGGAGTTGAAGTCTTCATCCCTCCTTGGGCCTGTTTGTCCGATGACTGTGTCTTCACTTCATATTTAGTTTCGTCTTGACAGAAGCCTTTCTCTATAGATTCATACAGCCAATCTGACCGCACTACTTTTAACTGCCACTTGAGAGCAAATTCATACTTCTGACCTACAATCAATGCCATGAATGTAATAAAAACCTATTTTCTTATTTCTCATCCAGAATATATGTTGTGGGTACTCAAAAGAACTGTCTCAATGAGATGGTTCTTTTGAGCACCAAAAACAAATGTTATAATTGACGGATAAGGAAATATTCACGATTTATGCTCAAGATATTTACTTGTCTGAGCATTTTGTACTTGGTTTTGTCCTGACAGAAGCATTTCTCTATAGATTCATACAGCCAATCTGACCGTACTACCTTTAACTGCCACTTAAGAGCAAATTCATACTTCTGACCTACATTTAATACCTATTTTATAATTTCTCATCCAAAACATATGTTGTGGGTGCTCAAAAGAACCGTCTCAATAAGACTGCTCTTTTGAGCACCCAAAACACATGTTAGAATTGATGGATAAGAAAATAGTCACAAATTTATGCTCAAAATATTTGCTCGTCTGAGCACTTTGTACTTAGTTTCGTCCAGGCAGAAGCATTTCTCTATAGATTCATACAGCCAATCTGACCGCACTACTTTAAATTGCCACTTGAGAGCAAATTCATATTTTTGACCTGTAAGGCCAAGTAAAACAATATCTGTGTTTAGGGTAACCCGACCCTACCTGAATGTTCTGGTGAAACCTAATATATTTTTCAGGTTTTCTGAGAAAAAAATAATTTTATGCATTTTGAAAGGCATTTTGCCTTTCAAAATGCATAGAATTATATTTTTTGCAGAAAAAAAAAATAATTAAAAAAGATGTGTGCCTAGCCTAACTAAAATTTTCAGATCTGTTACCCGAATCACACTTATTTTTTTATTTGGCCCAAAATACCATGCATCTTGTCTATACAGCTTGTAATAAAAAAAATCTTATTGTCAATTTCTCATCCAAAATATATGTTGTGGGTACTTAAAACTTTTTAACACCCTAACAACAAACATGTGATGGATAAGAAAACATTCACAATTTATACTTCATCATAGTGCCAGTTAAGCAAATATTGTCAGTGTAAAATTTTGATTATTAATTTCTTATCCATCAGTTTAAACAGTTGTTTTTGGTGCTCAAAAGATCTGTCTCATTTTGATGGTTCTTTTGAGTACCCACAACATATGTTTTGGTTGAGAAATAAAAAATAAATTTTCAGTTATTGTACTTTCAAAGATGCATAGTAATGAGGCTATTCTATTTTTCTTATAAACAGGTAAAGCATGACTTTTCACTGCTATGCGCATATGCAATAATCTGTGGTAGGTTCAATATATAACTGTAAACTGAGACTACCTGCACGCCCAAAATCAAGGTACACTTGCCAGTGTTTGCTTAGAACGATTCTCATCTATCTTTAAAACTACAATATGCACTTTTATCTGGGGGCCTGCTTCATACTTTGTTTCATCCTGGCGTAAGCCTTTCTCTATAGATTCATACAACTACCCTAACATGATCTTTAGCCATAGGGTCAGATTTAAGCAAAATTTTTTAGCATAAAATTGTGATTATTTTCTTACCCATCAGTTTAAACATGTGTTTTGGGTGCTCAAAAGAACTGTCAATGAGACGGTTCTTTTGAGTACCCACAACATATGTTTTGGTTGAGAAATAAGAAAATTAAATTTTCGTTACGCACTCTTAACTAAAGTCCTGAAAATACATATTTTTTACTTGTAATCAATGCAATAGAATGTCCATACAGTACTATTCTGATATAGTGCAGAGAACATTATAATGGCTGATCTTTGATTCAAACTCCAATTTACTCCCCCTACCTCTAAAAATGGCCTACATTTTGTTGCTTTTTTTGCATTTTTGTTGTTTATTTATCTATTTTTTGGGGGGGAAAGCATGGAACAATGGCTAGGTTTAACCAAGAAAATAACCCTTATCACTCCACTATTTTATTTTTGTCCTGAAAATGTCATCAAATGAATTCAAGTGCACTTCAGACTAGATTTTTTTTCATGCAGTGTTCTGCCAATACTTTGAAACCATGGGGCCAATGGCCCCTCAGCTATGAAAAAGTGGGGCCATTTCAAAATTCTACTGGGCCATAGATAAACAATTCAGAATAACAAGTGTTAAGTATTTACTGACCCTATATCAAAGGTAATTTATAATCTCTCAGCCAAATTTTTTGAAAAGATTGCTTTTCAGTTTTTTTCTTTCCGCTGGTGCTGGGCTGATCTGACCAGACTCATGCAGCCCATGTTTCACTTTCATTGGGATTTTGAACAGATTTGTCCTCTGCAGTGATATCTGATGGACAATCAGTTAAAGAACTTGTAGAAGATGATGTTTCTTGACGTTCGCCACCGTCGTTGTCCGCAGTTGTTTTTTTTTTTTTTTTTATTTCCCAAAGAAGTCAAACATCGTTATTTTCCTATCCGAAGCCATTTTATGATCTAGTGCAAGGGCCGAATGAAACAATGCATACGAATGGTTGAGACTTGCTCAGGTGACACAATAAACCAATCAGGTTTGCCGATTCACCTGCCTAACAACCTCTTAGCAACAAAAACAGCTGTTTCCGATACAGCGGTTACAAACTCAATCGCGCCATTACTTTATCGATAAATGGACGATTCAGCCCCACGGAAAAACGGACGCGCCCAGCGGCCCATCTATGGGAATTTCCATGCGCCATATGGATTTTTTAAGCGCCAATGGCGCAAGGTCGCTGCCTTGGCAGAACACTGTTCATGGAAGCAAACAATTCTACAATTCTACGATTCTATTTTATTTATTTTATTTTTTATTTTTACCGGGCCGCGTAGCGCAGTCGGTAACGTGTCTGGCTACAGATGCGTGTCTGACTGCAGATCCAGGGGTCGTGAGTTCGATCCCGGTCCGGTCCCATACTTTCGTGGAGATTGATCATGAAATAATTTCTACGGTCATTCTCCTCCCTTCCGGTGATTTATTCAAGAAGGGTTGTTTGTCAGTTACAAGGGAAAGTATGTGCACCGTAAAGCAACATGACAAACAAAATTTATTTTATTTTTTTCATAATAAAGAGTTCACTCACCTTTAGGTTCATTGATGATGAGATGGGTAGTTTCTTTTACCTTCATTTCACCAGAGTACTCCCCACCTGTAAAGCAATATATTTACTTTTCTCAGCTAGAAATTGGAGGGGAAAACCTCTTATATGCTTATAGTATGCTATTCAAATTGATATTTTATATCAAAGAGAAGGGAGTTGAGCTTGTGCTTAACATCCCACCAACAGCAGGTTCCCACAGAAATTTAAAAACACAATTCCATGATTTTTCAATGATTTTCCATGATCAACAATGTAATTTCCATGACTGTTTAATGCATATTCTCCAACCTCTCCTTTTAGCCCCATCGTCACCAGGCTGAGCATAAATACGGAATGCAGCAACAGTAATGTATTTAAATAAGCATGCTTGTAAATCATGCATGCATTTTAAAATAATTAAAACTTGAAACCATCAGTAGCCAGAAAACTTGCTGTCAGACACACATACTTGTGTGTCTGACAGCTAGTTTTCTGGCTGGTGGTTGCATCAAGTTATTTCACAAAATTCCATGAGTTTTCCATGATTATTCAGGTTTTTTCAAATTCCATGATTTATCCATGCATGGAACTTTTTTTTGTGATTTTCCAGGTTTTCCATGATTTTCAGAGCTTGTGGGAACACTGCAGCATAGTGAGACAGGGCTATGGCTTTAAGTCTAGGAAAAGAAGGGAACAGTAAAAGACAAAACTTTTTAAAGTATGGTTAGAGGTACTTGAAATTTTTGATAGCTTGAATTGATACTTATATCCCATTAAACAGTTTTTCAATTAAAAATTCAGATCAAAACTATTTGAGATAGAGAGGGGTCGTCATTGGTCAGATAGGTGGGTGCAGGGATGGATAGGGTTAACACTTAATGCCCGGCCATTGTCATGGCGGGGGCATAAAAATCAGCAGACAACAAAAAAGCATGAAAAATTACCCAATAGGCAAAGACTAACTTACCTTCTTTTTCAACTAATTTCTTTACTTCTTTTCTTTCTTGAGAACCTAGTCCAGAGACAGTCACTAAACAACCCATGAACACCGGACACTTGTATTCCTGAAACTGTTCATCCAGGCCATGAACTGCACTGAAAAAGATTATGGTACAATCTAAACAACCCATGAACACAGGACATTTGTATTCTTGAAACTGTTCATCCTGGCCATGAACTGCACTGAAAAAGAAAGAGAATATCTAACCAACCCATGAACATGGGACACTTGTATTCTTGAAACTGTTCATCCAGGCCATGAACTGCACTGAAAAAGATTATGGTACAATCTAAGCAACCCATGAACACGGGATACTTGTATTCCTGAAACTGTTCATCCAGGCCATGAACTGCACTGAAAAAGATTATGGTACAATCTAAGCAACCCATGAACACGGGATACTTGTATTCCTGAAACTGTTCATCCAGGCCATGAACTGCACTGAAAAAGATTATGGTACAATCTAAGCAACCCATGAACACGGGATACTTGTATTCCTGAAACTGTTCATCCAGGCCATGAACTGCACTGAAAAAGATAACAGTACAATCTAAACATCCCATGAACATGGGACACTTGTATTCCTGAAACTGTTCATCCAGGCCATGAACTGCACTTTAAAACTATATCTCCAAACATACAATATGATTGTATCAAGCACTGTAGAACCACTAGCGCAATTGGTAGAGACTCTGATTGCTGTTAAGGGCTTGTGAGTTCCATCGCAGCACGGCCCACACTTTCATGGAGATTGATCATGAAATGTTCTCCTCCTAAGTTAAGAAAGCTGTTGTCAGTTATAAGTAAAAGTGTGTGCACTGAGTGCTGGTTAACAGTTTAGTCTAAGCTTGCTCAGAAAAGGTGTGGTTAGGTTAAATGACTGTCTGGATATGACCTTAGAGCTGTTGACTAGGATATTCAATCACTAACCAAACAAAAAAACACTATGCAATGGCGTAGCCAGAACACTGAAAAAAGTTACGCACATCAAAGGGAGACTACTGGATCAAGCAGTGATTCTTATCAATTGCACCCCTTTTCAAAATGGGAACTTCTCTTAAAGGAAAGAATTTGCTCCCAGAGGGAGCAAATTCTTTCCTTTAAGGGCAGTTCCTTTCCTTATAGTATGAAAAATAACTTTTATCACATTAGGTGACCTCCCTTGAATGTAACTATTTTTATTGCACATGTGCGTAAGTGCTGAATAGGTGCTACGCCAGTGCTTTTATCCAAATTTTCCCCTTTCTTACTATTTAAGCTTAAGTCCAGCAAAAGCATACATGCCATAACTTGAGGACTGAAATCTGTGAGATTAACAAAATTATAGTGAGGTTTAATAAAATTCTGTGAAATTTTCACAAAAATAGCTTTGCAACTCCCCCTTATAACCAAAAAGCTTTTATTTTAATGTAAGAAGTTGGTGATAAACACAATAAAGTGTGATTTATGATTATTTATTTATAAAATGTGATTTTAGATGGTCTGAAAATACTGTGAAATTTGAAAATCTTATGGGAATCGGCTTTCAGAAGGGTCAAATTCTGTGAGATTTTATCTCACAGTGTGAGGTATGGCATGTATGCAAAAGGTACAAGTATAAAACAGTTTGGATGCTGATCAGGCCCATTTGTCTGCTTTTTGAGTCTGATGATTTTTTTCAATTAACATTTTAAGGAAATTCTTTCATGAATACTATCAGACTGTCAAACAGTTCGGGCCTGATCTGGGTCCAAACTGGTTGCAAAGGTTATCAGCAGACACCACTAGCAGGCAAAGGTATTATTAATTTATCCCAATTTTGCTGTTAAGTCGATCATTTTTCCCAATTTTGGATGACCTGTTTGCAAAGTTATCAGCAGACGACACTATAGTGTTACTTACTCAAACTTGGATTTCTCCCAGACAAGCTCCACCCACTTTGGTAACATGATATGTTTCCCCATTTCAGCTGCTACCTGTAAAAAAAATGACAACTTTAACCCTTATAGCGCCACCTGTAATTTGCAGCAGACGACAAATGCAAATTTTGCCGCTTTTTCAAAAATGGCAGACGATTCTCATGTTATATCATACCTTATTTTTGTCGAAAATTGGGAAAGATGTTGCAAAATTTGTCCTCTGCTGCAGTAGTGATTGGCGCTTTTAGGTTTAAGTCTTTGCATGCTGGGTAATATTTCATGCTCTCATTGTTGTCTGCTGACTTTTTTCAAAATTAACTTTTCAAAAAAAACAACTGAAGAACTCTATAAGAGTGTTAAATGCATTTTGTCAGTTCCTGATCTGGGTTAAAATTGTTTGCAAATGTAATCAGCAGACGACAAAAGTCACCGCTGGGAAGGAAAGTTATGGCCATGCTTGATGTTTGCCATTTTATCTTTCAACTTTTTCCTTGCCAGTACAGACTTTCATCAAAATTTGAAAATAGTTCGGACCCAGATCAGGCCATACAGAATGTCAAGCCCAAGGCCAAAACAAAAAAATTGTGTGGTTCGGGTAACCCGACCCTACCTACGATTTTGGTCCCGACTCTAATTTTTTTCATCCTGTAAAAAAAAATATTAAAAAATCGCAGAAAATCGCGGTACTGTTCGGTAAAGTTAAAGATACGGTTCGGTACAGTTCGGTAGTACCGGAATAGTCGCTTCGGTCATTTCATGCATAACCGCGCATTTGCCACTTCCGGTTTCGCTTTCAATCACCGGATTTTTCGTGTTTTTTTCCCCTTTTCTGCGTTAAAGTAATGGATTCTGTCAGCGTTTTGCTGAATATCTTCAGGCCGAAATGTGAACACGCAGCAGAGCTCCGGACTTTCAGAATTCAAAATTGTTCTCAGCTAGAAAGCTGTTTTTATTGTCATCCAGCATGTGAGCCATCGCAAAAAAAAAAAAAAAAAAATACCTACCTACCCTACCTAATGTTTTTTCAGCCGTTACCCGAACCACACTATTATTTTTTTTTGGCCCAATCAGGATCAAACTGTTGGACACTCTGTACTTCTGGAAGATTTTTTCAAAGATAAAAAGCAGACAAAAAATTACCCAGCATGCAGAGAAACAATCATCCTTAAAAGCATAGCGAACAAGTATCCATTTCACCCACAGGGTGGGTAGTCACGTGGTTTTTGCTTGGATACACTGTACGGATGTTCGAATACACTGTACGGACATTCTGATCGAATGTAGGCAGATTTCTCTATGTTTTGTTATCCATACCCAGAAAGTTATACATCATTTTCCAGCCCACATTTTCTCCTATCAAACGCTACCAGGATAGCATCTTTAAGCTTCTTACTTTGAGTACTAACTCTGTCACAAATGTTGTCCGTACAGCTTATTTCCAAATTCAGGCCCGATCTTCGTTGCTTGAAATTTTGTGACAGAGTCTGTACTCAAAGTAAGAAGCTTTATGAGGATATCCTGGCATCGTTAGATCGGGAAAAATGGGGGCTGGAAAATGGTGTATAACTTTCTGTGTAAAGATGAAAAAAACACGCAGAAATATCTACTTACTTTTACTTAAAACATCGGTGTGGAAAGAAGTCCGCCATTTTTCCGTACAGTGTATCCTAACAGAAACCACGTGACTACCCACCCTGACCCAGGGCCCCAGATAAAAGTGCGTAACAGAATATTATTTTTCTTATTTCTCAACCAAAACATATATTGTGGGTACTCAAAAGAACCATCTCGATGAGACATTTCTTTTGAGCACCCAAAGCACATGTTAAAACTGATGGGTAAGAAAATATTTATAAATTTACGCTAGAAAAACTTGCTTAACTGGCCCTATGTAACCCTTTGTATACTAATGGACTCGTCCTTCTTGTTAGATACACTAAACTTGGGATAGTCAGGTTATAATTTTAACAACAATATCATATTTTTTGTCTGAAGATACGTTTTACCTTAACAAACAGTGTAGACACGGATGAAATGCAGCAACAAATAAGGTATGATATTTCATGAGAATGGTCTGCTGGCAGACGATTCTCATGTAATATCATGCCTAATTTTTTTTTTTTGAAAATTAGGAAAGATGTCGCAAAATTTGTCGTCTGCTGCAGTCGTGATTGGCGCTTTAAGGATTAAGATTATAACACAACGGTATACAAGATTTTTTATCAGCATAAACTGATTTTCTCACCCAGTTCATTGATATAGAGGCCTCGACGCGAGAAAACCTGTTTTCCGAGGTTTGGGAACAACAAAAGTGCAGACCAGCCTGCGTATCCTCCTAGTCTGATGCGTTCCTTTGTTATTCTTTTTTCTCGAAGTAGCACATGTAAACTTAATACAGGTGAAATTTCAAATTTAAGATTTCTAGCTAGTCTCTGTAGCTGAGGAGACTGGTTTGAGGCTCGCTTTGTTGGAAACCCCGAAGACAGGTTTTGTCACTACGAGGCCCATATAATGTTGCGTACAAGTTAACGTAAGACGAAACCTTTTTTTCTTGATTTACATCCATCATTAAACCTTGTATTCCTATAGTTTGGAAAAACACCCCCATCCCACCCATCATATTACCTGGAGCCCAGGTCCGGAAGTTATAAAACTTTTTTATGCTCAACGCATATGTTATGGGTACATGTACTAAAATATTTTTTAAGCATGGCCTTACCAGATATTTTTTACTTCCTACAACACCTGCGACAAGATGAGTTACGTCTTCGGTGAATGCTTTCATCGTTAGCCCGCCCATCCACAGAACCAGCTTCTGTAGTTTCTCCTGCAACCATAGGTTTACATGAACAAAATTTTTGAGCCTAAAATTGAAAATATTTTCTTACCCATCACTTTTAACATATGTTTTGGGTGCTCAAAAGAACCGTCTCATTGAGATGGTTCTTTTGAGTACCCACAGCATATGTTTTGGTTGAGAAATAAGAAAATTATTTTTTTGGGTACGTACCCTTAACTAAAGGCCTACCGCAACACATACAAATAAAATATAAGATCTTACATGAGTGCTCAAGCTTATTGAATTTATTAAACTCATTAAGAGATAAAATGTGAGGCTTGCAGAGCATTTTATCCCTTTTTCGCAATGAGTTTAGAAAATTGAATAATACATGAGAAGGAATATTAGATATATTTATCACATGACATTAAAATTACTTAAAAATCGCATTTTGGGCGTGAAAAAGTCAAGAATTTGCCATCTTTAATGCAGCGTTTAATGGACGTCACTACGTCACCTTACTAAATCTGTAAACCACTAGTGGTTTATCTATTTTATTGCATGTCGTTATATCATTCTCAGACGAGACGTAATGTGATAAGCAAGACTATGAAATATTTAGCGACTTTCAAGGACATTTTACTGGGTCTTCTACAGTTTTCAAGGACAATATACAGGCATGGCTAAGAATTAGTAAATGCTTTCAGAGACTCATTACTAAATCTCAAACAATTTTCAAGGAACAACATACAGGCAAGACTATACAAAATATGGGACTTTGAAGAACTGCTTACACCATCTCATAAATTTTCAAGAACAAAATACAGACAAGCTATGGAAAATTTAAGGACTTCCAAGGACTGCTTACTGAAACTCAAACAATTTTCAAGGACAACAAACAGATATGGTTATGGAAAATTTAAGGACTTTCAAGGATTGCTTACTGAATCTAGTACAATTTTCAAGGACAACATACAGATATGGTTATGGAACATTTAAGCACATTCCGACTTTCAAGACCCATTTACTGCATCACTTACATACAAGCAAGGCTAAATTTAAGTACTATTGAATCTCCTAAAGTTTTCAAGGAGATTGGTGGGACCTAAAATAGCTATATACCTCTTCATATGCTAGGCATTTAAGCTAATGCTTTTATATAAAATTATTTGCTTTTATATTTTTATAAAATCATATGCTAATACACCAGATGGTTCGTTTGCGGACCTAAAATTATGAATCTCATCAACCAAATTTTTCCCCAGCTATTGTGCACTAGTTCTTGTCAGCAGTGGGTTCGATGGTTCATCAATTCCCTAGCTGATGTTCTCTATTGGTATATACATTTTTACCTTCTTATATATTAATTGCTATCTGCATGCTGTGATATATTTTGTACATTGTGCTTTGTCTCTTAAAATATTGTTTTATATATGTGCATGCTGTGATACTCGTTATTTTAAAAATGTTTTGTTCATTCTTGTTTGTCGAAGTAAAAGCCCTACTGGGCTTATGTTACATGTTGTACAATATTCAACGCAAATTCAGGGACCAAGCTGGCCCAGAATTTTAGGGAGAAGTGACTTCTCCCTGCAGGACAATTAGGGAGAAGTGACAGTCAGATAGGGAGAAGTTATAGCGCAAAATTACGGCATTTTCTGTCAATTTAGAAGCAAATTAGCCATTACACATGCTATTGCCATTTAATGGAAGGAGAAACATGATGCAGTGGTAGTAGATTTTATGATAATGTCACCACAGCTTGCATTTGTTTGGTGACAGAATGAAAATGAGTCTCCCTAAAAAAAAAAAAAAAAAAAAAAATTTTTTTTTTTTTTTTTTTTTTTTTAGGGAGACTCCCACTTCTCCCTGGGTCCCATTTAGGGCGAAATTTCGGCCCCTAGGGCGACTATTTCGCCCTAGTCGCCCCCTAGCTTGGTCCCTGGTCTATGACCTAAAAAACGTGTTAAAAGTGAGTGATAAGATAATAATTATGATTTACAATCAGAAAAAACTTTATCTTGAATTATGTTATACTGACCCTGACAGTAGTGTCTAGATTGGTAAAGCAAACAACCACATCTTTCATAGCCATATTGTACAATGGTGACGTCATCTTAGGAATGTGCTGAAAAATACACACTCTACCATAGGACCAGTTAAGCAATTTTTTTTTGGCGTAAAATTGGGATTACTTACTTATCCATCAGTTTAAACATGTGTTTTTGGCGCTCAAAAGAACCGTCTCATTGAGACGGTTCTTTTGAGTACCCACAACATATGTTTTGGTTGATTGATTGATTTGATTCTTTACGTCCCATCAACAATCTTTCAGTTATATAGGGACAGATCTTCCTGGGTTGAACCAGTACTAAGCTAGGATAAATGTGTTATGCTCAAGGACCACAACGCAGTGACGCCAGTGAGGTTCGAACCCACGGCCCTTCAGTCTTGAGTCAATCACTCTACCACTGAGCCACTGGGCTCCCCACGTTTTGGCTGAGAAATAAGAAAATCTTTTTTTGGTACGCACTCTTATCTGGAGGCCTGTATAACTGACCAATACATACACCATGACTTAGCATGTGACAGTCACACAGACTAAATTGCACATGTTCAATCTCCCACAATTAATCTGAGGTTTACCATACAGTTAGTGGATTTAACTCTTTGTATGCTGGGTATTTTTTCATGAGTTTTGTTGTCTGCTGTTTTTTTTCAAAATCATCTTTTCGAAAAATCTTTCGGGAATACCATCAGTGTTACTGTCAAACAGTTTGGATCCAGATCAGGCCAGACTGACTGTTTGACACTCTGATGGTATTCCTGAAAGAATTTTTTGAAAAAATAGATTTTGAAAAACAGCAACAGCAGACAACAAAAAAAAACATGCAAAATTACCCGGGAGGCAAAGAGTGCTGAGCTCTCATCAGGACTTTAGTTATGAGTGCGTAACAGAAAAAAGTTTTCTTATTTCTCAACCAAAACATATGTTGTGGGTACTCAAAAGAACCATCTCAACGAGATGGTTCTTTTGAGCACACAAAACATATGCTAAAAATTGTGGGTAAGAACATATATACAATTTTACGCTGCAATTTTTTGTTTGTCTCTTGCACCACATGACTGCCAAGTGGTGATAATATAGTTGTGAAATCATGCCTTAATTTTGTCAAGTTTAACTTATTCCACCGCTATTTTTTGTCTTGGAAAATATTGTCTAACGTCTGCTCACTCTGCTGTATATATTCAAGTGCACTTCAGACTTTTTTCATGGAAGCTAACAGTATGTACCCTGCAAACAAAATGGACCAGAATGAGGCTGCTCCCTTGCAGCCTGATATTGGTCATTATTGTTGGCAATATACAGTACAGCCATCGCAATGTTACTATCAAACGTGTTCTGTCGCGATGCGACGCGTAGCGCGAAAAAGATTAACCCCCACGCAAATCCCGCGCTAAACCCTCGCAATTCCCGCGCTAAACCCTCGCTATTCCCGCGCAGAAATCTCGCTCATGTCCGCGCCCGCGTCGCGACGTGCAGATACGACGTGGCCTCCCTCATTGATCGCGGTCACGCACGATTACCTGTGTGTAGAAATAAATCACTATTCAGTCAGAATGATACAGGCGCTATTAGAAAATACTGTCAGGCTTGTTAAAACAGCAATTAAAGATTATTAAGTATTCTTCTTACCATGAAATAAATCCATTGTTGATCCACAATTATCTTATTTGTTATTAACACCTCTGACATCAACATTTCTCACCAATCTGTAGTCCAAGCGTAATTATCATTAAATAGTCGTTCACACTTTCATGTGTCTTGATTTTTTTCAGCACATTCAATTATTTTTTTCTAAAGAATAACATCAACATGCATAAATTTACAATGTGTTCTGAAATAAATGCTAAAGTCCTGATGACCATATGATGAAGGTTCAGCTCTCGTGTACATTGTGTACGTGTCAAAATGCACATGTTATCAAAAACAAAACTGGGCTGTGGCGGTGAAATAGTGAACAACAATTACAAATAATCTTACCATGGCATGACTTACAAATGAATCAACAATTCTTTTTTTTTTTTCAAAATTTTATTTTTCCAGTCCAAATAATCACGCTAGATTTCGCATTTGATGATAACATATTTCTACTTTTTTTCAAATGAAATATATTCTGCGAAGTCATGTTGCAAGTTCTCATTAGAATCACCTTGGTAAGATGATTCTAACGGGTACACACAACGTGTTATGAAATTGCGCTTACCATAATTGCAGTGTAGCCCTATTTGACTGACCAACAAAAGCACATATCATGTATACATTGTCTACGTGACAAAATGCACAAGATTATCAAAACAAATTCTAATGCACTTACAAATGCAACGCGACGTCTGATTGGATAACGTCATAAATTTTCGACAGTATATCCTGCCAGAAACCCGACGTCACTACGTAACGTTGCTTTTCATTTGTTGACAAGTGAATATATGCAGCTGGCAAGCGGTTTTATGCAGCTGGCAGCCGTTGGACGTATATGCGCAACAAAGTACATTTTCACTGTCTTTTTGAAGTGAAAATGTTAATAGTGCATTAGAATGGGGATAACAATATTCAAAATTTTCATTTGGGGAGGTATATCGTCGGATATACATCCGGAAATCACGTTTTAATTTCCTACCATATATCCGACGATATACCTCCCCAAATGAAAATTTTGAATACAGTTATCCCCTAAATATCAAGCTCTGTCATTGTATCTCGCCAAGGTCTACACTGACGCTATCATCGACAAATTTTGACAAAACGTCTATCCATGAAAAATAATGAAACATCACGTGTTCAGTTATTTTGTTGTTACAATGAAAATGAACGTTGTCTTTAGTAAGTTTGTTGGGAGATTTTTAATGGTCTGTAACGGTCCATTCTGGTTTTCTGCTGTGCATTGGTAAAGAAACGTAAGATTACCTTATTTACCTTCACATGTACATATTTCGCAGCATACATTTACGTTGTGTTTTTTACTATAAAACGATTTGGCGGTTCGCATTTTATACCCTCCCAAAATAAGAACTCACTTTCGCTCGCTCAGCACCCGCGAGAATGCGCAGTCCCTTCGCAGGCTGCATGCTGACTTCGACTTCTAGTTAGAGAAAGTCAGATATTACAGTCAGCCAAAATTGAAACAGCGAGACATCTCGTATGATCAGATTATAAGACTATATGCTTTTTAAAGAAGAGGAAAGCATTAGGTTTGAACCCATAAAAAAATTGATGGATTGGCTCAAAACATTGTGTCCGAGATCCAGTTTGCTGCCTCTGTGTCCACTAAATATTTGAAGCGCAAAATTTACTCAGTAATTAAGTCAAGACTTAAAAACTTCACAAACCCATTTTAGCTCAGCTGAGAGCGCCTTTTTATCGCATGCTGATTAATTTTTCAAAATTAACTTTTTCGAAAAATCTATAAGGTTTAACATCAGAGTGTCAAACAGTTTGGGTACAGCTCCGGCCCAACCTTTTGTTCGGCCTGGTCTGGTTCCAATCTGTGTGCAAAAGTTATCAATAGACGACACTAGTAGGCAAATCTGGGTTTTACTGCACAGGCATTTGCGCAATCTCACAAGAGCCTTTTCTACTTGCATGCTTAGACTGACCGCGTTCGCTGTTGTTTTTAATATTGCATATGCCAGCAACCATGCTCCCTGGCGTAATGCTCAAGCATGAGCGAGGCCAGTACAAAAAATAGAACCAAAGCTGAACAAGCAGTCTCGCCAGAGCCCTATTAAAAGCCCCTTGCAACTCACATTCATTCCGTACACGTAGACACGCAATAGACGTTGGCTTTTATTGCATGTGCGAGCAACAAAAGCTCAGACGACTCTGCGCATTTGCGCAAATGCGCAGTCTCGCCAGGGCCTTTGCTATTCGCATTCAAAACATAAGTACATTTAGAAGACGTTGAAGCGCAACCAACGTTGGTCTTTATTGCATGTGCGAGCAACAAAAACTCAAAAGAGTCTGCGCAGTCTCGCTACATTCAAAACATTTAGAAGACGCAGACACAAAGTCAACGTCGTTTTTTTCTGCAAAAGCTCAGACGTCTGCGGATTTGCGCAGGCTGGGCAGAGAGCCATATAGCTACTCAGTACATTTAATAGACTTAGACACGCAATTGACGTTGGTCTTTATTGCATATGCGAGCAGCGGCAGCGCAGACGAGTGTGTGCATGTGTGCAGTCTGGCCAGGGCCTTTTCTACTTGTGTATGAAATAAAAGTACATTTAGGAAGGCATGACGACCAAACATGTATTTAAAATATGGGGCTCGACGCGAGAAAACCTGGTTTTGTTGCATGCGAACAACAAAGGCGCAGACCAGCCTGCGCATCTGATCAGCGTCATTGATATTCTCTCTCTGGAAGTTATAATAGCTTAATACACCTGCAATATTTAAACTTTCAAGATACTAGCCAGTCACTGTACAAAATATGATAAAAAAATACTTTGATGATAATGCCCAAACCACATGCACATCTTCAGAGCATGAACAAAAACATCTGCAAAGTCCGGAAAGATTGGAATCGAATTGTAGGTGTTGCGCTCATAAAGTAACTTCTCATTGTATCTAGTGACGAAGTTCACAAGTTGAAAAAAGTGAAAAATAATGTCTAAACCACATGCTCATCTTTAGACCATGAACAAAACACCTACAAAATTTCAAAACGTTTGAACTAAAACTGTGAGGAGTTGCGCTCACAAAATACCTCCCTCATTGCGTCTACGGACAGATGGACGAACTCATTTTAATAGTCTCCTTCGACATAAAAACAATTGAAGAAATCTCCTTACCGTGAAATTATCTACTAATTATTCCACTTTAAAATATCCATGATTAGTTACATGTCTCATTAGACAAATTGACACCTGATGCTAGCTAAATGCACTCATTAACTCTTCACATGCCAGTGATGCCAGCTGATAACCTTATAGATTGTAGCAAACCCACTGAATCCAGATCAGGCCTGTTGGGAGTTCCTTAAGTAAATTTACAAAGATTCGACAGGCCGCAAAAAAAACGTGCACAATTATCCTAGCTAGCAATAGGTACATGTAGCAGCACATGTGACGATATTTAAACCACAATTTTCCTTTTCTTGAATATCTATACTAGTTTGAGAACTCGTAAGAATGGCACATCCAATGCGATTCTAGTAACGAATACCACCAACATGCGTGGATCCAGAGGGGGGGGGGGGGGGGGGGGCAGGGGATCCGGAACCCCCCTGGAAAAGTACAAAAATATAGGGTTCCTTAGCAATACTGGCCCGGATCCCCTTAAAATCACAAAGCTACAAAGCCAGAATTCAATGTTGGGCCATCAACGGCCCGCTAGCGAAACGCCATTCCAATGGCGTTTCGCTGGCAGGCCTTTGATGGCCCGCTAATAATGGTATTTGAATCCTTCTTCCCCTCAAACTAAAAAAACAAACAAAAAAATAATAATAAAAAACGTTGTCAAAGTTGGACCCCCTCTGGATCCGCGCATGACCAACATGCATTCAGAAAAAAAACACTGGAGATCCACTGACATGTGATGTACCTCTCAGTTGACATCTGCACGTGAAAACGGAAAGCTGACAAATTTCGAGCTTCGACACGAACGAATGTTTTGAGTGTGATTCCAGTTCAAACATGTGTTGTGGGTGCTCAAAAGAACCGTCTCATCAGAACGGCGAGACGGTTCTTTTGAGTACCCAAGACAAATGTTTGTTAAGAAACCAAGTTATATGTCAATGACGCATTCTCAATATCTGGAGGTCTGATATTTACTTTTTTTCGTGTGCTTTCTCCATGAAAATATTGCAATGGAGACAGCAGCGAACCGTTTGTCGTTGTACTTCGAAGCTCATTGTTTAAAATTCTGAAATATTTTTAGGCAATTCGTAGACGTGCTATGTTGTCGTTTGGTGTACTGGTCGAAGACTTGCTCAGGAAATTTATGTATATTTCGCAGTTCCGACGTTATGCGCAGCTATCTAGTGGGACTAGGGACATTTTATGTTATTTCCTCCCCTTCACACACGTCAACCTCAATGAGACGACGTACATCGAAAATAGAGCAGAAGTTTATTTCAGTCTGTGCATCTGTGCTCCCGTTTGTAGATGTGCCGCAAAGACGAATACTTATTGTTTAAAAGTCGTGTAACGATGTCAAATCATTCTAATTTTGTTTTCCGTAAGACTTTAACTCAGTATTCCAGCGAAAAAAATGCCTCTGAAAATGTAATCTGCTTCAGTCGTCTGCTGCATATATTGACTAATGTAGGCCTAAGTATAGAGACAAACAGTGTGGACCCAATAGGCATAACAAGTGACATCTCCAAACACGTAGGACCCATATCAGGCCCGACGAAAAGTCGGGCCCGATCTGGATCTAAGCTGTTTGTAACTTTTATGGAATTTCTAAAATCAGAAGACGACACTGTCCGTTATTCAATCACTGTATTTTGTCACGTATGTCATTTTATACACAAGGGCGATTACGGCTTTGAAGTTTGAAGCCTTTGAAGTTTGAAGCCGACAAGGAATATTTCAACTTTTGACATCTAAGGTCATGCCAAACTTATTTCTGCATGTTGTGGGCACTCATAAGTAAAGCCTCTCCAAGGCGATTCTATCGAGTATACTCAACAAGAGGAACTCGGAGGCTCATCGGATAGGCGGCAATCTAAAACGTTAATACGATCCACGAACGTAGATAAAATCGTTAGTAACAGAGTTTTAGATTGCAATTTGTCGCTAGAAAGGCGACAAAGTGCAATCGAAAACACTGTTTCTAACGATTTTTGATAGGTGCTCATGCGCGGAGACAGAGGGGGTCCAACTTTGACAACTATTTTTTTAGTTGATGAAGGGAGAAGAGACAATAAGCGGGCCACCATCGGGCCGATGTAGAACCAACAATGAATGCTGGCTTCGTACATTTGTAGCTTTTTGAATTTTCAGGGATCCGGACCAGTATTGCTTTGGAAACCCTATCAAGGGGGGGGGAGGGGCGGGGTCCAGACCCCATGTCGTCCCTCGATCTGTATCCGCCTATGGCGTTGGTCAATTGTTAAGAACGTTTTCGATTGCCGCCTATCCGGTGTTGGAGGGTACGCACAATTTGGTCGCTGTATATGATCGTCAAATTGGAAAATTTAAAACGTTAGTGAATCGAAATTACGGATTTAATTAGTAAAGCATTTCCAGGTAAGACACCAACATCTGTCACATTAGGCAACGAAACGACGTACGAATTATCGTCGGGGTGGGGGTAGGGGGGAGGGTCAAGGCCAAACTGACAAAAAGGTTCTGACATTTTTAGATGTATTTTAGTCCAACTTAGTTTTCAGATGGGTTCAAATGGTGTACTTCAAGAGAACTACTGTTTCCAAGGTTACAGGGGGCGGGGTCCAATATTTTCCAGGAGAGGTCTGATTCTACCAGGAGGAGGGGGGGGGGGGGGGGGGCAATTGCTAATTCCAATAGAAATCTATAGGACTCGTGATTTTCCAGTGTGGTCCGGACCCCCCCCCCCCCCATCACGGATCCGCGCAAAACCCTCTCCCCACGTCGGACAACGCATAATATAACACTATTGCAACAGATAAGGCTCAGATGAGCTGCGCACTCGCGCAATTGTACGGATATAGAATTTTGGCCGATATAAAAATTTTGGCGTACAACTCCAAAAAGGGGGATGTTTTGAAAATGTTAAGATCCCGCTAGTCACTGCAGCTGAACTGACTCGTTTTGTGAACTTCGAAGATAAGTTTTCTCGCGTTTTTTGTTTCTGGGCCAAAGCATGTATTTTGGGTACTCAAAAGAACCGTCTCGATGAGAGCGTTCTTTTGAGCGCCCAAAACACATTAACTAATGGATGCTGTATAAGGTAAGATACTCCAATTTTAAGGGTTCGCATTCATTTTTTTTTATCTTCGGACATATCTAGCGAATTCAGCCTGTCAATGAAATGAAGATATGAACGATAATTACTGAATTTATAAGTCTCACTGTAAGAATGCATATAATAACAATCTATGAATTAAAAAACGGCTTTTAATGATTTTAAAGAAGAGTTTGTTAACAGAATTAGAGAAAAATAAAAAAGATAATAAAGATTCTCAGAAAGGCAATAATTTTTGGGGGTAGGGTCTGTTTTGGGTGGGCAGGTAGGAGCACGGCAAACCAACATTTTTTTTAAGGTCGGCCTATTTAGATTGCTCCAGCGCTCGCTTCGCACAATCAATAAAAACACCATTGTCTACTAAATGTTCTGACGGGACTGCGCATTCGTTGCTCGCACATACAATAAACACACCGTCCACCTTCTTATAGTTATCCGTCCACCTTCTTATAGTTATGTTTTGAATGTGAGGAGCTAAGGCTCTAACGAGACTGCGCATTTGCACAGACTCGCCTGAGCTTTTGTTGCTCGCACATGCAATTAGAAACTCACTTACGATTGCATGTCATGTACTTATGTTTCATGCTGAGTAGCACAGGCTAGGCGAGGCATATGCACTCGATCAGTTCGCCTTATTTTTTTATTGACGTACGTATTTTAAAACGTATACCCAAGTATGTAATCACCAGCATGCGCAGATTCAGAGTGGGGGATATCCGGACCCCATGAAAAAATCACAAAATATAGGGTTTCTATCAGCAATACTGGATCCCCAGAAACATCACAAATTTACCAAGTCAGCATTCGATGATGGCCCGCTTCAATGGTCAATGGCGTAGCCAGAACGCTGAAAAAGTTACGCACGTCAAATGGAGACTACTGTAACAAGCAATGATTCTCTACAATTAAAGAGCAGTTCCTTGGGTATGGAAAATCATTTTTACCACATTAGGTGAACTCCCTTGAGTGTTAATATTTTTTATTACGCACGTGCGTTGATTGTGTAATGAGTGCTACGCCAATGATGGTATTTAGATCCTCTCCTGTCATCAACTAAAAAACGTTCTCAGACTTGCAAAACTTTCTGGATCCGCGAATGACCAGTGTGCTATGTGCGCTTCGCCACGTAGACAATCATATTTTATACACGCTGGCGGAGCAGCACATTTGCAAAAGAGCCCATTTGTGAGCTCGTGTCTACAAGGAGTTCACTGGGGGAGGGGGCGGGGCTATCAGATGGAATGAAAAAAATACAAATTGTGCGTTAGAAGGTTAATTTTAAGTGATTAGGCTTTTATAAATGGACTATTAGTTAATTGCTTGAAGGTAAGATAAATACTTTTATTTACATCCACCAGTCTGAGCGCAATGGGAAAGGGTCATATCTAGACTTGCTATGGGCGAGCATAAGTAACTCAGCAGGCTGGTTTTATCATAACCGTTTTTTTTAGATTTGATATTTCTTGCGAAGTTTAATCAATTCAACACCAATTTCTTTGTAATCCATTCTTCATTTAGTACCTAAAGCGATTCAATCGAAAAACATAAAAAGATATCAAGGGGAAAGTTAAGGAGAAGAAAGCAACTAAAACAACCAAATACATCCAGTGCAATTTTATTTCGTTGCTCGTTTTTTTTTGTACACACGGTAAATGTACATGTACGTACACACTTTCAAAGTAGCTCATCAGTGAGGCGTGAACTTTTAACCTTTTCCGCGACAGAGCCATTCAGATAAATATGCCCTGCGTCGCGACACACGCTATCTCGCGACGCGTCGCGGGTGCTACCCCACGACGTGCCCGCGCTGATCACTCGACGAGTCCGCGCTATCCCCTCGCTAAACCCGCGACAAAATGTCACGTGACCATCGCGATTTCATCGCGAATCAACTCGCTAGGTCGCATTTGATAGTAACATTGCGATACCTGTACTGTAGGCTACCTTAAAACATAAGCATACGAGAACAAACGACAAAAGTCGTGACTGGCTGAAAAAGGGTTCGCAAATGCCTGAAAAAGCTTTAGACAGCCATATTGTAAAATCAGACCAGCCGGCATGAAGCCAGGTAAAAGAATTCCACACCCTCATGCTGCGCAGATAATTTATGACCTATAAAAGTTATTTTAAGAATTACTTACCAAGGTTCTATATACAATTCTGGACTTTTCACCATGTGTACATGAGGTGATATGAACCAGAAAAAATAATATTGACTGAGGTGGTAACTGACGTCAATATTAATTTTTCCAGTGCATATCACATGGGCAGACACGTGAGAAAACTTGTCTTCTGGGTTTCCAACAAAGTGAGTTTCAAACCAGTCTCCTCAGCAACTGAGGCTAGCTTGAAAATTGAAATTTCACCCGTGGCATGTTTACATATGATACTTTTCAACAGGAAAAAAATGCCAAAAGGTTTTTTTTCGATACATATCTGAGAAGGATAATTATGAGTAATATGGAGGAACACGTTTTGATTCAAATATTTTAATCTTTAAACTTGTGCACAACATTCTATAGCTTGTTGAATGTTAAGTGTCATATCAAAATTCATAATTACAATTCATAATTATATACATCTATGAAGATATTAGACTTTCATGGAATACAAACAAGTAAAGTCAATAAGCGTAGAAGGAGTTGCTTTTCTTGCACAGGACATGCCCACTCACGCACGGGACATGCCCACTCACCAAGATGTACATACCTCAGGGTATAGCTGTTGAGTTCAATAAAAATGTGCAAAGGGAGATAAGTGGAAATACTACTCAGTATTATCAAAATACCACAAAGGGTTTTGAATTTACAGATGCTAATTTTAAAAGAAAAGCACAGTCTAAAATTGCAAAGGAAGATAAGTGAAAAAAGTCAGCTACAGTTATCTATCTTGTGTGCACTGCACCTATTCATCTGGGTGTACATATCTACGAAGTAATATGAATATTACTGAAAGAGATGTTGAATTACAGAAGGCTAACAATGGCAAAGGGAGACAACTGAGAAAGTAAGAACAAGAGTTGTTTGTCTTGTGTGGTACACCTATTCATACAAGGTATTATCAAAATATACCTAAGGATTATGGAGTTACATGCAAATAAATACTATAAGGCCAAAAATGGTAAAGGAGATAATAATAATTAAGAAAATAAGAAACCAAGAGTTGTCCAACTTGTGTGCAGCTCAGTTATTCATCTGGATCTACATTCTTACCTTGTATTGTCAAAATACCTGAAATGGCTTTGGAGTTCAGATGCAAAAATGTCTAAAGTTAAAGAAACTGCAAAGGGAGATAATTAAGAAAGTAAGCAAGGTAGAGTTATCCATCTTGTGTACAGTGCGTCTGTTCATGTGGGTCTACATTCCTACAATTCCTACAATTTCTGACGCTTATAACAGACAAGAACGTAACTCCATCTTATGTCATTTAACGTCGCTAAAACATGCACATGACATCATAAATTGGTGACAAAATTATACACATTAAAACTGGTGTATATATAGGAAGCAAAAAAAATGTATATCACTTTTACACTTTTCCAAAATGTACCTCTTCAACCCATGAGATGTCTTCTATTTTTAGGCTCTATGATACTGTAAATTCTGAAATTTTTGCGAGATTTTATTTTCGCGAATAGCTGTAAAAGAAATATTGGCCATGTCAAAAATTTGTGACTTTGGCATGATTTAACTACATCAGTAAAGGACAAAGAGTTTTCGCCATATTGCAAGGCTTTTATTTTCGCAAAACTCCGCATCCGCAAAGTTTCGCCAAAAAAAAACCCTCACGATATTTTCATAATTTAAAGTAATAATTTTGGTTTACCTTGTTGAGAGCCACCGATGTCAAAATGCTCATTGGCCCCAAAACTCTGAAATAAAAGAGACATGTAAATATGGGTGAAAGTCAAAACTTTCAAAAATCCTGAACTTTAAAAATTAAACCATAAATATACAAAATACAAACAATCGGAAGTTTAAATAGTGGTGTGGAAATAGTAAAAATTTATACTTGCCCAGGGACAAGTAAATAGCCATAATGTACTTGTCCAAAGAATATCTTACTTTTCCAAAAAACAGATTACGGTAGCTTTTATATAATGTGCTTAAACAATTTATAAACTCTTTAAAAAAACAGTATGAAACAAGATATCAGCTCTCTTGTAAGCAGTGTGGATCCAGATCAGCTTGCTTCTGAAGAACCCAGCTGATCAGGATACACTGTTTTCAAAGCAACATGTGAGCTCGTAATAATTACATAATTAATCAAAATATGAAATACAGAATTGTATCAACTTTCCTTATACATTTGTACTTATCCAAGGACAAGTAAATAGAATTTCTAACTTGTCCTGAATGAAATGGAACCAGGTCAGACAAGTCGGGCACAGCCCTGTTTACATGTTTAGCTGTCATGATAAACTGAAAATAAATCAGAAGCTTTTTCAAAAAATACTTTCAGGAACTCTCAGAGTGTGAAATGGTTTGGATACAGATTAGGCCAAACACAGGTTTAGATAAACAAAAAATTGCAGCATAAAATTGTAAATATTTTCTAACCCATAAGTTTAACCATCGAGTACCCACAACAATGTTTTGGTTAAGAAATAAGAAAACGCACTCTTAACTAAAGGCCTGGCCAAAGCTATGTCTGTCCTGATTTGGATCCTAACTGTTTGCAAAGTTTATCAGCAGAAAACAAGTCACCGCTAGCAAGCCATTTAAAGAGTTAGGATAGTATACCTTTAAATCTTTACATGCAGCATGGGTAAATTTGCATGTTCTATGTGCTAATCAGCATCATATTTTTTTGTTAATTATCTTTTCCGAAACTAAACCTTTCAGGAATACCATCACAGTATCAAACAGTTTTATCTGTTAAGTTCCAGACAGAGTCTGACATTTTACCAGTCCTGAAATGGGTCAATTTTTTTTGCAAAGGTTACTCGCGGAAATTCCCCATCATCATCAACCAGATTTGTCCACACTGAATAACACACGATGGACACCGAGCGATCATATCATAATACCTCACTATATGGCTCTGGGTCAGGTTTGCATCGTGGGTAATTATTCATGCTTTTTTTGTCGTCTGTTTTCAAAATCAACTTTTTCGAACAATTTTTTCAGGAATACCATCAGTGTCAAACAGTTTGGTTACAGATAAGGTCTGATGTTTTGTCCAGCCCGATCTGGGTCCAAACTGTTTGCAAAGGTTTTTAGCAGATAAAACTAGTAGGAGACTTTGCCCTTAAAGCGCCAATCAGGACTGTAGCAGACAACAAATTTTGTGGTCGCTTTCCTAATTTTTTAATAAAATAAGTTATGATATTTCATGAGAATTGTCAGCCTGCGGACAATACTCATGAAATATCATGCCTTATTTGTTATTTATAAAAAATCAGCAAATTTGAAATTGTCGCCTGCTGCCAATTAAATATAGGTGGCGCTTTATGGTTTAACTCTCTACACCTTAGTGACATTTTTTCATGCATGCTGATAATATTTGCAAACATTTTGTACCGAAACATTTTACTTTCTGATGGTAAATCCTGAATGATTTCTTTAAAAAAGTTAATTTTGAAAAAATCAGCAGACGACAAAAATCATGAAAATTTACCCAATATGCAACAATAATAATTCTGAGAAATGCTATCAAGAAACTTAAAGAAAGCAGGACTTTAGTTAAGAGTGCGTAACAGAAATTTTATTTTCTTATTTCTTAACCAAAACATATGTTGTGGGTACTCAAAAGAACAGTCTGAATGAGATGGTTCTTTTGAGCACCCAAAACACATGTTAAAACTGATGGGTAAGAAAATATTTACAAATCTACGCTTAAAAATTTTGTTTTGGCCTAAAATAAAAAAAAATTGTGTTTCAGGTTACCAGACCGTGTCTAATTTTTGCCCCAGACCCTAAAGTTTTTCAGCATATTTAGGGGATTTCTAAGGAATTTCCCAGTTCGGCAATTTTGTTTCCCAATCTTCCCCATGTAAAAACTTTTAACAAAATAAAAATATTTTCCTACCTACTGTCCCTATTTCAAAATTTTACATTACCTGAAACATGCATATTTTTTTTACTAAAGCTGTGAGAAAGACATACCTGCAACCAAGTTCAGCGATGTGGTGGAAGGCATCCCCTTCAAAGGTGTCAAAAACATAGATAGTATTCTTTTCCTTCTGGCTGACCTTGAGACATTCTTCTTGTTTAAACCAGACTGGTTCAAAGCTCTGATCTTTAAATACCTACAAAATAAGACCAAACCAGACTAGTTCAAAGCTCTGATCTTTAAATACCTACAAAATAAGGCCAAATCAGGCTGGTTCAAAGCTCTGATCTTTAAATACCTACAAAATAAGACCAAACCAGACTAGTTCAAAGCTCTGATCTTTAAATACCTACAAAATAAGACCAAACCAGACTAGTTCAAAGCTCTGATCTTTAAATACCTACAAAATAAGGCCAAACCAGACTGGTTCAAAGCTCTGATCTTTAAATACCTACAAAATAAGACCAAACCAGACTAGTTCAAAGATCTGATCTTTAAATACCTACAAAATAATGCCAAATCAGGCTGGTTCAAAGCTCTGATCTTTAAATACCTACAAAATAAGACCAAACCAGACTAGTTCAAAGCTCTGATCTTTAAATACCTACAAAATAAGGCCAAATCAGGCTGGTTCAAAGCTCTGATCTTTAAATACCTACAAAATAAGACCAAACAATACTAGTTCAAAGCTCTGATCTTTAAATACCTACAAAATAAGACCAAACCAGACTAGTTCAAAGCTCTGTTCTTTAAATACCTACAAAATAAGACCAAACCAGACTAGTTCAAAGCTCTGATCTTTAAATACCTACAAAATAAGACCAAATGACTAGTTCAAAGCTCTGATCTTTAAATACCTACAAAATAAGACCAAACCAGACTAGTTCAAAGCTCTGATCTTTAAATACCTACAAAATAAGGCCAAACCAGGCTGGTTCAAAGCTCTGATCTTTAAATACCTACAAAATATGACCAAACCAGACTAGTTCAAAGCTCTGATCTTTAAATACCTACAAAATATGACCAAACCAGACTAGTTCAAAGCTCTGATCTTTAAATACCTACAAAATAAGGCCAAACCAGACTAGTTCAAAGCTCTGATCTTTAAATACCTACAAAAATAAGGCCAAACCAGACTAGTTCAAAGCTCTGATCTTTAAATACCTACAAAATAAGACCAAACCAGACTAGTTCAAAGCTCCGATCTTTAAATACCTACAAAATAAGACCAAACCAGACTGGTTCAAAGCTCTGATCTTTAAATACCTACAAAATAAGACCAAACCAGACTAGTTCAAAGCTCTGATCTTTAAATACCTACAAAATAAGACCTAACCAGACTAGTTCAAAGCTCTGATCTTTAAATACCTACAAAATAAGACCAAACCAGACTAGTTCAAAGCTCTGATCTTTAAATACCTACAAAATAAGGCCAAACCTGGCTGGTTCAAAGCTCTGATCTTTAAATACCTACAAAATAAGACCAAACCAGACTAGTTCAAAGCTCTGATCTTTAAATACCTACAAAATAAGACCAAACCAGACTAGTTCAAAGCTCTGATCTTTAAATACCTACAAAATAAGGCCAAACCAGACTGGTTCAAAGCTCTGATCATAGGATCACAGTAGCTCACCATGAGCCTATGGCTCAGGTGAGCTAAAATGTTCATACAATGTACATGTAGCCCTAAGCACTGAGCATCAATTCTTTCCAGCATACGATCCTTCTCTCTGCCAAGTAGTTTTCTTTTTCTTCTCCTTGAAAAAAATGCTTGGTGCTCAATGGAAACGACCCATTGAATATTATGTTGTTGTTGTTTTTTTTGTGTGTGTGGTTTTTTTTTTTGGGGGGGGGGGGGGAGGGGGGGGGGGGAGGGGAAAATAACCTGGATATTACCCTGATCAGTATCTAGGGCCCTCTCATAGGTCCAGATAGGAAAACAGTATTTCAGTATATAATTGTGGTTATTTTCTAACCAATCAGTTTTAACAATGTTTGGGTGCTCAATGAGACGGTTCTTTTGAGTACTCACAACATGTTTTGCTTTAGAAATAATATAATTTTCAAATGCCCTCTTATCTCGAGTCCAAGAGTGTGTCATTAAAAATTAATTGATCAACCAAAACATGAGATCGGTTTTCAGGACTTTAGTTAAGAGTGCATACCAAAAAATTAATTTTCTTATTTCTCAACCAAAACATATGTTGTGGGTACTCAAAAGAACCATCTCAATGAGACGGTTCTTTTGAGCACCCAAAACATATGTTCAAACTGAGGGGTAAGAAAATATTTACAATTTTATGCTCAAAAATTGTGTTTATCTCAACCTATGGTTTTTGTATGCTCCAAAACAAATTTTAAAACTGATGGATAAAAGAGATACCGCACCGTATTCACAATTTTACGCTCAAAACTTTTGGTCATCTGGCTCTATGGAGTATGGAACAGACCTCCAGATAAGAGTGCGTATTTGAAAATTATTATTCTTATTTCTCAACCAAAACATATGTTGTGGGTACTCAAAAGAACCATCTCAATGAGAGAGTTCTTTTGAGCACACAGAACACATGTTTAAATTGATGGGTAGCGAAATAAATGCATTTTTACGTGCACAAACGCTCCTTATCTGGACCTATGATGGACGTGGGTTATATGTGTTTACCTTATAAGCTTGTTTCAGGACCTCCTGAGTTTCAGCTTGATCAGAGATTTTCACACATCGCAGTCTTAGATCAGCCATCTTGTTGTTGTGCTGATCCTGCAAATAGAATGAGAGCTACACCATGATTCACCATTGCCTGCCGTATATCATTTTCTTCGAAGATCGGCTTGTCTTGCTAGGGCCAAATAAAAAATACCTGTGTTTAGGGTAATCCGACCCTACCTAAATTTACTGGTCGGATCGCCGACTGCAACATATTGATTTTATTTAGACACTGGACTACTAAGCCAGAACACCCGATACACAGAACTATGCGTACAGTATGAAAAGATTGAATAACTTCCAAATGCTCTGTACTCAGATTTCAAATTTTGTGCACATTAAAGAACTGGTATTTTGCATAAATTCCAGAACATAAGCAAAATTTCTTTCATCCTCTTTTTCAGGAAAAAATCACACTTTCGGCATAACTCTGGCGCTGCAGTGACTATCACTCAGCCCACAAACATTTTGCTAAGCAGATATATAGCTGATAATAATTCGCAATGAATATTTTCAAAAGTAAAAAATCTACCAAAATATAGAGCTGTCACGATTAATCAAAATATCGGTTAATCGGTCGATATACAAAAGAAAAACGATTATCGATATGAAAATTCAAAAATTGGTTACTTTTAATGGATGTTCTGTCTATTTATTCAATTAAAATCCAAGCGTAATTGCTTCCTTATATTTTCTGTTTAAACCGGAAGTTCCCTGAAGTGCATTGTCGTAAACAGTAGATGCGTATAAATTGCTGTAACGAAGTAGTAAAACGTTACTCTGCAGGCTAACTCAACAACTGATTGTTAGAAAAAGTTATCCCTACGCTCCTCTGTTTTGAATATAGTAGAACAAAATCACGAAAATTCATCAGATGAATAATCTAGCATGAAAGTTGTTTTTCTCTGCGGTTAAATTCGAGTTTAGAATCTTTCAATTTTACCGACGTTTACAGCAGGTCTTATTTTACACAAAGGTGTTTGTGTCATGCATACTTGACTTCCTTTTGTATGAAGTCATGCAACGTGAAATTAACAACAACAATGGCTGACTGCGAGTTCAATTACCGACTTTGCCAATTAGCAAGTCGATTTTCTTCCAACAGAGTGGATGACGACTTGTTTTGAGCAAAGGTGCCACTTTTTATTTGAAACCTATTATCCTTTGAATAGATAACACGTGCTACTTAGTGTTGTTTTGCGAAATGATGGTGAAATCAATGTCTTTGACCATGCAAGAGTTGTCAAAACATTCCGAGACCCTCTGTCAAGTTTGAGCGATTACTAATCGGTTATATATCGAAATGCAAGGACCGATTATCGATTAGCATTGTGGCTTCGATTAACCAGCCCTACCAAAATATTACCCTTTTTAACAGCTAGGTACACTATTTTGTGCACTTGTCAACTGCAACCACCACACGATGTGCAACCACCACGCAATGACTGCGCTGTTTGAGTACAGTGGTTCTCTAGTGTGTTTATAAACACCTTATTTAATCATATTTCAAATAGATACTGAAAATTTCAAAGCTAAATTTTGAGTAGTTTTAAAGATATCGTAAGTTATTAAATTCACCAAAATACGTAGGTTTTTTTTTTTGTTTGATTTGATTCTTTCCGTCCCATCAACAATCTTTCAGTTAAACAGGGACGGGTCTTCCTGGGTTGAACCTGTACTAAGCTAGGATAAATGTGTCTTGCTCAAGGACTACAACGCAGCGACGCCGGCGAGGCTCAAACCCGCGGCCCCTTTGTCTCGAGTCAAGCACTCTACCACTGAGCCACCCAGTGTGTAAAGCGCCTGGAAGATCCAGATCGGGATGTGATGTATCGCTGTTTAAGAGAATCGATCTGTTTGATTGCTTTGCACGGTTTGGGGAGGGCCTTAGTTCTTATTAGCTCTAGGGAAAACTGTGAACCTGTTATAGTCTTTGAGAGTCTGGATCTGTCTAGGGTCATGACTAGATTTACTTTGAAAAGTTAATATCATCAGCGGCAGGACACCAGAACCAGGTCTGGGAAATCGCAGGAACCCACAATCAAAATTATTGTGTAGATGCGTGACAATAAACTCTCCATGTCAAGAGAAGTCACTCCAAATGACAGCATTAAGAATAGCTCATGCGCAGTGAGGCAGTCAATTTGGTTTAGTTCAAAAACTAGTACAATCCACAAATAAAAGAATACAAATATATTTTAACATCTGACACTCAAGAACAAATCAAGGATTAAAATGGTGTAAAAATGGTAGAGAAAAACTCTGTGAATATGTCGGGAGAGGTTTGAAAATGCTGATTTTTTCGGAAAATTTGGTCTAAGTTGCAATGTAGCTACCCCCAAGTGGTCGGAATGTATCCTTTCTCTATATACTGCCAGACCCTTTTACGAGTATTATCGGCAGGTGTACTTTGTACACTCCGGGTTACAGGATGAAAGCCTAAAGTAACCATATCTAAATTACCATAGTGTTCTTTAACCTGCACAGGGGGTGACTCTTCCTGCACAGGGGACATCCAGTTAACGTGGCGATCAGAAGGATGATGCACTTATGCAAATGACACTAGAGAAAGCGTGTTCCAACACCGAAAATTTCCTCGCCACGAGCGGGGATCGAACGTGGGACCTCTAGCATCAGAGGCAAGTGCTTAACCACTGAAATACCACGCTATATCAAACAAAAGATCATCTGAATTGTCGAAAACGAGGCTATATGATAGGCTAAGTATAAACATTGGGTAGTCTCTGGTTTACCGGGCGCACTTTATTCTATTTGCTGTTTAGGGTTTCTACCATATTCGTAACAATGAGGCCTACACATGATTTAATAGCCCTTACGCGAAAAGGAAGTAGGGGTGTGGGGGGCACAGCCCCCATTATTTAACGAGCAAAATGTTAAGATTTAGTCTAGCGTCATAAAGTGGCCCCGATAAACCAGAGGTGCGCCTAAACATTCTATGGCGGAGAACAGCGACACAACTAACATATTTCTATTGAGTTACGAGACCCTCTGTACAGCCTGACACAACAGGATGTTAAAGCGCATCTAAGCGAATATTCCATTGATTTCCCAGACCTGAGAACATGAAAGTGGGTGGGGTGAATCTGTCAAACTTGAAACTAGACCAGATCAAAAGACTTCAATCGAAAATAAGGGGCTTCCTTCCAACAGTACTTTTCAAATAAATCAAATCAGCTTTGTTCTATGCACGATCGTACGATATGACTAGTCAAACTAGTACATAAAACTTTAAAGTAAAAAATACCAAAAACTTACCCGCCGTGAGAATTGGCGGACTTGATTAATAAATTCATATTTTTCACGAACCTTTCTTTCATTGTAAACTCCCCAGGACTTGGCTGTGACTAAATGTCTGTATTATAAGACTTTTCGGTTACTGTAAAGACGGCAACTTTAATCTGGGCGTGGTTTGGCTATTTCATCTACTCACGAAGGAAAAACAGGTAATATTAACGATAAAACAGGTAATTTTAACGGGTCTACCTATTTACCGACAAAAACCGTCAACAATCGATAACAACCGCCAACAAACTGACAACTACCGACAAGTTTTTTTAAAAGCCCATAAATATGGGATACATTCTGGTGCTGTGTCTATGGAGAGAGGCAGGTGCCTGACCCTACTCACAGTTTTGGATCTGCCGGGTTGTCGCACGGTGCCCAGTGTTGTAGATGCCGGACGTGCAGCAGTGCCCTGTTGAGCTTTTTCCCCCGGGCTGTTCCGCGGTGGTCTTTCTCCTTGGTTGTGGGTAAAAGCCCTAGCCGGACCGTGCCGGAACAAACCTACAATTATGACCGAAGTTGGTCTCCGGAGAATGATGATTTTCGGTACCGGCTTTTATAAGTAAGTAAGGGTGCATAGATCAGGAATCGATACAATCAAGTACCACACCTGACCCAGGGTACCAATGGGAAAATGACAAACTCACAGTAGACACCACAAACGAGAGCCAAGAGGTCAGCCCTTTCCCAGCAGGTGACCACAAAGCACATATAAACAGACGCGCACAAAGACATTGCAAACCTAAGGCAGAACAAAAACATAAAAGATCCACAAAAGAAGTACCGCCTTGGAATGGTCAGTATAATAATTTACTGGAGGGCTTGAACCGGTTTAACGGCGCCAACCTCATCCTTAATTCAGATGTGGATCAAGACACATAGATATTTGGTTTGCATGAAAGACCCCTAACTTATCAATGCATCATCTCCTAAAATATATAAATCAAGATATAACAAGGAGATCAAGCAAAGATAAGGACTCAACAGTAAATAAAACTGAATACCGGAGCAAAAGAAATCCCACAGGTAAACCCCGGTGGGCCCGACAAACAGCCAAATCATCAGGCCCCTAACATCTCATCAATAGATAAGTCTTTAAGTCAGAACCATCATAGAAAATAGTAAGTGAGTATGATCAGGAAATACCACAATCACAAACCGCAGACAAAAAAAATAGTAAGTGGCACCGCGAGGAAGAGCCGCTCAACCATCACGAGACACCAGGAAGACAAATTAAGCAAAGCAACCAGCTCTCTCTTCCCCATCAAGATGATTGCAATACTAGAATGGGCATAAAGTAACATACAACAAAACATAGAACAATTACAGACTCCCACAATAGGTGTAACAATAAACAAAAAGTCAACAACAACAGAACCACCGCCTTAGAACGGACAGTAGCCTAAGCCACCGGGGGGGGGGGGGGGGAGGGGGAGGGGGGAGGGGGAGGGGGGGAGGGGGGGTTTAAATGCATTTTACTAGTACCAAATCTTTGCCCTGGATTCTGCTGTTGTTGAAGTACAAAGAATGTTCAGTCCGCATGGAGGCCATCTAACTAATGCAATGTATCATCATGGAGAAACACTCTAATCAAATTAACACACCATGATGAAGCAAAAAAGGGCTCATGACTCACAGATAGTCAGTGCTAAAGAAACCCTCAAGTTGAGCCACGGTGGGTCCAGCTACAGATAAGCATCAGGCACCAACCCACCGATTAAAGCTTTACGTCAGAGCCGTCATAGAGTCTGAGGCCTGACCCACCATTGTGCAATTAAAGAGGAAACCATAGCTATAAACCGTGATTGGGTTTAAAACTAGGCATGCAGACTGTCGCATGATATCCAAGTTATATCCAACCCTTATATAACGTTTTACTATCTTTTTGAATTGATCACTAAAATTAGGTTTTCCAACAATACGTTTGTATTTATAAACAAAATCACCATAAAATATAGGTTCTGATATGCCTTGTTGCCGAAGAGTTTTTAACCCAATATTGTATTTAACAATTAACTCCGAGTGTCTGTGGTAGAATTTAGAAAATGCTTTTCGAATTTTATGATATCTATAACCTTGTTTTAATAACTAAGCAGTTAAAAATAAGTTTCTGTTGTTGAAGTCATCAACATTAGAACACACTCTCGCAAAACGAATAAGCTGAGAAATATATACACCATAGGAAGGGGAGCGAGGAACATCTCCATCAAGAAAGGGGAAATTTACTATTTCAAAATTAAAATCATCCCGTTTATCATACATTTTAGAAGAAACTATGCCATTTGTTATTGACAAGTTCAAGTCCAAAAACGGAGCTTCAGTATCAGAAGAATTCGCCTTATTTAACTGAAGTTCAGTGGGATATATCTGACCTACCAGTTGTTCAAAATAAGGATTATCAATATTAAGTAAGTCATCTAAATATCTGGAGGTTGAGTTAAAAGCTTCAATAATATCAGTTTGATTATTGTCAGACAGAGACAACATAAAGTCCCTCTCATAACAAAACAAAAACAAATCTGCAACAAGAGGAGCACAATTAGTACCCATTGGGATACCTACAATTTGTCTATATAATTTCGAGCCAAATCTTATAAATATATTGTCCAAAAGATAATGGAGCGCATCACACATTTTCTGACATGACCACAATTTATATCGTTTAGGTTGTTCAGAAGTAAAAAAAGGCATGTTTATCATTACAAGCCAAATAAAGTGAGCCCTCTCTGTTAAATGTTTGTTCAATTAATTCTGTTAGTTTTTCTTTGATTAGATTATGAGGCAATGTAGTATAGAGAGTAGAGAAATCATATGTAGACAAACCAGATGCTAGAAAACCTCTAGACTTAAATTTATTAAGAATTTCACCTGAATTTTTAATAGACCAAAATAAATGTTTACCATTTCTTTCATAAACAATTGTGCAATATTCAATGACATGGTTTTTAATCGCAGTGAGGCAAGAAGTCAAAAGAATAGACAACTCAGTAGTTGTACATGCACTAGAATTAGCAATAAAACGCGATTTATAGGGCCGTTTATGAAGTTTAGGTAACCAGTATAACGTAGGAAGCTTGCTATGGTCCTCATCTGAAGTCCGACCCACTGGCGTGCATTAAAGAGAAAAGCAAAGTTCCCAACCGTGATTGGGTTGACTACCAAGCATGCAGTCTGTTGCAATACATTATTGTTATAGCCAATCTTTTTATAATGGGAAATTATTTTAATGAACTGCGCTGAAAAATTATTAGAGCCAACAATCTTCTTCAATTTATACACCAAGTCACCATAGAAATCAGGTTCCAAAAGTCCTTGGCACAAGAGAGATTTAAGTCCAACTTGGAAATTAGAAATCAAATTATAGTATCTTCTATAAAATTTTGAAAATGTTTTGCAAAGTTTATGATACCCATAGCCTTTTTTAAGAAGTTTCTGAGTTAACAATTTATTGTGATTGTTGAAGTCAGCAATATAGCTAGATGCTCTAGCAAAACGAATGAGTTGAGAGATATAGACTCCATAGGATGTAGAACGAGGAACATCACCATCTAAAAATGGGAAATTGACAATTTCAAAATCAAAGTCGTCATGTTTATCATAAATTTTGGTAGAAACAATATCATTAGAAATTGACAAATTCAAGTCTAAAAATGCGGCTTCGGTATCAGAGGCATTGGCTTTATTCAGTTGGAGCTCTGAAGGGTATATTTGACTAACCATAATGTCAAAATAAACATTATTAATATTCAAAATATCGTCCAAATATCTGGAAGTAGTGTTAAACGCATCAATAACATCAGCCTGCTTATCATCAGAAAGAGATATCATAAAGTCCCTCTCATAACAAAACAGGAATAAATCTGCAACCAGGGGAGCACAATTAGTGCTCATAGGAATCTCAACTACTTGTCTATAGAGCTTGGTGCCAAATTGAATAACATGTTGTCCAACAAAAAGGTCAGCGCATCACATACATTTTGACACGACCATGCATGATATTTCTTAGGTTTTTCTGAAGTAAAAAATGCATTTCTGTCATTACATGCAAGGTAAGGAGAGCCTTCTCTCTAGAAGGTTCTTTCAATAAGATCAATAAGTTTATCTTTAATTAAATTATGAGGTAAAGTAGTGTAAAGAGAAGAAAAATCATAAGTAGACAAACTGGTCGCATTGAAATCTCTAGCTTTAAGTTTATGTAAAATTTCACTTGAATTTTTAATAGACCAAAATAGGTTTTTACCAGATCTCTCATATACCTTTTCACAATATTTGATAACATGTTTTTAAACAGCTGTAAGACACGAGGTTAACAATTTAGAAAGTTCTGTTGTCGTACAAGAACTAGAATTAGCAATAAATCTTGCTTTATAGGGTTTTTATGGAGTTTAGGTAACCAGTACAACGTAGGAACTTTGTCCTGATTTTCTTTAGCTTTGACACCAAAATGTAGGGCTGTACGACAATCATGCCCTTGAACAATCACCCTCTAACTTAAAGAAGGCTGCAGTTTATAGGCATTAGTGTAAACAAGCTCACGCTTAAGAGTATTGAGATAATACAATTGTCAAACAACTACAACATTGTTAGCAGCTTTATCTGCTGGAATCAAAACATAGTTCATATGAAAATCCTGGATACCTTGTTTAAGATGACGAAAAGAAGATTAACGTTTAGGGGGCAAAAGATGTGTATTACGAGAGTAAAATGAAATACGAGTATCAATAATTTTAAAAATGTTAATCTTCCATTCCTTCAAGGCATCAGGTTCAACATTTTTCCGTTTGCACCAACGATTACTAAAGTCATTTAAAGAAGCAGCGATCTCTCTACGACATTTAGAGAAATAAATATTAGAGGGATATCTATATCATAACCTCATAAAAAGCGAAGTAAAATAAAGATGAATTATAGCCATCGAAACGTTTAAATCCATGCGTTTTTACACACATCGATTCACTATTAAATAAGGACAGGTTCGCAAATTAAAATAATCTAAAAAAATGAGAAAAATCACTGACAGTTGACACACGGTTTCTCGCTCCCAGATTGTTGGGTTGATTTCGTGAAACGTCGTTTCTGCCGGGTCGGCTGGTTCGTTTTGGCTCTGCAAAAAACTGTTATATGGCCAAATATCTTCAGATCTTTGTCAGTGATTGAATGGATAGATAGTTTGGCAGACAAATAGACAGATCCTTTTAAAATACACAGACCTTATTCATGGATTAGTGCTTTGAATGCCGGTTTTGGGGTCTGCTGGACTGCTTCGTTTGCCGGGTCGATTTGGCAGTGTATTACGACTACATGAATGCACTAAAATCAAGCTTTGTTAAAGACAGACAGACAGATGAACACACAGACAGACGAAATATTTGATAAATAGATAGACCCTTTAAAAATTCACAGGCCTAAGTCATGTATAGTTGTGATATTATTAGGACCTACTGACGGTTTTGCCCAATCTGCTAGAGCATTTCAACTGCCGGGTCTGCCAGAGCGTGTCATCTGCCATGTCTGCCAGAGCGTGTTATCTGCCGGGCCTGCAGGACTGTTTCATCTGATAGATCTACATATACATACTAACCTGATCTAGACAGCAGACAGACATACAGACAGACAGACAGACAGGTCCTTTTCAAATTTACACACCTAAGCAATCAGTTTTTGCCAGGTCTTCATCTGCCGGATTTGCCGAAGAGTTTCATCTGCCGGGTTGTTTCAGCAGTGCCTTAGCAACTAGATCTACTATGAAAATTAATTTGTCAAGACAGACTGACAGACGGAGGGACTAACAGACAGACAGACAGACAGACAGACAGACAGATGTAGACATATGATAGATCGATATACTCTCTCTCTCTCTCTCTCTCTCTCTCTCTCTCTCTCTCTCTCTCTCTCTCTCTCTCTCTCTTAATATGCAATAGTGCTCAAAAACCTTAATGTAGTTTGGAATGTCTTTTTATGCATCTGACAAATCTCGTGGGGACAGATCATGCGCGGATCCAGAAAGTGTTGACAGGGGGGGGGGGTCCACTTTTGACAACGTTTCTTTTTTATATAGTTGTTGAGGGGAGAGAGGATCCAAATACCACTATAAGCGGGCCATCATAGGTGCGCCAGCGAAACGCTATTTATATGGTGTTACAACGGCCCAACATTGAATGCTGGCTTGGTAGCTTTGTGATTTTTCAGGGGATCGGGACCAGTATTGCTAAGAAACCCTATATTTTGTGATTTTCCAGGGGGGAGGTCGGACCACCTGTCCCCCTCTGGATCTGCGCATGCAGATCACCTTTAATTCCCCAAATGCCACGCCACGAGAAAACCTGACTTTGTTCCATATGAAAAACGAAGACGCAGACCAGCCTGTACATCAGATTAGCGCCTGTACTGTTTGCCAGATATTCCAACTTGTTACAAGCAAAGGTTCAGTATTCTTTTACACTGTACACCTTTAAACATGTGCAGATTGGTTTCAGACTAAACTACACGTATCTGCACAGTCTGAAGACCAGTTTTCGCTCGAAGGGTCATGGTTACAACATTTATGCATGCAACAATGTCCTTGTTTGTAATTTTCTCACATGCACATGCTTTTAGAAATTTGTGTCTAATGCGTTCTGTTTAATCATACAAAATACAAATCCCTTAACCTTTGGCAGTGATTTAATATGAGCTATCATATAACAGAGTAAGTAAGGGTGCAAAGATCAGGAATCGATACAATCAAATACCACACCTGACCCAGGATACCAATGGGAAAGTGACAAATTCACGGTTAGACACCACAAACGAGAGCCAAGAGGTCAGCCCTTTCCCAGCAGGTGACCACAAAGCACATATAAACAGACGGGCACAAAGACATAGCAAACACAAGACAGAAAAAAACATAAAAGATCCACAAATAAGTACCGCCTTGGAACGGTCAGTAAAATATTTTACCCTGTCATCGGGGTGTTCCGACTAGTTATTACTAAACCTCCCTGCCCAGTTTCACATGTGGAGACTTGAATATTTGACTGTTCGACATGGAAATAAGCTATACAGATGTGCATTATATTGACTATCCAACGAACGCTTTTAATGCACTGAGAAGATGTACTCCGTTATTTGTTGATGCTTTACGTATCAGTCATAATGTTTTCATGTCAGGTTTTCCTGTCTTCCAGGTTTGAACCAGTACCAAGCAGAGGATAACTGGGGTCTTGTTCAAAGTAACAAAACGGTGCTCCGGGGAGTCTCAAACTAGCGACCCTTTGAGCACAGACCTGCGTCTCTTAACCAGTAAGCCACTGCGCTATTTGCAAAATTCAGTCTAACCTTTAGGCCATTTGATAGATAAGGTTTTGCTCCCCCAGGGGGAATTTCGAAGACTATGATTTCCATATAGCCCAATGTCGTACAAGTTTTTTTGAAACTTGTTAGCTCTCTGACAAGTGTAACGTAAGCCTGTAACATCCTGTTACTTATGTAACCCTTCAAAAATCGTTCAAATGACATAGAATGTGTAGAAGTCATTATGTATTAAAGGAAGTAAGGGTGCAAAGATCAGAAATCGTTACAATCAAGTACCACACCTGACCCAGGAAACCAATGGGAAAGTGACAAACTCACAGTTAGACACCACAAACGAGAGCCAAGAGGTCAGCCCTTTCCTAGCAGGTGACCACATAGCACATATAAACAGACGCACACAAAGACATAGCAAACCCAAGACAGTACAAAAACATAAAAGATCCACACTACACGACGGACAAACATCCAATGATTACAAAAGCTCACACTGAGCCTTTGGCTAATGTAAGCTAGAATACTCAGTGCCCAGCCTTATGCTCATCTCTGTTTTGCTTTCTAGCTTCAGCATTATTAACAATTTTCTTTAAACATTGCAAGTAAGTTGAAGATTTAAATAACATTTAAGTTGAAAATGGGATACTGAAAAAGATAACAAGTTTAGAATCTTGGGGGGGGGGGGAACTACCTATATACGACATAGCATGGATGTGCGGCGCGAATAGCCCCCTTTTTAGGGCTGTCAGATATACGATAAGCCCCCTTTTTCTAAGAAAAAAGTGTATGACTGATCCAGTTTTTCATCATTGTTATATGAATGGTCCCATTTTCTGACATCCCTGTTTGATAATACTCATATTTTTGCTCAGATATTCAGCTCAGAAACCAAAATTGTAATATTTATTTGTAAACTTTGTTTACAGACAGGAAAGAGGGTATATAAGTGTCACGGGGCTAGGTATAAAATACACTTCTACTGCCTTGTGGTAGAAGCCAGCGCTGTAAAAGCCGGCTTCTACCACAAGGCAGTAGAAGTCCCCCCCCCCTTAATTGAACTTCGTCCCCCAAGTTCCAGGCCATAGAGAATAATTTCTAATGAGACTTGGGGAATTACTGCCGGAGTCTAGGGTGGGTTATTTATGGTGGGCGCCATTGTCTTGAGCAAAAATATTTTACCTGCCCCAGCTGGGAATTGAACCCAGGTCGCTGGATCCACAGGCAAACACTTTACCACGTTGCTGAAAAAGCCAGCTTCTACCGCAAGGCAGTAGAAGTGTATTTTATACCTAGCCCCGTGACATAAAAATCAAAGAACAGTATATGATTATGTAAACATTTTGTTCAATCAAGTATATGAATAGGTCATTTTTTTTTCGAAGACCAGGTATATGATTGGGGTAGGTAAAAATGAGTTTGTTATTATCGTAAATTTATGAAGGGGTAGCTATTTTCAAATGCCTACAGAATATTATATAAAAGATAGGGAGCTGATCTTTGCAGCTTTTGATAGGTCCGTTAAATGTCTTTGTGGCAGCATCAAAGACTGGACCCAATATACAGTCATAAGCATTTCAGAAGAAACGACAGGCATAATAATTTATCAAAAAATGGGTAGTTATGCAATGTGTCACGTAAGTAACATAGTGGAAAGCATCATTTTGTTTTAAATAATTAGGTTATGTTGTTTTTTGGTTGGGCTATATGGAAATACTAAAACTTTATTCATTTGAATAGCCTTTAGTTTTGTTGTGAGATGGACTTCATGATGTCTCTTTCTGATGGTAAGCAGGCTGATGTTATTGATGCGTTTAACACTTCATCCAGATATTTGGACGATATTTTAAATATTAATAATGTTTATTTTGACAATATGGTTAATCAAATATACCCTTCAGAGCTCCAACTGAATAAACCCAATACCTCTGATACCGAAGCCGCATTTTTAGACTTGCATTTGTCAATTTCTAGTCTTATTGTTTCTACCAAAATTTATGATAAACGTGACGACTTTGATTTTGAAATTGTCAATTTCCCATTTTTAGATGGTGATGTTCATCGTTCTACATCCTATGGAGTCTATATCTCTCAACTCATTCGTTTTGCTAGAGCATCTAGCTATATTGCTGACTTCAACACTCGCAATAAATTGAAAAAAAATTCTTAAAAAAGGCTATCAGTATCATAAACTTTGCAAAACATTTTCAAAATTTTATAGATGATACTATGATTTGATTTCTAAATTCCAAGTTGGACTTAAATCGCTCTTGTGCCAAGGACTTTTGGAACCTGATTTCTATGGTGACTTGGTGTATAAACTGAAGAAGATTGTTGGCTCTAATATTTTTTCAGCGCAGTTCATTAAAATAATTTCCCATTATAAAAAGTTTGGCTATAACATTAATGTATTGCAACAGACTGCATGCTTGGTGGTCAACCCAATCACGGTTGGGAACTTTGCTTTTCTCTTTAATTACACATCGGTGGGTTGGACTTCAGACTCTATGATGGTTCTGACTTAAAGACTTATCTATTGATGAGATGGTAGGGGCCTGATATTTTGGCTGTTCTTCCGGCCCACCGGGGTTTACCTGTTGGATTTCTTTTGCTCCGGTATTCAGTTTTATTTACTGTTTAGTCCTTATCTTTGCTTCATCTCCTTGTTATATCTTGATTTACATGTTCTGGGAGAAGATGTATTGATAAGTTAGGGGTCTTTCGTGCAAACCAAATATCTATGTGTCTTGATCCACATCTGAATTAAGGGTGAGGTTGGCGCCGTTAACCTGTTTAAGCCCTCCAGTAAAATATTTTACTGACCGTTCCGAGGCAGTACTTCTTTTGTGGATCTTTTATGTTTTTGTTCTGTCTTGTGTTTGCTATGTCTTTGTACGCATCTGTTTATATGTGCTTTGTGGTCACCTGCTGGGAAAAGGCTGACCTCTTGGCTCTTGTTTGTCGTGTCTAACTGTAAGTTTATCACTTTCCCATTGGTATCCTGGGTCAGGTGTGGTACTTGATTGTATCGATTCCTGATCTTTGCACCCTTACTTACTTTAGCAATAACTAGTTGGAACACCCGGATGACAGGGTTTGTTATACGATAACTCATATTAAATCACCGCCAAAGGTTAAGGGATTTGTATTTCAAATGAGTAAACAGAACGCTTTAGACACAAAAAAATCTTCAAGCATGTGCGTGTGAGCAAATTACAAACAATGGCATTGTTGCATGATTAAATGTTGTAAAAATGACACTTCGAGTTCAGGCTGTGCAGGTAGGTTAGTCTGAAACCAATCTGCACATGTTTAAAGGTGTACAGTGTAGAAGAATACTGAACATTTGCTTGTAACAAGTTGCAGGCTATAGGAGGCTGTACCTATGCAACTGTTTTTTCGAGCAGAAAATGGCGGAAAATAAAGACAAGAATACCCACAGGCTGGAGAATAACGGTCATTACTCTTCAATAAGCTTGGTTTAAGTTATCCAAATACTAACCAGTAGCTAAATAATGGATTGGAGATGTTCTCATATGTAGAATTAGTTCGAGGTTTGTCCCAAAATTCGATATATGCCAGGAAAACAAGTGTATTTTTTCTCTGCTCAGTGAAACACCGCTACATACACCGACTCGTGAGGCTAATTTCACATGATTTCATTTGAAATCACAAAGTAAATACCTGATTTATCCATAGATAAACACTATATCTGTATGGTCATTCGCACCAGTTATCTCTTTTTAGTTTATTTTGTATGTGTTGATCATTTTATACACTGTACGCCACACTGTTTTTTTCCATTTATACTGTAACGTTTTTCGAGCAAGGTTAACATTCCATTGTATGAGTATTTTGAGCAAAATAAAGCTACTGTATGCGTATTTTGAGACCAAAATTATTGAACGGGTATTCTGAGCAGAACCTTGATGGGAAAATTAGAGCTAAATGGACCAAGCATGATGTCTACTCACATTAGGCTGATAACATTTCTTTAGCCCAGACTATCTGTGAGTCGTTGGTCTTTTTCTTTGTTTCATCAGAGCAAGTTAATTTGATCCGATGGTTTCTCTGTGATGATACATTGCAATAGTTTAAAAACCTCCATGCTATCTACACAGTTTTTGTTTTAACAAAAATAGCATCCAGGATAAATATTTGGTACCAATAAAATGTATCTAAGGCCCCACTCTGCGGCTTATGCTACAATCTAGATGTGTTCTAAGGGGATGGTTCTATTTTTGGTGATTCATTGTTAATTGTTGCTCCCATTCTGTGGTCCCTTGTGTCCATGTTTTGTTGTGCATTGCTTTTTGTCCTTAATAGTTTTGCAATTATCTTTATGGGGAAGAGAGAGCTGGTCGCTTTACTTTGTTTTTCTTCTTGTGCCCTGTGACTGTTATGGCTGTGGCTGATCCTTAAGGTGCTGTTGGTGTGATTGTGGTATTTCCTGATCATGCTCACATGATTTTTTATAGCTGTGTAGCGTTAAGTCAACAGGCAGTCACACTATTTTTTTTATACAATCTATGCTTCTTTTTGAAATTTAGCAAGAAAGAGTGTCGAAATTCAACCAGGTAATTGTTAGTATTATGATACAATTCTAACATTTTATGTCATAAATAGACCAGGAGCTGATTTCTGTTTGAACCTTAGTATTTGAACAACTTACCTGCCAGACCAGGTTTGACTGCAAAAGCTTAATCCTGAGGTCTTCTGCGACAATGCTAGTCACTTTGTACTGTCAAATTGCAGTAGCAATGTTCTGTAGGACACAATCTTTATATGAACACTATGTCGCATAATGGTAATAAGATAATGAGAGAAAACATGCATGGTGTTCATCTATTGCTGTTCTTTTCAAAAATATAAATCTCTTTAAATGTGTGTTTTATATCTATGCACTGACATAAGACAGTAAAACAATATAAGATATTTAGACAAAAGACATATCAGACACAAAATGCCTCATGGAAGGGATGGATTTACCACCCCCCTCCCCTAATATAATGGTATCCTTATTTGAAAAAATGTGGTCTTTTCTATTTCTTAATTCATCAAATAAAAACATATTATACATCAATTTTTAGCTTTATTCTAATTGTATGTTTTAGTGTTTAACATGTAACAAAAACAAACAAAGAACATACCATTTGAATTGACAGCCCAAGAAAGCATGTATTACTCAAAGAGTCATATTAATTTCAATGTGCATTTTCTGTCCCAATATTTTGTATCTGTGACATATACTTAATCTTATATATGGACATGAAGCTTATCATAAAAACATTTAATTAAATGCAGAAAAAAGTCAGTATGCCATTTAAACAATAAACCATATGATATAACAGTTATATACGTTACTTATTTCAAATGCATTACTATTTAATGCAGCACTATCATAAGATTATGAGCTGCCCCAACACCTCCAAAGAAGAAAGTTGTATACTGTGATTTTCTAAAACAACATATTTTAACCACAAAATAATGTTGTTTGCTATTTTATAGTTTGGGAATTACCCTGCAATAGTAAAATTTACTATGATGCCCTGAAAAAATGGAATTCATATAACCTTAATATGGAAATATTCATATTTCTTGCATATCAATTTCATCTTTAAATTGAATGCAAAGGACTAGCAATACAATTTTAACTAATTAATTTAGGCAGACTGTTCTTACTGTTATAGATTTTAATTTCTTTTAATTAAAATAGTTTATGCATTTATGACACTATATGAGTGAGTACCACTAACTTATGTAAATTACTGTCATTGGAGTGCGCAGTAATGAGAGAAATGATGAATATTGTATTTGACACAAAATGCAACTAAGCATTAACTCCAATAAAGCATGGCTGATTAAATCACTTAAAACTGTAATCACATAAAACGCCTTTTTCAAGTCAGAGTGCTTATCAAATATGTAAGCAGCATTTAAAAACCACACAAAAACTTCTTGACTTCCACATCTGAATTAAGGGTAAGGTTGGTGCACCGTTAAACCAGTTTAAGCCCTCCAGTAAAATATTTTACTGACCGTTCCAAGGCGGTACTTCCTTTGTGGATCTTTTATGTTTTTGTTCTGTCTTGTGTTTGCTATGTCTTTGTGCGCGTCTGTTTAATTGCTGCTGGGAAAGGGCTGACCTCTTGGCTCTCATTTGTGGTGTCTTACTGTGAGTTTGTCACTTTCCCATTGGTATCTTGGGTCGGGTATGGTACTTGATTGTATCGATTCTTGATCTTTGCACCCTTACTTACTTTCATATATGATAATCTTTCATTTCCCTGAAATGCATATGTTTGCTTCTTTTTTATACAAGGAATGATATATACATTTTATCACTGACAACAACCCAAATTGATATTAAACGATTGTAGTTGCTTAGTTTGATCTAACGCCCATTGTGTAAACCACCAAAATACAAACAATTATAGCATATCAGCTATTGATAACACCAACTATATTGATAACATTTGGGGACAAAAGCTAACCCATAAGTCCTAAAATTTCCTAAAGTATGTCTTTTAAAATATAGGTTGAAATTGAGAAAAGAAAAGAAATGAAACATTACAGCAGACATTAATCCCTGTCATAAAAAAAGAAACGGATTTTTTAATCGTAATGGTTTCTGCCCCATGCATGGCACATGGCATGCCTATCCCTATGGTTATAATCCCTTAAATTTATACCCAAAGCATATTCAAGTTGGTGAAGTTAGGGAAATGTTTCTTCTAAATAGGATGCCTTATAAAGTGTTATCAGCTAAGTAAATGATCAGAAATACTTATTTTGTGTGATAAACGCTTCCATTAGTTATTCTGAAAATAAACTAAAATCAGTTTAAAAGCTAAAACAAGTAATGTGTCATCATCTGCATATGCATATAGATGTCAGTATACACTGTAATTTTGAGACAGTCTCTTTCAAAATTAACTGATTATAGACACGTAGTATGCCTACTATCTAATGTTACATGTACCAAAGTTTATTTTACCAACTCTTAGATGATTGATTCTATTTGGAATGTAAGCAAAGTTAAATTGTATGCTACCATCTGAATAAAATCTTGAGAAGTTGGCAGTCTTTTTATCGTAAATTAAAATAGATATACAGGAACTAGCCTGTATCATGTTAGGAATTATGTTTGTACAGCAAAACAACTGGGTACACAGTTTGTTTTAAATAACTTATTAGATTCCTTTCAATTTAATTAAACTCAGATTTTATCAGTTTAATATAACAAAAATCTACATCCAACAAATATAAGCTTTCAGACCCAATTATTTGCTGTCTTTGACAACAATTTGGACAAATAAAGGACCATACGATATATTTTATATGGTTATATATGTTACTTTGATAAATGACAGAAAATGAAAATGTATCTTTCTACTATTACTGAAGTGCTATCATTTTCTTTGTTTATGAGTTTTAAAATCTTTAACGTTGGAAAAATCAAATAAATATGTTATGGATATGAAACGTTCAAATATTTACTTTATTCAGAAATGTTAGTGTGTAAAGATATAGTTTCTTGAAAAGAATTGATAATTATTTTAGAACAAACTGATATCTTGTCATAAATTCAACACATATTTTTTTTTTGGATGAAATAAAGTATTATATGACATAAACTATAAGGTATTAAGCAATATATATAGTAATTCTTAAAGTCTGTAATATATATTGCATATAAACATACTAGCAACAAAATTATAGCTTACACCAGAAACTATGTTAGTTATAGCTTTTCACTCATATTTATCTGTAGAATGCTCATGTATGGTTTTGTAAAGTGTCCATGTTTATTTTCAAAGTGAAAAGGTTCTTTCCTTAATTAACAATTTATTTGGGGTCATCGTATTCAACAGCCTATAATTCTTAAAGTATGTGTGATAGAAACAAGTTATTTGTAGTTTTTGGAATATTAAGTAAATTGTCTATTAGGAACATGGTACTTAAAATATAAATACTATTTATGAAGATTATCAAAAGAAACTATCAAACATGCGTGATTCTGTAAGGTGTAGTTGCACATGTAACGTAAATGACATAAATAACATAAAGGTGTATTCTGGAAGCAAACAATTTATTTTGATATTTGTTTAAACCCCAAACGAGCTGTTTGCAGTTTAGAAAGACTGTATAAATCATCTGGATACTTTTTAAATGTCGCAACTTTGTTTTAATAGTAAAACATGGGGTAGTTGTATAAAACACCTGCCCCTGAACTTTTGTGAATCGAATTTTCAAATATTTAACTGCTAAATTAAAATAGCAGAATTTGCGTCTCAGACACTATCTGAAAATTTGGCGACAGAATTGAAGCCAGTTCCTTGATACTTTTGAAGACAGTTCATCGACACATTTGCATAATGCTCATTGACATATGGCTGGAAAATAATTGATGATTAGTATAAATATCAATGGATGATTTGATGTAGACTGACTACCATCATATGTTCCATATTTGAAATAGATATTATGTCCAAAACATGTTTATTTTTCTTGTAATAGTAACTTCTCTCCTTGTGGTTCACAAACTCAGCCATGTGTAGATTGAACGCTTTGTAAAGATATGCATGTTTTACTAAACAAATGTTTGGCAGCTGAGAGCCAGGCTAGATTTGATGTAATAAGTAAATATACTTTAGTTAGAATAATGATTGAATGTGATCGTTGTCAGTGTAGAAGATTGAAAGAACATTTTCCCTGACAATTAGAGAATATTTTTACTGTTGCATTTAACTACTGGATCATCAATAATGGGTGACTAACATAAAGAGTTAGGACTAGCCTTCTACAACATTTCTAGGCACCAAGATTAGTTGTTGATTTTAAAAATTGTTTTTTTTTGTTTACCTGATTAATTAATAATAGAAAAATATATGAAGGATAAATGGAGCTAGACTGATGTCATCCCATAGCTAGATATATATCTTATTTTAGATGTAGTTTGTCAAAGATTACCAGCATTCCGTTTAAATACCAAAGCAGATTGATTGCAGGCATACCATATTTTCCATCATACCTTCAATGAGTTATGTTTTACTGTTTGGTGATAAAAACATAGTTTTTCATGACAATGGAATGGTGGCTTCAAGACATACGCCATGTGTAAGTCTAATAAAATCGAGGTACAATAGCTAATATGTGTCTTAATTGATTTTAGTTCAAGCCTTTGTTTATTATATCATCAATAAATGAATAAGAATTGGGATATTCCATAAAATTACCATATAAAATTTGTCAGTGAACTGAAATCTATTCTGTAAGTGAACTATCTTGTCAGTAAAGTATCTTGATTCTGCTTAAAACAGTAGAAGTAGCGTAGTTTGCTGTTCGTTTGTCATTCTGTCTGACTGCCTGTCTAGATAGACATGGTATGACTCAGAATTGCAAAGGCTTTGCTACTCGAACTACCCGTACAGAAATTATGCTCAGAATACTCATCCAGAAGCGTTGCATAACTCGAAATACCCATACACATCAACTCGAAAAACGCTACAGTTTATACGCCCCATAAGTGGAACTTTTGGTGTGCGTACAGTCTGTAAATGGCCATAAAACTGGGGTTAAGTTTAGAAATAGCAATATGTTTGGGATATATTTACTTTTCTCTTCATGTCACCGGTTTAACATGAAGAAAATATGAAATAAAAACCATCGTATCTTGACAAAAATGTGAATTCAATGGACCAAACTCAGGCAAATTTTACTGAGCAACAGCGGTTTCAGCAGCAATTTTATACATAACAGCAAATTAAAACATGTATAAACTGAAATCAAGAAACATTTAAAGAAAAATTCTATATTGGAAGCGGAATGTGCATTCAATCTGTTAAGTCAAATAGACAAAATATGTATTTACCTCGCAAATTTCTCCCTCTGGTGTGGTGCATCATACAACGTCCGCTATTTTTTGCTCGAAAAAACGGTCGCATAGGTACAGCCTCCGATAGCCTGAGTTGGAATATCTAGCGAACAATACAGGCGCTAATAGGATGCACAGCCTTCGTTTTTCGCTCAGAACAAAGTCAGCTTTTCTCGTGGCGTGGCATTGGGGGAATTAAAGGTGATCTGCATGCGCAGATCTAGAGATGGGGGGAGACAGGTGGTCCGACCTCCCACCTGGAAAATCACAAAATATAGGGTTTCTTAGCAACACTGGTCCGGATCCCCCAAAAATCACAAAGCTACCAAACCAGCATTCATAAAATTCGAAAAGCATTTTCTAAATTCTACCACAGACACTCAGAGTTAATTGTTAAATACAACATTGGGTTAAAAACTCTTCTGCAACAAGTCATATCAGAATCTATATTTTATGGTGATTTACGTAGTTTATAAATTCAAACGAATTGTTGGAAACCTAATTTTAGTGACCAAGTCAAAAAGATAGTAAAACGTTATGTAAGAGTTGGTTCTAATCCGTCCTAAGGCGGTGGTTCTGTTGTTGTTGACTTTTTGTTTATTGTTACTCCCATTGTGGGAGTCTGTAACTGTTCTATGTTTTGTTGTACGTTACTTTATGTCCATTCTAGTATTGAAATCATCTTGATGTGGAAGAGAGAAGAGCTGGTTGCTTTACTTTATTTGTCTTCCTGGTGTCTCGTGATGGTTGAGCGGCTCTACCTCGCGGTGCCATGGGGTTGTCTTCGGTTTGTGATTGTGGTATTTCCTGATCATACTCACTTACTATTTTGGATATAACTTTGATATCATTCGACAGTCTGCATGCCTAGTTTTAAACCCAATCATGGTTTATAGCTATGGTTTCCTCTTTAATTGCACGACGGTGGGTCAGGGCTCAGACTCTATATCGGCTTTGACGTAAAGCTTTAATCGGTGGGTTGGTGTCTGATGCTTATCTGTAGCTGGACCCACCGTGGCTCAACTTGAGGTTTTCTTTAGCTCTGACTATCTGTGAGTTATGAGCCCTTTTCTTTGTTTCATCATGGTGTGTGAATTTGATTAGAGTGTTTCTCCATGATGATACATTGCATTAGTTAGATGGCCTCCATGCGAACTGAACATTTCTTGTACTTCAACAACAGCAGAATCTAGGGCGAAGATTTGGTTCCAGTAAAATGCATTTAAGCCCCCCGGTGGCTTGGGCTGCTGTCCGTTCTAAGGCGGTGGTTCTGTTGTTGTTGACTTTTTGTTTATTGTTACTCCCATTGTGGGAGTCTGTAATTGTTCTATTTTTGTTGTGCGTTACTTTATGTCCATTCTAGTATTGCAATCATCTTGACGGGGAAGAGAGAGCTGGTTGCTTTGCTTAATTAGTCTTCCTGGTGTCTCGTAATGGTTGAGCGGCTCTTCCTCGTGGTACAAAAGGGGTTGTCTGCAGTTTGTGATTGTGGTATTTCCTGATCATACTCACTTACTATTTTCGATGTTGGGCCATCATCAACATGCCAGCGAAACACCATTTAAATGGCGTTTAGCTGGTAGACGGATCGGATGGTCCGCTCATAGTGGTATTTGGATCCTCTCTCCCCTCAACAACTAAAAAAGAAACATTATCAAAAGTGAGCCCCTCTGTCAAAACATTCTGGATCCCCGCATGTTCTGTCCCAACCAGACTTGTCAGATGCATAAAAAGACAATCCAAAATACATGTACATTAATTACTTCACTTTGAATAGCTGTGTGAGCTTTATACTGAGGTTTTTGAGGCCTATTGCATATTAAGAGAGAGAGAGAGAGAGAGAGAGGGAGAGAGAGAGAGAGAGAGAGAGAGAGAGAGAGAGAGAAAGAGAGTATATATATATCAATCTATCATATGTCTACATCTGTCTGTCTGTCTGTAAAACTGATTGCTTAGGTATGTAAATTTGAAAAGGATCTGTCTGTCTGCTGTCTAGATCAGGTTAGTATGTATATGTAGATCTATCAGATGTAACAGTCCCCGCAGATAACACGCTCTGGCAGACCCGGCAGATGACACGCTCTGGCAGACCCGACAGTTGAAATGCTCTAGCAGATTCAGCAAAACCGGCAGTAGGTCCAAATTTTATCACAACTCAGGTCTGTGAATTTGTAAAGGATCTATCTATCTTTCAAACTTTCGTCTGTCTGTGTGTTCATGTGTCTGTCTGTCTTTAACAAAGCTTGATTTTAGTGCATTCATGTATTCGTAATACACTGCCAAATCGACTCGGCAAATGAAGCAGTCTAGCAGACCGCAAAAACCGGCATTCAAAGCACTAATCCATGACTAAGGTATGTGTATTTTAAAAGGATCTGTCGATTTGTCTGCCAAAATATCAATCCATTTCATCATGACAAAGTTCTGAAGATATTTGGCCATATAATAGTTAAATTGCAGTGCCAAAACGAACCGGCAGACCCGGCAGAAACAAGCATCACTGAACAATCCTGGAGCGAGAAACCGTGCGTCAACTGTTTGTGATTTTTCTTATTTTTTTAAAAAAACAACATTCTTTTAATTTGCGAACCTTTCCTTATTTAATAGCACATCGGTGTGTGTAAAATACGCATTGACTTAAACGATTTAATGGCTATAATTCATCCATATTTACTTCACTTTTTATGAGGTTATAAACGGTGACCCTAAAATGCGTAAAGGACTCCTTTTCGCGTAAAGGACTCCTTTTCGCGAAAAGGAGTTTTATTTTTGCGAAAAGGACTTTTATTATGGCTAAAACTATTTATAAGGGTTATGTTTGATATCTAATATTATAAAACTGAAGTTAAACGATATTAATCTATCAATAGATGCAGCGGAAATCGTTTTTGAAACGATATTTCACGGAAATGGCAGAAATAGTGACTTGCGAAAAGGAGTTCATTATTAAGAAAAGGACTTTGTATCTGATTTATTTATTTATTTATTTATTTATTTATTTATTTATTTATTTACTTGATTTGAATAATAGTAAGTAAGCAGATATCTATAGTGTTCAAAAAAATAATATAATCCGAAAAAGCGTGTACATTAGCCTTGCGAAAAGAACTGTCGATACTATGTTTGAATATCCGTGTCCGTTTGCATGCTATTATTTTTAAGGAATACAGTAGAAATTAAAATAGTCTGAATGATGTCGAATATTGAGTATTTGAGAGAATTGCACCATAAAAAATTGAATTTGAAAAGGGCTCAATTCCGCGTAAAGAAGTTTTATTCTTACGAAAAAGATATCGTTTTTCGGTTTTGAGTAAAGGACTTGATCTTCATATATAACGTTCACGAAAAGAGCCTGGACTTTGGACGATTTATAATGCCTGGTAATAAATTACTTCTAAATTACTTCTTATATTTATAGATGACCTTAATAGGTTAGCTTTTTGCGAAAATGAAGCATAAATTGAGCACATCGAGATATTGATACGTTTGGCATAGTAGAGCAACAAAGACTCTGACGAACCTGCTCAACGGCGAAGGCCCAGAAGATGAGTGATTTTGATTTTATACGCGCCTTTTTGAGGTTAAATACTAATTACAGAAAGAAAATATATCACTATTTCGGAAAACTTTAAATTACCAAAATGCAACTGTGCGTCGATAATGCATGATCACTGTTATGATGTCTTTGTTAAAGGGTTTAGATAAAGGTCACTGGTATAGGTTAATATAGTAAAAGACAAATAAAATAGGCCAAGTTTAATAACACGAATCTTCAATCACCATGCATACAGTGTCAGAGCTACATGTACGCTGTATCCACGACAATTCAAAGTCGTTTTAAGACTCGTGCACTCTGCAACATAATCCATTCTGAGTGTTATCAGCAATCACAATTTAACTGGACCAGAAGATGCAAGAAGCTAAACGAATATTTATGGACGAGACACTGGCAGTTTAAATCAATAGAGCTCACATTCATGCGAGCAGCGAATGCTAAGTCGATCCTGTACAAATGCGCCTTCTCGCAAGAGCGTTCACTGCTGGCGGCATGTACATGCATTTGAAGAAAATATTTTATGCGTCTAGCCCTACTAGCTAGCTGTGCAATCTTTTCATGGTTAATTTCAATTTTATCATATCGCACGCGTGTCCCCAATTAAAGTCCATCTCTTCAAAATCAATCAGAATAAACGGATAACATTTTTTGTACTTCAACAACAGCAGAATCTAGGGCGAAGATTTGGTACCAGTAAAATGCATTTAAGCCCCCCGGTGGCTTAGGCTGCTGTCCGTTCTAAGGCGGTGGTTCTGTTGTTGTTGACTTTCTGTTTATTGTTACTCCCATTGTGGGAGTCTGTACTTGTTCTATGTTTTGTTGTACGTTACTTTATGTCCATTTTAGTATTGCAATCATCTTGATGGGGAAGAGAGAGCTGATTGCTTTGCTTAATTTGTCTTCCTGGTGTCTCGTGATGGTTGAGTGGCTCTTCCTCGCGGTGCCACGGGGTTGTCTGCAGTTTGTGATTGTGGTATTTCCTGATCATACTCTTTTACTATTTTTTATCACATTCTTTGACACATTGACAATAAACATGGCCAATTAACATATTAACCTAACCAGGTATATTATGGATCGAAAGAGCCGCTTATTTGGTTGTTGACTAATATTTTGTCGTCCGTTGCTGTGCTTGTGTCAAACATGAGTTATCTAGATCAGACCCGACATTTTATCTGGGCTCAAACGTATTATAAATGCTATCAGCAGACGACATTAGAACAGGCCTTTTGTTAAGAGAGCGTATCGAAAAATGATTTTCTTATTTCTCAACCAAAACTTTTATTGTGGGTACTCAAAAGAACCGTCTCAATAAGACCTTTCTTTTGAGCACCCAAAATATAACATTTATCCTCTCGAGCAGCGAAGGCTCATATGAGTCTGTGCATGGGCACATTCTCGTGTAGAACCCTCACGGCTTTAAAATGGGATAGGAATGGGCTTCCTTTCAACATGTAACAAAATACAAATATTTTTCACCATATTTGAAACTTGAAATATTTTTCTGCGTGCGCAAAAGGCGAGAAGCCATGCTAGGGGGTCCAGGGGGTATCCCCCCGGATTTTTTTGAAAAAGAAATGGTGCAATTTGGTACATTCTAGGGCACATTTTAGCCTTCAAAACTTTGCTAATTTTAGATTAAATTAAAAAAATGTTGCTTTTGCATACAAGTCTGAAAAAAAGAAAGAAAACGAACCTTAAATGTGATTTAATGGTTTTTAAAAGCGGTCCTGACTTCAGCAAGGTCCGTACTTATACCGTTCTTCCTTCAAATAAAAAAAATAATTTGGCGTATTTTATTTGTCTTTTGCTGTATTTACCCTTTCTAATCCCTAAATTTTACAAAGACATCATCAGACCGAGGGGCCGCGGGTTCGAGCCTCACTAACGTCACTGCGTTGTGTCCTTGAGCAAGAACATTAATCGTAGCTCAGTACTGGTTCAGCACTGGAAGACCTGTCCCTTTATAACTGAAAGATTGTTGATGGGACGTAAAGAATCGAATCAAACAAAGACATCATAACAGTAATCATGCATGATTATTGACGCACAGTTGCATTTCGGTAATTTAAAGCTTTCCGAAACAGTGGTATATTTTGTTTCTATAATTAGTATTTAACCTCAAACTGAGGCGCGAACACCAATCTTCTAGGCCTGCGCCGTTATGCAGGTTCGTCAGAGTCTTTGGTGCTCTACTATGCCAAACGTATCAATATCTCGATGTGCTTATGCTTCATTTTCGCAAAATGCTAACCTATTAAGATCATTTATAAATATAACTCAGGGAAGTATTTTATTACCAGGCATTATAAATCGTCCAAAGTCCAGACTCTTTTCGTGAACGTAATATATGAAGATCAAGTATTTTACGCACCCAAAACGAGGTCCTTTTCGTAAGAATAAAACTCATTAACGCGGAATTGAGTCCTTTTCAAATTCAACTTATTACGGTGCAATTGTCTCAAATACGCAATATTCGCCATCTGGAGGTTTGATTAATTCAGCATGCAAACGGACATGGATATTCAAACATAGTCTCAGACGGTATGGACAGTCCTTTTCGCAAGGCTATATAATGTTTCGTACACAGGTGCTTTTTTGGATTATATTTTTGAACACTAGATATCTGTTTGCTTACTTTTATTCAAATTAATGAATAAATTAATTAATCAATTAATTAATTAAATAACAAATAAATAGATAAATAAATAAGAAAAAAATAGATCAGATACAAAGTCTTTTTCTTAATAATGAAACTCCTTTTCGTAAGTCATATTTCTGCCATTTCCGTGAAATATCGTTTCAAAAACGATTTCTACTGCATATATTGATAAATTAATATCGTTTAGCTTCAGTTTTATAACATTAAAGATCAAACATAATCCTAATAAATAGTTTTAGCCCTAATAAAAGTCCTTTTCGCAAAAATAAAACTCCTTTTCGCGAAAAGGAGTCCTTTACGCGAAAAGGAGTCCTTTACGCATTTTAGGGTCACCCGGTTATAAAAGCCGGTACCGAAAAGCGTCGATCTCCGGTCACAACCGTAGGTTCGGTCCGGCACGGTCCGGCTAGGGCTTTTACCGACAACACAAATCTGCCGTACAAATCAAGCAGGGTATCAAGCATCACTAAAATATTCTTTAAAAAAATATCTCATAAAGTTGAATCTAGCTTAACTTTATCGATAATTGTTTTTGTTTGAAAATACCTTTTAATGATAAAAAGAAAATAATAAATATTGTCTAAAATTTTCATATCTCGTGTTCGAAATTTTAAACGAGATCTAAATGAGATCAGAAATATCAGGCGAAATTTCTTTGTCCGGCGAAGGTAAAAAAACGCAAATATTCACACAAAACCCCGTGAAAAAATGTCATGCAAGCGTTAACTTAAGCGTCGGTCCATGTAACATTCATAGTTTATGATTGTGTCTGTTTCTCACAGTATTTTTCGTAAATAATTTGCCATTAAGTGGAAAAGCATGACAAGGGAAGCAACTCCTAGAGCACAGGAGCCAATACACATTTAGGTTGCATTGCAGTTTTTTTTAGCCCATTTTAGGCTCAACCTGGCTGTCCGACAAGGAAGTACCAATATTTTCAATGCCATGGTATATGCTTAGTAAATAGCTGTAGTAGTTCCAAGGGGAAAATATCTGGGTCCGCCAGGATTCGAACCGAGAACTCCTGCGTGACAGTCAACCACTCTAACCATGTCGCTAAAGAGTTAACCCAACAGCGAGGCTGTTAGGAATGGCACTGTCACTACACTCTTCCCCCTTTTATTTCCTGAGAGCCGGGCATCAACCACAACCTAGGTATCCCGCTACCGCTCCCAGAGGCCAACTCAGGCGCTTCCGAATTACCGCTGCCACAAGTGTAGTAATTCCAAGGGGAAAATACCTTGGGTCCACCAGGATTCGAACCCAGAACTCCTGCGTGACAGACGACCACTCTAACTATGTCGCTAAAGAGTTAACCCAACAGCGAGGCTGTTAGGAATGGCACTGTCACTACACTCTTCCCCCTTTTATTTCCTGAGAGCCGGGCATCAACCACACCCTAGGGGATCCCGCTACCGCTCCCAGAGGCCAACTCAGGCGCTACAGAATTACCGCTGCCACCAGTGAAGTAATTCCAAGGGGAAAATATCTGGGTCCGCCAGGATTCGAACCCAGAACTCCTGCGTGACAGTCAACCACTCTAACCATGTCGCTAAAGAGTTAACCCAACAGCGAGGCTGTTAGGAATGGCACTGTCACTACATAGCGTAATGCCTAGAATGTCCGCGAGGGCGTGTGGCAGTATCTAGAGATAGATAGATAGATAATGTATTGGGATTTTTTTTACTGGCCTTCATTCGAGACGATATTGAAAGCCAGAAACTTGTCAGCGTTTTATAATTCAAAATTTATTGTCGGAATCATTTGTTTTGATTTCGGAATTCGTCTTGTTTTGCAAGTAAGCGATAGAATCATAGAATGGATATAGAATTGACCGATAAAAGAAATATGCATGGTCATTTTGGATTAAGAAGGCACTGCGCCTTTGACGGCGATAGGGGTTCGAAACTGCAACGATCAAAGTTGTAGTATTTTGTTATCGTGAGCAATAAGTTTTCCATATGTTCTAGGCAAATTTTTCTAACATCATTCTGTAGATATTCGAGCATACAAAATAACATATTTTAGAGAGAAAAAAGTAAGAAGAATGCAAAAGCTTCAGGGGGTTGAAGAGGGGTGGGGGCCTTCTTTTTCTTTACTGACCTCAAGTAGGGAATCATGTAGCGCAGGTGCTCAATGCTGATGGGTGTTGATACAATAGGACTGGGAGTCCAAGGAACACATGATGCGATACACCATAATCAATTAAAAGTTGACCCTTCACTGAAAGTAGAGTTGGGAGGCATTACCGGTTTACCACAGTATCAATTTTCATGGCATAATACCGTTGTACCATCAGTAATACCGTGGTATACCCTATTTATCATGTGGGAAGCACACACAGGGCTGTATCAGATAAGAAACAGGCCATATTTGAAACAGAAAGAATATGGCTTATTCAGAGGAGTACATGCTTATTAAAATATGAAATTTGTAACAGAGAAACAAGAGGGGTAGAAAAATTGAGGAAAATTAGAAAATAAATGCAGCAGACAACTTTAGCAGACAAAATTTTCAGGTTCATCTTTTTTACTGGCTCTTTAAAGGCTACTGATGGTATATAGGGCTGTTAGTTCTTTCATTCTGAAGTTGGTTGTCATGCACTGTAAGATTGACAATAACTCCACACTAGGAAAGATATTATGAGAAAGAAGCATTAGGCCAACCTTAAAAATATTTTTGTTTCCCCTTACCCGACCCTGTTTTACCGGTATCGGTCGGTCGGATTTTTTTTTAACTTTTCAAATTGGATACCCATTAAACTTAATTGTATACAGTAAAACCTGTCTTAAGAGGCCACTCAAAAAATACAAAAAAAATACAAAAAATTGTTTGTTTTTTCAAGACCGATTATCGCATATCGTAATGCAGGTCAAAAGTATTGCAGAATGCTCCTAGGGAGCATTCTGCAATTCTTTCGACCTGCAGTTAGCACCCATTTGTCTTAACGATCTTTGTTGTGTATATGTTGAGTGGCCTTTTTAGGCAGGTTTTACTTAATAGTCCTACTCAGCGCCCTAGATAAGCTTTTGGGTCAATTGGGTATTTACGCAACCTGGTTATCCTCAATTGCGTACTTGCAAAAACAATTGCGTATTTTCATATTTTTTACACCATGTTTTTTCTGTGATTACACATTTGCCTATTGCATGAAGCCATCGGGAATGTGCTTGTATATTTATTCACTCCCATCGTCTGCCTTTCTAAAGTATCAAAATATCAGATTTTATTGTACCTGAAGCAAATCTCATCTCCTTGTTGACATTTGAGCGTGTGCATTTTGCATTTCTGTTTCACTTTCATCATAGTGTTTTTCCGCGAAATACTGGACTGGGCACAGATATTTTATTCATAACTAGAGTTTTATTGCAAGCTCGCTAGAAAAATAATCAATACCCGACTGGCATTTGTTTATTACCCTAATGGAAACGAAATGGACCAAATGGTACGCAATGAAATCGCATGTAATTGCATACCAATTGTTAGAATTGCTTTTCGATATGCACACATTTCATTTTAATTATAAAATTAAACGAGACTTACCTTAAGGTGAAGTTTGATTTTAATTCTGTTGGAACCAATTCACTGAGAATCATGGGAGTGAACATGTGACCTGTCACGTGACCAATCTTCAGACTTTAGAGGAATGAATTCTGGATCATGGATATCCTATCTTATAGGGTGGGTTATATAGGGTGGGCCCATGATTCTCAGTGAATTGGTTCCAACAGAATTAAAATCAAACCCTTAAGGTAAGTCTCGTTTAATTTTATAATTCTATTGGAACCAATTCACCAATGAGAATCCTGGGAGTTTTTAGAGTCCATGATCCAGAATTTTAAAATGAGATCCAGATTTAAAAGGAAAATCTCTTAATATTGGTTCAAGTAACTTTAATGACTCCTATTATTCAATAAAAAGATGTTGATACCATATTATTTATCATGAAAATATCAGTCATTCAATAGAAATCAACATTTGATTATTGCACTCAAAATATGATGCATTGACATGTGACACCCTGAAACTGTCCAATCATACTATATGCAATATATGCATAGTACTCTCATGAACCATTTCAGACGTACCACATGTCATACTTGTTGACTTTATTAGCATTTACTTTTATGAATGTTTGGCTAGCAAATTCGTGCTAAAACAAGAGTTATTAGAAACTGGCCTATTATAAAATTTTCTAAATGTGCAATTGTTGGTCCACCCAGCAGTTTTAATGATTGTATCAATGGGTATTTTGCTAACTAATGCACTAGTCGATGCACTTCTAGTACTATGGGGCGTGTAAAGATTCAAATCAATACCTGCTAACCTCAACCCTAGCTTAATCCATGACGCTATGGTGCTTTTTGATGCCGCAGCATGTGGCTTCTGTGAGGTTATGAATAAGTTTGACGACTTACGTAAATCCTTCGTTCTTTGTAGATAACTTTTTAACACTTTCACAACACATATTTTATCATTTAGTTTATACTCTTCAAGGTATAGCTCAGCCAAATGATTATTTGGCTTTGTTTGTTTCAGTAAATCTCCAATTCGAATTTTTACATCATTTTTACCAAATTCCATATTCTTTAATAGAATAGCATGTATTGTTTGGCAACATTGCCCTGTTGTAAGCACCAATAACTAGTGTTGTTCGATTATGGGATTTTCATAATCGATCATCGAAAATAATCGGACAGGTCATTTCGATCAATCATCGATTATAATCGAAATTCGGAAGCTGTCAGTACGTTGCAAGATTTTGTGATTGATACCATGGATATAACATAGAGCAACTTGTAAAATCGAATTTTATTTTTAACACATAACTTGAGACTTTGAATCTCAATTTAAAAACCAAATAAAGCTTTAAATTATATTAGAAAGATGTGAACATTTCACAACAAACAAGACAACTGAGAGCATAGTTGACTAGATAATACTATTTGAGTCGGGCAAAGAATCCTTTCAGTTTACATTTGTGTCCAGTCACACTGGATATCTGTGCATTCTAATAAGAGTTTGGTGTGCGCTCCTTGGATAGCGGTTAGAACTACATTTCATGGTAACTTTTGGTTCCATGCCTGTTCGAGCCATTGAAGTTCTTCTATACCTTATTCTCTACCCAAAATTGAAATTTTTATGTTACATGCTGGGTAATTTTTTATGAATTTTTTTCATCTTAACAGCCTTTGTAGACCACATTTACCTAAGGATTCAAAACTACATAATGTGGTCTACAATGGCTGGTAAAATTGGGCAGATCTGGAAGGGGCACCACTAATTAAATGCTTGAATAATGCCTAACCAAACACACAAATTTGTACACTAAAGGGTTCCCCTATACACGATGCACATATGCTTGAAAAATGCTAAGTCAACACACTGAAAAAAAAAATTGGGCAGGGGTTCCCCCATACATAATGATTTATCGTTCACCCCCAGCCCTTTTCCCAGCCAACATAAAGTGTGGGGGGAGACAGAAGTGGGTGGGTACTACTTGCACTACTTTAAACATTTGAAACTTGCACCAAAGTACAACTCCAGGTCTGATAGATAAGATAGTAAATAAATAAAAGCTTACCTCTTAATTTTCCCATCTCCTGAATTCAGTCCCATCAAGGACTCTCTATTTAGATATAGAAAGTCCCTGGTCCCATTTTTAAAACAGATGTTCCAAATTCAGCTAGCTATGTTATGTCAGCTGTTTGATATTTATCTTTTATGCATCTGGAGAACAAGTTTAAAAATTGCAACTTCAGTGGCAAACTATGGCTGATGTGCCAGTCGTTAGCGGACACAACAGACATGGCCCAGATAATGTGATTGTACATGTAAAATAAATTGGTAATTGACTAATTGTTTGTGTAAAATATTTCATAATATTAGGCCTAAAAAAGCGTAATGTTTCCGTCTCCAGGAACGACCGTTAAAATAAGTGACAACCCATATTTTTCCTCACCGAAAACGGGGAAAAATCGGCCGAAAATACGTTCCTCACATTAAATTAACTGTCCCGCAAAATGCGTTCATTACGGAAATTTGTCCAATACTCGGATGCGGATACACTCGGTGATTTCCCTTGTAACAAAACAACAACAATGGCGGCGCACTCGAGGACTTCTTTATTGAAAAATGCAGTCTATTTAGCCGAAGAAAACTGCTTCTTGTTCTATATTTTAGCGGGAAATTACTCGTTTTCGGTTCAAAACGGTATTCATAAACGGAAACGCCCGGACATTGTAGCGACAATCGATTTATGGACCACATAATCGATAGTCGCTGACCCAGACCACTACCGACCAACTTTCGATTCTACACGATCATCGTTACAACACTACCAATAACAATGCTAACTTTACAGAAATCATTCTCAGGGTTAATTTATTATCTTCCAATGAACTGAGGAATTTTAACACCACTTTCACATCCCAGGTGAAAATTGTTTTAGGAATCACAGGCCTTAAATGAAATATGCCTTTCATAAATCTCCTAATAAGCACCTCCTTTCCAATATCCCTTTTGTGAATTATTTCAAACACTGATGACAGCATTGACTTAGCTGTATTTACAGCACTGTAACTTAGACCTTCATCATACAGATCGGTGAGAAATGCCACAACATTACCTACAGATGGGTTAATCTTATCAATTTGTCTCTCACTACAAAAGTGCATCCATCTTTTGTAATAAGACCCATATTGTTTTCTTGTGGCAGGTCTCCATGACTGCATGATGATGTCTGCAGTGTCTTCTGATAATCCTGCACTGATAATGCATTCCCTGACAATCGAAATGCCCCGAGTCTCATTGTGGTTAGCCGATGTTTCTTCTCTGTCCCTGGTAGATACAGTATGTTGTTTGTTTTGGGTAACACAAAGCAAGGTCCGCTCACTTGTTTCAACATTTGCGGGAACCATGGCTGGCTTGGAAAGATTGGCGCCACCAAAATCATTTCTGCAAGGTCTTCGCAAAGCTTCTGTCTTACCCGTCCTATAATACTGAAAGGTGGAAATGCATAGTTAGTGTACTGTTTCCATGAAATAGAAAATGCATTCACTGCACATGACCTCTTATCAGGTAGATATGATACATATTTTTCTAGTTTGCAGTTTTTTCTTGTTGCAAATAAATCTATATCACAGATTCCCATCCGACCTATTATTGCAGTGAAAATGTCTTGCTTTAATCCCCATTCCATATCATCATTGAGCTTTTTACCTAGCCTGCTTAATTTATCTGCCCTTTTGTTGAATTTTCCTGGTATGTGAAACACTGATAACCAAATATTTCTATGCTCACACCAAAGCCAAATATCTTTGGCTAACTGGTTTAACTGTGGTTTTCTCCCACCCATTTTGGAAAGATATTTTATTGCCACTGTGTTATCCAAAAACAGGTAAATATGTTCATTTTTCACATTGTTGCAGAAATTTTGTAAACATAAAAATGCTGCTTTAAGTTCCAGGTAATTAATGTGGCAGACTTTGTCCCTTTCATTCCATAGTCCACTAAAATCTTGGTTATTGGTAACATCATGGCCGCCATAACCTATACGTGAACTATCAGTTTCAATTCTTCTATCTGGCAGTCCCAATGAAATAGGTTTAAATGAGCTTTCAATGTTATTGATCCACCATTTCAAGCATTGTGTAGTTTCATATGAAATGCACATTAACTTGTCAAAATCTCCATATGATTTAGTGCTTGATCTCTTTCTAGCTCCATACTTTTATAATGCAATGCTGCATATTTAACCCCAGGTTGTGCCGCAACCGTTTTTCCAATAATCTTTGCGAATTCCCTAATAGTAATATTTTTTGTGTTAAGAATGGAAATGACAAGCATCTTAATGTCCTGAACTTTCCTTGGGGCTAGACGTACTGTCATGTCTCTTGAATCTAATAAGAACCCAACAAATTCAATACATTGAGTGGGTATAACAATAGATTTTTCTGGGTGTGTAGTTAATCCAATGGAATCTATCAAATTTACCGTGTCTCTAATGTTTTGTATGCACCCATGAAATGTTTCACTCTGTAGGAGACTGTCGTCTATATATGCAACATTAGTATGCCCTAATTTTCGCAATGTTGAGAAGATGGGCTTTAGCACCTTTGTAAATATTCTGCTGGCTGTACTCAAGCCATTTGGCAAGCAAGTGAAGGAGAATAGTTTGCCTAGCCATTTAAATTTCAGATATTTTCTAAAATTACTGTGAATAGGGATACTAAAAAATGCATCTTTAAGGTCAACTTTGGCAAAGTAACAATTTTGTCGAACTAGCTTTAATGCTGATTTTAATGTTTCCATTTTGAATGTAGTTTTGTCAACATGATCATTGAGTCTGCTTAAATTTAAAATAACTCTGTATGATCCATCTTGTTTTGGTCTAATGAATATGTGTGAAAGAATTTCTCCAGGTTCATGTTGATCTTCGATAATGATTCCCTTTTCTATAAACTTATCTATGAGAATGGATATGATAGATTGTTCTTTACCGTTAAAGTTTATAGGTACTCTATTACAAAGCTCACAAGGTTCTGAGACAAATTCAATTTGATAACCAAATTTAACAATATCTAAAATGTATCTATCTTTAGTAAGTGTTTGCCATTTTTCAAAATGCTGTGAAACCTTTCCAGCTATAAAGTTTTCAGGTGTGTTTTTTAATTTTAACAGAATATCACTTACTTGTTTCACTTCTGTTTGTGTACTTATTGTTTGTGTACTTTCTTGTTGTTGAACTTGTGTGAGCCCGGTTTGTGAAACCGAGCTTTCCTGTCTAAAAAAGAACTCTCATATCTGTCTTTAGATTTGTAACCCTGTTCCCCATATGTATGTTTCTGATATTTCTTGGCTCTCTCATAATCTTTTCCCTTGAATTTCCTTTTTTCACCTTTGTACTTTGAAATGTCTTTGCCCACCTTTCTCATATCATCTAAAGTTTTCACTTGTTTATCAAGTTCATCTCCCAACAGATTATCCGTAAGTGGAGTTGAATCATTGCAGAGCTGTTTGTATTTTTCGGCTACACTTGATTTCAGTAACTGTCTCCTGACGTTAGATATGTCCCGATGTGCTTATGCCAACAATTGAAATGAATCACGAGCCAATTTGAAATGTTTATCAGCTGTATTGTCATTCAGCAGATTGTCCATTAACTGAACTAATGGTATCAGTCCTTGATTAAGGTATTTTTGAGCTCCCTGCAGCATTTTATCTTGTTCTTTGCTAAACTTATTTATCGCAGCTGTAGTCCACAATTCTTTGTTCAGTTTGGGAACCTTAAGTGATTGGCAATTTTCAGGTCTTTGGTACTTTTGTGAAATTTCCTTGGCTATTGACCTGTCAATTTTTGCTCTTATGCCTGAATCCACAACCTTTGCTAAAGTGTCATCAACCTTAGAGCTAACTGCTTCTTGTTTCTCAAACTCTTGGCCCATTTCTTGAAGTAATTTCATATTGTTATTGGCCGGAATAGTTTCATGTTGCTTATCGTTTCTGGATTCAGGAATCTGGGAATTATCATTTGTATTATGCTCTGAAGAGACACTTCCCAAGTCAGAGTCAACAACAGCTTCCTCTTCAGACTGTTCCTCTTCACTGGGAGTCAGAAGATATATCATGAGGGCGAGTTAATGTGCGAGGTCTGGCACTAGTGACAGAGTTTTTTGGAAGTTCTTTGATGGTCATATTCGCAGAATCTTTCTGTACCACTAACTTTGATAAACTATCAACCTTACCAATCAACGAATTGACTGTCTGTTGTTGCTGAATCATCATTTGATGGTTCAACATCATCTGCTGCTGATAAAACGCCAGAGGATCAGTTGGTTTGTTTACTTTTTTTCACTTCCTTTATTCCAGCCTCGTTTTGAAGCACTTCCGTTGTTCCAATAAGTGTACATTCTGCAGGAATTTTTGCAGTTACACAATGCTCTTCCAAGGACACGCCCTGAAAGCCAACAGCCTCGTTTTGAACAGAGTTATTTATATCTTCAATTTGGCTGATATAGAGCATGTTTCTGCTATCCATGCTTGAATTTTGGAGGCCCTCGAAAGGTTTACCTCCATCAAAAGTGCTAGTATTTTTGACATTAGTGACACCAAAGTTAATCACTTCGTTTGCACTTGAAACATTGCCACAACCATCAGGCATAGTGACCATGTGCTTGTTTGACCCAGATATTTTCCTTTCTTCCGCCATCTTTGTTTCCAGAATCAATAATCCTTAACCTAAAAACTTTATAGTCCACTGAAATTAAGTCTTCTTACAATTAATTTCCTTTAAAACATATTAGTAACTGTCTAGTTTTTCACAGCACAAACTCTTCTCAAATTTACTGACGATATTAATTGCTATAAATCCACTAATTAACATTAATCTCCAGTGGTCATTTTTAATCCTTTTCCTGGAATTTGCACTCGTTTTTGACATCGAAAATACACATGTTTTTAGTGAAAATACACAATATTAATAATCCAGAAGATGAATAAAGATCGTTTACATAGAAAACACATAAATCTAATCCATTTTTTATATGAATTCTTTAGATTTAAATCAATATATTAAAGGGTTTTTTGCATGAAGATTAGCCATAGACAGCATCCAAATTTGTTCTGAAGATTGGTCACGTGACAGGTCACATGTTCACTCCCAGGATTCTCATTGGTGAATTGGTTCCAATAGAATTGCTTTTTTGAGGATTTTAATTGCGTATTTACGCAAATACGCTGCTTATCTAGGGTGCTGCCTACTATAGGCAATAATTAAATACACAAACAATTTGCTAAGATAACACTGTTTACATTGGACAATTCTCTTAGTTTGCAATGAAATTAAAAAAAACAATTTTGACTGAAACTTGAAATAAAATTCTTTGAGTAGGGCCTTTGTTCAGGGTTGGTTGGGTAAGGGGAAACACAAATAAAATTTTAATTTAGGCCTTATATCATTATAAGAATTTGCATTCCATAAATGACTTTTTGTTGAAGCAAAAATCATGGTCTGAACTGCTCCTGAATACAGGAAATTGCATCTAGCTCCTGACTGCCAAGCAGACTCATAAGTTTGCTGATTTGCTTCCCTCACCAGGCCTCCAGATAAGAATGTGTATTGGAAAACTATTTTCTTTATTTCTCATCCAAAACATATGTTGTGGGTGCTCAAAAGAACCGTCTCATTGAGACGGTTCTTTTGAGCACCCATAACACATGTTTAGATTGATTGGTAAGAAAATAATTGGAATTGTATGCTTAAAATTTTTGCTTAACTGGACCTATGCTCACTCAACTCATGCAGGTACATGTACATGCACTTGTGGTATACCATGACATTCATTGAAAAACTATGTTTTACGATGGTACATATATTTCCGTGGTACTCAACTCTAGCTGACAGAGAATGCATGTTTGCACATTCTCAATGAGACTGTTCTTTTAAGCACCCAAGACTTAATGTTATATAGGGAGCGCAGTGGCTCAGTGGTAGAGTGCTTGACTCAAGATGGAGAGGCCGTGGGGCCTCACCGGCGTCACTGCGTTGTGGTTCTTGAGCAAGATATATTTATCCTAGCTTAGTACTGGTTCAACCCTGTTTAACTGCAACATACTATTATATATTAATTAAGGAGTTGAACTCTTGAACTTTCAGGAAAAAATAGGCTCAATAACCATAAAAAAAAAAGGAAAGACATTATAATGGACCATAAAGTAGGTCAATTTTATGGCCTTTTGTGGTCTTTTAGGGCTTCTGAGGTCAAAGCCTGGCAGTTATTGTCTATAAAATTGCATAACTGGTAAGAAATGATACTGATACACATTTCAAAGTAGAGGTCAATAAGATTAACTGCTGTACTTTTACAAAACAAAGTAAAATTAGTCAACATTACCAGATGAGATTCTTATCTGAAAAATCACTTAAACAAGTGATTATAGTAATCACTTGTTTACAGTAATTTTATTTGGCCATTTTTACCGCCTTATATGGGAGTCATTCCCAATCCAAAAATGGCCTTTATTTTCCCAATTACATGTATTTCAGTACTTATTTTCCCATTTTTTATGATATATTTTCCCAAATGTGAAGGAAAAGGTAGCTTCCCAAAATCCCAAATAAAATCACTGGAACTTTAAATAAGTGTCCTGACTGATAATGAGGGCAAAAAAAAGTTTTCGAACTGATGTTTGTTCTCGAAAGCAAAATGAAAGACAAAATCAAATCATGAAGTTTTAGGCCTCTGGTAACGTTCATGTCGTCTATGTGATGTCATTACTTTTGGCATAATTCTAAATTGGCCGTTTATATCCTAAGGAAAAGGAATAATCAAAAGCTTTAAGTGCCACCAGATACCCATCAACTCGTTGCATAAAAGACAAAAGTATCGCGACATGCGCGAATGTCATCCGCCTGTTATTGCTGTTTAAAAAATTAAGACTGACGTTAGCAAAGAAACGTGTGCATTTCTAAAGTCCTTCAGTATATTAATCCATAAAGCGCCACCTACAATTTGCAGCAGATGACAAGGGTTAAGGGTGTTTGAAGAGCTAAATTATTAATCTTTGTTCTCCCTTATCTCTACAGGAATTTGCCTTGTTGGTTTTCCCCTCAACGATCCCTAGCAATTTTTCAATGCTGAAGCAGGGTTCGCACAGACTTGAAAAGTACTTGAATTTAGGGTACTTTCTTGAAAAGTCCTTGAAAAGTAAATCTGCCTTGAAAAGTACTGGAAAATCACTCAAAACCTTGAAAAGTCCTTGAATTCTACTATTTTCTATAGGACTTAGCTCTGGTGACAGAGACCTAAATCAGTATAAAATTGATGTGCCTTTATTTGTGCCTTTATTAATTAAAGGCACAACAATTTTATACTAATTGTCCAGTACTAATGTCTCCACTATCTCAGTCTAGGATTTCTGAAGTAGTATTTTAACACTTAAATCGGGATTTTTCCAAAACTTTTAGTCCTTGATAGCTGTAGGATAGTCTTTAGAAGTCCTTGAAAAGTCCTTGAAATTTACTCAAACTTTTAGTCCTTGATAGCTTTAGGATAGTCTTTAGAAGTCCTTGAAAAGACCTTGAATTTTACTCAAACTTTTAGTCCTTGATAGCTTTAGGATAGTCTTTAGAAGTCCTTGAAAAGACCTTGAATTTTACTCAAACTTTTAGTCCTTGATAGCTTTAGGATAGTCTTTAGAAGTCCTTGAAAAGACCTTGAATTTTACTCAAACTTTTAGTCCTTGATAGCTTTAGGATAGTTTTTAGAAGTCCTTGAAAAGACCTTGAATTTTACTCAAACTTTTAGTCCTTGATAGCTTTAGGATAGTCTTTAGAAGTCTTTGAAAAGACCTTGAATTTTACTCAAACTTGCCTCTATGAACCCTGTGAAGGGCAACTGATGAGCACAAAAATGAATCTCTGATTTTTCTCTTCAGGTAAAGTTAAAGGCGGCAGAATGATGGCTGCTACGGGCTTTCGTAATATGCCACAGACACCTCCTATGAGTAAGTATTCAAGGGATTTTTTCCTTTCTGAAGTCTGTTGAATTTGCTAAACCAACGAAATTGGGAAAATTTGATGCGGTTTGAATGACCTGGACCGCCATTTTAAATTGATTAAAAAACATGAGAAATTAGAAGTGTAAAGCTGTAATATATTTGCTGTTTTAATTGCCCATCATAATAAAAGTAAGTAAGGGTGCAAAGATCAGGAATTGATATAATTAAGTACCACACCTGACCCAGGATACCAATGGGAAAGTAACAAACTCACAGTAAGACACCACAAACGAGAGCCATGAGGTCTGCCCTTCCCAGCAGGTGAGCATTCTGCAATACTTTTGATCTTCATTAAGCTACCATTTGTTATTAAGATCTTTGTTTTTTGTCTTTTTTGAGTGGCTCATGTTTTACTGTATTGACTACCTATATGTACTTTCTGTTTTGTGGAGTATTTTTATTAAAGCGAGATTTTATCACAACTAAAAAGGATGGGTTCACTAGGCCCACTGCCTTGGAAAGTGATGGGCCATACTTTGAAATCATGGGACAATGACCCAGGCTCACCGTAAATCTGAAGGCCTGCAGCATACAAAGAGTTAAGCAGATGCAAATCTTTTTTCAGCTCGAACAAGGTCAGAAAGAGGGACACCTGGACACGCTGGGGGAGAGGGAATGGGTCCGGGTTCTAGGGTAAGTTTAATGAGGCTATGGCTGCCCAGTGCCTTTAGATAAGCATACTGTCATTAATTGTACTGTAAATTCAAAAATTTTCGCCAGGGTTTTATTTTCGCGAAACTTAGCATATGCGAAGTTTCAGGAAAATAAAACTCGCAAAATGGCAATACCACTCTGCGGTTTTCTGATATTGAATCATGCCCTAATCATGAATTTTTAATGTCGCAAATATGTCTATTAACGCTATTCACGAAAATAAAATTCCCGAATTAACAGTACACCACGTCCTGTGATTTTCAACAATGTAGCGTTTTGACAAGTGTAGACTCAGATAAGCCTGTGCAGCCTCCTTTAAGCTTAGAAACTCCAAATGAAGTTCAGTCAGAAGCTTAACAGGCATGTTTTTTTTCAAGCCACTTGCAAAGACTCTGATCAGACTGCCCGTTTGCGTATGCTGATCTGAGGCTTTGCTTGTCACACATGCCACATGGTTGGAAATCTCGTGTCGCGGCTCATTTTTTTTAACCAAGAGTTTGCATGCTGGCAGCGAAACAATAGATATTAAACATATCAAATGGGATTTTAGTTCTAAGGCCTGGGTTTGATATGTGTTGACTTCAGGGATTGGCTGAGTCCAGAAGACAAATTTTTCAGAATATGTTCACGATGCATATCAAATTAAAGGGAGGGAACGCAGTGGCTCAATGGTAGAGTGCTTGACTCGAGACCTAGTAGGGGTTGTAGGTTCCAGCCTTAATGATATCACTGCATTCTGTCCTTGAGCAAGACACATTAATTCTTGCTTAGTACTTGTTCGACCCAGGAAGACCTGTCCGGATATAACTGAAAAGCTGTTGGCTGGGACGTAAAGAATCAAACCAATCAAATCAAATTAAAGGGAATGAAACATAGAACAAAATGCAAGCAAAAATTTTGACCTTACACACAACCTGACATACGAGAATGGGTTGGTCAAATATCAAAATTGTGCATTTAAGTATATTTTTACTGACTTAGCATGTTGACACTAAAACCAAAAGTTTTGCTACATAAATGACATGCTTTAATTATGACCTCAATGATTCCTCATTTGGACTTACTGTAGTGCCAGCCAAGAGTGACAGTGACGAAATATTTGTTTACTTTTGTTAAGTAAAACATTAACTTGAACACTCTACTTGAGCAAACGCGAATCGATAGATCACTTGTAATCTTTCTATTCTAAGTCCCTGGTAACTTTGTAAACAAAACATGACGTCACTGTCACTCTTGGCTGGAAGGACAGTAGTTGTAGGAGAAATGGGTTTCTGTTTTGTGATTTACTCTTTTCTCTAAGAGAATTCTTCGTAGGGGATACATAGTGCCAGTTAAGGAAAAATAATTTGCGTAAAATTGCGATTATTTTTTATCCATCAGTTTAAATCATCGAGACAGTTCTTTTGAGTACACACAACATATGTTTTGGTTGAGAAATATAAGAAAAATATCAGTTATACACTCTTATCTGGGGGCCTGGGATAAAACTTGATTAACTTGCCTTGTTATAACTGTTTTGGGCTCTCTTAGATGTTTTGAAAAATTATTGCCGAAAAACTATTAACTTTTTATTCAGGGATTTCAGTGGTTTTCCTAATTTTTTGAAGTTGGTGCCAGGGGCCTGATAAATTTGGAAAATATCATTTGAGCCATCAAAATTGTGAAAACTAGATTCAGTATAGAAGAACTAGATCTCCATTTAAATTGTCAGACTTATTAAAACCATAAATTAATGAGTATAAGTGTTATTGCATTGACCTTTATAATTGACATGAATATATATGCATCAATGTGTGAATGTTACCATCTGTAACTTTGCTATTTTCATGAAATTTTCGCCAAACTGTAGAACTAAGGAATTTGGAATATTATTCTCTGTTTTGGGAGGTTTTGCTCATTTTTTGATTGGGAAGAGGTCAATGTTCAGCCCCAAAATAGGCATAGGAAAATCGCTGGATTTATCGGTTCCCATCAACAGGTCTTGAAGTACAAAATGTTGAGTTTGTTGGTCTTTATGATTACAGGGATCAAGTAGTCCATTTATAACCACACCACATGGAAACCCAAACTTCAACCCAGTGAAGCTAAGTACAAAGGTAAGTGCATGGTCGTAGACAACTAGACAAGGTTACAGGTCAAGATTTAGCTATTTGCCTGCTATTGTCAGCTGCTGATAATATAAATGTCAGGCCTGATCTGGATCCAAAATGTTTGGTACTTACTCTGATGGTAATCCTGAAAGAAAAAAATAACCATGCACCAAAGAAAACATGAAAAATTACGCAGCATGCAATATAGAGGATCTTACATAAATGTTCATGTTTTTAATGAATTTATTAAACAAGTTGGGGAAAATTGATAAAATGCGAGGCTTGCCGAGCATTTAATTAATTTTCCGCAATGAGTTTGATAAATTCAATAATACAGGAGCATTATTGTTAGATTCTATTTATCACATGACATTAAAATTGATTAAAACTCACATTCGGGGTGAAAATGTCAAGATTTTGCCATCTTTTACGCAACGTTATAATGGAGGTCATAATTTTTCCCTAAAATCTGTTAACCACTAGTGGTTTATCGATTTTGTTGCATAGCGTTATATCACTCCCAGACGAGACGTCATGTGATAAAATCTTTAATGATTGCTATTATTTATCTCATGACTTATTTCAAGCAGTTTGGTTGGTTAAAAGAAAATGTTATAGGTTTGGATACGTTCAACATCAAGGAGTATGAATTGTGAAAATATTTTATTCTGCCAGCTCCTGAAATGTATTCGATCTAATAAGCTCACTACACATGGCCTTTTTAAAAACTCTTGAAAATGGTATAAATTAAGAACGGCTTAAGTATTATGGAAAATGAGTATGGCCAGGAAATGTCACAATTTTTACCAATGAGGAAGAGACCTAGAACCTGCACAACAGCAAGATTTCACTTAACCTTCTCTTGCTTCTGGTGACCTTTGTCCTTTGCTGATCATCTTTGTAAAACAGTTTGGACCAAGATCAGGGCGACAGAATATCTGACGTGATCTGGATCCAAAATGTTTCACACTCTGCCTCTGATAGTCTTCCTGAAAGATTTTTTTTTGAAAAAAAAAAAGTTGACTTTGAAAGAAAGGCAGCAGATGACAACTAAATCATAAAAAATTAACGGTACCCAGCATGAAAAAGAGTTAAAAAGGAAAGATTGGAACACATTTCTTTCTTGTGTAAGTTTTCGAATTTATAGGGGTGCCAAATTATAAAGGACAGGAAATTCAGATCTTTAGTTAAGAGTGCTAACAAAAAATAATTTTCTTATTTCTTGACCAAAACATATGTTGTGGGTATTCAAAAGAACTGTCTCATTGAGATGGTTCTTTTGAGCACCCAAAACATATGCTAAAAATCAATGGTAAGAAAATATTCACAATTTACCGCTGAAAATTTTGATTATCTAAACTGTGGGAAAATCTCAATTTATTTGTGTATTTCAGGCTGATTCGAGATTGCCTAAGCCACCGAAGGCGCCAGACAAGCCATTGATGCCATACATGAGATACAGTAGAAAGGTTAGATCAAATTTAATCATTCTAACTTTTACAGATTGAGCGCGGGGGGGGGGGTCTGAGTTTGATGACCAATAGGATTTTCCATAAAGTGTGATACATTTAAGTCAGGATGGTCCATTGTATATGGGCCTTGACTCGAGAAAACCTGTCTTCGGGGGTTCGTGCACAACACAGGCGCAGACCAGCCTGCGCATACACACAGTCTGATCAACCCCTTTGTTATTTGCTTTTAGGAAAGTATCATACGTAAACTTACTTCAGGTTAAATTTGAATTTTCTAGCTAGTCTCTGTAGTTGAGGTTTGAGTCTCACTTTTTCAGAAACCTGGAAGACAGGTTTTGTCGCATCGACACCCATATATTGTGGGGTCACAGATTATAATTTCTAAATGAGGAGAACTGTGGCTCAGTGGTAGAGAGCTTGACCGGAGATCAAGGGGTTGCAGGTTCTAGCCTCACCTAAGGTACTGTGTATTGTCCTTGAGCATGACACATTAATCTTTGCTTAGTACTGGTTCAACCCAGGAAGACCCATCCTGACATAACTGAAAACTGTTGGCTGGGATGTAAAGAATCAAATCAAACAAACAAAAGATCAAATTTAATCCTTTTGTACTGATGGATTGTCCCATACATATTGATACCAGGGGATAAAAATATTTTAATATTGCACTTGTCCTGCAGGACGAGTGACTTACAATTTTCACTCATCCTGCAAACACATACACTTGTCCTTTAAAAATGTACGCAATAAAGAACATTAGGGAGTAATATATAATTATAAATACACTTGCCCAAAGTTCTAAACGGTCACCTTAAAATCACCATGTATCTGTCCCATTAACAGGGACATTTGGTTCTTCATTAATTTCACGTGAAACATCATGGAATGATTTTTGTATGACATCTCTCAATACAATATGTCAAAACATGAAATTAAAACTAGCTAAAGGTGATTAAAAATTTTGTCAATTTTTTTTTAATTGCTAGGTGACCGCTTAGAAGTTTGTGTGAGTGTGTATTCTTACCTCTTATTTATTTGAACATGTTGAGATGGTTCTTTTGAAAGGGCTCTCATTTGCCAATATTTGGGGCTGAATATGACTCCTATTCCAAAGAACAATTGTTTGGAAAATATGATTTCTAAAATTAGAAACTGGAAATCCACTTTAGTCCAATCAAATTAAATCATAGATCCTGAGATAAGGTATCTTTTTGAGAGTAAAATTGTAATTAATTTCTCACCCTTAATTTAAACGTGTGATGGGTAATCAAAAGAACCATCTCATTGAGACGGTTCTTTCGAGTTCCCACAACATATGTTTTGGTTTAGACTTAAGAAAATGGATTTTTAATTATGTAGTCATATCTGGAGGACTGTAGAAAATACTAATCGACAAATGCCTGGAAAGTTATCTTGCTACTACAGTACTCTAGTTGAAAATTAAATTTTCTTATTTCTCAACGAAAACATATGTTGTGGGTACTCAAAAGAACCGTCTCAATGAGACAGTTCTTTTGAGCACCCAAAACAGATGTTAAAATTGATGGGTAAGAAAATATTTACAAGTTATCTAAACCTCTGTACTAAAACTGGATCATAAATGTTTAACCATATAAATCATATGAGTGTATTTGTTTACTGTCTGAAGAGTGTATAAACATATAAGTGTATTTGTTTATTGGGCCAAATAAAGAAACAAGTGTGTTAAAGGTAACAGGTCTGAAAATTTTAGGATAGGCACACACATTTTTTTATTTATTTTTCTGTAAATTTGTAAAAAAAATAATTTAATGCATTTTGAAAGGCATAAAATTATATTTTTTCAGAAAACCTGAAAAAAACTAGGTTTCACCACTAAATTTAGGTAGGGTTGGGTTACCCTAAACACATGTACTTTTTATTTGCCAGGAAGCTATGTTCAGAAACGTGTTACAGTAAAAAAGCTGTGTTGATTTTTTCCGGCTTAAGGAAATAATCCGTTATTCTGGTCTATTATTGATAGGTATGGGACACAGTGAAGAATGGTAACCCCGAGTTGAAGCTATGGGAGATCGGCAAGATCATTGGTCAGATGTGGCGAGACCTCGGGGAACTGGACAAGCAGGAGTATATGGATGATTACGAGGCTGAGAAGGTAACTTCACCTTTCTGAAAGCCACGCTTACTTTTAACTCTTTGTTTACTAGTGTAGTCTGCTGATAGCTTTGCAAACAGTTTGGACCCAGATCTGGCCTGACAAGATGTCGGGCCTAATCTGGATCCAAACTGTTTAACACTGATGGTATTTCTGAAAGAATTTTTAGAAATAGATGATTTTGAAATCAGCAGATGACAAAATGCATGAAAACTTACCGAGCATGCAAATACTGTAAGGTAAGCTTCATATTAAATGTAGAAGATTGAACAATTTTGTTTGTGGGACTATGTCACATGCTAAATCATTGTTGCATCGGTCAGCTCTACATTATCATGTGACTTTTGAGTGACATTCTGGGCGTGGTTTGGAAATGTCTATTATACAGGAATCAACAAAAAATAGGGGACAAAATTGTCAAAATTTGAGGGCAAAATTGTGATCATTTTCTTTTCCACCACATAGGGCTTGTTAAACAAATTTTCAGTGTAAAAACTAAAAACCGTCTCTGCTCTGCTGACCAGAGCTAAAGCTAGAACTCTTTACACAGCAACTGATACATTGGTTCAGATTTTAAATAACTACAAATATATTAATGATTGATCAAATTAGATATTTCATTTTCCTTATCACTATCATCTATGCTTAACTAAAGTGCATCTTGGGCAAATAATTCAGGTGAGCGTTCCAGTGCCACTACGGCCCTCTTGTTTATAATAATTACATGCTCATATCCAGACAATTAGTTAAGAGTGCATACTAAAAAATAATTTTCTTATTTCTCAACCAAAACATATGTTGTGGGTACTCAAAAGAACCGTCAAAATGAGACGGTTCTTTTGAGCACCCAAAACACATATGTTGTGGGTACTCAAAAGCACCCATAGCATATGTTAAAATTGATGGGTAAGAAAATATTTACAATTTTACGCTCAAAGGTTTTGTTTATAAATCTAAACCTATGCTCTTATCTAAAGGCCTGTATCAAACTGGGTTTTCCCAGTCGTCATCAAATTTTTTTATGGTCACTCCATGAATCAATTTTCACAGGTTTAGATAAACATAAAATTGCAGCTTAAAATTGTAAATATTTTTTTACCCATAATTTTTAGTGTTTGTTTTGGGTGCTCAAAAGAACCGTCTCATTGAGACGGTTCTTTTGAATACCCACAACATATGTTTAGGTTGAGAAATAGGAAAAATATTTTTCTTTTACACACTCTAACTATAGTCCTGAATTTTGTAGAATCAACTGAATGTGTTAGGTTTTTTCCTTTTCAGATCCAGTATGCTGAGGCAATGAAACAATACCATAACTCTCCAGCATACCAGGCGTGGATTGCGGCGAAAGGTAAACGTAAGTATACAATGAACGATTCTATATTTTAGCCCTTAAAGCGCCAAGAAAAAAAATGCATCTGAAAATGTCGTCTGCTGAAGTCGTCTGCTGCAAATAATTGCCTAATATTACTGACGAATTAAGTATAGAAGCAAACAGCGTGGACCCAGAACAGACTGCTCTTATAGGAGAAGTCTGATCTGGGTCCACACTGTTTGCCATAGAGGCTTCTGAAACATTTCATGAGACTAGAAAATCAGACGACTTTTGTTGCGATTGGGGCATTAAGGGTTAGCTTTGTATGTTTATTAGACTTATATAAGTTTATATTTGGTTAATTCACATTAAATGGCTGGATTTTTTTTTCAATTTAAAATAGCACTCAGATGGAGATTCTTAGTGCAGTACGATTCAGCATAGCTGCAGTTAAGGAAATATTTTTAGCATGAAATTTTAAACATTTTATCCCTGGTATAAACAGGGATGGGAACTCAATAGAACCATCTCATAGGTTTTGGTTGAGAAATCGCTTTTCAATTGCTCACTGTTATCTTAAGGTGTGGATGAGGCATCTGATTAGCTTCCTTTTATGTTCATCAGGGTCTTGTCAGACTTTATGAGGTTTTTAATTCTTTGCATGCTGGGTAGTTTTGCATGCTTTTTTGTCTCCTGTGGATTTTGAGAAAATTTTCTGTTTCAAAAAAATTACTGGAATACCACCAAAGTCACAGATTGGTTCCAGATCTAGTCCAAATTGCTTGCGAACTTTATCAACAAGTAACTTTTGTTGTTGTCACTAAGGATGGAGTAAAAACCGGGAGAATGATGAGAATCTTTTTGTGTTTCCTGTTTCAGCAGAATAAGCAGACTTGATAGTACTAGTCAATCAGTGTGTTATTCTCCACCAGCATAGGTCTAGATAAACACAAGGGTAATAAGTACAGTGAAACCTGTCTTAAGAGGCCACTCAAAACTAGACAAAACAAAGGTTTTAAAGACAAATGGTAGCTTAATGAAGGGCGAAAGTATTGCAGAATGCTCCAAGAGAGCACAGCACCCTAGATAAGCAGCGTATTTGCGTAAATACGCAATTAAAATCCTCAAAAAAGCAATTAAAATGAAATGTGTGCGTACCAAAAAGCAATTCTAACGATCGGTATGCAATTACATGCGATGTCATTGCGTACCATTTGGTCCATTTCGTTTCCATTAGGGTAATAAACAAATGCCAGTCGGGTATTGATTTTTTTTACTAGCGAGCGCGCAATATAACTCTAGTTTATGAAAGAAATATCGGTGCCCAGTCCAGTATTTTGTGGAAAAACACTATGATGAAAGTGAAACTTTGCAAAGTGTACACGCTCGAATGTCAACAAGGGGATGAGATTTGCTTCAGGTACAATAAAATCCGCTAGTTTGATACTTTAGAAAGGCAGACGATGGGAGTGAATAAATATGCAAGCACATTCCAGATGGCTTCATGCTATAAGAAAACGTGTAATCACAGAAAAAAAAACGTGGCGTAAAAAAAATATGAAAATATGCAATTGTTTTTGCAAGTACCCAATTGACCCAAAAGCTTATCTAGGGCGCTGGAGCATTCTGCAATACTTTGACCTGTATTAAGCCATAATCGGTCTTGAAAACCAATTTTGCTCTTCTTTTTGAGTGGCCGCTTAACATAGGTTTTACTGTACCTTTATTTCATGGGCTGTGGTCCATTTTATTGTTACAGTGGCAGCAGAGCAGGCCCTGGAGGAGGAAGAGGAGAAACAAGCCCAGGCTATGTCCCACAGAAAACAGGTATGTGAGCAAGACAAGACAGAATTGAAAGTTGAAGGAGTATCTTATTTCTGGTCTTATTACTACCAGGTTAGCAAATGGGTGGTTGTTGAAATTAAATTAGGAGATATAGCTGTCATGCAAATGTAAACTATTTATGGTATAGTAACGGGTACTTTGATTGATAGTTGCTTGGTTGTATATCATTCTTGGGGTCAAAATAAAATATATATATATACATTTTGAAAAGTTAAAGTCTATTCTATTCAGCTGAAACAGATGTCTGATTTTTAGCTTAACTCAGTAGTGTTTACAGGGATTTTCCTACCTTTCTGAACCTGGTGCCAGGGGCCTGTTGAATTTGGGAAAAAAGCATTTGGAACATCAAATCGGGAAAACTAGAACTGGACTGCCATTTTAAATGGATTAAAAACCATATAAGAAATTAGCAGTGTAAAGCTGTAACATATTTGTTGCTTTAATTGCCTACCATAAAAACTCATGAAATTTTGCATAAAAATGTGAATGAATGCTTTCATTCACATTTTTATGCAATTTTTCCTGCATCTGTAACTTTGGTATTTTTGATCGGAGTTTTATGAAATTTTCACCAAAATGTTGAACTAAGAAATTGAGAATGATATAAATCATTTTGGGAAGTTTTTGCTCATTTTCGAATTGGGAGGGGGCTGTTATTCAGCCCCAAATCGAGCCAAGGAAAATCCCTGGTTCAGGGTGAAGGTTAGGGTTCCTAGGATGTCTGTCAGTGTCATCAATTGTCTTTGAACAGCTTGCTTCAAACTTCTGAAATAATTTCTGGACCAAACTTTATGTAAATTCCTTGGATTACAGTTTTATGCAAAGAAAGTTTCCTTACCTGGGCCTATGATTCAGATCCATAAAAAACCTGGCCACCAAATGGAAGTAAAATCCTCATTTCTGATGACTGTAGTGGCCTCAATGGGAGGCAGAGCTATAGTTTTACTCTTTGCCTACAAGTGTCATCTGCTGATAACTTTGCAAACAGTGGTACCAGATCAGGGGGAGCACAGTGGCTCAGAGGTAGAGTGCTTGACTCGAGACCGTGGGGCCGCGAGTTCGAGTTTCACCGGCGTCACTGTGTTGTGTTTTTGAGCAAGACACATTTATCCTTGTTTAGTACTCGTTCAACCCAGGAAGACCCGTCCCGACATAACTGAAAAATTGTTGGCTGGGATGTCAAGAATCAAATCAAACAAATAAAAGTACCCAGATCAGGCTGGTCCAAATATTCAGCCCAATCTGGAACCTAGCTGACACTGTAGGTATTCCTGAAAGAATTTTTGGAAGAGCTTGATTTTGAAAACAACAAAAAGCACAGAAAGAGTAAGCTCATATAAGCCAAGCATCCTTTTTCTGGGACATCAGTAAACAGTGCAGACCCTAATCAGACACTGCAGAACCCGATGTCAAATCAGGGTCTCCACTGTTAGCTTACAGAATTTTCTATTACCCCCCAACAATGTTACACTAAATTTGGAAATGAACTCGTCCAAATGTTAAGGATGGAACAATCCTTTCCTCTTAAATTTTTATGGTAAATTTGAACTATTTCAGACGAAGATGGAGGAGAGTTTGCGCGGGTCCAGGATCAGTATTCAGCCAGCAGAAGATGAAGAAGGTGAGTGAGATACCCACAAAAATTTTCAACGTAAAAATGTAAATTTTTTCTTACCCATCGATTTTATTATATGTTTTGGGTGCTCAAAAGAACTGTCTCATTTAGACGGTTCTTTTGAGTACCCACAACATATGTTTTGGTTGAGAAATATGAAAATTAAATTTTCCTTATGCACTCTTAACTAAAGTCATGACTCCAGAATTTAACGAAAATGGAGCATACAACTAATTTCTCAGCTATCATTCTAAATTTACGTTTTGGGTGCTCAAAAGAACCATCTCAGTAACCTTCTCATGGAGACGGTTCTTTGAGTACCAGGCATGAGATTTTTGGCAGATTCCAGTATGTTTTTGTTGTTTCAAATTATAATTTCAAAAGTTGTCGGATTTTATTTGAAAGTTAGACACAAAAAACACACACAAAAAAAAACGTTTTGCATAGGTATATTTTTGAGTTTTCAGATTTTTTATGGCTTAATTAAGATTTTCTCATGTTGGATCTCAGTGACATTTTTGACAGTAAAATTTTAATGAGTTTCTTATTCATCAATTTTACTATTTGTTTTGGCCCTTTGGGTGCTCAAAAGAACTCATTGTGATGGTTCTTTTGAGTACCTGAAACATATGTTTTAATTGAGAAATAAGAAAAATAATTATTTAGGGAGCGCAGTAGCTCAGTGGTAGAGTGCTTGACTCCAGACCGAGGGGCTGCGGGTTCAAGTCTCACCGTCATCACTGCGTTATAGTCCTTAAGCAAGACACATTTATCCTAGCTAAGTACTGGTTCAACCCAGGAAGACCCGTCCCTGTTTAACTGAAAGATTGTTGATGGGACGTAAAGAATCAAATCAAACAAAACAAAAGAATAAAAATTTTAATAAGGCACTCTTATCTAGAGCCTTAATCATTTGTTGGAATTTCACCATACTTAAATTAAATTTGATGGAGGAGACCTACTAGTGGCCCCTGGGCTGTTAGGAATCTTCATCAAATAAATAAAGCATTAAATTAAATTTGGCAGAGACCCAATGATATGATAGATGATCAGCTATTTTAAGATAAGCACTGGTTTAGATAAACACAATTTTTCAGCGTAAAATTGTAAATATTTTCTTGCTCATTAGTTTGAACATATGTTTTGGGTGCTCATTGAGACGGTTCTTTTGAGTACCCACAACATATGTTTAAGTTGAAAAATAAGAAAATTAGTTTTTCGTTACACTCTTTTAACAACAATGCCTTTTCAGTTAATCAGGTAACATGGGAAACCATAGTGTTATCTACGTAATGCCGGGACACCAGATCTCTACTTGACTTTATCAGCCAGTTTGTATTTCAGATCAAGACGATGGGTTCTCGGTGAAGCACATAGCACATGCCCGTTACCTTAGAAACCATAGGTTAATTAATGAGATTCTGAGTGATGCAGTCGTACCTGATATCCGAACTGTTGTCACTGTTGGGAGGATGGGAGTGCTAAAGAAACAAGTACAGTCATTAACAATGCATCAGGTTAGTTATCAGTTACCTTAGAAACCACAGGTTAATTAATGAGATTCTGAGTGATGCAGTCGTACCTGATATCCGAACTGTTGTCACTGTTGGGAGGATGGGAGTGCTAAAGAAACAAGTACAGTCATTAACAATGCATCAGGTTAGTCATCCATTATCTTAACCCATTAAAGCTGAAAGGACTTGCCTACCCTTATCAATTGGACCAGTCCATTTCAGTTTTAAGGGTTTTTGGGTGCTGTTTTTTTATTTTTATCCAAATTTTGATAAAAAAATTTCTTTAAGCAAACAGTGGAGACCCTGATCAGACTTCACGTTATGTGGCTTCTGATCTGGCTTTGCACTGTTTGCCTATGTCACACTAAAAGGACGCTAGGCTTATATGGGTTAAACATCATCTAGATATAAAATTTCAAAATCAGTATCAAGCTTATAGCCAGAAGATGTGTCGAAATACAGGGCTAGAGAAAAACCGTATTTTGGAGCATAAACTAGAAAAAATTCTTATCCATCAGTTTTAACAACTCTTTTGAGTGCTCAAAAGAACCATTTCATTGAAATGGTAGTGGTCAAATGAACCGTCTCATTGAGACATTTGAGTACCCACAACATATGTTTTGGTTGAGAAATAAGAAAATTAATTTTTGATCACACACTCTTATCTAGAAGCCTGGAAATACCATGTCTGACTTGTCCAATCATTCAGGACAAGTCAGAAATGACTCTTAAGTCTTTACTTGTCCTGGGACAATTATAAAATAAGTTATTTTAATTCTATTTTAACATAGAGAAAGGCAGTAATTACATTCCTATTGTTATACCCCTGCAAACTGTTTATAGGTTGGGGTCGGGTTAGCCTGTTTACATGTTGTCCATTCAACTGTACCAACCGGTGATACATAGGGGAGCTTGTTTAATGTGGCTAAATGTATTTAGGAAGGATTTATTCCAGTTGGCTCCTAAGCTCAGTGTTTTATTTGGCAATAGCTAATTGTGTGGCTAAAATTTGATATTGTAAAGAGATATAAAGTTCATTCTTTTTCACTGCAGACCAAATTAGAAGCAGAACTTCAACAAATAGAAGAAAAACATCAAGCAAAGAAAAGAAAATTTACCGAGGGAAGTGAGCAGTTTCACGAAGAATTAAAAAAGGTATGAGGTTGTACAGTACCCATAGGTTTAGATAAACAAAATTTTTGAGGGTAAAATTGGAAATATTTTCTTACCCATCAGTTTTAACATATGTTTTGGGTGCTCAAAAGAACCGTCTCATTAAGACGGTTCTTTTGAGTACCCACAACATATGTTTTGGTTGAGAAATAAGAAAATTTTTTTTTTTTTTTTTTTTGGTACACACTATTACGTAAGTCCTGGTATCAAAGGTAATCAACTTCACTTAGCATAATTTTGCTGTCTGCTGATAGCCTTTTCAAGCAATTAGGATACAGATCCAGACCGTCACAATGTCGTTCCTGATCTAGGTCCAAACTGTTTGATATTCTGATAGTTTTCCTGACATTCTTATTGTTTTCCTGAATTTTTTTTTTAAAAAAGTTTATTTTCAAAGAAATCAGCAGACAATAACAAAATCATGTTCACATCAGGGTTCCCACAAGCTCTGGAAATCATGGAAAACCTGGAAAATCACTAAAAAAAGTTCCATGCGTGGAAAAGTCATGGAATTTGAAAAAATCCTGAATAATCATGGAAAAATCATGGAATTTAGTGAAATAATTTGACGAAACCACCAGTAGCCAGAAAACTAGCCGTCGGACACATGTGTACGACGGCTAGTTTTCTGGCTGCTAGTGGTTTCAATTTTTGATTATTTCAAAATGCATGTATGGTATACAAGCATGCTGTTGTTGCTGCATTCCACAGTTATGCTCAGCGTGGTGAAGATGCTGCTAAAAGGGGAAGTTGGAGGCTGTGCATGAAAAAGTCATGGAAATTATTACATTGTTGATCATGGAAAATCATGGAAAAATCATGGAATTGTGTTTTTTTAATTTCTGTGGGATCCAGCCACATTTTTTTCCTGCCATCACCAAAACACGGGTAGGACACTTGATAGACAGTTCTGATAAGGAAATCTTATGAGGCTCTTTCTGATTCTGTTTTTGAGCCGCGACATGTGATTTCCAACAATGTGGTATTTTGACATGTTTAGACTCACACTAGTCTGTGCAGCCTCCTTTTAAGCTTAGAAACTCCAAATGATGTTCGGTCAGTAGCTTAACAGTCATAAAATATTCCAGCGACAAGCAAAGGCTCTGATCAGACTGCTCGTATGCCCAGGATGGTCTGAGCCTTTGCTGGTCACACATACCACATTGTTGGAAATCTCATGTTGTGGCTCATATGGAGGCTGACAAAATCAAATTCCATTCAGTGTAAAAATATTTTCTTTTTAGTGTAAAATAGTAAAAAGAAAAATCTTATTTTTCCGCGATCACGACAGTTGTCTGCTCCCTCGACTGTTTCTGTACTTTCTTAACCTATAGTGCAAACTCTAAGGACAAAGATCAGACTGTTCCATTATTTGCTCCAAATTTTGGTGAACATTTGAATATATGCAGTAGACGTCATTAACAGGCAATATTTTCAAGACAAAAAAACATTGGCAAGATAAAGATTAAAGAGAAACTTAAATTTGCAGATGACACATGAAATATTTGTTGTTATACAGTAAAACCTGTTTAAAAGGCCACTCTAAAAAAGACCAAAAATTGGTTTTTGAAACCAATTATTGCTTAATGCAGGTCGAAAGTATTGTAGAATGCTCCAAGGGAGCATTCTGCAATACTTCTGACCTGCATTAAGCTACCTTTTGTCATTAAAGACATATATTACTGTCCAATAGAGATCATTAAAGGATTAACTGATAAGGGACAGTTACAGTATCTCACAAAATTAAAGGGGCCTCAAGAGGGGACTTACCTGTATACATCACAATTTCTTTCACTAAGATATAGATCAATATTTTATCATAAATTACCTAATCCCTTCATGGGACCACTTTATTGTCCCTGTAAGGAAGCCATAATCACCTCATTATGACTGTCCTTTTGATCTGCCCAGTATGACCCCTGGAGAGAGTCATAATGAGTGGTACATCTATTATTGCTCAAAAATCTATGTTATAAGGTCTTTGTTTTGTTTCTTTTTGAGTGGCCGCTTAAGACAGGTTTTACTGAAACATGAAATTTTTGTTGCTATACTTGCAGCTATGTGAGAGTAAGCCCCAAGTATCTGATGACATGTTTCAAGGAATGATTGCTAAAGCCCGGGAGGACCTGAAGCAGAGACAGCAGCAGATGGTGTCACAGCAGGTATACGCAAAAACAAAAAATTGTAGCGTTAAAATTGTAATTATTTACTAACCTATCAGTCTAAATATGTGTTCTGGCTGCTCAAAAGAACCGTCTCATTGAGACGGTTCTTTTGAGAACCCACAACATATGTTTTGGTTGAGAAATAAGAAATAAAATTTTCAATTATGCACTCTTGCCATAAACCAAAAAAATTAGCATAATATTATGAATATTTTCTTACCCAGCAGTTTTAACATATGTTTTGGGGGCTCAAAAGAACTGTTTCATTGAGACGGTTCTTTTGAGTACCCACAACATATGTTTTGGTTGAGGAATAAAGAAAAATAATTTTCAATTACGAACTCTTATCATATATCTGTCTTGCTACTACCACAGGTTTAGATATGGGAGCGCAGTGGCTCAGTGGTGGAGTGCTTGACTTGAGAGCGAGGAGCCACCGCTTGAGCCTCACAGGTGTCACTGCGTTGTGTCCTTGAGCAAGACACATTAATACTAGCTTAGTACTGGTTCAACCCAAGAAAACCCGTCCCTACATAACTGAAAGATTGTTGATGGGACTTAAAGAATCAAATCAAACAAAAACAAAACAGGTTTAGAAAAACAAACATTTTCAGCGTAAAATTGTAAAAAAAATGTTACCCATAATTTTTAGGATACAGTTTTGGTGCTCAAAAGAACCGCCTCATTGAGACGGTTCTTTTGATCACCAACAACATTTTGCTTTTGGTTGAGAAATAAGTAAATTATTTTTCTGTTACGTACTCTTAACTGAAGGCCTGTACACGTGCAATCCATTTATAACCAACTTCATTAAAACAGGGATTTGGATTTAACAAGGTCATGTTGTGGGTCCCAAATTTTTTTTACCATGGAATCTTACAAAGGAACACTGAAATGGTCTTTTTCCTATATATCTTTTGAGAAATTGTCCCACATGATTTGCTTACTGCATGGTTCATTAATATGGACCCCAAACATTGCGTTATAAAGGGAGTGCAAATCTAGAGAATGCTTACAAACGGTGTACGACAAAACATAGAAAGACAAAAGATAGAAGCGACAATTAATAGACGAGACAAAAGATAGATGCGACATTAAATAGATCGACGAATAATAGAACGACCAATAATAGAACAATAAGTGTGAAAAATGATAATTACTCGATCGCTTGTTGATTTCTATGCGTCGTTGAACATTCGCTCACTCGAATGTAATCTCTGGGCATGGGTATTGAGATACAAACATTTAGGTCTGACTTCGAAGCTGACTTTCCTGGACTCGGTGTTGAATGTTGCTTTTTCTACTTTGGACAAGCCAACTGGCGCAAAATTTCCGAACTTAGACTTCAAACAAAGTAGGGCCTAAGTTGGGGACTTCCAAGGCCGTAGGGCGCGAGAAAAGACTCAAGAAAGTGGTATCCGAGTTTCAATTATGTACCAATAATGGACATACACTAGTGCATTGAGCACCTCGAGGGCTTGGCCCATAATATGACCTACTAACTTTTGGAATATGTTGCAAAATCAAAGTGAAACTAGAACTTAAGGAGTCTTTTTTGATCGCAAATCGATGTTCGCGACCTTTAATATCAAAATGTATTGTTTTGTCGTAAAATTGATTGAAATAAAATTTTCTTAACTTTTTCGATGTTATTTCGAAGTTTTTTCAATCTTTTTTCGATCTTTTTTTTCGATGTTGTGTCTTTCTATATTATGTCTTATCTATATTTTCGCTTTTCTATGTTTTGTCAAATAGATTTAAGCTTGAACAGTTTGATTTGATTCTTTATGTCCCATCAGCAATCTTTCAGTTAAACAGGGACGGGTCTTCCTGGGTTGAACCAGTACTAAGCTAGGATAAATGTGTCTTGCTCAAGGACCACAACGCAGTGACGCTGGTGAGGCTCAAACCCGCGGCCCCTCGGTCTTGAGTCAAGCACTCTACCACTGAGCCACTGCGCAGAGAAGCAGAAGCAGGGCAATTGTAAATACCCAACTTGAAAGGATAATCAATTACTAAATTGAGTGTAGACTCAGACGAGTCTGTGCAGCCTCATTTGAAGCTTAGAAACTCCAAACAATATTCAGTGAATTACTTAACTTTCAAAGAATTTTCCAGCGACTAGCAAAGGCTCTGATTAGACTGCATATGCGCAGGCTGATCTGAGGATTTGCTGGTCGCACATACCACGTTGTTGGAAATCTCATCAGGGGACAAAAATATTTCAATATTGCACTCGCCCTGCAGGACGAGTGACTTACAATTTTCACTCGTCCTGCAGACACATGCATTCGTCCTTAAAATTGTAGGGGGGGGGGGGGGGGGGAAGGGGATTGATTTTTTTGAAGTTCCTTATATCACTGCTAAAATAATATTCACCCACTGCAGTCAGTTTTATAACTGCATTCCATACACTGACAAAAAGAGTTTTACATTCAATACTCAGTCTCAAGTTGCGACTTTCTTTTCTCAAAACCGCGTTTACTTTCCGCTTTTCTGCAGGAGACATTTTAGCAGAATTACGACCGTCAAGAATAAATTCACTAATTACAGCGATACAGTCTGTCAAACCTATTTCATTGATGAAAATGCGCTCCGAAAAAATCAATATTTACTTCAATACAGTCTACCACACTACCGCCCATTATACTGCGCAGCTTTTATTCGCCATTTGCAATCACAACATCCGGTTTCTACTTTCGGAATTGAAAAGGTGTGTGGCTTTCTGCCATTCAGAAAATACTAATTTCACCCGCAGATTTTAGCACTCGTCCTGAAGGACGAGCGCTTTGGGAAGATTCACTCGTCCTTTCTAAAATCCACTCGTAAATACGAGCGGACGAGTGGAATTTTTGTCCCCTGCTCATGTCGCGGCTCAAATTATATCCAAGAGTAAAATGTAAATGAAATACAGTATTTGCACTGTTTACTGGGACAAAATCAATTTTAAAAGAAATTATAACCTGTGGTCCCTCAGTATATACAATAGACCATCCTGACTGTATTGTATGAAGCTTTTTGAAAATTTCTCTTTCTCTGAAAAAGGTTATTAAAAGCATATTTAATTATCCAGCTTGCAAAGAGTTAAATTTTATCTTTGAGATCTTAAATTTTACTTAATAAATGCCCAAATTTACCCAATTAATGCCTCAATTTACCCAATTAGTGCCCCAATTACCCAATAAATGCCTCAATTTACCCAATTAATGCCTCAATTACCCAATTAATGCCTCAATTTACCCAATTAATGTCCCAGTTACACAATCAATGCCTCAATTTTCCCAATTAATGCTTTGCTGTAGGAGGATGACAAAAAGAAGGAATTTGAGCAGAGACAGAAGAATGAGGAAGAGAGACAACGCGCCGAGGAAGATGAGAAGTTGAGGAGGGAGACAGAGGAGGCCATGAACAGAAAACATCAAGAACATATACAAGCTACCCAACCTATTGCACAAATGACACAGGTAAGACCAAGTAAACAAAAATGCATGTGTTTAGGGTAACCCGACCCTACCTTAGCACTGGCCACAGGTAAATGGAACAGCACATGAGATTTTGGTCCTTATGGCTCTTCCATCCATGGTAAAAACTATTCAATTATCCTCTCGCTTCTTCTGATTCAATGAAGGCAATATCATCTATCTGGTTAGTATGGATACACTAAGGATTAGTATCCTGCTTAGGAATAGCCTGCCCAAAATCCATGCTGGAACATGTCTGCTTTTCCATATTTATGTTAATCCCAATGATTAAGAGATAAAATCTGTATTGGTAGAAAGCCCCGAAGACAGGGTATTTTTTTTATGTGTTGAGGCCCAAATATGAACAAGGTGATAACTGTATTCAAAATTTTCTTTCATTTCGGGAGGTATATCTTCGGATATATACGGTCGGAAATTTAGTTTTACGGCGATGCGTCAGCGGACACTTTCTGTTCTCTGGGTCAGCAATACAATAATACAAGAGGTACTATGCACTTTGATATCAACTTATTATCAAGTTACTTTGGTCCAATGATGTGAAAACCAATCAGAGGTCAAGGTGGTCTGGTTGTCTCACCAAGTCTTACTTCTCTCTGTCCTACAGTCTTATTCTTCTGTCTTTATTCCTTATTTCTTACTTTCTCTCCATCCTTCTAGTGTCTTCGTAATCCCTTCTTAATCTCTCTGTTACTTGGTGAGCACCAGACTGCAGTGGGACCAGTGATCAATGATTATGAGAGCTGAGGACCAGTATATAGATTCAAATTAATTACACTAGAGCGCCAATATAGCGCGCTAATTGGGTTCCACAATCAGCAACCACCATATAACTAAAGCGATCAGATCCCTTATAAAACAGTCTGTTCTGTGTCCATTGTTCCAAATTTCGGACATATGCTACCCTATCCTCCATCTTATTCCTTATTGGTAGTATTTCAACTGTAGCATCATGAAATACTGTGTAATATACCGTATTTCCCCTTTTAATGAGGTGTGGTACATGATTGTATTGATTCCTGAACTTTGCACCCTTACTTATTTTGAAGGTTGACGGCAGTAAAATCTAATCATGTAATGAAAAATAATTTTTCTCAGCTGTAATAAAAAGAAATTACTAAAAATAGACTCCATTACATTGTTATAGTAAATGAGCTCTCAATGGCACACTTAAGCTGTAAACATTCTAAAAGCAGTTCACTTGTATAAAGTAATGCACATGCAAGAATGGATTTTGAAATCAAAATGTAGTACTGAAAAGAAATAAAAATTATAGGGGGACGAAGCAAATAAATTGTTTTCAATGCTGTTTTGGTGACCTATATAGCATTCTTTTTCATCGATAGAACAAGGGGGGAGGTGGCTTGATTTGTGTATGCAATTGATCACACCCCACTGTGATAACGATAAATGAATGATGCACTTTATCTATTAGATAGGACATCATCATATCATAATGGGATTTTTGATTAACGTGCAGGTGCAGGGGCATCATCCACATCAGTGGGCCCCTTTTCAGGTAACTGGCTAGCTGCACACATAGCAGATCTCACACCTGATCTCCAGGTGCTCTTTCTTGAGGGTCAACTGTTGTGAGCTTCCACTCACGGCAGTCTTTCTCTGTCAGTTTTTATGCCCCCAAAGGAACTTTGGGAGGCATATAGTAATCGCACTGTCCGTCCGTCCGTCAGTCCGTCAGTCCGTCCGTCCGTCCGTCCCGCTTTCGTGTCCGGTCCATATCTCCTATATTCTTTGAGGTAGGAATTCCAAATTTGGTGTGTGGATACATCTTGGGATGGCGGAGTGTCGCGTACCATTTTCGGGTCACTGTGACCTTGACCTTGACCTCTGACCTAGTTTTTAGAATAATCGTGTCCGGAGCATATCTCTTATATTATTTGAGGTAGGAATCTCAAATTTGGTGTGTGGATGCATCTTGGGATGACGAAGTGTCGCGTACCATAATTGGGTCACTGTGACCTTGAACTTGACCTCTGACCTAGTTTCTTGAAAACTGCATTGAGTCTGGTGTATATCTCCTATATTCTTTGAGATAGGAATTCCAAATTTGGTGTGTAAATGCATCTTTGGATGACGGGGTGTCACATGCCATTTTTGGGTCACTGTGACCTTGACCTCTGACCTAGTTTTAAGAATTATTGTGTCCAGAGCATATCTCTTATATTCTTTGAGTTAGGAATTCCAAATTTGGTGTGTGGATGCATCTTGGGATAGCGGAGTGTCATGTACCATTTTCGGGTCACTGTGACCTTGACCTTGACCTCTGACCTAGTTTTTAGAATAATCTTGTCCATAGCATATCTCTTATATTATTTGAGGTAGGAATCTCAAATTTAGTGTGTGGATGCATCTTGGGATGACGAAGTGTTGGGTATCATAATTGGGTCACTGTGACCTTGAACTTGACCTCTGACCTAGTTTCTAGAAACTACATTGAGTCTGGTGCATATCTCCTATATTCTTTGAGATAGGAACTCCAATTTTGGTGTGTAAATACATCTTGGGATGACAGGGTGTCACATACCATTTTTGGGTCACTGTGACCTTGACCTCTGACCTAGTTTTAAGAATTATTGTGTCCCGAGCATATCTCATATATTCCTTGAGTTAGGAATTCCAATTTTGGTGTATGGATGCATCTTGGAATAGGGGAGTGTCATGTACTATTTTCGGGTCACTGTGACCTTGACCTCTGACCTAGTTTTTAGAATAATCATGTCCAGAGCGTATCTCTTATATTATTTGAGGTAGGAATCTCAAATTTGGTGTGTGGATGCATCTTGGGATGACGAAGTGTCACTTACCATAATTTAGTCACTGTGACTTTGAACTTGACCTCTGACCTAGTTTCTAGAAACTGGTGCATATCTCCTATATTCTTTGAAATAGGAATTCCAAATTTGGTATGTAAATGCATCTTGGGATGCCTGAGTGTCACAAACCATTTTTGGGTCACTGTGACCTTGACCTCTGACCTAGTTTTCAAGAATTATTGTGTCCAGAGCATATCTCCTATATTATTTGATGTAGGAATCCCAAATTTGGGGTGGTGATTCCTCTTGGGATGGCGGAGTGGTGCATACAATTTTGAGTCACTTTGACCTTGACATTGACTTCTGGCTTCATTTCTAGGTTTTTCTTGCTATATTATAGCTATCTTTCCTCAAATGTGTCTTGTGCTAGACCAATTCCTTTGGGGGCATTCGTCACGTGTTTGTGACATTTCTTGTTTCCATGTTAGCTTGGGCCTCTCTGCCCCCGCCTGCCACAGTGATTTTGTTACCTGCGCATCCTGCATCTTTTGCGCATAAGTTTTTATTTCAGCGAGTCCCAGTGAGTCCTGGGATGCAATAGTATGGCAGACTTGTCATTAAAAATAGTGTTTTGGACTCATTAGTTTGCAGTGGGGACTCATTGATATTGGAAACAGCGAGTCCCAGGACCCATAAGCCCAAAATTGTAAATAAATCACTGCTGCCATCATTCTGTATATCACAGGCTGTTCTGATTGCACCTTTAGAACGCTCCACATGCCCAAAACAGCGAAGCCTTCTCTCTCTCAAAATGATGTCGAGGTCCTCAAGCTCAAGCTTTGTGAGTAGTTCGCTTGACCTTACTGGGTATGACGTTAAACTGCATTCCCCACCTCTGGGTGATGTGGCTGTCACAACCTGGGTGGCAGAGGTAGATGGCAACCATCTTGGCATCCTAGCTATTGTGGCTTGGCGGATGACTCTTTCTCTATAAAAAGCAATGGCAAAACACTCTTTCTAAAGTGAACTGTGGAATCTCAGATGCCGTCAAGTCAGCCAGGACAGGCAATCCCAGAAAAACAACAACTTTGTTATCCAAGTAATGATGGCAATGATGATGATGATGATATGGTCCAATGATGTGAGAAACAACCAGAGGTCAAGGTGGTCTGGTTGTCTCACCAAGTCTTACTTCTCTCTGTCCTACAGTCTTATTCTTCTGTCTTTATTCCTTATTTCTTACTTTCTCTCCATCCTTCTAGTGTCTTCCTAATCCCTCCTTAATCTCTCTGTTACTTGGTGAGCACCAGACTGCAGTGGGACCAGTGATCAATGATTATGAGAGCTGAGGACCAGTATATAGATTCAAATTAACAGTAGTTAGGCCAGGTCGCGTTATTGTGGGATTGGCGCTTTTTTTTTCTCACATGGTGCATGGAAAGTAAAAATACTATGTAATTTTGGCACATCAAGTTTCTTGTTTTAGACACTACGCGGACAGACAAAAGCTGTGCATTCATGTATAACAGTTACCAATATGCAGTTTATCTAAAATTAGAATGCTTGAATGATTATTGGTTTTCAAGTAACCTGTAAGCACTGCTCTTAATATTTAGGGAACCAGGCAGTGTATGTGTATATGCACGCGTGTTGCTTTAAACACACAGCTGACAAAGGCCGGATTTACCATTGCGCATGCGATTTTTAATGTCTGTTAGGCCTGAACGACTTCAGCAACATGATAGATCTACACATGATGTACTGGCATCATCATCATCATTATAATCATAATCGGGTTTTGATTAACGTGTGGGTGCAGGAGCATCTCACAGAGCAGATCTTACTTTGGGTAAGACTGCCATTTGTATATTTGTAGTAAAGTTTTATGGCAGGATGCCCTTCCTTTCACCCACTCAGACACTTTTGACAGTCCAAGACCTCTGCCTGTACTCTACTAACTTGGGCTGTGTGCTCCACTGTTGACACCATGAACAAGTAGTGCTCTACCGTTGGAGCACTGCTACAGCGCCGGGAAGTCAGCCTGTAGACTCCCACTGTGAAGCTACTGTCACCCAGGTTGTGACAGGCTAGTTTCTGGCATAGCTGCCGCTTTCTAGTTTTGTGTAGAGGCATAGAGAAAAATCCTAGATGGGTGACCCTCCCGGGTTAATGCGCCCAATTTGCCCACATGTTACAGGTGGTACTGGCTTACATGGCGCCAGTAGCAAGATCAATCTTGAGAAAAGACCAATCTGGTCCTGACCGCAAGACTAATCTGGACCTGATCCTAAGTAAGATATTTTATGTAAATGGTCTTTTGGCAGATTATTCACAAGAAATGCCAACCTTATATTTTCACTCCAATCATAAGAGCTTTTACAAAAATTATTGTTTGCTGCAGTCGTGATTAGTGCTTTTAGGGTTTACAAACAAGTGCACATAAGTGCAAAGCCGTTATACTCGAAAAATCTCCCCCATTATTCCTTGTTATTCTGAAATTCAGACCGCTTGAGTTTGGTAAAAAAAAGTCCCAAATTTTGATAGATTTACTACCTGCATCCCCCTTATTTTGGGAGGATAAAAAAATTCGGTTTGCACTCAATCGCAAAGTAGTTGTGTGTTCCCCTGTGCAGGCCCAGACCAGAAAAACATTTCATTTCAGTGCTAATGGTCGACTAGAAGCGGGACTAGAAGAAGAATATTCTAAAAATTGTATTCAGCAACAACTAATGTTCGATAAATGTTAAAACATTCTCAAAGATAACCTAGCATGAATGAATCTAAGTTGTGTGCAAGTTTCAAGTTAAGTTTTCATTGGTCCACTTAAATGGAAAATGGCCCCTAGTTGGCAGGTAATGGGTCAAAAGGACACATGATTTCAGAATCCTGGCCTTAACACTGAATTAATGCTCTTGTAACTATGGCATTATATCTATATGTATATACACTGGAGCATGTTACTTTGGTCCAATGATGTGAAAACCAATCAGAGGTCAAGGTGGTCTGGTTGTCTCACCAAGTCTTACTTCTCTCTATCCTACAGTCTTATTCTTCTGTCTTTATTCCTTATTTCTTACTTTCTCTCCATCCTTCTAGTGTCTTCCTAATCCCTCCTTAATCTCTCTGTTACTTGGTGAGCACCAGACTGCAGTGGACCAGTGATCAGTGATTATGAGAGCTGATGACCAGTATATAGATTCTAGTGTCTTCCTTATCCCTCCTTAATCTCTCTGTTACCTGGTGAGCACTAGACTGCAGTGGGACCAGTGATCAGTGATTATGAGAGCTGAGGACCAGTATATAGATTCTAGTGTCTTCCTAATCCCTCCTTAATCTCTCTGTTACTTGGTGAGCACCAGACTGCAGTGGGACCAGTGATCAATGATTATGAGAGCTGAGGACCAGTATATAGATTCTAGTGTCTTCCTAATCCCTCCTTAATCTCTCTGTTACTTGGTGAGCACCAGACTGCAGTGGGACCAGTGATCAGTGATTATGAGAGCTGAGGACCGGTATATAGATTCTAGTGTCTTCCTAATCCCTCCTTAATCTCTCTGTTACCTGGTGAGCACTAGACTGCAGTGGGACCAGTGATCAGTGATTATGAGAGCTGAGGACCAGTATATTGATTCTAGTGTCTTCCTTATCCCTCCTTAATGTCTCTGTTACTTGGTGAGCACCAGACTGCAGTGGGCCCAGTGATCAGTGATTATGAGAGCTGAGGGACTGTATACTGACTTGTTACTTCTCTCTCTCCTACAGTCTTATTCTTCTGTCTTTATTCCTTATTTCCTCTCCATCCTTCTAGTGTCTTCCTAATCCCTCCTTAATCTCTCTGTTACTTGGTGAGCACCAGACTGCAGTGGGCCCAGTGATCAATGATTATGAGAGCTGAGGACCAGTATATAGATTCTAGTATCTTCCTAATCACTCCTTAATCTCTCTATTACTTGGTGAGCACCAGACTGCAGTGGGACCAGTGATCAGTGAGTATGAGAGCTGAGGACCGGTATATAGATTCTAGTGTCTTCCTAATCCCTCCTTAATCTCTCTGTTACTGGGTGAGCACCAGACTGCAGTGGGACCAGTGATCAATGATTATGAGAGCTGAGGACCAGTATATAGATTCTAGTGTCTTCCTAATCCCTCCTTAATCTCTCTGTTACTTGGTGAGCACCAGACTGCAGTGGGCCCAGTGATCAATGATTATGAGAGCTGAGGACCAGTAAATAGATTCTATTGTCTTCCTAATCCCTCCTTAATCTCTCTGTTACTTGGTGAGCACCAGACTGCAGTGGGACCAGTGATCAATGATTATGAGAGCTGAGGACCAGTATATAGATTCTAGTGACTTCCTAATCCCTCCTTAATCTCTCGGTTACTTGGTGAGCACCAGACTGCAGTGGGCCCAGTGATCAGTGATTATGAGAGCTGAGGGACTGTATACTGACTTGTTACTTCTCTCTCTCCTACAGTCTTATTCTTCTGTCTTTATTCCTTATTTCTTACTTTCTCTCCATCCTTCTAGTGTCTTCCTAATCCCTCCTTAATCTCTCTGTTACTTGGTGAGCACCAGACTGCAGTGGGACCAATGATCAATGATTATGAGAGCTGAGGACCAATATACTGACTTGGAAGCTGCCATCTTTAATGCGGCTGAATGGGAGTGCAGTGGATTAGTGGTATATAGCTTTTTGGTTACTGTAAAGGGTGCATCTCATGAATGCGTAATTAGGACTGGTCAACCTTAGACATAGGTAAAAGCTGAAAATGAGGCGTGGTTTAATTCAAAAGTAACTGTTTTATCTTGCGCTATTACCTCAGTATATACGCAAAACACATTATTTAGTCTTGAAAACGCCAGCAAAATATCTGCATGTGAAAATGTCTATTTAACATAAGCACAGAGGCAAACATTGTGGACCCATTGTGGATCCACACTGTCTATGAGGCTTCAAATACTTTAGTGGACAACAAAGACATACATTTTGTGATTATGCACTTAAAGGGTTAATAATGTGAGTTCAGTGTGTATACGGTAAGATTTTCATGAAATGCACGCACGTTTGCGCGGCCCAAACAACTTAGTTATTCTCAACCAAATTATAAATGGAACCTGATTTTCTTTGTTTAGCAGATGAAAAAGCCGAACCACGCCCAGATATGAATATTAAAGTTGCAGTCTTTACAGTAAGCGAAACGTCTATTAATACAGTGTTAGACTTGAGGTTGAGGGGTCGCTGTTTGGAGACTCATCACAGGCACTGTGTTGTGTCTTTGAGTAAGACAATTTATCCTCAGCTTAGTACTGGCTCAATCGAGGAAGACAGGAAATTGTCAAACAAAATGTAGCTGGAGCACAGTGGCTCAATGGTAGAGTGCTTGACTTGAGACTAAGGAACCAAACACACGACGGTTCTTTTGAGCACCCAGAACACATGTTTATATTGATGGGTAAGAAAATAGTTACAATTTTTGCTCATAAAATTTCCTTATCTGGACCTGTGGGTAAAGTATAATTGTGTCTTTCTTTTATTGCAGCAGCAAGTTCCAGCACCAGAGGCTGACTCTCTGACCCCGGGAATGGCTCCTGGCATGGCCCCTGGTATGGCCCCAAGTATGACCCCTGGTATGACCCCTGTTATGGCCCCTGGTATAGCTACAGGTATGGCCCCTGTCATGGCTACTGGAATGGCACCTGCGATGGCTACAGGAATGGCACCTACAATGACTGGAAATATTGACACAAGCTACCCAAAATACGACGAGACTGTAGTTGGGGTAGGTATTATAACAAATTTTGACCGGAGCGCAGGGGCTCAGTGGTAGATTGCTTGACTCGAGACCAAGGGGCCGCGGGGTCGAGCCTCACTGACGTCACGGTGTTGTGGTCCTTGAGTAAGACACATTTATCCTAGCTTAGTACTGGTTCAACCCATGAAGACTCCTCCCTGTGTAACAGAGATTGAATCAAATCAAACAAACAAATTTTGACAATTTATAGGGACAGTTAACGTGAAGCCAAAAATAAATGCGTAAAATTGTGATTATTTTCTTATCCATCAGTTTAAACATGTGTTTTGGGTGCTCAAAAGAATCGTCTCATCGAGACGGTTCTTTTGAGTACTCATAACATATGTTTTGGTTGAGAAATAAGAAAAGTAATTTTCAGTTACACTCTTATCTGGGGGACTGCAATTCAACCTTATCCATCCACATACTTTCACCTTTTTTAAAAAAAAAAAAATGTTTAGGATACTCCATTTTATATTTTTAGAGATGATAGATGTTCAAAAATTTTGAACACTAGTTGCCTGCGGAAAAGGCATAAAGGAACAGCACAGACCCAGATCTTAAGAAGCAGTCTGATCAGGGTCATCCTTGTTTGCTATGTTGAAAAGCTTTTTATATTTCACATGTATGAAAGTTTTCAGGATTAATCCACAATACAGGATTTTGAGGCTAATTTTTCAAAGAAAGTCACCCTAGGAAGATTATACAGTAAAAGCTTTCTAATACTCAGGGTTCATACGCGTCAGGGAAATGTCAGGGAAATTCAATTTTTTTTCAAGGTCAGGGAATTGTCAGGGAATTTTATGTTGTGTCAGGGAAAAATGATTTTTTGCTAAAATGTCAGGGAAATGTCAGGGAATTTTACAATGTCCAATTTATATCAAATGATAAGAAACAGAAAATGAAAAGGGCAGTTTTTTTAACATTTTAGCAACAGAAGGTTTAGGGGAGGTTGTGGTACTGGTGTGATGAACTTTAACCGTTAACACAGTTTAATTCAATCACAGTTAAATTATAATAAATATAAAGCAGCAGGTGTAACTAGTAATTTAGCTATGTTAATGTGAACAACAACAGAACTCTTCAAAATGGAAACCTACAGGCATCCCATGATTTTTAGCATTACTTTAGGATATTTTGTATGAATAAAGTTGATATAGGCAAGGTTTGGAATCTGTTTGTATCAGTTCCTGATCCTTGCTTTTAAGCTTTGACACATTTGGCTCAAGTGAGGTTTTAATAGTGTGACAATGATCTGTCATCCATTCTTCATCCATCTGTATTTCAATCATGTAAAGCATCAGCAGGTAGGGAGGGAGCGCAGTGGCTCAGTGGTAGAGTGCTTGACTTGAGACTGAGAGGCCGCAAGTTCAAGCCTCACAGGCGTCACTGCGTTGTGTCCTTGAGCAAGAACATTAATCCTAGCTTGGTACTAGTTCAACCCAGGAAGACCCGTCCATTTATAACTGAAAGATTGTTGATGGAACGTAGAGAATCAAATCAAACAAACAAAAATAGTAGGTAATGAGAAATGCTGCATAATATTTTTGGGCTGATTTGATTGGAACTCTGGTTGTCATGGCACAAAATAGCTCCCATAGACTTGTAATGGGACAAACTCAAAAAATCTTCTTCTAAAACCATGAGGCCCACAGCTTATATGTAGCAACGTCTACTACTCTGCTAATCAAGCCCATATGGTCCAAACTGGCCATGCCACAGGGATCAATATTTTCCAATAGACTCCGGAGAATCTACTTAAAGAATCTTAGTCTCTATAACCACGAGGCCCACAGCTTGTATATTTAGTATGTAGTAATGTCTAATGGCCCCCTATATAAGTCCTGCCAATCAAGTTCCTGGGATCTAAACTGGCTACGACCCTGGAGACCAATAGCTTTCAGACTTATAATGGGATTTTTTTTAAATCTTCTTTTCTGAAACAATGAGGCCCACAGCTTTAAATATTAGTATTTAGCAATGTCTAGTGGTCACCATGCCCCCAGGACCATAAATTGCCAGGGAAGGTCATTAGCTGCCATAGACTTGAAATGGGGAAAACTTTAAAAAGATCTTCTGAAACCATGAGGCCCACAGCTTCGTTATTTAGTATGTAGCAGTTTCCTACATAAATTCGGCCAAATTGGCCATGCCTGGGGGTCATTTTCTCCCATATACTAATAATAAAAAAAATCTAAACAAAAAACATGAAGTCAGCAGCTCAGGTGGGCAGTTTAGGCTCATTGAGCCACTTATTTCAATTCATATCTCTAAAGAGGCAGGATTAGGGCTGTGAAGATAGTTGGGCAGTCTGAATCTGATCATGATATGATCAAATATTAAATTTCACTCAATATTTTAACAGAGACAAAGTGCAAAATTGTATGAATTTTCTTGGAATCTTATGAAGTTCTATGTTAGATGGGTCCATTATCTGCCGTTTTATTTTCTGTTGTAGCTTTTAAAATGAAATAATCCACATCTAGCTAAAAAAGAAAATTGCTCTGCTTTCCTCTATATATATTGATTGCATTATGGGTTCCTTGGATTGGCTGTAGGGGAGGTTTGGACTCCAATACCATATAAAAATTCAAATTTTTAGTATGAAATGGCATTTCATAGTAATGAACGATCGTAATTTTTTATGTAAGAAGCATAGCTATTCAATATTGACATAGTGAAAAGCTTCAATAAAAACTTTTGCATAATTAAAGTAATCACTCTAAATTGAAAACAGAGCTGTTGGCTGTAGCTGTACACGAAGGTTTGAATAAAAATAAGTTTCTACGGCGAGTACAGTTATGTGAGGGAAATTTGGATTGGCGTCAGGGATAAGTCAGGGAAATGTCAGGGAATTTTGTTTTGTCCAGCCTGTATGAGCCCTGTATTGCCACTCAAAAATAGACAAAACAAAGATCATAACAACATATGGTAGCTTTATGAAGGTCAAGAGTATTGCAGAATGCTCTCTTGGAGCATTCTGCAATACTTTTGACCTGCATTAAGCGATTATCGGTCTTAAAAAACAATTTTTGGTATTTTTTGAGTGGCCACTTAAGACAGGTTTTACTGTAATAACATCTGATATATTTTCAGTTTGTCTAAAGATATTTGACAGGGAGCGCAGTGGCTCAGTGGTAGAGTGCTTGACTCAAGACCGAAGGGCGGCGGGTTCGAGCCTCACCGGCGTCACTGCGTTGTGTCCTTGAGCAAGAACATTAATCCTAGCTTAGTACTGGTTCAACCCAGGAAGACCCGTCCCTATATAGCTGAAAGATTGTTGATGGGACGTAAAGAATCAAATCAAACAAACAAACAAATAAAGATATTTGACAAGTTAAACTAGATGTTTTGTAAGCATAGTGCAAGTTTTAAGTTTTGAATTCCTTAAGTTCAGGATTTCTGTAATTTTGATCTTTCATCCATGATTTCAGGGAGATGGTATGATACCCCCACCAGCTGATTCAACCACCGGAGATATGGATGTAAGTATCGTAACCCTTTTAAGACCAATGGAATTTTCCATAAAGCTACATACATTAAAGCAAGGATGGTCCGTTGTTTGTTTTTGTTTGTTTGTTGCTTTACGTCCCAATTCAACAGCCTTGGTCATGGCGGAACGGTCAGTTCACATAACCACACTTTTTTCTGGGCAATCTTGAACAGGCAGTTAACCAGTACTTCGTGCACATACTTTCGCTTGTAACTGACAGCAACCCTTCTTGAATGATTTAGCGGAAGGGAGGAGCATGACCGTAGAAATTATTTCATGATCAATCTCCACGAAACAATGGGACCGGGCCGGGATCGAACTCGCATCTGTTGCCAGACACGTTACAGACTGCGCTACGCAGCCCGGTAGGATGGTCCGTTGTGAAAATTGACGGCTCACTTACTGAAAAAGTCAATATTTTTTCTGACATCAGCATGTGAGAAAGTCAATATTTTTCTGATATGTTCAAGTGTAACCATTACAGTGCAGTCCAAAGGGCCAGTTAAGCAAATTTTTCTAGCGTAGAATTATAATTATCTTCCTACCGATCAGTTTAAACATGTGTTTTGGGTGCTCAAAAGAACCATCTCATCGAGACTTGAATACCCACAACCTATGTTTTGGTTGAGAAGTAAGAAAAATAATATTCTGTTATGCACTATTATCTGGGGCCCTGGCAGTCCCTTTCTAACGCTATGTTTTTATCGATAGGAAAGGACCATGTTATAAGTCAATAGTACAGTCTGATTGTGCTGATCAGACTGCACTTTATAGCATTATTATATAACTAAGAAAAAAGCCTGATTATCATTGGCTTAGAGCACTCACGTGGCCAGTCTATAGATTGTCATATACACTGGCTGGCGCGCACTTGCCAGTGAATATTAGTTACTAAAATTAGACTCCTTGTGGTTTTTTTCCGGTTCTTCTTTTCTAAAGCGTTGCTAATAATCCTATCGTAGTTGCACTGTCTAACGCCATAAATGACATCATTTTCCAGTAACAAATGACGTCGGCTATTACACATTTTCCCTGAGCTTTCAAAGCTGTGAATTATTGTTTGATATATTAACATTGGCTCTACTGGAGAGGTGTGTTAGAATTCTTTTTAGTAAATGTTGAATGATGACACTCATGCACAACATATATAAAATAGTAAACGGGTGGTCTTATCTAGGTCTGCACTGTTTCTGCTAAATGGTTGACTGTCCCAAATTTTGTATAAGTTCAGTATATTTTCCAGGTGCAATGATACCTTTACATCTTTCTCTAAATGTTATATAATAAAACAGTTATTGACTAATGAGGCATTGGATATGATGTTATATCGGCCAGAGAATACTGATATTGACCTCGGCTTCGCCTTGGTCAATAGCGGTATTCTCTGGTCGATATCACATCATATCCAATGCCTCATTAGTCAATAATTGTATACTATATCTTATAACACAGTTATTGTATACACGGTGAAGAAGATTTAATAGCTTTGCTTGCTAAATGCAAAATTTCAGTATTCTAGCTGATCTCTGTAGCTCAGCAGGCTGGATTGAAACTTGTTTTGAAAGCTTAATTGGTCAGGGGACAAAAATATTTCAATATTGCACTTTTGCAGGACAAGTGACTTACAATTTTCACTTGTCCTACTAACACAAGTACTTGTCCTTAAAAAGCATATGCAATAGAGAACATAGGGGAGTGATATTTAATATGGCTTATAAAGTTCCTTATATCACTGTTGAAATTATATTTACCCAGTAAAATTTATAACTGTGCATCCCATAAAAGATTTCACAGTCAATACTCAGAAAAAGCTAGTTTCACCCTCAAATTTTAAGGTGAAACTAGAAAGGACGAGTAATTCTTCGAAGAATTACTCGTCCTTTCTAGATTTCACTCATAATTACGGACGGACGAGTGGATTTTTTGTCCCCTGTTGGTCGAGTGTCAGCTTTCCGAGCAGGAGGATGCTTGTACAAATTTGGGCCATACCATACCAAAAGTGTAAAAATGTGTATCAGCAGCTCACATATGTGGCTGTGCATGTGGAAGATAGAGTATGTTAGGTAAGTATCTGTTAAAGGCATATATTACTGTCCAATAGAGATCATTAAAGTATTAAGTGATAAGGGAAAGTTTCAATATCTCACAAAATTAAAGGGGCCTCAAGTGGGGAATTACCTGTATACAACACAATTTCTTTCACTAAGATAAAGATTAATATTTTATCATAAATTACCTAATCCCTTCATGGGACCACTTTATTGCCCCTGTAGGGAAGTCATAATCACCTCATTATGACTGTCTTTTTGATCTGCCCAGTATGACCCCTGGAGAGAGTCATAATGAGTGGTACCACTATTATTGCTCAAATTTCTATGTCTTTAAAGATTTTTTATGTCACAAAATAGATTGTGAGCTAATATTGTCTGTTTCAAAACGGCAATGTTAATTAAGGCCAAATAAAAAAAAAATACTGGTGTTAGGGTAACCCGACCCTACCAAAATTTACTGGTGAAACCTAGAAATTTTTTTCAAGTTTTCTGGAAAAATATAATTTTATGCCTTTCAAAATGTATAAAATTATATTTTTTCGATAAAAAAAATAATTGTAAAAAGATATGTGTGCCTACCCTACCTAAAATTTTCAGACCTGTTACCTGAAACACATTTTTTTATTTGGCCTAAGGCTTCTTTATTATACCCTGGTTACAAACCATGAAGACAGGTTTATTGGCAATGATAGGGCCCATATGATACACAATTTTCAGAGGATTTTCTGCCCATCTCTAGGGCCTGAATTTCGGCCCCATTCCCAATCGAAAATAGCTATCTTTTTTCCCAATACCATGTCCGTAATATCGTTTTTCCCAAAAAAAGAAAAGTAAAAAAAAAAACAAAAAAAAAACAACAAAAAAAAAAAACATTTTTTTTTTACTTTATTTAGAGACCACTACTACATATGAGAAACAATGACCCATATCAGAATGATACTTAAACATTTGTGCTTAAGTGGTATGCTTGGCATAATACAATATTATTTCTACCCTTGTTATGTTCTATGCCGTTAATTTCTCCCAATTTTGATTTTAAGTTGATCATTTTTCCCAATTTTGGCCAGGGGCCTCTTCCCAAAATTACTGGAAAAAGCCTTGATTTTAAGATACGAGTTTTTGACTCCCGACTGACGATATGAGACACAATATTTTAAGATATTTATCTGGCACATTGTATATAGGTACAAGATGATGATGACAGCGTTGGAACACAGGAGTATGATGATCTTGACGGACTTCAGCGCGCAGAGACCATGGCCCAGGGGGACGATAGTCTGTTAGAGGGCATGGAGATGTCTCCGCCCACCTCCAGTCGAAAAAGTAAGTTCCACACTAGTTCAGCCTTGTGATTATCAGTGGCGTAGTCAGAACGCTGAAAAAGTTACGCACATCAAAGGGAGACTACTGGTTCAGGCAATGATTCTATTTAATTGTGTCCCTTTTCAAAATGGGAACTTCTTAAAGGAAAGAATCTGCTCCCAGAGGGAGCGAATTCTTTCCTTTATGAGCAGTTACTTATAGTATGGAAAATCACTTATCACATTGAGTAACCTCCCTTGGGTGTTATTTTTTTATTATGCATGTGCGTAACCTGCGTAATGGGTGCTACGCCAATGATTATTATGTGTTTTTGCATTCTACTACTAACAGGAATTCAATTAATTGTTTTCAGTTGAGATATGGCATTTTATACCATATATATTACTCCAAATGTTTAAGCAGATTTGTCTACTTTTTTATGCATAAAATCACAAGTTATTTATCTATTCCTTATACAAAAGTACAGATTAGGCTGTTACGGTAAATATTCTAAAATTCCGAACACTTTTTCTCTTTCAGTTCTCAGCTGGAAAAACCACTAAAATTTTTTTTTTCCTCAGCTGAAATGTTGGCTTAAGGGGCTGGAATTCACAAAATGCTTGTCAGAATGGCAAATGGTGAAGACCCTGATTAGACTGTTTCTTGTCTGATCTGGGTCTGCACTGTGTGTCTAGGCCTTTCTAGGCTGGTAACTAGTGTTCAAAATTTTAGAACATTTACCATACTATGAGGTTTAAGTTATTCGTAACATTATTAGTTAAACAGACTGGTCAAACCCATGCAAAGTAAAAGTGGTTGGAGGTTCAGACCTGCATGGGTGAGAGTTTACAGGATTTTTTCTGAATTCAGGATTTTGAGGCTGACTTTCCATAGAAACACACTTATTTCCATAGAAAATCCACCTCAAAATCCTGAATTGGAAGAATTTTAATAGGTTTTCTTATTTATGTATAGTCTGTCTAAAGACAATTGACTATTTTAACTTAAAATTGTGACTATTTAGTGTGCATACTGCCAGTTTTAAGATTGGAGTTTCAAAAGTTCTAGGATTTTGGAAATTTTGAGCTTTCACCCATGGACCAACTGTATAGCTCGACATGCAGCTTAGAAATATTGGCTAAATTCTTTGCCTTCTAGAGTAGTCTGCTTATAACTTTTGCTAACAGTTTGGACACAGATCAGGCCAGACAAAACATGGGGCCTGATCTGGATCCAATTTGTTTGACACTCAGATGGTAATCCTGAAAGAATTTTAAAAAAAGATGATTTCGAAAAAATCAGCAGACGACAAAAAGCATGAAAAATTTCCCATAGGGTAAAGAGGTAAGGTTTAGTATAATGAATGTCTGAATTTGTTTCAAGATTTTAAGGCCTATGATAATAAAATAATTGTTTATGTACCCTTCAGTTTTATATGCTAGTTTTCATTATATATCCATTTTAAGGGTAGTATTACCTTTAGGATTAACAAATTATTAACAGTGATGTATTAAAGCTGATACGTTTTACGTCCATTTATTTAACATTTTAATTGCCATTTTCAACATAAAAGTTGTCTGTGTTTCTCATCTGCTTGTGGAAGCACAGTGGTAGAGTGCTTGAATTGAGGCCGAGGGGTTGCGACTAGAGCCTCACCGGCGTCACTGCATTGTGTCCTTGAGCAAGACACATTAATCCTTGCTTAGTACTGGTTCAACCCAGAAAACCCGTCTCGACATAACTGTAAAATTGTTGACTGGGATGTAAAGAATCAAATCGAACAAAATCATCTGGGTACAAGTATATGATAAGAAGCCTCTACAGTAAACAGTGATGACCCTGATTGTCAGCTGGGGAGCAGCTGTCTGATCTGGGTCCATACTGTTTTCATGCAATTTAACCCTTAAAGCCCCAATTATGACTGCAGCATACGACAAATATTGTGACTTCTTTTTTAATTTTCGAAATAAATAAGGTATGATATTTCATGAGAATCATTTGCACGCAGACAATTTTCATGAAATATCATGCCTTATTTGATATTTTTGGAGTAGCAGCAAAATTTGAAATTGTCCTCTGCTGCAAATTATAGGTGACGCTTTAAGGGTTAAGTTTATCTGTTGTTCTCTTTGCCTACTGGGTAATCTGTTTGCAAAAGTTATCAGCAGATGACACTAGTAGGCAGCTTTTTTAAATGGTAGTTCATGAAGAAAACAAAAAGCATCAATGACAATTTTGATTGTATTTTTGAATGGCAGTTAAAAGTGTTAATGGTTTTGGAGTGTGGAGATGTATTTGTGTGCATGGTAAGGGTTTTATACAAAGGAACTTGCGGTGAAGTTGCAGTTTCATGTAGATTAGGCATTGATTAGACAGACCCTTGTGCATCACCGTAAAATTAAATTTCCCACCATATATCTGACAATATACCTCCCCAAATGAAAGTTTTGAAAACATTTATTGCCCAACTTTATGCAAAAATAAATCCCTTGTCTGGACTTATGTTGATATGCATCAGGGCTCATATTAGACTGGTTGTCTACCAAAATTTGAGCAGTTTGGTATACTCATGCTAAGAAAAAGAAGGCCACCCTGAGCTTTGTATAAGGTTTGTTTAATTTGCATAGTAATTCGGGGGTCACTTACAGGCCATCACTATGTGGATGAAGGCCTTTACGCACATATGATGCCAATTTATCAAAATGTTTGAAACAATTTTCTCTTCAAGCAAGACAATTCCAGCATACTCGCCTGCAATATGGCAAGGAACTAGTTGAAAGCTGGCCATGTCATACTCATTGACCAGCCTCCCTGGTCCCAATCCATCTCTGATCGACCACCCCTGGGATAATCTGGACTGGTGGATACATGATGGTATCCCTTCCCAGCCGCCACATTTCCCAGATTGGAACACTAGCTAGTTTAACAATAGGCAATACATTCCACAAGGGGTGGGATGGGTACAACCCAAGGCTTCTTTTAAGTATGCGCCAAAGGCTCATAGAATGCATTCATAGAGGTGGCGGTCATACAAGATATGAACTACAATATATAAATTTGTTATCATTCATAACATGTTCATGTCTGTAGTTATTTTCAACAAAGTCGTATAAATGGGGTGGCCTTCTTTTTATTAGCATTTCAACCAAGTCTCTGTAGCTGAGACTACTGAGCATATAGTTGTTGGAAACCCTAAATACAGATGGTCTCCTGACGAGTCCTATTTGCTGTCTCCAGGACCCGTTTTGGCTTTAAGTTAGTGCGACCGTGGCTACTTGAAGTGACCACTTTTCTTCCTAAACACAAATGATCAAAATAAATAAATAAACGTTTGATACCATTTACTTCTTTCCCTGCTTGTGGCCACTTTTGTCGTCTGCTGATAATCTTTGCAAACAGTTTGAATCCAGATCAGGTCGACATTTTGACAAAATGTCGGGCCTGATCTGGATCCAAATTGTTTGACACTAAAAAGATAATCCTGTAAGAATGTTTAAATTTTGAGAAAAAATCAGCAGCCATGGAAAGAATTGAAAAATTACCCAGGATGCAACGTTTTGGCATAACCGTTATTTAGGACGTTGATTGGTGGTACAAAATTATGCAACCATTTTGTGTGAATCAATTTTTTTTTTCTCAACCAAAACATATGTTGCGGGTACTCAAAAGAGCCGTTTCAATGTGACGGTTCTTTTGAGCACCAAAAACATATGTTAAAACTGATGAGTAAGAAAATATTAACAATTTTACGCTCAAAAATCTTGTTTATCTAAACCTATGTGTGATCAAGAAAAAAAGCTCTACCAAATCGGGTGTCAAAATAAGAATATGTAATATTTTTTTTCCAACCAAAACCTATTTCATAGGTACTGAAAAGAACTCTCTCTTAGAGATTTTCTTTTGTGGGCCCAAAACACATAACATGTAGAATCTGATGGATAAGAAAATAGTCACAATTTTACTCTCAAAAAAATTGTGTTCTGGACTCATGCAAAATACTTTTTTATCCCCCGACGAAGTCGGAGGGATATAGTTTTGGCGGCGTCTGTCCGTCCGTCTGTCCGTCCGTCCGTCCATTCCGTCCGTCCGTCTGTCCGTCCGCACTTTTTGTCTGTCCGGAACCATATCTCAGTACCTATTTGTCAGATTTGATTCATTCTTGGTACAAATGATAAGTATCATGGACTCTCGATATCCTATAAGTTTGGTCAAAATCGACCCCTTAACACTTGAGTTATTGCCCTTGTTTTAGTATAGGCAATTATAATGCAAAACCTATATTAGCTTTTTTTGTGTGATAATCTTCACATTTCATCACGGCTATTATATTTAACAACTTCTCACTATACACCATGATTACCCAGTGCCTGTAGATAAGCATGGCAGTGTCAAAGTTTTACCCCACCCCTTTTGACCCCGCCGAAGGGGTCAAAGGTCAAATATTTAAATTTTGCAATAACTAAGGCAATTGTTAATATTTTTTGCTGAAATTTTGCATGCAGGTAGAGCAACAATAGATATGAAACATATCAAAGGGGATTTCAGTTTGAAGGTCTAGGTCCGAGCCTGTGAGGTGGACTTAGGGGGTGGAGCTGAGGGCCAAAATTAAACTTTTTCAGAATGTGGTCATGTTGCATATCAAATTAAAGCTGACGACGCTGGCAGCAACATGGTAGCAAATATTTTGCCCACAGACACACCCTCGACCCAGGGGGTGGGGTCAAAAGGTCAAACTTTATCTTTTTCTGAAAGTAGTCATGTTGCATATCAAATTAAAGCTTACGACGCTGGCAGCAACATGGTAGCAAATATTTTGCTCACAGACACACTCTTGACCCAGGGGGTGGGGTCAAAAGGTCAAACTATATCTGTTTCTGAAAGTAGTCATGTTTCATATCAAATTAAAGGGAATTGAGCACAGAGCACCATGAAGGCATATATGCTGTCATTACACCCACCAACGACCCCCCGGGGTGGGGTCAAAAGGTCATTTTTTTCTTCTAAAAGTGGTAATGTTGCATATCAAATTAAAGTGGAAGAAGTGTAGACCTACATGTAAGGTAACACTTTAATTTACACACACCCTCGACCTCTGGGGTTGGGTTTAAATGTCATATATTGAAATTGTGCAGATGCAAGTATATTTTTTTTATTAAACTAAGCACTAAAATATACTTGACAGGCATTTGTTATGATCTGAATAATACTGAAGGTGAACTAAGGGCTAGATAAAATGGGATTTATGTTTTGTGATTTACATGTTTCTCTCAATAACCCTTCGTCGGGGGATATAAATTCGTCGAATTTGCCTTGTTCAGTCTGACTTTAACAGATCACTGATTTTTTGTACCATCAAGTTAGCTAACTAATTATTATGCTCATGAGATCAGATGTGTGAAAAATAGTTTTAAAAAACCCACACACAACCAACCCCATCCCCACGTGGACATAGTGGATTAAGCATTTTCTCTACTAACTTATTAACAGGAAAGTTTGTTATGTGAATGTGAGTATGGACCCCGGATATTGAGTATTAAATTTTCGTATTTTATTTCGTTGATTATCCGTCCAGTTTCAGTTCAATAATGTTTTTATTGTGAAAATACATGTTTGATAGTTTTGTCTGTATGTCTGTAGCTCTAGGTAAGTTTAAAAAAAAATAGATAAAAAAAAAAATCTTAAAAGACAATTTAATTGGAAATTATAACTTATGACACCTCGATATGTACAATGAATTATCCCAAATTGAATACAGTAAGACCTCTCTTAAGCGGCCACTCAAAACGAAGACCAAAATTAGTTTTTAAGACCGATTTTCGCTTAATGCAGGTTGAAAGTATTGCAGAATGCTCCAAGAGAGCATTCTGCAATACTTTCGACCTTCATTAAACTACCATTTGTCATTAAGACTTTTGTTTTGTCTGTTTTTAGTGGCCGCATAAGACTGGTTTTACTGTATATCAAACCAGAAGGAAGATCCCATTAGTGCACAATGGGTTAAACCTTTGTATACTAATGAGTTATTCTATGCATATTGTACAAAAATCTTACCTGGAGTGAGATATGTGATTTTCCAGTCTCCCTTAACTGTCTATTTTCTATGTCATTGTTTGCTTATGAAAATTAGAGTACTACATATTAATAACATAGCATTAACAAAGACAGCTTTTACTAACAACTTGTAACAGTTTAAAACCAGTAATAGTTGAAACATGTAACAGTTTAAAACTGGTTACAGATAAAACTGTTACAGTTAAAAAGGGTAACAGATGAAACCTGTAACAGGTGGCACTGAAACAGTTTAAAACTGGTTAAAGATGAATCTGTTACAGTTTAAAACCAGTAACAGTTGAAACATGTAACAGGTGCAACTGTAACAGTTTAAAACCGGTAACAGTTGAAACCTGTAACAGGTGGCACTTTAACCATTTAAAATTGGTTACAGATGAAGCTGTTACAGCTTAAAACTGGTAACTGTTGAAACCTGTAACAGATTAAAACTGGTAACAGATTAAACTGTTACAGTTTGAAACTGGTAACTGCTGAAACCTGTAACAGCTTAAAACTGGTTACAGATGAAACTGTTACAGTTTGAAAGCGGTAACAGTTGAAACCTGTAACAGATGAAACTGTGACATGCATGTTTATATTTATGCTAGCCTGTCTCAGTATGATGTCTGCATGATGAGTATGGATTTACCCTAAATATTCAGTCATCTGATTTGATTTACCATATTTAATCCCAATTAGCTGAATGGAATGTCCCACTCTTATAAAAATGGACCAGCCCATTTCCGTTTTAAGGGTTGCTGTTTGGTATTTTTCATTTTTATTCAAATTTTAATAGAACATTCTGTAAGCAAACAGTGGAGACCTTGATTCTTACATCTTCTGTTGTGTCTGATCTACAGAAAGGATGTTGGGCTTGTATTGGTCAATCCTTGAAGCGCCAATTAGGACTGCAGCAGACGACAAATTTTGCGACATCTTTACCAATTTGGGAAAAAAAGAAGCCAGCAGACGATTCTCCTGAATTATCATGCCTTATTTGTTATTTTTGAAAAAGCAGCAAAATTTGAAATTGTCGTCTGCAGCAAATTATAGGTGGCGCTTTATGGGTTAAGTACACTTGTACCTAAGAAAGCACACTGAGAATGTAAATTTTATGAGATGAAATTCGGATTTCAAGAAAGGGACCCACTGATTTGAAAAAATGCTCCTGCACCTGCACGTTAATCTGATTTCAAGACATTCATGTAGTGTCAGGCCTTTAGATAAGAGTGGGCATTCAAAAAATAATTTTCTTATTTCTCAACCAAAACATTTTGTGGGTACTCAAAAAAAAGCGTCTCAAGACTTTCTTTAAGTAGAATCGTCTAGAGTTTAGTTTTTAATACACCGAGACTGGGTAAGTATTTAGAAAAACTTTGGCTGAATATTTACGGTAGATAGGATACAACCTTGATGTAATGTGCATATTTGATGCTTGCCTATGGAATGTAGAGTAAAATGGTAAATAAATGCAAAACAAAATTAAATAAATCTACATTAACAATATAAAACTGATCTCATATTTTCAGGATTTTCTTTATATTGGTTTTGTATATACATGTATGTTAAGGCCAGCATTTTTGTTAAGTGATTTTGAAGGGAAATTATGAATTTTTATCAAACCATGGGAAAAATGAAATGAAATGAAAAGTAAAAAAAAAGCTTCATTATGTGAAATAGGAGTAGACTTGAACTTAAAATGTATGGGTAAAGTATTGAGGTTCAAAAAATAAATTCTTAACGGCAATTTCATTTTTAGAGAGAATGGATCTAAAATCTTAGGGTCTCTCCTTTACCAACAGATAAAAAGATACTGGCCTGAATTGATTACGGTTATTGTTCTAAAGTTTCCAACTAGTTACCTACCCCCAAAAGGTCCAGACAAACAGGGCAAACCCAGAAGAAGCAGTCTGATAAGGGTCTTCCCTGATTGCTATTCTGACTAGCTTTTTATGAACCCAAGCCTGATAACCAACTGCTATTGTGAACCCAAGCCTGATAAACAACATTTTATTCAGGAGCAGAAAGTTAAAAATGTTTGAAATTTTAGAACAATTACTGTGGTTTTGTTTCATAGGAGAATTAATACAGATTGTTGAAAATACAGATTGTTGAACCTGGCTCCCTTAAGAATTTAGAGTAGTGTTTGCACTGTTAAAGTAAAGCTGAAGATGCATAGTGGAACATTCAAGATGTTTATATGATTGGGCGAAAGAATCCATCCGTGCAAAAAGAGTTACAATAAATATTCTAAAACTTCGAACATTGGTTGGCTACAAAAGAATCTAAACAAACAGCGCAGCCCTAGATCAGGCTGCTTCTAAAGAAGCAGTCTGATTAGGGTTTTCCCTGTATGTGTTTCTGAAAAGCATTAATAAGATCCGGCTTAAATAACCAGCAATTTATTTAAGAACAGAAGAAGTGTTCGAAATTTTAGAACATTTACTGTAAGGCCAAATAAAAAAAGTGTGTTTCGGGTAACGGGTCTGAAAATTTTAGGTAAGGTAGGCACACATATTTTTTAAAAAAAAAAATCTGGAGAAAATTATAATTTTATTTATTTTTCAAAATGCATAAAATTATATATTTTTTTCCAGAAAACATGAAAAAAATAATATGTTTCACCAGTAGAATTAGGTAGGGTCTGGTTACCCTAAACACAGATATTTTCTTATTTGGCCTAAGTCACAATTTTGTTTGTCATTTGAACTAAGGAAAGAAACACTAGCTATCAGGTAAATGATTTTTTTATCCTTTTTGGGGTCAGTTTTGACACGGTGAAGGTTATTTGGAATGGGTAATGGCAGTTGTGACTGAATTAATGCAAGAAATTCTATTAATTATTAACTTCAGACCCACAAGGTACCTCTGGTCACCTCTTTACATATTGAAGCTCATGTATTTCTGAAGATGTGGTCTGAATTTTGTTGAGAATTTTCATATACCTATTTGTTTACCTTAGCCTTATATCTGTACTGAAACCTATGCTGCGGTATTTCTTCTGAGTACCTTAAGCTTAGGTTTTGGTTGATACATAAGAAATGAAGCATAATTTCTTGTCCTGACTTCACTGCAAGCTTTGTATATTGTCTAACAGGTTAATTGCTGTTTTAGTTGTAGATGATGGAAAACCACGGCCCCACGTTTGTGAAGTGTGCGATAAAGCATTTAAGCTAAAACACCACCTAGTGGAACACTCCCGTCTCCATTCGGGAGAAAAGCCATACCGGTGTGACTCGTGTGGTAAACGCTTTCGCCACTCAGGCTCGTACAGTCAGCATATGAGCAATAGGAGTAAATTTTGCACACCTGGTGTTGTACTTCCAGCGGGCCCTGGTTCGTCCCCGGGTGATAGCCCGACGGGAGTTAAAAAAGGGAGGAAAAAGAAAGAATGTAAGGAATTTCAGCTATAGCAAAGTAAGAAGGAGCCTTCAAGGAGAGGTTAAAACTAAGGAGAGTTGAAAATTCTGGCAAGAATTATGATGGATGGTCAAACAGAAGTCATTAAAAAAATATATATATATTTATGAAAAAAAAAAAAGATTGGCTGTATGTATCACAGTTGCTGGTAGGACAGTCTACTGTATCTGATTTTTAATAGGCACACAGTCTGCTTCGCTAAAATTGGATAATTAATAGACTGTGTGCCTGTTAATTGTCCAATTTCAGCAAATTTGGACAATTAATAGGCGGACAGTCCACTGTAACTGAACGATAATAGGCACACAGTCTACTTTGCTAAAATTGTTAAGTAGACTGTGTGCCTACTCATTGTCCAATTTCAGCAAATTTGGACAATTGATAGGCGGACAGTCCACTGTAACTGAACAATAATAGGCACACAGTCTACTTTGCTAAATTTGGATAATCAATAGGCACATAATATACTTAAGAAGTAGACTGTGTGCCTATTCATTGTCCAATTTTAGCTCTTAGAACGCAATGTTTAATTAATCTTATATCCATCACTGTTGATAGACTGAGAGTCAGCCAAACTGGAAGTTGCATCCTCCAGTTTAATTGACTACGCCGGTTAACTGTGTACATTAAGCTTATTAGCAAACTTCATTCTTGCTAATGAAAATACTATTTTTTTAGATTAAAATACAATCAGTTCTCATCCTTCATATTTCTTAAAATGGTTTTTGAAGTATTGAATCAGCCTAATACGATGAGTTTTGGCACGTTTTTATACCGTCATTATGTTCTTATTAATTAGTGCATTCAATTTTGTTTTAAACCTAACACTCTCTATCTAAGTCTACCATGGGCAAATCAAATCATGTTCCCTTTGATATTGTTTTCACAAGCACTCATTTATAAGGTTAACGGCGTTATTTCACTTCCAGACGCTACGTCATATGATAAGAGAATTTTTTGTATGATGGTGTTCTGTTGAAAATCCATGTGTTTGAGCCTAGGTGAATTTCATGCCAAGTTTTTAAATCCTGTTTATGCTACATTGGAACAGCAATGACACAGATTCATTGAGCCTGATCATTCCTTGCTACCTGAATAGTATTAATAGGGCCGGAATTTTTTTATTAGTTGATTTATGATTCCTCCTACTGTAATTTTCCGGAAAGTAGGAAAAAAATAAAATTTAATTTCTAAAATTTTTTTTAATTTTATCCACTGACTCTAAATATTATTTGTTTCGTTGAAAAAAAAATGATGTATTTTTTGAGGTTCTGTCTGTGTATTTTTGAGAGTGACACTGTTAAAAGTGATAGTCCTGTCCAGATTTTTAGGAAATTTATGACATATATAAATATTTAATACGGACTGTTGGTTTACCTTACTAGTTTTACTGTTTTTCTGTAGATTAAAAAAAAAGCTCTGAAAATGACCAGTTAACTGGTCATTTTCAGAGCTTTTTTTATTTTATTTTTTTTTTTTCGTCCCCTTGACCCTAAATCTGAAAAAAAATTTCCCGTAAATCAACAATTAAAAAAAATTCTGGCCTTAATAGTCAAGCTTTCTATGTGCTGTTCAAAATTTCAACATTTTTTCTAGCCAAAGTAGCCGATCATGTTTTTTAGCCGATATGACTCACATATGAATTATTTAAATGTTAAAATATAAATGAGTGCTTGATTATTTTTGTGTTGTCTGTCTGCTGTGTTGTGGCTTTGATTAATTTTCACTCGCATTGTCATATCATTTAAGGTGTTATAAGCTATTAAAAAATTGTGAGGTATGCGAAAAATTTACAAATATCATTTTGTTTTATTGTCTGTTTTCTTAATTGATGCAAGAGAATGTCCTTAAACATTTATCTCATCAAACCTTATTTCCAGTTTGCAGTTACAGCAGGTTTGTGAGATTGAGGGTCAGTCATTGAAAAAATATCTCATATCTACACATTAATCAGTAACTTCCATATTTTGTAATCTGTAATTTTCTAGGTGCATTATCTTTTTCTGAACACTTGTAGACAGTTCCACATGATGAACCTAGATGATCTCATTATTTAAAATTAGATCATAGATCCAGATAAGGAAATTCTATTTGCGTATTTTAATTATTTTCTTACCCATTATCTTAAACTTGTGTTTTGGGTGTCCACAACATATGTTTTGGGTGAGAAATAAAGAAAATAGTTTTAAAATACACTTATCTGGAGGCCTGTTAGATGTAACTGGGGCGGGGTTGAGCCTCACCGGCGTCACTGCGTTATGGTCATTGAGCAAGACACATTTATCCTACTTTAGTACTGGTTCAACCCAGGAAGACCCGTCCCTGTTTAACTGAAAGATTGTTGATGGGACGTAAAGAATCAAAACAAACAAAAACAAGATGTAACTGGGTTAAGCATGGTGGGGTTAAATATAGCTTTTTTTTTTACTATAACCCAGCTGCAGTTCGACCGTGATTGCAGTTATTTGATTTTTAGAGTTACTTTATGAAGATCTGCTTGTTTGGAGTCCAGGTTTATATGGAGGGGCTTGTTTGGCATTGGTTTTCACATTTGTTGTTAGACTAGTGATCACTTGTTATGTCATGTCCAGAATCTTGGCCAAGTATTTTGCATGTGTGGTTTGTTTGAAGTGATGTGTGCATGTTGGGCTCGTTTGAAGTGCTGAGTTCAAAATTCATTATTTAGCGTTGTTTTATTTATTAACGAACAGTTTGTGCATTGTATGTTGTCCAGTCAGTGTAACATTTTGTGGTTTAGTAGGTAGTTGTCATGTGTAGAAAATACATTATTATCTCAAAGTTTAATCAGGAGCCGGTGTGGTGTAGTGGATTAACTACTTGCCTTGTACCCAGGGGACCCGAGTTCGATCCACAGCCCCTTTTGTCCACTGGATGAGATCTCCATATGACCTTAGTTGTTGGTGGGAAGTTAAACACAAACACAAATTTGGAGCTTAGTGGCTCAGTGGCAGAGTGCTTGACTCGAGACCAAGAGGCGGCTGGTTTGAGCCTCACCGGCGTCACTGCATTGTGTCCTTGAGCAAGACACATTAATCCTAGCTTAGTACTGGTTCAACTCAGGAAGACACATCCCTACATAACTGAAAGATTGTTGATGGGACGTAAAGAATCAAATCAAATTAAACAAAACACGAACACACTCACTTTAAGATAATTAAAATTGAGATTCATTGAGTTTAGAACGGGGGATTAAAGACAGAATTATATTGATTTAATGCCCTGTGTGGCATTCTAAGGCATTCAAACTTGGGCCATCAGATAAGAGTGCATATCTGAAAATTATTCTTAATCTAAACATATGTTGTGGGTAGTCAAAAGAACCATCTCAATGAGACTGCTCTTTTTAGCACCCAAAACATATGTTGAACTGATGATATATTAATTTCTAGTCATAGCTCTTATCTGGTGGCCTGCTATAAACATGGGTGAAAGTTTTCAGGATTATTCCTGAATTCAGGATTTTGAGGCTGACTTTCCACAGAAAGTCAGCCTCAAAATGCTGAATTAGGCAGATTATAATAGCTTTTCTGATTTATTTTCAGCCTGTCTAAAGACAATTGACTATTTAAACTTAAATTGTTAATATTTAGTGGGCATACTGCAAGTTTTAAGACTGGAGTTTCAAAAGTTCAGGATTTTGAAAATTTTGAACTTTCACCCATGTATGAACCTTTGTATACTAGAAACCCCTAAACAGGTACTTTGGCAGACACTGAAGACCCGGATGTAATGCCACATAGCATGTCATTTCATCAGGGTCTACACTGTTAAGTCTAAAATGACATTGAGAGAAAGAAATTCAATTTTAGATGGAAATTCAGCATGTGATCCCTCAATATATATAATAGGATACACAGAGTTAAAAAATTCTAAATTCTTCTCGCTATCATCATAATTAATTATATAATGTCTTTATTCTTATAAAAGCCCTACCTCTAATGTTTACCAACTCACACAAAACATGGCCAAAATACAGCTGAAAAATCTTAGAATTACTGAGATATGGTCTCATAGTTATGCCATATGTTGTCCCTTAAGTGTCCAACAAACTTCTGAGATATAGGTTCATAATTAAGCCGTATGTTGCAGATGTTGTCCCTTTGGTATATGATATAGTAATGGGATAATGCCCCATAATTATGCCATTTGTTGCAGATGTTGTCCCTTTGGTGTCAATGAACTAATGAAATAATGCCCCATAATTAGGTCTTATGCTGCAGATGTTGTCCCTTTGGTGTCCTATGAACAAATGAGATAATACCACATAATTATGCCATATGATGCAGATGTTTGGTGTCCAATGAACTTATGAGATAATACCCCATAATTCTGTCTTATGTTTTCCTTTGGTGTTTAGAGACCTCCTTCCTGAGATTATACTTCTGTCCCTGCCCTGTGTTGGAGATATTTCCCCTTTGGTGTCCTGATAGTCAATGAGATTAAATGATCATCTCGTTTCACTTTATGTAGTCAACCTTGACCTTAACTGAGCAGTCATGAATGGTTTGTTAGAGGTCCATTTTGTAGATTGTGCAGCTTTACAGAATCTCTTCCATCGATGTGAAAATGAAACATATTGGCAGTGTAGGGCAGTCGGTAACGTGTCTGGCAAGTCTAACTGCAGATCCAGGGGTCGCGAGTTCGATCCCAGCCTGGTCCCATACTTTTGCGGAGATTGATCATGAAATAATTTCTACGGTCATTCTCCTCCTTTCCGCTGAATCATTCAAGAAGGGTTGTTGTCAGTTACAAGCGAAAGTATGTGCAGGAAAAGTGTCGTTAGGTGAACTGACCGTCCCGCCATGACCATAGCTGTTGACTTGAGACGTAAAGCAACAAAACAAACAAAATGAAACATCATGGTACTGGGTAGATTGATAGAATAGATAATTCCAATAAATCTTACGTTGCTTTTAGCCGCTATTTACACACTATCCTAACAACCAGTACATAGGTCCAGATAAGGATAGTTTGTGCACCTAAAATTGCATTTATTTCCTTACCCATCAATTTAAACATGTGTTTTGGGTGCTCAAAAGAACCGTCTCATTGAGACGGTTCTTTTGAGTACCCACAACATATGTTTTAGTTGAGAAATAAGAAAAATAATTTTCCAGTACACACTCTTATCTGGAGGCCTGCCAGTAGATTGCTTTCTAAGCTGCTAACCACCTAACAGGCCCCACCTACTTGAAATTCGGATCCTGCTTCATATTTTACGTGGATATCATACTCCATCAGGCTTTTAATTGAGTCCAAAATTTGGGCCCCTTAAAGGATTCAGAAAATATCATCATTATTGATAATTACCTAGGAACTGTTATTAACATTACACTTTAGGAATAGTTATCAACTGAAAGGCCAAAAATTGTACTGGCCTGGCCCAGGGGTAAGGCTTTGCTAGTATGCCAAATATAGGTCATTGCTGCAATTTGTTTTAAACATCTCACATATCATCCATGTAGTTTTTCACATAAATCATCACCAATTCACAAGCCATCTTCACGTTTTGTGTTTATTTGTACTGACATATCACTTGTAACAAGAAAAGAGGGAAAATCTGAACTAGTTTGCCGATGGTAGCAACTCTCGTATCTCCTTGCAGGCTCTTACTACTAATAGTCACCTGCAAATATGGTTGTCAGGGGTTACTGCATGTCACACATAGAACAGGTTTTAGAATTTATGTATTCTTTATGTAGTTATGGCCATTCTGAGTGGCGTGGGCTGTTATGGGCCTTGACTTGAGAAAGCCTGTTTTGGGGGGTTTCGAAGAAAGTAAGACTCAAACCAGGCTGCTCATCTGCAGAGACGAGCTAGAAAATTGAAATTTTGCTTTGTAGTGAAATTAGGTATGAAACTTTCCAAATAGCGAATTACAACTGCGCTGATCAGACACTGGTCTGTGCCTGTGTTGTTCGCGAACCTCTGAAGTCAGGTTTTCTTGCGTTGAGGCCCATATCTTAAAGCAACACACGAAATTTGCAGCAGACGACATTTTCAAAATTTGTTCACGGTTTAAGAAATCAATTTAGACTTTATTCCATCTGCCAGCAGATGATTCACATGGAATATCAAGCCTGATTTTTTTTCCCTCCCCAAAAATAGTAGCAGAAATTGTCGTCTGCAGCAGTCGTGATTGGTGCATTAAGAGATATATGTGTGTGTGTGTTTTTTTTGTGTTTTTTTTGTGTTTTTTTAATGAATGTATGAGGCTTAAAAGTTCTACTTGTATACTGTTGTTACATACAGCAGGAACTATTCTAAAGGCAATATAATATGGGCCTCGTCGTGAGAACACATGTCTTCGGGGTTTCTGACAAAGTGAGACTCAAACCAGCCTGCTCAGCTACAGAGACTAGCTAGAAAAATGAAATTTTGCTTGTAGCAAGCTTAGATATGGTACTTTCCAAAACGCGAATAACAAAGGCGCTGATCAGACTGCGCGCAGGCTGGTTTGCGCCTGTGTTGTTCGCAAACCCCGGAAGACAGGTTTTCTCCCGTTGATGCAATAAACCTGTCTTCGGGGTTTTCAACAAAGCTAGACTCAAACCAGTCTACTCCGCTACAGAGACCAGCTAGAGTATTGAAATTACGCTCGTAGCAAGTCTAGATATAAGCAAATAACAAAGGCGCTGATCAGTCTGTGCCTTTGTTGTTCTCAAACCCCCGAAGACTAGTTTTCTTCTGTCGAGGACCATATGTTATAAACATAAGATATTAAATTCCCGCGCGAAATTCCATATTTTGTAGCCCATTTAGTGGCATGTCCTATTGCCGATCCAGGTCATGATTGATCCCAGGCCAGCCACATACTTTCACGGAGATTGGTCATGAAATATTTGCCGCATTTCCGCAGTCATTTTAATCATTCCACTGATTCAAGATTGGTTGTTGTCAGTTACAAGCGAAAGTATGCGCGCAGGGTACTGGTTAACGGCTTCGTGTAAGCTTGCCCCTGAAAAAAGTATAGTTAGGTTGACTGTTACTTTTGACATGCCAATAGCTATTGACCAGGACGTTTTGTTTGTTTGTTTTGTTGCTTTACGTCCCACGTCAACAGCTATGGCCATGGTGGGACGGTCAGTTCACCTAAACACACTTTTTCCTGGGCAAGCTTGAACAAGCAGTTAACCAGTACTTTGTGCACATACTTTCACTTGTAACTGACAACAACCATTCTTGAAAGATTCAGCGGAAGGGGGGAGAATGACCATAGAAATTATTTCATGATCAATCTCCAGGAAAGTATGGGACCGGGCCAGGATTGAACTTGCGATCCCTGGATCTGCAGTCAGACTCGCATCTCTTGCCAGACACGTTTCCGACTGCACTACAGGGCCCGGTCTAAATGCTGTGCCCCAGGTGAGGCACAAACTCACAGCCTCCGCGGGACGCTAAACCACAAACAAAAATAAAAAAAAATCCATATTTGAATAACTTGTGTCTTTTTTTTCTTTTTTTTGTTGCAGTAAAAGTGGAAGGCTTCACAAAAATCCCATTCAATGACACTGCTTTTAAGGTTAGAAAAGTAGCTGGCAGTGTCATTGATTTTGCTGTTTTAATATCACAAAAAGTTTAGACTCCAAGCAGACTGCTCCCTATGGAACAGAGTCTAAAAACTCTTTCCCTGCAATTCAGAAATAGTCTGTTGTAATTAAAAAAAATGGCTGCAGACTATTTTTTTTTTGACATGAGTTTTTTTTTATTCAGTCAAAAGGTGTTGTCTTTCATAAAAAAAAAAACAGCACAAAAAACATTTCAATCCCCTGGCATCCATATTGCATGACCTGTTGATTATTGTGTATATAATTTGCCAGGCCTCCAGATAAAAGGGCATAATTAGAAAATATTGTTTTCTATTCTTCAGCCAAAACATATGTTGTGGGTACTGGGAAAAGCCCTCACAATGAGATGGCTCTTTTTAAGCACCCTTTACATAATTATGTTTAACTTGATGCATTATTAAGTACATGTACTGTAAATTCGGGAACCTTCGCGAGGGTTTTATTTTCATGAAACTTTGAAGTTTTTGCGAAAATTAAACCCTCGCAAAATAGCAAAATTACTCTGTCCATTACTGATGTATGTAAATCAGACCCTATTGCGATTTTTAACGTCACAAATATGTCTTAGCGCAATTTAAAAAAAAAAAAAAATTTCACGAAAATTTCCGAATTTACAGTATTCACAATTTATGCTCGAAAAATAACTTATCTGGACCTGTAATTTGCTTCATTAATTTCATTGGCGTAGCACCCATTACATAGGTAAATTATGCACATGCATAATAAAAATAGTAACATTCAAGGGAGGTCACTTAATGTGATAAAAGTGATTTTCCATACTATATAAGGAACTGCTCATAAAGGAAATAATTTGCTCCCTCTGGGAGGAAATTCTTTCCATTTAGAGAAGTTCCATTCTGAAAAGGGACACAATTGAAGAGAATCACTGCTTGTTCCAGTAGTCTCCCTTTGATGCGCGTAACTTTTCCAGCATTCTGGCTACGCCATTGAATTTCAAATTTATTTGTTGTACAATATGGTATATGTTTGCCTGGCTTGGTCAAGTTTTATAGTGTGTTTGTTTTCTCCCTTTGATATTATGTTATTGCAAATTGAACGGCATTGAGGAAGCGAATGCCCTTTAATAGTTTCTTGATACAGTGCCTGTATATCTTAGATCATTGATTCAATGAACTTCTTGCTGGTGACAAATTTTGTCATCTGCTGCTAAACTTTGCAAGATCAAGTCTGACAAAACATCAGGCCCGAGCCACCTAGACTGGCTCCAGTCCTTAAAACAATTTTTCATCAGTGTCATATCATATATTTGTAGCGAGTCTAACTCTGATGGCTCTGTTTTAAGCTCAGAGTTAGACCGGCTACAAGTATATGATATGACACAGTGATGAAAAATTGTTTTAAGCACTGGAGCCAGTCTACGAGCCAGCTTGAGATGGAGTTAGACAACCTGATGTTACCTCCAAAGGATTTTTTCTTGAAAAAGGTTATTTTGAAAAATATCTGCAGACAGTAAAAAAAATAGTTCTTGACATCTAAATGACAATTATCATATGACATTGCGAAATGGAGTTAAATAATGTCATGCATTAAATTGGTAAACCACTAGTGGTTTACAGATATTTGGAATAAGTTACATGACGTCCATATCAACTCTGCGTACATAATGATTTTTTTACGCCAGAAATGAGATTTCAAAGTACTCTTTAATGTCATATGATAAGTAGAATCTATCATTGGCTCATGTATTGTTGAAATTATTAAACTCTCTGCGAAAAAGCGATAAACTGCTCGACAAGCCTGCGTTTTATCTCTTTTTCTCAACTTGTTTAATGAATTCAATAAAACACGAGTACTCCTGTAAAATCCTCTATTTCCTTCGTCCAAGCCAAGCAAACAGTGCTAGATGTTTCAATTTTTATTATTTTTGTACTTGATCATAAAGAAGTTGTGTTTTACATAGCAGTAAATTTTACGTAGTTGACATCTGATAAATGTGTAAACATTTTGTAACAAAGCTGTTTTTGCATGTGTCTGTGCTTGAAAATAATGAACTTTTTTGAAAAAATTGAAATGCATTTATTTTGCATGTGATAGCAATGAAGGCCATCAATTGACAGTGAACAAATCTTTGACAAATTATTTTCATTATTGTGGACAAAAAAATCCATATATATATATATATATATATATATATATTTATGTTGGCGAAGCTACCATATTTTCAACTTAATAGGCACATTGTCTGTATAACTTCTTCAAAATTCTACACCCTCTATTGAAAAGCGTAAATCAAGATCAGTAAAAGTAAAATAAATATTGGTTTTCAAGACCAATTATCGCTTAATGCAGGTCAAAAGTAATGCAGAATGCTCTGCAATTCTTTCAATCTTCATTTAGCTACCATTTGTCTTAAAGTCCTTTGTTTTGCCGCTTTTTTGAGTGGCCGCTTAAGACCGCTTTTACTGTATAAGCAACTTCTAAGTATCTCAGTATGTGCTTATAAGAGCATGTGTGGTTATTTGGTTCTATATGGTAGCCTGTCAAACAGCAGAACAGTTTGGATCCCTTTAAACTTGCACAGGTTTAGCTATTTAATTTACTGCTTTGTTTCAAAAACATGTTTTTCTATGATCAAGAAGGTCAGACCATACATTATGAAAGGCTGAATTCATTCACTCTCTTCGAAAGAAAATCTTCTTTCCTATATGCTGATGACACCGGAGTTTTCAATTTCAAGGAATTAACTGTAATGTGTATAAAGCTTACAAATTTTTCATCTTTGTGTACTGGAAATGAGTCTTTGGCATATAGTGAAGACCCAGATGAAATGGCACATTATATGTCATTTTATCAGGACTTGCAGTATTTGCAAAGGTAAGGGACTTAGCCCTTAAAGCACCACCTATCATTTGAAGCAGACAACAATTTCAAATTTTGCTAATTTTTCAAAAATAATAAATAAGGCATGATATTACATGCTGGCAGAAGATTCTCATGTAATATGCTTTATTTTTTTCGATAATTAGAAAAGATGTCGCAAGATTTGTCGTCTGCTGCAGTCGTGATTGGCACTTTAAGGGTTAGATACATCTTAATGATATAAAAGCATCTTCAGGGGCTGAACTATACCTCAATTTAAAGATTTGAACCTGTGACCCTTGATTTGTACAATCGACCATCCACATTTAATTGTACATGCATGTATATTGATACTAGTTCTTTTCACTAAATGATAAAAATGATATATTTATTTAAAAAATCAGAATAGAACTGAAATTGGAATCTCACTGTCACACGATGGAGAAGATTTTCTAACCTCATTTTGATGGCTCAAGTTTGTAGCAACACCCTATGAGCCTTCCACTTCATGCTGTAAACAATACCAAGATATATGTAATAGTTATACCATGGCTCGTCCGCCTGTACATAGAGATAATCCACGAGCTTTAGCGAGTGGATTATCTTACGTACAGGTGGACAAACATGGCATAACTATTTTATACCACCTACATCAGTGTAGACCTTGCACATCAAGTGATATTTCATGCTAAAGTTGGTAAAGGTGGTATAAATTTGAATATTATGCCAGGTTTTTATAAGAAATTTGTCGTGTCAATAATGAGGTAATGTAACAGAATGTTTTGTCCTCCATTTAACCATGACAAATGTTGTCTGCTCCCTCGTCTGTTTATGGACAAAAAATTTGACAGCCAATACTGCAAACAGTATGGACCCAGATCAGTTTACTCCCTTGGGAGCAGTCTGATCAGGTTATAGTGTTTATTCCCTGGATCTACACTGTTTACAAAGCAGGATGTATCCAGCTTAGTAATGAAAGGGTTTAGCAGGCTATACAACCCAAAATAAAAGTACAATGGAATGAAAAAAAAATATGGACATTTGGTGAACAGAAGTGTTTTCATTTTTAACCACCTTGGAAAAGCCTGTTTGGGAATGTGTGATTAGATGAATGACTGATATTGTGAAATGACTGAAAGAATGTTTAAATCTACATCTATATGACATCCCACAGCAAACATGATATGTTAATTTTCCATTTAGCATGTTGCATAAGAAGCTGTATTTTGCATGCCAGAAGCATTTTTCATCACCGGAATGACACTAGCCGTTTGTTTTTTGTGTTTCTTATTTACTAGCAAGTCATGGCACTTTCTTTGCATCAGCATGTTTTCTTGATTTCAAGTTCAACGTGATTTTAATGGATTTGTTGATCTCACGAACTGTTTCGTTTGCTGCAGTCATGATTGAAGGTATTATACTGTAAATTCAGAAACTTCGCATATGCGAAGTTTCGTGAAAATAAAACCCTCGCAAAATGGCAAAATCACTCTGATGTTTATTGATATAGGTAAATCTTGCCTTAGTTGCTATTTTTTCACATCACTTAAATGTCTTTTAATTTGCGAAAATAAAATTCTTGCGAAAATTTCGAATCTACAGTCCTCAGGGTCAATGAAAAGTTACCAAGGTCTAGAACTATTCTAATATTGATTTCATTTTTATTTTCATATAAACCTAATATTCCTACTTTGTAGCTAGTCTATAAGCTGGTGCTAAGTTCTATTTCTAATAATCATACAACTGCACTGAAGACAACTACATTTATAAACTAGCCATGAACATAACCATTCGGGGAAAAAAAATACCATTACAATTTTTTACCTGTCTTATCAGACTAGTAGCTTGTCTTAAGTTACTGCTACATGTATTTCAACTAGGTATTTTGGAAAACATAAAATAAATCTGTATGGCTCTTTTTTGGTTTGTGTTTATCACACTTGATGAACTACAATAAAAAATGTTAATACTATAGACGAATGTAGATCAAAAATAGTTAGAAACAGAGATTTGGATAGCCATTTGTCGCCCAACTGGCGGCAAATGACAATCGAACACACTGTTTCTAGCGATTTTTGATCTATGTTCTTCTCTTGTTAAGAGCGTTTTGGATTGCCGCCTATCTGGTGTGTTTCTGGTCTACTGCAGACATTTTAGAGAAATAAAACATCTCTGGTAGCTTTTGATGGTTTTTAGAATTTTAAAACATTATTTTCCCAAGTAAACAAGTCATTACATGTCTGTGAGATTTTCCTTAAAAACACCAATAAATTCACCAAACAGAAAAAAACACCAATAAATTCACCAAACAGAAAATGGGGATCAAACTTGAAGGAAACACCAAAACTTTGCATTTTCAACCACATTACAATGGGTACTATGGCATTCTTCCTGGAAGTGATATCATGCTATCCATAGAGGATCTTACATGAGTGCTCATGTTTTATTGAATTTATTAAACAAGTTGGGGAAGAAGGATAAAATGCGAGGCTTGCCAAGCATTTGATTACTTTTTCGCAAGAGTTTAATAAATTCAATAATACAGGAGCATGAATGTTAGATTCTTTTTATCGCACGACATTAAAATAATTTAAAATTCACATTTTTGGCGTGAAAACGTCAAGATTTTGCCATCTTTTATGAAACATTATAATGGACATCATAATGTTTCCCGAAAATCTGTAAATCACTAGTGGTTTATCAATTTTATTGCATAGCGTTATATCACTCCCAGATGCGACGTCTTGATAAAGTGTATTTACGCATACCTATCCGGATTTCCTCTGTTTTTACCTTTGTGAGATAATTCTATCTCACATACCCTGTACCAACCCTTGGGAAAGATAAAAAAAAGAAAAGCCACACAGCGGCCGCATGTCGATCTGTGATGTCATTGTAATGTTAAAATGACGTCACCATGTCACATATATGTCTCAGCGAATTCAGGATTTTCTGGAAGCCTTCAGCTTTATCATGTTTGGTGAGCAAGAGAAGAATCCATAATGATAGATTCTTATTTTCTTTTTCCATGGTAGCGATATAGGAAGCGCAGTGGCTCTGTGGTAGAGTGCTTTACTCGAGACTGAGGGGCAGTGGGTTCGAGCGTCACTGCTTTGTGTCCTTGAGCAAAACACATTAATCCTAGCTTAGTACTGGTTCAACCCAGGAAAAACTGAAATATTGTTGATGGGACGTAAAGAATTAAATCAGACAAACAAAACACTGTAGCGATGCATCAGACTCTATGCCAGAAAAAGGGAGCGCAGTGGCTCAGTGGTAGAGTGCTTGACTCGAGACCGAAGGGCCGCAGGTTTGAGCCTCACCGGCGTCACTGCGTTGTGGTCCTTGAACAAGACACATTTATCCTAGCTTAGTACTGGTTCACCCCAGGAAGACCCGTCCCTGTTTAACTGAAAGATTGTTGATGGGACGTAAAGAATCAAATCAAACAAAAACTATGCCAGAAAAATTGATGCAGTAATTCTCTGTCCAGAATGATTCAAATATTGTCCTGTGTTGAGTGTACCCCGGTCACTGGTAACTTTTCATTGATGCCAAATATCTAGTATCCATTTTGTTTTACAAGATAGGGCTTTGCTATAATTTATGGTAAAAGTGAATTTTAAAAGATTTTATATGTCCAGCGTGAAAAATTTAAATCTTTATATTTACTCATTCTTTCTTGAAATATGCTTGATTGGTGACCTTAGACAGCTTTAAGCACATGTGCGGATCTCTGTCCGGACCTCCCCTGAAAAATCACAAAAATATAGGGTTTCATATCAATACTGTTCCCGATCCCCTGACACAAGGCTACTAAGCCAGCATTCAATGTTGGGCCATTATCGGCACGCCAGCGAAACGCCATTTAAATGGCGTTTCGCTGGCGGGCTAATGATGGCGGGATTTTAGAGCTCTTTGGATCCTCTCTCCTCATCAACTAAAAAAAAAAACATCGTCAAAGTTGGACCTTTTCTGGCAAAACGTTCTGGATCCGCGCATGAAGCATGCATGACGGTTAATTTTCTAAAATTTCCAACATATTCTTTTGGCAAATAATTGTTGCTTATCAGCGTTGGAAGTCACAAAATGCTTGTCTGAATAGCAAACAGGGAAGACAACGGTCTGCACTGTTTGTCTATGCCATTTTGGCAGATAACTAGTGTTGAAAAATTTAGCTCATTTACCGTAGCTTAACCCTTAAGGCGCTACCTATAATTTGCAGCTGACGACAATTTCAAATGTTGCCGCTTTTTCAAAAATAACAAATAAGGCATGATATTTCATGAGAATCGTCTGCTGGCAGACGATTCTCATGAAATATCATACCTTATTTTTTTCCAAAAATTGAGAAAGATGTTGCAAAATTTGTCAACTGCTGCAGTTGTGATTGGCGCTTTATGGTTTAACTTTGGTAACATATATAAAAACTTGCACATTATCTTCAGAATATTTTGTGAAATTGTCTTGAACTTTTTTCCATCATAATGCAGTCACTTATTCTCAGAATAAATTATGCAATTAAAGCGCCAAAATATGCTAAATGTGATCTTATGTAACTGTTAATTTTTCAGTAACGGAGAAAGAGACTAAGGATGCTACATTAGAAGTAGAGAAGCCAGGGGAGAAAGCAGAAGTGGAGAATAAACAACTAGCGGTGGTCAATGAGCAAATCAAAAGTGAAACAAACGGGGTTGTCGATACGGATGTCCAAGAGGAAATTAAAGTGGAAATCAAACCTGAAGTTATCGAAGAGGAAAAATCTGAAAAATCTGGAGAAACAGACCCTGTTGTTGAAAATGAATAAAACAAAATTGTTGGAAATGATTCAAGACACTTGTGATAGTATTTGTTTGAAACAGTTAACCCTTTTAACCCTTAAAGTGCCAATCACGACTGCAGCAGACGACAAATTTTGTGACATCTTTCCTATTTCGAATGAAATAAGGAATGATATTTCATGAGAATCGTCTGCCAGCAGACGATTCTCATGAAATATCATGCCTTATTTGTTATATTAAAAAAAGCGGCAAAATTTGAAATTGTCATTTGCTACAAATCATAGGTGGCGCTTTAAGGGTTAACGCTGGTCACAACTTGTCTGCTCACTCATCTGCTTATGTTTTAGGTAGCTTATATTCCAAACGATCTCTGTTGTTCGAAAAGCACAAATGTTTCCCAGAGAAAATGATACATGGTATATGTGTACAGGGTAGTGAGTTTGATCCCGGCCCTGTCCCATACTTTCATGAGATAATTTCTACGGTCATTCTCCTCCCCTCGGGTGATTAATTCAAGAAAAGTTGTTGTTAGTTACAAGCGAAAGTATGTGCACAAAGTACTAGTTAACCGCTTGTTCAAGCTTGCCCAGGAAAAAGTGTGGTCATGTAAACTGACACTCCCGACATGATCATAGCTGTTGACTGGGACGTAAAGCATCAAACCAAGCCAAATATGTATTTGTTCTTTACCTCATAGACACCTTTTATTACTTTTGCAAACAGAGCAGACATAGATCAGGCAGCTATCAGGGTCTACTCTGTTTTCTGATGGAAATTCCTACAATAGTTACTAAGACAAGTAATTTCTTTGTTCTATGTACAAAGGTAAAAGTTCATGTAATTATTCATAGTGGGTGGAGCTTATCATGAATAATCATGAAGGAAAGGGTTTAAATGCATGCACAGCTAGCCAGTGGGGCTAGAAATCTAATTTGTGGCCTGGACCTTCTGTATACTTTAACCCCACCAATATTTTTTGTCCTGAAAATGCAGTCTGCTTTCTACATCTGCTGCATATATTCAAATGTACTTCAGAAGCAAACACTATGAACCCTCAATTCTATTGGAGCAGTTTTATCCAGGTCCATATTGTTTGCAATTAAGGCAACCTAAGTACATAAACCAGGACTTTAGTTAAGAGTGCGTAACGAAAATTTAACTTTTCTTATTTCTCAACCAAAACATATGTTGTGGGTACTCAAAAGAACCGTCTCATTGAGACGGTTCTTTTGAGCACCCAAAACATGTTTAAATTGATGGGTAAGGAAATAAATGCAATTTTAGGTGCACAAACTATCCTTATCTGGACCTATGGACAAATAAGTATGACACAGTGATTTTGTTACCTGCGCATCATGCATCTTTTGAGCATAATTTTGTCTCTAGGTTGCAAAGTTTTTATTTCAGCGAGTCCCAGGATGCAATAGTATTGCAGACTTGTCATTAAAAATAGTGTTCTGGACTCATAAGTTTGCAGTTGGACTCATTGATATGGGAAACAGCGAGTCCCAGGACCCATAAGCGCAAAATTGTAAATGAATCACTGCTGACAGACTGATTGCACTTCATTGTACCTTTGAGGGTTGTACCGTATCATACATGGGCCAGTGCTCACAATCTCAGTACTTATCACATCGGCATGGGAGGGCAGTGGCTCAGTGGTAGAGACCTTGAATCGAGACCGAGGGGCCGCGGGTTCAAGCCTTGCCAGCGTCACTGTGTTGTGTCCTTGAGCAAGAACATTAATCCTAGCTTAGTACTGGTTCGCCCAGGAAGACCTGTCCCTTTATAACTGAATGATAGTTGATGGGATATAAAGAATCAAATCAAACAAAGTACTGATCACATCAACATGCAACGAAGGCTCAGGTGAGTCTGTGCAGACTCACCTGAGCCTTCGCTGCTTGCATACATAAGTATGGATGTAGATCAAGGCTCAGACAAATTTTAGACGTCTAGCTTTGATTGATACATCAGCTTGAGCTTTATTAGAGGCATATGTTATGAATGACAAATTTTTGTGTGCTGGCCCAGATGTTATTACGATCGTGTAAATGTGGGTGTGTTTGTGTGTGGTACTCTTAATTGAAAGCCTGTGCATGTTAATAAGTAGTTAGAGACAAGGAATGAGATAGACTGATATGAGTGGTCTTTGTGCCGGTAGTGTTATGTAGATAAACTCAGTATTGTATCATTTCTGTCTTGTAATTAGGGGATAACTGTATTCTAAATTTACATTTGGGGAGGTATATCGCCAGATATAGAGGCTTGCATAGGGGTTTTAGGGATACAGGATATTTGTCATTTTGCTTCCAGGGATATAGGATAGTATCCATTTTACTTCCAGGGATATGGGATACTTGGTTCAATATTTTAGTTACTTCCAGGGATATTGAAAATTTAGGAAAATTAATTATGGGGATATTTGCCAATTTATAGGGATATTTGACTGTTTACTTCATGGGATATTTGGTCCCCCCCTATACAAGCCTCGATATACGGTCGGAAATTTAGTTTTATGGTGACGCGCATGCAGAGCCGTAAAACGTGATTTCCGAACGTATATCGGACGATATACCTTCCCAAATGAAAATATTGAATATGGTTTATCCCCATTCTAATGCACTGTTAACATTTTCCCTTCAAAAAGACAGTGAAAATGTGCTTTGTTGCGCCTATACATCCAGCAGCTGCCAGCTGCATATATTCACTAGTCAGCCAATGAAAAGCGATATTTCATAATGATGTCGGGTTTGCCACAGTATATCACAGGATATATAGTCGCAAATTTATGACGTTATCCAATCAGACGTCGCATTGCATTCGCATGTGCATTAGAATATTGTATCTTTTGTGTCTTGTAACTTCAATTGTATATGCATTTAGCCTCATTTGTACCGTAATGTGTTCAAATTTATTTTCTTTTTTTATATTGTCTTAAATGCACTATAAGTAAGTAAGTAAGTAAAGACTTTATTTAAAGAGGGTTACAACATTTAGCAGATACATACAAGCACAATGTAACAGCTACTCTTCCATAAGGTCCTCTGACTGAAAAAATATTAACTTGGATATAAAGGCATCTACGCAAACAAAATCAACACAAAGTGCAATGATAAGTCTGTCAAATGTGTGTTGGTCTCTGCTGTTTCTATTGCATTAATCCTTAACTCCTCACAAGCGCCTTTGGACGCCTTTGAAATGTAAGATATTTTAAAATATTATGAAAAATGGAACATTTGCTCCTGAGGAGCAAATGTTTCATTTTCCATAAATTTTCAAAACTTTTAAAATGTAAAAAATTTCTTTTGGAAAATATTTGAAAATTTGAATTATTTATAGAAATGATTTCCTCACCACGAGAAAACTGACCGTTGCATGCAAACAACAAAGGCACAGACCAGGCTTCACATCCACATTGTCTTATCAGCGCCTTTGTTGCTCGCTTTCTAGAAAGTATAATAGCTGACATGGGCACCTTGATAAATTCAGTACACTAGCTGGTCTCTGTAGCTGAGCAGGCTGGTTTGAGCACCACAAAAGGGAAAAAGAAATCTAAGAAAATCCATTTGGTCTGAACATCAGCCCAAAAATCATCTCCCATCAAAAATAATATTTGGTGTCAGTTAAAAAAAACTTGGTTAAAAAAATAGACTAGACCGGACTGTGTGGTAAACCCCTGAAGGCCAGTTTTCTGTCAGCAAGGCTCATATGGGCCTTGACGTGAGAAAACCTGTCTTCCGGGTTCGCAGACTGATCAGCGCCTTTGTTAATCGCATTTTGGAAAGTATAATATCTAAACTTGCTACAGGTTAAATTTCAATTTTCTAGCCAGTCTCTGTAGCTGAGGAGGCTGGTTGAATCTCACTTTGTTGGAAACCTCTAAGATCTCGCATCGCAGCCGGTGTGATATCGGGTATCCCCATGGGCCAATGATATTCAGTCACTTCCTTTGACAATTGTTTAATGACATTCTATGCTATCTGAACAATCAATTGGTTCATTGTAGTGCATGAATTATACATAGAGCAGCAAACAGTCGAATAAGCAACAAAAGTTGTCTCCTTTTCTCGTCTGCTGAAATGTTTAAGAAGCCTCTATGACAAACAGTGTGGACCCAGATCAGACTGCTGCTATAGGAGCAGTCTGTTCTGGGTCCACACTGTTTGCTTCCATAATTAATTTGTCAGTAATGCAAGGCAATTATTTGCAGCAGACAACATTTTCAGATGCATTTTTTTCTTGGCGCTTTAAGGGTTAAACCTTCCAGTTAGGCTCGGCCAGAAAACAAGGGACTACCTCTTAGCCAATACGGTAAATTTTCTAAAATTTCGCACACTTTTCTCATTCTGTTCTCAAATAAAATATTGATATTCAGGGCTGGAATTCACAAAATACTTGTCAGAATAGCAAACAGGGAAGATCCTGATCAGACTGCTTCTTCAGAAGCAGTCTGATCTGGGTCTGCGCTGTTTGTCTAGGCCTTTTTAGCAGGCAGCTGATGTTCGAAATTTTAGAACATTTACCGTATTTAATCTTATAGCACTAAAGTAGCAATCACTTTACACCATTTTCTTTACCCTAAATATTTGGAGGGATAGGTTTGATTAAACAGTGTGAACTTAGATCAGCCTGCTCCAGGATCAGGCTGATATGGGTTTACACTGTCTGCCACTCCAAGTGAATACATGTACACGCCTACTCAACTACTGGAAATTTTGGCGAGAATTTTATTTTTCCTAACGGCGTTAAAAGACATATTTGCAACGTTTAAAATTGGCGACTAAGGCATGATATTGCAAGATCAGTAAAGGACAGAATTATTTCTCCATTTCGTGAGGCTTTTATTTTCATGAAACTTGGCAAATGCGAAGTTTCGAGAAAATAAAACCCTCGCGAAAATTTCTTTCAATCATTTTATTGACAAACATCTATAGTAAGAAATTAAGCTGTCTAAATATTAAGGCTAAAAATAGATGGTTTTTTTTTGGGGGGGGGGATTAATTCTGATTACTTGTATGATACGATTGCATTTTTGGTGGGGATTTGACTTGTTCAGATTGCTTGTATGAAACTTCATGTTCAATTTTCAATTTTGTTTGTTCTTTGGCATAAACTAGCTTGTGCATTTATAGGTATCTGTATGTCATTAAAATTTATAAAAAAACAACAACTGTGATTTGTGTTAAATTCTAAGGTTTTCTCAGCACTTACCCTACACTTTATGTCCTAAAATTTTTAACACAGGGCAGACCCAGATCTTACTGCTTCTTCAGAAGCACGTCCTGTTTGTTATGTTGGCAAACATTTTGCGAATTCCAGTCGTGATAGTCAACATTTGAGCAGGGTCATGAGATTTCAAACAATGTGGTATGAGATTTCAAACAATGTGGTATGTACGACCAACAAAGTCTCAGATCAGCCTGCACATACGTGCAGTATAATTAAATGAGACGGTTCTTTTGAGCAACCAAAACATATGCTACAAACTATGGGTAAGAATATATTGACATACACTACATGTTATACACCAGACACAAAATCTAAATGTCATAAGTGTTCCCCAATAATGTTGTATACCAAAATCATTCCAAGGGTTCAAAATAAGGGGTGACAGGGACCATACTGGGGGTGACTGTAGTATCGCATATGAGAAATGGTTTCTATGTGATATCTTTTGAAAGATTCATTTTTCATACACTGGTATATAAACATAAAAATACAGGTAAAGTAGATTGTGGATAAATCCAACAATTATAAACAAGAGTTATGACCCTTGATCTCAGAAGTGATTTCTGCTGAATATCTTAGAGAATTAATTGATGGAATTTGACAAAACTTTGTATATGCATTGATGTTGACAAGGCCTAGGTTGGGATTGTTAGGTGTCAATCTGCTCTAATCTGTAGTAGAGTTATGGGCCTTATTAGTCAGAATTTTGTTTTCATTCAATATTTTGAGAACAAATCTATAGAATTTGATCATGCATTGCATATGCATGGGTAATGACAAGATCTGAGTTTGGATCGATTTGTGTAAATTTTGCAAATTCGTAGCGTTATGGCCATTTGACTTCAGTCAGAATTTCGTTTCTGTTCAATATCGTAAAAATGAATTGATGAAATTAACATAATTTTGGATACTCTTTAATATTGACAAGATCTAGGCTGTTTTGGGTTTTTTCTCCTCAATTTGTGCAAATTTTAACAGTTATTGACCTTGTCTCATGTCATTTCTGGGCGACTTTCTTCTACAAGGGCTCCAGGCAGGGGCATTTGTGTCACACTGACACATTTCTAGTTGATCATATGTTGTAGCAATGAATTGACATGTTTTAACCTGCCCATCATCTACTTATTTTCTAGGGTAGCCTATATTGCAAACAATATGGACCCAGATCAGACGGCTCCCATGGGAGCAGACTGATCCCATGGGAGCAGTCTGATCATGGTGCATTGTGTTTGCTTTCATTATAAGATCAAGTCTGAATTGCATTTGAATGTATGCAGCAGACTTAAAAAGCAAACAACACTTGTAGAACAAAAACTATTGGCTGGATAAGGGTAAATGTATTGTGATAGTTTCCACAATTCACCATTAAAGTGTCAAACACAACTGTAGCAGATGACAGATTCATCTTTCTTAATTTTCAGAAAAATAAGGCATGATATTTCATGTGAGTCATCTGCTGGCAGACACGAACACCTATCTAAAGAACTGCTGGCAGACACACACACCTATCTAGAGATCTGCTGGTAGACACACGGACACCTATCTAGAGATATGCTGGCAGACACACACACACACCTATCTAGAGATCTGCTGGCAGACACACAGCCCTATCTTGATATCTGCTGGCAGACACACACCTATCTAGAGATATGCTGGCAGACACACGCCTATCTAGAGATCTGCTGGCAGACACACACGCACCTATCTAGAGATATGCTGGCAGACACACACCTATCTAGAGATCTGCTGGCAGACACATACACCTATCTAGAGATCTGCTGGCAGACACACACACCTATCTAGAGATCGGCTGGCAGACACACACGACACACAATCCTATCTAGAGATCTGCTGGCAGACACACACACACCTATCTAGAGATCTGCAGGCAGACACACGCACACCTATCTAGAAATCTGCCGGCAGACACACAATCCTATCTAGAGATCTGCTGGCAGACACACACACCTATCTAGGGATCTGCTGGCAGACACACGCACACCTATCTAGAGATCTGCTGGCAGACATAAGCGCATATTTAGAGATCTGCTGGCAGACACACACTCCTATCTAGAGATCTGCTGGCAGACACACACACACCTATCTAGAGATCTGCTGGCAGAAACACACTACTATCTAGAGATCTACTGGCAGACACACACACACCTATCTAGAGATCTGCTGGCAGACACACACACACCTATCTATAGATCTGTTGGCAGACACACACACACACACACCTATCTAGAGATCTGCTGGCAGAAACATACTACTATCTAGAGATCTGCTGGCAGACACACACACACCTATCTAGAGATCTGCTGGCAGACACACACACACTCCTATCTAGAGATCTGCTGGCAGACACACACTCCTATCTAGAGATCTGCTGGCAGACACACACACACCTATCTAGAGATCTGCTGGCAGAAACACACTACTATCTAGAGATCTGCTGGCAGAAACACACTACTATCTAGAGATCTGCTGGCAGACACACACACCTATCTAGAGATCTGCTGGCAGACACACACTCCTATCTAGAGATCTGCTGGCAGACACACACACACCTATCTAGTTATTACCTCTCCCTATTACTTTTTGCCTACTAGCGGCGACTTTTGTCATCTGCCGATAACCTTTGCAAATAGTTTGGACCCAGATCAAGCTCAGCAAAATATCCGTCCTGATCGAGATCCAAACTGTTTGACACTCTGATAGTCTTTCTGAAAGAAGTAAAAAAAGTTGATTATGAAAAAAGTCAGCAGACGACAAAAATCGTGAAACTCATTTGGCCAGCTTGTCAAATTTAGACCCTTATTGCACAGGTCATCAGGGAAGGCTCTGGCAAGACTGCATGTGGGGGTATGTGGCTACAAAGCATTTATGTAGCCACAAAAGTACCGTTAAGTTTTTCAAAATATAAGCCAATAAATTGTAGATTTGTAAGAGCATCCATTCACTTTACCTCATTTTCATGACCAACACGTAATCAAACTGATTTTGAAGTTAGGAGTGGATGGGCCTGCAAACAAGAGTTTTGTACTTATCGCATATGCGCAAAGGCCCTCTTTAAATGACCAAGCTGACCTATTTAGCGGGGCTAGTTGTCTTATTATTTGTCTGAGCCTTCATCTACTTATATGCTTTATGTATGCAAGAAGTGAAAGTCCATATACGCAGGCTCACCTGGGTCTTTGCTGCTGCCTGATGTAATATGGGTCTCGACGCAGGAAAACATGTCTTCTGGGGTTTGCGAACAACAAAGGCACAGACCAGCCTGCGCATCCGCAGTCTGATCAGCGCCTTTTTCATTCGCTTATTGGAAAGTATCAGATCGAGACTTGCTACAAGCATACTTTCAATTTTCTAGCTAGTCTCTGTAGCTGAGCAGGCTGGTTTGAACTTAACTTTGTCAGAAACACCAAATACAGTTTTTTTTCGTGTCTCAACCCATGTTTGAATTTGTTCTAAAAAGAAGCATAAAAAAGCATATTTTTTTTTGCAAATTCGCAATGGGGCTTCAATTTATGGTTGACTTAAGCGCGGATCCAGAGGAGGCCCAACTTTGACGTTTTTTTTCTCTTTTTTTTTTTTTTAGTTTGATGAGGGGAGGAAGGACCCAAATACCACTATAAGCGGGCCATCAACGGCCCGTCAGCGAAACGCCATTTAAATGGCGTTTCGCTGGCAGGCCGATACAGGCCCAACGATGAATGCTGGATTGGTAGCTTTGTGATTTTAAGAGGATCCGGACCAGTATTGCTAAGGAATCCTATATTTTTGTAGTTTTCCTGGACGGGTCCGGACCCCTGTCCCCCCTCTGGATCCGCACATGTTGAGTCCTGCTTCAATTTATGGCCACTGCGCTCCTTTTTGTAAGATGAATTGCTGAACGAGAGAGGACACCAAAAACACACCAAAACAAGGAACCAACACAAAACCCCCGCATACAATGTGAACAACAACAACAATGATAACACCACCTTAAGAACGGGCACTCGCATAGGCCGCATAGCCGGTGTTTAGATTAATGGCCAGACATTCGCCCTAGATTCTGATGTTGCAAATGTGGGCATAAACACGAGAAAACCTGTCTTCAGGGGTTTGGGGATAATAAAGGCGCAGACCAGCTTGGGCAATAGTTGTCGGCATTTTAACATTTGAAAGACCAGCAATTGCTGGCGTTTCAGATTCGGACCTCATTTGGGATATGGTGTCAACCGACGATTCCGAATTCGGCCAATATTCTCGTACACAAAACATGCAAAATATGAGGGTTTTTTTTCCCTTAACATGTACAATAATTCGACATGACTGCCCCCACCCCTCAAAGTTTGTAAAACCAACCCTCGGGCCGAAATTGGCGAACTATTCTTGCACAGAAAATATGTAGTTTTTCCTGAATGTGTACAATAATTCACAACGTCTGCTCCCTTAGGGTAAGGGTTTAAGATTAGGCTTGGGCCCGGTCCATTCTCCGAACTCCAAACCTGTAAGAGTTCCGAGTTCAGAGAAAGGAACGGGCCTTTCTACAAACTCTTAACCTGCCAAACAAGGGTTCGGCCTGGTCTTTTCTCGGAACTCAAATTTGGTACCAATGTCAAGTTAAGACAATTTTCTAAATGTTTCTTGCTAAAAGGGACAAATTCCTGCTGGTCCGTTCCAAGTTTATATCTCATTTAGAATATGGGATCAACCTATGATTCCAAATGCGGCCAATATTTTTGCACAAAAAGTATGATTTTTTTTCCACTGAATTTGTGCAAGATTTCGACACGACTGCCTCCATGCCCTCAAAGTTGCAAAGTCAACCTGCGGGCCGATAGAGGCGGGCTGGGCTATTCTTGCACAGAAAATATGTTGTTACCAGAATGTGTACAAAAATTCACAACGTTTGCCCCCTCAACTTTGGTACCAATCTCAAGCTTAGACGATTTTCTATTTCACTGAATTTATACAAGAATTCGACATGACATGTTAGTGCAAAGTCAACCCGCGGGCCATAATTGGCGGGCTATTCTTGCACAGAATATATTTAGTTTTTCCTGAACGTGTACAAGAATTCACAAATGTTCGGAACAAGTTACTTAACGGGCCAGGCTGCGTGATCATCTGTTAAAATGCACGGAACAAGTTACATAACAGGCGGGGGCTGCATGATCATCTGTTAAAATGCACGGAACAAGTTACATAACAGGCAGGGCTGCGTGATCATCTGTTAAAATGTTCAGAACAAGATACTTAACGAGCCAGGCTGCGTGATCATCTATTAAAATGTTCGGAACAAGTTACAAAATAGGCCGGGCTGCGTGATCATCTGTTAAAATGCACGGAACAAGTTACATAACAGGCCTGGCTGCATGATCATCTGTTAAAATGCATGGAACAAGTTACATAACAGGCGGGGCTGCGTGATCATCTGTTAAAATGCTCGGAACAAGTTACATAACAGGCAGGCTGCGTGATCCGCTGTTAAAATGTTCGGAACAAGCTACATAACAGGCCAGGCTGCGTGATCATCTGTTAAAATGTTTGGAACAAGTAACATAACAGGACGGACAGGCCGGGCTGCGTGATCATCTGTTTAGATGCATGGAACAAGATACATAACAGGCGGGGCTGCATTATCATCTGTAAAAATGGTTGGAAAAAGTTACATAACAGGCCTGGCGGCGTGACCATCTGTTAAATTGCATGGAACAAGTTACATAGTGGGCGGGGCTGCGTGATCATCTGTTAAAATGTTCTGAAAAAGTTACATAACAGGCCAGGCTGCGTGATCATCTGTTAAAATGATCTGAACAAGTTACTTAATACTCCGGTCTGCGTGATCATCTTTTAAAATGCACTGAGCAAGTTACACAACAGGCGGGGCTGCGTGATCATCTGATTAATTGCACGGAACAAGTTACATAACTGGCGGGGCTGCGCGATCATCTGTTAAAGCGCAAAGAACAAGTTACACAATAGGCGGGGCTGCGTGATCATCTGTTAAAATGTTCGGAACAAGTTACATAACAGGTGGGGCTGCGTGATCATCTGTTAAAATGCACGAAACAAGTTACATAACAGGCGGGGCTGCGTGATCATCTGTTGAAATGTTCGGAAAAAGTTACATAACATGACAGGCTGCGTGATCATCTGTAAAAATGTTCGAAACAAGTTACTTAACAGGCCGGGCTTCGTGATCATCATTTAAAATGCACAGGACTAGTTACATCACAGGCCGGGCTCAGTGATCCGCTGTTAAAATGTTCGGAACAAGTTACATAACAGGCCAGGCTGCGTGATCATCTGTTAAAATGTTCGGAACAAGTTACAGAACAGGCGGGGCTGCGTGATCATCTGTAAAAATGTTCAGAACAAGTTACATAACAGTCGGGGCTGCATGATCATCTGTTAAAATGTTCAGAAAAAATTACATAACAGGCGGGGCTGCGTGATCATCTGTAAAAATGTTCGGAACAAGTTACATAACTGGCGGGGCTGTGTGATCATCTGTAAAAATGTTCGGAACAAGTTACATAACAGGCTGGGCTGTGTGATCATCTGTTAAAATGCACGAAACAAGTTACATAACAGGCGGGGCTGCGTGATCATCTTTTAAAATGTTCGAAACACGTTATTTAACAGGCCAGGCTGCGTGATCATCTGTTAAAATGTTCGGAACAAGTTACATAACAGGCGGGGCTGCGTGATCATCTGTTAAAATGTTCTGAAAAAGTTACATAATAGGCGGGGCTGTGTGATCATCTGTAAAAATGTTTGGAACAAGTTACATAACAGGCGGGCTGCGTGATAATCTGTTAAAATGTTCGGAACAAGTTGCACAACAGGCGGGGCTGCGTGATCAGCTGTTAAAATGAACAAAATAAATTACATAACAGGCCAGGCTTCCTGATCATCTGCTACAATGTTCAGAATAAGTTACTTAACAGGCCGGGCTGCGCGATCATCTGTTAAATTGTTCGGAACAGGTTACTAAACAGGCCCAGCTGCGTGATCATCTTTTAAAATGCACCGAACAAGTTACATAACAGGCGGGGCTGCGTGATCATCTGTTAAAATGTTTGGAATAAGTTATATAACAAGCCAGGCTGCGTGATCATCTGATAAAATATTCGGAATAAGTTACATAACAGGCGGGGCTGCTTGATCATCTGTTAAAATGTTCGGAATTAGTTACATAAAACGGCTGAGCTTTGTGGCCATCTGTTAAAATGTTCGGAATAAGTTACGAACAGGCCGGGCTGCGTGATCATCTTTTAAAATGCTCGGAATAAGTTACATAATAGGGTGGGCTGCGTTATCAGCTGTTAAAAGGAACGGAACAAGTTACATAACAAGCGGGGCTGCGTGATCATCTGTTAAAATTTTCGAAACAAGTAGCATAACAGACCCGGCAGCGTGAGAATCTGTGAAAATGATCGAAATAAGTTCCCTGCAACATGATCGTGTCTACCCGGCCTGTTTGCTCAGCCAATTCTGACTCCATCGGCTTGGAAGACCCAGAGCAAAAGTCAGCCGATGCTTACCCGATTTCCCAGCAAAACATGATAATGCGTGCTGGCAAGCCCACCCTCCGCCCTCTTGCCAGCCTGGGCAACTCTGACTCCTCTGGTCGGAGAGGACCCCGGTTGAACACCAGCCAAAGTTTACCAGATTCCCAAGGGAAACATGACCGCGACCGCCTGCCCGCCACCCGCCTGCCAGCGAGACCCCGGGCGAACACCAGCTGCAGTTTAACGGATCACCCGGACGAAACATGATCATGTCTATCTGGTCTGCCTGCCTCTGACTCACATCGACCGGCGAGACCCCGGGCGAACGCTAGCGGAAATTTGCCTGCTTATACCAAGATACTCTCGCCAGGCGCAGGTGGGCACCCTAGAGCTTTGGTTTTATGTGAAAAATCGACTAAGTCCACAAAATCCCTCATGGAGAGACCCTGAAACGATAAAGAAACAACAATAGCAAGAAAGAAAACAACAACAACACAACAATGATAAAGAAAACTACAAAAACACACTAAACAACAACAACGATAAAGAAAACAACAACAACAGCAACACAAAACTGTACAACACTTAATAATACAACTGTAGTCACAACAACAACTTTCACATAAAACTATAGTTACAGCAGCAACAACAACAACAACAACGACAACCACGACAGCAACATCAACAGCAGCAACAACAACAACAACAAATGTATAACAATTCAACATAGAACTGTAGTTACAGCAACATTGACAACAACTGTACACCACTTACACATGAAACTAGTTACAGCACCATTAACAACAACAACAACACATCAAGTGTACAACACTTATACATACAACTGTAGTTCCAACAACAACAACTACTACTACTACAATAACAACAACGTAGTTCCAACAATATTAACAACAACAACAACGATAAAGAATTCAACAACAACAACAACAACTGTAAAACACATTCACATACAACTCTAGTTGCAACAACAGCAACAACTATTATCTGAAGCTCGTGGATAGTACAGGAGGACAATCCATGGTATATCTATTACATAACCAACACCTTTCGTTCCCAAAACTTGATGAGAGGAAAATGCTGTCGGAAATGTTAATTCACCAAATTTATTTTTATTTTTAAAACCATAAAGAAAACTGTGATAAGAATATTGACACAAAATGATTGAAAATTCAAATTTTAGCTGTTTGACGCAGAAAACACTGACCAGGCTGCATGTGTACATTGAAGCCTGGTCATGATCAAACGGCACATGAATATACAAGCTATCTGAGTGTCTCCACTGTTTGCGAATCACGGTTGAATGCACATACAATGGGGACTGATTAGCCTATACTACATGTATTGGAAGCGCAGTGACTCGGTGGTAGAGTGCTTGACTCGAGACCGAGGGCCGCGGGTTCGAGCCTCACCGGCTTCACTGCGTTGTGTCCTTGAGCAAGACATATTTATCCTAGCTTAGTTCTGGTTCAACCCAGGAAGACCCGTCCTGCATAACTGAAAGATAGTTGATTGGACGTGAAGAATCAAATCAAACAAACAAAAAAGATATATGCTACATATTGTGTATATTTCAGGATGTGAAAGCGGTTGTCACCAGCACAGGAAGCAGCTGGGTCGTTTAAAACAATCCTATTTCCTACTTCCTGTTTCCCAGACAATTAAAAAAGGGACACTACCAAAGTCTAGATTTACAACAGTATTGTAAGGGCCGATGAATACTCATTTTATGTGCATTTGAACTATGCAATAGTTATACCATGGCTTGTTTGCCTGTACTCGGAGATAATCCACGAGCTTTAGCGAGTGAATTATCTTACTTACAGGTAGACAAACATGGTATAACTATTTTATACCACCTACACCAGTGTAGAACTTGCACATCACGAGCTATTTCGTGCTTAAGTTGGTAAAGGTGGTATAAAGTGTAAGGTCTATGACCCTGACATGGGCTCAAGATCAAAAAGGTGAGTATGACCAGGAAATACCACAACCACACACTGCAGACCGACCCACGGTATCGTGATGGAGGGTCGCAGAACACTAACAGTCACAAAGCATCCTCAAGACAATTAGAGTAAAGCAACCAGCTCTCTCTCTTCCTCTTCAAGATGATTGCATAACAAAACAAAGACCAGCACATAATCCCCCTAAACAATATGAGGTACATAAAACAATCACTCGACAACAACAGAACCACCGCCATTACCCCTTTGACCACAAATACATTTATTTCATGGGGTATGTATACAGGCTACGGTCAAATCATAATACAAAAAGTATGTGAGTATTATCAGAGAATACCACGATCACAAGCTGCAGACCAACCCACGGCATCGTGACGAAGAGCTACAGGACATTTGCAGTAACAAGACATCCAAAATACAATAAAAGCAAAGCAACCAGCTCTCTCTTCCTCGTCAAGATGATTGCAATACTAGAAAGGACATAAAGTGATGTATACCAAAACAAAGACCAACACGAACCCCCACAAACAATGGGAGGCACATAAAACAATAAATCAACAACTATTGAACCACGTTCTTAGAAAGGACAGCAGCCTGGGCCACCGGGGGAGGGGATAAGGGGTCTTAAATGCACTTTGATTTCTTGTACAGAAAACAAACAACTAAAATTAGACGAAATAATCGAGTTACCCCGTACCCCACCCCTCCCTTCCCTTTCACCGGCCGCGCAGCGCAGTCGGTAACGTGTCTGGCTACAGATCCGTGTCTGACTGCAATTCCAGGGGTCGCGAGTTCGATCCCGGCCCGGTCCCATACTTTCGTGGAGATTGATCATGAACGGTCATTCTCCTCCCTTCCGCTGATTCATTCAAGAAGGGTTGTTGTCAGTTACAAGCGAAAGTATGTGCACGAATTACTGGTTATCCGCTTGTTCAAGCCTGCCCAGGAAAAAGTGTGGTTAGGTGAACTGACCGTCCCGCAATGACCATAGCTGTTGACTTGGGACGTAAAGCAACAAAACCAACCAACCCCTCTCCCCGGATCGAGCAATATAAATATTGAAATGAGGTCCGAATCACAAAAGTCAAAATGCCCACAATTGCTGGCCTTTCAAATGTTAAAATGTCAACAATTATTGGCAACAATTATTGATAAATATACAATCTCAGAACCTAAAAGCACGACGTGTCCGCATTTTCAGCGTTTTAAATAAAAACCCTCTACATGCTCAACTGAAATCACATAGGAAATTTACCAGGCTCACAAAAGTAAAATTGCCAACAATTGCTGTCATTTTAACGTCTATATAAGCCTTATAAATACTAACATTAGCATAATGAATACACCATAACCTTTTCATGCTCAACCCAACCGAGCATGAAGTTTACCATGCTCATAAATGTTGAAATGCCAACAATTGCTGTCCTTTTAACGTCTATATAAGCCTGATTAATACTAACATTAGCCTAATGAAATCTTCATAACATATTCGAGCCTGAAGTTAACCATGCTCACAAATGTTAAAATGTTAACAATTATTGGCATTTTAAAATCTATCAGCATGATAAATATACGTTCTAAGAGCCAAAATCACGGCATGTCTGTGTTTCTCCGCATTTTAAGCAAAACCCTTTACATGCTCAAAAGAACATGAAATTTACCATGCTCACACAAGTCAAATTGCTGGCCTTTTAACATTTATATGCTGATAAATAGACCCACTCGCCCTTCAAGTATGTTTATCTGTATACAGGCATAAAATGGCCTTCTCGGCAGGTCGCCTCGGAAAATTCTAATTACAATGCCAGCCAATGTAACGAATGAAGACATACGAATTTAGAAACCTTTTCATCAAGATGAGGACAAAGATTAGTGTCAAACTGTTTGTATCCAGGTCAGGACCGACATTCTGTCGGTCGTGCTTTGGGTCCAAACTGTTTGCAAATGTTATCAGCAGCAGACAAAAATCATTGAACGCAAGGAAAGAGTAAAGATCTATTTCTTGTTTCCACCGGGCAGTTTAGAATTTTTATTTAATCTCTCTTTTTTGTTGCTTTACGTCACAAGTCAACAGCTAAGGTAATGGCGGGACGGTCAGTTCACCTAACCACACTTTTTCCTAGGCAAGTTAACCAGTACTTCGTGCACAACTTTTTGCATGTGACTGACAACAACCCTTCTTGAATGATTCATCGGAAGGGAGGAGAATGACCGTAGAAATTATTTCATGATCAATCTCCACGAAAGAACAGGACCGGGCCGGGATCGAACTCGCGACCCCTGGATCTGCAGTCAGACTCGCATCTGTAGCCAGACGCGTTACCGACTGTGCTACGATTGTCAAAATTATGTTATTATCAGGTTTGAAGCCTTCTGCGCAAATTAACCTTTTTGGTATATACAAATGGATTTTCTCATAAATATTGATGGAAGAAGGGTGGGATTGTTCATTATATATTTTAAGGGGTCACATGTCAGACTTTCCTTAAGACTTTTACCTTAAGAAATGGTGCAGACCCCGGTGAAAAGCTGCCACATAAAGTGATTTACGGTACCGTACTTATTTCCAACAAGGAGCGCAGTGGCTCAGTGGTAGAGTGTTTGACTCGAGACCGAGGGGCAGCGGGTTCGAGCCTCACCGGCGTCACTGCGTTGTGGTCTTTGAGCAAGACATATTTATCCTAGCTTAGTACTTACAACGGAGAAAGGTTTGAAATTAGACGTCCAAACCCATGGGCGGATCTAGGATTTCTGGAAAGGGTGACCATATGTATACGGGTGTGTGGGGTTCGCTTTGCTGATAATGTAATTTTGTTAAATATCTCATGAAAATGAAATAATTTGATCACTGAGACCAAATTATTTCATTTTCATAGGATATTTAAAAAATGTGCGCCTGTGGAGGGGGGGGGGGGGTGTTCAAGCGAACCCCCTGGATCCGCCACTGTAAACCCTCAATGTAGAACAGCCACTTCACACCGCGAAATCAGCTAGGAAAACACATTTCCCTTCACATTTAAATGCTATTATTTAGCTTACCATGCACCCCCCCCCCTCCACACACACCAGGACAATTTTTCATGGGTGCCAAGCTGTTCATTAGGAATAGGACCCCCTATATTCGAAGGCCGTCCCCTACGCGCGCGGCATTCACATATTGATGACATCGCTTGAGCGTCGATGGAACGACACACGACATGTTCGGTACCTGCTTGGACTTTCATCAATGTCCCTTTTTTAAAGGCACACATCATCTTCAAAGCTATGTAAGCATATAACAAACACTAAAAGCGGAGCCAAAGCAGTGAGTCACGGTCCCAATTCTGCTACACTAAATTATAGGAACCTATCATAATTGGGAAGGTGTGATAGAAAAAACCCGCCCCAAGGATCAGCGTTTGGTTGCTATCCTCACACAATTTCTGGATTCTTGTTCTTGCCCCCTCCCCCCATTAAATCTCGCATTTGAGCTGTGACATGGAATTTCCAACAATGTGGTATGTGCGACCAGCAAAGCCTCAGATCAGCCTGCGCAAGCTGAACAGAGCCATTCCTAGTCGCTTAAATATGCTACTGACCGAACATCAGTTGAGGTTTCTAAGCTTAAAAGAATGATAACAGGCTAGTCTCAGTCTACACGTGTCGAAATGCCACATTGTTGAAAATCACGTGTAACGGCTCATTTAAAAAAAGCATGATCCGTCACTTTAACTCTTGCTTAGCATAGGGTTAGAGAAACAAAATTTTGGAGCATAAAATTGTAAGTATTTTCTTACCCATCAGTTTTAACATATGTTTTGGGTGCTCAAAAGAACCGTGTCATTGAGACGATTCTTTTGAGTACCCGCAACATATGTATGTTTTGGATGCTCAAAAGAACTGTCTCATTGAGACGGTTCTTTTGAGTACCCACATCATATATGTTTTGGTTGAGAAATAAGAAAATTATTTTCTCGATACGCACTCTTAAGCCCCGTTCTCACTGTCCCGGTTTAAGGTGCCGGTTCATCCCGGTTCGATGATCCGGGATGAACCGTGATTAGCCGTATCACAATCGTGGCGGTGGGGAGATGGATGCGGAGGCCAAATTGAAGACAGTGTAGGTGATCCGTGAATGTGTGACCTGGGCATTACTTACTGGTAGAGTGCTTGACTCGAGACCGAAGGACCGCGGGTTCGAGCCTCACCGGCGTCACTGCGTTGTGCCATTGAGCAAGAACATTAATCCTAGCTTAGTACCGGTTCAACACAGGACGACCCGTCCCTTTATAACTGAAAGATTGTTAATGGGACGTTAAGAATCAAATCAAACAATCGTAGCGGCACCATAGACAACCTTGGAGATCCGGGATGAACCGTGTTGAACCGGTCCATGTCACCGGTTGTTTTTAATTAAAACAACGATGTTTCGCCCAGGAATTGGGTAAACTTCGGCTGGTGTTCGCCCAGGGTCTCGCCGTCGGGAGGGGTCAAAGTTGTCGGGTGGGCAAATAGGCGGGCTGGCGGGCGCGATCATGTTTCGCTGGGAAAATCGGTAAACTTTGGTTGGCTTTTGCCCAGGGTCTTGCTGGCCGAAGGAGTAAGAGTTGCCCAAGCAGGCAGGCCGGGTAGACGAGATCATGTTTTGCCCTGGTCTGCATGTAAACTGCTGGCATTTCGCGCCGACTCCCGGCTGGGAAGAACATGTTCAGGCACACAAGCCATGGTATAACTATTACATAGCCGTTTGATCATGCTATCTAGTGTAATATCTGACCAGGCTTCAATGTACACGTGCAGCCTGGTCAGTGTTTACTGCAGTCGCCAATTTTCAGTGAAACAGCTAAAATTTGAAATTTACATCATTTTGTGTCAATATTCTATCACAGTTTTCTTTAGAGTTCTAAAAATAAAAATAAGTTTGGTGAAATTAACATTTCCGACAGCAATTTCCTCTCATCAGGCGGTTATGTAATAGTTATACAACGGCTTGTCCGCCTGTACATGTACGTGGAGGTAATCCACGAGCTTCAGATAGTTTTTGTTGTTGTTGTTGTTGTTGTTGTTGTTGTATGTGTGTGTAAGTGTTGTATAGTTGTTGTTGTTTTCTTTATCATTGGTTGTAACTACAGTTGTTGTTGTTGTTGTTGTTGATTTCATTATCGTTGTTGTTGTTGTTGTTGTTGGAGCTACAGTTGTATGTGTAAGTGTTGAACAGTTGATGTGTTGTTGTTGTTTTTGTTGTTGTTAATGGTGTTGTAATTACAGTTTTATGTGTAAGTGTTGTACAGTTGTTGTCAATGTTACTGTAACTACAATTCTATGTTGAATTGTTGTACAGTTGTTGTTGTTGTTGCTGTCGCAGTTGTTGTTGTTGTTGTAACTACAATTTTATGTGAAAGTTGTTGTTGTGACTACAGTTGTATTTGTAAGTGCTGTACAGTTGTGTGTTGCTGTTACTGTTGTTGTTGTGTTCGTTATCGTTGTTGTTGTTTAGTGTGTTTTGTTGTTTTCTTCATCGTTGTTGTTGTTAGCTGTGTTGTTGTTTTCTTTATTGCTGTTGTTGTTTCTTTATCGTTTTGGGGTCTCGCCATGAGGGATTTTGTGGACTTAGTCGATTTTTCACAAAAAACCAAAGCTCTATCCCACTCTCCCTCGCTCTCTATCCCGCTCTCCCTCTCTCTCTCTCATGTTGCTCCTGGGAATCGGGTAAACTTTGGCTGGTGTTCAACCGGGGTCCTCTCTGACGAGGGAAATCAGAGTTGCCCAGGCTGGCAGGCGGGCGGAGGGGTGGGATTGCCGGCCGCACTATCATGTTTTGCTGGGGAATCGGGTAAACATCGGCTGGCTTTTGCTCTGTGTCTTCCCAGCCGATGGAGTCAGAGTTGCCTGAGCAGGTAGACGCGATCATGTTCATGTTGCGAGTAAGCTTCGGCTGGCGTTTGCCCTGGATCTCAGCCGGGAAGCGGGTAAATTTCGGCTGGCATTCTGCAGGGGTCTCGCTGGCCAAAGGAGTCAAAGTTGCAGGGGTACTGTTGTTGTTGTTGTTGTTGTTGTTGTAACTGCAGTTGTAACTACAGTTGTATGCGTAATTGTTGTTCAGTTGTTAGTGTTGTAACTACAGCTGTGCGTGTGTAAGCATTTTACAGTCGTTGTTGTTGTAGTTCTTCTTGTTGTTGTTCTCCCACTCTCTCACTCCCTCTCCCGCTCTCTCCAGCTCTCCCTTTCTCTACCTCGCTCTCAATCTCTCTCCCACTCTCTCCCCCATCTCTCTCTCTCCCGCTCTCCCTCTCTCTTCTGCTCTCCCTCTCTCTCTTTCCCGCTCTCTCTCTCTCCCACTCTCTCTCTCTCTCCCTTGCTCTCTCTCCCTCTCCCACTCTCTCCCTCTACCCCCACTCTCTCTCTCTCCCGCATTCTCTCTCTACCCCGCTCTCTCTCCTGCTCTCTCTCTTCCCTGCTCTATCTATATCCCGCTCACCCTCTCCCGCTCTGTATCTCCCTCTCTTTCCCGCTCTCTCTCCCACTCTCTCTTTCCCTCTCTCCCTCTCCCGCTCTCTCTCTCCCGCTCTCTCCCTCTACCCCTCTCTCTCTCTCTACCCCGCTCTCTCTCCAGCTCTCTCTCTCCCTCGCTCTTTCTATATCCCACTCACTCTCTCCCGCTCTCTATCTCCCTCTCTCTCTCCCGCCCTCTCTCTCTTTCTCCCTCTCCTGCCCTCTCCCTCTCACGCTCTCTCTCCCGCTCTCCCTCTCTCTCTCTCCAACTCTCCCGCTCTCCCTCTTTCACATGCTCTCTCTCTCTCCAGCTCTCCCTCTCTCTCTCCCGCGCTATCAATCTCTCTATATCTCCCGCTCTCTCTCTCTCTCTCTGTCTCTCTCTCTTTCTCTCTCGCTCTTTCTCTCCCTCTCTCTCACTCCCGCTCTCCCCCTCTCTCGCGCTCTCCCTCTCTCTCCCGTTTGCATTCTCTCTCCCGCTCTCTCTCTCCAGCTCTTCCTCTCTCTCCAGCGCTCTCAATCTCTTTATATCTCCCTCTCTCTCCCATTCTCTCTATCTACCTCTCCCGCTCTCTCTCCCTTTTTCTCTCCCTCTGTGACCCGCGCTTTCTCTCGCTCTTTCTCCCACTCTCGCTCTCTCTCTCTCTCTCCAGCTTTTCCTCTCCCTCTCTCTCCAGCTCTCTCTCGCTCTCTCTCTTCCTCCCGCTCTCGCTCCTGCGCTCTCAATCTCTCTGTATCTACCTCTGCCACTCATTCCCTCTTACGCTCTCCCTCTCTCACTCTGCCACTCTCTCCCTCTTCCACTCCCCCTCCCTCTCTCTCCCACTCCCTCTCCTGCTCTCTCTCCATTTTCTCTCCCTTTGTGACCCGCGCTTTCTCTCGCATTCTCTCCATCTCTCCAGCTTTTTCTCTCCCTCTCTCTCCAGCTCTCACTCTTTCTCCCGCTCTTTCTCTCTCTCCCGCACTCTCAATTGCTCTATATCTCAATCTGCCGCTCATTCCCTCTTATTCTCTCCCTCTCTCACTCTGCCACTCTCTCCCTCTTCCGCTCTCCTTCCCTCGCTCTACCGCCCTCTCTCTCCCGGCTCTCTCTCCCCGCTCTCTCTCTCCCACTCTCTCCCACTCCCTCTTTCTCTCTCACTCTCTCTCCCACTCTCTCTCGCGCTCTCTCTCCCTCTCATTCTCTTTGCCTCGTCCACTCTCTCTCCCAGTCTCCCTCCAGCTCTCCCTCTCTCTCTATTCCACACTCTCTCCCGCTCTTCCTCTATCTCTCTCTCCCTCTCTTTCCCTTTGTCACTCCCACTCTCTCTCCCGCTCTCCCATCATCTCCAGCTCTCCCTCTCTCTCCCTCTCACTCCCTCTCCCTCTCACTCCCTCTCCCGCTCTCTCCCTCTCTCTCTGCGCTTTCAATCTCTCTCCCTCTCTCTCTGTCTCCAGCTCTGCCTCTCTCTCCCGCTCTCCCTCTCTCGCTCCTGCTCTCTCTCGCGCTCTCAATCTCTTTATATCTCCCTCTCTCTCCCACTTTCTCTCCTCCCTATATATATCTATCTCTGTCTCTCGCTATCTCTCTCCCTCCCGCTCTCTCTCCCTCTCTCACCCGCTCTCTCTCTCTCTCTCTTCCGCCCTCCCTCTATCTCTTTCTCTCCCGCTCAGTCTCTTGCTTTCTCTCTTCCTCTCTCTCGCTCTCTCTCTCCCATTTCTCTCCCTCTCTCTGTCTCCTGCTCTCCCTCTCGCTCTCTCTCCCAATCTCCCTTTCTCTCCCGCTTTTCATCTCCCTGTCTCTCTAGCTCTCTTTCTCCTGCTCTCTCTCACGCGCTCTAAATCTCTCTATATATTCCTCCGCCGCTCATTCCCTCTTACGCTCTCCCTCTCTTACTCTGCCACTCTCTCCCACTTCAGCTCTCCCTCTATCGCTCTCCCGCTCTGGCTCTCCCGCTCTCTCTCTCTCCCACTTTCTTTATCTCTCCAACTCTCAACTCTCTCCCCCTCTCTCTCTTCCCCCTCTCTCTCTCTCTCTCTCTATTGCCTTCTGCTGCTCTCCCACTTCGGCTCTCGCCCTCTCCCGATCTGTCTCCGTCTTCCTCCCGCTCTCTCTCTCCCACCCGCCCTCTCTCTCTCTCTCTCTCTACCGCGCTCTCCCCTCTCTCTCCCGCCCTCTCTTCCCTCTCTATCCCACTCTCCCCCGCTCTCTATCCCGCTCTCCCTCTCTCTCTCTAACTCGCTCTCTCTCCCGCTCTCTCTCCCACTCTCTCTCTCGCTTTCTCTCCCACTCTCACTCTCTCCCGTTCACTCTCTCCCATTCGCTCTCTCTCTCCCACTCTCTCTCCCGCTCCCACTCTCTCTCACTATCTCCCTTCCTCTCTCATGATCTCTATCCCTCTCTCTCTCCCTCTCTCTCCCACTCTCTCTCCCACTCTCCCTTTTTCTCTTCCTGTCCCGCTCTCTCTCCCGCGCTCTCAATCTCTACCGCTCTCCCTCTCTCTGTCTCCCGCTCTACCTCTCTCTCCCACTCTTTCCCTCTCTCCCACTCCCCTTCTCTCTCTTTCGCTCCCGCTTTCTCCAACTCTCCCCCTCTTTCCCACGCTATCAATCTGTTTATATCTCCTCTCTCTCTCTCTCTCTCTCCCACTCTCGCTCTTCCGCTCTCCCTTTCTCTCCCGCTCTATCTCTCGCTTTCTCTCTCCCACTATCTCCTGCTCTCCCTCTATCTCTCTCTCCCGCTCTCTTTCTTCCACTCTCCATATCTCTCACGCTCTCCCTCTCTCCCCCTCTCGCTCTCGCTGTCTCTCTCCCGCTTTCTCTCTTCATCTCTCCCTCTCTCTCCCGCGATATCAATCTCTCTATATCCCAATCTCTCCCCCACTCTCTCTCTCTCCTGCTCTCCCTCTCTCTTCCACTCTCCCTCTCTCTTCCGCTCTCCATCTCTCTCTCTCTCTCTCTCTCTCTCTCTCTATCGCTTTCTCTCTCCCTCTCACGCTCTCTTTCTTCTGTTATCCTTATCTCTCACACTCCCCTTCTCTCTCTATCTCTCCCGCTATCTTTATCTCTCGCTCTCCCTATCTCTTCTGCTCTCCCCTCTCTCTCCCGCTCTCCCCTCTCTTTCCCGTTCTCCCTCTCTCTCCCGCTCTCCCTCTCTCTTCTGAGGGAGAGAGCCAGCGGGAGAGCAGGAGAGAGAGAGCGGATGAGAGAGCGCCCGGGTTAGACAGAGAGAGGGAGCGAGAGAGAGGGAGAGTGGGAGAATGAGGTATGAGAGAGAGCGGGAGAGAAAGAGGGATAGGGAGAGAGAGCGATAGAGAGATAGAGTGAGCTGAAGAGAGCATGAGAGAAAAAGGGGAGATAGAGAGCGGGCTAGACAGAGAAAGCCAGCGAGGGAGAGCTGGAGAGAGAGTGGGAAGAGAGAGAGAGGGAGAGAGAGCGGTAAAGAGAGTGCGGGCAGGAGAGACCGAGAGCAGGAGAGGGCAGGAGAGAGAGAGAGGGCGTGAGGGAAAGTGGTGGAGAGAGCGGGAGAGGAAGAGTAGAAGAGGGCAGAGGGCGATAGAGAGAGAGAGAGAGTGTGGGAGAGAGAAAAAGAGAGGGGGAGAGAGAAAGCAGAAGAGTCAGAGGGAGATAAAGAGAGATTGATAGCGCAGGAGATAGAGAGGTAGAGTGGGAGATAGAGGGAGAGAGAGGAAGAGCGGGAGGCAGAGGGAGAGAGCGGGAGAGAAAGCGAGAGTGGGAGAGAGAGCAGGAGAATAAGCGAGAGAGAGTGGGAGCGGGAGAGAGAATGGGAGAGAGAGAGAGCAGGAGAGAGAGTTGGAGCGGGAGTGAGAGCGGGAGAGAGAGAGCGGGTGAGAGAGAGAGTTGGAGAAGAGTGAGAGAGAGTGTAGGAGAGAGAGATAGAGCGTGAGAGAGAGGATGGGAGAGAGAGCATGAGAGAGACAGCGGGAGAGACAGCTGGAACGAGAAAAGGGGGAAGAGAGAGACATATTGGGAGCGGGAGTGCAGCAGAGGGAGAGAGTGGCAGAGGGAGAGAGCGGAGAAGAGAATAAGAAAGATAGAGAGAGAGCGGTAGAGGGAGTGCGGGGGAGAGAGAGTGGGAGAGAGAGCGAGAGAGAGAGCATGGGAGAGATAGCGCAGGAGAGAGAGTGGGAGAGAGCAAGAGAGTGAACGGGATAGAGAGAGAGCGGGAGATAGAGAAAACGGAGGAGTGAGAAAGTGACAGAGGTAGATATAGAGAGAAAGTGAGAGCGTTGGAGAGAGAAAAAGATGGAGAGAGAGAGCGTGGGAGAGAGAGAGTTCGAGCGGTAAAGTGCCGGAGAGAGAGCGCGATAGCAAAGGGGGGAGAGAGCGGGTAGACAGAGTAGGAGAGAGAGAGCACGGGAGCGAGAAAGAGAATGAGAGGGAGATATGGATAGAAAGAGAGCGAGAGCAGCAGAAAGAGCCGGGGAGAGAGGGCCTGAGAGAGCGCGCACTAGAGAGAGATGGAGGGAGAGAGTGAGAGCGAGAGAGAGAGAGAGCGGGAGATCGAGGGGAGAGAGAACAGGGGAGACAGAGCAGGAGAGAGAGCGTGTGGGAACAAGAGTGAGAACGAGAGATCAGGAGATAGCTGGAGAGAGAAAGAGAGAAATAGCGGGAGAGAGAGAGAGTGGGAGAGAGAGCTGAGGAGAGAGAGACAGCGTGGGAGAAGGGAGAGAGAGGGGGAGAGATAAATAGTTAAAATGCTCCGAACATACCACAGAACATGCCATCCTGCAGTATTAGTAGTTGAATGCTCCGAACAAGGCACAGAACAGGTCGACCTGCAGTATTAATAGTTAGAATGCTCCAAACAAGGCACAGAACAGGTCGACCTGCAGTATAAACAGTTAAAATGCTCTGAACAAGGCACAGAACAGGTCGACCTGCAGGATCAGTAGTAAAAATGCTCCGAACAAGGCACAAAACAGGTCGACCTGCAGTATCAATAGTTAAAATGCTCCGACCAAGGCACAGAACAGGTCGACCTGCAGTATCAATAGTTAAAATGCTCCGAACATACCAAATAACAGGTCGACCTGCAGGGTCAATAGTTAAAATGCTCTGAACAACGCACAGAACCGGTCAACCTGCAGTATCAATAGTTAAAATGCTCTGAACAAGGCACAGAACAGGTCGACCTGCAGTATCAATAGTTAAAATGCTCCGAACATACCAAATAACAGGTCGACCTGCAGGATCAATAGTTAAAATGCTCTGAACAAGGCACAGAACCGGTCAACCTGCAGTATCAATAGTTAAAATGCTCTGAACAAGGCACAGAACAGGTCGACCTGCAGTATTAATAGTTAAAATGCTCCAAACAAGGCACAGAACAGGTCGACCTGCAGTATAAACAGTTAAAATGCTCCGAACAAGGCACAGAACAGGTCGACCTGCAGGATCAGTAGTAAAAATGCCCCGAACAAGACACAAAACAGGTCGACCTGCAGTATCAATAGTTAAAATGCTCCGAACAAGGCACAGAACAGGTCGACCTGCAGTATCAATAGTTAAAATGCTCCGAACATACCAAATAACAGGTCGACCTGCAGGATCAATAGTTAAAATGCTCTGAACAAGGCACAGAACCGGTCAACCTGCAGTATCAATAGATAAAATGCTCTGAACAAGGCACAGAACAGGCCGACCTGCAGTATCAGCAGTTAAAATGCTCTAAACCATACACAGAACAGGTCGACCTGCAGTATTAATAGTTAAAATGCTCCGAACGAGGCACAGAATATGTCGACCTGCAAAATCAATAGTTAAATGCTCCGAACATACCACAGAACAGGTCGACCTGCAGAATCAATACTTAAAACGCTCTGAACATACCACAGAACATGTCACCCTGCAGTATCAATAGTTCAAATGCTCCGATCAAGGCACAGAACAGGTCGACCTGCAAAATCAATAGTTAAAATGCTCCGAACAAGGAACAGAACAGGTCATCCTGCAGTATCAATAGTTCAAATGCTCCGAACATAACACAGAACATGTCACCCTGCAGTATTAATAGTTAAAATGCTCGGAACAAGGCACAGAACAGGTCGACCTGCAGTATCAATAGTTAAAATGCTCCGAACATACCACAGAACATGTTACCCTGCAGTATCAATAGTTAAAATGCTCCAAACAAGGCACAGAACAGGTCGACCTGCGGTATCAATAGAAAAATGCTCCGAACAAGTCACAGAACAGGTCGACCTGCAGTAACAATACTTAAAATGCTCCAAACAAGACACAGAACAGGTCGACCTGCAGTATCAGTAATTAAAATGCTCCGAACATACCACAGAACATGTCACCCTGCAGTATTAATAGTGAAAATGCTCCGAACACGGCACAGAACATGTTGACCTGCAGTATTAACAGTTAAAATGCTCCGAATAAGGCACAGAACAGGTCGACCTGCATTATCACCCTGCTTTGAACAAGGCACAGAACAGGTCGACCTGCAGTATCAGTAGTTAAAATGCTCCGAACAAGGCACAGAACAGGTCACCCTGCAGTATAAAAAGTTAAAATGCTCCGAACATACATCAGAACAGGTCGACCTGCAGTATCAACAGTTAAAATGCTCCGAACAAGGCACAGAACAGGTCGACCTGCAGTATCAATAGTTAAAATGCTCCGAACAAGGCACAGAACATGTCACCATGCAGTATCAAAAGTTAATATGCTCCGAATAAGGCACAGAACAGGTCGACCTGCAGTATCAGTAGTTAAAATACTCCGAACAAGGCACAGAACAGGTCACCCTGCAGTTTAAATAATTAAAATGCTCCGAACATACCACAGAACAGGTCGACCTGCAGTATCAATATTTAAAATGCTCCGAACAAGGCACAGAACAGGTCGGCCTGCAGTATCAATAGTTAAAATGCTCTGAACAAAGAACAGAACAGGTCGACTTGCAGTATCAATAGTTAAAATGCTCCTGCAGTATCAATAGTTAAAATGCTCTGAAAAAGGCAGAGAACATGTCGACCTGCAGTATCAGTAGTTAAAATGCTCTGAACCATACACAGAACAGGTCGACCTGCAGTATCAATAGTTAAAATGCTCCGAACAAGGCACAGAAAAGGTCGACCTGCAATATCAGTAGTTAAAATGCTCGGAACATACCACAGAACATGTCACCCTGCAGTATCACTGCTCCGAACTAGGCACAGCACAGAACAGGTCGATCTGCAGTATCAATAGTTAAAATGCTCCTGCAGTATCAATAGTTAAAATGCTCCGAACAAGACACAGAACAGGTCGATCTGCAGTATCAGTAGTTAAAATGCTTCAAACAAGACAAAAACAGGTCGACCTGCAATATCAGTAGTTAAAATGCTCCGAACATACCACAGAACACGTAACCCTGCAGTATCAATAGTTAAAATGCTCCGAACAAGGCTCAGAACAGGACAATCGGCAGTATCAATAGTTAAAATGCTCCGAACAAGACACAGAACAGGTCGACCTGCTGTATCAGTAGTTAAAATGCTCTGAATAAGACACAGAACAGGTGGACCTGCAATATCAGTAGTTAAAATGCTCGGAACATACCACAGAACATGTCACCCTGCAGTATCAATAGTTAAAATGCTCCAAACTAGGCACAGAACAGGTCGACCTGCAGTATCAGTAGTTAAAATGCTTCAAACAAGACACAAAACAGGTCGACCTGCAATATCAGTAGTTAAAATGCTCCGAACATACCACAGAACATGTAACCCTGCAGTATCAATAGTTAAAATGCTCTGAACAAGGCACAGAACAGGTCGACCTGCAGTTTCAGTAGTTAAAATGCTCTGAACAAGGCATAAAACAGGTCGGCCTGCAGTATCAATAGTTAAAATGCTCCGAACAAGGCACAGAACAGGTCGACCTGCAGTATCAATAGTTAAAATGCACCAAACAAGGCACAGAACAGGTCGACCTGCAGTATCAATAGTTAAAATGCTCTGAACAAGGCACAGGACATGTCACACTGCAGGATCAATAGTTAAAATGCTCTGAACAAGGCACAGAACAGGTCGACCTGCAGTACCAATAGTTAAAATGCTCCGAACATACCAAAGAACAGGTCGACCTGCAGTATCAATAGTTAAATGCTCCGAACAAGGCACAGAACAGGTCAACCTGCAGTATCAATATTTAAAATGCTCTGAACAAGGCACAGAACAGGTCGACCTGCAGTATTACCAGTTAAAATGCTCTGAACGATACAAAGAACAGGTCGACCTGCAGTATCAATAGTTAAAATGCTCCGAACAAGACACAGAACAGGACAACCTGCAGTATCAATAGTTAAAATGCTCCGAACAAGACACAGAACTGATTGACCTGCAGTATCAGTAATTAAAATGCTCTGAACAAGACACAGAACAGGTGGACCTGCAATATCAGTAGTTAAAATGCTCCGAACAAGGCACAGAACATGTCACCCTGCAGTATCAATAGTTATAATGCTCCGAACTAGGCACAGAACAGGTCGACCTGCAGTATCAATAGTTAAAATGCTCCGATCAAGGCACAGAACAGGTTACCCTGCAGTATAAATTTATGTAGTGAAAATGCTCCGAACATACCACAGAAAATGTCACCCTGCAGTATCAATAGTTAAAATGCTCCGAACAAGGCACAGAACATGTCGACCTGCAGTATCAATAGTTAGAATGCTCCGAACAAGGCACAGAACAGGTAAACCTGCAGTATCAGTAGTTAAAATGCCAAGAACAAGGCAAAGAACAGGTCGACCTGCAGTATCAGTAGTTAAAATGCTCCGAACATACCATAAACATGTCATCCTGCACTATCAGTAGTTAAAATTCTCTGAACAAGGCACAGAACATGTCGACCTGCAATATCAATAGTTAAAATGCTCCGAACAAGGCACAGAACAGGTCGACCTGCAAAATCAATAGTTAAATGCTCCGAACATACCACAGAACAGGTCAACCTGCAGTATCAATAGTTAAAATGCTCCGAACAAGACAAAGAACAGGTCACCCTGCAGTATCAGTAGTTAAAATGGTCCGAACAAGGCACAGAACATGTCACCATGCAGTATCAATAGTTAAAATGCTCCGAACAAGAAACAGAACAGGTCGACCTGCAGTATCAGTAGTTAAATGCTCCGAACAAAACACAGAACAGGTCGACCTGCAGTATCAATAGTTCAAATGCTCCGAACATAACACAGAACAGGTGGACCTGATATATCAATAGTTAAAATGCTCCGAACATACCACAGAACAGGTCGACCTGCAGTATCAATAGTTAAATGCTCTGAACAAGGCACAGAACAGGTGGACCTGCAATATCAATAGTTAAAATGCTCCGAACATACCACAGAACAGGTCGATCTGCAGTATCACTAGTTCAAATGCTCCGAACAAGGCACAGAACAGGTCGACCTGCAGTATCAATAGTTAAAATGCTCCGAACATACCACAGAACATGTCACCCTGCAGTATCAATAGTTAAAATGCTCCGAACAAGGCAGAGAACAGGTCGACTTGAAGTATCAATGGAAAAAAAGCTCCAAACAAGGCACAAAACAGGTCGACCTGCAGTATCAATAGTTAAAATGCTCTGAACAAGGCACAGAACATGTCACCCTACAGGATCAATAGTTAAAATGCTCTGAACAAGGCACAGAACAGGTCGACCTGTAGTACCAATAGTTAAAATGCTCAAAACATACCAAAGAACAGGTCGACCTGCAGTATCAATAATTAAAATGCTCCTAACAAGGCACAGAGCAGGTCAACCTGCAGTATCAATAGTTAAAATGCTCTGAACAAGGCACAGAACAGGTCGACCTGCAGTATTAGCAGTTAAAATGCTCTGAACCGTACACAGAACAGGTCGACCTGCAGTATCAATAGTTAAAATAATCCGAACAAGGCACAGAACAGGTCGATCTGTAGGATCAGTAGTTAAAATGCTCCGAACAAGGCACAGAACAGGACAACCTGCAGTATCAATAGTTAAAATGCTCTGAACAAGACACAGAACAGATGGACCTGCAGTTTCAGTAGTTAAAATGCTCTGAACAAGGCACAGAACAGGTCGGCCTGCAGTATCAATAGTTAAAATGCTCCAAACAAGGCACAGAACAGGTCGACCTGCAGTATCAATAGTTAAAATGCACCAAACAAGGCACAGAACAGGTCGACCTGCAGTATCAATATGTAAAATGCTCTGAACAAGGCACAGACATGTCACCCTGCAGGATCAATAGTTAAAATGCTCTGAACAAGGCACAGAACAGGTCGACCTGCAATATCAATAGTTAAAATGCTCCGAACATACCAAAGAACAGGTCGACCTGCAGTATCAATAGTTAAAATGCTCCTAACAAGGCACAGAACAGGTCAACCTGCAGTATCAATAGTTAAAATGCTCTGAACAAGGCACAGAACAGGTCGACCTGCAGTATTAGCAGTTAAAATACTCTGAACCGTACACAGAACAGGTCGACCTGCAGTATCAATAGTTAAAATAATCCGAACAAGGCACAGAACAGGTCGATCTGTAGGATCAGTAGTTAAAATGCTCCGAACAAGGCACAGAACAGGACAACCTGCAGTATCAATAGTTAAAATGCTCTGAACAAGACACAGAAATGATGGACCTGCAGTATCAGTAGTTAAAATGCTCTGAACAAGGCACAGAACAGGTCGGCCTGCAGTATCAATAGTTGAAATGCTCCAAACAAGGCACAGAACAGGTCGACCTGCAGTATCAATAGTTAAAATGCACCAAACAAGGCACAGAACAGGTCGACCTGCAGTATCAATATGTAAAATGCTCTGAACAAGGCACAGACATGTCACCCTGCAGGATCAATAGTTAAAATGCTCTGAACAAGGCACAGAACAGGTCGACCTGCATTATCAATAGTTAAAATGCTCCGAACATACCAAAGAACAGGTCGACCTGCAGTATCAATGGTTAAAATGCTCTGAACAAGGTACAGAACAGGTCAACCTGCAGTATCAATAGATAAAATGCTCTGAACAAGGCAAAGAACAGGTCGACCTGCAGTATCAGCAGTTAAAATGCTCTAAACCATACACAGAACAGGTCGACCTGCGGTATCAATAGTTAAAATGCTCCGAACAAGGCACAGAACAGGTCGACCTGCAGGATCAGTAGTTAAAATGCTCCGAACAAGGTACAGAACAGGACAACCTGCAGTATCAATAGTTAAAATGCTCCAAACAAGACACAGAACAGGTCGACCTGCAGTATCAGTAGTTAAAATGCTCTGAACAAGACACAGAACAGGTCGACCGGCAGTATCAGTAGTTAAAATGCTCGGAACATACCACAGAACATGTCACCCTGCAGTATTAATAGTTAAAATACTCCGAACTAGGCACAGACCAGGTCGATCTGCAGTATAAATAGTTAAAATGCTCTGAACTAGGCACAGAACAGGTCGACCTGCAGTATCAACAGTTAAAATGCTCCGAATAAGGCACAGAACATGTCACCATACAGTATCAAAAGTTAGTATGCTCCGAATAAGGCAGAGAACAGGTCGACCTGCAGTAGCACCCTGCTCCGAACAAGGCACAGAACAGGTCGACCTGCAGTATCAGTAGTTAAAATACTCCGAACAAGGCACAGAACAGGTCACCCTGCAGTTTAAATAATTAAAATGCTCCGAACATACCAGAGAACAGGTCGACCTGCAGTATCAATCGTTAAAATGCTCCGAAAAAGGCACAGAACAGGTCGGCCTGCAGTATAAATAGTTCAAATGCTCCGAACAAAGCACAGAACAGGTCGACTTGCAGTATCAGTAGTTAAAATGCACCAAACAAGGCACAGAACAGGTCGACCTGCAGTATCAATAGTTAAAATGCTCTGAACAAGGCACAGAACATGTCACCCTGCAGGATCAATAGTAAAAATGCTCTGAACAAGGCACAGAACAGGTCGACCTGCAGTATTAATAGTTTAAATGCTCCTGCAGTATCAATAGTAAAAAATGCTCTGAACAAGGCACAGAACATGTCGACCTGCAGTATCAGTAGTTAAAATGCTCTGAACCATACACAGAACAGGTCGACCTGCAGTATCAATAGTTAAAATGCTCCGAACATACCACAGAACATGTCACCCTGCAGTATTAATAGTGAAAATGCTCCGAACACGGCACAGAACATGTCGACCTGCAGTATTAATAGTTAAAATGCTCCGAATAAGGCACAGAACAGGTCGACCTGCAGTATCACCCTGCTCAGAACAAGGCACAGAACAGGTCGACCTGCAGTATCAGTAGTTAAAATGCTCCGAACAAGGCAGAGAACAGGTCACCCTGCAGTATAAATAATTTAAATGCTCCGAACATACCACAGAACAGGTCGACCTGCAGTATCAATAGTTAAAATGCTCCGAACAAGGCACAGAACAGGTCGGCCTGCAGTATCAATAGTTAAAATGCTCCGAACAAAGCACAGAACAGGTCGACTTACTTTATCAATAGTTAAAATGCACCAAACAATGCAAGCACAGAACAGGTCGATCTGCAGTATCAATAGTTAAAATGCTCGGAACAAGACACAGAACATGTCACCCTGCAGTATCAATAGTCAAAATGCTCCGAACAAGGCACAGAACATGTCACCCTGCAGTATCAAAAGTTAAAATGCACCAAACAAGGCACAGAACATGTCGATCTGCAGTATCAATAGTCAAAATGCTCTGAACAAGGCACAGAACATGTCACCCTGCAGTATCAATAGTTAAAATGCTCTGAGCAAGGCACAGAACAGGTCGACCCGGAGTATAAATAGTTAAAATCCTACGAACATACCAAAGAACAGGTCGACCTGCAGTATCATTAGTTAAAATGCTCCAAACAAGGCACAGAACAGGTCAACCTGCAGTATCAATAGTTAAAATGCTCTGAACACGGCACAGAACAGGTCGACCTGCAGGTTCAGTATTTAAATGCTCTGAACAAGACACAGAACAGGTCGACCTGCAATATCAGTAGTTTAAATGCTCGGTACATACCACGGAACATGTCACCCTGCAGTATCAAAAGTTAAAATGCACCAAACAAGGCACAGAACATGTCGATCTGCAGTATCAATAGTCAAAATGCTCTGAACAAGGCACAGAACATGTCACCCTGCATTATCAATAGTTAAAATGCTCTGAGCAAGGCACAGAACAGGTCGACCCGGAGTATAAATAGTTAAAATCCTACGAACATACCAAAGAACAGGTCGACCTGCAGTATCATTAGTTAAAATGCTCCAAACAAGGCACAGAACAGGTCAACCTGCAGTATCAATAGTTAAAATGCTCTGAACACGGCACAGAACAGGTCGACCTGCAGGTTCAGTATTTAAATGCTCTGAACAAGACACAGAACAGGTCGACCTGCAATATCAGTAGTTTAAATGCTCGGTACATACCACGGAACATGTCACCCTGCAGTATCAATAGTTAAAATGCTCCGAACTAGGCACAGAACAGGTCGATCTGCAGTATATAGTTAAAATGCTCCGAACAAGTCACAGAACAGGTCGACCTGCAGTATCAGTAGTTAAAATGCTCCGAAAAAGGCACAGAACAGGTCACCCTGCAGTATAAATTTATGTAGTTAAAATGCTCCGAACATACCACAGAACATGTCACCCTGCAGTATCAATAGTTAAAATGCTCCGAACAAGGCTAAGAACATGTCGGCCTGCAATATCAATAGTTAAAATGCTCTGAACAAGGCACAGAACAGGTAAACATGTAGTATCAGTTGTTAAAATGCTCCAAACAAGGAACAGAACAGGTCGTCTTGCAGTATCAGTAGTTAAAATGCTCCGAACATACCATAGAACATGTCACCCTGCAGTATCAGTAGTTAAAATTCTCTGAACAAGGCACAGAACTTGTCGACCTGCAATATCAATAGTTAAAATGCTCCAAACAAGGCACAGAACAGGTCGACCTGCAAAATCAATAATTAAATGCTCAGAACATACCACAGAAGATGTCACCCTGCAGTATTAATAGTTCAAATGCTACGAACAAGGCACAGAACAGGTCGACCTGCAAAATCAATAGCTAAAATGCTCCGAACAAGGAACAGAACAGGTCACCCTGCAGTATCAATAGTTCAAATGATCCGAACATAACACAGAACATGTCACCCTGCAGTATCAATAGTTAAAATGCTCGGAACAAGGCACAGAACAGGTCGACCTGCAGTATCAATAGTTAAAATGCTCCGAACAAGACACAGAACAGGTCGACCTGCAGTATCAGTAGTTAAAATGCTCCGAACATACCACAGAACATGTCACCCTGCAGTATTAATAGTGAAAATGCTCCAAACACGGTACAGAACAGGTCGACCTGCGGTATCAGTAGTTAAAATGCTCCTAACGATGCAAAGAACAGGTCGACCTGCAGTATCAATAGGTAAAAATGCTCTGAACAAGACACAGAACAGGTCACCCTGCAGTATAAATAGATAAAATGCTCCAAACAAGACACAGAACAGGTCGGCCTGCAGTATCAATAGTTAAAATGCTCCGAACATAACACATAACATGTCACCCTGCAGTATCAATAGTTAAAAGGCTCCAAACAAGGCAAAACACAGGTCGACCTGCAGTATCAGTAGTTAAAATGCTACGAACATAACACAGAACAGGTCGACATGCAGTATCAATAGTTATAATGCTCCGAACATAACACAGAACATGTCAACCTGCAGTATCAATAGGTTAAAATACTCCGAACAAGACACAGAACAGGTCACCCTGCAGTATGAATAGTTAAAATGCTCCAAACAAGACACAGAACAGGTCGGAATGCGGTATCAATACTTAAAATGCTCCGAACATACCACAGAACATGTCACCCTGCAGTATCAATAGTTTAAATGCTCCGAACAAGGCACAGAACAGGTCGACCTGCAGTATCAGTAGGTTTAAATGCTCCAAACAAGACACAGAACAGGTCATCCTGCAGTATGAATAGTTAAAATGCTCCTAACAAGGCACAGAGCAGGTCGACCTGCAGTATCAATGGGTTAAAATGCTCCGAACAAGACACAGAACAGGTCATCCTGCAGTATGAATAGTTAAAATGCTCCTAACAAGGCACAGAACAGGTCGACCTGCAGTTTCAATAGGTTAAAATGCTCCTAACAAGGCACAGAACAGGTCGACCTGCAGTTTCAATAGGTTAAAATGCTCCGAACAAGACACAAACAGGTCACCCTGCAGTATTAATAGTTAAAATGCTCCAAACAAGACACAGAACAGGTCAACCTGCAGTATCAATAGTTAAAATGCTCCGAACATAACACAGAACAGGTCGACCTGCAGTATCAATAGTTAAAATACTCCGAACATAACGCAGAACAGGTCGACCTGCAGTATCAATAGTTAAAACGCTCCGAACATACCACAGAACATGTCGCCCTGCAGTATCAATAGTTAAAAATGCTCCGAATAAGGCACAGAACATGTCACCCTGCAGTATCAAAAGTTAAAATGCTCTGAACAATGCACAGAACAGGTCGACCTGCAGTATCAATAGTTAAAATACTCCGAACAAGACACAGAACAGGTCGACCTGCAGTATCAATAGTTAAAATGCTCCGAACAAGGCACAGAACAGGTTGACCTGCAGTATCAATGGTTAAAATGCTCCGAATAAGGCACAGAACAGGTCGACCTGTAGTATCAATAGTTAAAATGCTCCGAACAATGCATGCACAGAACAGGTCGACCTGCAGTATCAGTAGTTAAACTGCTCTGAACAAGGCACAGAACAGGTCGACCAGCAATATCAATAGTTAAAAGGCTCCGAACAAGGCAAAGAACAGGTCGACATGCAGTATCAATGGTTAAAATGCTCCGAACATACCACAGAATAGGTCGACCTGCAGGATCAGTAGTTAAAATTCTCCAAACAGGACACAGAACAGGTCGACCTGTAAGATTAGTAGTTAAAATGCTCCGAACTTATCAAAGGTCTTCCTGTGGTTCAGTAGTTAAAATGCTCCAAACATACCACAGAACAGGTCGACCTGCAGGATCAGAGGTTAAAATGCTCCGAACTTACCACAGAACAGGTCTACTTGTAAGATCAGTAGTTAAAATGCTCCGAACATATCACAGAACAGGTTGACCTGCAGGATCAGTATTAAATGCTCCGAACAAGACACAGAATAGGCCGACCTGCAGGATCAGAGGTTAAAATGCTCCGATTACACCCGTGTGATCTAGTAAACTTCTTTGGAGTTTGCACTGGGTCTCGCTGCCCCAATGAGTCGAAGTTGCCGGGGCAGGCAGGCAGGAAGGCAGTCGGTGGATGGCAGGCGGGCGGGCAGGCGGGCGGGCAAGCGCGATTTTTCGCCCAGAAATTGGGTAAACTTCGGCTGGCGTTCGCCCGGGGTCTCGCCGTCGGGAGGGGTCAGAGTTGTCGGGCGGGCATATTGGCGGGCTGGCGGGCGGGATCATGTTTCGCTGGGAAAATTGGTAAACTTTGGCTGGCTTTTGCCCAGGGTCTAGCTGGCCAAAGGATTAAGAGTTGTCCAAGCAGGCAGGCCTGGTAGACGAGATCATGTTGCGCCTGGGTCAGCATGTAAACTTCTGCTGGCATTCGCGCCGACTCTCCGCTGGGAAGAACATGTACAACTCAGCTGAGAACGAAATTTATCCTGTTCATAAATGTTAAAATGCCAACAATTGTTGGCATTTTAACATTTGTTAGCATGATAAATACAGCCTCTGAGTGTGTTTGAACCATTGAAATCTCGTTATTTTTCCGTATGTTAGATTTTATAAGCAGTTGAAATTTCGTGCTCAGTTGAGTTGAGCATGAAAAAAGTTTTATAATCTCGGGGCCTGGCTTCAATGGACGCGTGCAGCCTAGTCAGTGTTTGCAGTCGCCAATTGTCTGTGAAACAGCTAAAATTTGAAATTTACATCATTTTGTGTCGATATTCTATCACAGTTTCCTTTAGGGTTCTAAAAATAAATTTGGTTAAATTAACATGTCCGACAGCAATTTTCTCTCATCAGGCGGTTATGTAATAGTTAGACAATGGCTTGTCCGCCTGTACATGTACGTGGAGGTAATCCGCGAGCTTCAGATAATTTTTGTTGTTGTTGTTGTTGTTGTTGTTGTTGTATGTGTGTGTAAGTGTTGTATAGTTGTTGTTGTTTTCTTTATCATTGGTTGTAACTACAGTTGTTGTTGCTGTTTATTTCATTGTTGTTGTTGTTGTTGTTGTTGTTGTTGTTGTTGTTGTTGTTGTTGTTGTAGCTACAGTTGTATGTGTAAGTGTTGTACAGTGATGTGTTGTTGTTGTTTTTGTTGTTGTTAATGGTGTTGTGTGTAAGTGTTGTACTATTGTCGTCAATGTTGCTGTAACTACAGTTCTATGTTGTCCCGCTCTCCCTCTCTCCCTTTCTCTCCTGCTCTCTCTCTCTCATCCGCGCTCTCTCTCTCTCTCTCCCACTCTCTCTCTCCAGCTCTCCCTCTCTCTGCCACGCAATCAATCTCTATATCTCCCACTCTCTCTCCCTCTCTCTTTCTCTCCCGCCCTCTCTCTCTCTCCCCCTCTCTCGCGCTCTCCCGCTCACCCTCTCTCTCCATCTCGCCTTCTCTCTCCCGCTCCCGCTCTCTCTCCCCAGCTCTACCTCTCTCTGTCCCGCGCTCTCAAATTCTTTATATCTCCCTCTCTCTCTCACTCTCTCCCCCTCTCTGTCTCTCTCCCGCCCTCTGTCTCCTGCGCTTTCTCTGGCTCTCTCTCCCGCTCTTGCTCTCTCTCCCACTCTCCCTCTCTTTCCCTCTCTCACACTTTTCCTCTCCTTCTCTCTCCAGCTCTCTCTATTTCTCCCGCTCTCTCTCTCTCCCGCGCTCATAATCTCTCTATGTTTCCCTCTGTTGCTCATTCCCTCTTACGCTCTTTCTCTCTCACTCTTCCACTCTCTCCCTCTTCCGCTCCCTCCCTTGCTCTACCGCTCTGGCTCTCTTCCACTCTCTTTCTCGCTATCTCCCTCTCTCTCTCCCTCTCTCTCCCGTTCTCTCTCCCCCCGCTCTCTCTCTCTCTTCCGCTCTCTCCCACTCTCTCTTTCTATCTCTCTCTCCCGCTCTCCCTCCCTTCCCCTCTCTCTCTCCTTCTCTTTCGCTCTCCCCTCTCTCTCCCTATCTCTCTCTCTCTTTCTCTTTGCCTCTCCCACTCTCTCTCCCGCTCTCCCTTCATCTCCAGCTCTCCCTCTCTCTCTCCCTTTCTCTCTTCCGCTCTCCCTCTATCTCTCCCTCTCTCTGGCGCTCTCTCTCTCCCTCTCTTTCTCTTTGCCACTCCCACTCTCTCTCCCGCCCTCCCTCCATCTCCAGCTCTCCCTATCTCTCCCACTTTCTCCCTGCTCTCCCTCTATCTCTCCCTCTCTCTCTCCTGCTCTCTCCCTCTCTCTCCGCGCTCTGAATCTTTCTACCGCTCTCCCTCCCTATCTCTCTGTCTCCCGCTCTGCCTCTCTCCCACTCTCTCCCTCTCTCTCGGTCCCGCTCTCTCCAAGTCTCCCTCTCTCTCTCGCTCTCCCTCTCTCTCCCGCGCTCTCAATCTCTTTATATCTCCCCCTCTCGCTCCCATTCTCTCTCTTGCCTTTCTCTCTCACCCGCTCTCACTCTCTCTTCCACTCTCCATCTCTCTCTTTCTCTCCCGCTCTATCCTTTGCTTTCTCTCTCCCTCTTCCACTCTCCCGCCCTCGCTCTACCGTTCTCGCTCTCCCGCTCTCTCTCTCCTGCTCTCTCGCGCGCTCTCATTCTCTCTCCCACTCGCTTTCCTCCTCTCTCTCTCCCGCTCTCTCTCCCTCCGCTCTCTCTCCCGCTCTCTCCAACTCTCTCTCTTTCTCTCTCACTCTCTCCCGCTCTCTCTTCCACTCGCTTTCTCCCTCTCTCTCTCTCCTGCTCTCTCTCCCTCCGCTCTCTCTCCCGCTCTCTCCAACTCTCTCTCTTTCTCTCTCACTCTCTCCCGCTCTCTCTCCCACTCTCTCTCCCACTCTCTCTCCCACTCTCTCCCTCTCTCTCTCCCGCTCTCGCTCTCTTTCTCTTTGCCTCTCTCACTCTCTCTCCCGCTCTCCCTCCATCTCCAGCTCTCCCTCTCTTCACCTCTCTCTCCCACTCTCCCTCTATATCTCCATCTCTCTCCTCTGTCTCTCTGGCGCTCTCTCTCCATCTCTTGCTCTTTGCCACCACACTCTCTCTCCCACTCTTCCTCCATCTCCAGCTCTCCTTTTCTCTCGCCCACTCTCTCGCCAGCTCTCCCTCTATCTCTACCTCTCTCTCCCGCTCTCTTCCTCTCTCTCTGCGCTCTCAATCTCTCTACCGCTCTCTCTCCCTCCCTCTCTCTCTCTCTCTGTCCCCCGCTCTGCCTCTCTCTTCCGCTCTCCCTCTCTCTCACGCTCCTGCTTTCTTAAGCTCTCCATCTCTCTCCTGCGATCTCAATCTCTCTATATCTCCCTGTCTCATCCACTCTCTCTCGCCTCTCTCTCTCTTCTGCTCTCCATCCCTCTCTTTCTCTCCCGCTCTATCTCTCGCTTTCTCTCTCCCTCTCCCGCTCTCTGTCTCCCTTTTTTCACCCTCTGTCTCCCACTCTTTCTTTCCCTTTCTCTTCCACTCTCGCTCTCTCTCTCTCCCTCTCTCCCGCTTTTCCTTTCCCTCTCTCTCCCACTTTTCCTCTCCCTCTCTCTCCATCTTTCTCCCGCTCTCTCTCTCTCCTGCGCTCTCAATCTCTCTATATCTCCCTCTGCCTCTCATTCCCTCTTATGCTCTCCCTCTCTCAATCTGCCACTCTCTCCCTCTTCCGCCCTCCTTCGCTCTACGGCTCTTGCTGTCCCGCTCTGGCTCTCCGGCTCTTGCTCTCACACTCTCTCTTTCTCCTGCTCTCTCTCTCACTCTCTCTCTCCCTATCTCCAACTCTCTTTCTCGCTATCTCCCTCTCTCTATTTTCTCTCTCCCGCTCTCTCTCTCACTCTCCCGCTCTCTCCCACTCTCTCTTTCTCTCTCACTCTCTCCTGCTCTTCCTCCCTTCCCCACTCTCTCTCCTTCTCTTTCGCTCTCCCCTATCTCCCTCTCTTTCTCTTTGCCTCTCTCACTCTCTCTCCCGCTCTCCCTTCATCTCTAGCTCTCCCTCTCTCTCTCCCACTCTTTCTTCGGCTCTCCCTCTATCTCTACCTCTCTCTGGCGCTCTCTCTCTCCATCTCTTTCTCTTTGCCACTCCCACTCTCTCTCCCGCCCTCCCTCCATCTCCAGCTCTCCCTATCTTTCTCCCACTCTCTCCCCGCTTTCCCTCTATCTCTCCCTCTCTCTATCCTGCTCTCTCCCTCTCTCTCCGCGCTCTTAATCTCTCTACCGCTCTCCCTCCCTATCTCTCTGTCTCCCACTCTGCCTCTCTCCCGCTCTCTCCCGCTCTCCCTCTCTCTCTCTCTCGGTCCCGCTCTCTCCAAGTCTCCCTCTCTCTCCGGCTCTCCCTCTCTCCCGCACTCTCAATCTCATTATATCTCCCCTCTCTCTCCCATTCTCTCTCTTGCCTTTCTCTCTCTCTCACCCGCTCTCACTCTCTCTTCCACTCTCCATCTCTCTCTTATCTCCCGCTCTTCCACTCTCCCGCCCTCTCTCTACCGCCCTCGCTCTACCTTTCTCTCTCTCCTGCTCTCTCTCTCTCTCTCTCGCTCTCATTCTCTCTCTCCCACTCACTTTCTCCCTCTCTCTCTCTCCCGCTCTCTCTCCCTCCGCTCTCTCTCCCGCTCTCTCCAACTCTCTCTCTCTTTCTTTCTCACTCTATCACTCTCTCTCCTGCTCTCCCTCCATCTCTAGCTCTCCCTCTCCCTCTCTTCATCTCTCTCTCCCGCTCTCCTTCTATATCTCCCTCTCTCTCCTCTGTCTCTCTGGCGCTCTCTCTCCATCTTTTGCTCTATGCCACCTCTCTCCCGCTCTTCCTCCTTCTCCAGCTCTCCTTTTCTCTCTCCCACTCTCTCGCCCGCCTTCCTTCTATCTCTACCTCTCTCTCCCGCTCTCTCCCTCTCTCTCCGCGCTCTCAATCTCTCTACCGCTCTCTCTCCCTCTCTCTCTCTGCCCCCCGCTCTGCCTCTCTCTTCTGCTCTCCCTCTCTCTTCCACTCTCCCTCTCTCTCTCTCACTCCCGCTCTCCCAAGCTCTCCATCTCTCTCCCGCCATCTCAATCTCTCTATATCTCCCTGTCTCATCCACTCTTTCTCGCCTCTCGCTCTCTCTTCTGCTCGCCATCCCTCTCTTTCTCTCTCCCTCTCCCGCTCTCTGTCTCCCTTTTTTCACCCTCTGTCTCCCACTCTTTCTTTCCCTCTCTCTTCCACTCTCGCTCTCTCTCTCCCTCTCTCTCCCGCTTTTCCTTTTCCTCTCTCTCCCGCTTTTCCTCTCCCTCTCTCTCCAGCTCTCTTTCTCCCGCTCTCTCTCTCCTGCGCTCTCAATCTCTCTATATCTCCCTCTGCCTCTCATTCCCTCTTATGCTCTCACTCTGCCACTCTCTCTCTCTTCTGCCCTCCCTCGCTCTACGGCTCTAGCTGTCCCGCTCTGGCTCTCCAGCTCTTGCTCTCATACTCTCTCTCTCCCGCTCTCTCTCTCACTCTCTCTCTCCCTTTCTCCCACTCTCTTTCTGGCTATCTCCCTCTCCCTCATTCTCCCGCTTTCTCTCCACCCGCTCTCTCCCTCTCTCCCACTTCCTCTCCCTCCCTTTTTCTCTCACTCTCTCCAGATGCTCTCTCTCCCACTTTCTCTCCCACTCTCCCTCTATCGCCCGCTCTCCCTCTCTCTCTCTCCTGCGCTCTCAATCTCTCTACCGCTCTCCCTCTCTCTCTCTCTGTCTCCTGCTCTGCCTCTCCCTCTGCTCTCTCTCTCTCCCGCTCTCCTTCTTCCTCGCGCTCCCGCTCTCTCCAGCTCTCCCTCTCTCTCCCGCGCTCTCAATCTCCTTATATCTCCCTGGCTCTCCCACTATCTCTCTCCCCTCCTCTATCTCTCTCTCTCTCTCTCTCTCTCTCTCTCCCTCCGGCTCTCCCGAGAGACAGAGTTGGAGCGGGAGAGAGAGCGGGAGAGAGAGCGAGTTGGAGAGAGAGCAAGTGGGAGAAGGAGAGTGAGAGTGGGAGAGAAAGCGAGAGAGAGAGCAGGTTAGAGAGAGAGAGCGGGATAGAGAGGGAAGAGAGAGAGGGGGAGAGAGGGCGGTAGAGAGAGAAAGAGCGTGCGAGAGAGATAGGGCAGGTGGGAGAGAGAGACAGAGAGAGGGCGGATGGGAGAGAGAGTGGGAGGAAGATGGAGACAGATGGGGGAGGGAGAGGGCTAGAGCGGAAGAGGGAGAGAGCAGCAGAAGGTGATAGAGAGAGAGAGAGAGAGCTCGGAAGAGGGAGAGGAAGAGAGAGATGGGGAGAGAGTGGGAGAGAGACGGAGAGAGGGAGAGCGGGAGAGAGAGGGAGAGCGCGAGGAAGAGGGAGAGAAAGAAGGAGAGAAAAGAGCGGGAGAGAGCACGGGAGAGCGGGAGAGAGAAAAAAAGATACAGAGGGAGAGATGGAGAGGGAAAGAGATAGTGGGATAGCGAGATAGTGAGGGAGAAAGAGAGCCGGAGATATTTAGCGAGGGGGAGACAGAGTGGGGGAGAAAGAGCAGGAGAGAGAGAGAGCTGGAGCACGAGAGAGAAAGAGAGGGCGGGAGAGAGAGAGATGGAGAGAGAGAGAGAGAGTAAAAGCAATGGAGTGGGACTGAGAGAGAAAAAGAGAGAGCGGTAGAGAGAGAGAGAAAGATGGAGAGAGAGTGAGAGTAAGAGAGCGGAGGAGAGAGAGCATGAGAGAGAGAGGGAGAGAGCGGAAGAGAGACAGCGGGAGAGAGATAGAGGGAGTGAGAGAGAGAGAGAGAGCTAGAGAGAGAGAGACATACAGAGTGGGAGAAAAAGGAGAGAGAGAGCCGGAGAGTGGTAGAGAGCGGGAGGGAGAGAGATAGCGAGTAAGATAGCAGGAGAGAGAGAAAGAGAGGGAGAGAGAGAAAAGAGAGCGGGAGAGAGAGCGAGAGATGGTGGGGGAGAGAGAGTAGGAGAGAGAGTGCGGAGAACGGAGATTGGTAGAGGTAGAGAGCGCGGGAGAGAGAGAAAGAGAGAGGGAGAGTGGGAGAAAGATGAAGTGCAGGAGACACAATGAGAGAGAGGGAGAGCGGGAGAGAAAGCTGGAGAGGGAGAGATGGAGAGAAAAAAGTGGGAGATAGAGAGAGAGCGGGTTAGAGAGAGAGGGGGAACGAGCGGGAGAGAAAGCGTGGGAGAGAGAGTGAGAGTGGGAGAAAGAGCGGGAGAGAGATAGTGGGAGTGACAGAGAAAGCGAGGGGGAGAGAGAGTGTGAGAGCGGGAGAGAAAGCGAGAGAGCGAGCGGGAGAGAGAGTGGGTTAGAGAGAGGGCAAGTGAGAGAGAGCGAGAGAGAGAGCCGGAGAGAGATAGGATGAGCGGGTTAGAGAGCGGCAGAAAGAGGGAGAGCTGGAGAGACAGAGAGAGAGCGGGTGGGAGAGAGAGTGGGAGGAAGATGGAGACAGATCGGGAGAGGGTGATAGCGGAAGAGGGAGAGAGCAGTAGAGGGCGATAGAGAGAGAGAGAGAGCTCGGGAGAGAGAAAGAGGGAGAGAGGGAGAGAGAGGGAGAGCAGGGGAGAGAGGGAGAGAAAGAAGGAGAGAAAAGAGTGGGAGAGAGGGAAATAGCTGGAGAGAGAAAGAGAGCACGGGAGAGAGAGAGTGAGAGAGAGCACGGCAGAGAGAGAGAGTGAGAGAGAAAGCGAGAGAGAGAGTGGGACAAAGAGCGAGAGAGAGAGAGAGCGTGAGAGAGAGAGTGGGAGAGAGAGAGAGAGAGAGAGACAAAGAGAGAGAAAGAAAGAGAGAGAGAGAGTGGGAGCGGGAGAGAGAGCGGGAGAGAGAGAGTGGGCGAGAGAGCGAACGGGAGAGAGAGTGAGTGCGGGAGAAAAAGCGAGAGTGGGAGAGAGAGAGAGCGGGTTAGAGAGAGAGAGAGAGAGAGAGGGAGAGTGGGAGAAAGATGGAGTGCGAGAGACACAATGAGAGAGAGGGAGAGCGGGAGAGAGAGCGCGAGAGAGAGCTGGAGTGGGAGAGATGGAGAGAAAAAAGTGGGAGATAGAAAGAGAGAGAGCGGTTTAGAGAGAGAAGGGGAATGAGCAAAGAGAAAGCGTGGGAGAGAGAGAGATCGGGAGAAAGAGCAGAAGAGAGATAGTGGGAGTGAGAGAGAGCGGGAGAGAGAGCTAGGGGGAGAGAGTGTGAGGGCAGGAGAGAAAGCGATAGAGCGAGCGGGTAAGAGAGAGAGCAAGCGAGCGAGAACGAGAGAGAGAGAGAGAGAGAGAGAGAGAGGGGGCAAGAGAGAGAGCCAGATAGAGAACGGCAGAAAGAGGGAGAGCGGGAGAGACAGAGAGAGAGTGGGTGGGAGAGAGAGTGGGAGGAACATGGAGACAGATCGGGAGAGGGCAAGAGCGGAAGAGGGAGAGAGCAGCAGAGGGCGATAGAGAGAGAGAGAGCTCGGGAGAGAGAGAGAAAGAGGAAGGGAGGGAGAGAGTGGGAGAGAGAGGGAGAACAGGAGAGAGAGGGAGAGAAAGAAGGAGAGGAAAGAGCGGGAGAGAGGGAAAGAGTGGTGGGAGAGAGAGCACGGGAGAGAGAGAGTGAGAGAGAGAGCGAGAAAGCGACTGAGAGAGAGCGGGTGAGAGAGAGAGAGGGAGAGAGAGTGAGCCAGGGAGAGAGAAAGAAAGAGCGGGAGCGGGAGAGAGAGCGGGAGAGAGAGAGTGGGAGAGAGAGCGAACGGGAGAGAGAGAGTCAGAGCGGGAGAGAGAGCAAATGGGAGAGAGAGCGGGAGAGAGAGAGCGAGTTAGAGAGAGAGAGGGAGAGCGGGATAGAGAGCGGGATAGAGAGGGAAGAGAGGGCGTAAGAGACAGAGGGGAGAGCGTGGTAGAGAGAGAGAGAGGGCGGGTGGGAGAGAGAGCGGGAGGATGATGGAGACAGATCAGGAGAGGGAGAGGGCGAGAGCAGAAGTGGGAGAGCAGCAGAAGGCAAGAGAGAGAGAGAGAGAGAGAAAGAGAGAGAGGGGGAGAGAGATTGAGAGTTGGAGAGAGAGTGAGAGCGGAAGAGAAAGGGAGAGAGGTAGAGGGAGAGAAAGAAGGAGAGAAAAGAAGGGAGAGAGCACGAGAGAGAGAGCACAGGAGAGAGTGAAAGCGATAGATAGAGAGCGGGAAAGAGAGAGAGTGGGAGAGGAAGGGAGAGCGGGAGAGAGGGGAGAGAGAGTGGATGAGAGGGAGAGAGCGGGAGAGGGAGGAAGAGATAGAGGGAGAGTGGGAGAGGGAAAGAGAAAGAGGGAGAGCGAGATGGTGAGGGAGAAAGAGAGTGGGAGAGATTTAGCGAGGGGGAGACAGAGCGGGGAAGACAGAGCGGGAGAGATAGAGAGAGCTGGAGCACGAGAGAGAAAGAGAGAGCGGGAGAGAGAGAGATGGAGAGAGAAAGAGAGAGAGAGAGTAAAAACAATAGAGTGGGAGCGTGAGATAGAAAGGGAGAGCGGGAGAGAGAGAGAAAGATGGAGAGAGAGTTAGAGTAAGAGAGCGGGGGAGAGAGAGCAGGAGAGAGAGAGAGACAGAGAGAGTGGGAGAAAAGAAGAGGGAGACAGGTAGAGAGCGGGAGGGAGAGAGATAGCTGGTAAGATAGTGGGAGAGAGAGAAAGAGATAGAGGGCGGGAGAGAGAGCCAGAGCGAGAGAGCAATAGAGAGAGAGATGGAGAGAGAGAGAGAGCGCAAGAGCGGCAGAGAGAGTAGGGGAGAGAGCCGGAGAGAGAGCTGGAGATAGAATGGTGGAGGGAGAGAGAGCGAGAGAGAGAGTGAGAGCGGGAGAGAGAGAGAGAGCGGGAAAGCGAGGGGGAGAGAGAGCAGGGGAGACAGAGTGGGAGAGAGAAAGTGTGGGAGCGAGAGTGAGAACGAGAGAGCGGGAGAGAGAGAGATGGAGAGAGAGAGAGCGACAGAGCGGGAGAGAGAGAGTGGGAGAGAAATAGTGGGAGTGATAGAGAGAGCGGGAGAGAGAGAGCGGGTGAGAGAGTGGGTTAGAGAGTAAGAGGGGGAACGAGCGGGAAAGAGGGAGCTCGGGAGAGAGAGAGAGCGGGAGAGACATAGAATGGCAGAAAGAGAGTGGAGAGAAAGAAGGAGAGAGAGAGAGAGCGGGAGAAAGAGTGGGAGAAATGGAGAGAGAGCGGGAGAGAGAGTGGGTTAGAGAGAGATACGGGGAACGAGCGGGAGAGAGCTCGGGAGAGAGAGAGAGAGAGAGAGAGCGATAGAGAGAGTGGGAGAAAGAGAGAGAGAGAGCGGGAGAGACAGAGAATGGGAGACAGAGAGCGGGAGAGATAGAGAGCGGGAGAGAGAGTGGGAGAGACAGAGAGAGACAGAGAGAGCGGGAGAAAGAGCGAAAGAGAGAGAGTGGAAGAGACAAAAAGAGAGAGAAAGCGGGAGTGGTAGTGGGAGAGGGAGGGAGAGAGAGCGATGAGAGGGTGAGAGCGGGAGATAAAGAGCAGGAGAGGGGGAGACGAGAGAGGGAGAGAAAGAGACGAGAGAGGGAGAAGAAGAGAGAGAGAGTGGGAGAGAGAGCAAGAAAGAGAGAGAGAGAGTGGGAGAGAGAAAAAGAGTGGGAGAGAGAGAGAGCGCGAGAGAGAGCGAGCGGTAGAGAGACTGTGTGAGCGGGAGAGGAAGCAGGAGAGAGAGCGGGAGAGAGAGTGGGTTAGAGAGAGGGAGAGAGAGTGGGTTAGAGAGAGGGAGAGAGAGCACGAGCAAGAGAGAGCGGGAGGGAGAGAGAGTTAGAGAGGGCGGGTGGGAGAGAGCGGGAGAGAGGGCGGGTTGGAGAGAGAGCAGGAGAGAGGGGGAGAGAGAGGATTATAGAGCGGTAGAGAAAAGAGAGAAAGCAGGAGAGAGCGTGAGAGAGAAAGAGGGCAGGCGGGAGAGAGAGAGAGAGAGAGAAGGAGAGAGAACTTAAGAGAAAGAGAGCGGAAGAGAGAGAGCGGGAGAGAGAGATAGGGAGAGAGCGGGGGAATAAGAGAGAGTGGGAGAAAGAGAGAGAAAGAGCGGGCGGGAGAGAGAGAGCGGGAGAGAGAGTGGGAGAGAGAGAGAGCGGGAGAGAGAGCGGAAAAGAGGAGAGAGAGAGGGGGCAGGGAGAGAGCGGGAGAGAAAGTAGGAAAGCGAGAGAGCGGGAGAGAGAGAGAGCGGGAGAGGATGGATAGTGAGAGAGAGAAAAAGTTTGTGTGCGAGAGAGAGATAGAGCGTGAGAGAGAGGGCGGTAGAGAGAGCGCATGACAGAGAGCTGGAGAGAGAGAGAGAGAGTGGGAGAGAGAGAGCTAAAAAGAGAGAGTGGGAGGAAGAAAGAGACAGATCGGGAGTGGGAGAGGAAGAGAGGTAGTGCGGCAGACGGAGAGAGCGGCAGAGGGAGAGAATGAGAAAGATAGAGAGAGAGCAAGAGAGTGGTAAAGGGAGCGCGGGGGAGAGAGAGTGGGAGAAAGAGAGTGTGCGGGAGAGAGTGAGAGAGAGCAAGAGAGAGATAGAGGTGTGTGGGGGAGAGAGAGAAAGAGCATGAGAGAGAGGGCGGGAGAGAGAGCGCATGAGAGAGAGAGAGAGAGCTGGAGAGAGAGAGAGAGCGGGAGAGAGAGAGCTGGGGAGAGAGAGAGCGGGAGGAGGAGAGAGACAGATCGGGAGTGTAAGAGGAAGAGAGGTAGTGCGGCAGAGGGAGAGAGCTGCAGAGGGAGAGAGCGGCTGAGGAGAGAGCACGGGAGAGAATGAGAAAGATGGAGAGAGAGCGAGAGAGTGGTGGAGGGAGTGCGGGGGAGAGAGAGTGGGAGAGAGAGAGTGCACAGGAGAGAGAGCGCGGGAGAGAGAGAAAGAGAGAGAGCGGGAGAGAGAGCAAGAGAGAGTTCGGGATAGAGAGAGAGTGGGAGATAGAGAGACCGGAAGAGGGAGAGAGTGATAGAGGAAGATATAGAGAAAGTGAGAGAAAGGGAGAGGGAGATGGAGAGAGAGTGTGCAGAAGCGAGAGTGAGAGCGGTAAAGTGCGGGAGAGAGAGTGAGAGAGCGATTGCAAAGGGGAGAAAGAGCGGGGGAGAGAGGGAGAGATGGAGAGAGAGAGCAAGAGCGGCAGAAAGAGCTGGTTGAGAGAGGACCTGAGAGAGCGCGATAAAGAGAGGGATAGAGGGAGGGAGAGAGAGAGTGGAAGAGAGAGTAGGGGAGAGAGAGTGGGAGAGAGGTAGTGGGAGTGAAAGAGAGCGGGAGGGAGAGAGACAGAGTGGTGAAAGGGAGAGAGAGCTGGACAGAGAGTGCGGGAGAGAGCGGGAGAGAGAGCGGGTTAGATGGAGCAGGAGAGAGATAGTGGGAGAGAGAGCGGGAGAGAGAGAGCGGGCGAGCGGGAGAGAGAGAGTGGGAGAGAGATAGTGGGAGAGAGAGAGAGCGGGAGAGAGACAGAGTGGGAGAAAGGGAGAGAGAGCGGGAGAGAGAGCGCGTGAGAGAGGGAGAGAGCGGGAGGAAGAGTGGATTAGAGAGAGAGAGAGGGGGGAACGAGCGGGAGAGAGAGAGCTCGGGAGAGAGAGAGAGAGAGAGTGAGAGAGAGAGAGAGGGAGAAAGAGCGGGAGAAGCAAAGAATGGGAGAAAGAGAGCGGGAGAGAGAGAGAACGGGAGAGAGACTGGGAGAGAGAAAGAGAGAGAGCGGGAAAAAGAGCGAAAGAGAGAGAAAGAGTGGAAGAGAGAAAAAGAGAGAGAGAGCGGGAGAGAGAAAGAGTGAGAGCAGAAGAGAAAGCGAGAGAGAGAGAGCGGGAGAGCGAGAGAGTGGTTAGTGAGAGAGAGAGGGTGGGAGAGAGAGAGGGAGAGCGCGATAGAGAGTGGGAGTGAGAGGAAGAGCGGTATAGAGAGGGAAGAGAGGGCGGGTGAGAGTGAGCGGTAGAGAGAGAGCGGGTTGGAGAGAGAGCGGGAAAGGGAGACAGCGGGAGAGACAGAGAGAGGGCGGGTGGGACAGAGAGCGGGAGGAATATGAAGACAGATCGGGAGAGGGCGAGAGCGGAAGAGGGAGAGAGTGAGAGAGAGCAGGAGAGAGAGAGAGAGTGTGTGTGTATGGGAGAGAGAGAGAAAGAGAGAAAGAGCATGAGAGAGAGGGCGGGAGAGAGAGCGCATGAGAGAGAGAGAGAGTGGAAGAGAGAGAGCTGAGGAGAGAGAGAGCGGGAGGAGATGAGAGACAGATCGGGAGTGGGAGAGGAAGAGAGGTAGTGCGGCAGAGGGAGAGAGCGGCAGAAGGAGAGAGCACGGGAGAGAATGAGAAAGATAGAGAGAGAGCGAGAGAGTGGTGGAGGGAGTGCGGGGGAGAGAAAGTGGGAGAGAGAGAGAGCGGGAGAGAGAGAGAGCGGGTAAGAGAGAGAGAGAGCGGGAGAGAGAGAGGGAGAGCGCGATAGAGAGTGGGAGTGAGAGGAAGAGCGGTATATAGAGGGAAGAGAGGGCGGGTGAGAGAGAGCGGTAGAGAGAGCCGGTTGGAGAGAGAGTGGGAGAGAGAGACAGCGGGAGAGAGAGACAGCGGGAGAGACAGAGAGAGGGCGGGTGGGACAGAGAGCGGGAGGAATATGAAGACAGATCAAAAGAGGGCGAGAGCGGAAGAGGGAGAGAGCAGCAGAAGGCGATAGAGAAAGAGAGAGAGAGTGAGAGTGGGAGAGAGAGTGGGAGAGAGAGAGAGAGAGGAAGAGAGAGTGGGAAAGAGGAGAGAGAGAGGGGGAGAGGGAGAGAGCGGGAGAGAGAGTGGGAAAGAGAGAGAGCGGGAGAGAGAGAGAGCGGGAGAGGATGGATAGTGAGAGAGAGAAAGTATGTGTGGGAGAGAGAGATAGAGCGTGAGAGAGAGGGCTGTAGAGAGAGCGCATGACAGAGAGCTGGAGAGAGAGAGAGAGAGAGTGGGAGAGAGAGAGAGCTAAAGAGAGAGAGTGGGAGAGAAAGAGAGGTAGAGAGCGGCAGAAGGGAGAGAGCGGAAGAGTGAGAGAGCGGCAGACGGAGAGAGCAGCAGAGGGAGAGAATGAGAAAGATAGAGAGAGAGCAAGAGAGTGGTGGAGGGAGTGCGGGAGAGAGAGAGTGCGCGGGAGAGAGTGAGAGAGAGCAGGAGAGAGAGAGAGAGTGTGTGTGTGTGTGGGAGAGAGAGAAAGAGAGAAAGGGCATGAGAGAGAGGGTGGGAGAGAGAGCGCATGAGAGAGAGAGAGAGCGGGAGAGAGAGAGCTGGGGAGAGAGAGAGCGGGAGGAGGAGAGAGACAGATCGGAAGTGGGAGAGGAAGAGAGGTAGTGCGGCAGAGGGAGAGAGCGGCAGAAGGAGAGAGCACGGGAGAGAATGAGAAAGATAGAGAGAGAGCGAGAGAGTGGTGGAGGGAGTGCGGGGGAGAGAGAGTGGGAGAGAGAGAAAGAGAGAGCGGGAGAGAGAGCGAGAGAGAGTTTGGGATAGAGAGAAAGCCGCAGATAGAGAGACCGGAAGAGGGAGAGAGTGATAGAGGGAGATATAGAGAGAAAGTGAGAGAGCAGAAGAGAGAGTGAGAGCGGTCAAGTGCGGGAGAGAGAGCGAGAGAGCGATTGCAAAGGGGAGAAAGAGCGGGGGAGAGAGGGAGAGATGGAGAGAGAGAGCAAGAGCGGCAGAAAGAGCAGGTTGAGAGAGGACCTGAGAGAGAGCGCGATAGAGAGAGAGATGAAGGGAGGGAGAGAGAGAGAGAGAGCAGAAGAGAGAGTAGGGGAGAGAGAGCGGGAGAGAGGTAGTGGGAGTGAAAGAGAGCGGGAGGATGAGAGACAGAGTGGTGAAAGGGAGAGAGAGCTGGACAGAGAGTGCGGGAGAGAGCGGGAGAGAGAGCAGGGTGAGAGAGAGAAAGCGGGAGAGGGGGCTATTTTGGAACAGTAAGAACATCGCTGGGGGTATATGAGAACAGTAAGAGCATCACTTTGGGGTATATGAGAACAGTAAGAGCATGGCCGGGGGTGTATGAAAACGGTAAGAGCATCACCCCGGGGTATATGAGAACAGTAAGAGAATCGCTAGGGGGTATATGAGAACAGTAAGAGCATCGCCAGGGGGTATTTGAGAGCAGTTATAGTATGGCCGTAAGTAAGTACAGTAAGAGCATCACCGGTGGGTATATGAGAACAGTAAGAGCATCACCCAGAGGTATTTGAGAATAGTAAGAGCATCGCTGGGGGTATATGAGAACAGTAAGAGCATTGCCGGAGGTTATGAGAACATTAAGAGTATCGCCTGGGGTAAATGACAACAGTAAAAGCATCACCCTGGGTATTGAGAACAGTTATAGTATGGCCGTAAGTAAGAACAGTAAGAGCATCACCGGTGGGTATATGAGAACAGTAAGAGCATCACCCAGAGGTATATGAGAATAGTAAGAGCATCGCTGGGGGTATATGAGAACAGTAAGAGCATTGCTGGGGGGATATGAGAACAGTAAGAGCATCACCGGGGGTATACGAGAACAGTAAGAGTATCGCCTGGGGTATATGACAACAGTAAAAGCATCACCCTGGGTATATGAGAACAGTAATAACATCACGGGGGGTATCTGAGAACAGTAAGAACATCGCTGGGGGTATATGAGCACAGAAAGAGCATCACCTGGGGTGAATGAGAACAGTTAGAGCATCGCCGGAGGTTTATGAGAACAGAAGGAGCAACACCCGGGGTTATATGAGAACAGCAAGAGCATCGCCGGGGGTATATGAGAACAGTTAGAGCATCACTTGGGGTATATGAGAACAGTAAGAACATCACCAGGGGTATATGAGAACAGTAAGAGCATCGCTGGGGTATATAAGAATAGTAAGAGCATCGCCCGGGGTATATGAGAACAGTAAGAGCATCACCGGGGGTATATGAGAACAGTAAGACGACACAGGGGGGTATATCAGAACAGTAAGAGCAATGCCAGGGGGTAAATGAGAACAGTAAGAGCATCACCAAGAGGTTTATGAGAACATTAAGAGCATCGCCCAGGGGTATACAAGAACAGTAAGAGCATTGCCCGGGTATACTAGAACAGTAAGAGCATTACCCGGGGTATATGAGAACAGTTAGAGCATCGCCAGGGGAATATGAGAACAGTCAGAGAATCACCGGGGAAATATGAGAACAGTAAGAACATTGCGGGGGGGGGGGGGGGGGGGGTGCTATATGGGAACAGTAAGACATTGCCGGGGGTATATGAGAACAGTAAGAGCATCACTTTGGGTTATTTGAGAGCAATAAGAGCATCACCCTGGGAATATAAGAACAGTAAGAGCATCGCCGGGGGTATATGAGAACAGTAAGAGCATCGCCAGGTGTGCATGAATACAGTAAAAGCATCACCCGGGGTGTATGAGAGCATCGCCGGGGGTAAAAAGGGAACAGTAGGAGCCTCGCTGGGGGTAATTGAGAACAATAAAAGCATCACCGTGGGATATGAGAACAGTAAGAGCATCGCCATGGGTATATGAGAACAGTAAGAGCATCACCGGGGGGGGGGGTATATGGGAACAGTAAGAAGATCGCCGGGGGTATATGAGAACAGTAAGAGCATCACCTGGGGATATGAGAACAGTAAGAGCATCGCCAGGGGTATATGAGAACAGTATGAGCATCAACGGGGGTATATGAAAACAGCAAGAGCCTCGCGTGGGGTATATGAGAACTGTAAGAGCATCACCCAAAGGTACATGAGAACAGTAAGAGCATCATCGGGGGTATATGAGAACAGTAAGGGCATCACCGTGAGGTATATGAGAACAGTAAGAGCATCACCGTGGGGATATGAGAACAGTAAGAGCATCATCCAGAGGTATATGAGAACAGTAAGAGCATCCCCGGGGGTATATGAAAACAGTCAGAGCATCACCCAGGGGTATATTAGAACAATAAGAGCATCACCCAGAGGTATAAGAGAACAGTAAGAGCATCTGCCGGGGGTATATTAGAACAGTAAGAGCATCGCCGAGGATATATGAGAACAGTCAGAGCATCGCCGGGGGTATATGAGAACAGTAAGAGCATCACCCAGAGGTATATGAGAACAGTAAGAGCATCACCCGGGGGTATATGAGAACAGTAAAAGCATCACCCAGAGGTATATGAGAACAGTAAGAGCATCAGCCGGGGGTATATTAGAACAGTAAGAGCATCACCCAGAGGTATATGAGAACAGTAAGAGCATCAGCCGGGGTATATTAGAACAGTTAGAGCATCACCCAGAGGAATATGAGAACAGTAAGAGCATCACCCAGAGGTATATGAGAACAGTAAGAGCATCGCCGTGGGTATATTAGAACAGTTAGAGCATCACCCAGAGGTATATGAGAACAGTAAGAGCATCGGCCGGGGGTATATTAGAACAGTAAGAGCATCACCTAGAGGCATATTAGAACAGTAAGAGCATCACCCAGAAGTATATGAGAACAGTAAGAGCATCACCCGGGGGTATATGTGAACAGTAAAAGCATCACCCAGAGGTATATGAGAACAGTAAGAGCATCAGCCGGGGGTATATTAGAACAGTAAGAGCATCACCCAGAGGTATATGAGAACAGTGAGAGCATCAGCCGGGGTATATTAGAACAGTTAGAGCATCACCCAAAGGAATATTAGAACAGTAAGATCATCACCCAGAGGTATATGAGAACAGTAAGAGCATCAGCCGGGGTATATAAGAACAGTTAGAGCATCACCCAGAAGAATATGAGAACAGTAAGAGCATCACCCAGAGGTATATGAGAACAGTAAGAGCATCGCCGTGGGTATATTAGAACAGTTAGAGCATCACCCAGAGGTATATGAGAACAGTAAGAGCATCGGCCGGGGGTATATTAGAACAGTAAGAGCATCACCTAGAGGTATATTAGAACAGTAAGAGCATCACCCAGAAGTATATGAGAACAGTAAAAGCATCTGCCGGGGGTATATGAGAACAGTAAGAGCATCACCCATAGGTATATGAGAACAGTAAGAGCATCTCCGGGGGGTATATGAGAACAGTAAGAGCATCACCCAGAGGTATATGACTACAGTGAGAGCATCGTTGGGGGTATATGAGAACAATAAGAGCATCGCGGGGGTATATTAAAACAGTAAGAGCATCACCCAGAGGTATATGAGAATAGTAAGAGCATCACCCAGAGGTATATGAGAACAGTAAGAGCATCGGCCGGGGATATATTAGGACAGTAAGAGCATCACCCGGGGGTATATGAGAACAGTAAGAGCATCGGCCGGGGGGTATATTAGAACAGTAAGAGCATCGCCGGGGGGTATATGAGAACAGTAAGAGAATCACCAAGAGGTATATGAGAACAGTAAGAGCATCACCCGGGGATATATGAGAACAGTAAGAGCATCATCGGGGGGGGGGGGGGGGTATATGAGAACAGTAAGAGCATCACCGAGGGTATATGAGAACAGTAAGAGCATCACCCAGAGGTATATGAGTTCAGTAAGAGCATCGTCGGAGGGTATATGAGAACAGTAAGAGCATCACCCAGAGGTATATGAGAACAGTAAGAGCATCGGCCGGGGGTACATTAGAACAGTAAGGGCATCGCCGGGGGTATATGAGTACAGTAAGAGCATCACCCGGGGATATATGAGAACAGTAAGAGCATGATCGGGGGGGGGGGTATATGAGAACAGTAAGAGCATCACCGGGGGTATATTAGAACAGTAAGAGCATCACCCAGAGGTATATGAGATCAGTAAGAGCATCGTTGGGGGGTATATGAGAACAGTAAGAGCATCACCCAGAGGTATATGAGAACAGTAAGAGCATCTCCCGGGGGTATATTGGAACAGAAAGAGCATCATCGGGGGTATATGAGAACAGTTAGAGCATCGCGGGGGCTATATGAGAACAGTAAGAGCATCACCCGGGGGTATATGAGAACAGTAAGAACATCACCCAGAGGTATATGAGAACAGTAAGAGCATCGGCCGCGGGGTATATTAGGACAGTAAGAGCATCACCCGGGGGTATATGAGAACAGTGAGAGCATCGTCGGGGGTATATTAGAACAGTAAGAGCATCACCCAGAGGTATATGAAAACAGTAAGAGCATCACCCGGGGATATATTAGAACAGTAAGAGCATTGCGGGGGTATAAGAGAACAGTAAGAGCATCACCCTAGTATATGAGAACAGTAAGAGCATCGTCGGGGTTATATTAGAACAGTAAGAGCATCACCCAGAGGTATATGAGAACAGTAAGAGCATCGGCCAGTGGGTATATAAGAACAGTAAGAGCATCGCCGGGGGTATATGAGAACAGTAAGAGCATCACTCAGAGGTATATCAGAACAGTAAGAGCATCACCCGGGGGTATATGAGAACAGTAAGAGCATCATCGGGGGGGGGGGGGTATATGAGAACAGTAAGAGCATCACCGGGGGTATATGAGAACAGTTAGAGCATCACCCAGAGGTATATGAGATCAGTAAGAGCATCGTCGGGGGGTATATGAGAACAGTAAGATCATCACCCAGAGGTATATGAGAACAGTAAGAGCATCGGCCGGGGGTACATGAGAACAGTAAGAGCATCACCCAGAGGTATATGAGAACAGTAAGAGCATCACCCGGGGGTATATTAGAACAGTAAGAGCATCACCCAGAGGTATATGAGAACAGTAAGAGCATCGTCGGGGGGTATATGAGAACAGTCAGAGCATCACATGGGGTATTTGAGAACAGTAAGAGCATCACCGGGGGTATATGAGAACAGTAAGAGCATCGCCCAGAGGTATATGAGAACAATATGAGCATCGCCCGGGGGTATATGAGAACAGTTAGAGCATCGCCCAGAGGTATATGAGAACAGTAAGAGCATCGCCCGGGGGTATATGAGAACAGTAAGAGCATCGTCGGGGGTATATGAGAACAGTCAGAGCATCACCGGGGGCATATGAGAACAGTAAGAACATCACCCAGAGGTATATGAGAACAGTAAGAGCATCGCCCAGAGGTATATGAGAACAGTAAGAGCATCACCTGGGGATATATAAACAGTAAGAGCATCACCAAGGGGTATATGAGAACAGTAAGAGCATCGTCGGGGTATATGAGAACAGTAAGAGCATCACTGGGAGTATATGAGAACAGAAAGAGCATCACCCAGAGGTATATGAGAACGATAAGAGCATCACCCGGAAGAAAATGAGAACAGTAAGAGCATCAACCGGAAGAAAATGAGAACAGTAAGAGCATCACCCGGGGGTATATGAGAACAGTAAGAGCATCACCAAGAGGTATATGAGAACAGTAAGAGCATCACTTGGGGGTATTTTAGAACAGTAAGAGCATCATCGGGGGTATATGAGAACAGTAAGAGCATCGTTGGTGGGTATATGAGAAAAGTCAGAGCATCACCTTGGGTTATTGAGAACAGTAAGAGCATCACCGGGGGTATATGAGAACAGTAAGAGCATCGCCCAGAGGTATATGAGAGCAGTAAGAGCATCGCCCTGGGTTTATAAGAACAGTAAGAGCATCGCCCATAGGTATATGAGAACAGTAAGAGCATCGCCCGGGGGTATATGAGAACAGTAAGAGCATCGTCGGGGGTATATGAGAACAGTCAGAGCATCACCGGGGGCATATGAGAACAGTAAGAACATCACCCAGAGGTATATGAGAACAGTAAGAGCATCGCCCAGAGGTATATGAAAACAGTAAGAGCATCACCTGGGGATATGAAAACAGTAAGAGCATCACTGGGGGTATATGAGAATAGTAAGTGCATCACCGGGGGTATATGAGAACAGTAAGAGCATCGCCCAGAGGTATATGAGAACAGTAAAAGCCTCGTCGGGGGTATATGAGAACAGTAAGAGCATCGTCGGGGGTAATATGAGAACAGTAAGAGCATCACCTAGTGGTATATGAGAACAGTAAGATCATTTCCGCGGGTATATGAGAACAGTAATAGCATCACCCAGAGGTATATGAGAACAGTAAGAGCATCACCCGGGGGTATATGAGAACAGTAAGAGCATCAACGGGGTATATGAGAACAGTAAAAGCCTCACCGGGGGTATATGAGAATAGTAGGAGCATCGCCGGGGGTATTTGAGATCAGTAAGAGCATCGCCGTGGGTGTATGAGAACAGTAAGAGCATCACCTGGGGATATGAGAACAGTAAGAGCATCGCGGGGGTATATGAGAACAGTAAAAGCATCTCCCAGAGGTATATGAGAACAGTAAGTGCATCGCCGGGGGTATATGAGAACAGTAAGAACATCATCGGGGCTATATGAGAACAGTAAGAGCATCACCCAGGGTATATGAGAACAGTAAGGGCATCACATTGAGGATATGAGAACAGTAAGAGCATCGCCGGGAGTATATAAGAACAGTAAGAGCATCGCCTGGAACTGTAGTTACAGCAACATTGACAACAACTGAACAACACCTACACACAAATCTGTAGTTACAACAACAACAACAACAACAACAACAACAACAACAACAACAACAACAACACTTAGACTTACATATGCTACATTTGTATTTTGTCATTCGAACTGAGACCGAATATCTTATTTGGACATCAATTTCCTATTTAGCCATTCGAACTGAGGCCGAATATCGTATTAGGACATCAATATCCTATTTTGACATTTCAATATCCTATTTTGACATTCGAACTGAGGCCGAATATCGTATTTCGACAATTAAAACCCTTTTTTGACAATCAAATTGAGCCGAATATCTTATTTGGGCATTCACAATCCTATTCTGACATTCGAATTAAGGCCGAATATCGTATTTGTACATCAATATCCTATTTTCCCATTCGAACTGAGGCCGAATTTTTGCCATTCGAACTGAGGCCGAATATCTTATTTGGACATCAATATCCTATTTTGCCATTCAAACTGAGGCCGAATATCGTATTTTGTCATTTCAATATCCTATTTTGCCGTTCGAACAGAAGCCGAATATCATATTAAGACATTCAAATTGAGCCCGAATATCGTATTTTGCCATTCAAGATCCTATTTTAACATTCAAAATGAGGCCAAAAATCGTATTTCGACAATCAAAATCCTTTTTTGACATTCAAATTGAGCCGAATATCTTATCTGGGCATTCACAATCCTATTCTGACATTCGAATTAAGGTCGAATATCGTATTTTGAACATCAAATCTATTTTGCCATTCGGACTGAGGCCGAATATCGTATTTGGACATCAATATCCTATTTTGCCATTCGAACTGAGGCCGAATATCGTATTTTGACATCAATATCCTATTTTGCCATTCGAACTGAGGCCAAATATCGTATTTGGACAGTAATATCCTGTTTTGCCATTCGAAATGAGGCCGATTATCCTATTTGAACATTAATATTCTACGTTATTTTGCCATTCCAACTGAGGCCGAATATCTTATTTGGACATCAATATCCTATTTTGCCATTCGAGCTGAGGCCGAATATCTTAATTGGACATCAATATCCTATTTTGCAATCGAATTGATGCCGAATATCTTATTTGGACATCAATATCCAATTCTGCCATTAGAAATGAGGCCGACTATCGTATTTTGACATTCAATATCCTATTTTAACATTCGAAATGAGGCGTAATATCGTATTTTGACATTCAAAACCGTATTTTGACATTCAAATTGAGCCGAATATCTTATTTGGGCATTCACAATCCTATTTTGACATTCGAATTAAGGCCGAATATGGTAGTTTGACATCAGTATCCTATTTTGCCATCCGAACTGAGGCCACTTATCGTATTTGGACATCAATATCCTATTTTGACATTCTAACTGTGGCCGAATATCTTGTTATGACATCAATATCGTATTTTGCCATTCGAACTGAGGCCGAATATCGTATTTTGACATTCAATATCCTATTTCGACGTTCGAACTGAGGCCGATTATTATATTTGGACATTCAAATTGAGTGCGAATATCATATTTTGGCATTCAAGATCCTATTTTAACATTCAAAATGAGGCCTCATATCGTATTTAGACATTCAAAATCCTATTTTGACATTCAAATTGAGCTGAATATCTTATTTGGGCATTCACAATCATTTTTGACATTCGAATTAAGGCCGCATATCGTAGTTTGACATCAGTATCATATTTTGCCATTCGGACTGAGGCCGAATATCTTATTTGGACATCAATATCCTGTTTTGTCATTCGAACTGAGGCCGAATATCGTATTTGGACATCGATATCCTATTTTGCCACTCGAACAGGAGGCCGAATATCTTATTTGGACATCAATATCATTTTTGCCATTCATACTGAGGCCGAATATCGTTTTTGGACACCAATATCCTATTTTGCCATTCGAATTGTGGCCGAATATCGCATTTTGACATTCAATATCCTATTTAGCCATTCCAACTGGGGCCGATTATCGTATTTGGACATCAATATCCTATTTTGTCATTCGAACTGAGACCGAATATCTTATTTGGACTTCAATATCCTATTTTGCCATTCAAACTGAGGCCGAATATCTTATTTGGACATCATTATCCTATTTTGTCATTCTAACTGAGGCCGATCATCGTTTTTGGATATCAGTATCCTATTTTTCCATTCAAAATGAGGCTGAATATCTTATTTGGACATCAATATCCTAGTTTGCCGTTCGAACTGAGGCCGAATATCGTATTTGGACATCGATATCCTATTTTGCCGTTCGAACTGAGGCCGAATATCGTATTTGGACATCGATATCCTATTTTGCCACTCGAACAGGAGGCCAAATATCGTATTTTGACATCAATATCCCATTTTGCCGTTCGAACTGAGGCGGAATATCGTATTTGGACATCAATATCCCATTTTGCCGTTCGAACTGAGGCCGAATATCGTATTTGGACTTCAATATCCTATTTTGCCATTCAAGCTGAGGCCGAATATCGTATTTGGACATCGATATCCTATTTTGCCACTCGAACAGGAGGCCAAATATCGCATTTTGACATCAATATCCCATTTTGCCGTTCGAACTGAGGCCGAATATCGTATTTGGACATCAATATCCCATTTTGCCGTTCGAACTGAGGCCGAATATCGTATTTGGACTTCAATATCCTATTTTGCCATTCAAAATGAGGCTGAATATCTTATTTGGACATCAATATCCTATTTTGCCATTCGAACTGAGGCTGAAATGTCGTATTTTGACATCAATATCCTACTTTGCCATTTGAACTTAGGCCGAATAAAGTATATGGACATCAATATCCTATTTTGACATTGGATCTGGACATGTATTTTGACATTCAATTCCTATTTTGACATTCGAACTAAGGTTGAATATCGTGTTTTGACATTCAAAACGCTTATTTGACATTGGAACTGGACATGTATTTTTACATTCAATTCCTATTTTGATATTCGAACTGAGGCCGAATATCGTGTTTTGACATTCAAAATGCTATTTTGACATTCGAACTGGACATGTATTTTGACATTCAATTCCTATTTTGACTTTCGAACTGGGCCGAATATCGCATTTGACGTTCAAATGTTTGAATGTCAAAATAGGATTTTGAATGTCAAAATACGATATTTGGCCTTAAATCGAATTTCAAAATAGGGTTGTGAATGTCAAAACACATTATTCAGCCTCAGTTTGAATGTCAAAATAAGATATTGAATGTCAAAATACGATATTTGGGTTCAATTTGAATGCTAAAACAGGATATTGAATGTGAAAATACGATAATCGGCGCCAGATCGAATGTCAAAATAAGATTTTCATTGTCAAAATACGATATTCGGCCTAAGTTTGAATGTCAAAAAAGGATTTGAATGACAAAAATGCTATTTTAATGACCAATTCGATAGTCAGAATAGGATTTTCAATGTCAAAATACGATATTCCGCCTCAGTTCGATTGTCAAAATAGGACTTTGAATGTCAAATTACGATATTTGGCCTCAGTTCGAATGTCAAATACAAGTATGAATGTTGAATTACAATATTTGGCCTCAGTTCGAGTTTCAAAATGGGATTTTGAATGCTAAAATGTGATATTCGGCCTCATTTTGCATGTCAAAATAGGATATTGAATGTCAAAATACGATATTCGACCCCAGTTTGAATGTCACAATTGGATTTTTGAATGACAAAAATACGATATTCGGCCTCAGTTCGAATGTCAAAATATGATATTTAATGTAACAATGTGATATTCGGCCACAGCTCGAACATCAAAATAGGGATTTGAGTGTCGAATTGCGCTATTTGGCCCAAATTCGAGTGTCGGTCTTATTTTGAATGTAAAAAAAGGATTTTGAATGTCAAAATGCGATATTCATGCCCAATTCGAATGTCAAAAAAGAATTTTATGTCAAAATACAATATTCATCCTCAGTTCGAATGTCAAAATAGGAATTCGAATGTCAAATTACGAAATTTGGCCTCAGTTCGAATGTCAAATACAAGTTTGAATGTCGAATTACAATATTTGGCCTCTGTTCAAATGGGATTTAGAATGCTAAAATGTGATATTCGGCCTCAAGACGCATGTCAAAATAGGATATTGAATGTCAACATATGATATTCGACCCCAGTTTTAATGTCAAAATAATATTTTTGAATGAGAAAATACGATATTCGGCCTCAGTTTGAATGTCAAAAGGGATACTGAATGTCCAAATAATATGTTCCGCCTCATCTCTAATGTCAAAATAGGATTTTGAATGTCAAAATACGATATTCGGCCTCTGTTTGAATGTCAAAATACGATTTTGAATGTCAAAACAAGATATTCAGCCTCATTTCGAATGCCAAAATAGGATTTTGAATGTCAAAATACGACATTCAGCCTCTGTTCTGTTCGAACGTCAAAATATGATATTCAATATCAAAATATGATATCCGGCCTTAGTTCTAATGTCAAAATAGGATTTTGAATATCCAAATAAGGTATTCGGCCTCATTTCGTATGAAGAATTTTGATTCTCAAATACGATATTCGGCCTCAGTTCGAATGTCAAAAAAGGATTTGAATGTCAAAAAGCGATTTTAATCACCAATTCCATAGTAAAATAGGATTTTCAATGTCAAAATACGATATTCGAATGTCAAAATACGATATTCGAATGTCAAAATAGGATTTAATGTCAAAATACAATATTCATCCTCAGTTTGAATGTCAAAATAGGACTTTGAATGTCAAATTACGATATTTGGCCTCAGTTTGAATGTCAAATACAAGTATGAATGTCGAATTACAATATTTGGCCACAGTTCGATTGTCAAAATGGGATTTTGAATGATAAAATGTGATATTCGGCCTCAGTTCGCATGTCAAAATAGGATATTGAATGTCAAAATACGATATTCGACCCCAGTTTGAATGTCAAAATTGGATTTTTGAATGACAAAAATACGATATTCGGCCTCAGTTCCAATGTCAAAATAGGATTTTTAATGTAAAAATGAGATTTTCATGACCAAGTTGATAGTCAAAATAGGATTCACAATGTCGAAATACGATATTCGGCCTCAGTATGAATGTCAAAATAGGATTTTGAATGTCAAAATACGATTTTCTGCCTCAGTATGAATGTCAAAATAGGATTTTGAATGTCAAGATACGATATCGGCCTCAGTTTAAATGTATAAATAGGATTTTGAATGCCAAAATGTTATATTCGTTATTAGGATTTTGAATGTCAAGATACGATTTTTGGCGCCAGATTGAATGTAAAAATAGGATTATTAATGTCAAAATAAGATATTCGGTCCATGTTTCGAATGTCAAAATACGATATTTGGCCCCATTACGAATGTCAAAACCCATTACGAATGTCAAAATACGGTATTCAATCCCAGTATGAATGTCAAAATGGGCTTTTGAATGTCAAAATACGATTTTCCGCCCCGTATGAATGTCAAAATAGGAATTTTTACGTCAAAATACGATATCAGCCTCAGTTCATAAGTATGAATAGAGCTTTGAATGTCAAAATGCGATATTCCCCCCTCAGTTCGAAAGTCAAAATAGGACTTTGAAAGTAAAAATACGATATACGGCCTCAGCTCGAATGTCAAAATCGGATTTTGAATGTCAAAACGTGATATATGGCCCTAGTTCAAATGTCAAAATTGAATTTTGAATGTCAAAATACGATATTCAGCTTCAGCTTATATTTCAAAATTGAATCATGAACGTCAAAATACGATATTCAGCTTCAGTTCGAATGTCAATATAGAAATTTGAATGTCAAAACACGATATTCGGCCTCAGTTTGAATGTCAAAATGCGATATTCATGCCCAATTCGAATGTCAAAATAGGATTTTGAATGTAAAATACGATTTACAGGCCTCAGTTCGAATGTCATATTCGGCCTTAATCCGTATTTTAATTCGATTGTCAAAATAGGATAAGCAAAGTCAAAAATGATTTTCGGGCTCAATATGAATGTCAAAATAGGATTTTGAATGTCAAAATGTGATATTCGGCTTCAGGTCATATGTCAAAATACGATTTTAAATGTCAAAATACGATATTCGGTCTCAGTTAGAATGTCAAAATAGGATTTTGAATGTCCAAATAATATATTTAGCCTCATTTCCAATGTCAAAATAGGATTTTGAATGTTAACTGTTACAACAACAACAACAACAACAACAACAACAACAACAACAACAACAACAACAACAACAACAACAACAACAACAACAACAACAACAACAACTCCAACAACAACAACAACAACAACAACAACAAAAACAACAACAACATCAACATCAACAAAACTGTCTGTCTCTTATCTTAATTTGGCTACCATAAACACGCCGCCAGTGGGACAATGCTCCCAAGGGAGAATCATTAACCATATTTTGGCCTACTGACAAAGTTCTCAAATGGGAGTAATTAGAGTTAGATTTTGTTTGTATTTGTTATAGTTTGGCTACCATTAACACGCTCTGGTGGGACAATGCTCCCAAGGGAGAATCATTAACCACATTTTGGCCTACTGAAAAAGTTCCAAAATGGGAGTCATTAGGGTTAGATTTAGTTTGTATTTTTTTTTAATTTGGCTACAATAAACACGCCGCCAGTGGGACAATGCTCCCAAAGGAGAATCATTACCACATTTTGGCCTACTGACAAGGTTCCCAAATGGGAGTCATTAGGGTTAGATTTTGTTTGTTTTTGTTTTAATTTGGCTACAATAAACACGCCTGCAGTGGGACAATGCTCCAAAGGGAGAATCATTAACCACATTTTGGCCTACTGACAAAGTTCCAAAATGGGAGTCATTAGGGTTAGATTTTGTTTGTATTTGTTTTAATTTGGCTACAATAAACACGCCGCCAGTGGGACAATGCTCCCAAGGGAGAATCATTACCACATTTTGGCCTACTGACAAGGTTCCCAAATGGGAGTCATTCGGGTTAGATTTTGTTTGTTTTTGTTTTAATTTGGCTACAATAAACACGCCGGCAGTGGGACAATGCTCCAAAGGGAGAATCATTAACCACATTTTGGCCTACTGACAAAGTTCCAAAATGGGAGTCATTAGGGTTAGATTTTGTTTTTATTTGTTATAGTTTGGCTACAATAAACACGCTGCCAGTGGGACAATGCTCCCATTGGAGAATCATTAACCACATTTTGGCCTACTGACAAAGTTCCCAAATGGGAGTCATTAGGGTTAGTTTTTGTTTGTTTTTGTTTTAATTTGGCTACAATAAACACGCCGCCAGTGGGACAATGCTCCAAAGGGAGAATCATTAACCACATTTTGGCCTACTGACAAAGTTCCCAAATGAGAGTCATTAGGGTTAGATTTTGTTTGTTTTTGTTTTAATTTGGCTACAATAAACACGCCCCCAGTGGGACAATGCTCCCAAGGGAGAATCATTAACCATAATTTGGCCTACTGACAAAGTTCCCAAATGGGAGTCATTTGGGTTCGATTTTGTTTGTATTTGTTTTAATTTGGCTACAATAAACACGCTGCCAGTGGGACAATGCTCCCAAGGGAGAATCATTAACCATATTTTGGCCTACTGACAAAGCTCTCAAAGTGGAGTCATAAGGGTTAGATTTTGTTTGTATTTGTTATAGTTTGGCTTCCATTAACACGCTCCGGTGGGACAATGCTCCCAAGGGAGAATCATTAACCATATTTTGGCCTACTGACAAAGTTCCCAAATGGGAGTCATTAGGGTTCGATTTTATTTGTTTTTGTTTTAATTTGGCTACAATAAACACGCCGCTAGTGGGACAATGCTCTCAAGGGAGAATCATTAACCACATTTTGGCCTACTGACAAAGTTCCCAAATGGGAGCGATTAGGGTTAGATTTTGTTTGTATTTGTTTAACTTGGCTACAATAAACACGCCGCCAGTTGGACATTGCTCCCAAGGGAGAATCATTAAACATATTTTGGCCTACTGACAATGTTCTCAAATGGGAGTCATTTGGGTTAGATTTTGTTTGTATTTGTTTTAATTTGGCTACAATAAACACGCCCCCAGTGGGACAATGCTCCCAAGGGGGAATCATTAACCACATTTTGGCCTACTGACAAAGTTCCCAAATGAGAGTCATTAGGGTAAGATTTTGTTTGTATTGGTTTTAACTTGGCCACAATAAACACGCCCCCAGTGGGACAATGCTCCCAAGGGAGATTCATTAACCACATTTTGGCCTACTGACAAAACTCCCAAATGGGAGTCATAAGGGTTAGATTTTGTTTGTACTTGTTTTAATTTGGCTACAATAAACACGCCGCCAGTGAGAAAATGCTCCAAAGGGAGAATCATTAACCACATTTTGGCCTACTGACAAAGTTCCCAAATGGGAGTCATTAGGGTTAGATTTTGCTTGTATTTGTTTTAATTTGGCTACAATAAACACGCCGCCAGTGAGAAAATGCTCCAAAGGGAGAATCATTAACCACATTTGGCCTACTGACAAAGTTCCCAAATGGGAGTCATTAGGGTTAGATTTTGCTTGTATTTGTTTTAATTTGGCTACAATAAACACGCCGCCAGCGGGACAATGCTCCAAAGGGAGAATCATTACCACATTTTGGCCTACTGACAAAGTTCTCAAATGGGAGTCATTAGGGTTAGATTTTGTTTGTATTTGTTTAAATTTGGCTACAATAAACACGCTGCCATTGGGACAATGCTCCCAAGGGAGAATTATTAACCATATTTTCGGCCAACTGACAACGTTCCCAAACGGAGTCATTAGGGTTAGGTTTTGCTTGTCTTTTTTTTTTAATTTGGATACAATTAACACGCCGCCAGTGGGACAATGCTCCCAAGTGAGAGTCATTAGCCGTATTTGGACCATCTGACAAAGTTTTCAAACGGGAGTCATTAGGGTATAGTTTAGCTTGCTTTTGTTTTTTTAAATTTGGCTACCAAAAAACGTTGCCAGTATGACAATGCCCCAAAGGAAGAGACGACCAAGTGACAAGGCTCCCAATCGAACGACCAAGTGACAAGGCTCCCAATCGAACGTCTTTAGGGTTAGGGTTTGCCTGTTGTTTTTTTTTTTTTTTTTTTTAATTTAGCTGCCATAAACACATTGAGCAATTTTGTCCAAACGTGCCTCTTGCACTTCTGTCTGATCTGATCTGGCTCAGAATTTCCAGTTTGATTATATCATTCAGCTGCCATCCATTGAGTGGAAACTATACTGGCTGCCACCACAAAATATTTCTGCAAAAAAAAAACTACAAACAGTTTGGAAGCAGATCATGATAAATACACGTCCTCAGAGCCTAAAAGCACGCAAGCCCGTGTGTTTCAGCATTCTAAATTTAAAAAAAATCTTTAGACCCTCAACGAAAATCAAACATGAAATTCAGCAGGGTCACAAAAGTCAAAATGCCAATAATTGCTGGCCTTTTAACGTCTATATAAGCCTAACAAGAACTAAAATTAGCATAATTAACACACCATAACTTAACCGAGCATGTAGTTTACTATGCTCACAAAAGTTAAAATGCCAACAATTGCTTGCCTTTTAACATTTATAAGCCTGATAAATACACTTCCTCGCCCTTCAAGTATGTTTATCTGCTGTTCGTCTGTACATCCATCCATCTCTTGATCTGTCAATCCAAATCATCATCAGCAGTTTCTGGTATCAATGACAGGCATAACATGGCCTTCTCGCTAGGTCGCCTCAGAAAATTCTAATTACAATGCCAATGTTGGCACCAACTTATGTAACGAATGTAGACATATGCATTTAGTAATACTGTATCTAAGCACTAGTAGAGTTAAATGCGAGCATACCTCAATGTACAGGTCTGTAATATATTGTAATACATCGCCTCGGAAAATTCTAACTAACAAAATGCCCGTGTTTGGCACCAACTTATGTAACAAATGAAGACAAATGAATTTAGTAACACTATATCTAAATACTAGTAGAGTTAAATGCGAGCATACTTCAATGTGCAGGTCTGTAATATCTTGTAATACATTGCCTCGGAAAATTCTTACTTACAAAATGCCCGTGTTTGGCACCAACTTATGTAACAAATGAAGACATATGGATTTAGTAACACTATATCTAAGTACTAGTAGAGTTAAATGCGAGCATACTTAAATGTACGGGTCGGTAATATCTTGTTTTTTTATGTACCTGTTGAAAAAAAAATGTTTCCATACCGGATATGCGGCAATCGAAAACTCTTGACAAACAATCGATGAACGCGGGTCATTACCTTTTTTAATTCTACTATATTATTGACCAATCATTTTAAAATTTGAATACTGTGCTGAGCTTCCACCCACCTTTTCAACCAATCGCTGCCTCCCTTTTTACAAGTACAGGTCAGTCAAAGGTCATTAAAAGACAGGTAAAATCTCATTGGTCACAGGTAAATATACACATGATCCTTGATGTGTGTCGTTATTGCCGCCGCCATTACAGAAAGAATCAGTAAGTGCAACTTTTACAACATTTTCGGTTCTGTCTGCTAAATATCCATAAACATTTACCGGTTAGCATGTGATTCCCCTATTTGGGCATCATATGACTGCTCGGGAATTATGGGGGGCAAATGTCACACTTCACTGAAATTGCAATAGCCAAAGGCACGTTTGTCTATTCCATTTCCTGTCAATAACAATAGAACGAAAAGTCGTCGTCGTTTACGCATTCACACGCAACACCTCGTTATAGTACCAAACAGCGACAACAGAGATGACAGGTAATTCTTTAATATTATACCTTGGCCACTTTTTCCCCAACTCCATATAAGACGATTGTCTAAATCGTGCTTAAACATTCGCTCCATACTCGGCCCCTGGGTGCTCATTACCACCATCTCATCCAGACGATTCTACTGAGTACCCAGATCATCATATCTGCCTGCCGCTTTCAATACCCGTATCTACATTTTGTTCCTGGTCTCTGCGTCTTGCCCTCAAATCGCATTTTTTTTATTGATATATTGGCTTGTTTATATATTTCTGATTGCATTAAAAATAAACCAATATAACGGTTCTTATGCACCACTCATTTGGGGCTTTTAACTTTTCATTTTTCAAAGTCCTACTAAAAGGCCTGCACTGTGGGGCCAGATTTATAGTAAAATCCCTGCTAAATGCCCCCGCCCCTACAAATGACCTAAATCATTTGAATAAGCGTTCCATTTTTTCCCCAACCCCAACGTGGTGCCACATGAAATGGCCCTATTTTCTGATTTCGGCATATGAATGGCCCAAATTTTCTGACACCCATGTATATGCACATATTTCCACTAAGATACTCATCAAGCCTTTGTTTTCACATTTACATAAAGCAGGTTTTCTCATGACGAACTTGTTAACAAATCCCAGATGATATGAGAAATGGTATATCAATTCAAAGGACACACACACGCACGCACGCACGTGCGCATGCGAGTCTGGTATAGTATAGAGTTTGGTCAGCATCATCATTCACTGCTTCAATTCTCATATTTTTCTAACAGCAGCATGTTTCCTAGTCAAGATTCTTTGCGTATGTACTTTTAGCCACATTATGAGACAAACTGCTTATAACTAAATGAAGACAAGCTCTTTTGTCATTGCCAAGGTAGTATATTTATACTCTTGCTTGCCAAATCCTAAATTTGAAGACTTAAACTGGTCTCTGTAGCTGAGAATGCTAGTTTGAATTGTCATAGGATTTCTAAACCCCCAAAACAGGTTTACTGATAGCTCATGATGTGGCATTGAAATAAGTACTTTTGTTTGGTGTGCCAATTGACCTCAGACGGATCAAAGGTCAGACGAGTCTACTTATAAGCATGAGAAAGGTACATTAATTTCTCGCCTAATACTTACTGCTCGTGCTATCGACGTAGCTAAATTGCAGTCCCCTCCCACATGCGCGGATTCAGAGGGGGGAATACCCCCCCCCCCCCGGAAAATGATGGAAATTGTAGTTTTTCTTTGAAATAACCATTTAGCTGGGTAGCGAATTATTTAAGCAAGTCAAAAATGTCCAATTTGTGTCTATTTTGTTTGATATAAGCAAGTATAAACAATCAAATTATTATGTTTTAAAACTACGCACCCTGTGCTGGACTTTGACGGTGTTTAATCCCTTAAGTGTAGGCTAAGAACTGGGTTCAGGCCCGTGAGTTTGTAGCATTTCATTATTTGATGAGGAATGAATAAGTCGAGTTTAGAATTCCTATTTTGTCTGTTCATTTTTACCTTATTATACGTTATATTCAGTCGTTTTCATCCAAACCCTTTGTTGTTGATATTCATAAGAAACGTCTCACCGAGGCGGCGATTCTTATGAGTTTCCGCAACATAGGGTTTGGATAAGAAAAATCATTAATTAGCTTAGGAAAAACGCCTCTTATCAAGAGTTATTCTAAAGCGGAAATCACCAATACTAAACAGCCTACAGCCAGCTGATCTGGATATATGCGGTTTGCAAATTCTACCAGATATGCCTAAAAGGTTTAAATTAAACATGTTAAAATATTTTCTTTCGAAATAATTATAGGAATTTCGGCTGCCTCAAACAGTTTTGGGCCGGCGCAGATCCAACAAAGGTTGGAACCGATCAGGTCCGATTCTGTTTCAACAATTGACTGACAACTCAAAAACAAACACCCTGTAACAGGATCAGACTTACAAAAGTCGGGACTGCTCCTGATCCACAGGGTTTCTAAACAAACAATTTTGAGACATAAAGTCGGACCTGGTACGGTTCTGATTTGTTTAACTATACATACAGCTACCACCATTGAGTGGCAACCCCGGGGTGTGGGGGTGTGGGGGGATACTCTGATAATTTCATACATACGTAGGCTCGGGTCATTTTTGGGGGGTTGAAATTTTGAATTTCGATATTTTTTGGGTTTTTCAGACAGAATGAATATTTTTGGGGTATGAAGATTTTGTTTATATCTTTTTGGGGTCATCACAAAATTGGACTATATTTATGGGTCATATCTATGCGGGTCTTTTCTCAAGGTCAAGGTACAGAATGGGTGATATTTGGGGGGGGGTTGTTAAAATTTCAAATATTTTTGGGGTGCTTGAAATTTCTGAAACGGTAGATGCTGGACCCGAGCCTACGACTGAAGAAAAAATGAGAGTACCCCCCCCCCCCCCCCCCCCCCCCCCCCCGCCGGGGTAGCAACTACTTTGGATGGCAGCACAAAAAAAGTTTAGACGCAGATCGGGTTCCACTGGTGATAATCCTCATAGTTGAGGGCATACCAGTAGACCGGCAAAAAGCAAAAAGGCTCGACATGTCGTAGAATGCAGTTTCGGATATACTTCAATACTTGGGTTAGATAATAAGAGTTATCTCTCTTAGGTTTTGGCGCCCTTTTCGTGAAAAGGTCACGTTATTATGTAGCTGAATAAAAACTTCTGTTTTCACCAGGTCTAGCGCTCAGCATGGAGTACGTCCTTGATCTCATCAATGTGGGGATGGGGAAAGAAGAAGGACCAGACCAGTCAGCGCAAACAACGCCAACTGTAGTGAGAAATTAATGAAGAGACGGAGCCCCTGCCCAAGCCCGGCATGCCACCGTCTGGTAAGATTAATGTCTGCGAAAAATGTTCCTAAATTTCAAATACTAGTTGCCTGCCAAACAGGGCAAACTCAGATTAGACTGCTTCCTCAACTGCTTTTGAAGTTTTCTTCAGCCTAATCGGAATCTGGACAGTTCACTGACAAGACAGATCACCGACACACATTTTAAAGACAGTTCACTGACGGAATTGAAGACCATTCACTGACAACTTTTACATTGCATTTTAATGAAACCAGCTGATCTCTATCTGCTTTATAAAATTTTAAATATTTTCTTCACCCATCAGTTTTGATCTATGTTTTGGATGCTGAAAAGAACCGTCTCAGTGAGAAGGTTCTTTTGAGTAAGTTACTAACACCAACATATGTCTTGGTTGAAAAGTAAAAAAAATAATTTTTGTACGCACTCTTAACTAACTGCCTGTGACATACATGAAAGTGTGTTTACAAAACCAAATTACTGCTTGTGTTTTGATGCTTCCAGCAACAATTTTTGTTGATCGGTTGATATAATTGTCAGATAACTGTATGTGACTTGAATTACCAGTGAATTATGTAAAAGTACGAAAGGGATATGAAGTTGGCTATAAGAATAATACTTGTTCTTTTTGACAGAGAATCTGTAACCAGCTTGCTATAGCTATTAGTGAAGTGAAAGATTCTGGGTACTATCAGCATATGGCGGAGAATGCAGCAGGCTTCCTGATGGCATTTGTGAGGGTCAAGATCTTCATGGAAAGTAAGTTATACATTTTTGTCCCCTGAGAAATTTTCCCTGCATTTTTGTTGTCTGCTAAATTTTTTCAAAATCAACTTTTTCGGAAATTTCTTTGGAAATACAATCAGAATGTCAAACAATTTGGTGCCTAATGCTTATTTTTATCTGCTATTCTTTTTTCAAAATCAACTTTTTTTCGAAAAACATTTCGGAAATACAATCAGAATGTCCTAATGCGTATTTTTATCTGCTTTTTTCAAAATCACCCTTTTTTTTCGAAAAAATATTTCGGAAATACAATCAGAAAGTCATACGATTTGGTTCCTAATGCTTATTTTTATCTGCTATCTTTTTCAAAATCAACTTTTTTTCGAAAAAATATTTCAGAAATACAATCAGAAAGTAATCACAAGTAGTTGTTTGTTCCCCTGAGCTGGCCCTGACCAGAAAACATTTTTATTTCAGTGCTAGTATGGTCCACTATTAGCGGGACAAGAATAAGAATATTCTAAAAATTCTATTCAACAGCAACTAATGTTCAATAAATGTTAACCCTTAAAGTGCCACCTATAGTTTGCAGCAGACGACAGTTTAAAATTTTGCTGCTTTTACAAAAATAACAAACAAGGCATGATATTTCATGAGAATCGTCTGCTGCCAGACAATTCTCATGAAATATCATACCTTATTTTTTTCGAATATTAGAAAAGATGTCGCTAAATTTGTTATCTGATGCAGTTGTGATTGGCGCTTTAAGAGTTAAAATATTCCCAAAGATAACCTAGCATGAATGAATCCAAGTTGTGTGCACGTTTCTAGTTTAGTTTTCATTGGCCCACTTAAATGGAAAATGGCCCCTTGTTTTGGCTGGTAATGCCAGGGTCATTTCAGAATCCTGGCCCAAACACTGAATTAATGCTCTTGTAACTACGGTATTATATATTTATGTATATACACTGGAGCGTGTTACTTTGGTCCAATGATGTGAAAACCAATCAGAGGTCAAGGTGGTCTGGTTGTCTCACCAAGTCTTACTTCTCTCTGTCCTAAAGTCTGATTCTTCTGTCTTTATTCCTTATTTCTTACTTTCTCTCCATCCTTCTAGTATCTTTCTTTCTTTTTTTTTTTTTTCTATCTTTACTGGTTCGCTCATATATGAGCATTACACCAGGGAGTGCGAATTTGGAAATTTTGATAAAATAAAAAACACAAAACACAAAAAAACAAAACAACACAAAAAAACACAAAAACTTTTGGCTGAATTTTTGTTTAAATAAGGAGTGCCCTAAACTCCTCCGTGGACTGGGCATTTGCCACAGAAGGAGGCAGACTATTCCAATGTGGAATAGTACGGGGGAAAAAAGAATTCTTCAGGACATCACTGTATGTCTGGTGTCTGCGGTATTGAGCACTATGTGATGACCTGGTAGTTTTCAAACTATGAGCAGGGGTCATATACTTGTCTTTTTCAATAGACACTGCTCCACAATGAATCTTGTGAAAGAGAAGCAAGGAGGACTGGTCCCTACGGGCCTCAAGAGATGGCCAATCAAGCTCATCAAGCATTTCGCCGACGCTACTGGTGTTTCGCCATCTCCTGCAGGTCCAGCGGGCTGCTGTCCTCTGAACTTTCTCAATCTGATTAATCTGAAGTTTCAAGTGAGGGCTCCAAATGGGTGCTGCATACTCTAGTTTAGGCCGAACCAAAGTTTTGTATGCAACTTCCTTTGTACTCCTAGGTGCAAAAGCCAAATTCCTGCGAAGGAAACCAAGTGTCTTAGTTGCTTTGGAAGAGATTTCAGAGACATGCTGACCCCAATCCATGTTATCTGTAATAGTGATACCAAGGTATTTTGCCGACTGAACATTTTCCAAAGTTTGATTGTGTAGTGAGTAGTTGAAAAGAATTTGTTTGTGATGCTGAAGCCGAGTCACTCTCATTGAGTGACATTTGGCTACGTTAAATTTCATTTGCCAATCGGCTTCCCACTGTCCTAAGCTGGTGAGGTCTTCTTGCAAGGTCAAACAATCCTGAAGTGAATGTATATTCCTATACAGGACACAATCGTCTGCGAACAGGCGAACAGAAGACCTGATGTTATACGGCAGATCATTTATGAAGAGGAGGAACAGGACCGGACCTAAGACCGATCCCTGGGGCACGCCGGATAGCACTGGGACTGGATCTGAGGCTTGGCCATCTAAAACAACTTGTTGAGTGCGCCCAGAGAGCCATGAGTTGATCCACTTGTGGGTGGATCCTCTAATCCCATAATATTCCAATTTGTGTAATAGCCTCCTGTGTGGAACCTTGTCAAAGGCCTTAGCAAAATCCATTATGATTAGATCTGTCTGTTTGTGCCCACGATTCACAGCCCCATCCAGGTTGCTGATGATATCGTGCACAAACTGGACCAACTGGGTTTCACAAGACCTCTGACTTCGGAAACCATGCTGACAGTCAGCAAGTATGCTATCTAAGGCTATGTGTTTGTTGATGTTGCTGACTAAAATATGCTCTAGGGTTTTGCAGCAGATGCATGTGAGCGACACCGGCCTGTAGTTAGCAGCATCATATTTTTCACCCTTTTTAAAGACCGGAGAAACATTTGCTTGGCGCCACTCATCTGGTACCTCGCCCCGAGCTAAAGACTCATTGTAGATGAGTGCCAGTATTGGAGAGATCTCATTGCTACACTCTTTAAGTACTCTGGCATTCAGTCCATCCGGGCCAGAGGCTTTATGAACATTTAGTCCGTCCAACAGTTTGGTGACCCCTTTCGGGTCAACTGTTATGTCCCCCATGGAGGAGAACGGACTAGCCCCTTTCGAGGGCGGGTCAGAGTCGTCTTCACGTGTGAAGGCTGATTGGAATTGCCTATTACAAATGTTGGCTTTTTCCTTAGAATCTGTCTTAAGAATTCCGTTTTCTCTGAGTGATGTGATCCCATACGCGTCTTTTTTAAGTGATTTGACAAATGACCAAAACTTTTTAATCTTTTCAGGCTTGGGAGTGTCGGGATCTGAGCTATCGTTCTCGAACGTAAATATATTGGAAACGTATTTCCAATAGGCATCTCTCAGTACCTTCTGAACATGTGCTCTGAACCGCTTGTAATGAATCTTGACATCAGGGTCCTTTGATTTGCGAGCACGAAGGTAAAGCTTATGTCTCTTTTTTACAAGCCGTTTGATCGTTGCATCGATCCATGGCACAGAGTATTTTGTTTTGGTCATTTTTGATGGAATAAACCTTTCTACAGCCTCTACAAAGCCTGTTTTGAATTTGACCCACATGTCATTAACTGACATGTGACTGTGGTCTTCCGAAAGGTACGCATCCTTAAATTGGGCCATGTGGTCTTTAAGTCCGACCATGTCTGCACGTTTATAGAGATAGATCTTGCGTGATGCCTGTTTTATTCTTTTAGCCTTAATGTCATACTCAACATATACAATGTCGTGATCAGCTTTGCCGATCGGGGGCATCCCCTTGACTCTATTCACAGGGGATGGGGCGTTAGTAAAAAGCAGGTCAAGAGTTTTATCATTGCGCGTTGGTATGTTTACAACTTGAGTTAGACAGTGCTCTCCTATAATATCCAAAAGTTGCTGCTGAGACTGTCTTTTTTGTACCCCATGAGGTACTTGCATGTGACTCCACTCTATGTCGCCGCAATTGAAATCTCCTCCAAATCTTCCTAATCCCTCCTTAATCTCTCTGTTACTTGGTGAGCACCAGACTGCAGTGGGCCCAGTGATCAGTGATTATGAGAGCTGAGGACCCATATACTGACTTGTTACTCCTCTCTGTCCTGCAGTCTTATTCTTCTGTCTTTATTCCTTATTTCTTACTTTCTCTCCATCCTTCTAGTGTCTTCCTAATCCCTCCTTAATCTCTCTGTTACTTGGTGAGCACCAGACTGCAGTGGGCCCAGTGATCAGTGATTATGAGAGCTGAGGACCAATATATAGATTCTAGTGTCTTCCTTATCCCTCCTTAATCTCTCTGTTACTTGGTGAGCACCAGACTGCAGTGGGCCCAGTGATCAATGATTATGAGAGCTGAGGACCAGTATATAGATTCTAGTGTCTTCCTTATCCCTCCTTAATCTCTCTGTTACTTGGTGAGCACCAGACTAAAGTGGGACCAGTGATCAATGATTATGAGAGCTGAGGACCAGTATATAGATTCTAGTGTCTTCCTTATCCCTCCTTAATCTCTCTGTTACTTGGTGAGCACCAGACTGCAGTGGGCCCAGTGATCAATGATTATGAGAGCTGAGGACCAGTATATAGATTCTAGTGTCTTCCTAATCCCTCCTTAATCTCTCTGTTACTTGGTGAGCACCAGACTGCAGTGGGACCAGTGATCAATGATTATGAGAGCTGAGGACCAGTATATAGATTCTAGTGTCTTCTTAATCCCTCCTTAATCTCTCTGTTACTTGGTGAGCACCAGACTGCAGTGGGCCCAGTGATCAGTGATTATGAGAGCTGAGGACCAGTATATAGATTCTAGTGTCTTCCTAATCCCTCCTTAATCTCTCTGTTACTTGGTGAGCACCAGACTGAAGTGGGACCAGTGATCAATGATTATGAGAGCTGAGGACCAATATACTGACTTGGAAGCTGCCATCTTTAATGCGGCTGAATGGGAGTGCAGTGGATTAGTGGTATATAGCTTTTTGGTTACTGTAAAGGCTGCATCTCATGAATGCGTAATTAGGACTGGTCAACCTTAGACATAGGTAAAAGCTGAAAATGAGGCGTGGTTTAATTCAAAAGTAACTGTTTTATCTTGCGCTATTACCTCAGAATATACGCAAAACACATTATTTAGTCTTGAAAACGCCAGCAAAATATCTGCATGTGAAAATGTCTATTTAACATAAGCACAGAGGCAAACATTGTGGACCCATTGTGGATCCACACTGTCTATGAGGCTTCAAATACTTTAGTGGACAACAAAGACATACATTTTGTGATTATGCGCTTAAAGGGTTAATAATGTGAGTTCAGTGTGTATACGGTAAGATTTTCATGAAATGCACGCACGTTTGCGCGGCCCAAACAACTTAGTTATTCTCAACCAAATTATAAATGGAACCTGATTTTCTTTGTTTAGCAGATGAAAAAGCCGAACCACGCCCAGATATGAATATTAAAGTTGCAGTCTTTACAGTAAGCGAAACGTCTATTAATACAGTGTTAGACTTGAGGTTGAGGGGTCGCTGTTTGGAGACTCATCACAGGCACTGTGTTGTGTCTTTGAGTAAGACAATTTATCCTCAGCTTAGTACTGGCTCAATCGAGGAAGACAGGAAATTGTCAAACAAAATGTAGCTGGAGCACAGTGGCTCAATGGTAGAGTGCTTGACTTGAGACTAAGGAACCAAACACACGACGGTTCTTTTGAGCTCCCAGAACACATGTTTATATTGATGGGTAAGAAAATAGTTACAATTTTATGCTCATAAAATTTCCTTATCTGGACCTCTGGGTAAAGTATAATTGTGTCTTTCTTTTATTGCAGCAGCAAGTTCCAGCACCAGAGGCTGACTCTCTGACCCCGGGAATGGCTCCTGGCATGGCCCCTGGTATGGCCCCAAGTATGACCCCTGGTATGACCCCTGTTATGGCCCCTGGTATAGCTACAGGTATGGCCCCTGTCATGGCTACTGGAATGGCACCTGCGATGGCTACAGGAATGGCACCGGCAATGACTGGAAATATTGACACAAGTTACCCAAAATACGACGACACTGTAGTTGGGGTAGGTATTATTACAAATTTTGACATTTTATAGGGCCAGTTAAGCCAAAAAATAAATATGTAAAATTGCGATTATTTTCTTGTCCATCAGTTTAAACATGTGTTTTGGGTGCTCACAAGAACCGTCTCATCGAGACGGTTCTTTTGAGTAACCAAAAAAATGTTTTGGTTGAAAAATAAGAACAATAATTTTCAGATACGCACTCTATTCTGGGGGCCTGCAATTCAACCTTATCCATCCACAACCTTTCACCTATTTTGAAGAAAAAGAAGAATTTGTTTAGTATACTCCATTTTATACTTTGAGAGATGATAATTGTGAACACTAGTTGCCTGCAGAAAAGGCATAACAACAGCACAGACCCAGATCTGAAGAAGCAGTCTGATCAGGGTCTTCCTTGTTTGCTATGTTGAAAAGCATTTTATATTTCACATGTGTGAAAGTTTTCGTGATTAATCCTGAATACAGGATTTTGGGACTAATTTTTCAAAGAAAGTCACCCTCAAAATACTGAATTAGGAAGATTATACAGTAAAACCTTTCTAATACTGCCACTCAAAAATAGACAAAACAAAGATCATAACAACAAATTGTAGCTTAATGAAGGTCAAGAGTATTGCAGAATGCTCTCTTGGAGCATTCTGCAATACTTTTGACCTGCATTAAGCGATTATCGGTCTTGAAACCCAATTTTTGGTTTTACTGTAATAAAATCTGATATATTTTCAGTTTGTCTAAAGATATTTGACAAGTTAAACTTGATTTTTTTTTCATTGTTTGGAAGCATAGTGCAAGTTTTTATGTTTTTAATTTCTTAGATTCAGGATTTCTGTAATTTTGATCTTTCATCCATGATTTCAGGGAGATGGTATGATACCTCCACCAGCTGATTCAACCACCGGAGATATGGATGTAAGTATCATAACCCTCTTAAGACATATGGGATTTTCCATATAGCTAGATACAGTAAAGCCAGGATGGTCCATTGTGAAAATTGAGGGGTCACAGGTTATGATTTCCAAAAAATATTGTATTTCTTTTTCTAAAGATCAATTTTGTAACACCAAACAGTGCAGACACTGATGAAATGTCATGTGGCATTTCATCTGGATCTTCACTGTTTGCCAAAGTACCCAATTTATCTTGGTTATCCTAGCTTAGTACTGGTTCAACTCAGGAAGACCGGTCCCTACATAACTGAAAGATTGTTGATGGGACATAAAGAATCAAATCAAATCAAAACAATTTATCTTGGCTCTCTTGTGTGTGATGTTTTATTGTGTTTTTGTCACTTTCCCATGTGGTATCCTGGGTCAGGTGGGGTGCTTGATTGTATCAATTCCTGATCTTTGCTTTCTTTCTTACTTGTCAAACCATTGATCATAGCCGAAGAGGTGAATGGGGTTTTCGAGGTGTGTTTTTTTATCCGAAAAAAAGACAATATTCTTCTGTTTTGTTTTGTTTTAATCAGGAAAAAAAAGACAATATTTCTGGACATCTCCATGTGAGAAAGACCAAATTTTTCTGACAACTCCATGTGCGAAAGTCAATATTTTTCTCACATCTCCATGTGCGAAAGTCAATATTTTTCTCACATCTCCATGTGCGAAAGTCAATATTTTCCAGTCATTTCCATTGAGAAAGTCAATATTTTTCAGTTATTTCCATGTGAGAAAGTCAATATTTTTTCCGACATCTCCATGCGCGGAAAGCAATATTTTTTTTGACATTTCTATGTGAGAATGACAATATTTTTCTGTCATCTCCATGCCCAAAACTCAAATTTTTTTCGACATCTCCATGTGAGAATTTACGGAAAAAGTCAATATTTTTTTCTGACATCTCCATGTGAGAAAGTCAATATTTTCTGAAATCTCCATGTGATAAAGTCAATATTTTTTATGACACCTGCATGTGAGAAAGTCAATATTTTTTCTGACACCTCCATGAGAGTAAGTCAATATTTTTTCTGACATCTCCATGCAAACAAAATACACAATTTTAAGGTATTTATATGGCACATTGTATATAGGTACAAGATGATGATGACAGTGTTGGAACACAGGAGTATGATGATCTCGACGGACTTCAGCGCGCAGAGACCATGGCCCAGGGGGGCGATAGTCTGTTAGAGGGCATGGAGATGTCTCCGCCCACCTCGAGTCGTTAAAGTAAGTTTCACACGAGTTCAGCCTTGCGATTATCAGTGGTGTAGTCAGAACGCTGAAAAAGTTACGCACATCAAAGGGAGACTACTGGATCAAGCAATGATTCTCTTCAATTGTGTCCCTTTTTAAAATGGAAACTTCTCTTAAAGGAATGAATTTGCTCACAGAGGGAGGGAATTCTTTCCTTTATGGGCAGTTACTTATAGTATGGAAAATCACATTGAGTAACCTCCCTTGAATGATACTATTTTTATTAGGCATGTGCGTAACCTGCGTAATGGGTGCTACGCCAATGATTATTATGTGTTTTTGCATTCTACTACTAACAGGAATTCAATTAATTGTTCTTAGTTGATATGTAGCATTTTATATTACTCCAAATGTTAAAGCAGAATTGTCTACTTTTTTATGCATAAAATCACAAGTTATTGATCTATTACTTATAGAAAAGTACAGATTAGGCTGTTACGGTAAACATTCTAAAATTTCGAACACTTTTTCTTTCAGTTCCAAGCTGAAATGTTGGTTTAAGGGGCTGGAATTCACAAAAACTCAGAATGGCAAATGGTGAAGACACTGATTAGACTGCTTCTTGTCTGATCTGGGTCTGCACTGTGTGTCTAGGTCTTTTTAGGCAGGCAACTAGTGTTCAAAATTTTAGAACATTTACCGTACTATGAGGTTTAAGTTATTCTTAACATAATTTGTTAAACAGACTGGTCAAACCCAAAGTAAAAGTGGATGGAGGTTCAGACCCACATGGGTGAAAGTTTTCAGGATTATTCCTGAATTCAGGATTTCGAGGCTGACGGAAAGTCAGCCTCAAAATGCTGAATTGGAAGAATTTATAATAGGTTTTCTTAAAGTCTGTCTAAAGACAATTGACCATTTAAACTTAAAATTTTGACTATTTAGTGTGCATACTGCAAGTTTTAAGATTAAGGTATTCGAAAGTTCAGGATTTTTTAAATTTTGAGCTTTCACCCATGGACCCACTGTATAGCTCTACATGCAGCTTAGAAATATTGGCTTAACTCTTAGCCTTCTAGAGAAGTCTGCTTATAACTTTTACTAACAGTTTGGACACAGATCAGGCCAGAAAAAACGTTGGCTCCACAATATGTCAGACCTGGCTCAACAAAACACCGGGCCTGATCTGGATCCAATTTGTTTGACACTCAGATGGTATTCCTGAAAGAATTTTTCGAAAAAAAAAACCCAAATAGCAGACAACAAAAAAAGCATGAAAAATTTCACAGAGGGTAAAGAGTTAAGGTTTTGTATAATGAATGTCTGAATTTGCTTCAAGATTTTAAGGCCTATGATAATAAAATAATTGTTTAAGGACCCTTCAGTTTTATATGCTAGTATTCATTATATATCCATTTTTAAGGGTAGTATTACCTTTAGGATTAACAAATTATTAACAGTGATGTATTAAAGCTGATACGTTTTACATCCTTTTATTTCACATTTTAACTGCCATTTACAACATTAACCCTTTAAGCGCCAATCGCAACAAAAGTCGTTTGCTTTTCTCGTCTGCTGAAATATTTAAGATGCCTCTATGGCAACCAGTGTGGACCCAGAACAGACTGCTCCTATAGTGTTTGCTTCTATACTTAATTCGTCAGTAATGTTAGGCAATTATTTGCAGCAGACAACTTCAGCAGACGACATTAAACATGCATTTTTTTTCTTGGCGCTTTAAGGGTTAAAGTTGTCTGTGTTTGTCATCTGCTTGTGGAAGAGTGCTTGAATTGAGACCGAGGGGCTGCAGGTTTGAGCCTCACCGGTGTCACTGCATTGTGTCCTTGAGCAAAACACATTAATCCTTGCTTAGTACTGGTTCAACCCAGGAAACCCGTCTCGACTTAACTGTAAAATTGTTGACTGGGATGTAAGGAATCAAATCGAACAAAATCATCTGCTTGTATATGATAAGAAGCCTCTACAGTAAACAGTGACGACCCTGAATGTCTGCTGGGGAGCAGCGGTCTGATCTAGGTCCATACTGTTTTCATGCAATTTAAGTTTATCTGTTGTTTACTGGGTAATCTGTTTGCAAAAGTTATAAGCAGATGACACTAGTTGGCAGCTTTTTAAATGGTAGTTCATGAAGCAAAAAAAATGCATCAATGACAATTTTGATTATATTTTTGAATGGCAGTTAAACACACTGGATAGGCGGCAATCGAAAAGGCTCTTAACAATCAACGAACGCAGATAAAAAATAGATAGAAACAGTGTTTTTGATTGCCATTTGTCGCCGGACTGGTGACAAATGGCAATGGAAACCCTGTTTCTAACGATTTTTGATCAATGTTCGTCGATAATTTGAAGTTTCGGATTGCCGCCTTCCCGGTGTGTTAAAAGTGTTAATGGTTTTGGAGTGTGGAGATGTATTTGTGTGCATGGTAACGGTTTTATACAAAGGAACTTGCGGTGAGGTTGCAGTTTCATGTAGATTAGGCATTGATTAGACAGACCCTTGTGCATCACCGTAAAATTAAATTTCCCACCATATATCTGACAATATACCTCCCCAAATGAAAGTTTTGAAAACATTTATTGCCCAACTTTATGCAAAAATAAATCCCTTGTCTGGACTTATGTTGATATGCATCAGGGCTCATATTAGACTGGTTGTCTACCAAAATTTGAGCAGTTTGGTATACTCATGCTAAGAAAAAGAAGGCCACCCTGAGCTTTGTATAAGGTTTGTTTAATTTGCATAGTAATTCGGGGGTCACTTACAGGCCATCACTATGTGGATGAAGGCCTTTACGCACATATGATGCCAATTTATCAAAATGTTTGAAACAATTTTCTCTTCAAGCAAGACAATTCCAGCATACTCGCCTGCAATATGGCAAGGAACTAGTTGAAAGCTGGCCATGTCATACTCATTGACCAGCCTCCCTGGTCCCAATCCATCTCTGATCGACCACCCCTGGGATAATCTGGACTGGTGGATACATGATGGTATCCCTTCCCAGCCGCCACATTTCCCAGATTGGAACACTAGCTAGTTTAACAATAGGCAATACATTCCACAAGGGGTGGGATGGGTACAACCCAAGGCTTCTTTTAAGTATGCGCCAAAGGCTCATAGAATGCATTCATAGAGGTGGCGGTCATACAAGATATGAACTACAATATATAAATTTGTTATCATTCATAACATGTTCATGTCTGTAGTTATTTTCAACAAAGTCGTATAAATGGGGTGGCCTTCTTTTTATTAGCATTTCAACCAAGTCTCTGTAGCTGAGACTACTGAGCATATAGTTGTTGGAAACCCTAAATACAGATGGTCTCCTGACGAGTCCTATTTGCTGTCTCCAGGACCCGTTTTGGCTTTAAGTTAGTGCGACCGTGGCTACTTGAAGTGACCACTTTTCTTCCTAAACACAAATGATCAAAATAAATAAATAAACGTTTGATACCATTTACTTCTTTCCCTGCTTGTGGCCACTTTTGTCGTCTGCTGATAATCTTTGCAAACAGTTTGAATCCAGATCAGGTCGACATTTTGACAAAATGTCGGGCCTGATCTGGATCCAAATTGTTTGACACTAAAAAGATAATCCTGTAAGAATGTTTAAATTTTGAGAAAAAATCAGCAGCCATGGAAAGAATTGAAAAATTACCCAGGATGCAACGTTTTGGCATAACCGTTATTTAGGACGTTGATTGGTGGTACAAAATTATGCAACCATTTTGTGTGAATCAATTTTTTTTTTTCTCAACCAAAACATATGTTGCGGGTACTCAAAAGAGCCGTTTCAATGTGACGGTTCTTTTGAGCACCAAAAACATATGTTAAAACTGATGAGTAAGAAAATATTAACAATTTTACGCTCAAAAATCTTGTTTATCTAAACCTATGTGTGATCAAGAAAAAAAGCTCTACCAAATCGGGTGTCAAAATAAGAATATGTAATATTTTTTTTCCAACCAAAACCTATTTCATAGGTACTGAAAAGAACTCTCTCTTAGAGATTTTCTTTTGTGGGCCCAAAACACATAACATGTAAAATCTGATGGATAAGAAAATAGTCACAATTTTACCCTCAAAAAAATTGTGTTCTGGACTCATGCAAAATACTTTTTTATCCCGCGACGAAGTCGGAGGGATATAGTTTTGGCGGCGTCTGTCCGTCCGTCTGTCCGTCCGTCCGTCCATTCAGTCCGTCCTTCCGTCCGTCCGTCCGTCCGCACTTTTTGTCTGTCCGGAACCATATCTCAGTACCTATTTGTCAGATTTGATTCATTCTTGGTACAAATGATAAGTATCATGGACTCTCGATATCCTATAAGTTTGGTCAAAATCGACCCCTTAACACTTGAGTTATTGCCCTTGTTTTAGTATAGGCAATTATAATGCAAAACCTATATTAGCTTTTTTTGTGTGATAATCTTCACATTTCATCACGGCTATTATATTTAACAACTTCTCACTATACACCATGATTACCCAGTGCCTGTAGATAAGCATGGCAGTGTCAAAGTTTTACCCCACCCCTTTTGACCCCGCCGAAGGGGTCAAAGGTCAAATATTTAAATTTTGCAATAACTAAGGCAATTGTTAATATTTTTTGCTGAAATTTTGCATGCAGGTAGAGCAACAATAGATATGAAACATATCAAAGGGGATTTCAGTTTGAAGGTCTAGGTCCGAGCCTGTGAGGTGGACTTAGGGGGTGGAGCTGAGGGCCAAGATTAAACTTTTTCAGAATGTGGTCATGTTGCATATCAAATTAAAGCTGACGACGCTGGCAGCAACATGGTAGCAAATATTTTGCCCACAGACACACCCTCGACCCAGGGGGTGGGGTCAAAAGGTCAAACTTTATCTTTTTCTGAAAGTAGTCATGTTGCATATCAAATTAAAGCTTACGACGCTGGCAGCAACATGGTAGCAAATATTTTGCTCACAGACACACTCTTGACCCAGGGGGTGGGGTCAAAAGGTCAAACTATATCTTTTTCTGAAAGTAGTCATGTTTCATATCAAATTAAAGGGAATTGAGCACAGAGCACCATGAAGGCATATATGCTGTCATTACACCCACCAACGACCCCCCGGGGTGGGGTCAAAAGGTCATTTTTTTCTTCTAAAAGTGGTAATGTTGCATATCAAATTAAAGTGGAAGAAGTGTAGACCTACATGTAAGGTAACACTTTAATTTACACACACCCTCGACCTCTGGGGTTGGGTTTAAAGGTCATATATTGAAATTGTGCAGATGCAAGTATATTTTTTTTATTAAACTAAGCACTAAAATATACTTGACAGGCATTTGTTATGATCTGAATAATACTGAAGGTGAACTAAGGGCTAGATAAAATGGGATTTATGTTTTGTGATTTACATGTTTCTCTCAATAACCCTTCGTCGGGGGATATAAATTCGTCGAATTTGCCTTGTTCAGTCTGACTTTAACAGATCACTGATTTTTTGTACCATCAAGTTAGCTAACTAATTGTTATGCTCATGAGATCAGATGTGTGAAAAATAGTTTTAAAAAACCCACTAACAACCAACCCCACCCCCACGTGGACATAGTGGATTAAGCATTTTCTCTACTAACTTATTAACAGGAAAGTTTGTTATGTGAATGTGAGTATGGACCCCGGATATTGAATATTAAATTTTCGTATTTTATTTCGTTGATTCTCCGTCCAGTTTTCAGTTCAATAATGTTTTTATTGTGAAAATACATGTTTGATAGTTTTGTCTGTATGTCTGTAGCTCTAGGTAAGTTTAAAAAAAAATTAAATATTAAATAAAAAAACAATCTTAAAAGACAATTTAATTGAAAATTATAACTTGTGACACCTCGATATGTACAATGAATTATCCCAAATTGAATACAGTAAGACCTCTCTTAAGCGGCCACTCAAAACGAAGACCAAAATTAGTTTTTAAGACCGATTTTCGCTTAATGCAGGTTGAAAGTATTGCAGAATGCTCCAAGAGAGCATTCTGCAATACTTTCGACCTTCATTAAACTACCATTTGTCATTAAGACTTTTGTTTTGTCTGTTTTTAGTGGCCGCATAAGACTGGTTTTACTGTATATCAAACCAGAAGGAAGATCCCATTAGTGCACAATGGGTTAAACCTTTGTATACTAATGAGTTATTCCATGCATATTGTACAAAAATCTTACCTGGAGTGAGATATGTGATTTTCCAGTCTCCCTTAACTGTCTATTTTCTATGTCATTGTTTGCTTATGAAAATTAGAGTACTACATATTAATAACATAGCATTAACAAAGACAGCTTTTACTAACAACTTGTAACAGTTTAAAACCAGTAATAGTTGAAACATGTAACAGGTGCAACTGTAACAGTTTAAAACCGGTAACAGTTGAAACCTGTAACAGGTGGCACTTTAACCATTTAAAATTGGTTACAGATGAAGCTGTTACTGCTTAAAACTGGTAACTGTTGAAACCTGTAACAGATTAAAACTGGTAACAGATTAAACTGTTACAGTTTGAAACTTGTAACTGCTGAAACCTGTAACAGCTTAAAACTGGTTACAGATGAAACTGTTACAGTTTGAAAGCGGTAACAGTTGAAACCTGTAACAGATGAAACTGTTACATGCATGTTTATATTTATGCTAGCCTGTCTCAGTATGATGTCTGCATGATGAGTATGGATTTACCCTAAATATTCAGTCATCTGATTTGATTTACCATATTTAATCCCAATTAGCTGAATGGAATGTCCCACTCTTATAAAAATGGACCAGCCCATTTCTGTTTTAAGGGTTGCTGTTTGGTATTTTTCATTTTTATTCAAATTTTAATAGAACATTCTGTAAGCAAACAGTGGAGACCTTGATTCTTACAACTTCTGTTGTGTCTGATCTACAGAAAGGATGTTGGGCTTGTATTGGTCAATCCTTGAAGCGCCAATTAGGACTGCAGCAGACGACAAATTTTGCGACATCTTTACCAATTTGGGAAAAAAAGAAGCCAGCAGACGATTCTCCTGAATTATCATGCCTTATTTGTTATTTTTGAAAAAGCAGCAAAATTTGAAATTGTCGTCTGCAGCAAATTATAGGTGGCGCTTTATGGGTTAAGTACACTTGTACCTAAGAAAGCACACTGAGAATGTAAATTTTATGAGATGAAATTCGGATTTCAAGAAAGGGACCCACTGATTTGAAAAAATGCTCCTGCACCTGCACGTTAATCTGATTTCAAGACATTCATGTAGTGTCAGGCCTTTAGATAAGAGTGGGCATTCAAAAAATAATTTTCTTATTTCTCAACCAAAACATTTTGTGGGTACTCAAAAAAAAGCGTCTCAAGACTTTCTTTAAGTAGAATCGTCTAGAGTTTAGTTTTTAATACACCGAGACTGGGTAAGTATTTAGAAAAATTTTGGCTGAATATTTACGGTAGATAGGATACAACCTTGATGTAATGTGCATATTTGATGCTTGCCTATGGAATGTAGAGTAAAAGGGTAAATAAATGCAAAACAAAATTAAATAAATCTACATTAACAATATAAAACTGATCTCATATTTTCAGGATTTTCTTTATATTGGTTTTGTATATACATGTATGTTAAGGCCAGCATTTTTGTTAAGTGATTTTGAAGGGAAATAATGAATTTTTATCAAACCATGGGAAAAATGAAATGAAATGAAAAATAAAAAAAAAAGCTTCATTATGTGAAATAGGAGTAGACTTGAAATTAAAATGTATGGGTAAAGTATTGAGGTTCAAAAAACAAATTCTTAACGGCAATTTCATTTTTAGAGAGAATGGATCTAAAATCTTAGGGTCTACGGTTATTGTTCTAAAGTTTCCAACTAGTTACCTACCCCCAAAAGGTCCAGACAAACAGGGCAAACCCAGAAGAAGCAGTCTGATAAGGGTCTTCCCTGATTGCTATTCTGACTAGCTTTTTATGAACCCAAGCCTGATAACCAACTGCTATTGTGAACCCAAGCCTGATAAACAACATTTTATTCAGGAGCAGAAAGTTAAAAATGTTTGAAATTTTAGAACAATTACTGTGGTTTTGTTTCATAGGAGAATTAATACAGATTGTTGAAAATACAGATTGTTGAACCTGGCTCCCTTAAGAATTTAGAGTAGTGTTTGCACTGTTAAAGTAAAGATGAAGATGCATAGTGGAACATTCAAGATGTTTATATGATTGGGCGAAAGAATCCATCCGTGCAAAAAGAGTTACAATAAATATTCTAAAACTTCGAACATTGGTTGGCTACAAAAAAGTCTAAACAAACAGCACAGACCCAGATCAGGCTGCCTCTAAAGAAGCAGTCTGATTAGGGTTTTCCCTGTATGCGTTTCTGAAAAGCATTAATAAGATCCGGCTTAAATAACCAGCAATTTATTTAAGAACAGAAGAAGTGTTCGAAATTTTAGAACATTTACTGTAAGGCCAAATAAAAAAAAGTGTGTTTTGGGTAACGGGTCTGAAAATTTTAGGTAAGGTAGGCACACATATTTAAAAAAAAAAAAAATCTGGAGAAAATTATAATTTTATTTATTTTTCAAAATGCATAAAATTATATATTTTTTTCCAGAAAACATGAAAAAAATAATATGTTTCACCAGTAGAATTAGGTAGGGTCTGTTTACCCTAAACACAGATATTTTCTTATTTGGCCTAAGTCACAATTTTGTTTGTCATTTGAACTAAGGAAAGAAACACTAGCTATCAGGTAAATGATTTTTTTATCCTTTTTGGGGTCAGTTTTGACACGGTGAAGGTTATTTGGAATGGGTAATGGCAGTTGTGACTGAATTAATGCAAGAAATTCTATTAATTATTAACTTCAGACCCACAAGGTACCTCTGGTCACCTCTTTACATATTGAAGCTCATGTATTTCTGAAGATGTGGTCTGAATTTTGTTGAGAATTTTCATATACCTATTTGTTTACCTTAGCCTTATATCTGTACTGAAACCTATGCTGCGGTATTTCTTCTGAGTACCTTAAGCTTAGGTTTTGGTTGATACATAAGAAATGAAGCATAATTTCTTGTCCTGACTTCACTGCAAGCTTTGTATATTGTCTAACAGGTTAATTGCTGTTTTAGTTGTAGATGATGGAAAACCACGGCCCCACGTTTGTGAAGTGTGCGATAAAGCATTTAAGCTAAAACACCACCTAGTGGAACACTCCCGTCTCCATTCGGGAGAAAAGCCATACCGGTGTGACTCGTGTGGTAAACGCTTTCGCCACTCAGGCTCGTACAGTCAGCATATGAGCAATAGGAGTAAATTTTGCACACCTGGTGTTGTACTTCCAGCGGGCCCTGGTTCGTCCCCGGGTGATAGCCCGACGGGAGTTAAAAAAGGGAGGAAAAAGAAAGAATGTAAGGAATTTCAGCTATAGCAAAGTAAGAAGGAGCCTTCAAGGAGAGGTTAAAACTAAGGAGAGTTGAAAATTCTGGCAAGAATTATGATGGATGGTCAAACAGAAGTCATTAAAAAAATATATATATATTTATGAAAAAAAAAATGATTGGCTGTATGTATCACAGTTGCTGGTAGGACAGTCTACTGTATCTGATTTTTAATAGGCACACAGTCTGCTTCGCTAAAATTGGATAATTAATAGACTGTGTGCCTGTTAATTGTCCAATTTCAGCAAATTTGGACAATTAATAGGCGGACAGTCCACTGTAACTGAACAATAATAGGCACACAGTCTACTTTGCTAAAATTGTTAAGTAGACTGTGTGCCTATTCATTGTCCAATTTCAGCAAATTTGGACAATTGATAGGCGGACAGTCCACTGTAACTGAACAATAATAGGCACACAGTCTACTTTGCTAAATTTGGATAATCAATAGGCAAATAATCTACTTAAGAAGTAGACTGTGTGCCTATTCATTGTCCAATTTTGGCTCTTAGAACGCAATGTTTAATTAATCTTATATCCATCACTGTTGATAGACTGAGAGTCAGCCAAACTGGAAGTTGCATCCTCCAGTTTAATTGACTACGCCGGTTAACTGTGTACATTAAGCTTATTAGCAAACTTCATTCTTGCTAATGAAAATACTATTTTTTTAGATTAAAATACAATCAGTTCTCATCCTTCATATTTCTTAAAATGGTTTTTGAAGTATTGAATCAGCCTAATACGATGAGTTTTGGCACGTTTTTATACCGTCATTATGTTCTTATTAATTAGTGCATTCAATTTTGTTTTAAACCTAACACTCTCTATCTAAGTCTACCATGGGCAAATCAAATCATGTTCCCTTTGATATTGTTTTCACAAGCACTCATTTATAAGGTTAACGGCGTTATTTCACTTCCAGACGCTACGTCATATGATAAGAGAATTTTTTGTATGATGGTGTTCTGTTGAAAATCCATGTGTTTGAGCCTAGGTGAATTTCATGCCAAGTTTTTAAATCCTGTTTATGCTACATTGGAACAGCAATGACACAGATTCATTGAGCCTGATCATTCCTTGCTACCTGAATAGTATTAATAGGGCCGGAATTTTTTTATTAGTTGATTTACGATTCCTCCTACTGTAATTTTCCGGAAAGTAGGAAAAAAATAAAATTTAATTTCTAAAATTTTTTTTAATTTTATCCACTGACTCTAAATATTATTTGTTTCGTTGAAAAAAAAATGATGTATTTTTTGAGGTTCTGTCTGTGTATTTTTGAGAGTGACACTGTTAAAAGTGATAGTCCTGTCCAGATTTTTAGGAAATTTATGACATATATAAATATTTAATACGGACTGTTGGTTTACCTTACTAGTTTTACTGTTTTTCTGTAGATTAAAAAAAAAACCACTGAAAATGACCAGTTAACTGGTCATTTTCAGAGCTTTTTTTATTTATTTATTTTTTTTTCGTCCCCTTGACCCTAAATCTGAAAAAAAAATTCCCGTAAATCAACTAATAAAAAAAAATTCTGGCCTTAATAGGCAAGCTTTCTATGTGCTGTTCAAAATTTCAACATTTTTTCTAGCCAAAGTAGCCGATCATGTTTTTTAGCCGATATGACTCACATATGAATTATTTAAATGTTAAAATATAAATGAGTGCTTGATTATTTTTGTGTTGTCTGTCTGCTGTGTTGTGGCTTTGATTAATTTTCCCTCGCATTGTCATGTCATTTAAGGTGTTATAAGCTTTTAAAAAATTGTGAGGTATGCGAAAAATTTACAAATATCATTTTGTTTTATTGTCTGTTTTCTTAATTGATGCAAGAGAATGTCCTTAAACATTTATCTCATCAAACCTTATTTCCAGTTTGCAGTTACAGCAGGTTTGTGAGATTGAGGGTCAGTCATTGAAAAAATATCTCATATCTGCACATTAATCAGTAACTTCCATATTTTGTAATCTGTAATTTTCTAGGTGCATTATCTTTTTCTGAACACTTGTAGACAGTTCCACATGATGAACCTAGATGATCTCATTATTTAAAATTAGATCATAGATCCAGATAAGGAAATTCTATTTGCGTATTTTAATTATTTTCTTACCCATTATCTTAAACATGTGTTTTGGGTGTCCACAACATATGTTTTGGGTGAGAAATAAAGAAAATAGTTTTAAAATACACTTATCTGGAGGCCTGTTAGATGTAACTGGGGCGGGGTTGAGCCTCACCGGCGTCACTGCGTTATGGTCCTTGAGCAAGACACATTTATCCTACTTTAGTACTGGTTCAACCCAGGAAGACCCATCCCTGTTTAACTGAAAGATTGTTGATGGGACGTAAAGAATCAAAACAAACAAAAACAAGATGTAACTGGGTTAAGCATGGTGAGGTTAAATATATATATTTTTTTTAACTATAACCCGACTGTGATTTCAGTTATTTGATTTTAAGAGTTACTTTATGAAGATCTGCTTGTTTGGAGTCCAGGTTTATATGGAGGGGCTTGTTTGGCATTGGTTTTCACATTTGTTGTTAGACTAGTGATCACTAGTTTTGTCATAACCTGAATCTTGGTCAAGTATTTTGCATGTGTGGTTTGTTTGAAGTGCTGTGTGCATGTTGGGCTCGTTTGAAGTGCTGAGTTCAAAATTCATTATTTAGCATTGTTTTGTTGCATTGTTTTATGACCAGTTTGTGCATTGTATGTTGTCCAGTCTGTGTTATAGTTTGTGGTTTGGTAGATAGTTGTCATGTGTTGAAAATACATTTTTGTACCCAGGGGACCCGAGTTCGATCCACAGCCCTGTTTATCTTCTGGATAAGATTTGAGTGGCCCGGTCTCCATATGACCTTAGTTGTTGGTAGGAAGTTAAACACAAACACATATTGAGAGCAAAGTGGCTCAGTGGTAGAGTGCTTGACTCGAGACCGAGAGGCCGCTGGTTCTAGCTTCACCAGCGTCACTGCATTGTGGTCCTTGAGCAAGACACATTAATCCTAGCTTAGTACTGGTTCAACCCAGGAAGACCTGTCCCTACATAACTTAAAGATTGTTGATGGAATGTAAAGAATCAAATTAAACAAACACAAACAATTGATTGAAGTTTAATATGAATTAAACACATTTAAAATACCACTCACCAATACCCAGAAAAGGTATATATAATAACAGTGTAAAGTTACTTTTGGCTTTAAGTATACAACTGATTGTTCTTAGAATTACTGAGATTAGGTCCCATGTTGCAGATGTTGTCCCTTAGGTGTCCAACAAACTTCTGAGATATAGGCCTCATAATTACCCCGTATGTTGCAGATGATGTCCCTTTGGTATCTGATATAGTAATGGGATAATGCCCCATAATTACGCCGTATGTTGCAGATGTTGTCCCTTTGGTATCTGATATAGTAATGGGATAATGCCCCATAATTACGCCGTATGTTGCAGATGTTGACCCTTTGGTATCTGATATAGTAATGGGATAATGCCCCATAATTACGCCGTATGTTGCAGATGTTGACCCTTTGGTATCTGATATAGTAATGGGATAATGCCCCATAATTACGCCGTGTGTTGCAGATGTTGACCCTTTGGTATCTGATATAGTAATGGGATAATGCCCCATAATTACGCCATATGTTGCAGATGTTGTCCTTTTGGTATCTGATATAGTTATGGGATAATGCCCCATAATTACGCCGTATGTTGCAGATGTTGTCCCTTTGGTATCTGATATAGTAATGGGATAATGCCCCATAATTACGCCGTATGTTGCAGATGTTGTCCCTTTGGTGTCAATGAACTAATGAGATAATGCCCCATAATTAGGTCTTATGCTGCAGATGTTGTCCCTTTGGTGTCCTATGAACAAATGAGATAATATCACATAATTATGCCATATGATGCAGATGTTTGGTGTCCAATGAACTTATGAGATAATACCCCATAATTCTGTCTTATGTTTTCCTTTGGTGTTTAGAGACCTCCTTCCTGAGATTATGCTTCTGTCCCTGCCCTGTGTTTGAGATATTACCCCTTTGGTGTTCTGATAGTCAATGAGATAAAATAGTTATTCCGTTTTACTTTAAGTAGTCAACCTTGACCTTAACTGAGCAGTCGTGTATGATTTGTTAGAGGTCAATTTTGTAGATTGTGCAGCTTTACAGAATCTCTTCCCTGGATGTGAAATTCAAACATCCTGGCACAGTGAAGATTGATAGAATAGATAATTCACATGAAATAATCTTACATTGCTTTTAGCCGCTATTTATACACTAGCCTAACAACCAGTATATAGGTCCAGATAAGGATAGTTTGTGCACCTAAAATTGCATTTATTTCCTTAGCCATCAATTAAAACATGTGTTGTGGGTGCTCAAAAGAACCGTCTCATTGAGACGGTTCTTTTGAGTATCCACAACATGTGTTTTAGTTGAGAAATAAGAAAAATAATTTTCCAGTACGCACTCTTATCTGGAGGCCTGCCAGTAGATTGCTTTCTAAGCTGCTAACCACCTAACAGGCCCCGCCTACTTGAAATTCAGATCCTGCTTCATATTTTACGTGGATATCATACTTCATCAGGCTTTTAATTGAGTCCAAAATATGAGCCCCTTAAAGGATTCAGAAAGTATCATCTTTATTGATCTTTACCTTGGAATTGATATTAACATTACACTTTAGGATTAGTTATCAACTTATTGTATGTATGAAAGGTCCAAAATTGTGCTGGCCTGGCCCAGGGGTAAGGCTTTGCTAGTATGCTAAATATAGATCATTGCTGCAGTTTTGTTTTAAACATCTCACATATCATACATGTAGTATTTCACATAAATCATCACCTATTCACAAGCCACCTTCACGTTTTGTGTTTATTTGTACTGACATATTACTTATAACAAGAAAAGAGGGAAAATCTGAACTAGTTTGCCGATGGTAGCAACTCTCGTATCTCCTTGCAGGCTCTTACTACTAATAGTCACCTGCAAATATGGTTGTCAGGGGTTACTGCATGTTACACGTAGAACAAGTTTTAGAATTTATGTATTCTTTATGTAGTTATGGCCATTCTGAGTGGCGTGGGCTGTTATGGGCCTTGACTTGAGAAAGCCTGTCTTGGGGGTTTCCAAGAAAGTAAGACTCAAACCAGGCTGCTCATCTGCAGAAACGAGCTAGAAAATTGAAATTTTGCTTTGTAGTGAAATTAGGTATGAAACTTTCCAAATAGCTAATAACAACTGCGCTGATGAGACACTGGTCTGTGCCTGTGTTGTTTGCGAACCTCTGAAGTCAGGTTTTCTTGCGTTGAGGCCCATATCTTAAAGCAACACACGAAATTTGCAGCAGACGACATTTTCAAAATTTGTTCACGGTTTAAGAAATCAATTTAGACTTTATTCCATCTGCCAGCAGATGATTCACATGGAATATCAAGCCTGATTTTTTTTCCCTCCCAAAAATAGAAGCAGAAATTGTCGTCTGCAGCAGTTGTGATTGGTGCATTAAGAGATATATGTGTGTGTGTGTGTTTTTTGTGTTTTTTTAATGAATGTATGAGGCTTAAAAGTTCTACTTGTATACTGTTGTTACATACAGCAGGAACTATTCTAAAGGCAATATAATATGGGCCTCGTCGTGAGAACACATGTCTTTGGGGTTTCTGACAAAGTGAGACTCAAGCCAGCCTGCTCAGCTACAGAGACTAGCTAGAAAAATGAAATTTTGCTTGTAGCAAGCTTAGATATGGTACTTTCCAAAACGCGAATAACAAAGGCGCTGATCAGACTGCGCGCAGGCTGGTTTGCGCCTGTGTTGTTCGCAAACCCCGGAAGACAGGTTTTCTCCCGTTGATGCAATAAACCTGTCTTCGGGGTTTTCGACAAAGCTAGACTCAAACCAGTCTACTCCGCTACAGAGACCAGCTAGAGTATTGAAATTACGCTCGTAGCAAGTCTAGATATAAGCAAATAACAAAGGCGCTGATCAGTCTGTGCCTTTGTTGTTCGCAAACCCCCGAAGACTAGTTTTCTTCTGTCGAGGACCATATGTTATAAACATAAGATATTAAATTCCCCGCGCAAAATTCCATATTTTGTAGCCCAATTAGTGGCATGTCCTATTGCCGATCCAGGTCATGATTGATCCCAGGCCAGCCACATACTTTCACGGAGATTGGTCATGAAATATTTGCCGCATTTCCGCAGTCATTTTAATCATTCCACTGATTCAAGGTTGGTTGTTGTCAGTTACAAGCGAAAGTATGCGCGCAGGGTACTGGTTAACAGCTTCGTGTAAGCTTGCCCCTGAAAAAAGTATAGTTAGGTTGACTGTTACTTTTGACATGCCAATAGCTATTGGCCAGGACGTTTTGTTTGTTTGTTTTGTTGCTTTACGTCCCACGTCAACAGCTATGGCCATGGTGGGACGGTCAGTTCACCTAAACACACTTTTTCCTGGGCAAGCTTGAACAAGCAGTTAACCAGTACTTTGTGCACATACTTTCACTTGTAACTGACAACAACCATTCTTGAAAGATTCAGCGGAAGGGGGGAGAATGACCATAGAAATTATTTCATGATCAATCTCCAGGAAAGTATGGGACCGGGCCAGGATTGAACTTGCGATCCCTGGATCTGCAGTCAGACTCACATCTCTTGCCAGACACGTTACCGACTGCACTACAGGGCCCGGTCTAAATGCTGTGCCCCAGGTGAGGCACAAACTCACAGCCTCCGCGGGACGCTAAACCACAAACAAAAATAAAAAAAAATCCATATTTGAATAACTTGTGTCATTTTTTTCTTTTTTTTGTTGCAGTAAAAGTGGAAGGCTTCACAAAAATCCCATTCAATGACACTGCTTTTAAGGTTAGAAAAGTAGCTGGCAGTGTCATTGATTTTGCTGTTTTAATATCACAAAAAGTTTAGACTCCAAGCAGACTGCTCCCTATGGAACAGAGTCTAAAAACTCTTTCCCTGCAATTCAGAAATAGTCTGTTGTAATTAAAAAAAAATGGCTGCAGACTATTTTTTTTTTGACATGAGTTTTTTTTTATTCAGTCAAAAGGTGTTGTCTTTCATAAAAAAAAAAAACAGCACAAAAAACATTTCAATCCCCTGGCATCCATATTGCATGACCTGTTGATTATTGTGTATATAATTTGCCAGGCCTCCAGATAAAAGGGCATAATTAGAAAATATTGTTTTCTATTCTTCAGCCAAAACATATGTTGTGGGTACTGGGAAAAGCCCTCACAATGAGATGGCTCTTTTTAAGCACCCTTTACATAATTATGTTTAACTTGATGCATTATTAAGTACATGTACTGTAAATTCGGGAACCTTCGCGAGGGTTTTATTTTCATGAAACTTTGAAGTTTTTGCGAAAATTAAACCCTCGCAAAAGAGCAAAATTACTCTGTCCATTACTGATGTATGTAAATCAGACCCTATTCGCGATTTTTAACGTCACAAATATGTCTTAGCGCAATTCAAGAAAAAAAAAATTCTCACGAAAATTTCTGAATTTACAGTATTCACAATTTATGCTCGAAAAATAACTTATCTGGACCTGTAATTTGCTTCATTAATTTCATTGGCGTAGCACCCATTACATAGGTAAATTATGCACATGCATAATAAAAATAGTAACATTCAAGGGAGGTCACTTAATGTGATAAAAGTGATTTTCCATACTATATAAGGAACTGCTCATAAAGGAAATAATTTGCTCCGTCTGGGAGGAAATTCTTTCCATTTAGAGAAGTTCCATTCTGAAAAGGGACACAATTGAAGAGAATCACTGCTTGTTCCAGTAGTCTCCCTTTGATGCGCGTAACTTTTCCAGCATTCTGGCTACGCCATTGAATTTCAAATTTATTTGTTGTACAATATGGTATATGTTTGCCTGGCTTGGTCAAGTTTTATAGTGTGTTTGTTTTCTCCCTTTGATATTATGTTATTGCAAATTGAACGGCATTGAGGAAGCGAATGCCCTTTAATAGTTTCTTGATACAGTGCCTGTATATCTTAGATCATTGATTCAATGAACTTCTTGCTGGTGACAAATTTTGTCATCTGCTGCTAAACTTTGCAAGATCAAGTCTGACAAAACATCAGGCCCGAGCCACCTAGACTGGCTCCAGTCCTTAAAACAATTTTTCATCAGTGTCATATCATATATTTGTAGCGAGTCTAACTCTGATGGCTCTGTTTTAAGCTCAGAGTTAGACCGGCTACAAGTATATGATATGACACAGTGATGAAAAATTGTTTTAAGCACTGGAGCCAGTCTACGAGCCAGCTTGAGATGGAGTTAGACAACCTGATGTTACCTCCAAAGGATTTTTTCTTGAAAAAGGTTATTTTGAAAAATATCTGCAGACAGTAAAAAAAATAGTTCTTGACATCTAAATGACAATTATCATATGACATTGCGAAATGGAGTTAAATAATGTCATGCATTAAATTGGTAAACCACTAGTGGTTTACAGATATTTGGAATAAGTTACATGACGTCCATATCAACTCTGCGTAAATAATGATTTTTTTACGCCAGAAATGAGATTTCAAAGTACTCTTTAATGTCATATGATAAGTAGAATCTATCATTGGCTCATGTATTGTTGAAATTATTAAACTCTCTGCGAAAAAGCGATAAACTGCTCGACAAGCCTGCATTTTATCTCTTTTTCTCAACTTGTTTAATGAATTCAATAAAACACGAGTACTCCTGTAAAATCCTCTATTTCCTTCGTCCAAGCCAAGCAAACAGTGCTAGATGTTTCAATTTTTATTATTTTTGTACTTGATCATAGAGAAGTTGTGTTTTACATAGCAGTAAATTTTACGTAGTTGACATCTGATAAATGTGTAAACATTTTGTAACAAAGCTGTTTTTGCATGTGTCTGTGCTTGAAAATAATGAACTTTTTTGAAAAAATTGAAATGCATTTATTTTGCATGTGATAGCAATGAAGGCCATCAATTGACAGTGAACATATATATATATGTTGGCGAAGCTACCATATTTTCAACTTAATAGGCACATTGTCTGTATAACTTCTTCAAAATTCTACACCCTCTATTGAAAAGCGTAAATCAAGATCAGTAAAAGTAAAATAAATATTGGTTTTCAAGACCAATTATCGCTTAATGCAGGTCAAAAGTAATGCAGAATGCTCTGCAATTCTTTCAATCTTCATTTAGCTACCATTTGTCTTAAAGTCCTTTGTTTTGCCGCTTTTTTGAGTGTCCGCTTAAGACCGCTTTTACTGTATAAGCAACTTCTAAGTATCTCAGTATGTGCTTATAAGAGCATGTGTGGTTATTTGGTTCTATATGGTAGCCTGTCAAACAGCAGAACAGTTTGGATCCCTTTAAACTTGCACAGGTTTAGCTATTTAATTTACTGCTTTGTTTCAAAAACATGTTTTTCTATGATCAAGAAGGTCAGACCATACATTATGAAAGGCTGAATTCATATACTCTCTTCGAAAGAAAATCTTCTTTCCTATATGCTGATGACACGGGAGTTTTCAATTTAAAGGAATTAACTGTAATGTGTATAAAGCTTACAAATTTTTCATCTTTGTGTACTGGAAATGAGTCTTTGGCATATAGTGAAGACCCAGATGAAATGGCACATTATATGTCATTTTATCAGGACCTGCAGTATTTGCAAAGGTATTGGACTTAGCCCTTAAAGCACCACCTATCATTTGAAGCAGACAACAATTTCAAATTTTGCTATTTTTTCAAAAATAATAAATAAGGCATGATATTACATGCTGGCAGAAGATTCTCATGTAATATGCTTTATTTTTTTCGACAATTAGAAAAGATGTCGCAAGATTTGTCGTCTGCTGCAGTCGTGATTGGCACTTTAACGGTTAGATACATCTTAATGATATAAAAGCATCTCCAGGGGCTGAAATACACCTCAATTTAAAGATTTGAACCTGTGACCCTTGATTTGTACAATCGACCATCCACATTTAATTGTACATGCATGTATATTGATACTAGTTCTTTTCACTAAATGATAAAAATGATATATTTATTTAAAAAATCAGAATAGAACTGAAATTGGAATCTCACTGTCACACGATGGAGAAGATTTTCTAACCTCATTTTGATGGCTCAAGTTCATAGCAACACCCTATGAGCCTTCCACTTTATGCTGTAAACAATACCAATATATATGTAATAGTTATACCATGGCTTGTCCGCCTGTACGTAGAGATAATCCACGAGCTTTAGCGAGTGGATTATCTTACGTACAGGTGGACAAACATGGCATAACTATTTTATACCACCTACATCAGTGTAGACCTTGCACATCAAGTGATATTTGATGGTAAAGGTGGTATAAATTTGAAAATGCCAGGTTTTTATAAGAAATTTGTCGTGTCAATAATGAGGTAATGTAACAGAATGATTTGTCCTCCATTTAACCGTGACAAATGATGTCTGCTACCTCGTCTTTTTATGGACAAAAATTTGACAGCCAATATTGCAAACAGTATGGACCCAGATCAGTATACTCCCTTAGGAGCAATCTGATCAGGTTGTAGTGTTTATTCCCTGGATCTACACCGTTTTCAAAGCGGGATATATCCAGGTTAGTTAGAAGGGTTTAGCAGGCTATACAACCCAAAATAAAAGTACAATGGAATGAAAAAAAAATTGGGCATTTGGTGAACAGAAGTGTTTTCTATCATTTTTAACCACCTTGGAAAGGCCTGTTTGGGAATGTGTGATCCGATGAATGACTGAAAGAATGTTTAAATCTATATGAAATCCACAGCAAACATGATAATGTAAATTTTCCATTTAGCATGTTGCATATGAAGCTGTATTTTGCATGCCACAAGCATTTTTCATCACCGGAATGACACTAGCCGTTTGTTTTTTGTGTTTCTTATTTACTAGCAAGTCATGGCACTTTCTTTGCATCAGCATGTTTTCTTGATTTCAAGTTCAACATGATTTTAATGGATTTGTTGATCTCACGAACTGTTTTCGTTTGCTGCAGTCATGATTGAAGGTATTATACTGTAAATTCAGAAACTTTCGCGAGGACTTTATTTTCGCGAAACTTCGCATATGCGAAGTTTCGTGAAAATAAAACCCTCGCAAAATGGCAAAATCACTCTGTTGTTTATTGATATAGGTAAATCTTGCCTTAGTTGCTATTTTTTCACATCACTTAAATGTCTTTTAATTTGCGAAAATAAAATTCTCGCGAAAATTTCGAATCTACAGTCCTCAGGGTCAATGAAAAGTTACCAAGGTCTAGAACTATTCTAATATTGATTTCATTTTTATTTTCATATAAACCTAATATTCCTACTTTGTAGCTAGTCTATAAGCTGGTGCTAAGTTCTATTTCTAATAATCATACAACTGCACTGAAGACAACTACATTTATAAACTAGCCATGAACATAACCATTCGGGGAAAAAAAATACCATTACAATTTTTTACCTGTCTTATCAGACTAGTAGCTTGTCTTAAGTTACTGCTACATGTATTTCAACTAGGTATTTTGGAAAACATAAAATAAATCTGTATGGCTCTTTTTTGGTTTGTGTTTATCACACTTGATGAACTACAATAAAAAATGTTAATACTATAGACGAATGTAGATCAAAAATAGTTAGAAACAGAGTTTTGGATAGCCATTTGTCGCCCAACTGGCGGCAAATGACAATCGAACACACTGTTTCTAGCGATTTTTGATCTATGTTCTTCTATTGTTAAGAGCGTTTTGGATTGCCGCCTATCTGGTGTGTTTCTGGTCTACTGCAGACATTTTAGAGAAATAAAACATCTCTGGTAGCTTTTGATGGTTTTTAGAATTTTAAAACATTATTTTCCCAAGTAAACAAGTCATTACATGTCTGTGAGATTTTCCTTAAAAACACCAATAAATTCACCAAACAGAAAATGGGGATCAAACTTGAAGGAAACACCAAAACTTTGCATTTTCAACCACATTACAATGGGTACTATGGCATTCTTCCTGGAATTGATATCATGCTATCCATAGAGGATCTTACATGAGTGCTCATGTTTTATTGAATTTATTAAACAAGTTGGGGAAGAAGGATAAAATGCGAGGCTTGCCAAGCATTTTATTACTTTTTCGCAAGAGTTTGATAAATTCAATAATACAGGAGCATGAATGTTAGATTCTTTTTATCGCACGACATTAAAATAATTTAAAATTCACATTTTTGGCGTGAAAACGTCAAGATTTTGCCATCTTTTATGAAACATTATAATGGACATCATAATGTTTCCAGAAAATCTGTAAATCACTAGTGGTTTATCAATTTTATTGCATAGCGTTATATCACTCCCAGATGCGACGTCTTGATAAAGTGTATTTACGCATACCTATCCGGATTTCCTCTGTTTTTACCTTTGTGAGATAATTCTATCACACATACCCTGTACCAACCCTTGGTAAAGATAAAAAAAGAAAAGCCACACAGCGGCCGCATGTCGATCTGTGATGTCATTGTAATGTTAAAATGACGTCACCATGTCACATATATGTCTCAGCGAATTCAGGATTTTATGGAAGCCTTCAGCTTTATCATGTTTGGTGAGCAAGAGAAGAATCCATAATGATAGATTCTTATTTTCTTTTTCCATGGTAGCAATATAGGAAGCGCAGTGGCTCTGTGGTAGAGTGCTTTACTCGAGACTGAGGGGCAGTGGGTTCGAGCGTCACTGCTTTGTGTCCTTGAGCAAAACACATTAATCCTAGCTTAGTACTGGTTCAACCCAGGAAAAACTGAAATATTGTTGATGGGACGTAAAGAATTAAATCAGACAAACAAAACACTGTAGCGATGCATCAGACTCTATGCCAGAAAAAGGGAGCGCAGTGGTAGAGTGCTTGACTCGAGACCGAAGGGCCGCAGGTTTGAGCCTCACCGGCGTCACTGTGTTGTGGTCCTTGAGCAAGACACATTTATCCTAGCTTAGTACTGGTTCAACCCAGGAAGACCCGTCCCTGTTTAACTGAAAGATTGTTGATGGGACGTAAAGAATCAAATCAAACAAAAACTATGCCAGAAAAATTAATGCAGTAATTCTCTGTCTAGAATGATTCAAATATTGTCCTGTGTTGAGTGTACCCCGGTCACTGGTAACTTTTCATTGATGCCAAATATCTAGTATCCATTTTGTTTTACAAGATAGGGATTTGCTATAATTTATGGTAAAAGTGAATTTTAAAAGATTTTATATGTCCAGCGTGAAAAATTTAAATCTTTATATTTACTCATTCTTTCTTGAAATATGCTTGAATGGTGACCTTAGACAGCTTTAAGCACATGTGCGGATCCCTGTCCGGACCCCCCCTGAAAAATCACAAAAATATAGGGTTTCATATCAATACTGGTCCCGATCCCCTGACGCAAGGCTACTAAGCCAGCATTCAATGTTGGGCCATCATCGGCACGCCAGCGAAACGCCATTTAAATGGCGTTTCGCTGGCGGGCTAATGATGGCGGGATTTTAGAGCTCTTTGGATCCTCTCTCCTCATCAACTAAAAAAAAAAAAAAAAAAAAAAAAAAAACATCGTCAAAGTTGGACCTTTTCTGGCAAAACGTTCTGGATCCACGCATGAAGCATGCATGACGGTTAATTTTCTAAAATTTCTAACATATTCTTTTGGCAAATAATTGTTGCTTATCAGCGTTGGAAGTCACAAAATGCTTGTCTGAATAGCAAACAGGGAAGACAACGGTCTGCACTGTTTGTCTATGCCATTTTGGCAGATAACTAGTGTTGAAAAATTTAGCTCATTTACCGTAGCTTAACCCTTAAGGCGCCACCTATAATTTGCAGCTGACGACAATTTCAAATGTTGCCGCTTTTTCAAAAATAACAAATAAGGCATGATATTTCATGAGAATCGTCTGCTGGCAGACGATTCTCATGAAATATCATACCTTATTTTTTTCCAAAAATTGAGAAAGATGTTGCAAAATTTGTCAACTGCTGCAGTTGTGATTGGCGCTTTATGGTTTAACTTTGGTAACATATATAAAAACTTGCACATTATCTTCAGAATATTTTGTGAAATTGTCTTGAATTTTTTTCCATCATAATGCAGTCACTTATTCTCAGAATAAATTATGCAATTAAAGCGCCAAAATATGCTAAATGTGATCTTATGTAACTGTTAATTTTTCAGTAACGGAGAAAGAGACTAAGGATGCTACATTAGAAGTAGAGAAGCCAGGGGAGAAAGCAGAAGTGGAGAATAAACAACTAGCGGTGCTCAATGAGCAAATCAAAAGTGAAACAAACGGGGTTGTCGGTGCGGATGTCAAAGAGGAAATTAAAGTGGAAATCAAACCTGAAGTTATCGAAGAGGAAAAATCTGAAAAATCTGGAGAAACAGACCCTGTTGTTGAAAATGAATAAAACAAAATTGTTGGAAATGATTCAAGACACTTGTGATAGTATTTGTTTGAAACAATTAACCCTTTTAACCCTTAAAGTGCCAATCACGGCTGCAGCAGACGACAAATTTTGTGACATCTTTCCTATTTCGAATGAAATAAGGAATGATATTTCATGAGAATCGTCTGCCAGCAGACGATTCTCATGAAATATAATGCCTTATTTGTTATATTAAAAAAAGCGGCAAAATTTGAAATTGTCATCTGCTACAAATCATAGGTGGCGCTTTAAGGGTTAACGCTGGTCACAACTTGTCTGCTCACTCATCTGCTTATGTTTTAGGTAGCTTATATTCCAAACGATCTCTGTTGTTCGAAAAGCACAAATGTTTCCCAGAGAAAATGATACATGGTATATGTGTACAGGGTAGTGAGTTTGATCCCGGCCCTGTCCCATACTTTCATGAGATAATTTCTACGGTCATTCTCTTCCCTTCGGGTGATTAATTCAAGAAAAGTTGTTGTTAGTTACAAGCGAAAGTATGTGCACAAAGTACTAGTTAACCGCTTGTTCAAGCTTGCCCAGGAAAAAGTGTGGTCATGTAAACTGACACTCCCGACATGATCATAGCTGTTGACTGGGATGTAAAGCATCAAACCAAACCAAATATGTATTTGTTCTTTACCTCATAGACACCTTTTATTACTTTTGCAAACAGAGCAGACATAGATCAGGCAGCTATCAGGGTCTACTCTGTTTTCTGATGGAAATTCCTACAATAGTTACTAAGACAAGTAATTTCTTTGTTCTATGTACAAAGGTAAAAGTTCATGTAATTATTCATAGTGGGTGGAGCTTATCATGAATAATCATGAAGGAAAGGGTTTAAATGCATGCACAGCTAGCCAGTGGGGCTAGAAATCTAATTTGTGGCCTGGACCTTCTGTATACTTTAACCCCACCAATATTTTTTGTCCTGAAAATGCAGTCTGCTTTCTACATCTGCTGCATATATTCAAATGTACTTCAGAAGCAAACACTATGAACCCTCAATTCTATTGGAGCAGTTTTATCCAGGTCCATATTGTTTGCAATTAAGGCAACCTAAGTACATAAACCAGGACTTTAGTTAAGAGTGCGTAACGAAAATTTAACTTTTCTTATTTCTCAACCAAAACATATGTTGTGGGTACTCAAAAGAACCGTCTCATTGAGACGGTTCTTTTGAGCACCCAAAACATGTTTAAATTGATGGGTAAGGAAATAAATGCAATTTTAGGTGCACAAACTATCCTTATCTGGACCTATGGACAAATAAGTATGACAGCAGTGATTTTGTTACCTGCGCATCATGCATCTTTTGAGCATAATTTTGTTTTTAGGTTGCAAAGTTTTTATTTCAGCGAGTCCCAGGATGCAATAGTATTGCAGACTTGTCATTAAAAATAGTGTTCTGGACTCATAAGTTTGCAGTTGGACTCATTGATATGGGAAACAGCGAGTCCCAGGACCCATAAGCGCAAAATTGTAAATGAATCACTGTGACAGACTGATTGCACTTCATTGTACCTTTGAGGGTTGTACCGTATCATACATGGGCCAGTGCTCACAATCTCAGTACTTATCACATCGGCATGGGAGGGCAGTGGCTCAGTGGTAGAGACCTTGAATCGAGACCGAGGGGCCGCGGGTTCAAGCCTTGCCAGCGTCACTGTGTTGTGTCCTTGAGCAAGAACATTAATCCTAGCTTAGTACTGGTTCGCCCAGGAAGACCTGTCCCTTTATAACTGAATGATAGTTGATGGGACGTAAAGAATCAAATCAAACAAAGTACTGATCACATCAACATGCAACGAAGGCTCAGGTGAGTCTGTGCAGACTCACCTGAGCCTTCGCTGCTTGCATACATAAGTATGGATGTAGATGAAGGCTCAGACAAATTTTAGACGTCTAGCTTTGATTGATACATCAGCTTGAGCTTTATTAGAGGCATATGTAATGAATGACAAATTTTTGTGTGCTGGCCCAGATGTTATTACGATCGTGTAAATGTGGGTGTGTTTGTGTGTGGTACTCTTAACTGAAAGCCTGTGCATGTTAATAAGTAGTTAGAGACAAGGAATGAGATAGACTGATATGAGTGGTCTTTGTGCTGGTAGTGTTATGTAGATAAACTCAGTATTGTATCATTTCTGTCTTGTAATTAGGGGATAACTGTATTCTAAATTTACATTTGGGGAGGTATATCGTCGGATATAGAGGCTTGCATAGGGGTTTTAGGGATACAGGATATTTGTCATTTTACTTCCAGGGATATAGGATAGTATCCATTTTACTTCCAGGGATATGGGATACTTGGTTCAATATTTTAGTTACTTCCAGGGATATTGAAAATTTAGGAAAATTAATTATGGGGATATTTGCCAATTTATAGGGATATTTGACTGTTTACTTCAAGGGATATGGGATATTTGGTCCCCCCCTATACAAGCCTCAATATACGGTCGGAAATTTAGTTTTATGGTAACGCGCATGCAGAGCCGTAAAACGTGATTTCCGAACGTATATCGGACGATATACCTTCCCAAATGAAAATACTGAATATGGTTTATCCCCATTCTAATGCACTGTTAACATTTTCCCTTCAAAAAGACAGTGAAAATGTGCTTTGTTGCGCCTATACATCCAGCAGCTGCCAGCTGCATATATTCACTAGTCAGCCAATGAAAAGCGATATTTCATAATGATGTCGGGTTTGCCACAGTATATCACAGGATATATAGTCGCAAATTTATGACGTTATCCAATCAGACGTCGCATTGCATTCGCATGTGCATTAGAATATTGTATCTTTTGTGTCTTGTAACTTCAATTGTATATGCATTTAGCCTCATTTGTACCGTAATGTGTTCAAATTTATTTTCTTTTTTTATATTGTCTTAAATGCACTATAAGTAAGTAAGTAAGTAAAGACTTTATTTAAAGAGGGTTACAACATTTAGCAGATACATACAAGCACAATGTAACAGCTACTCTTCCATAAGGTCCTCTGACTGAAAAAATATTAACTTGGACATAAAGGCATCTACGGAAACAAAATTAACACAAAGTGCAATGATAAGTCTGTCAAATGTGTGTTGGTCTCTGCTGTTTCTATTGCATTAATCCTTAACTCCTCACAAGCGCCTTTGGACGCCTTTGAAATGTAAGATATTTTAAAATATTATGAAAAATGGAACATTTGCTCCTGAGGAGCAAATGTTTCATTTTCCATAAATTTTCAAAACTTTTAAAATGTAAAAAATTTCTTTTGGAAAATATTTGAAAATTTGAATTATTTATAGAAATGATTTCCTCACCACGAGAAAACTGACCGTTGCATGCAAACAACAAAGGCACAGACCAGGCTTCACATCCACATTGTCTTATCAGCGCCTTTGTTGCTCGCTTTCTAGAAAGTATAATAGCTGACATGGGCACCTTGATAAATTCAGTACACTAGCTGGTCTCTGTAGCTGAGCAGGCTGGTTTGAGCATCACAAAAGGGAAAAAGAAATCTAAGAAAATCCATTTGGTCTGAACATCAGCCCAAAAATCATCTCCCATCAAAAATAATATTCGGTGTCAGTTAAAAAAAACTTGGTTAAAAAAATAGACTAGACCGGACTGTGTGGTAAACCCCTGAAGGCCAGTTTTCTGTCAGCAAGGCTCATATGGGCCTTGACGTGAGAAAACCTGTCTTCCGGGTTCGCAGACTGATCAGCGCCTTTGTTAATCGCATTTTGGAAAGTATAATATCTAAACTTGCTACAGGTTAAATTTCAATTTTCTAGCCAGTCTCTGTAGCTGAGGAGGCTGGTTGAATCTCACTTTGTTGGAAACCCCTAAGATCTGTTTTGTCGCATCGCAGCCGGTGTGATATCGGGTATCCCCATGGGCCAATGATATTCAGTCACTTCCTTTGACAATTGTTTAATGACATTCTATGCTATCTGAACAATCAATTGGTTCATTGTAGTGCATGAATTATACATAGAGCAGCAAACAGTCGAATAAGCAACAAAAGTTGTCTCCTTTTCTCGTCTGCTGAAATGTTTAAGAAGCCTCTATGACAAACAGTGTGGACCCAGATCAGACTGCTGCTATAGGAGCAGTCTGTTCTGGGTCCACACTGTTTGCTTCCATAATTAATTTGTCAGTAATGCAAGGCAATTATTTGCAGCAGACGACATTTTCAGATGCATTTTTTTCTTGGCGCTTTAAGGGTTAAACCTTCCAGTTAGGCTCGGCCAGAAAACAAGGGACTACCTCTTAGCCAATACGGTAAATTTTCTAAAATTTCGCACACTTTTCTCATTCTGTTCTCAAATAAAATATTGATATTCAGGGCTGGAATTCACAAAATACTTGTCAGAATAGCAAACAGGGAAGATCCTGATCAGACTGCTTCTTCAGAAGCAGTCTGATCTGGGTCTGCGCTGTTTGTCTAGGCCTTTTTAGCAGGCAGCTGATGTTCGAAATTTTAGAACATTTACCGTATTTAATCTTATAGCACTAAAGTAGCAATCACTTTACACCATTTTCTTTACCCTAAATATTTGGAGGGATAGGTTTGATTAAACAGTGTGAACTTAGATCAGTCTGCCACTCCAAGTGAATACATGTACACGCCTACTCAACTACTGGAAATTTTGGCGAGAATTTTATTTTCCCTAACGGCGTTAAAAGACATATTTGCAACGTTTAAAATTGGCGACTAGGGCATGATATTGCAAGATCAGTAAAGGACAGAATTATTTCTCCATTTCGTGAGGCTTTTATTTTCATGAAACTTGGCAAATGCGAAGTTTCGAGAAAATAAAACCCTCGCGAAAATTTCTTTCAATCATTTTATTGACAAACATCTATAGTAAGAAATTAAGCTGTCTAAATATTAAGGCTAAAAATAGATGTTTTTTTTTTGGGGGGGGGGGGATTAATTCTGATTACTTGTATGATACGATTGCATTTTTGGTGGGGATTTGACTTGTTCAGATTGCTTGTATGAAACTTCATGTTCAATTTTCAATTTTGTTTGTTCTTTGGCATAAACTAGCTTGTGCATTTATAGGTATCTGTATGTCATTAAAATTTATAAAAAAACAACAACTGTGATTTGTGTTAAATTCTAAGGTTTTCTCAGCACTTACCCTACACTTTATGTCCTAAAATTTTTAACACAGGGCAGACCCAGATCTTACTGCTTCTTCAGAAGCACGTCCTGTTTGTTATGTTGGCAAACATTTTGCGAATTCCAGTCGTGATAGTCAACATTTGATCAGGGACATGAGATTTGCAACAATGTGGTATGAGATTTCAAACAATGTGGTATGTACGACCAACAAAGTCTCAGATCAGCCTGCACATACGTGCAGTCTAATTAAATGAGACGGTTCTTTTGAGCAACCAAAACATATGCTACAAACTATGGGTAAGAATATATTGACATACACTACATGTTATACACCAGACACAAAATCTAAATGTCATAAGTGTTCCCCAATAATGTTGTATACCAAAATCATTCCAAGGGTTCAAAATAAGGGGTGACAGGGACCATACTGGGGGTGACTGTAGTATCGCATATGAGAAATGGTTTCTATGTGATATCTTTTGAAAGATTCATTTTTCATACACTGGTATATAAACATAAAAATACAGGTAAAGTAGATTGTGGATAAATCCAACAATTATAAACAAGAGTTATGACCCTTGATCTCAGAAGTGATTTCTGCTGAATATCTTAGAGAATTAATTGATGGAATTTGACAAAACTTTGTATATGCATTGATGTTGACAAGGCCTAGGTTGGGATTGTTAGGTGTCAATCTGCTCTAATCTGTAGTAGAGTTATGGGCCTTATTAGTCAGAATTTTGTTTTCATTCAATATTTTGAGAACAAATCTATAGAATTTGATCATGCATTGCATATGCATGGGTAATGACAAGATCTGAGTTTGGATCGATTTGTGTAAATTTTGCAAATTCGTAGCGTTATGGCCATTTGACTTCAGTCAGAATTTCGTTTCTGTTCAATATCGTAAAAATGAATTGATGAAATTAACATAATTTTGGATACTCTTTAATATTGACAAGATCTAGGCTGTTTTGGGTTTTTTCTCCTCAATTTGTGCAAATTTTAACAGTTATTGACCTTGTCTCATGTCATTTCTGGGCGACTTTCTTCTACAAGGGCTCCAGGCAGGGGCATTTGTGTCACACTGACACATTTCTAGTTGATCATATGTTGTAGCAATGAATTGACGTTTTAACCTGCCCATCATCTACTTATTTTCTAGGGTAGCCTATATTGCAAACAATATGGACCCAGATCAGACGGCTCCCATGGGAGCAGACTGATCCCATGGGAGCAGTCTGATCATGGTCCATTGTGTTTGCTTTCATTATAAGATCAAGTCTGAATTGCATTTGAATGTATGCAGCAGACTTAAAAAGCAAACAACACTTGTAGAACACAAACTATTGGCTGGATAAGGGTAAATGTATTGTGATAGTTTCCACAATTCACCATTAAAGTGTCAAACACAACTGTAGCAGATGACAGATTCATCTTTCTTAATTTTCAGAAAAATAAGGCATGATATTTCATGTGAGTCATCTGCTGGCAGACACGAACACCTATCTAAAGAACTGCTGGCAGACACACACACCTATCTAGAGATCTGCTGGTAGACACACGCACACCTATCTAGAGATCTGCTGGCAGACACACACACACACCTATCTAGAGATCTGCTGGCAGACACACAGCCCTATCTTGATATCTGCTGGCAGACACACACCTATCTAGAGATATGCTGGCAGACACACGCCTATCTAGAGATCTGCTGGCAGACACACACGCACCTATCTAGAGATATGCTGGCAGACACACACCTATCTAGAGATCTGCTGGCAGACACACAAACCTATCTAGAGATCTGCTGGCACACACACACACCTATCTAGAGATCGGCTGGCAGACACACACAACACACAATCCTATCTAGAGATCTGCTGGCAGACACACACACACCTATCTAGAGATCTGCAGGCAGACACACGCACACCTATCTAGAAATCTGCCGGCAGACACACAATCCTATCTAGAGATCTGCTGGCAGACACACACACCTATCTAGGGATCTGCTGGCAGACACACGCACACCTATCTAGAGATCTGCTGGCAGACATAAGCGCATATTTAGAGATCTGCTGGCAGACACACACTCCTATCTAGAGATCTGCTGGCAGACACACACACACCTATCTAGAGATCTGCTGGCAGAAACACACTACTATCTAGAGATCTACTGGCAGACACACACACACACCTATCTAGAGATCTGCTGGCAGACACACACACCTATCTATAGATCTGTTGGCAGACACACACACACACACCTATCTAGAGATCTGCTGGCAGAAACATACTACTATCTAGAGATCTGCTGGCAGACACACACACACCTATCTAGAGATCTGCTGGCAGACACACACACACTCCTATCTAGAGATCTGCTGGCAGACACACACTCCTATCTAGAGATCTGCTGGCAGACACACACACACCTATCTAGAGATCTGCTGGCAGAAACACACTACTATCTAGAGATCTGCTGGCAGAAACACACTACTATCTAGAGATCTGCTGGCAGACACACACACCTATCTAGAGATCTGCTGGCAGACACACACTCCTATCTAGAGATATGCTGGCAGACACACACACACCTATCTAGTTATTACCTCTCCCTATTACTCTTTGCCTGCTAGCGGCGACTTTTGCCATCTGCCGATAACCTTTGCAAATAGTTTGGACCCAGATCAAGCTCAGCAAAATATCCGTCCTGATCGAGATCCAAACTGTTTGACACTCTGATAGTCTTTCTGAAAGAAGTAAAAAAAGTTGATTATGAAAAAAGTCAGCAGACGACAAAAATCGTGAAACTCATTTGGCCAGCTTGTCAAATTTAGACCCTTATTGCACAGGTCATCAGGGAAGGCTCTGGCAAGACTGCATGTGGGGGTATGTGGCTACAAAGCATTTATGTAGCCACAAAAGTACCGTTAAGTTTTTCAAAATATAAGCCAATAAATTGTAGATTTGTTAGAGCATCCATTCACTTTACCTCATTTTCATGACCAAGACGTAATCAAACTGATTTTGAAGTTAGGAGTGGATGGGCCTGCAAACAAGAGTTTTGTACTTATCGCATATGCGCAAAGGCCCTCTTTAAATGACCAAGCTGACCTATTTAGCGGGGCTAGTTGTCTTATTATTTGTCTGAGCCTTCATCTACTTATATGCTTTATGTATGCAAGAAGTGAAAGTCCATATACGCAGGCTCACCTGGGTCTTTGCTGCTGCCTGATGTAATATGGGTCTCGACGCAGGAAAACATGTCTTTTGGGGTTTGCGAACAACAAAGGCACAGACCAGCCTGCGCATCCGCAGTCTGATCAGCGCCTTTTTCATTCGCTTATTGGAAAGTATCAGATCGAGACTTGCTACAAGCATACTTTCAATTTTCTAGCTAGTCTCTGTAGCTGAGCAGGCTGGTTTGAACTTTACTTTGTCAGAAACACCAAATACAGTTTTTTTTTCGTGTCTCAACCCATGTTTGAATTTGTTCTAAAAAGAAGCATAAAAAAGCATATTTTTTTTGCAAATTCGCAATGGGGCTTCAATTTATGGTTGACTTAAGCGCGGATCCAGAGGAGGCCCAACTTTGACGTTTTTTTTTTCTTTTCTTTTTTTTTAGTTTGATGAGGGGAGGAAGGACCCAAATACCACTATTAGCGGGCCATCAACGGCCCGTCAGCGAAACGCCATTTAAATGGCGTTTCGCTGGCAGGCCGATACAGGCCCAACGATGAATGCTGGATTGGTAGCTTTGTGATTTTAAGAGGATCCGGACCAGTATTGCTAAGGAATCCTATATTTTTGTAGTTTTCCTGGACGGGTCCGGACCCCTGTCCCCCCTCTGGATCCGCACATGTTGAGTCCTGCTTCAATTTATGGCCACTGCGCTCCTTTTTGTAAGATGAATTGCTGAACGAGAGAGGACACCAAAAACACACCAAAACAAGGAACCAACACAAAACCCCCGCATACAATGTGAACAACAACAACAATGATAACACCACCTTAAGAACGGGCACTCACATAGGCCGCATAGCCGGTGTTTAGATTAATGGCCAGACATTCGCCCTAGATTCTGATGTTGCAAATGTGGGCATAAACACGAGAAAACCTGTCTTCAGGGGTTTGGGGATAATAAAGGCGCAGACCAGCTTGGGCAATAGTTGTCGGCATTTTAACATTTGAAAGACCAGCAATTGCTGGCGTTTCAGATTCGGACCTCATTTGGGATATGGTGTCAACCGACGATTCCGAATTCGGCCAATATTCTCGTACACAAAACATGCAAAATATGAGGGTTTTTTTTTCCTTAACATGTACAATAATTCGACATGACTGCCCCCACCCCTCAAAGTTTGTAAAACCAACCCTCGGGCCGAAATTGGCGAACTATTCTTGCACAGAAAATATGTAGTTTTTCCTGAATGTGTACAATAATTCACAACGTCTGCTCCCTTAGGGTAAGGGTTTAAGATTAGGCTTGGGCCCGGTCCATTCTCCGAACTCCAAACCTGTAAGAGTTCCGAGTTCAGAGAAAGGAACGGGCCTTTCTACAAACTCTTAACCTGCCAAACAAGGGTTGGGCCTGGTCTTTTCTCGGAACTCAAATTTGGTACCAATGTCAAGTTAAGACAATTTTCTAAATGTTTCTTGCCAAAAGGGACAAATTCCTGCTGGTCCGTTCCAAGTTTATATCTCATTTAAAATATGGGATCAACCTATGATTCCAAATGCGGCCAATATTTTCGCACAAAAAGTATGATTTTTTTTCCACTGAATTTGTGCAAGATTTCGACACGACTGCCTCCATGCCCTCAAAGTTGCAAAGTCAACCCGCGGGCCGATAGAGGCGGGCTATTCTTGCACAGAAAATATGTTGTTACCAGAATGTGTACAAAAATTCACAACGTTTGCCCCCTCAACTTTGGTACCAATCTCAAGCTTAGACGATTTTCTATTTCACTGAATTTATACAAGAATTCGACATGACATGTTAGTGCAAAGTCAACCCGCGGGCCATAATTGGCGGGCTATTCTTGCACAGAATATATTTAGTTTTTCCTGAACGTGTACAAGAATTCACAAATGTTCGGAACAAGTTACTTAACGGGCCAGGCTGCGTGATCATCTGTTAAAATGCACGGAACAAGTTACATAACAGGCGGGGGCTGCATGATCATCTGTTAAAATGCACGAAACAAGTTACATAACAGGCAGGGCTGCGTGATCATCTGTTAAAATGTTCAGAACAAGATACTTAACGAGCCAGGCTGCGTGATCATCTATTAAAATGTTCGGAACAAGTTACAAAATAGGCCGGGCTGCGTGATCATCTGTTAAAATGCACGGAACAAGTTACATAACAGGCGGGACTGCGTGATCATCTGTTAAAAGGAAGGAACAAGTTACATAACAGGCCTGGCTGCATGATCATCTGTTAAAATGCATGGAACAAGTTACATAACAGGCGGGGCTGCGTGATCATCTGTTAAAATGCTCGGAACAAGTAACATAACAGGCAGGCTGCGTGATCCGCTGTTAAAATGTTCGGAACAAGCTACATAACAGGCCAGGCTGCGTGATCATCTGTTAAAATGTTTGGAACAAGTAACATAACAGGACGGACAGGCCGGGCTGCGTGATCATCTGTTTAGATGCACGGAACAAGATACATAACAGGCGGGGCTGCATTATCATCTGTAAAAATGGTCGGAAAAAGTTACATAACAGGCCTGGCGGCGTGACCATCTGTTAAATTGCATGGAACAAGTTACATAGTGGGCGGGGCTGCGTGATCATCTGTTAAAATGTTCTGTAAAAGTTACATAACAGGCCAGGCTGCGTGATCATCTGTTAAAATGATCTGAACAAGTTACTTAATACTCCGGTCTGCGTGATCATCTTTTAAAATGCACTGAGCAAGTTACACAACAGGCGGGGCTGCGTGATCATCTGATTAATTGCACGGAACAAGTTACATAACTGGCGGGGCTGCGCGATCATCTGTTAAAGCGCAAAGAACAAGTTACACAATAGGCGGGGCTGCGTGATCATCTGTTAAAATGTTCGGAACAAGTTACATAACAGGTGGGGCTGCGTGATCATCTGTTAAAATGCACGAAACAAGTTACATAACAGGCGGGGCTGCGTGATCATCTGTTGAAATGTTCGGAAAAAGTTACATAACATGACAGGCTGCGTGATCATCTGTAAAAATGTTCGAAACAAGTTACTTAACAGGCCGGGCTTCGTGATCATCTTTTAAAATGCACAGGACTAGTTACATCACAGGCCGGGCTCAGTGATCCGCTGTTAAAATGTTCGGAACAAGTTACATAACAGGCCAGGCTGCGTGATCATCTGTTAAAATGTTCGGAACAAGTTACAGAACAGGTGGGGCTGCGTGATCATCTGTAAAAATGTTCAGAACAAGTTACATAACAGTCGGGGCTGCATGATCATCTGTTAAAATGTTCGGAAAAAATTACATAACAGGCGGGGCTGCGTGATCATCTGTAAACATGTTCGGAACAAGTTACATAACTGGCGGGGCTGTGTGATCATCTGTAAAAATGTTCGGAACAAGTTACATAACAGGCTGGGCTGTGTGATCATCTGTTAAAATGCACGAAACAAGTTACATAACAGGCGGGGCTGCGTGATCATCTTTTAAAATGTTCGAAACACGTTATTTAACAGGCCAGGCTGCGTGATCATCTGTTAAAATGTTCGGAACAAGTTACATAACAGGCGGGGCTGCGTGATCATCTGTTAAAATGTTCTTAAAAAGTTACATAACAGGCGGGGCTGTGTGATCATCTGTAAAAATGTTTGGAACAAGTTACATAACAGGCGGGCTGCGTGATAATCTGTTAAAATGTTCGGAACAAGTTGCACAACAGGCGGGGCTGCGTGATCAGCTGTTAAAATGAACAAAATAAATTACATAACAGGCCAGGCTTCCTGATCATCTGCTACAATGTTCAGAATAAGTTACTTAACAGGCCGGGCTGCGCGATCATCTGTTAAATTGTTCGGAACAGGTTACTAAACAGGCCCAGCTGCGTGATCATCTTTTAAAATGCACCGAACAAGTTACATAACAGGCGGGGCTGCGTGATCATCTGTTAAAATGTTTGGAATAAGTTATATAACAAGCCAGGCTGCGTGATCATCTGATAAAATATTCGGAATAAGTTACATAACAGGCGGGGCTGCTTGATCATCTGTTAAAATGTTCGGAATTAGTTACATAAAACGGCTGAGCTTTGTGGCCATCTGTTAAAATGTTCGGAATAAGTTACGAACAGGCCGGGCTGCGTGATCATCTTTTAAAATGCTCGGAATAAGTTACATAATAGGGTGGGCTGCGTTATCAGCTGTTAAAAGGAACGGAACAAGTTACATAACAAGCGGGGCTGCGTGATCATCTGTTAAAATGCACGAAACAAGTAGCATAACAGACCGGCAGCGTGAGAATCTGTGAAAATGATCGAAATAAGTTCCCTGCAACATGATCGTGTCTACCCGGCCTGTTTGCTCAGCCAATTCTGACTCCATCGGCTTGGAAGACCCAGAGCAAAAGTCAGCCGATGCTTACCCGATTTCCCAGCAAAACATGATAGTGCGTGCTGGCAAGCCCACCCTCCGCCCTCTTGCCAGCCTGGGCAACTCTGACTCCTCTGGTCGGAGAGGACCCCGGTTGAACACCAGCCAAAGTTTACCAGATTCCCAAGGGAAACATGACCGCGACCGCCTGCCCGACACCCGCCTGCCAGCGAGACCCCGGGCGAACACCAGCTGCAGTTTAACGGATCACCCGGACGAAACATGATCATGTCTATCTGGTCTGCCTGCCTCTGACTCACATCGACCGGCGAGACCCCGGGCGAACGCTAGCGGAAATTTGCCTGCTTATACCAAGATACTCTCGCCAGGCGCAGGTGGGCACCCTAGAGCTTTGGTTTTATGTGAAAAATCGACTAAGTCCACAACATCCCTCATGGAGAGACCCTGAAACGATAAAGAAACAACAATAGCAAGAAAGAAAACAACAACAACACAACAATGATAAAGAAAACTACAAAAACACACTAAACAACAACAACGATAAAGAAAACAACAACAACAACAACACAAAACTGTACAACACTTAATAATACAACTGTAGTCACAACAACAACTTTCACATAAAACTATAGTTACAGCAGCAACAACAACAACAACAACGACTACCACGACAGCAACATCAACAGCAGCAACAACAACAACAACAAATGTATAACAATTCAACATAGAACTGTAGTTACAGCAACATTGACAACAACTGTACACCACTTACACATGAAACTATTTACAGCACCATTAACAACAACAACAACAACACATCAAGTGTACAACACTTATACATACAACTGTAGTTCCAACAACAACAACTACTACTACTACAATAACAACAACGTAGTTCCAACAATATTAACAACAACAACAACGATAAAGAATTCAACAACAACAACAACAACTGTAAAACACATTCACATACAACTCTAGTTGCAACAACAACAACAACTATTATCTGAAGCTCGTGGATAGTACAGGAGGACAATCCATGGTATATCTATTACATAACCAACACCTTTCGTTCCCAAAACTTGATGAGAGGAAAATGCTGTCGGAAATGTTAATTCACCAAATTTATTTTTATTTTTAAAACCATAAAGAAAACTGTGATAAGAATATTGACACAAAATGATTGAAAATTCAAATTTTAGCTGTTTGACGCAGAAAACACTGACCAGGCTGCATGTGTACATTGAAGCCTGGTCATGATCAAACGGCACATGAATATACAAGCTATCTGAGTGTCTCCACTGTTTGCGAATCACGGTTGAATGCACATACAATGGGGACTGATTAGCCTATACTACATGTATTGGAAGCGCAGTGACTCGGTGGTAGAGTGCTTGACTCGAGACCGAGGGCCGCGGGTTCGAGCCTCATCGGCTTCACTGCGTTGTGTCCTTGAGCAAGACACATTTATCCTAGCTTAGTACTGGTTCAACCCAGGAAGACCCGTCCTGCATAACTGAAAGATAGTTGATTGGACGTGAAGAATCAAATCAAACAAACAAAAAAGATATATGCTACATATTGTGTATATTTTAGGATGTGAAAGCGGTTGTCACCAGCACAGGAAGCAGCTGGGTCGTTTAAAACAATCCTATTTCCTACTTCCTGTTTCCCAGACAATTAAAAAAGGGACACTACCAAAGTCTAGATTTACAACAGTATTGTAAGGGCCGATGAATACTCATTTTATGTGCATTTGAACTATGCAATAGTTATACCATGGCTTGTTTGCCTGTACTCGGAGATAATCCACGAGCTTTAGCGAGTGAATTATCTTACTTACAGGTAGACAAACATGGTATAACTATTTTATACCACCTACACCAGTGTAGAACTTGCACATCACGAGCTATTTCGTGCTTAAGTTGGTAAAGGTGGTATAAAGTGTAAGGTCTATGACCCTGACATGGGCTCAAGATCAAAAAGGTGAGTATGACCAGGAAATACCACAACCACACACTGCAGACCGACCCACGGTATCGTGATGGAGGGTCGCAGAACACTAACAGTCACAAAGCATCCTCAAGACAATTAGAGTAAAGCAACCAGCTCTCTCTCTCTTCCTCTTCAAGATGATTGCATAACAAAACAAAGACCAGCACATAATCCCCCTAAACAATATGAGGTACATAAAACAATCACTCGACAACAACAGAACCACCGCCATTACCCCTTTGACCACAAATACATTTATTTCATGGGGTATGTATACAGGCTACGGTCAAATCATAATACAAAAAGTATGTGAGTATTATCAGAGAATACCACGATCTCAAGCTGCAGACCAACCCACGGCATCGTGACGAAGAGCTACAGGACATTTGCAGTAACAAGACATCCAAAATACAATAAAAGCAAAGCAACCAGCTCTCTCTTCCTCGTCAAGATGATTGCAATACTAGAAAGGACATAAAGTGATGTATACCAAAACAAAGACCAACACGAACCCCCACAAACAATGGGAGGCACATAAAACAATAAATCAACAACTATTGAACCACGTTCTTAGAAAGGACAGCAGCCTGGGCCACCGGGGGAGGGGATAAGGGGTCTTAAATGCACTTTGATTTCTTGTACAGAAAACAAACAACTAAAATTAGACGAAATAATCGAGTTACCCCGTACCCCACCCCTCCCTTCCCTTTCACCGGCCGCGCAGCGCAGTCGGTAACGTGTCTGGCTACAGATCCGTGTCTGACTGCAATTCCAGGGGTCGCGAGTTCGATCCCGGCCCGGTCCCATACTTTCGTGGAGATTGATCATGAACGGTCATTCTCCTCCCTTCCGCTGATTCATTCAAGAAGGGTTGTTGTCAGTTACAAGCGAAAGTATGTGCACGAATTACTGGTTATCCGCTTGTTCAAGCCTGCCCAGGAAAAAGTGTGGTTAGGTGAACTGACCGTCCCGCAATGACCATAGCTGTTGACTTGGGACGTAAAGCAACAAAACCAACCAACCCCTCTCCCCGGATCGAGCAATATAAATATTGAAATGAGGTCCGAATCACAAAAGTCAAAATGCCCACAATTGCTGGCCTTTCAAATGTTAAAATGTCAACAATTATTGGCAACAATTATTGATAAATATACAATCTCAGAACCTAAAAGCACGACGTGTCCGCATTTTCAGCGTTTTAAATAAAAACCCTCTACATGCTCAACTGAAATCACATAGGTAATTTACCAGGCTCAAAAGTAAAATTGCCAACAATTGCTGTCATTTTAACGTCTATATAAGCCTTATAAATACTAACATTAGCATAATGAATACACCATAACCTTTTCATGCTCAACCCAACCGAGCATGAAGTTTACCATGCTCATAAATGTTGAAATGCCAACAATTGCTGTCCTTTTAACGTCTATATAAGCCTGATTAATACTAACATTAGCCTAATGAAATCTTCATAACATATTCGAGCCTGAAGTTAACCATGCTCACAAATGTTAAAATGTTAACAATTATTGGCATTTTAAAATCTATCAGCATGATAAATATACGTTCTAAGAGCCAAAATCACGGCATGTCTGTGTTTCTCCGCATTTTAAGCAAAACCCTTTACATGCTCAAAAGAACATGAAATTTACCATGCTCACACATGTCAAATTGCTGGCCTTTTAACATTTATATGCTGATAAATAGACCCACTCGCCCTTCAAGTATGTTTATCTGTATACAGGCATAAAATGGCCTTCTCGGCAGGTCGCCTCGGAAAATTCTAATTACAATGCCAGCCAATGTAACGAATGAAGACATACGAATTTAGAAACCTTTTCATCAAAATGAGGACAAAGATTAGTGTCAAACTGTTTGTATCCAGGTCAGGACCGACGTTCTGTCGGTCATGCTTTGGGTCCAAACTGTTTGCAAATGTTATCAGCAGCAGACAAAAATCATTGCACGCAAGGAAAGAGTAAAGATCTATTTCTTGTTCCCACCGGGCAGTTTAGAATTTTTATTTAATCTCTCTTTTTTGTTGCTTTACGTCACAAGTCAACAGCTAAGGTAATGGCGGGACGGTCAGTTCACCTAACCACACTTTTTCCTAGGCAAGTTAACCAGTACTTCGTGCACAACTTTTTGCATGTGACTGACAACAACCCTTCTTGAATGATTCATCGGAAGGGAGGAGAATGACCGTAGAAATTATTTCATGATCAATCTCCACGAAAGAACAGGACCGGGCCGGGATCGAACTCGCGACCCCTGGATCTGCAGTCAGACTCGCATCTGTAGCCAGACGCGTTACCGACTGTGCTACGATTGTCAAAATTATGTTATTATCAGGTTTGAAGCCTTCTGCGCAAATTAACCTTTTTGGTATATACAAATGGATTTTCTCATAAATATTGATGGAAGAAGGGTGGGATTGTTCATTATATATTTTAAGGGGTCACATGTCAGACTTTCCTTAAGACTTTTACCTTAAGAAATGGTGCAGACCCCGGTGAAAAGCTGCCACATAAAGTGATTTACGGTACCGTACTTATTTCCAACAAGGAGCGCAGTGGCTCAGTGGTAGAGTGTTTGACTCGAGACCGAGGGGCAGCGGGTTCGAGCCTCACCGGCGTCACTGCGTTGTGGTCTTTGAGCAAGACATATTTATCCTAGCTTAGTACTTACAACGGAGAAAGGTTTGAAATTAGACGTCCAAACCCATGGGCGGATCTAGGATTTCTGGAAAGGGTGACCATATGTATACGGGTGTGTGGGGTTCGCTTTGCTGATAATGTAATTTTGTTAAATATCTCATGAAAATGAAATAATTTGATCACTGAGACCAAATTATTTCATTTTCATAGGATATTTAAAAAATGTGCGCGTGTGGAGGGGCGGGGGGTTCAAGCGAACCCCCTGGATCCGCCACTGTAAACCCTCAATGTAGAACAGCCACTTCACACCGCGAAATCAGCTAGGAAAACACATTTCCCTTCACATTTAAATGCTATTATTTAGCTTACCATGCACCCCCCCCCCCTCCACACACACCAGGACAATTTTTCATGGGTGCCAAGCTGTTCATTAGGAATAGGACCCCCTATATTCGAAGGCCGTCCCCTACGCGCGCGGCATTTACATATTGATGACATCGCTTGAGCGTCGATGGAACGACACACGACATGTTCGGTACCTGCTTGGACTTTCATCAATGTCCCTTTTTTAAAGGCACACATCATCTTCAAAGCTATGTAAGCATATAACAAACACTAAAAGCGGAGCCAAAGCAGTGAGTCACGGTCCCAATTCTGCTACACTAAATTATAGGAACCTATCATAATTGGGAAGGTGTGATAGAAAAAACCCGCCCCAAGGATCAGCGTTTGGTTGCTATCCTCACACAATTTCTGGATTCTTGTTCTTGCCCCCTCCCCCCATTAAATCTCGCATTTGAGCTGTGACATGGAATTTCCAACAATGTGGTATGTGCGACCAGCAAAGCCTCAGATCAGCCTGCGCAAGCTGAACAGAGCCATTCCTAGTCGCTTAAATATGCTACTGACCGAACATCAGTTGAGGTTTCTAAGCTTAAAAGAATGATAACAGGCTAGTCTCAGTCTACACGTGTCGAAATGCCACATTGTTGAAAATCACGTGTAACGGCTCATTTAAAAAAAGCATGATCCGTCACTTTAACTCTTGCTTAGCATAGGGTTAGAGAAACAAAATTTTGGAGCATAAAATTGTAAGTATTTTCTTACCCATCAGTTTTAACATATGTTTTGGGTGCTCAAAAGAACCGTGTCATTGAGACGATTCTTTTGAGTACCCGCAACATATGTATGTTTTGGATGCTCAAAAGAACTGTCTCATTGAGACGGTTCTTTTGAGTACCCACATCATATATGTTTTGGTTGAGAAATAAGAAAATTATTTTCTCGATACGCACTCTTAAGCCCCGTTCTCACTGTCCCGGTTTAAGGTGCCGGTTCATCCCGGTTCGATGATCCGGGATGAACCGTGATTAGCCGTATCACAATCGTGGCGGTGGGGAGATGGATGCGGAGGCCAAATTGAAGACAGTGTAGGTGATCCGTGAATGTGTGACCTGGGCATCACTTACTGGTAGAGTGCTTGACTCGAGACCGAAGGACCGCGGGTTCGAGCCTCACCGGCGTCACTGCGTTGTGCCATTGAGCAAGAACATTAATCCTAGCTTAGTACCGGTTCAACACAGGACGACCCGTCCCTTTATAACTGAAAGATTGTTAATGGGACGTTAAGAATCAAATCAAACAATCGTAGCGGCACCATAGACAACCTTGGAGATCCGGGATGAACCGTGCTGAACCGGTCCATGTCACAGGTTGTTTTTAATTAAAACAACGATGTTTCGCCCAGGAATTGGGTAAACTTCGGCTGGTGTTCGCCCAGGGTCTCGCCGTCGGGAGGGGTCAAAGTTGTCGGGTGGGCAAATAGGCGGGCTGGCGGGCGCGACCATGTTTCGCTGGGAAAATCGGTAAACTTTGGTTGGCTTTTGCCCAGGGTCTTGCTGGCCGAAGGAGTAAGAGTTGCCCAAGCAGGCAGGCCGGGTAGACGAGATCATGTTTTGCCCTGGTCTGCATGTAAACTGCTGGCATTTCGCGCCGACTCCCGGCTGGGAAGAACATGTTCAGGCGGACAAGCCATGGTATAACTATTACATAGCCGTTTGATCATGCTATCTAGTGTAATATCTGACCAGGCTTCAATGTACACGTGCAGCCTGGTCAGTGTTTACTGCAGTCGCCAATTTTCAGTGAAACAGCTAAAATTTGAAATTTACATCATTTTGTGTCAATATTCTATCACAGTTTTCTTTAGAGTTCTAAAAATAAAAATAAGTTTCGTGAAATTAACATTTCCGACAGCAATTTCCTCTCATCAGGCGGTTATGTAATAGTTATACGTAATAGTTATACCATGGGTTGTCCGCCTGTACGTGGACAACGTACAGGCGGACAACCCATGGTATAACTATTTTATACCACCAACATCAGTGTAGACCTTGCCCATCATGAGATATTTCGTGCTAAAGTTGGTAAGGGTGGTATAAAATGGCTTGTCCGCCTGTACATGTACGTGGAGGTAATCCACGAGCTTCAGATAGTTTTTGTTGTTGTTGTTGTTGTATGTGTGTGTAAGTGTTGTATAGTTGTTGTTGTTTTCTTTATCATTGGTTGTAACTACAGTTGTTGTTGTTGTTGATTTCATTGTCGTTGTTGTTGTTGTTGTTGTTGCTGCTGTTGGAGCTACAGTTGTATGTGTAAGTGTTGTACAGTTGATGTGTTGTTGTTGTTTTTGTTGTTGTTAATGGTGTTGTAATTACAGTTTTATGTGTAAGTGTTGTACAGTTGTTGTCAATGTTGCTGTAACTACAATTCTATGTTGAATTGTTGTACAGTTGTTGTTGTTGTTGCTGTTGCTGTCGCAGTTGCTGTTGTTGTTGTTGTTGTTGTTGTTGTAACTACAATTTTATGTGAAAGTTGTTGTTGTGACAACAGTTGTGTTTGTAAGTGCTGTACAGTTGTGTGTTGCTGTTACTGTTGTTGTTGTGTTCGTTATCGTTGTTGTTGTTTAGTGTGTTTTGTTGTTTTCTTTATCGTTGTTGTTGTTAGCTGTGTTGTTGTTTTCTTTATTGCTGTTGTTGTTTCTTTATCGTTTTGGGGTCTCGCCATGAGGGATTTTGTGGACTTAGTCGATTTTTCACAAAAAACCAAAGCTCGAGGGTGCCCACCTGCGACTGGCAAGAGTATCTCGGCCTAAGCAGACAAATATTGGCTAGATTACGCCCGAGGTCTCGCCGGCCAATGTGTCAGAGACAGGCAGACCAGGTAGACATGTTTCGTCCGGGTGATCCGTTAAACTTTAGCTGGCATTCGCCTGGGGTCTCGCAGGCAGGCGGGTGGCGGTAAGGCGGGCGCGATCATGTTTCTCCTGGGAATCGGGTAAACTTAGGCTGGTGTTCAACTGGGGTCCTCTCCGACGAGGGAAATCAGAGTTGCCCAGGCTGGCAGGCGGGCGGAGGGGTGGGATTGCCGGCCGCACTATCATGTTTTGCTGGGGAATCGGGTAAACATCGGCTGGCTTTTGCTCTGTGTCTTCCCATCTGATGGAGTCAGAGTTGCCTGAGCAGGTAGACGCGATCATGTTCATGTTGCGAGTAAGCTTCGGCTGGCGTTTGCCCTGGATCTCAGCCGGGAAGCGTGTAAATTTCGGCTGGCATTCGCCAGGGGTCTCGCTGGCCAAAGGAGTCAAAGTTGCAGGGGTACTGTTGTTGTTGTTGTTTTTGTTGTAACTACAGTTGTACGTGTACGTGTTGTTCAGGTGTTGTTGTTGTTGTTGTTGTTGTAACTGCAGTTGTAACTACAGTTGTATGCGTAATTGTTGTTCAGTTGTTAGTGTTGTAACTACAGTGTGTAAGCATTTTACAGTCGTTGTTGTTGTAGTTCTTCTTGTTGTTGTTCTCCCACTCTCTCACTCCCTCTCCCGCTCTCTCCAGCTCTACCTCGCTCTCAATCTCTCTCCCACTCTCTCCCCCATCTCTCTCTCTCCCGCTCTCCCTCTCTCTCTCTCTTCTGCTCTCCCTCTCTCTCTTTCCCGCTCTCTCTCCCACTCTCTCTCTCTCCCGTTCTCTCTCTCCCTCTCCCACTCTCTCCCTCTACCCCCACTCTCTCCCTCTACCCCCACTCTCTCTCTCTCCCGCATTCTCTCTCTACCCCGCTCTCTCTCCCGCTCTCTCTCTCCCCCGCTCTATATATCTCCCGATCACCCTCTCACGCTCTGTATCTCCATCTCTCTTTTTCCCGCTCTCTCTCTCCCACTCTCTCTTTCCCTCTCTTCCTCTCCCGCTCTCTTTCTCCCGCTCTCTCCCTCTACCCCCGCTCTCTCTCTCTACCCCGCTCTCTCTCCAGCTCTCTCTCCCCCGCTCTTTCTATCTCCCGCTCTCTATCTCCCTCTCTCTCTCCCGCCCCTCCCTCTCTTTCTCCCTCTCCTGCCCTCTCACGCTCTCTCTCCCGCTCTCCCTCCCTCTCTCCCGCTCTCCCTCTCCCTCTCTCACACGCTCTCTCTCTCTCCAGCTCTCCCTCTCTCTCTTCCACGCTATCAATCTCTCTATATCTCCCGCTCTCTCTCTCTTTCTCTCCCGCTCGCATTCTCTCTCCCGCTCTCTCTCTCCAGCTCTTCCTCTCTCTCCAGCCCTCTCAATCTCTTTATATCTCCCTCTCTCTCCCACTCTCTCTATCTACCTCTCCCGCTCTCTCTCCCTTTTTCTCTCCCTCTGTGACCCGCGCTTTCTCTCGCTCTCTCTCCCACTCTCGCTCTCTCTCCCTCTCTCCAGCTTTTCCTCTCCCTCTCTGTCCAGCTCTCTCTCTCTCTCTTCCTCCCGCTCTCGCTCCTGCGCTCAGTCTCTCTGTATCTACCTCTGCCACTCATTCCCTCTTACGCTCTCCCTCTCTCACTCTGCCACTCTCTCCCTCTTCCACTCTCCCTCCCTCCCTCTCTCTCCCACTCCCTCTCTCCCTCTCCCGCTCTCTTTCAATTTTCTCTCCCTCTGTGACCCACGCTTTCTCTCGCTTCCTCTGGCTCTCTCTCCCTCTCTCCAGCTTTTTCTCTCCCTCTCTCTCCAGCTCTCTCTCTTTCTCCAGCTCTCTCTCTCTCCCGCACTCTCAATCGCTCTATATCTCAATCTGCCGCTCATTCCCTCTTATTCTCTCCCTCTCTCACTCTGCCACTCTCTCCCTCTTCCGCTCTCCTTCCCTCGCTCTAACCCTCTCGCTCTCCCGCTCTCTCCCCCACTCTCTTTCTTGCTATCTCCCTCTCCCGCCCTCTCTCTCCCCGCTCTCTCTCCCCGCTCTCTCTCTCCCAATCTCTCCCACTCCCTCTTTCTCTCTCACTCTCTCTCACGCTCTCTCTCCCACACTCTCTCCCTCTCATTCTCTTTGCCTCGTCCACTCTCTCTCCCAGTCTCCATCCAGCTCTCCCTCTCTCTCTATCCCACACTCTCTCCCGCTCTTCCTCTATCTCTCTCTCCCTCTCTTTGCCTTTGCCACTCCCACTCTCTCTCCCGCTCTCCCTTCATCTCCAGCTCTCCCTCTCTCTCCCACTCTATCTCTCCCTCTCACTCCCTCTCCCGCTCTCTCCCTCTCTCTCTGCGCTTTCAATCTCTCTCCCTCTCTCTGTCCCTCTCTCTCTGTCTCCAGCTAGGCCTCTCTCTAGCGCTCGCCCTCTCTCGCTCCCGCTCTCTCTCGCGCTCTCAATCTCTTTATATCTCCCTCTCTCTCCCACTTTCTCTCCCCCCTATATATATCTTTCTCTCTCTCGCTATCTCTCTCCCTCCCACTCTCTCTCCCGCTCTCACCCGCTCTCTCTCTCTCTCTCTTCTGCCCTCCCTCTCTCTCTTTCTCTCCCGCTCAATCTCTCACTTTCTCTCTTCCTCTCTCTCCCGTTTCTCTCCCTCTCTCTGTCTCTCGCTCTCCCTCTCGCTCTCTCTCCCAATCTCCCTTTCTCCACCGCTTTTCATCTCCCTGTCTCTCTAGCTCTCTCTCTTTCTCCCGCTCTCTCTCACGCACTCTCAATCTCTCTATATATTCCTCCGCCGCTCATTCCCTCTTACGCTCTCCCTCTCTTACTCTGCCACTCTCACCCACTTCCGCTCTCCCTCTATCGCTCTCCCGCTCTGGCTCTCCCGCTCTCTCTCTCTCTCCCACTTTATTTATCTCTCCAACTCTCAATCTCTCTCCCCCTCTCTCTCTTCCTCTCTCTCTCTCTCTATTGCCTTCTGCTGCTCTCCCACTTTGGCTCTCACCCTCTCCCGATCTGTCTCCGTCTTCCTCCCGCTCTCTCTCCCACCCGCCCTCTCTCTCTCTCTCTCTCTCTCTCTACCGTGCTCTCCCCTCTCTCTCCCGCCCTCTCTTCCCTCTCTCCCGCTCTCTATCCCGCTCTCCCTCTCTCTCTCTAACTCGCTCTCTCTCTCTCCCGCTCTCTCTCCCACTCTCGCTCTCACTTTATCTCCCGCTCTCACTCTCTCTCTCTCCCGTTCGCTCTCTCTCCCACTCTCTCTCCCGCTCCCACTCTCTCTCCCTCTCTCCCTTCCTCTCTCTTGATCTCTATCCCTCTCTCTCTCTCTCTCTCTCTCTCTCTCACACTCTCTCTCCCGCTCTCCCTTTTTCTCTCCCTCTCCGCTCTCTCTCCCGCGCTCTCAATCTCTACCGCTCTCACTCTCTCTGTCTCCCTCTCTGCCTCTCTCTCACGCTCTTTCCCTCTCTCCCGCTTTCATTCTCTCTCTCTCTCGCTCCCGCTCTCTCCAGCTCTCCCTCTCTCTCCCACGCTATCAATCTGTTTATATCTTTCTCTCTCTCTCTCTCTCTCTCGCTCTTCCGCTCTCCCTTATTCTCCTGCTCTATCTCTCGCTTTCTCTCTCCCACTATCTCCTGCTCTCCCTCTATCTCTCTCTCCCGCTCTCTTTCTTCCACTCTCCCTATCTCTCACGCTCTTAATCTCTCCCCCTCTCGCTGTCTCTCTCCCGCTTTCTCTCTTCATCTCTCCCTCTCTCTCTCGCGATATCAATCTCTCTATATCCCAATCTCTCTCCCACTTTCTCCTGCTCTCCCTCTCTCTTCCACTCTCCCTCTCTCTTCCGCTCTCCCTCTCTCTCTCTCTCTCTATCGCTTTCTCTCTCCCTCTCACGCTCTCTTTCTTCTGTTATCCTTATCTCTCACACTCTCCCCTTCTCTCTCTATCTCTCCCGCCATCTTTATCTCTCGCTCTCCCTATCTCTTCTGCTCTCCCCTCTCTCTCCCGCTCTCCCTCTCCCCTCTCTCTCCCATTCTCCCTCTCTCTCCCGCTCTCCCTCTCTCTTCTGAGGGAGAGAGCGAGCGGGAGAGCAGGAGAGAGAGAGCGCCTGGGTTAGACAGAGAGAGGGATCGAGAGAGAGGGAGAGTGGGAGAATGAGGTATGAGAGAGAGCGGGAGAGAAAGAGGGATAGGGAGAGAGAGTGATAGAGAGATAGAGTGAGCGGAAGAGAGCATAAGAGAAAAGGGGAGATAGAGAGCGGGCTAGACAGAGAAAGCCAGCGAGAGAGAGAGGGAGAGCTGGAGAGAGAGGGAAGAGAGAGAGAGAGGGAGAGAGAGAGCGGTAAAGAGAGGGCGGGCGGGAGAGACCAAGAGCAGGATAGGGCAGGAGAGAGAGAGGGCGTGAGGGAAAGTGGTGGAGAGAGCGGGAGAGGAAGAGTAGAAGAGGGAGAGAGTGGCAGAGGGCGATAGAGAGAGAGAGAGAGAGTGCGGGAGAGAGAAAAAGAGTGTGGGAGAGAGGGGGAGAGAGAGAGCAGAAGAGGTAGAGAGCGTCAGAGGGAGATAAAGAGAGATTGATAGTGCAGGAGATAGAGTGGGAGATAGAGGGAGAGAGAGGAAGAGCGGGAGGCAGAGGGAGAGAGCGGGAGAGAAAGCGAGAGAGGGAGAGAGTGGGAGAGAGAGCGGGAGAAAGAGAGAGAGTGGGAGCGGGAGAGAGAATGGGAGAGAGAGAGAGAGCAGGAGAGAGAGTTGGAGCGGGAGAGAGAGCGGGAGAGAGAGAGAGCGGGTGAGAGAGAGAGTTGGAGACGAGTGAGAGAGAGTGTGGGAGAGAGAGAGAGTTGGAGACGAGTGAGAGAGAGAGTGTGGGAGAGAGAGAAAGAGAGATAGAGCGTGAGAGAGAGGATGGGAGAGAGAGCATGAGAGAGAGCTGGAGAGAGCGGGAGAGACAGCTGGAACGAGAAAAGGGGAGAGAGAGAGACATATTGGGAGCGGGAGAGGGAGTGCAGCAGAGGGAGAGAGCGGCAGAGGGAGAGAGCTGAGGAGAGAATGAGAAAGATAGAGAGAGAGCGGTAGAGGGAGTGCGGGGGAGAGAGAGTGGGAGAGAGAGCGAGAGAGAGAGCATGAGAAAGATAGCGTAGAGAGAGTGATAGAGAGAGTGGGAGAGAGCGAGAGAGTGAATGGGATAGAGAGAGAGCGGGATAAAGAGAAAAAGGAGGAGTGAGAGAGTGACAGAAGTAGATATAGAGAGAAAGTGAGAGCGTGGGAGAGAGAGAGAGAGAGAGATGGAGAGAGAGAGCGTGGGAGAGAGAGAGTTCGAGCGGTAAAGTGCGAGAGAGAGCGCGATAGCAAAGGGGGGAGAGAGCAGGTAGACAGAATAGGAGAGAGAGAGCGCGGGAGTGAGAGAGAGAATGAGAGGGAGATATGGAAAGAAAGAGAGCGAGAGCAGCAGAAAGAGCCGGGGAGAGAGGGCCTGAGAGAGCGCGCACTAGAGAGAGAGATGGAGGGAGAGAGTGAGAGCGAGAGAGAGAGAGCGGGAGATAGATGGAGAGAGAAAGAGAGAAATAGCGGGAGAGAGAGAGAGTGGGAGAGAGAGCGGAGGAGAGAGACACAGCGTGGGAGAAAGGGAAAGAGAGGGGGAGAGATAAATACTTAAAATGCTCCGAACATACCACAGAACATGCCATCCTGCAGTATTAGTAGTTAAAATGCTCCGAACAAGGCACAGAACAGGTCGACCTGCAGTATTAATAGTTAAAATGCTCCGAACAAGGCACAGAACAGGTCGATCTGCAGTATAAACAGTAAAAATGCTCCGAACAAGGCACAAAACAGGTCGACCTGCAGTATCAATAGTTAAAATGCTCCAAACAAGACACAGAACAGGTCGACCTGCAGTATCAGTAAGTAAAATGCTCCAAACATACCACAGAACATGTAACCCTGCATTATCAATAGTTAAAATGCTCCAAACAAGGCACAGAACAGGTCAACCTGCAGTATCAATAGTTAAAATGCTCTGAACAAGGCACAGAACAGGTCGACCTGCAGTATCATTAGTTAAAATGCTCTGAACCATACACAGTACAGGTCGACCTGCAGTATCAATAGTTAAAATGCTCTGAACAAGGCACAAAACAGGACAACCTGCAGTATCAATAGTTCAAATGCTCCGAACAAGACACAGAACAGGTAAACCTGCAGTATCAGTAGTTAAAATGCTCTGAACAAGACAAAGAACAGGTCGACCTGCAATATGAGTAGTTAAAATGCTCGGAACATACCACAGAACATGTCACCCTGCAGTATCAATAGTTAAAATGCTCTGAACTAGGCACAGAACAGGTCGATCTGCAGTATCAAAAGTTAAAATGCTCCTGCAGTATCAATAGTTAAAATGCTCTGAACAAGGCACAGAACATTTCGACCTGCAGGATCAGTAGTTAAAATGCTCCGAACAAGGCACAGAACAGGACAACCTGCAGTATCAATAGTTAAAATGCTCCGAACAAGACACAGAACAGATGGGACCTGCAGTATCAGTAGTTAAAATGCTCTGAACAAGGCACAGAACAGGTCGGCCTGCAGTATCAATAGCTAAAATGCTCCAAACAAGGCAGAGAACAGGTCGACCTGCAGTATCAATAGTTAAAATGCTCCGAACTAGGCACAGAACAGGTCGATCTGCAGCATCAATAGTTAAAATGCTCCTGCAGTATCAATAGTTAAAATGCTCTGAACAAGGCACAGAACATGTCACCCTGCAGGATCAATAGTTAAAATGCTCTGAACAAGGCACAGAACAGGTCGACCTGCAGTATCAATGATTAAAATGCTCCGAACATACCAAAGAACAGGTCGACCTGCAGTATCAATAGTTAAAATGCTCTGAACAAGGCACAGAACAGGTCAACCTGCAGTATCAATAGTTAAAAAGCTCTGAACAAGACACAGAACAGGTTGACCTGCAGTATTAGCAGTTTAAATGCTCTTAACCGAACACAGAACAGGTCGACCTGCAGTATCAATAGTTAAAATGCTCCGAACAGGGCACAGAACAGGTCGACCTGCAGGATCATTAGTTAAAATGCTCCGAACAAGGCACAGAAGAGGTCGACCTGCAGTATTAGCAGTTAAAATGCTCTTAACCATACACAGAACAGGTCGACCTGCAGTATCAATAGTTAAAATGCTCCGAACAGGGCACAGAACAGGTCGACCTGCAGTATCAACAGTTAAAATGCTCCTGCAGTATCAGTAGTTAAAATGCTCTGAACAAGACACAGAACAGGTCGGCCTGCAATATCAGTAGTTAAAATGCTCAGAACATACCACAGAACATGTCACCCTGCAGTATCAATAGTTGAAAGCTCCGAACTAGGCACAGAACAGGTCGATCTGCAGTATCAATAGTTAAAATGCTCCAAACAAGACACAGAACAGGTCGACCTGCAGTATCATTAGTTAAAATGCTTCAAACAAGACACAAAACAGGTCGACCTGCAATATTAATAGTTAAAATGCTCCGAACATACCACAGAACATGTAACCCTGCAGTATCAATAGTTAAATGCTCCGAACAAGGCACAGAACAGGTCGACCTGCAGTATCAGTAGTTAAAATGCTCTGAACAAGGCATAAAACAGGTCGGCCTGCAGTATCAATAGTTAAAATGCTCCGAACATACCACAGAACATGTCACCCTGCAGTATCAATAGTTAAAATGCTCCAAACACGGCACAGAACATGTCTACCTGCAGTATCAATAGTTAAAATGCTCCGAGCAAGGCACAGAACAGGTCGACCTGCAGTATTAATAGTTAAAATGCTCCGAACATACCATAGAACATGTTACCCTGCAGTATCAGTAGTAAAAATTCTCTGAACAAGGCACAGAACATGTCGACCTGCAATATCAATAGTTAAAATGCTCTGAACGAGGCACAGAATATGTCGACCTGCAAAATCAATAGTTAAATGCTCTGAACATACCACAGAACAGGTCGACCTGCAGAATCAATAGTTAAAACGCTCTGAACATACCACAGAACATGTCACCCTGCAGTATCAATAGTTCAAATGCTCCGATCAAGTCACAGAACAGGTCACCCTGCAGTATCAATAGTTCAAATGCTCCGAACATAACACAAAACATGTCACCCTGCAGTATCAATAGTTAAAAGGCTCGGAACAAGGCACAGAACAGGTCGACATGCAGTATCAATAGTTAAAATGCTCCGAACATACCACAGAACATGTCAGAATGCAGTATCAAAAGTTAATATGCTCCGAATAAGGCACAGAACAGGTCGACCTACAGTAGCACCCTGCTCCGAACAAGGCACAGAACAGGTCGACCTGCAGTATCAGTAGTTGAAATACTCCGAACAAGGCACAGAACAGGTCACCCTGCAGTTTAAATAATTAAAATGCTCCGAACATACCATAGAACAGGTCGACCTGCAGTATCAATAGTTAAAGTGCTCCGAACAAGGCACAGAACAGGTCGGCCTGCAGTATCAATAGTTAAAATGCTCCGAACAAAGCACAGAACAGGTCGACTTGCAGTATCAATAGTTAAAATGCACCAAACAATGCACAGAACAGGTCGACCTGCAGTATCAATGGCTAAAATGCTCTGAACAAGGCACAGAACATGTCACCCTGCAGGATCAATAGTTAAAATGCTCTGAACAAGGCACAGAACAGGTCGACCTGCAGTATCAATATTTAAATGCTCCTGCAGTATCAGTAGTTAAAATGCTCTTAACAATACACAGAACAGGTCGACCTGCAATATCAGTAGTTAAAATGCTCGGAACATACCACAGAACATGTCACCCTGCAGAATCAATAGTTAAAATGCTCCGAACTAGGCACAGAACAGGTCGATCTGCAGTATCAATAGTTAAAATTCTCCGAACAAGACACAGAACAGGTCGACCTGCAGTATCATTAGTTAAAATGCTTCAAACAAGACACAAAACAGTTCGACCTGCAATATCAGTAGTGAAAATGCTCTGAACATACCACAGAACATGTAACCCTGCAGTATCAATAGTTAAATGCTCCGAACAAGGCACAGAACATGTCGACCTGCAGTATCAGTAGTTAAAATGCTCTGAACAAGGCATAAAACAAGTCGGCCTGCAGTATCAATAGTTAAATGCTCAGAACAAGGCACAGAACAGGTGGACCTGCAGTATCAATAGTTAAAATGCTCCGAACATACCATAGAACATGTCTCCCTGCAGTATCAATAGTTAAGATGCTCCGAACATACCACAAAACATGTCACCCTGCAGTATTAATAATGAAAATGCTCCGAACACGGCACAGAACATGTCGACCTGCAGTATTTATAGTTAAAATGCTCGGAATAAGGCACAGAACAGGTCCAACTGCAGTATCACCCTGCTCCGAACAAGGCACAGAACAGGTCGACCTGCAGTTTCAACAGTTAAAATGCTCCGAACAAGGCACAGAACAGGTCGATCTGCAGTATCAATAGTTATAATGCTCCGAACAAGGCACAGAACATGTCACAATGCAGTATCACAAGTTAATATGCTCCGAATAAGGCACAGAACAGGTCGACCTGCAGTAGCACCCTGCTCCGAACAAGGCACAGAACAGGTCGACCTGCAGTATCAGTAGTTGAAATACTCCGAATAAGGCACAGAACAGGTCACCCTGCAGTTTATATAATTAAAATGCTCCGAACATACCATAGAACAGGTCGACCTGCAGTATCAATAGTTAAAGTGCTCCGAACAAGGCACAGAACAGGTCGGCCTGCAGTATCAATAGTTAAAATGCTCCGAACAAAGCACAGAACAGGTCGACTTGCAGTATCAATAGTTAAAATGCACCAAACAAGGCACGGAGCAGGTCGACCTGCAGTATCAATAGCTAAAATGCTCTGAACAAGGCACAGAACATGTCACCCTGCAGGATCAATAGTCAAAATGCTCTGAACAAGGCACAGAACAGGTCGACCTGCAGTATCAATAGTTAAAATGCTCCTGCAGTATCAGTAGTTAAAATGCTCTGAACAAGACACAGAACAGGTCGACCTGCAATATCAGTAGTTAAAATGCTCCAAACAAGACACAGAACAGGTCACCCTGCAGTATCAATAGTTAAAATGCTCCGAACTAGGCACAGAACAGGTCGATCTGCATTATCAATAGTTAAAATGCTGCGAAAAGACACAGAACAGGTCGACCTGCAGTATCAGTAGTTAAAATGCTTCAAACAAGACACAAAACAGGTCGACATGCAATATCAGTAGTTAAAATGCTCCGAACATACCACAGAACATGTAACCCTGCAGTATCAATAGTTAAATGCTCCGAACAAGGCATAAAACAGGTCGGCCTGCAGTATCAATAGTTATAATGCTTCAAACAAGTCACAGAACAGGTCGACCTGCAGTATCAATAGTTAAAATGCACCAAACAAGGCACAGAACAGGTCGACCTGCAGTATCAATAGTTAAAATGCTCTGAACAAGGCACAGAACATGTCAAACTGCAGGATCAATAATTAAAATGCTCTGAACAAGGCTCAGAACAGGTCGACCTGCAGTATCAATAGTTAAAATGCTCCGAACAAGGCACAGAACAGGTCAACCTGCAGTATCAATACTTAAAATGCTCTGAACAAGGCACAGAACAGGTCGACCTGCAGTATTAGCAGTTAAAATGCTCTGAACCATACACAGAACAGGTCGACCTGCAGTATCAATAGTTAAAATGCTCCGAACATGGCACAGAACAGGTCGATCTGAAGGATCATTAGTTAAAATGCTCCGGACAAGGCACAGAACAGGTCGACCTGCAGTATCAATGGTTGAAATGCTCCGAACAAGACACAGAACAGATGGACCTGCAGTATCAGTAGTTAAAATGCTCTGAACAAGACACAGAACAGGTCGATCTGCAGTATCAATAGTTAAAATGCTCCGAACAAGACACAGAACAGGTCGACCTGCAGTTTCATTAGTTAAAATGCTTCAAACAAGACACAAAACAGGTCGACCTGCAATATCAGTAGTTAAAATGCTCCGAACATACCACAGAACATGTTACCTTGCAGTATCAATAGTTAAATGCTCCGAACAAGGCACAGAACAGGTCGATCTGAAGGATCAGTAGTTAAAATGTTCCGAACAAGGCACAGAACAGGTCGACCTGCAGTATCAATAGTTGAAATGCTCCGAACAAGACACAGAACAGATGGACCTGCAGTATCAGTAGTTAAAATGCTCTGAACAAGGCACAGAACAGGTCGACCTGCAGTATTATCAGTTAAAATGCTCGGAACAAGGCACAGAACAGGTCGACCTGCAGTATTAGCAGTTAAAATGCTCCGAACAAGACACAGAACAGGTCGACCTGCAGTATCAATAGTTGAAATGCTCCGAACAAGACACAGAACAGATCGACCTGCAGTATCAGTAGTTAAAATGCTCTGAACAAGACACAGAACAGGTGGACCTGCAGTATCAATAGTTAAAATGCTCCGAACTAGGCACAGAACAGGTCGATCTGCAGTATCAATAGTTAAAATGCTCCGAACAAGACACAGAACAGGTCGACCTGCAGTATCATTAGTTAAAATGCTTCAAACAAGACACAAAACAGGTCGGCCTGCAATATCAGTAGTTAAAATGCTCCGAACATACCACAGAACATGTCACCCTGCAGTATCAATAGTTAAATGCTCCGAACAAGGCACAGAACAGGTCGACATGCAGTATCAGTAGTTAAAATGCTCTGAACAAGGCATAAAACAGGTCGGCCAGCAGTATCAATAGTTAAATGCTCCGAACAAGGCACAGAACAGGTCGACCTGCAGTATTAGCAGTTAAAATGCTCCGAACAAGACACAGAACAGGTCGACCTGCAGTATCAATAGTTGAAATGCTCCGAACAATACACAGAACAGATGGACCTGCAGTATCAGTAGTTAAAATGCTCTGAACAAGACACAGAACAGGTGGACCTGCAGTATCAATAGTTAAAATGCTCCAAACTAGGCACAGAACAGGTCGATCTGCAGTATCAATAGTTAAAATGCTCCGAACAAGACACAGAACAGGTCGACCTGCAGTATCATTAGTTAAAATGCTTCAAACAAGACACAAAACAGGTCGACCTGCAATATCAGTAGTTAAAATGCTCCGAACATACCACAGAACATGTCACCCTGCAGTATCAATAGTTAAATGCTCCGAACAAGGCACAGAACAGGTCGACATGCAGTATCAGTAGTTAAAATGCTCTGAACAAGGCATAAAACAGGTCGGCCAGCAGTATCAATAGTTAAAATGCTTCAAACAAGGCACAGAACAGGTCGACCTGCAGTATTAGCAGCTAAAATGCTCGGAACCATATACAGAACAGGTCGACCTGCAGTATCAATAGTTAAAATGCTCCGAACAAGACACAGAACAGATGGACCTGCAGTATCAGTAGTTAAAATGATCTGAACAAGACACAGAACAGGTCGATCTGAAGGATCAGTTGTTAAAATGCTCCAAACAAGGCACAGAAGAGGTCGACTTGCAGTATCAATAGTTGAAATGCTCCGAACAAGACACAGAACAGATGGACCTGCAGTATCAGTAGTTAAAATGCTCTGAACAAGACACAGAACAGGTGGACCTGCAATATCAGTAGTTAAAATGCTCGGAACATACCACAGAACATGTCACCCTGCAGTATCAATAGTTTAAGTGCTCCGAACTAGGCACAGAACAGATCGACCTGCAGTATCAATAGTTAAAATGCTCCGAACAAGGCACAGAACAGGTCACCCTGCAGTATAAATTTATGTGGTTAGAATGCTCCGAACATACCACAGAAAATGTCACCCTGCAGTATCAATAGTTTAAATGCTCCGAACAAGGCACAGAACATGTCGACCTGCAGTATCAATAATTAAAATGCTCCGAACAAGGCACAGAACAGGTAAACCTGCAGTATCAGTAGTTAAAATGCCCAGAACAAGGCACAGAACAGGTCGACCTGCAGTATCAGTAGTTAAAATGCTCAGAACATACCATAAACATGTCACCCTGCAGTATCAGTAGTTAAAATTCTCTGAACAAGGCACAGAACATGTCGACCTGCAATATCAATAGTTAAAATGCTCCGAACATGGCACAGAACAGGTCGACCTGCAAAATCAAAAGTTAAATGCTCCGAACATACCACAGAACAGGTCAACCTGAAGTATCAATAGTTAAAATGCTCCGAACAAGACACAGAACAGGTCACCCTGCAGTATCAGTAGTTAAAATGGTCCGAACAAGGCAAAGAACATGTCACCATGCAGTATTAATAGTTAAAATGCTCCGAACAAGAAAAAGAACAGGTCACCCTGCAGTATCAGTAGTTAAATGTTCCGAACAAAACACAGAACAGGTCGACCTGCAGTTTCAATAGTTAAAATGCTCCGAACATACCACAGAAAATGTCACCCTGCAGTATCAATAGTTAAAATGCTCCGAACAAGGCAGAGAACAGGTCGACCTGAAGAATCAATGGAAAAAAAGCTCCGAACAAGGCACAGAACAGGTCGACCAGCAGTATCAATAGTTAAAATGTTCTGAACAAGGCACAGAACATGTCACCCTGCAGGATCAATAGTTAAAATGTTCTGAACAAGGCACAGAACAGGTCGACCTGCAGTACCAATAGTTAAAATGCTCCAAACATACCAAAGAACAGGTCGACCTGCATTATCAATAATAAACTGCTCTGAACAAGGCACAGAACAGGTCAACCTGCAGTTTCAATAATTAAAATGCTCTGAACAAGGCACAGAACAGGTCGACCTGCAGTATTAGCAGTTAAAATGCTCTGAACCGTACACAGAACAGGTCGACCTGCAGTATCAATAGTTAAAAAAATCCGAACAAGGCACAGAACAGGTCGATCTGCAGGATCAGTAGTTAAAATGCTCGGAACAAGGCACAGAACAGGACAACCTGCAGTATCAATAGTTAAAATGCTTCGAACAAGACACAGAACAGATGGACCTGCAGTATCAGTAGTTAAAATGCTCTGAACAAGGCACAGAATAGGTCGGTCTGCAGTATCAATAGTTATAATGCACCAAACAAGGAACATAACAGGTCGACCTGCAGTATCAATAGTTAAAATGCTCTGAACAAGGCACAGACATGTCACCCTGCAGGATCAATAGTTAAAATGCTCTGAACAAGGCAGAAAACAGGTCGACCTGCAATATCAATAGTTAAAATGCTCCGAACATACCAAAGAACAGGTCGACCTGCAGTATCAATAGTTAAAATGCTCTGAACAAGGCAGAGAACAGGCAACCTGCAGTATAAATAGTTAAAATGCTCTGAACAAGGCACAGAACATGTCACCCTGCAGGATCAATAGTTAAAATGCTCTGAACAAGGCACAGAACAGGTCGACCTGCAATATCAATAGTTAAAATGCTCCAAACATACCAAAGAACAGGTCCACCCGCAGTATCAATAGTTAAATCGCTCTGAACAAGGCACAGAACAGGTCAACCTGCAGTATCAATAGTTAAAATGCTCTGAACAAGGTAAAGAACAGGTTGACCTGCAGTATCAGTAGTTAAAATGCTCTGAACCATACACAGAACAGGTCGACCTGCAGTATCAATAGTTAAAATGCTCTGAACAAGGCACAGAACAGGTCGACCTGCAGGGTCAGTAGTTAAAATGCTCCGAACAAGGCACAGAACAGGACAACCTGCAGTATCAATAGTTCAAATGCTCCGAACAAGACACAGAACAGGTCGACCTGCGGTATCAGTAGTTAAAATGCTCTGAACAAGACACAGAACAGGTCGACCTACAGTATCAGTAGTTAAAATGCTCAGAACATAGCACAGAACATGTCACCCTGCAGTATCATTAGTAAAAATACTCCGAACTAGGCACAGACCAGGTCGATCTGCAGTATAAATAGTTAACATGCTCTGAACTAGGCACAGAACAGGTCGACCTGCAGTATCAACAGTTAAAATGCTCCAAACAAGGCACAGAACAGCTGAACCTGCAGTATCAATGGTTAAAATGCTCCGAACAAGGCACAGAACATGTCACCATGCAGTATCAAAAGTTAGTATGCTCCGAATAAGGCACAGAACAGGTCGACCTGCAGGAGCACCCTGCTCCGATCAAGGCACAGAACAGGTCAACCTGCAGTATCAGTAATAAAAATATTCTGAACAAGGCACAGAACAGGTCACCTTGCAGTATAAATAATTAAAATGCTCCGAACATACCAGAGAACAGGTCGACTTGCAGTATCAATAGTTAAAATGCTCCGAACAAGGCACAGAACAGGTCGGCCTGTAGTATCAGTAGTTAAAATGCACCAAACAAAGCACAGAAAAGGTCGCCCTGCAGTATCAATAGTTAAAATGCTCTGAACAAGGCACAGAACATGTTACCCTTCTGGATCAATAGTTAAAATGCTCTGAACAAGGCACAAAACAGGTCGACCTGCAGTATCAATAGTTGAAATACTCCTGCAGTATCAATAGTTAAAATGCTCTGAACAAGGCACAGAACATGTCGACCTGCAGTATCAGTAGTTAAAATGCTCTGAACCATACACAGAACAAGTCGACCTGCAGTATCAATAGTTAAAATGCCCCGAACAAGGCACAGAACAGGTCGACCTGCAGTATCAGTAGTTAAAATGCTCTGAACAAGACACAGAACAGGTCGACATGCAATATCAGTAGTTAAAATGCTCGGAACATACCACAAAACATGTCACCCTGCAGTATCAATAGTTAAAATGCTCTGAACCAAACACAGAACAGGTCAACCTGCAGTATCAATAGTTTAAAATGCTCTGAACAAGGCACAGAACATGTCACCCTGCAGGATCAATAGTTAAAATGCTCTGAACAAGGCACAGAACAGGTCGACCTGCAGTATCAGTAGTTAAAATGCTCTGAACCATACACAGAACAGGTCAACCTGCAGTATCAATAGTTTAAAATGCTCTGAACAAGGCACAGAACATGTCACCCTGCAGGATCAATAGTTAAAATGCTCTGAACAAGGCACAGAACAGGTCGACCTGCAATATCAATAGTTAAAATGCTCCGAACATACCAAAGAACAGGTCGACCTGCAGTATCAATAGCTAAAATGCTCCGAACAAGGCACAGAACAGGTTAACCTGCAATATCAATACTTAAAATGCTCTGAACAAGGCACAGAACAGGTCGACCTGCAGTATTAGCAATTAAAATGCTCTGAACCATACACAGAACAGGTCGACCTGCAGTATCAATAGTTAAAATGCTCCGAACTAGGCACAGAAAAGGTTGACCTGCAGTATCAATAGTTAAAATGCCCCGAACATACCACAGAACATGTAACCCTGCAGTATCAATAGTTAAAATGCTCTTAACAAGGCACAGAACAGGTCGACCTGCAGTATCAGTAGTTAAAATGCTCTGAACAAGGCATAAAACAGGTCGGCCTGCAGTATCAATAGTTAAAATGCTCCGAACAAGGCACAGAACAGGTCGACCTGCAGTATCAATAGTTAAAATGCACCAAACAAGGCACAGAACAGGTCGACCTGCAGTATCAATAGTTAAAATGCTCTGAACAAGGCACAGAACATGTCACACTGCAGGATCAATAGTTAAAATGCTCTGAACAAGGCACAGAACAGGTCGACCTGCAGTACCAATAGTTAAAATGCTCCGAACATACCAAAGAACAGGTCGACCTGCAGTATCAATAGTTAAATGCTCCGAACAAGGAACAGAACAGGTCAACCTGCAGTATCAATAGTTAAAATGCTCTGAACAAGGCACAGAACAGGTCGACCTGCAGTATTAGCAGTTGAAATGCTCTAAACAAGGCACAGAACAGGTCGACCTGCAGTATCATTAGTTAAAATGCTCTGAACCATACACAGAACAGGTCGACCTGCAGTATCAATAGTTAAAATGCTCTGAACAAGGCACAGAACATGTCACCCTGCAGTATCAATAGTTAAAATGCTCTGAACAAGGCACAGAACAGGTCGATCTGCATGATCAGTAGTTAAAATGCTCCAAACAAGGCACAGAACAGGACATCCTGCAGTATCAATAGTTAAAATGCTCCGAACAAGACACAGAACAGGTAAACCTGCAGTATCAGTAGTTAAAATGCTCTGAACAAGACAAAGAACAGGTCGACCTGAAATATCAGTAGTTAAAATGCTCGGAACATACCACAGAACATGTCACCCTGCAGTATCAATAGTTAAAATGCTCCGAACTAGGCACAGAACATGTCGACAAGCAGGATCAGTAGTTAAAATGCTCCGAACAAGGCACAGAACAGGTCGGTCTGCATTATCAATAGTTATAATGCACCAAACAAGGCACAGAACAGGTCGACCTGCAGTATTAGCAGTTAAAATGCTCTGAATCATACACAGAACAGGTCGACCTGCAGTATCAATAGTTAAAATGCTCCGAACTAGGCACAGAACAGGTCGACCTGCAGTATCAATAGTTAAAATGCTCCGAACATACCACAGAACATGTAACACTGCAGGATCAATAGTTAAAATGCTCTGAACAAGGCACAGAACAGGTCGACCTGCAGTACCAATAGTTAAAATGCTCCAAACATACCAAAGAACAGGTCGACCTGCAATATCAATAGTTAAATGCTCCGAACAAGGCACAGAACAGGTCAACCTGCAGTATCAATAGTTAAAATGCTCTGAAAAAGGCAGAGAACATGTCGACCTGCAGTATCAGTAGTTAAAATGCTCTGAACAAGGCACAGAACAGGTCGGTCTGCATTATCAATAGTTATAATGCACCAAACAAGGCACAGAACAGGTCGACCTGCAGTATCAATAGTTAAAATGCTCTGACCAAAGCACAGACATGTCACCCCGCAGGATCAATAGTTAAAATGCTCTGAACAAGGTACAGAACAGGTCGACATGCAATATCAATAGTTAAAATGCTCCGAACATACCAAAGAACAGGTCGACCTGCAGTATCAATAGTTAAAATGCTCTGAACAAGGCACAGAACAGGCAACCTGCAGTATAAATAGTTAAAATGCTCTGAACAAGGCACAGAACATGTCACCCTGCAGGATCAATAGTTAAAATGCTCTTAACAAGGCACAGAACAGGTCGACCTGCAATATCAATAGTTAAAATGCTCCGAACATACCAAAGAACAGGTCGACCTGCAGTATCAATAATTAAATCGCTCTGAACAAGGCACAGATCAGGTCAACCTGCAGTATCAATAGTTAAAATGCTCTGAACAAGGCAAAGAACAGGTTGACCTGCAGTATCAGTAGTTAAAATGCTCTGAACCATACACAGAACAGGTCGACCTGCAGTATCAATAGTTAAAATGCTCCGAACAAGGCACAGAACAGGTCAACCTGCACGATCAGTAGTTAAAATACTCCAAACAAGGCACAGAACAGGGCAACCTGCAGTATCAATAGTTCAAATGCTCCGAACAAGACACAGAACAGGTCGACCTGCAGTATCAGTAGTTAAAATGCTCTGAACTAGGCACAGAACAGGTCGACCTGCAGTATCAACAGTTAAAATGCTCCGAACAAGGCACAAAACAGCTCGACCTGCAGTATCAATGATTAAAATGCTCCGAACAAGGCACAGAACATGTCACCATGCAGTATCAAAAGTTAGTATGCTCCAAATAAGGCACAGAACAGGTCGACCTGCAGTAGCACCCTGCTCCGAACAAGGCACAGAACAGGTCGACCTGCAGTATCAGTAGTAAGAATACTCCGAACAAGGCACAGAACAGGTCACCCTGCAGTATAAATAATTAAAATGCTCCGAACAAGGCACAGAACAGGTCGGCCTGCAGTATCAGTAGTAAAAATGCACCAAACAAGGCACAGAAAGGGTCGACCTGCAGTATCAATAGTTAAAATGCTCTGAACAAGGCACAGAACATGTCACCCTGCAGGATCAATAGTTAAAATGCTCTGAACAAGGCACAGAACAGGTCGACCTGCAGTATCAGTAGTTAAAATGCTCTGAACCATACACAGAACAGGTTAACCTGCAGTATCAATAGTTTAAAATGCTCTGAACAAGGCACAGAACATGTCACCCTGCAGGATCAATAGTTAAAATGCTCTGAACAAGGCACAGAACAGGTCGACCTGCAATATCAGTAGTTAAAATGCTCCGAACATACCACAGAACATGTCACCCTGCAGTATCAATAGTTAAATGCTCCGAACAAGGCACAGAGCAGGTCGACATGCAGTATCAGTAGTTAAAATGCTCTGAACAAGGCATAAAACAGGTCGGCCAGCAGTATCAATAGTTAAATGCTCCGAACAAGGCACAGAACAGGTCGACCTGCAGTATTAGCAGTTAAAATGCTCCGAACAAGACACAGAACAGGTCAACCTGCAGTATCAATAGTTGAAATGCTCCGAACAAGACACAGAACTGATGGACCTGCAGTATCAGTAGTTAAAATGCTCTGAACAAGACACAGAACAGGTGGACCTGCAGTATCAATAGTTAAAATGTTCCGAACTAGGCACAGAACAGGTCGATCTGCAGTATCAATAGTTAAAATGCTCCGAACAAGACACAGAACGGGTCGACCTGCAGTATCATTAGTTAAAATGCTTCAAACAAGACACAAAACAGGTCGACCTGCAATATCAGTAGTTAAAATGCTCTGAACCATTCACAGAACATGTCACCCTGCAGTATCAATAGTTAAAATGCTCTGAACAAGGCACAGAACAGGTCGATCTGCATGATCAGTAGTTAAAATGCTCCAAACAAGGCACAGAACAGGACATCCTGCAGTATCAATAGTTAAAATGCTCCGAACAAGACACAGAACAGGTAAACCTGCAGTATCAGTAGTTAAAATGCTCTGAACAAGACAAAGAACAGGTCGACCTGAAATATCAGTAGTTAAAATGCTCGGAACATACCACAGAACATGTCACCCTGCAGTATCAATAGTTAAAATGCTCCGAACTAGGCACAGAACATGTCGACAAGCAGGATCAGTAGTTAAAATGCTCCGAACAAGGCACAGAACAGGTCGGTCTGCATTATCAATAGTTATAATGCACCAAACAAGGCACAGAACAGGTCGACCTGCAGTATTAGCAGTTAAAATGCTCTGAATCATACACAGAACAGGTCGACCTGCAGTATCAATAGTTAAAATGCTCCAAACTAGGCACAGAACAGGTCGACCTGCAGTATCAATAGTTAAAATGCTCCGAACATACCACAGAACATGTAACACTGCAGGATCAATAGTTAAAATGCTCTGAACAAGGCACAGAACAGGTCGACCTGCAGTACCAATAGTTAAAATGCTCCAAACATACCAAAGAACAGGTCGACCTGCAATATCAATAGTTAAATGCTCTGAACAAGGCACAGAACAGGTCAACCTGCAGTATCAATAGTTAAAATGCTCTGAAAAAGGCAGAGAACATGTCGACCTGCAGTATCAGTAGTTAAAATGCTCTGAACAAGGCACAGAACAGGTCGGTCTGCATTATCAATAGTTATAATGCACCAAACAAGGCACAGAACAGGTCGACCTGCAGTATCAATAGTTAAAATGCTCTGACCAAAGCACAGACATGTCACCCCGCAGGATCAATAGTTAAAATGCTCTGAACAAGGTACAGAACAGGTCGACATGCAATATCAATAGTTAAAATGCTCCGAACATACCAAAGAACAGGTCGACCTGCAGTATCAATAGTTAAAATGCTCTGAACAAGGCACAGAACAGGCAACCTGCAGTATAAATAGTTAAAATGCTCTGAACAAGGCACAGAACATGTCACCCTGCAGGATCAATAGTTAAAATGCTCTTAACAAGGCACAGAACAGGTCGACCTGCAATATCAATAGTTAAAATGCTCCGAACATACCAAAGAACAGGTCGACCTGCAGTATCAATAATTAAATCGCTCTGAACAAGGCACAGATCAGGTCAACCTGCAGTATCAATAGTTAAAATGCTCTGAACAAGGCAAAGAACAGGTTGACCTGCAGTATCAGTAGTTAAAATGCTCTGAACCATACACAGAACAGGTCGACCTGCAGTATCAATAGTTAAAATGCTCCGAACAAGGCACAGAACAGGTCAACCTGCAGGATCAGTAGTTAAAATACTCCAAACAAGGCACAGAACAGGGCAACCTGCAGTATCAATAGTTCAAATGCTCCGAACAAGACACAGAACAGGTCGACCTGCAGTATCAGTAGTTAAAATGCTCTGAACTAGGCACAGAACAGGTCGACCTGCAGTATCAACAGTTAAAATGCTCCGAACAAGGCACAAAACAGCTCGATCTGCAGTATCAATGATTAAAATGCTCCGAACAAGGCACAGAACATGTCACCATGCAGTATCAAAAGTTAGTATGCTCCAAATAAGGCACAGAACAGGTCGACCTGCAGTAGCACCCTGCTCCGAACAAGGCACAGAACAGGTCGACCTGCAGTATCAGTAGTAAGAATACTCCGAACAAGGCACAGAACAGGTCACCCTGCAGTATAAATAATTAAAATGCTCCGAACAAGGCACAGAACAGGTCGGCCTGCAGTATCAGTAGTTAAAATGCACCAAACAAGGCACAGAAAGGGTCGACCTGCAGTATCAATAGTTAAAATGCTCTGAACAAGGCACAGAACATGTCACCCTGCAGGATCAATAGTTAAAATGCTCTGAACAAGGCACAGAACAGGTCGACCTGCAGTATCAGTAGTTAAAATGCTCTGAACCATACACAGAACAGGTCAACCTGCAGTATCAATAGTTTAAAATGCTCTGAACAAGGCACAGAACATGTCACCCTGCAGGATCAATAGTTAAAATGCTCTGAACAAAGCACAGAACAGGTCGACCTGCAATATCAGTAGTTAAAATGCTCCGAACATACCACAGAACATGTCACCCTGCAGTATCAATAGTTAAATGCTCCGAACAAGGCACAGAGCAGGTCGACATGCAGTATCAGTAGTTAAAATGCTCTGAACAAGGCATAAAACAGGTCTGCCAGCAGTATCAATAGTTAAATGCTCCGAACAAGGCACAGAACAGGTCGACCTGCAGTATTAGCAGTTAAAATGCTCCGAACAAGACACAGAACAGGTCGACCTGCAGTATCAATAGTTGAAATGCTCCGAACAAGACACAGAACTGATGGACCTGCAGTATCAGTAGTTAAAATGCTCTGAACAAGACACAGAACAGGTGGACCTGCAGTATCAATAGTTAAAATGTTCCGAACTAGGCACAGAACAGGTCGATCTGCAGTATCAATAGTTAAAATGCTCCGAACAAGACACAGAACAGGTCGACCTGCAGTATCATTAGTTAAAATGCTTCAAACAAGACACAAAACAGGTCGACCTGCAATATCAGTAGTTAAAATGCTCCGAACATACCACAGAACATGTTACCTTGCAGTATCAATAGTTAAATGCTCCGAACAAGGCACAGAACAGGTCGATCTGAAGGATCAGTAGTTAAAATGTTCCGAACAAGGCACAGAACAGGTCGACCTGCAGTATCAATAGTTGAAATGCTCCGAACAAGACACAGAACAGATGGACCTGCAGTATCAGTAGTTAAAATGCTCTGAACAAGGCACAGAACAGGTCGACCTGCAGTATTAGCAGTTAAAATGCTCGGAACAAGGCACAGAACAGGTCGACCTGCAGTATTAGCAGTTAAAATGCTCCAAACAAGACACAGAACAGGTCGACCTGCAGTATCAATAGTTGAAATGCTCCGAACAAGACACAGAACAGATCGACCTGCAGTATCAGTAGTTAAAATGCTCTGAACAAGACACAGAACAGGTGGACCTGCAGTATCAATAGTTAAAATGCTCCGAACTAGGCACAGAACAGGTCGATCTGCAGTATCAATAGTTAAAATGCTCCGAACAAGACACAGAACAGGTCGACCTGCAGTATCATTAGTTAAAATGCTTCAAACAAGACACAAAACAGGTCGGCCTGCAATATCAGTAGTTAAAATGCTCCGAACATACCACAGAACATGTCACCCTGCAGTATCAATAGTTAAATGCTCCGAACAAGGCACAGAACAGGTCGACATGCAGTATCAGTAGTTAAAATGCTCTGAACAAGGCATAAAACAGGTCGGCCAGCAGTATCAATAGTTAAATGCTCCGAACAAGGCACAGAACAGGTCGACCTGCAGTATTAGCAGTTAAAATGCTCCGAACAAGACACAGAACAGGTCGACCTGCAGTATCAATAGTTGAAATGCTCCGAACAATACACAGAACAGATGGACCTGCAGTATCAGTAGTTAAAATGCTCTGAACAAGACACAGAACAGGTGGACCTGCAGTATCAATAGTTAAAATGCTCCGAACTAGGCACAGAACAGGTCGATCTGCAGTATCAATAGTTAAAATGCTCCGAACAAGACACAGAACAGGTCGACCTGCAGTATCATTAGTTAAAATGCTTCAAACAAGACACAAAACAGGTCGACCTGCAATATCAGTAGTTAAAATGCTCCGAACATACCACAGAACATGTCACCCTGCAGTATCAATAGTTAAATGCTCCGAACAAGGCACAGAACAGGTCGACATGCAGTATCAGTAGTTAAAATGCTCTGAACAAGGCATAAAACAGGTCGGCCAGCAGTATCAATAGTTAAAATGCTTCAAACAAGGCACAGAACAGGTCGACCTGCAGTATTAGCAGTTAAAATGCTCGGAACCATATACAGAACAGGTCGACCTGCAGTATCAATAGTTAAAATGCTCCGAACAAGACACAGAACAGATGGACCTGCAGTATCAGTAGTTAAAATGATCTGAACAAGACACAGAACAGGTCGATCTGAGGGATCAGTTGTTAAAATGCTCCAAACAAGGCACAGAAGAGGTCGACTTGCAGTATCAATAGTTGAAATGCTCCGAACAAGACACAGAACAGATGGACCTGCAGTATCAGTAGTTAAAATGCTCTGAACAAGACACAGAACAGGTGGACCTGCAATATCAGTAGTTAAAATGCTCGGAACATACCACAGAACAGGTCACCCTGCAGTATCAGTAGTTAAAATGGTCCGAACAAGGCAAAGAACATGTCACCATGCAGTATTAATAGTTAAAATGCTCCGAACAAGAAAAAGAACAGGTCACCCTGCAGTATCAGTAGTTAAATGTTCCGAACAAAACACAGAACAGGTCGACCTGCAGTTTCAATAGTTAAAATGCTCCGAACATACCACAGAACATGTCACCCTGCAGTATCAATAGTTAAAATGCTCCGAACAAGGCAGAGAACAGGTCGACCTGAAGAATCAATGGAAAAAAAGCTCCGAACAAGGCACAGAACAGGTCGACCAGCAGTATCAATAGTTTAAATGCTCAGAACAAGGCACAAAACATGTCACCCTGCAGGATCAATAGTTAAAATGTTCTGAACAAGGCACAGAACAGGTCGACCTGCAGTACCAATAGTTAAAATGCTCCAAACATACCAAAGAACAGGTCGACCTGCATTATCAATAATAAACTGCTCTGAACAAGGCACAGAACAGGTCAACCTGCAGTTTCAATAATTAAAATGCTCTGAACAAGGCACAGAACAGGTCGACCTGCAGTATTAGCAGTTAAATGCTCTGAACCGTACACAGAACAGGTCGACCTGCAGTATCAATAGTTAAAAAAATCCGAACAAGGCACAGAACAGGTCGATCTGCAGGATCAGTAGTTAAAATGCTCGGAACAAGGCACAGAACAGGACAACCTGCAGTATCAATAGTTAAAATGCTCCGAACAAGACACAGAACAGATGGACCTGCAGTATCAGTAGTTAAAATGCTCTGAACAAGGCACAGAATAGGTCGGTCTGCAGTATCAATAGTTATAATGCACCAAACAAGGAACATAACAGGTCGACCTGCAGTATCAATAGTTAAAATGCTCTGAACAAGGCACAGACATGTCACCCTGCAGGATCAATAGTTAAAATGCTCTGAACAAGGCAGAAAACAGGTCGACCTGCAATATCAATAGTTAAAATGCTCCGAACATACCAAAGAACAGGTCGACCTGCAGTATCAATAGTTAAAATGCTCTGAACAAGGCAGAGAACAGGCAACCTGCAGTATAAATAGTTAAAATGCTCTGAACAAGGCACAGAACATGTCACCCTGCAGGATCAATAGTTAAAATGCTCTGAACAAGGCACAGAACAGGTCGACCTGCAATATCAATAGTTAAAATGCTCCAAACATACCAAAGAACAGGTCCACCCGCAGTATCAATAGTTAAATCGCTCTGAACAAGGCACAGAACAGGTCAACCTGCAGTATCAATAGTTAAAATGCTCTGAACAAGGTAAAGAACAGGTTGACCTGCAGTATCAGTAGTTAAAATGCTCTGAACCATACACAGAACAGGTCGACCTGCAGTATCAATAGTTAAAATGCTCTGAACAAGGCACAGAACAGGTCGACCTGCAGGGTCAGTAGTTAAAATGCTCCGAACAAGGCACAGAACAGGACAACCTGCAGTATCAATAGTTCAAATGCTCCGAACAAGACACAGAACAGGTCGACCTGCGGTATCAGTAGTTAAAATGCTCTGAACAAGACACAGAACAGGTCGACCTACAGTATCAGTAGTTAAAATGCTCAGAACATAGCACAGAACATGTCACCCTGCAGTATCATTAGTAAAAATACTCCGAACTAGGCACAGACCAGGTCGATCTGCAGTATAAATAGTTAACATGCTCTGAACTAGGCACAGAACAGGTCGACCTGCAGTATCAACAGTTAAAATGCTCCAAACAAGGCACAGAACAGCTGAACCTGCAGTATCAATGGTTAAAATGCTCCGAACAAGGCACAGAACATGTCACCATGCAGTATCAAAAGTTAGTATGCTCCGAATAAGGCACAGAACAGGTCGACCTGCAGGAGCACCCTGCTCCGATCAAGGCACAGAACAGGTCAACCTGCAGTATCAGTAATAAAAATATTCTGAACAAGGCACAGAACAGGTCACCTTGCAGTATAAATAATTAAAATGCTCCGAACATACCAGAGAACAGGTCGACTTGCAGTATCAATAGTTAAAATGCTCCGAACAAGGCACAGAACAGGTCGGCCTGTAGTATCAGTAGTTAAAATGCACCAAACAAAGCACAGAAAAGGTCGCCCTGCAGTATCAATAGTTAAAATGCTCTGAACAAGGCACAGAACATGTTACCCTTCTGGATAAATAGTTAAAATGCTCTGAACAAGGCACAAAACAGGTCGACCTGCAGTATCAATAGTTGAAATACTCCTGCAGTATCAATAGTTAAAATGCTCTGAACAAGGCACAGAACATGTCGACCTGCAGTATCAGTAGTTAAAATGCTCTGAACCATACACAGAACAAGTCGACCTGCAGTATCAATAGTTAAAATGCCCCGAACAAGGCACAGAACAGGTCGACCTGCAGTATCAGTAGTTAAAATGCTCTGAACAAGACACAGAACAGGTCGACATGCAATATCAGTAGTTAAAATGCTCGGAACATACCACAAAACATGTCACCCTGCAGTATCAATAGTTAAAATGCTCTGAACCAAACACAGAACAGGTCAACCTGCAGTATCAATAGTTTAAAATGCTCTGAACAAGGCACAGAACATGTCACCCTGCAGGATCAATAGTTAAAATGCTCTGAACAAGGCACAGAACAGGTCGACCTGCAGTATCAGTAGTTAAAATGCTCTGAACCATACACAGAACAGGTCAACCTGCAGTATCAATAGTTTAAAATGCTCTGAACAAGGCACAGAACATGTCACCCTGCAGGATCAATAGTTAAAATGCTCTGAACAAGGCACAGAACAGGTCGACCTGCAATATCAATAGTTAAAATGCTCCGAACATACCAAAGAACAGGTCGACCTGCAGTATCAATAGCTAAAATGCTCCGAACAAGGCACAGAACAGGTTAACCTGCAATATCAATACTTAAAATGCTCTGAACAAGGCACAGAACAGGTCGACCTGCAGTATTAGCAATTAAAATGCTCTGAACCATACACAGAACAGGTCGACCTGCAGTATCAATAGTTAAAATGCTCCGAACTAGGCACAGAAAAGGTTGACCTGCAGTATCAATAGTTAAAATGCCCCGAACATACCACAGAACATGTAACCCTGCAGTATCAATAGTTAAAATGCTCTTAACAAGGCACAGAACAGGTCGACCTGCAGTATCAGTAGTTAAAATGCTCTGAACAAGGCATAAAACAGGTCGGCCTGCAGTATCAATAGTTAAAATGCTCCGAACAAGGCACAGAACAGGTCGACCTGCAGTATCAATAGTTAAAATGCACCAAACAAGGCACAGAACAGGTCGACCTGCAGTATCAATAGTTAAAATGCTCTGAACAAGGCACAGAACATGTCACACTGCAGGATCAATAGTTAAAATGCTCTGAACAAGGCACAGAACAGGTCGACCTGCAGTACCAATAGTTAAAATGCTCCGAACATACCAAAGAACAGGTCGACCTGCAGTATCAATAGTTAAATGCTCCGAACAAGGAACAGAACAGGTCAACCTGCAGTATCAATAGTTAAAATGCTCTGAACAAGGCACAGAACAGGTCGACCTGCAGTATTAGCAGTTGAAATGCTCTAAACAAGGCACAGAACAGGTCGACCTGCAGTATCATTAGTTAAAATGCTCTGAACCATACACAGAACAGGTCGACCTGCAGTATCAATAGTTAAAATGCTCTGAACAAGGCACAGAACATGTCACCCTGCAGTATCAATAGTTAAAATGCTCTGAACAAGGCACAGAACAGGTCGATCTGCATGATCAGTAGTTAAAATGCTCCAAACAAGGCACAGAACAGGACATCCTGCAGTATCAATAGTTAAAATGCTCCGAACAAGACACAGAACAGGTAAACCTGCAGTATCAGTAGTTAAAATGCTCTGAACAAGACAAAGAACAGGTCGACCTGAAATATCAGTAGTTAAAATGCTCGGAACATACCACAGAACATGTCACCCTGCAGTATCAATAGTTAAAATGCTCCGAACTAGGCACAGAACATGTCGACAAGCAGGATCAGTAGTTAAAATGCTCCGAACAAGGCACAGAACAGGTCGGTCTGCATTATCAATAGTTATAATGCACCAAACAAGGCACAGAACAGGTCGACCTGCAGTATTAGCAGTTAAAATGCTCTGAATCATACACAGAACAGGTCGACCTGCAGTATCAATAGTTAAAATGCTCCGAACTAGGCACAGAACAGGTCGACCTGCAGTATCAATAGTTAAAATGCTCCGAACATACCACAGAACATGTAACACTGCAGGATCAATAGTTAAAATGCTCTGAACAAGGCACAGAACAGGTCGACCTGCAGTACCAATAGTTAAAATGCTCCAAACATACCAAAGAACAGGTCGACCTGCAATATCAATAGTTAAATGCTCCGAACAAGGCACAGAACAGGTCAACCTGCAGTATCAATAGTTAAAATGCTCTGAAAAAGGCAGAGAACATGTCGACCTGCAGTATCAGTAGTTAAAATGCTCTGAACAAGGCACAGAACAGGTCGGTCTGCATTATCAATAGTTATAATGCACCAAACAAGGCACAGAACAGGTCGACCTGCAGTATCAATAGTTAAAATGCTCTGACCAAAGCACAGACATGTCACCCCGCAGGATCAATTGTTAAAATGCTCTGAACAAGGTACAGAACAGGTCGACATGCAATATCAATAGTTAAAATGCTCCGAACATACCAAAGAACAGGTCGACCTGCAGTATCAATAGTTAAAATGCTCTGAACAAGGCACAGAACAGGCAACCTGCAGTATAAATAGTTAAAATGCTCTGAACAAGGCACAGAACATGTCACCCTGCAGGATCAATAGTTAAAATGCTCTTAACAAGGCACAGAACAGGTCGACCTGCAATATCAATAGTTAAAATGCTCCGAACATACCAAAGAACAGGTCGACCTGCAGTATCAATAATTAAATCGCTCTGAACAAGGCACAGATCAGGTCAACCTGCAGTATCAATAGTTAAAATGCTCTGAACAAGGCAAAGAACAGGTTGACCTGCAGTATCAGTAGTTAAAATGCTCTGAACCATACACAGAACAGGTCGACCTGCAGTATCAATAGTTAAAATGCTCCGAACAAGGCACAGAACAGGTCAACCTGCAGGATCAGTAGTTAAAATACTCCAAACAAGGCACAGAACAGGGCAACCTGCAGTATCAATAGTTCAAATGCTCCGAACAAGACACAGAACAGGTCGACCTGCAGTATCAGTAGTTAAAATGCTCTGAACTAGGCACAGAACAGGTCGACCTGCAGTATCAACAGTTAAAATGCTCCGAACAAGGCACAAAACAGCTCGACCTGCAGTATCAATGATTAAAATGCTCCGAACAAGGCACAGAACATGTCACCATGCAGTATCAAAAGTTAGTATGCTCCAAATAAGGCACAGAACAGGTCGACCTGCAGTAGCATCCTGCTCCGAACAAGGCACAGAACAGGTCGACCTGCAGTATCAGTAGTAAGAATACTCCGAACAAGGCACAGAACAGGTCACCCTGCAGTATAAATAATTAAAATGCTCCGAACAAGGCACAGAACAGGTCGGCCTGCAGTATCAGTAGTAAAAATGCACCAAACAAGGCACAGAAAGGGTCGACCTGCAGTATCAATAGTTAAAATGCTCTGAACAAGGCACAGAACATGTCACCCTGCAGGATCAATAGTTAAAATGCTCTGAACAAGGCACAGAACAGGTCGACCTGCAGTATCAGTAGTTAAAATGCTCTGAACCATACACAGAACAGGTTAACCTGCAGTATCAATAGTTTAAAATGCTCTGAACAAGGCACAGAACATGTCACCCTGCAGGATCAATAGTTAAAATGCTCTGAACAAGGCACAGAACAGGTCGACCTGCAATATCAGTAGTTAAAATGCTCCGAACATACCACAGAACATGTCACCCTGCAGTATCAATAGTTAAATGCTCCGAACAAGGCACAGAGCAGGTCGACATACAGTATCAGTAGTTAAAATGCTCTGAACAAGGCATAAAACAGGTCGGCCAGCAGTATCAATAGTTAAATGCTCCGAACAAGGCACAGAACAGGTCGACCTGCAGTATTAGCAGTTAAAATGCTCCGAACAAGACACAGAACAGGTCGACCTGCAGTATCAATAGTTGAAATGCTCCGAACAAGACACAGAACTGATGGACCTGCAGTATCAGTAGTTAAAATGCTCTGAACAAGACACAGAACAGGTGGACCTGCAGTATCAATAGTTAAAATGTTCCGAACTAGGCACAGAACAGGTCGATCTGCAGTATCAATAGTTAAAATGCTCCGAACAAGACACAGAACGGGTCGACCTGCAGTATCATTAGTTAAAATGCTTCAAACAAGACACAAAACAGGTCGACCTGCAATATCAGTAGTTAAAATGCTCTGAACCATACACAGAACATGTCACCCTGCAGTATCAATAGTTAAAATGCTCTGAACAAGGCACAGAACAGGTCGATCTGCATGATCAGTAGTTAAAATGCTCCAAACAAGGCACAGAACAGGACATCCTGCAGTATCAATAGTTAAAATGCTCCGAACAAGACACAGAACAGGTAAACCTGCAGTATCAGTAGTTAAAATGCTCTGAACAAGACAAAGAACAGGTCGACCTGAAATATCAGTAGTTAAAATGCTCGGAACATACCACAGAACATGTCACCCTGCAGTATCAATAGTTAAAATGCTCCGAACTAGGCACAGAACATGTCGACAAGCAGGATCAGTAGTTAAAATGCTCCGAACAAGGCACAGAACAGGTCGGTCTGCATTATCAATAGTTATAATGCACCAAACAAGGCACAGAACAGGTCGACCTGCAGTATTAGCAGTTAAAATGCTCTGAATCATACACAGAACAGGTCGACCTGCAGTATCAATAGTTAAAATGCTCCGAACTAGGCACAGAACAGGTCGACCTGCAGTATCAATAGTTAAAATGCTCCGAACATACCACAGAACATGTAACACTGCAGGATCAATAGTTAAAATGCTCTGAACAAGGCACAGAACAGGTCGACCTGCAGTACCAATAGTTAAAATGCTCCAAACATACCAAAGAACAGGTCGACCTGCAATATCAATAGTTAAATGCTCCGAACAAGGCACAGAACAGGTCAACCTGCAGTATCAATAGTTAAAATGCTCTGAAAAAGGCAGAGAACATGTCGACCTGCAGTATCAGTAGTTAAAATGCTCTGAACAAGGCACAGAACAGGTCGGTCTGCATTATCAATAGTTATAATGCACCAAACAAGGCACAGAACAGGTCGACCTGCAGTATCAATAGTTAAAATGCTCTGACCAAAGCACAGACATGTCACCCCGCAGGATCAATAGTTAAAATGCTCTGAACAAGGTACAGAACAGGTCGACATGCAATATCAATAGTTAAAATGCTCCGAACATACCAAAGAACAGGTCGACCTGCAGTATCAATAGTTAAAATGCTCTGAACAAGGCACAGAACAGGCAACCTGCAGTATAAATAGTTAAAATGCTCTGAACAAGGCACAGAACATGTCACCCTGCAGGATCAATAGTTAAAATGCTCTTAACAAGGCACAGAACAGGTCGACCTGCAATATCAATAGTTAAAATGCTCCGAACATACCAAAGAACAGGTCGACCTGCAGTATCAATAATTAAATCGCTCTGAACAAGGCACAGATCAGGTCAACCTGCAGTATCAATAGTTAAAATGCTCTGAACAAGGCAAAGAACAGGTTGACCTGCAGTATCAGTAGTTAAAATGCTCTGAACCATACACAGAACAGGTCGACCTGCAGTATCAATAGTTAAAATGCTCCGAACAAGGCACAGAACAGGTCAACCTGCAGGATCAGTAGTTAAAATACTCCAAACAAGGCACAGAACAGGGCAACCTGCAGTATCAATAGTTCAAATGCTCCGAACAAGACACAGAACAGGTCGACCTGCAGTATCAGTAGTTAAAATGCTCTGAACTAGGCACAGAACAGGTCGACCTGCAGTATCAACAGTTAAAATGCTCCGAACAAGGCACAAAACAGCTCGATCTGCAGTATCAATGATTAAAATGCTCCGAACAAGGCACAGAACATGTCACCATGCAGTATCAAAAGTTAGTATGCTCCAAATAAGGCACAGAACAGGTCGACCTGCAGTAGCACCCTGCTCCGAACAAGGCACAGAACAGGTCGACCTGCAGTATCAGTAGTAAGAATACTCCGAACAAGGCACAGAACAGGTCACCCTGCAGTATAAATAATTAAAATGCTCCGAACAAGGCACAGAACAGGTCGGCCTGCAGTATCAGTAGTTAAAATGCACCAAACAAGGCACAGAAAGGGTCGACCTGCAGTATCAATAGTTAAAATGCTCTGAACAAGGCACAGAACATGTCACCCTGCAGGATCAATAGTTAAAATGCTCTGAACAAGGCACAGAACAGGTCGACCTGCAGTATCAGTAGTTAAAATGCTCTGAACCATACACAGAACAGGTCAACCTGCAGTATCAATAGTTTAAAATGCTCTGAACAAGGCACAGAACATGTCACCCTGCAGGATCAATAGTTAAAATGCTCTGAACAAAGCACAGAACAGGTCGACCTGCAATATCAGTAGTTAAAATGCTCCGAACATACCACAGAACATGTCACCCTGCAGTATCAATAGTTAAATGCTCCGAACAAGGCACAGAGCAGGTCGACATGCAGTATCAGTAGTTAAAATGCTCTGAACAAGGCATAAAACAGGTCGGCCAGCAGTATCAATAGTTAAATGCTCCGAACAAGGCACAGAACAGGTCGACCTGCAGTATTAGCAGTTAAAATGCTCCGAACAAGACACAGAACAGGTCGACCTGCAGTATCAATAGTTGAAATGCTCCGAACAAGACACAGAACTGATGGACCTGCAGTATCAGTAGTTAAAATGCTCTGAACAAGACACAGAACAGGTGGACCTGCAGTATCAATAGTTAAAATGTTCCGAACTAGGCACAGAACAGGTCGATCTGCAGTATCAATAGTTAAAATGCTCCGAACAAGACACAGAACAGGTCGACCTGCAGTATCATTAGTTAAAATGCTTCAAACAAGACACAAAACAGGTCGACCTGCAATATCAGTAGTTAAAATGCTTCGAACATACCACAGAACATGTCACCCTGCAGTATCAATAGTTAAATGCTCCGAAAAAGGCACAGAACATGTCGACATGCAGTATCAGTAGTTAAAATGCTCTGAACAAGGCATAAAACAGGTCGGCCAGCAGTATCAATAGTTAAAATGCTTCAAACAAGGCACAGAACAGGTCGACCTGCAGTATTAGCAGTTAAAATGCTCGTAACCATATACAGAACAGGTCGACCTGCAGTATCAATAGTTAAAATGCTCCGAACAAGACACAGAACAGATGGACCTGCAGTATCAGTAGTTAAAATGCTCAGAACATACCACAGAACATGTCACCCTGCAGTATCATTAGTAAAAATACTCCGAACTAGGCACAGACCAGGTCGATCTGCAGTATAAATAGTTAACATGCTCTGAACTAGGCACAGAACAGGTCGACCTGCAGTATCAACAGTTAAAATGTTCCGAACAAGGCACAGAACAGCTCGACCTGCAGTATCAATGGTTAAAATGCTCCGAACAAGGCACAGAACATGTCACCATGCAGTATCAAAAGTTAGTATGCTCCGAATAAGGCACAGAACAGGTCGACCTGCAGGAGCACCCTGCTCCGATCAAGGCACAGAACAGGTCGACCTGCAGTATCAGTAATAAAAATATTCTGAACAAGGCACAGAACAGGTCACCTTGCAGTATAAATAATTAAAATGCTCCGAACATACCAGAGAACAGGTCGACTTGCAGTATCAATAGTTAAAATGCTCCGAACAAGGCACAGAACAGGTCGGCCTGTAGTATCAGTAGTTAAAATGCACCAAACAAAGCACAGAACAGGTCGACTTGCAGTATCAATAGTTAAAATGCTCTGAACAAGGCACAGAACATATTACCATGCTGGATCAATAGTTAAAATGCTCTGAACAAGGCACAAAACAGGTCGACCTGCAGTATCAATAGTTAAAATACTCCTGCAGTATCAATAGTTAAAATGCTTTGAACAAGGCACAGAACATGTCGACCTGCAGTATCAGTAGTTGAAATGCTCTGAACCATACACAAAACAAGTCGACCTGCAGTATCAATAGTTAAAATGCCCCGAACAAGGCACAGAACAGGTCGACCTGCAGTATCAGTAGTTAAAATGCTCTGAACAAGACACAGAACAGGTCGACGTGCAATATCAGTAATTAAAATGCTCGGAACATACCACAAAACATGTCACCCTGCAGTATCAATAGTTAAAATGCTCTGAACCATACACAGAACAGGTCAACCTGCAGTATCAATAGTTTAAAATGCTCTGAACAAGGCACAGAACATGTCACCCTGCATGATCAATAGTTAAAATGCTCTGAACAAGGCACAGAACAGGTCGACCTGCAGTATCAGTAGTTAAAATGCTCTGAACCATACACAGAACAGGTCAACCTGCAGTATCAATAGTTTAAAATGCTCTGAACAAGGCACAGAACATGTCACCCTGCAGGATCAATAGTTAAAATGCTCTGAACATGGCACAGAACAGGTCGACCTGCAATATCAATAGTTAAAATGCTCCGAACATACCAAAGAACAGGTCGACCTGCAGTATCAATAGCTAAAATGCTCCGAACAAGGCACAGAACAGGTTAACCTGCAGTATCAATACTTAAAATGCTCTGAACAAGGCACAGAACAGGTCGACCTGCAGTATTAGCAATTAAAATGCTCTGAACCATACACAGAACAGGTCGACCTGCAGTATCAATAGTTAAAATGCTCCGAACTAGGCACAGAAAAGGTTGACCTGCAGTATCAATAGTTAAAAGGCCCCGAACATACCACAGAACATGTAACCCTGCAGTATCAATAGTTAAAATGCTCCGAACAAGGCACAGAACAGGTCGACCTGCAGTATCAGTAGTTAAAATGCTCTGAACAAGGCATAAAACACGTCGGCCTGCAGTATCAATAGTTAAAATGCTTCAAACAAGGCACAGAACAGGTCGACCTGCAGTATTAGCAGTTAAAATGCTCGTAACCATATACAGAACAGGTCGACCTGCAGTATCAATAGTTAAAATGCTCCGAACAAGACACAGAACAGATGGACCTGCAGTATCAGTAGTTAAAATGCTCAGAACATACCACAGAACATGTCACCCTGCAGTATCATTAGTAAAAATACTCCGAACTAGGCACAGACCAGGTCGATCTGCAGTATAAATAGTTAACATGCTCTGAACTAGGCACAGAACAGGTCGACCTGCAGTATCAACAGTTAAAATGTTCCGAACAAGGCACAGAACAGCTCGACCTGCAGTATCAATGGTTAAAATGCTCCGAACAAGGCACAGAACATGTCACCATGCAGTATCAAAAGTTAGTATGCTCCGAATAAGGCACAGAACAGGTCGACCTGCAGGAGCACCCTGCTCCGATCAAGGCACAGAACAGGTCGACCTGCAGTATCAGTAATAAAAATATTCTGAACAAGGCACAGAACAGGTCACCTTGCAGTATAAATAATTAAAATGCTCCGAACATACCAGAGAACAGGTCGACTTGCAGTATCAATAGTTAAAATGCTCCGAACAAGGCACAGAACAGGTCGGCCTGTAGTATCAGTAGTTAAAATGCACCAAACAAAGCACAGAACAGGTCGACTTGCAGTATCAATAGTTAAAATGCTCTGAACAAGGCACAGAACATATTACCATGCTGGATCAATAGTTAAAATGCTCTGAACAAGGCACAAAACAGGTCGACCTGCAGTATCAATAGTTAAAATACTCCTGCAGTATCAATAGTTAAAATGCTTTGAACAAGGCACAGAACATGTCGACCTGCAGTATCAGTAGTTGAAATGCTCTGAACCATACACAAAACAAGTCGACCTGCAGTATCAATAGTTAAAATGCCCCGAACAAGGCACAGAACAGGTCGACCTGCAGTATCAGTAGTTAAAATGCTCTGAACAAGACACAGAACAGGTCGACGTGCAATATCAGTAATTAAAATGCTCGGAACATACCACAAAACATGTCACCCTGCAGTATCAATAGTTAAAATGCTCTGAACCATACACAGAACAGGTCAACCTGCAGTATCAATAGTTTAAAATGCTCTGAACAAGGCACAGAACATGTCACCCTGCATGATCAATAGTTAAAATGCTCTGAACAAGGCACAGAACAGGTCGACCTGCAGTATCAGTAGTTAAAATGCTCTGAACCATACACAGAACAGGTCAACCTGCAGTATCAATAGTTTAAAATGCTCTGAACAAGGCACAGAACATGTCACCCTGCAGGATCAATAGTTAAAATGCTCTGAACATGGCACAGAACAGGTCGACCTGCAATATCAATAGTTAAAATGCTCCGAACATACCAAAGAACAGGTCGACCTGCAGTATCAATAGCTAAAATGCTCCGAACAAGGCACAGAACAGGTTAACCTGCAGTATCAATACTTAAAATGCTCTGAACAAGGCACAGAACAGGTCGACCTGCAGTATTAGCAATTAAAATGCTCTGAACCATACACAGAACAGGTCGACCTGCAGTATCAATAGTTAAAATGCTCCGAACTAGGCACAGAAAAGGTTGACCTGCAGTATCAATAGTTAAAAGGCCCCGAACATACCACAGAACATGTAACCCTGCAGTATCAATAGTTAAAATGCTCCGAACAAGGCACAGAACAGGTCGACCTGCAGTATCAGTAGTTAAAATGCTCTGAACAAGGCATAAAACACGTCGGCCTGCAGTATCAATAGTTAAAATGCTCCGAACAAGGCACAGAACAGGTCGACCTGCAGTATCAATAGTTAAAATGCACCAAACAAGGCACAGAACAGGTCGACCTGCAGTATCAATAGTTAAAATGCTCTGAACAAGGCACAGAACATGTCACACTGCAGGATCAATAGTTAAAATGCTCTGAACAAGGCACAGAACAGGTCGACCTGCAGTACCAATAGTTAAAATGCTCCGAACATACCAAAGAACAGGTCGACCTGCAGTATCAATAGTTAAATGCTCCGAACAAGGCACAGAACAGACCAACCTGCAGTATCACTAGTTAAAATGCTCTGAACAAGGCACTGAACAGGTTGACCTGCAGTATTAGCAGTTGAAATGCTCTAAACAAGGCACAGAACAGGTCGACCTGCAGTATCATTAGTTAAAATGCTTTGAACCATACACAGAACAGGTCGACTTGCAGTATCAATAGTTAAAATGCTCCGAACTAGGCACAGAACAGGTCGATCTGCAGTATCAATAGTTAAAATGCTCCTGCAGTATCAATAGTTAAAATGCTCCGAACAAGGCACAGAACATGTCGACAAGCAAGATCAGTATTTAAAATGCTCCGAACAAGGCACAGAACAGGTCGACCTGCAGTATCAATAGTTAAATGCTCCGAACATACCAAAGAACAGGTCGACCTGCATGATCAGTAGTTAAAATGCTCCGAACAAGGCACAGAACAGGACAACCTGCAGTATCAATAGTTAAAATGCTCCGAACAAGACACAGAACAGGTAAACCTGCAGTATCAGTAGTTAAAATGCTCTGAACAAGACAAAGAACAGGTCGACCTGAAATATCAGTAGTTAAAATGCTCGGAACATACCACAGAACATGTCACCCTGCAGTATCAATAGTTAAAATGCTCCGAACTAGGCACAAAACAGGTCGATCTGCAGTATCAATAGTTAAAATGCTCCTGCAGTATCAATAGTTAAAATGCTCCGAACAAGGCACAGAACATGTCGACAAGCAGGATCAGTAGTTAAAATGCTCCGAACAAGGCACAGAACAGGTCGGTCTGCATTATCAATAGTTATAATGCACCAAACAAGGCACAGAACAGGTCGACCTGCAGTATTAGCAGTTAAAATGCTCTGAATCATACACAGAAAAGGTCGACCTGCAGTATCAATAGTTAAAATGCTCCGAACTAGGCACAGAACAGGTCGACCTGCAGTATCAATAGTTAAAATGCTCCGAACATACCACAGAACATGTAAACCTGCAGTATCAATAGTTAAAATGCTCCGAACAAGACACAGAACAGGTCGACCTGCAGTATCATTAGTTAAAATGCTTCAAACAAGACACAAAACAGTTCGACCTGCAATATCAGTAGTTAAAATGCTCTGAACATACCACAGAACATGTAACCCTGCAGTATCAATAGTTAAATGCTCCGAACAAGGCACAGAACATGTCGACCTGCAGTATCAGTAGTTAAAATGCTCTGAACAAGGCATAAAACAAGTCGGCCTGCAGTATCAATAGTTAAATGCTCAGAACAAGGCACAGAACAGGTGGACCTGCAGTATCAATAGTTAAAATGCTCCGAACATACCATAGAACATGTCTCCCTGCAGTATCAATAGTTAAGATGCTCCGAACATACCACAAAACATGTCACCCTGCAGTATTAATAATGAAAATGCTCCGAACACGGCACAGAACATGTCGACCTGCAGTATTTATAGTTAAAATGCTCGGAATAAGGCACAGAACAGGTCCAACTGCAGTATCACCCTGCTCCGAACAAGGCACAGAACAGGTCGACCTGCAGTTTCAACAGTTAAAATGCTCCGAACAAGGCACAGAACAGGTCGAGCTGCAGTATCAATAGTTATAATGCTCCGAACAAGGCACAGAACATGTCACAATGCAGTATCACAAGTTAATATGCTCCGAATAAGGCACAGAACAGGTCGACCTGCAGTAGCACCCTGCTCCGAACAAGGCACAGAACAGGTCGACCTGCAGTATCAGTAGTTGAAATACTCCGAATAAGGCACAGAACAGGTCACCCTGCAGTTTATATAATTAAAATGCTCCGAACATACCATAGAACAGGTCGACCTGCAGTATCAATAGTTAAAGTGCTCCGAACAAGGCACAGAACAGGTCGGCCTGCAGTATCAATAGTTAAAATGCTCCGAACAAAGCACAGAACAGGTCGACTTGCAGTATCAATAGTTAAAATGCACCAAACAAGGCGCGGAGCAGGTCGACCTGCAGTATCAATAGCTAAAATGCTCTGAACAAGGCACAGAACATGTCACCCTGCAGGATCAATAGTCAAAATGCTCTGAACAAGGCACAGAACAGGTCGACCTGCAGTATCAATAGTTAAAATGCTCCTGCAGTATCAGTAGTTAAAATGCTCTGAACAAGACACAGAACAGGTCGACCTGCAATATCAGTAGTTAAAATGCTCCAAACAAGACACAGAACAGGTCACCCTGCAGTATCAATAGTTAAAATGCTCCGAACTAGGCACAGAACAGGTCGATCTGCATTATCAATAGTTAAAATGCTGCGAAAAGACACAGAACAGGTCGACCTGCAGTATCAGTAGTTAAAATGCTTCAAACAAGACACAAAACAGGTCGACATGCAATATCAGTAGTTAAAAATTCTCCGAACATACCACAGAACATGTAACCCTGCAGTATCAATAGTTAAATGCTCCGAACAAGGCATAAAACAGGTCGGCCTGCAGTATCAATAGTTATAATGCTTCAAACAAGTCACAGAACAGGTCGACCTGCAGTATCAATAGTTAAAATGCACCAAACAAGGCACAGAACAGGTCGACCTGCAGTATCAATAGTTAAAATGCTCTGAACAAGGCACAGAACATGTCAAACTGCAGGATCAATAGTTAAAATGCTCTGAACAAGGCTCAGAACAGGTCGACCTGCAGTATCAATAGTTAAAATGCTCCGAACAAGGCACAGAACAGGTCAACCTGCAGTATCAATACTTAAAATGCTCTGAACAAGGCACAGAACAGGTCGACCTGCAGTATTAGCAGTTAAAATGCTCTGAACCATACACAGAACAGGTCGACCTGCAGTATCAATAGTTAAAATGCTCCGAACATGGCACAGAACAGGTCGATCTGAAGGATCATTAGTTAAAATGCTCCGGACAAGGCACAGAACAGGTCGACCTGCAGTATCAATGGTTGAAATGCTCCGAACAAGACACAGAACAGATGGACCTGCAGTATCAGTAGTTAAAATGCTCTGAACAAGACACAGAACAGGTCGATCTGCAGTATCAATAGTTAAAATGCTCCGAACAAGACACAGAACAGGTCGACCTGCATTTTCATTAGTTAAAATGCTTCAAACAAGACACAAAACAGGTCGACCTGCAATATCAGTAGTTAAAATGCTCCGAACATACCACAGAACATGTTACCTTGCAGTATCAATAGTTAAATGCTCCGAACAAGGCACAGAACAGGTCGATCTGAAGGATCAGTAGTTAAAATGTTCCGAACAAGGCACAGAACAGGTCGACCTGCAGTATCAATAGTTGAAATGCTCCGAACAAGACACAGAACAGATGGACCTGCAGTATCAGTAGTTAAAATGCTCTGAACAAGGCACAGAACAGGTCGACCTGCAGTATTAGCAGTTAAAATGCTCGGAACAAGGCACAGAACAGGTCGACCTGCAGTATTAGCAGTTAAAATGCTCCGAACAAGACACAGAACAGGTCGACCTGCAGTATCAATAGTTGAAATGCTCCGAACAAGACACAGAACAGATGGACCTGCAGTATCAGTAGTTAAAATGCTCTGAACAAGACACAGAACAGGTCACCCTGCAGTATCAATAGTTAAAATGCTCCGAACTAGGCACAGAACAGGTCGATCTGCAGTATCAATAGTTAAAATGCTCCGAACAAGACACAGAACAGGTCGACCTGCAGTATCATTAGTTAAAATGCTTCAAACAAGACACAAAACAGGTCGGCCTGCAATATCAGTAGTTCAAATGCTCCGAACATACCACAGAACATGTCACCCTGCAGTATCAATAGTTAAATGCTCGGAACAAGGCACAGAACAGGTCGACATGCAGTATCAGTAGTTAAAATGCTCTGAACAAGGCATAAAACAGGTCGGCCAGCAGTATCAATAGTTAAATGCTCTGAACAAGGCACAGAACAGGTCGACCTGCAGTATTAGCAGTTAAAATGCTCCGAACAAGACACAGAACAGGTCGACCTGCAGTATCAATAGTTGAAATGCTCCGAACAATACACAGAACAGATGGACCTGCAGTATCAGTAGTTAAAATGCTCTGAACAAGACACAGAACAGGTGGACCTGCAGTATCAATAGTTAAAATGCTCCGAACTAGGCACAGAACAGGTCGATCTGCAGTATCAATAGTTAAAATGCTCCGAACAAGACACAGAACAGGTCGACCTGCAGTATCATTAGTTAAAATGCTTCAAACAAGACACAAAACAGGTCGACCTGCAATATCAGTAGTTAAAATGCTCCGAACATACCACAGAACATGTCACCCTGCAGTATCAATAGTTAAATGCTCCGAACAAGGCACAGAACAGGTCGACATGCAGTATCAGTAGTTAAAATGCTCTGAACAAGGCATAAAACAGGTCGGCCAGCAGTATCAATAGTTAAAATGCTTCAAACAAGGCACAGAACAGGTCGACCTGCAGTATTAGCAGTTAAAATGCTCGGAACCATATACAGAACAGGTCGACCTGCAGTATCAATAGTTAAAATGCTCCGAACAAGACACAGAACAGATGGACCTGCAGTATCAGTAGTTAAAATGATCTGAACAAGACACAGAACAGGTCGATCTGAAGGATCAGTTGTTAAAATGCTCCAAACAAGGCACAGAACAGGTCGACCTGCAGTATTAGCAGTTAAAATGCTCGGAACCATATACAGAACAGGTCGACCTGCAGTATCAATAGTTAAAATGCTCCGAACAAGACACAGAACAGATGGACCTGCAGTATCAGTAGTTAAAATGCTCTGAACAAGACACAGAACAGGAAGACCTGCAATATCAGTAGTTAAAATGCTCGGAACATACCACAGAACATGTCACCCTGCAGTATCAATAGTTTAAATGCTCCGAACTAGGCACAGAACAGATCGACCTGCAGTATCAATAGTTAAAATGCTCCGAACAAGGCACAGAACAGGTCACCCTGCAGTATAAATTTATGTGGTTAGAATGCTCCGAACATACCACAGAAAATGTCACCCTGCAGTATCAATAGTTAAAATGCTCCGAACAAGGCACAGAACATGTCGACCTGCAGTATCAATAATTAAAATGCTCCGAACAAGGCACAGAACAGGTAAACCTGCAGTATCAGTAGTTAAAATGCCCAGAACAAGGCACAGAACAGGTCGACCTGCAGTATCAGTAGTTAAAATGCTCAGAACATACCATAAACATGTCACCCTGCAGTATCAGTAGTTAAAATTCTCTGAACAAGGCACAGAACATGTCGACCTGCAATATCAATAGTTAAAATGCTCCGAACATGGCACAGAACAGTCGACCTGCAAAATCAAAAGTTAAATGCTCCGAACATACCACAGAACAGGTCAACCTGCAGTATCAATAGTTAAAATGCTCCGAACAAGACACAGAACAGGTCACCCTGCAGTATCAGTAGTTAAAATGGTCCGAACAAGGCAAAGAACATGTCACCATGCAGTATTAATAGTTAAAATGCTCCGAACAAGAAAAAGAACAGGTCACCCTGCAGTATCAGTAGTTAAATGTTCCGAACAAAACACAGAACAGGTCGACCTGCAGTTTCAATAGTTAAAATGCTCCGAACAAACCACAGAACATGTCACCCTGCAGTATCAATAGTTAAAATGCTCCGAACAAGGCAGAGAACAGGTCGACCTGAAGAATCAATGGAAAAAAAAGCTCCGAACAAGGCACAGAACAGGTCGATCTGCAGTATAAATAGTTAACATGCTCTGAACTAGGCACAGAACAGGTCGACCTGCAGTATCAACAGTTAAAATGCTCCGAACTAGGCACAGAACAGCTGAACCTGCAGTATCAATGGTTAAAATGCTCCGAACAAGGCACAGAACATGTCACCATGCAGTATCAAAAGTTAGTATGCTCCGAATAAGGCACAGAACAGGTCGACCTGCAGGAGCACCCTGCTCCGATCAAGGAACAGAACAGGTCAACCTGCAGTATCAGTAATAAAAATATTCTGAACAAGGCACAGAACAGGTCACCTTGCAGTATAAATAATTAAAATGCTCCGAACATACCAGAGAACAGGTCGACTTGCAGTATCAATAGTTAAAATGCTCCGAACAAGGCACAGAACAGGTCGGCCTGTAGTATCAGTAGTTAAAATGCACCAAACAAAGCACAGAAAAGGTCGCCCTGCAGTATCAATAGTTAAAATGCTCTGAACAAGGCACAGAACATGTTACCCTTCTGGATCAATAGTTAAAATGCTCTGAACAAGGCACAAAACAGGTCGACCTGCAGTATCAATAGTTAAAATACTCCTGCAGTATCAATAGTTAAAATGCTCTGAACAAGGCACAGAACATGTCGACCTGCAGTATCAGTAGTTAAAATGCTCTGAACCATACACAGAACAAGTCGACCTGCAGTATCAATAGTTAAAATGCCCCGAACAAGGCACAGAACAGGTCGACCTGCAGTATCAGTAGTTAAAATGCTCTGAACAAGACACAGAACAGGTCGACATGCAATATCAGTAGTTAAAATGCTCGGAACAAACCACAAAACATGTCACCCTGCAGTATCAATAGTTAAAATGCTCTGAACCATACACAGAACAGGTCAACCTGCAGTATCAATAGTTTAAAATGCTCTGAACAAGGCACAGAACATGTCACCCTGCAGGATCAATAGTTAAAATGCTCTGAACAAGGCACAGAACAGTTCGACCTGCAGTATCAATAGCTAAAATGCTCCGAACAAGGCACAGAACAGGTTAACCTGCAATATCAATACTTAAAATGCTCTGAACAAGGCACAGAACAGGTCGACCTGCAGTATTAGCAATTAAAATGCTCTGAACCATACACAGAACAGGTCGACCTGCAGTATCAATAGTTAAAATGCTCCGAACTAGGCACAGAAAAGGTTGACCTGCAGTATCAATAGTTAAAATGCCCCGAACATACCACAGAGCATGTAACCCTGCAGTATCAATAGTTAAAATGCTCTTAACAAGGCACAGAACAGGTCGACCTGCAGTATCAGTAGTTAAAATGCTCTGAACAAGGCATAAAACAGGTCGGCCTGCAGTATCAATAGTTAAAATGCTCCGAACAAGGCACAGAACAGGTCGACCTGCAGTATCAATAGTTAAAATGCACCAAACAAGGCACAGAACAGGTCGACCTGCAGTATCAATAGTTAAAATGCTCTGAACAAGGCACAGAACATGTCACACTGCAGGATCAATAGTTAAAATGCTCTGAACAAGGCACAGAACAGGTCGACCTGCAGTACCAATAGTTAAAATGCTCCGAACATACCAAAGAACAGGTCGACCTGCAGTATCAATAGTTAAATGCTCCGAACAAGGCACAGAACAGGTCAACCTGCAGTATCAATAGTTAAAATGCTCTGAACAAGGCACAGAACAGGTCGACCTGCAGTATTAGCAGTTGAAATGCTCTAAACAAGGCACAGAACAGGTCGACCTGCAGTATCATTAGTTAAAATGCTCTGAACCATACACAGAAAAGGTCGACCTGCAGTATCAATAGTTAAAATGCTCTGAACAAGGCACAGAACATGTCACCCTGCAGTATCAATAGTTAAAATGCTCTGAACAAGGCACAGAACAGGTCGATCTGCATGATCATTAGTTAAAATGCTCTGAACCATACACAGAACAGGTCGACCTGCAGTATCAATAGTTAAAATGCTCTGAACAAGGCACAGAACATGTCACCCTGCAGTATCAATAGTTAAAATGCTCCAAACAAGGCACAGAACAGGACATCCTGCAGTATCAATAGTTAAAATGCTCCGAACAAGACACAGAACAGGTAAACCTGCAGTATCAGTAGTTAAAATGCTCTGAACAAGACAAAGAACAGGTCGACCTGAAATATCAGTAGTTAAAATGCTCGGAACATACCACAGAACATGTCACCCTGCAGTATCAATAGTTAAAATGCTCCGAACTAGGCACAGAACATGTCGACAAGCAGGATCAGTAGTTAAAATGCTCCGAACAAGGCACAGAACAGGTCGGTCTGCATTATCAATAGTTATAATGCACCAAACAAGGCACAGAACAGGTCGACCTGCAGTATTAGCAGTTAAAATGCTCTGAATCATACACAGAACAGGTCGACCTGCAGTATCAATAGTTAAAATGCTCCGAACTAGGCACAGAACAGGTCGACCTGCAGTATCAATAGTTAAAATGCTCCGAACATACCACAGAACATGTAACACTGCAGGATCAATAGTTAAAATGCTCTGAACAAGGCACAGAACAGGTCGACCTGCAGTACCAATAGTTAAAATGCTCCAAACATACCGAAGAACAGGTCGACCTGCAATATCAATAGTTAAATGCTCCGAACAAGGCACAGAACAGGTCAACCTGCAGTATCAATAGTTAAAATGCTCTGAAAAAGGCAGAGAACATGTCGACCTGCAGTATCAGTAGTTAAAATGCTCTGAACAAGGCACAGAACAGGTCGGTCTGCATTATCAATAGTTATAATGCACCAAACAAGGCACAGAACAGGTCGACCTGCTGTATCAATAGTTAAAATGCTCTGACCAAAGCACAGACATGTCACCCCGCAGGATCAATAGTTAAAATGCTCTGAACAAGGTACAGAACAGGTCGACATGCAATATCAATAGTTAAAATGCTCCGAACATACCAAAGAACAGGTCGACCTGCAGTATCAATAGTTAAAATGCTCTGAACAAGGCACAGAACAGGCAACCTGCAGTATAAATAGTTAAAATGCTCTGAACAAGGCACAGAACATGTCACCCTGCAGGATCAATAGTTAAAATGCTCTTAACAAGGCACAGAACAGGTCGACCTGCAATATCAATAGTTAAAATGCTCCGAACATACCAAAGAACAGGTCGACCTGCAGTATCAATAATTAAATCGCTCTGAACAAGGCACAGATCAGGTCAACCTGCAGTATCAATAGTTAAAATGCTCTGAACAAGGCAAAGAACAGGTTGACCTGCAGTATCAGTAGTTAAAATGCTCTGAACCATACACAGAACAGGTCGACCTGCAGTATCAATAGTTAAAATGCTCCGAACAAGGCACAGAACAGGTCAACCTGCAGGATCAGTAGTTAAAATACTCCAAACAAGGCACAGAACAGGGCAACCTGCAGTATCAATAGTTCAAATGCTCCGAACAAGACACAGAACAGGTCGACCTGCAGTATCAGTAGTTAAAATGCTCTGAACTAGGCACAGAACAGGTCGACCTGCAGTATCAACAGTTAAAATGCTCCGAACAAGGCACAAAACAGCTCGACCTGCAGTATCAATGATTAAAATGCTCCGAACAAGGCACAGAACATGTCACCATGCAGTATCAAAAGTTAGTATGCTCCAAATAAGGCACAGAACAGGTCGACCTGCAGTAGCACCCTGCTCCGAACAAGGCACAGAACAGGTCGACCTGCAGTATCAGTAGTAAGAATACTCCGAACAAGGCACAGAACAGGTCACCCTGCAGTATAAATAATTAAAATGCTCCGAACAAGGCACAGAACAGGTCGGCCTACAGTATCAGTAGTTAAAATGCACCAAACAAGGCACAGAAAGGGTCGACCTGCAGTATCAATAGTTAAAATGCTCTGAACAAGGCACAGAACATGTCACCCTGCAGGATCAATAGTTAAAATGCTCTGAACAAGGCACAGAACAGGTCGACCTGCAGTATCAGTAGTTAAAATGCTCTGAACCATACACAGAACAGGTCAACCTGCAGTATCAATAGTTTAAAATGCTCTGAACAAGGCACAGAACATGTCACCCTGCAGGATCAATAGTTAAAATGCTCTGAACAAGGCACAGAACAGGTCGACCTGCAATATCAGTAGTTAAAATGCTCCGAACATACCACAGAACATGTCACCCTGCAGTATCAATAGTTAAATGCTCCGAACAAGGCACAGAGCAGGTCGACATGCAGTATCAGTAGTTAAAATGCTCTGAACAAGGCATAAAACAGGTCGGCCAGCAGTATCAATAGTTAAATGCTCCGAACAAGGCACAGAACAGGTCGACCTGCAGTATTAGCAGTTAAAATGCTCCGAACAAGACACAGAACAGGTCGACCTGCAGTATCAATAGTTGAAATGCTCCGAACAAGACACAGAACTGATGGACCTGCAGTATCAGTAGTTAAAATGCTCTGAACAAGACACAGAACAGGTGGACCTGCAGTATCAATAGTTAAAATGTTCCGAACTAGGCACAGAACAGGTCGATCTGCAGTATCAATAGTTAAAATGCTCCGAACAAGACACAGAACAGGTCGACCTGCAGTATCATTAGTTAAAATGCTTCAAACAAGACACAAAACAGGTCGACCTGCAATATCAGTAGTTAAAATGCTTCGAACATACCACAGAACATGTCACCCTGCAGTATCAATAGTTAAATGCTCCGAACAAGGCACAGAACAGGTCGACATGCAGTATCAGTAGTTAAAATGCTCTGAACAAGGCATAAAACAGGTCGGCCAGCAGTATCAATAGTTAAAATGCTTCAAACAAGGCACAGAACAGGTCGACCTGCAGTATTAGCAGTTAAAATGCTCGTAACCATATACAGAACAGGTCGACCTGCAGTATCAATAGTTAAAATGCTCCGAACAAGACACAGAACAGATGGACCTGCAGTATCAGTAGTTAAAATGCTCAGAACATACCACAGAACATGTCACCCTGCAGTATCATTAGTAAAAATACTCCGAACTAGGCACAGACCAGGTCGATCTGCAGTATAAATAGTTAACATGCTCTGAACAAGGCACAGAACAGGTCGACCTGCAGTATCAACAGTTAAAATGTTCCGAACAAGGCACAGAACAGCTCGACCTGCAGTATCAATGGTTAAAATGCTCCGAACAAGGCACAGAACATGTCACCATGCAGTATCAAAAGTTAGTATGCTCCGAATAAGGCACAGAACAGGTCGACCTGCAGGAGCACCCTGCTCCGATCAAGGCACAGAACAGGTCGACCTGCAGTATCAGTAATAAAAATATTCTGAACAAGGCACAGAACAGGTCTCCTTGCAGTATAAATAATTAAAATGCTCCGAACATACCAGAGAACAGGTCGACTTGCAGTATCAATAGTTAAAATGCTCCGAACAAGGCACAGAACAGGTCGGCCTGTAGTATCAGTAGTTAAAATGCACCAAACAAAGCACAGAAAAGGTCGCCCTGCAGTATCAATAGTTAAAATGCTCTGAACAAGGCACAGAACATGTTACCATGCTGGATCAATAGTTAAAATGCTCTGAACAAGGCACAAAACAGGTCGACCTGCAGTATCAATAGTTAAAATACTCCTGCAGTATCAATAGTTAAAATGCTTTGAACAAGGCACAGAACATGTCGACCTGCAGTATCAGTAGTTGAAATGCTCTGAACCATACACAAAACAAGTCGACCTGCAGTATCAATAGTTAAAATGCCCCGAACAAGGCACAGAACAGGTCGACCTGCAGTATCAGTAGTTAAAATGCTCTGAACAAGACACAGAACAGGTCGACGTGCAATATCAGTAGTTAAAATGCTCGGAACATACCACAAAACATGTCACCCTGCAGTATCAATAGTTAAAATGCTCTGAACCATACACAGAACAGGTCAACCTGCAGTATCAATTGTTTAAAATGCTCTGAACAAGGCACAGAACATGTCACCCTGCATGATCAATAGTTAAAATGCTCTGAACAAGGCACAGAACAGGTCGACCTGCAGTATCAGTAGTTAAAATGCTCTGAACCATACACAGAACAGGTCAACCTGCAGTATCAATAGTTTAAAATGCTCTGAACAAGGCACAGAACATGTCACCCTGCAGGATCAATAGTTAAAATGCTCTGAACAAGGCACAGAACAGGTCGACCTGCAATATCAATAGTTAAAATGCTCCGAACATACCAAAGAACAGGTCGACCTGCAGTATCAATAGCTAAAATGCTCCGAACAAGGCACAGAACAGGTTAACCTGCAGTATCAATACTTAAAATGCTCTGAACAAGGCACAGAACAGGTCGACCTGCAGTATTAGCAATTAAAATGCTCTGAACCATACACAGAACAGGTCGACCTGCAGTATCAATAGTTAAAATGCTCCGAACTAGGCACAGAAAAGGTTGACCTGCAGTATCAATAGTTAAAATGCCCCGAACATACCACAGAACATGTAACCCTGCAGTATCAATAGTTAAAATGCTCCGAACAAGGCACAGAACAGGTCGACCTGCAGTATCAGTAGTTAAAATGCTCTGAACAAGGCATAAAACAGGTCGGCCTGCAGTATCAATAGTTAAAATGCTCCGAACAAGGCACAGAACAGGTCGACCTGCAGTATCAATAGTTAAAATGCTCTGAACAAGGCACAGAACATGTCACACTGCAGGATCAATAGTTAAAATGCTCTGAACAAGGCACAGAACAGGTCGACCTGCAGTACCAATGGTTAAAATGCTCCGAACATACCAAAGAACAGGTCGACCTGCAGTATCAATAGTTAAATGCTCCGAACAAGGCACAGAACAGACCAACCTGCAGTATCACTAGTTAAAATGCTCTGAACAAGGCACAGAACAGGTCGACCTGCAGTATTAGCAGTTGAAATGCTCTAAACAAGGCACAGAACAGGTCGACCTGCAGTATCATTAGTTAAAATGCTCTGAACCATACACAGAACAGGTCGACTTGCAGTATCAATAGTAAAAATGCTCTGAACAAGGCACAGAACAGGTCGACCTGCATGATCAGTAGTTAAAATGCTCCGAACAAGGCACAGAACAGGACAACCTGCAGTATCAATAGTTGAAATGCTCCGAACAAGACACAGAACAGGTAAACCTGCAGTATCAGTAGTTAAAATGCTCTGAACAAGACAAAGAACAGGTCGACCTGAAATATCAGTAGTTAAAATGCTCGGAACATACCACAGAACATGTCACCCTGCAGTATCAATAGTTAAAATGCTCCGAACTAGGCACAGAACAGGTCGATCTGCAGTATCAATAGTTAAAATGCTCCTGCAGTATCAATAGTTAAAATGCTCCGAACAAGGCACAGAACATGTCGACAAGCAAGATCAGTAGTTAAAATGCTCCGAACAAGGCACAGAACAGGTCGACCTGCAGTATCAATAGTTAAATGCTCCGAACATACCAAAGAACAGGTCGACCTGCATGATCAGTAGTTAAAATGCTCCGAACAAGGCACAGAACAGGACAACCTGCAGTATCAATAGTTAAAATGCTCCGAACAAGACACAGAACAGGTTAACCTGCAGTATCAGTAGTTAAAATGCTCTGAACAAGACAAAGAACAGGTCGACCTGAAATATCAGTAGTTAAAATGCTCGGAACATACCACAGAACATGTCACCCTGCAGTATCAATAGTTAAAATGCTCCGAACTAGGCACAAAACAGGTCGATCTGCAGTATCAATAGTTAAAATGCTCCTGCAGTATCAATAGTTAAAATGCTCCGAACAAGGCACAGAACATGTCGACAAGCAGGATCAGTAGTTAAAATGCTCCGAACAAGGCACAGAACAGGTCGACCTGCAGTATCAATAGTTAAATGCTCCGAACATACCAAAGAACAGGTCGACCTGCAGTATCAATAGTTAAAATGCTCCGAACAAGACACAGAACAGGTCGGTCTGCATTATCAATAGTTATAATGCACCAAACAAGGCACAGAACAGGTCGACCTGCAGTATTAGCAGTTAAAATGCTCTGAATCATACACAGAAAAGGTCGACCTGCAGTATCAATAGTTAAAATGCTCCGAACTAGGCACAGAACAGGTCGACCTGCAGTATCAATAGTTAAAATGCTCCGAACATACCACAGAACATGTAACACTGCAGGATCAATAGTTAAAATGCTCTGAACAAGGCACAGAACAGGTCGACCTGCAGTACCAATAGTTAAAATGCTCCAAACATACCAAAGAACAGGTCGACCTGCAATATCAATAGTTAAATGCTCCGAACAAGGCACAGAACAGGTCAACCTGCAGTATCAATAGTTAAAATGCTTTGAAAAAGGCAGAGAACATGTCGACCTGCAGTATCAGTAGTTAAAATGCTCTGAACAAGGCACAGAACAGGTCATTCTGCATTATCAATAGTTATAATGCACCAAACAAGGCACAGAACAGGTCGACCTGCAGTATCAATAGTTAAAATGCTCTGACCAAAGCATAGACATGTCACCCCGCAGGATCAATAGTTAAAATGCTCTGAACAAGGTACAGAACAGGTCGACATGCAATATCAATAGTTAAAATGCTCCGAACATACCAAAGAACAGGTCGACCTGCAGTATCAATAGTTAAAATGCTCTGAACAAGGCACAGAACAGGCAACCTGCAGTATTAATAGTTAAAATGCTCTGAACAAGGCACAGAACATGTCTCCCTGCAGGATCAATAGTTAAAATGCTCTTAACAAGGCACAGAACAGGTCGACCTGCAATATCAATAACTAAAATGCTCCGAACATACCAAAGAACAGGTCGACCTGCAGTATCAATAATTAAATCGCTCTGAACAAGGCAAAGAACAGGTCAACCTGCAGTATCAATAGTTAAAATGCTCTGAACAAGGCAAAGAACAGGTTGACCTGCAGTATCAGTAGTTAAAATGCTCTGAACCATACACAGAACAGGTCGATCTGCAGTATCAATAGTTAAAATGCTCCGAACAAGGCACAGAACAGGTCAACCTGCAGGATCAGTAGTTAAAATACTCCGAACAAGGCACAGAACAGGGCAACCTGCAGTATCAATAGTTCAAATGCTTCGAACAAGACACAGAACAGGTCGACCTGCAGTATCAGTAGTTAAAATGCTCTGAACTAGGCACAGAACAGGTCGACCTGCAGTATCAACAGTTAAAATGCTCCGAACAAGGCACAAAACAGCTCGACCTGCAGTATCAATGATTAAAATGCTCCGAACAAGGCACAGAACATGTCACCATGCAGTATCAAAAGTTAGTATGCTCCAAATAAGGCACAGAACAGGTCGACCTGCAGTAGCACCCTGCTCCGAACAAGGCACAGAACAGGTCGACCTGCAGTATCAGTAGTAAGAATACTCCGAACAAGGCACAGAACAGGTCACCCTGCAGTATAAATAATTAAAATGCTCCGAACAAGGCAGAGAACAGGTCGGCCTGGAGTATCAGTAGTTAAAATGCACCAAAAAAGGCACAGAAAGGGTCGACCTGCAGTATCAATAGTTAAAATGCTCTGAACAAGGCACAGAACATGTCACCCTGCATGATCAATAGTTAAAATGCTCTGAACAAGGCACAGAACAGGTCGACCTGCAGTATCAATAGTTAAAATACTCCTGCAGTATCAATAGTTAAAATGCTCTGAACAAGGCACAGAGCATGTCGACATGCAGTATCAGTAGTTAAAATGCTCTGAACCATACACAGAACAGGTCGACCTGCAGTATCAATAGTTAAAATGCCCCAAACAAGGCACAGAACAGGTCGACCTGCAGTATCAGTAGTTAAAATGCTCTGAACAAGACACAGAACAGGTCGACCTGCAATATCAGTAGTTAAAATGCTCGGAACATACCACAGAACATGTCACCCTGCAGTATCAATAGTTAAATGCTCAGAACAAGGCACAGAACAGGTCGATCTGCAGTATCAATAGTTAAAATGCTCCTACAGTATCAATAGTTAAAATGCTCCGAACAAGACACAGAACAGGTCGACCTGCAGTATCAGTGGTTAAAATGCTCCGAACATACCACAGAACATGTAACCCTGCAGTATCAATAGTTAAAATGCTCTGATAAAGGCAGAGAACAGGTCGACCTGCAGTATCAGTAGTTAAAATGCTCTGAACCATACCACAGAACAGGTCGACCTGCAGTATCAATAGTTTAAAATGCCCTGAACAAGGCACAGAACATGTCACCCTGCAGGATCAATAGTTAAAAAGCTATGAACAAGGCACAGAACAGGTCGACCTACAATATCAATATTTAAAATGCTCCGAACATACCAAAGAACAGGTCGACCTGCAGTATCAATAGTTAAAATGCTCTGAACAAGGCACAGAACAGGTTAACCTGCAGTATCAATACTTAAAATGCTCTGAACAAGGCACAGAACAGGTCGACCTGCAGTATTAGCAGTTAAAATGCTCTGAACCATACATAGAACAGGTCGACCTGCAGTATCAATAGTTAAAATGCTCCGAACTAGGCACAGAACAGGTCGACCTGCAGTATCAATAGTTAAAATGCTCCGAACATACCACAGAACATGTAACCCTGCAGTATCAATAGTTAAAATGCTCCGAACAAGGCACAGAACAGGTCGACCTGCAGTATCAGTAGTTAAAATGCTCTGAACAAGGCATAAAACAGGTCGGCCTGCAGTATCAATAGTTAAAATACTCCGAACAAGGCACAGAACAGGTCGACCTGCAGTATCAATAGTTAAAATGCACCAAACAAGGCACAGAACAGGTCGACCTGCAGTATAAATAGTTTAAATGCTCCGAACAGACCAAAGAACAGGTCCACCTGCAGTATCAATAGTTAAATGCTCCGAACAAGGCACAGAACATGTCACACTGCAGGATCAATAGTTAAAATGCTCTGAACAAGGCACAGAACAGGTCGACCTGCAGTACCAATAGTTAAAATGCTCCGAACAGACCAAAGAACAGGTCGACCTGCAGTATCAATAGCTAAATGCTCCGAACAAGGCACAGAACATGTCACACTGCAGGATCAATAGTTAAAATGCTCCGAACAAGGCACAGAAAAGGTTAACCTGCAGTATCAATACTTAAAATGCTCTGAACAAGGCGCAGAACAGGTCGACCTGCAGTATTAGCAGTTAAAATGCTCTGAACTATACACAGAACAGGTCGACCTGCAGTATTAATAGTTAAAATGCTCCGAACTAGGCACAGAACAGGTCGACCTGCAGTATCAATAGTTAAAATGCTCCGAACATACCACAGAACATGTAACACTGCAGGATCAATAGTTAAAATGCTCTGAACAAGGCACAGAACAGGTCGACCTGCAGTACCAATAGTTAAAATGCTCCAAACATACCAAAGAACAGGTCGACCTGCAGTATCAATAGTTAAATGCTCCGAACAAGGCACAGAACAGGTCAATCTGCAGTATCAATAGTTAAAATGCTCTGAAAAAAGGCAGAGAATATGTCGACCTGCAGTATCAGTAGTTAAAATGCTCTGAACAATACACAGAACAGGTCGACCTGCAGTATCAATAGTTTAAAATGCTCTGAACAAGGCACAGAACATGTCACCCTGCAGGATCAATAGTTAAAATGCTCTGAACAAGGCACAGAACAGGTCTACCTGCAATATCAATAGTTAAAATGCTCCGAACATACCAAAGAACAGGTCGACCTGCAGTATCAATAATTAAAATGCTCCGAACAAGGCACAGAACAGGTTAACCTGCAGTATTAATACTTAAAATGCTCTGAACAGGGCACAGAACAGGTCGACCTGCAGTATAAGCAGTTTAAATGCTCTGAACCATACACAGAACAGGTCGACCTGCAGTATCAATAGTATAAATGCTCCGAACTAGGCACAGAACAGGTCGACCTGCAGTATCAATAGTTAAAATGCTCCGAACATACCACAGAACATGTAACCCTGAAGTATCAATAGTTAAAATGCTCCGAACAAGGCATAGAACAGGTCGACCTGCAGTATCAGTAGTTAAAATGCTCTGAACAAGGCATAAAACAGGTCGGCCTGCAGTATCAATAGTTAAAATTCTCCGAACAAGGCACAGAACAGGTCGACCTGCAGTATCAATAGTTAAAATGCTCACAACAAGGCACAGAACATGTTACACTGCAGGATCAATAGTTTAAATGCTCTGAACAAGGCACAGAACAGGTCGACCTGCAGTACCAATAGTTAGAATGTTCCGAACATACCAAAGAACAGGTCGACCTGCAGTATCAATTGTTAAATGCTCCGAATAAGGCACAGAACAGGTCAACCTGCAGTATCAATAGTTAAAATGCTCTGAACAAGGCACAGAACAGGTCGACCTGCAGTATAAGCAGTTGAAATGCTCTGAACCATACACAGAACAGGTCGACCTGCAGTATCAATAGTCAAATGCTCCGAACAAGGCACAGAACAGGTCATCCTGCAGGATCAATAGTTAAAATGCTCCTGCAGTATCAGTAGTTAAAATGCTCTGAACAAGACACAGATTAGGTCGACCTGCAATATCAGTAGTAAAAATGCTCCAAACAAGACACAGAACAGGTCACCCTGCAGTACCAATAGCTAAATGCTCCAAACATACCAAAGAACAGGTCGACCTGCAGTATCAATTGTTAAATGCTCCGAACAAGGCACAGAACAGGTCAACCTGCAGTATCAATAGTTAAAATGCTCCGAACAAGACACAGAACAGATGGACCTGCAGTAGCAGTAATCAAAATGCTCTGAACAAGACACAGAACAGGTGGACCTGCAATATCAGTAGTTAAAATGCTCGGAACATACCACAGAACATGTCACCCTGCAGTATCAATAGTTAAAATGCTCCGAACTAGGCACAGAACAGGTCGACCTGCAGTATCAATAGTTAAAATGCTCCGAACAAGGCACAGAACAGGTCACCCTGCAGTATAAATTAATGTAGTTAAAATGCTCTGAACAAGGCACAGAACAGGTCGACCTGCAGTATCAATAGTTAAAATGCTCCGAACAAGGCATAGAACATGTCGACCTGCAGTATCAATGGTTGAAATGCTCCGAACAAGGCACAGAACAGGTAATCCTGCAGTATCAGTAGTTAAAATGCCCAGAACAAGGCACAGAACATGTCGACCTGCAGCATCAGTAGTTAAAATGCTCCGAACATACCATAAACATCTCATCCTGCAGTATCAGTAGTTAAAATTCTCTGAACAAGGCACAGAACATGTCGACAAGCAATATCAATAGTTAAAATGCTCCGAACAAGGCACAGAACAGGTCGACCTGCAAAATCAATAGTTAAATGCTCCGAACAAGGCACAGAATAGGTCAACCTGCAGTATCAATAGTTAAAATGCTCCGAACATGAAACAGAACAGGTCACTCTGCAGTATCAGTAGTTAAAATGGTCCGAACAAGGCACAGAACATGTAACCATGCAGTATCAATAGTTAAAATGCTCCGAACAAGAAACAGAACAGGTCACCCTGCAATATCAGTAGTTAAATGCTCCGAACAAAACACAAAACAGGTCGACCTACAGTATCAATAGTTCAAATGCTCCGAACATAACACAGAACATGTCACCCTGCAGTATCAATAGTTAAAATCTCGGAACAAGGCACAGAACAGGTCGACCTGCAGTATCAATAGTTAAAATGCTCCGAACATACCACAGAACATGTCACCCTGCAGTATCAATAGTTAAAATGCTCCGAACAAGGCAGAGAACAGGTCGACCTGAAGTATCAATAGTTAAAATGCTCCGAATATACCACAGAACATGTCACCCTGCAGTATCAATAGTTAAAATGCTCCGAACAAGGCAGAGAAGAGGTCGACCTGAAGTATCAATGGAAAAAAAGCTCCGAACAAGGCACAGAACAGGTCGACCTGCAGTATCAATAGTTAAAATGCTCTGAACAAGGCACAGAACATGTCACCCTGCAGGATCAATAGTGAAAATGCTCTGAACAAGGCACAGAACAGGTCGACCTGCAGTACCAATAGTTAAAATGCTCCAAGCATACCAAAGAACAGGTCGACCTGCAGTATCAAAAGTTAAAATGCTCCGAACAAGGCAAAGAACAGGTCAACCTGCAGTTTCAATAGTTAAAATGCTCTGAACAAGGCACAGAACAGGTCGACCTGCAGTATCAGTAGTTGAAATGCTCTGAACCGTACACAGAACAGGTCGACCTGCAGTATAAATAGTTAAAATGCTCTGAACAAGGCACAGACATGTCACCCTGCAGGATCAATAGTTAAAATGCTCTGAACAAGGCACAGAACAGTTCGACCTGCAATATCAATAGTTAAAATGCTCCGAACATACCAAAGAACAGGTCGGCCTGCAGTATCAATAGTTCAAATGCTCCAAACAAGGCACAGAACAGGTCGACCTGCAGTATCAATAGTTTAAATGCACCAAACAAGGCACAGAACAGGTCGACCTGCAGTATCAATAGTTAAAATGCTCTGAACAAGGCAGAGAACAGGTCGACCTGAAGTATCAATAGTTAAAATGCTCCGAATATACCACAGAACATGTCACCCTGCAGTATCAATAGTTAAAATGCTCCGAACAAGGCAGAGAAGAGGTCGACCTGAAGTATCAATGGAAAAAAAGCTCCGAACAAGGCACAGAACAGGTCGACCTGCAGTATCAATAGTTAAAATGCTCTGAACAAGGCACAGAACATGTCACCCTGCAGGATCAATAGTGAAAATGCTCTGAACAAGGCACAGAACAGGTCGACCTGCAGTACCAATAGTTAAAATGCTCCAAGCATACCAAAGAACAGGTCGACCTGCAGTATCAAAAGTTAAAATGCTCCGAACAAGGCAAAGAACAGGTCAACCTGCAGTTTCAATAGTTAAAATGCTCTGAACAAGGCACAGAACAGGTCGACCTGCAGTATCAGTAGTTGAAATGCTCTGAACCGTACACAGAACAGGTCGACCTGCAGTATAAATAGTTAAAATGCTCTGAACAAGGCACAGACATGTCACCCTGCAGGATCAATAGTTAAAATGCTCTGAACAAGGCACAGAACAGTTCGACCTGCAATATCAATAGTTAAAATGCTCCGAACATACCAAAGAACAGGTCGGCCTGCAGTATCAATAGTTCAAATGCTCCAAACAAGGCACAGAACAGGTCGACCTGCAGTATCAATAGTTTAAATGCACCAAACAAGGCACAGAACAGGTCGACCTGCAGTATCAATAGTTAAAATGCTCTGAACAAGGCACAGAACATGTCAAACTGCAGGATCAATAGTTATAATGCTCTGAACAAGGCACATAACAGGTCGACCTGCAGTACCAATAGTTAAAATGCTCTGAACATACCAAAAAACAGGTCGACCTGCAGTATCAATAGTTAAAATGCTCCGAACAAGGCACAGAACAGGTCAACCTGCAGTATCAATACTTAAAATGCTCCGAACAAGGTACAGAACAGGTCGACCTGCAGTATTAGCAGTTAAAATGCTCTGAACCATACACAGAACAGGTCGACCTGCAGTATCAATAGTTAAAATGCTCCGAACATGGCACAGAACAGGTCGATCTGCAGGATCAGTAGATAAATGCTCCGAACAAGGCACAGAACAGGTCGACCTGCAGTATCAAAAGTTAAAATGCTCCGAACAAGACACAGAACAGATGGACCTGCAGTATCAGTAGTTAAAATGCTCTGAACAAGACACAGAACAGGTGGACCTGCAATATCAGTAGTTAAAATGCTCGGAACATACCACAGAACATGTCACCCTGCAGTATCAATTGTTAAAATGCTCCGAACAAGGCACATAACATGTCACCCTGCAGTATCAATAGTTAAAAGGCTCCAAACAAGGCACAGAACAGGTCGTCCTGCAGTATCAGTAGTTAAAATGCTCCGAACAAGGCACAGAACATGTCGACCTGCAGTATCAATGGTTAAAATGCTCCGAACAAGGCACAGAACAGGTAAACCTGCAGTTTCAGTAGTTAAAATGCTCTGAACAAGGCACAGAACAGTTCGACCTGCAGTATCAGTAGTTAAAATGCTCCGAACATACCATAAAGCATGTCATCCTGCAGTATCAGTCGTTAAAATTCTCTGAACAAGGCACAGAACATGTCGACCTGCAATATCAATGGTTAAAATGCTCCGAACAAGGCACAGAACAGGTCGACCTGCAAAATCAATAGTTAAAATGCTCCGAACATACCACAGAACAGGTCGACCTGCAGTATCAATAGTTAAAGCGCTCTGAACATACCACAGAACATGTCACCCTGCAGTATCAATAGTTCAAATGCACCGAACAAGGCACAGAACAGGTCGACCTGCAAAATCAATAGTTAAAATGCTCCGAACCAGGCACAGAACAGGTCGACCTGCAAAATCAATAGTTCAAATGCTCCGAACATAACACAGAACATGTCACCCTGCAGTATCAATAGTTAAAATGCTCGGAAAAAGGCACAGAACAGGTCGACCTGCAGTATCAATAGTTAAAGAGCTCCGAACAAGACACAGAACAGGTCGACCTGCAGTATCAGTAGTTAAAATGCTCCGAACTTACCACAGAACATGTTACCCTGCAGTATTAATAGTGAAAATGCTCCGAACACGGCACAGAACAGGTCGATCTGCGGTATTAGTAGTTAAAATGCTCCTAACTAGGCACAGAACAGGTCGACCTGTAGTATCAATAGTTAAAATGCTCCGAACAAGACACAGAACAGGTCACCCTGCAGTATAAATAGATAAAATGCTCCAAACAAGACACAGAACAGGTTGGCCTGCAGTATCAATAGTTAAAATGCTCCGAACATAACACATAACATGTCACCCTGCAGTATCAATAGTTAAAAGGCTCCAAACAAGGCACAGAACAGGTCGTCCTGCAGTATCAGTAGTTAAAATGCTCCGAACATAACACAGAACAGGTCGACATGCAGTATCAATAGTTAAAATGCTCCGATCATAACACAGAACATGTCAACCTGCAGTATCAATAGTTAAAATGTTCCGAACAAGGCAGAGAACAGGTCGACCTGCAGTATCAGTAGTTAAAATGCTCCGAACATACCACAGAACATGTCACCCTACAGTATCAGTAGTTAAAATGCTCTGAACAAGGCACAGAACATGTCGACCTGCAGTATCAATAGTTAAAATGCTCCGAACAAGGCACAGAACAGGTCGACCTGCAGTATCAATAGTTAAAATGCTCCAAACAAGGCACAGAAACAGGTCGATCTGCAATATCAGTAGTTAAAATGCTCCCAACATACCACAGAACATGTCACCTTGCAGTATCAGTGGTTAAAATGCTCTGAACAAGGCAAAGAACAAGTCGATTTGCAATATCAATAGTTAAAATGCTCCGAACAAGGCACTGAACAGGTGGACCTGCAGTATCAATAGTTAAAATGCTCCGAACATGGCACAGAACATGTCGACCTGCAGTATTAGCAGATAAAATGCTCCGAACAAGGCACAGAACATGTCACCCTGCAGTATCAAAAGTTAAAATGCTCCGAACAATGCATAGAACAGGTCGACCTGCAGTATCAATAGTTAAAATAACTCCGAACAAGACACAGAACATGTCGACCTGCAGTATCAATAGTTAAAATGCTCCGAACAAGGCACAGAACAGGTTGACCTGCAGTATCACTGGTTAAAAATGCTCCGAATAAGGCACAGAACAGGGCGACCTGTAGTATCAATAGTTAAAATGCTCCGACCAATGCATGCACAGAACAGGTCGACCTGCAGTATCAATAGTTAAACTGCTCTGAACAAGGCACAGAACAGGTCGACCAGCTATATCAATAGTTAAAAGGCTCCGAACAAGGCAAAGAACAGGTCGACCCGCAGTATCAATGGTTAAAATGCTCCGAACATACCACAGAATAGGTTGACCTGCAGGATCAGTGGTTAAAATTCTCCAAACAAGACACAGAACAGGTCGACCTGTAAGATTAGTAGTTAAAATGCTCCGAACTTATCAAAGGTCTTCTTGTGGTTCAGTAGTTAAAATGCTCCAAACATACCACAGAACAGGTCGACCTGCAGGATCAGAGGTTAAAATGCTCCGAACTTACCACAGAACAGGTCTACTTGTAAGATCAGTAGTTAAAATGCTCCGAACATATCACAGAACAGGTTGACCTGCAGGATCAGTATTAAATGCTCCGAACAAGACACAGAATAGGCCGACCTGCAGGATCAGAGGTTAAAATGCTCCGATTACACCCGTGTGATCTAGTAAACTTCTTTGGAGTTTGCACTGGGTCTCGCTGCCCCAATGAGTCGAAGTTGCCGGGGCAGGCAGGCAGGAAGGCAGTCGGTGGCGGGCGGGCGGGCAAGCGCGATGTTTCGCCCAGGAATTGGGTAAACTTCGGCTGGCGTTCGCCCGGGGTCTCGCTGTCGGGAGGAGTCAGAGTTGTCGGGCTGGCATATTGGCGGGCTGGCGGGCGGGATCATGTTTCGCTGGGAAAATTGGTAAACTTTGGCTGGCTTTTGCCCAGGCTCTAGCTGGCCAAAGGATTAAGAGTTGCCCAAGCAGGCAGGCCTGGTAGACGAGATCATGTTGCGCCTGGGTCAGCATGTAAACTTCTGCTGGCATTCGCGCCGACTCTCCGCTGGGAAGAACATGTACAACTCAGCTGAGAACGAAATTTATCCTGCTCATAAATGTTAAAATGCCAACAATTGTTGGCATTTTAACATTTGTTAGCATGATAAATACAGCCTCTGAGTGTGTTTGAACCATTGGAATCTCGTTATTTTTCCGTATGTTAGATTTTATAAGCAGTTGAAATTTCGTGCTCAGTTGAGTTGAGCATGTAAAAAGTTTTATAATCTCGGGGCCTGGCTTCAATGGACACGTGCAGCCTAGGCAGTGTTTGCAGTCGCCAATTGTCTGTGAAACAGCTAAAATTTGAAATTTACATCATTTTGTGTCGATATTCTATCACAGTTTCCTTTAGGGTTCTAAAAATAAATTTGGTTAAATTAACATATCCGACAGCAATTTCCTCTCATCAGGCGGTTATGTAATAGTTATACAATGGCTTGTCCGCCTGTACATGTACGTGGAGGTAATCCGCGAGCTTCAGATAATTTTTGTTGTTGTTGTTGTTGTTGTTGTTGTTGTTGTTGTTGTTGTTGTATGTGTGTGTAAGTGTTGTATAGTTGTTGTTGTTTTCTTCTTTATCATTGGTTGTAACTACAGTTGTTGTTGCTGTTTATTTCATTGTTGTTGTTGTTGTTGTTGTTGTTGATGATGTTGTTGTTGTTGTTAATGTTGTTGTTGTTGTTGTTGTAGCTACAGTTGTATGTGTAAGTGTTGTACAGTGATGTGTTGTTGTTGTTTTTGTTGTTGTTAATGGTGTTGTAATTACAGTTTTATGTGTAAGTGTTGTACAATTGTCGTCAATGTTGCTGTAACTACAGTTCTATGTTGTCCCGCTCTCCCTCTCTCCCTTTCTCTCCTGCTCTCCCTCTCTCATCCGCGCTCTCTCTCTCTCTCTCCCGCTCTCTCTCTCCAGCTCTCCCTCTCTCTGCCACGCAATCAATCTCTCTATATCTCCCACTCTCTCTCCCTCTCTCTGGCTCTCCCGCTCTCTCTCTCTCTCCCGCTCTCCCCCTCTCTCGCGCTCTCCCGCTCACCCTCTCTCTCCATCTCACCTTCTCTCTCCCGCTCCCGCTCTCTCTCCCCAGCTCTCTCTCTCTCTGTCCCGCGCTCTCAAACTCTTTATATCTCCCTCTCTCTCTCACTCTCTCCCCCTCTCTGTCTCTTTCCCGCTCTCTCTCTCCCTCTGTCTCCCGTGCTTTCTCTGGCTCTCTCTCCCGCTCTCGCTCTCTCTCCCACTCTCCCTCTCTTTCCCTCTCTCACACTTTTCCTCTCCTTCTCTCTCTCTCTTTCTCCCGCTCTCTCTCTCTCCCGAGCTTTCAATCTCTCTATGTCTCCCTCTGCCGCTCATTCCCTCTTACGCTCTTTCTCTCTCACTCTTCCACTCTCTCCCTCTTCCGCTCCCTCCCTTGCTCTACCGCTCTGGCTCTCTTCCACTCTCTTTCTCGCTATCTCCCTCTCTCTCTCCCTCTCTCTCCCGCTCTCTCTTCCCCCGCTCTCTCCCACTCTCTCTTTTTCTCTCACTCTCTCCCGCTCTCCCTCCCTTCCCCTCTCTCTCTCCTTCTCTTTCGCTCTCTCCTCTCTCTCTCCCTATCTCTCTCTCCCTCTCTTTCTCTTTGCCTCTCCCACTCTCTCTCCCGCTCTCCCTTCATCTCCAGCTCTCCCTCTCTCTCTCCCTTTCTCTCTTCCGCTCTCCCTCTATCTCTCCCTCTCTCTGGCGCTCTCTCTCCCCCTCTCTTTCTCTTTGCCACTCCCACTCTCTCTCCCGCCCTCCATCCATCTCCAGCTCTCCCTCTCTCTCCCACTTTCTCCCTGCTCTCCCTCTATTTCTCTCTCTCTCTCTCCTGCTCTCTCCCTCTCTCTCCGCGCTCTGAATCTTTCTACTGCTCTCCCTCCCTATCTCTCTGTCTCCCGCTCTGCCTCTCTCCCGCTCTCTCCCGCTCTCCCTCTCTCTCTCTCTCGGTCCCGCTCTCTCCAAGTCTCCCTCTCTCTCCCGCTCTCCCTCTCTCTCCCGCGCTCTCAATCTCTTAATATCTCCCCCTCTCTCTCCAATTCTCTCTCTTGCCTTTCTTTCTCTCTCACCCGCTCTCACTCTCTCTTCCACTCTCCATCTCTCTCTTTCTCTCCCGCTCTATCCTTTGCTTTCTCTCTCCCTCTTCCACTCTCCCGCCCTCGCTCTACCGCTCTCGCTATCCCGCTCTCTCTCTCCTGCTCTCTCTCTCTCGCTTGCTCTCATTCTCTCTCTCCCACTCGCTTTCTCTCTCTCTCTCCCGCTCTCTCTCGCTCCGCTCTCTCTCCCACTCTCTCCATCTCTCTTTCTCTCTCACTCTCTCCCGCTCTCTCTCCCACTCTCTCCAACTCTCTCTCTCTCTCTCTTTCTCTCTCACTCTCTCCCGCTCTCTCTCTCACTCTCTCTCCCACTCTCTCTCTCACTATCTCTCTCTCTCCCGCTCTCGCTCTCTTTCTCTTTGCCTCTCTCACTCTCTCTCCCGCTCTCCCTCCATCTACAGCTCTCCCTCTCCCTCTCTTCACCTCTCTCTCCCACTTTCCCTCTATATCCCCCTCTATCTCCTCTGTCTCTCTGGCGCTCTCTCTCCATCTCTTGCTCTTTGCCACCACACTCTCTCTCCCGCTCTTCCTCCATCTCCAGCTCTCCTTTTCTCTCTCCCACTCTCTCGCCCGCTCTCCCTCTATCTCTACCTCTCTCTCCCGCTCTCTTCCTCTCTCTCCGCGCTCTCAATCTCTCTACCGCTCTCTCTCCCTCTCTCTCTCTCTCTGTCCCCCACTCTGCCTCTCTCTTCCGCTCTCCCTCTCTCTCTCGCTCCCGCTCTCTCAAGCTCTCCATCTCTTTCCCGCGATCTCAATCTCTCTATATCTCCCTGTCTCATCCACTCTTTCTCGCCTCTCTCTCTCTCTTCTGCTCTCCATCCCTCTCTTTCTCTCCCGCTCTATCTCTCGCTTTCTCTCTCCCTCTCCCGCTCTCTGTCTCCCTTTTTTCACCCTCTCTCTCCCACTCTTTCTTTCCCTTTCTCTTCCACTCTCGCTCTCTCTCTCTTCCTCTCTCTCCCGCTTTTCCTTTCCCTCTCTCTCCCGCTTTTCCTCTCCCTCTCTCTCCAGCTCTCTCTCTCTCTCTTTCTCCTGCTCTCTCTCTCCTGCGCTCTCAATATCTCTATATCTCCCTCTGCCTCTCATTCCCTCTTATGCTCTCCCTCTCTCAATCTGCCACTCTCTCCCTCGTCCACCCTCCCTCGCTCTACGGCTCTTGCTGTCCCGCTCTGGCTCTCCGGCTCTTGCTCTCACACTCTCTCTCTCCCGCTCTCTTTCTCACTCTCTCTCTCCCTATCTCCAACTCTCTTTCTCGCTATCTCCCTCTCTCTATTTTCTCTCTCCCGCTCTCTGTCTCCCCCGCTCTCTCTCTCACTCTCCCGCTTTCTCCCACTCTCTCTTTCTCTCTCACTCTCTCCCGCTCTTCCTCCCTTCCCCACTCTCTCTCCTTCTCTTTTGCTCTCCCCTATGTCTCTCTCTCCCTCTCTTTCTCTTTGCCTCTCCCACTCACTCTCCCACTCTCCCTTCATCTCCAGCTCTCCCTCTCTCTCCCACTCTTTCTTCCGCTCTCCCTCTATCTCTCCCTCTCTCTGGCGCTCTCTCTCTCCCTCTCTTTCTATTTGCCACTCCCACTCTCTCTCCCGCCCTCCCTCCATCTCCAGCTCTCCCTCTCTCTCTCCCACTCTATCCCCGCTCTCCCTCTATCTCTCCCTCTCTCTCTCTCTCCTGCTCTCTCCCTCTCTCTCCGTGCTCTAAATCTCTCTACCGCTCTCCCTCCCTATCTCTCTGTCTCCCGCTCTGCCTCTCTCCTGCTCTCTCCCGCTCTCCCTCTCCTCTCTCTCTCTCGGTCCCGCTCTCTCCAAGTCTCCCTCTCTCTCCGGCTCTCCCTCTATCTCCCGCGCTCTCAATCTCATTATATCTCCCCCTCTCTCACCCATTCTCTCTCTTGCCTTTCTCTCTCTCTCACCCGCTCTCACTCTCTCTTCCACTCTCCATCTCTCTCTTTCTCTCCCGCTCTATCCTTCGCTTTCTCTCTCCCTCTTCCACTCTCCCGCCCTCGCTCTACCGCCCTCGCTCTCCCGCTCTCTCTCTCCTGCTCTCTGTCTCTCTCTCTCTCGCTCTCATTCTCTCTCTCCCACTCGCTTTCTCCCTCTCTCTCTCCCACTCTCTCTCCCTCCACTCTCTCTCCCGCTCTCTCCAACTCTCTCTCTCTTTCTTTCTCACTCTCTCTCCTGCTCTCCCTCCATCTCCAGCTCTCCCTCTCCCTCTCTTCATCTCTCTCTCCCGCTCTCCCTCTATATCTCCCTCTCTCTCCTCTGTCTCTCTTGCGCTCTCTCTCCATCTCTTGCTCTTTGCCACCACACTCTCTCTCCCGCTCTTCCTCCTTCTCCAGCTCTCCTTTTCTCTCTCCCACTCTCTCACCCGCCTCCCCTCTATCTCTACCTCTCTCCCCCACTCTCTTTCTCTCTCTCCGCGCTCTCAATCTCTCTACAGCTCTCTCTCCCCCCTCTCTCTCTCTCTCTCTCTGTCCCCCGCTCTGCCTCTCTCTTCCATTCTCCCTCTCTCTTCCACTCTCCCCCTCTCTCTCGCTCCCGCTCTCTCAAGCTCTCCATCTCTCTCGCGCGATCTCAATCTCTCTATATCTCCCTGGCTCATCCACTCTCTCTCGCCTCTCTCTCTTTCTTCTGCTCGCCATTCCTCTCTTTCTCTCTCGCTCTATCTCTCGCTTTCTCTCTCCCTCTCCCGCTCTCTGTCTCCCTTTTTTCACCCTCTGTCTCCCACTCTTTCTTTCCCTCTCTCTTCCACTCTCGCTCTCTCTCTCCCTTTCTCTCCCGCTTTTCCTTTCCCTCTCTCTCCCGCTTTTCCTCTCCCTCTCTCTCCAGCTCTCTTTCTCACGCTCTCACTCTCCTGCGCTCTCAATCTCTCTATATCTCCCTCTGCCTCTCATTCCCTCTTATGCTCTCACTCTGCCACTCTCTCCCTCTTCCACCCTCCCTCGCTCTACGGCTCTTGCTGTCCCTCTCTGGCTCTTGCTCTCACACTCTCTCTCTCCCGCTCTCTCTCACTCTCTCTCTCCTTCTCTCTTTCTCGCTATCTCCCTCTTTCTCTCCCTCACCCTCCCGCTTTCTCTCCACCAGCTCTCTCCCTCTCTCCCACTTCCTCTCTCTCCCTTTCTCTCTCACTCTCTCCAGATGATCTCTCCCACTTTCTCTCCCGCTCTCCCTCTATCGCCCGCTCTCGCTCTCTCTCTCCCACTGTCTCTCCCGCTCTCCCTCTATCTTTCCATCTCTCTCCCTCTCTCTCTCCTGGGCTCTCAATCTCTCTACCGCTCTCTCCCGCTCTCTCTCTGTCTCCCGCTCTGCCTCTCTCTCCCGCTCTCTCTCCCGCTCTCCTTCTCCCTTGCGCTCCCGCTCTCTCTCAATCTCCTTATATCTCCCTGGCTCTCCCACTATCTCTCTCCCCTCCTCTATCTCTCTCTCTCTCTCTCTCTCTCTCTCTCTCCCTCCCGCTCTCCCGAGAGACAGAGTTGGAGCGGGAGAGAGAGCGGGAGAGAGAGCGAGTTGGAGAGAGAGCGAGTGGGAGGAGAGTGAGAGTGGGAGAGAAAGCAAGAGAGAGAGCAGGAGAGAGAGAGCAGGTTAGAGAGAGAGCGGGAGAGTGGGATAGAGAGGGAAGAGAGAGAGGGCGGTAGAGAGAAAGAGAGCGCGCGCGAGAGATAGGGCAGGGGGGAGGGAGAGACAGAGAGAGGGCGGATGGGAGAGAGAGTGGGAGGAAGATGGAGACAGATGGGGAGAGGGAGAGGGCTAGAGCGGAAGAGGGAGAGAGTTGCAGAAGGCGATAGAGAGAGAGAGAGAGCTCAGAAGAGGGAAAGGAAGAGAGAGATGGGGAGAGAGCCGGAGAGAGAGGGAGAGCGTGAGGAAGAGGGAGAGAAAGAAGGAGAGAAAAGAGCGGGAGAGAGCACGGGAGAGCGGTAGAGAGAAAAAAAGATATAGAGGGAGAGATGGAGAGGGAAAGAGATAGTGGGAGAGTGAGATAGTGAGGGAGAAAGAGAGCGGGAGCTATTTAGTGAGGGTGAGACAGAGCGGGGGAGAAAGAGCAGGAGAGAGAGAGAGAGCTGGAGCACGAGAGAGAAAGAGAGAGCGGGAGAGAGAGAGAGATGGAGAAAGAGCAATAGAGTGGGAGTGAGAGAGAAAAAGAGAGAGCGGGAGAGAGAGAGAGAAAGATGGAGAGAGATTGAGAGTAAGAGAGCGAAGAAGAGAGAGCATGAGAGAGAGAGGGGGAGAGAGCGGAAGAGAGACAGCGGGAGAGAGAGAGTGAGAGAGAGAGAGAGAGAGAGAGAGAGAGAGAGACATACAGAGTGGGAGAAAAAGAAGAGAGAGAGCAGGAGAGTGGTAGAGAGTGGGAGGGAGAGAGATAGCGGGTAAGATAGCGGGAGAGAGAGAAAGAGAGGGAGAGAGAGAAAAGAGAGTGGGAGAGAGAGCGAGAGATGGTGAGAGAGAGAGAGTAGGAGAGAGAGAGTGGAGAACGGAGAGGTAGAGAGCGCGGGAGAGAGAAAGAGAGAGGGAGAGTGGGAGAAAGATGGAGTGCGGGAGACACAATGAGAGAGAGGGAGAGCGGGAGAGAAAGCTGGAGAGGGAGAGATGGAGAGAAAAAAGTGGGAGATAGAAAGAGAGAGAGCGGGTTAGAGAGAGAGGGGGATCGAGCAATAGAGAAAAAGTGTGGGAGAGAGAGAGAGTGAGAGTGGGAGAAAGAGTGGGAGAGAGATAGTTGGAGTGACAGAGAGCGGGAGAGAAAGCGAGGGCGGAGAGAGAGTGTGAGAGCGGGAGAGAAAGCGAGAGAGAGAGCGGGAGAGAGAGAGTGGGTTAGAGAGAGGGCAAGTGAGAGAGAGCAAGACTGAGAGCCGGAGAGAGATAGGATGAGCGGGTAAGAGAGCGGCAGAAAGAGGGAGAGTGGGAGAGACAGAGAGAGAGCGGGTGGGAGAGAGAGTGGGAGGAAGATGGAGACAGATCGGGAGAGGGCGAGAGCGGAAGAGGGAGAGAGCAGCAGAGGGCGATAGAGAGAGAGAGAGAGCTCGGGAGAGAGAGAGAAAGAGGGAGGGAGGGAGAGAGAGGGAGGGCAGGGGAGAGAGGGAGAGAAAGAAGGAGAGAACAGAGCGGGAGAGAGGGAAAGAGCTGGAGAGAGAAAGAGAACACGGGAGAGAGAGAGTGAGAGAGAGAGCACGGGAGAGAGAGAGAGTGAGAGAGAAAGTGAGAGAGAGAGAGTGGGAGAAAGAGCGAGAGAGAGAGAGCGAGAGAGAGAGAGTGGGAGAGAGAGAGTGGGAGAGAGAGAGAGAGCCAAAGTGAGAGAAAGAAAGAGAGAGAGAGAGTGGGAGTGGGAGAGAGAGCGGGAGAGAGAGAGTGGGCAAGAGAGCGAACGGGAGAGAGAGTGAGTGTGGGAGAAAAAGCGAGAGTGGGAGAGAGAGAGCGGGTTAGAGAAAGAGAGAGAGAGAGAGAGAGAGAGAGAGAGAGAGAGAGAGAGGGAGAGTGGGAGAAAGATGGAGTGCGAGAGACACAATGAGAGAGAGAGAGCAGGAGAGAGAGCGCGAGAGAGAGAGCTGGAGAGGAGAGATGGGGGAAAAAGTGGGAGATAGAAAGAGAGAGAGAGGTTTAGAGAGAGAGGGGGAACGAGCGGGAGAGAAAGTGTGGGAGAGAGAGAGAGATTGGGAGAAAGAGCGGAAGAGAGATAGTGGGAGTGAGAGAGAGCGGGAGAGAGAGTGAGGGGAGAGAGAGTGTGAGGGCGGGAGAGAAAGCGAGAGAGCGAGCGGGTAAGAGAGAGAGCAAGCGAGAGAGAGCGAGAGAGAGAGGGGGCAAGAGAGAGAGACGGAGAGAGATAGGATGAGCGGGATAGAGAACGGCAGAAAGAGGGAGAGCGGGAGAGACAGAGAGAGAGTGGGTGGGAGAGAAAGTGGAGGAAGATGGAGACAGATCGGGAGAGGGCGAGAGCGGAAGAGGGAGAGAGCAGCAGAGGGCGATAGAGAGAGAGAGCTCGGGAGAGAGAGAGAAAGAGGGAGGGAGGGAGAGAGTGGGAGAGAGAGGGAGAGCAGGAGAGAGAGGAAGAGAAAGAAGGAGAGAAAAGAGCGGGAGAGAGGGAAAGAGTTGGACAGAGAAAGAGAGCACGGGAGAGAGAGCACGGGAGAGAGAGAGAGAGTGAGAGAGAGAGCGAGAGAGAGAGTGGGAGAAAGAGCGAGAGAGAGAGAGTGGGAGAGAGAGAGTGGGAGAGAGAGTGAGCCAGGGAGAGAGAAAAAAAGAGAGAGAGCGGGAGCGGAAGAGAGAGCGGGAGAGAGAGAGTGGGAGAGAGAGCGAACGGGAGAGCGGGAGAGAAAGCGAGAGAGAGAATGGGAGAGAGAGCGGGAGAGAGAGAGCGAGTTAGAGAGAGAGAGGGAGAGCGGGATAGAGAACGGGAGAGCGGGATAGAGAGGGAAGAGAGGACGGGAGAGAGAGGGGAGAGCGGGGTACAGAGAGAGAGAGGGCGGGTGGGAGAGAGAGCGGGAGGATGATGGAGACAGATCGAGAGAGGGAGAGGGCGAGAGCGGAAGTGGGAGAGCAACAGAAGGCAAGAGAGAGAGAGAGAGAGAGAGAGATTGAGAGTTAGAGAGAGAGAGTGAGAGCGGAAGAGAAAGGGAGAGAGGTAGAGGGAGAGAAAGAAGGAGAGAAAAGAACGGGAGAGAGCACGAGAGAGAGAGCACAGGAGAGAGTGAAAGCGATAGATAGAGAGCGGGAAAGAGAGAGAGTGGGAGAGGAAGGGAGAGCGGGAGAGAGGGGAGAGAGAGTGGATGAGAGGGAGAGAGCGGGAGAGGGAGGAAGAGATAAAGGGAGAGTGGGAGAGGGAAAGAGAAAGAGGGAGAGCGAGATGGTGAGGGAGAAAGACAGAGGGAGAGATTTAGCGAGGGGGAGACAGAGCGGGGAAGACAGAGCGGGAGAGATAGAGAGAGCTGGAGCACGAGAGAGAAGGAGAGAGCGGGAGAGAGAGAGATGGAGAGAGAAAGAGAGAGAGAGTAAAAACAATAGAGTGGGAGCGTGAGAGAGAAAGGGAGAGCGGGAGAGAGAGAAAGATGGAGAGAGAGAGTTAGAGTAAGAGAGCAGGGGAGAGAGAGCAGGAGAGAGACAGCGGGAGATAGTGGGAGCGAGAGAGAGAGCTGGAGAGAGGGACCGACGGACAGAGTGGGAGGAAAGAAGAGGGAGAGCGGGAGAGAGGTAGAGAGCGGGAGGGAGAGAGATAGCGGGTAAGATAGCGGGAGAGAGAGAAAGAGATAGAGAGCGGGAGAGAGAGCGAGAGTGAGAGAGCAATAGAGAGAGAGAGATGGAGAGAGAGAGAGCGCAAGAGCGGCAGAGAGAGTGGGGGAGAGAGAGCCGGAGAGAGAGCTGGAGATAGAATGGTGGAGGGAGAGAGAGCGAGAGAGAGAGTGAGAGCGGGAGAGAGAGAGCGGGAAAGCGAGGGGGAGAGAGAGCAGGGGAGACAGAGCGGGAGAGAGAGAGAAAGCGAGAGAGCGAGCGGGTAAGAGAGAGAGCAAGCGAGAGGGAGAGAGAGAGAGAGGGGGCAAGAGAGAGAGACGGAGAGAGATAGGATGAGCGGGTAAGAGAGCGGCAGAAAGAGGGAGAGTGGGAGAGACAGAGAGAGAGCGGGTGGGAGAGAGAGTGGGAGGAAGATGGAGACAGATCGGGAGAGGGCGAGAGCGGAAGAGGGAGAGAGCAGCAGAGGGCGATAGAGAGAGAGAGAGAGCTCGGGAGAGAGAGAGAAAGAGGGAGGGAGGGAGAGAGTGGGAGAGAGAGGGAGAGCAGGAGAGAGAGGGAGAGAAAGAAGGAGAGAAAAGAGCAGGAGAGAGGGAAAGAGTTGGACAGAGAAAGAGAGCACGGGAGAGAGAGCACGGGAGAGAGAGAGAGAGTGAGAGAGAGAGCGAGAGAGAGAGTGGGAGAAAGAGCGAGAGAGAGAGAGTGGGAGAGAGAGAGTGGGAGAGAGAGTGAGCCAGGGAGAGAGAAAAAAAGAGAGAGAGCGGGAGCGGAAGAGAGAGCGGGAGAGAGAGAGTGGGAGAGAGAGCGAACGGGAGAGCGGGAGAGAAAGCGAGAGAGAGAATGGGAGAGAGAGCGGGAGAGAGAGAGCGAGTTAGAGAGAGAGAGGGAGAGCGGGATAGAGAGCGGGAGAGCGGGATAGAGAGGGAAGAGAGGACGGGAGAGAGAGGGGAGAGCGCGGTACAGAGAGAGAGAGGGCGGGTGGGAGAGAGAGCGGGAGGATGATGGAGACAGATCGGGAGAGGGAGAGGGCGAGAGCGGAAGTGGGAGAGCAGCAGAAGGCAAGAGAGAGAGAGAGAGAGAGAGAGAGAGAGAGATTGAGAGTTAGAGAGAGAGAGTGAGAGCGGAAGAGAAAGGGAGAGAGGTAGAGGGAGAGAAAGAAGGAGAGAAAAGAACGGGAGAGAGCACGAGAGAGAGAGCACAGGAGAGAGTGAAAGCGATAGATAGAGAGCGGGAAAGAGAGAGAGTGGGAGAGGAAGGGAGAGCGGGAGAGAGGGGAGAGAGAGTGGATGAGAGGGAGAGAGCGGGAGAGGGAGGAAGAGATAAAGGGAGAGTGGGAGAGGGAAAGAGAAAGAGGGAGAGCGAGATGGTGAGGGAGAAAGACAGCGGGAGAGATTTAGCGAGGGGGAGACAGAGCGGGAGAGATAGAGAGAGCTGGAGCACGAGAGAGAAGGAGAGAGCGGGAGAGAGAGAGATAGAGAGAGAAAGAGAGAGAGAGTAAAAACAACAGAGTGGGAGCGTGAGAGAGAAAGGGAGAGCGGGAGAGAGAGAGAAAGATGGAGAGAGAGAGTTAGAGTAAGAGAGCGGGGGAGAGAGAGCAGGAGAGAGACAGCGGGAGATAGTGGGAGCGAGAGAGAGAGCTGGAGAGAGAGAGACACGGACAGAGTGGGAGAAAAGAAGAGGGAGAGCGGAAAGAGGTAGAGAGCGGGAGGGAGAGAGATAGCGGGTAAGATAGCGGGAGAGAGAGAAAGAGATAGAGAGCGGGAGAAAGAGCGAGAGTGAGAGAGCAATAGAGAGAGAGATGGAGAGAGAGAGAGCGCAAGAGCGGCAGAGAGAGTGGGGGAGAGAGAGCCGGAGAGAGAGCTGGAGATAGAATGGTGGAGGGAGAGAGAGCGAGAGAGAGAGTGAGAGCGGGAGAGAGAGAGCGGGAAAGCGAGGGGGAGAGAGAGCGGGAGAGAGAAAGTGTGGGAGCGAGAGTGATAACGAGAGAGCGGGAGAGAGAGAGATGGAGAGAGAGAGAGAGAGATTGACAGAGCGGGACAGAGAAAGTAGGAGAGAGATAGTGGGAGTGATAGAGAGAGCGGGAGAGAGAGAGAGAGTGGGAGAGAGAGTGGGTTAGAGAGAGAGAGGGGGAATGAGCGGGAAAGAGGGAGCTCGGGAGAGAGAGAGCGGGAGAGAGAGTGGGAGAGAGAGAGAATGCGGGAGAAAGAGTGGGAGAAATGGAGAGAGAGCGGGAGAGATAGTGGGTTAGAGAGAGAGACGGGGAACGAGCGGGAGAGAGCTCAGCCGAGAGAGAGAGAGAGATAGCGATAGAGAGAGTGGGAGAAAGAGCGAGAGAGAGAGAGAGAGAGTGGGAGAGACAGAGAATTGGAGACAGATAGCAGGAGAGAGAGAGAGTACGGGAGAGAGAGAGTGGGAGAGACAGAGAGAGACAGAGAGGGCGGGAGAAAGAGCGAAAGAGAGAGAGTGGAAGAGAGAAAAAGAGAGAATAAGTGGGAGTGGTAGTGGGAGAGAGAGGGAGAGAGAGCGATGAGAGGGAGAGAGCGGGAGATAAAGAGCAGGAGAGGGAGAGACGAGAGAGGGAGAGAAAGAGACGAAAGAGGGAGAAGAAGAGAAAGAGAGAGAGTGGGAGAGAGAGCAAGAAAGAGAGAGAGAGTTGGAGAGAGAAAAAGAGCGGGAGAGAGAGAGAGCGCGAGAGAGAGCGAGCGGTAGAGAGACTGTGTGAGCGGGAGAGGAAGCAGGAGAGGGAGCAGGAGAGAGAGTGGGTAAGAGAGAGGGAGAGAGAGCGCGAGCAAGAGAGAGCGGGAGGGAGAGAGAGTTAGAGAGGGCGGGTGGAGAGAGTGGGAGAGAGGGCGGGTTGGAGAGAGAGCAGGAGAGAGGGAAAGATGGGGATTATAGAGCGGTAGAGAAAGAGAGAAAGCAGGAGAGAGCGTGAGAGAGAAAGAGGGCAGGCGGGAGAGAGAGAGAGAGAGAAGGAGAGAGAACTTAAGAGAAAGAGAGCGGAAGAGAGAGAGAGGGAGAGAGAGATAGGAGAGAGGGGGGAATAAGAGAGAGTGGGAGAAAGAGAGAGAAAGAGTGGGCGGGAGAGAGACAGTGGGAGAGAGAGTGGGAGAGAGAGAGAGAGAGCGGGAGAGAGAGTAGGAAAGAGGAGAGAGAGAGGGGGAGGGAGAGAGCGGGAGAGAGAGTGGGAAAGCGAGAGAGCGGGAGAGAGAGAGAGAGAGTGGGAGAGGATGGATAGTGAGAGAGAGAAAAAGTTTGTGTGGGAGAGAGATATAGAGCGATAGAGAGAGGGCGGTAGAGAGAGAGCATAACAGAGAGCTGGAGAGAGAGAGAGAGTGGGAGAAAGAGAGAGAGCTAAAAAGAGAGAGTGGGAGGAAGAAAGAGACAGATCGGGAGTGGGAGAGGAAGAGAGGTAGTGCGGCAGAGGGAGAGAGCGGCAGAGGGAGAGATGGAGAGAGAAAGAGAGAGAGAGTAAAAACAATAGAGTGGGAGCGTGAGAGAGAAAGGGAGAGCGGGAGAGAGAGAGAAAGATGGAGAGAGAGAGTTAGAGTAAGAGAGCAGGGGAGAGAGAGCAGGAGAGAGACAGCGGGAGATAGTGGGAGCGAGAGAGAGAGCTGGAGAGAGGGACCGACAGAGTGGGAGAAAAGAAGAGGGAGAGCGGGAGAGAGGAAGAGAGCGGGAGGGAGAGAGATAACGGGTAAGATAGCGGGAGAGAGAAAGAGATAGAGAGCGGGAGAGAGAGCGAGAGCGAGAGAGCAATAGAGAGAGAGATGGAGAGCGAGAGAGAGCGCAAGAGCGGCAGAGAGAGTGGGGGAGAGAGAGCCGGAGAGAGAGCTGGAGATAGAATGGTGTAGGGAGAGAGAGCGAGAGAGAGAGTGAGAGCGGGAGAGAGAGAGAGAGCGGGAAAGCGAGGGGGAGAGAGAGCAGGGGAGACAGAGCGGGAGAGAGAAAGTGTGGGAGCGAGAGTGAGAACGAGAGAGCGGGAGAGAGAGAGATGGAGAGAGAGAGAGCGACAGAGCGGGAGAGAGAAAGTAGGAGAGAGATAGTGGGAGTGATAGAGAGAGCGGGAGAGAGAGAGAGAGCGGGAGAGAGAGTGGGTTAGAGAGAGAGAGGGGGAATGAGCGGGAAAGAGGGAGCTCGGGAGAGAGAGCGGGAGAGAGAGTGGGAGAGAGAGAGAGAGAGCGGGAGAAAGAGTGGGAGAAATGGAGAGAGAGCGGGAGAGAAAGTGGGTTAGAGAGAGAGACGGGGAACGAGCGGGAGAGAGCCCGGGGGAGAGAGAGAGAGAGAGAGAGAGAGATAGCGATAGAGAGATTGGGAGAAAGAGCGAGAGAGAGAGAGAGTGGGAGAGACAGAGAATGGGAGACAGATAGCGGGAGAGAGAGAGTACGGGAGAGAGAGTGGGAGAGACAGAGAGAGACAGAGAGAGCGGGAGAAAGAGCGAAAGAGAGAGAGTGGAAGAGAGAAAAAGAGAGAGAAAGTGGGAGTGGTAGTGGGAGAGGGAGGGAGAGAGAGCGATGAGAGGGAGAGAGCGGGAGATAAAGAGTAGGAGAAGGAGAGACGAGAGAGGGAGAGAAAGAGACGAGAGAGGGAGAAGAAGAGAGAGAGAGTGGGAGAGAGAGCAAGAAAGAGAGAGAGAGTGGGAGAGAGAAAAAGAGCGGGAGAGAGAGAGAGCGCGAGAGAGTGCGAGGGGTAGAGAGACTGTGTGAGCGGGAGAGGAAGCAGGAGAGGGAGCGGGAGAGAGAGTGGGTAAGAGAGAGGGAGAGAGAGCGCGAGCAAGAGAGAGCAGGAGGGAGAGAGAGTTAGAGAGGGCGGGTGGAGAGAGCGGGAGAGAGGGCGGGTTGGAGAGAGAGCAGGAGAGAGGGAAAGATGGGGATTATAGAGCGGTAGAGAAAGAGAGAAAGCAGGAGAGAGCGTGAGAGAGAAAGAGGGCAGGCGGGAGAGAGAGAGAGAAGGAGAGAGAACTTAAGAGAAAGAGAGCGGAAGAGAGAGAGCGGGAGAGAGAGATAGGGAGAGAGCGGGGGAATAAGAGAGAGCGGGAGAAAGAGAGAGAAAGAGCGGGCGGGAGAGAGACAGTGGGAGAGAGAGTGGGAGAGAGAGAGAGAGAGAGAGTGGGAGAGAGAGAGAGCGGGAGAGAGAGTAGGAAAGAGGAGAGAGAGAGGGGGAGGGAGAGAGCGGGAGAGAGAGTGGGAAAGCGAGAGAGCAGGAGAGAGAGAGAGCGGGAGAGGATGGATAGTGAGAGAGAGAAAAAGTTTGTGTGGGAGAGAGATATAGAGCGTGAGAGAGAGGGCAGTAGAGAGAGCGCATGACAGAGAGCTGGAGAGAGAGAGAGAGTGGGAGAGAGAGAGAGCTAAAAAGAGAGAGTGGGAGGAAGAAATAGACAGATCGGGAGTGGGAGAGGAAGAGAGGTAGTGCGGCAGAGGGAGAGAGCGGCAGAGGGAGAGAGCGGCAGAGGGAGAGAATGAGAAAGATAGAGAGAGAGCAAGAGAGTGGTGAAGGGAGTGCGGGGGAGAGAGAGTGGGAGAGAGAGAGTGCGCGGGAGAGAGTGAGAGAGAGCAAGAGAGAGAAAGAGGGTGTGTGTGGGGGGGGGAGAGAGAAAGAGAGATGGAGCATGAGAGAGAGGGCGGGAGAGAGAGCGCATGAGAGAGAGAGAGAGCTGGAGAGAGAGAGAGAGCGGGAGAGAGAGAGAGTGGGAGGAGGAGAGAGACAGATCGGGAGTGGGAGAGGAAGAGAGCTGCAGAGGGAGAGAGTGGCTGAGGAGAGAGCTGCAGAGGGAGAGAGTGGCTGAGGAGAGAGCACGGGAGAGAATGAGAAAGATGGAGAGAGAGCGAGAGAGTGGTGGAGGGAGTGCGGGGGAGAAGAGTGGGAGAGAGAGAGTGCACAGGAGAGAGAGCCCGGGAGAGAGAGAAAGAGAGAGAGCGGGAGAGAGAGCAAGAGAGAGTTCGGGATAGAGAGAGAGTGGGAGATAGAGAGACCGGAAGAGGGAGAGAGTGATAGAGGGAGATATAGAGAAAGTGAGAGAGAAGGTGAGGGAGATGGAGAGAGAGTGTGCAGAAGCGAGAGTGAGAGCGGTAAAGTGCGGGAGAGAGAGCGAGAGAGCGATTGCAAAGGGGAGAAAGAGCGGGGGAGAGAGGGAGAGATGGAGAGAGAGCAAGAGCAGCAGAAAGAGCTGGTTGAGAGAGGACCTGAGAGAGAGCGCAATAGAGAGAGAGATGGAGGGAGGGAGAGAGAGAGCGGAAGAGAGAGTAGGGGAGAGAGAGCGGGAGAGAGGTAGTGGGAGTGAAAGAGAGCGGGAGGGAGAGAGAGAGAGTGGTGAAAGGGAGAGAGAGCGTGACAGAGAGTGCGAGAGAGAGAGGGGGTTAGAGAGAGCAGGAGAGAGAAAGTGGGAGAGAGAGCGGGAGAGAGAGAGCGGGCGAGAGAGTGAGAGAGAGAGAAAGATAGCGCGAGAGAGAGAGAGAGAGAGAGAGGGAGAAAGAGTGAAAGAGAGAGAGAGAGCGGGAGAGAGAGAGAGGATGAGTGAGAGAGAGAGTGGGAGAAAGCGGGAGAGAGAGAGCGACAGAGCGGGAGAGAGAGAGTGGGAGAGAGATAGTGGGAGAGAGAGAGAGTGGGAGAGAGAGACAGAGTGGGAGAAATGGAGAGAGAGAGCGGGAGAGAGCGCGTGAGAGAGGGAGAGAGCGGGAGGAAGAGTGGGTTAGAGAGAGAGAGAGGGGGGGGAACGAGCGGGAGAGAGAGCTCGGGAGAGAGAGAGAGAGAGTGAGAGAGAGAGAGTTAGAGAGAGAGAGAGAGAGTGGGAGAAAGAGCGGGAGAAGCAAAGAATGGGAGAAAGAGAGCGGGAGAGAGAGAGAATGGGAGAGAGACTGGGAGAGAGAGAGAGAGAGAGAGAGAGCGGGAGAAAGAGCGAAAGAGAGAGAGAGAGTGGAAGAGAGAAAAAGAGAGAGAGAGCGGGAGAGAGAAAGAGTGAGAGCAGAAGAGAAAGCGAGAGAGAGAGAGCAGGAGAGAGAGAGAGAGCGGGTTAGAGAGAGAGAGAGCGGGAGAGAGAGAGAGGGAGAGCGCGATAGAGAGTGGGAGTGAGAGGAAGAGCGGTATAGAGAGGGAAGAGAGGGCGGGTGAGAGAGAGCGGTAGAGAGAGAGCGGGTTGGAGAGATAGCGGGAGAGAGAGAGAGAGCGGGAGAGAGACAGCAGGAGAGACAGAGAGAGGGCGGGTGGGACAGAGAGTGGGAGGAATATGAAGACAGATCGGGAAAGGGCGAGAGCGGAAGAGGGAGAGAGCAGCAGAAGGCGATAGAGAAAGAGAGAGAGGGAGAGTGGGAGAGAGAGAGAGTGGGAGAGAGAGTGGGAAAGAAGAGAGAGAGAGGTAGAGAGAGGGAGAGAGAGTGGAGAAGAGAGAGAGCGGGAGAGAGAGAAAGCGGGAGAGGATGGATAGTGAGAGAGAGAAAGTGTGTGTGGGAGAGAGAGATAGAGCGTGAGAGAAAGGGCGGTAGAGAGAGCGCATGACAGAGAGCTGGAGAGAGAGAGAGAGAGAGAGAGAGAGAGAGAGAGAGAGAGAGAGAGAGAGAGAGAGAGAGAGAGAGAGAGAGGGAGAGAGAGAGAGCTAAAGAGAATGAGTGGGAGAGAAAGAGAGATAGTGCGGCAGAGGATGAGAGCGGAAGAGGGAGAGAGCGGCAGAGGGAGAGAGCGGCAGAGGGAATGAATGAGAAAGATAGAGAGAGCAAGAGAGTGGTGGAGGGAATGCGGGGGAGAGAGAGTGGGAGAGAGAGAGTGCACGGGAGAGAGTGAGAGAGAGCAGGAGAGAGAGAGAGAGAGAGTGTGTGTGTGTGACGGAGAGAGAGAAAGAGAGAAAGAGCATGAGAGAGAGGGCGGGAGAGAGAGCGCATGAGAGAGAGAGCGGGAGAGAGAGAGAGCTAGGGAGAGAGAGAGCGGGAGGAGGAGAGAGACAGATCGGGAGTGGGAGAGGAAGAGAGGTAGTGCGGCAGAGGGAGAGAGCGGCAGAAGGAGAGAGCATGGGAGAGAATGAGAAAGATAGAGAGAGAGCGAGAGAGTGGTGGAGGGAGTGCGGGGGAGAGAGAGTGGGAGAGAGAGAAAGAGAGAGCGGGAGAGAGAGAGTGAGAGAGAGAGTTCGGGATAGAGAGAAAGCCGGAGATAGAGAGACCCGAAGAGGGAGAGAGTGATAGAGGGAGATATAGAGAGAAAGTGAGAGAGCGGAAGAGAGAGTGAGAGCCGTCAAGTGTGGGAGAGAGAGCGAGAGAGTGATTGCAAAGGGGAGAAAGAGCGGGTGAGAGAGGGAGAGATGGAGAGAGAGAGAGCAAGAGCGGCAGAAAGAGCGGGTTGAGAGAGGACCTGAGAGAGAGCGCGATAGAGAGAGAGATGGAGGGAGGGAGAGAGATAGCAGAAGAGAGAGTAGGGAAGAGAGAGCGGGAGAGAGGTAGTGGGAGTGAAAGAGAGCGGGAGGGTGAGAGACAGAGTGGTGAAAGGGAGAGAGAGCGGAACAGAGAGTGCGGGAGAGAGCGGGAGAGAGAGAGGGTTAGAGAGAGAGAGGGAGGAACGAGCGGGAGAGAGAGAGCAAGAGAGAGCAGATAAGAGATGGTGGGAAAGAGAGAAAGCGGGAGAGAGAGCGGGTGAGAGAGCGGAAGAGAGAGAGAGAAAGCGAGAGAGAGAGAGAGAGAGGGGGGAGAAAGAGAGAGAGAGAGAGAGGGTGGATGAGAGAGATAGAGAGTGGGAGAAAGCGGGAGAGGGGGCTATTTTGGAACAGTAAGAACATCGCCGGGGGTATATGAGAACAGTAAGAGCATCACTTTGGGGTATATGAGAACAGTAAGAGCATCACCCGGGGGTATATAAGAACAGTAAGAGGATCGCCCAGAGGTATATGAGAACAGTAAGAGCATCGTCGGGGGTATATGAGAACAGTAAGAGCATCACCGGGGCTATCTGAGAACAGTGAGATCATCACCCGTGGGTATATGTGAACAGTAAGAGCATCGCTTGGGGTATATGCGAACAGTAAGAGCATGGCCGGGGGTATATGAGAACGGTATAAGCATCACCCCGAGGTATATGAGAACAGTCAGAGAATCACCAGGGGGTATATGAGAACAGTAAGAGTCACCAGGGGGTATATGAGAACAGTAAGAGCATCGCCAGGGGGTATTTGAGAGCAGTTATAGTATGGCGGGGGTTATATGTGAACAGTAAGAACATGGCCGGGGGTATATGAGAACAGTAAGAGCATCACCGGTGGGTATATGAGAACAGTTAGAGCATCGCCGTGGGCGGGGTCAAAATCTAGTTTTATATGAGAACAGTAAGAGAATCGCCCAGGTGGGGGTCAAAATCTAGTTTTATATGGGAACAGTAAGAGCATCGCCAGGGGATAAATGTGAGCAATTAAGAGCATCGCCGGGGGTATATGAGAATAGTAAGAGCATCGCTGGGGGTATATGAGAACAGTAAGAGCATAGCCGGGGGGGGGGGGGGGGCATATGAGAACAGTAAGAGCATCACATGGAAGAATATGAGAACAGTAAGAGCATCACCGGGGGTATACGAGAACAGTAAGAGTATCGCCGGGGATATATGACAACAGTAAGAGCATCACCCTGGGTATATGAGAACAGTAATAACATCACGGGGGTATCTGAGAACAGTAAGAGCATCGCCGGGGGTATATGAGAACAGTCAGAGCATCACTGGGGGTATATGAGAACAGTAAGAACATCACCGGGGGTATATGAGAACAGTAAGAGCATTGCCGGGGTATATAAGAATAGCAAGAGCATCGCCCGGGGTATAGGAGAACAGTAAGAGCATCGCAGGGGGTATATGAGAACAGTAGGAGCATCACCGGGGGTTTATGAGAACATTAAGAGCATTGCCCAGGGGTATACAAGAACAGTAAGAGCATTGCCTGGGGTAAACTAGAACAGTAAGAGCATTACCCGGGGTATATGAGAACAGTAAAAGCATCGCCAGGGGAATATGAGAACAGTAAAAGAATAGCCAGGTGGTATATGAGAACAGTCAGAGAATCACCGGGGTAATATGAGAACAGTAAGAACATTGCTGGGGGGGGGGGGGGCTATATGGGAACAGTAAGACATCGCCGGGGGTATATGAGAACAGTAAGAGCATCACTTTGGGTTATTTGAGAGCAATAAGAGCATCACCCTGGGAGTATAAGAACAGTAAGAGCATCACCGGGGGTATATGAGAACAGTGAGAGCATGGTTAGGAATATATGAGAACAGAATGAGCATCACCAGGGGGTATTTGAGAACAGTAAGAGCATCATTGGGTTTATGAGAACAGTAAGAGCCTCGCCGGGGGTATATGAGAACAGTAAGAGCATTTTCGGGGGTATATGAGAACAGTAAGAGCATCATCGGAGGTATATGAAAACAGCAAGAGAGCATCGCGGGGGTATATGAGAACAGTAAGAGCATCACCTGGGGATATGAAAACAGCAAGAGCATCGCGGGGGTATATGAGAACAGAAAGAGCATCACACAAAGGTATATGAGAACAGTAAGAGCATCATTGGGGGTATATGAGAACAGTCAGAGCATCATCGGGGGGGTATATGAGAACAGTAAGAGCATCACCGTGAGGTATATGAGAACAGTAAGAGCATCACCCAGGGGTATATGAGAACAGTAAGAGCATCGTCGGGGGGGGGAGGTATATGAGAACAGTAAGAGCATCACCCAGAGGTATATGAGAACAGTAAGAGCATCGGCCGGGGGGTATATTAGAACAGTAAGAGCATCGCCGGGGGTATATGAGAACAGTAAGAGCATCACCCAGAGGTATATGAGAACAGTAAGAGCATCACCCGGGGATATATGAGAACAGTTAGAGCATCATATGGGGGGTATATGAGAACAGTAAGAGCATCACCAGGGGTATATGAGAACAGTAAGAGCATCACCCAGAGGTATATGAGATCAGTAAGAGCATCGTCGGAGGGTATATGAGAACAGTAAGAGCATCACCCAGAGGTATATGAGAACAGTAAGAGCATCACCCGGGGGTATATTGGAACAGTAAGAGCATCATCGATGGTATATGAGAACAGTTAGAGCATCGCGGGGGTATATGAGAACAGTAGGGCATCACCCGGGGGTATATGAGAACTGTAAGAACATCACCCAGAGGTAAATGAGAACAGTTAGAGCATTGTCGGGGTATATGAGAACAGTAAGAGCATCGTCAGGGGTATATGAGAACAGTCAGAGCATCACCGGGGGTATATGAGAACAGTAAGAGCATCGCCCAGAGGTATATGAGAACAGTAAGAACATCACCCAGAGGTATATGAGAATAGTAAGAGCATCACCCGGGGGTATATTAGAACAGTAAGAGCATCGCGGGGGTATATGAGAACAGTAAGAGCATCACCCAGAGGTATATGAGAACAGTAAGAGCATCGTCAGGGGTATATTAGAACAGTGAGAGCATCACCCAGTGGTATATGAGAACAGTAAGAGCATCGGCCGGGTGTATATTAGAACAGTAAGAACATCGTCGGGGGTATATGAGAACAGTAGCAGCATCACCCAGAGGTATATGAGAACAGTAAGAGCATCACCAGGGGCATATGAGAACAGTAAGAGCATCACCCAGAGGTATATGAGATCAGTAAGAGCATCGTTGTGGGGTATATGAGAACAGTAAGAGCATCACCCAGAGGGATTTGAGATCAGTAAGAGCATCACGCGGGGGTATATTGGAACAGTAAGAGCATCATCTGGGTTATATGAGAACAGTTAGAGCATCGCGGGGGGGGATATGAGAACAGTAAGAGCATCACCTGGGGATATGAAAACAGTAAGAGCATCACCGGGGGTATATGAGAACAGTAAGAGCATCGTCGGGGGTATATGAGAACAGTAAAACATCACCGGGGGTATATGAGAACAGTAAGAGCATCGCCCAGAGGTATATGAGAACAGTAAGAGCATCGCATAGAGGTATATGAGAACAGTAAGAGCATCGCCCGGGGGTATATGAGAACAGTTATAGCATCGTCGGGGGTATATGAGAACAGTTAGAGCATCACCAGGGCATATGAGAACAGTAAGAACATCACCCAGAGGTATATGAGAACAGTAAGAGCATCGCCCAGAGGTATATGAGAACAGTAAGAGCATCACCTGGGGATATGAAAACAGTAAGAGCAGAGGTATATGAGAACAGTAAGATCATCTCCTGGGGTATATGAGAACAGTAAGAGCATCACCCGGGGGTATATGAGAACAGTGAGAGCATCAACGGGGTATATGAGAACATTAAAAGCCTCGCGGGGGGTATATGAGAATAGAAGAAGCATCGCCGGGGGTATTTGAGAACAGTAAGAGCATCGACGCGGGTGTATGAGAACAGTAAGAGCATCACCTGGGGATATGAGAACAGTAAGAGCATCGCGGGGTGTATATGAGAACAGTTAGAGCATCTCCCAGAGGTATATGAGAACAGTAAGAGCATCGTCGGGAGTATATAAGAACAGTAAGAGCATCACCCGGGGGTATTTTAGAACAGTAAGAGCATCGCGGGGGAAATATGAGAACAGTAAGATCATCACCCAGAGGTATATGAGAAAAGTAAGATCATCACCCAGAGTTTATAAGAACAGTAAGAGCATCATCCGGGTTATATGAGAACAGTTAGAGCATCGCGGGGGGTATATGAGAACAGTAAGAGCATCACTTCGGGATATGAAAACAGTAAGAGCATCACCGGGGGTATATGAGAACAGTAAGAGCATCGTCGGGGATAAATGAGAACAGTAAGAGCATCACCGGGGGTATATGAGAACAGTAAGAGCATCGCCCAGAGGTATATGAATACAGTAGGAGCATCGCATAGAGGTATATGAGAACAGTAAGAGCATCGCCCGGGGGTATATGAGAACAGTCAGAGCATCACCGGGGCATATGAGAACAGTAAGAACATCACCCAGAGGTATATGAGAACAGTAAGAGCATCGCCCAGAGGTATTTGAGAACAGTAAGAGCATCACCTGGGGATATGAAAACAGTAAGAGCATCACCGGGGGTATATAAGAACAGTAAGAGCTTATTCGGGGGTATATGAGAACAGTAAGAGCATCACCCAGAGGTATATGAGAACAGTAAGATCATCTCCGGGGGTATATGAGAACAGTAAATGCATCACCCGGGGGTATATGAGAACAGTGAGAGCATCAACGGGGTATATGAGAACATTAAAAGCCTCGCGGGGGGTATATGAGAATAGAAGAAGCATCGCCGGGGGTATTTGAGAACAGTAAGAGCATCGACGCGGGTGTATGAGAACAGTAAGAGCATCACCTGGGGATATGAGAACAGTAAGAGCATCGCGGGGGGTATATGAGAACAGTTAGAGCATCTCCCAGAGGTATATGAGAACAGTTAGAGCATCGACGCGGGTGTATGAGAACAGTAAGAGCATCACCTGGGGATATGAGAACAGTAAGAGCATCGCGGGGGGTATATGAGAACAGTTAGAGCATCGTCGGGGGAAAATAAGAACAGTAAGAGCATCGCGGGGGGTATATGAGAACAGTAAGATCATCACCCAGAGGTATATGAGAACAGTAAGATCATCACCCAGAGGTTTATAAGAACAGTAAGAGCATCACCCAGAGGTATATGAGAACAGTAAAAGCATCGGCCGGGGGTATATTAGAACAGTAAGAGCATCGCGGGGGGTATATGAGAACATTAAGAGCATCACACAGAGGTATAAGAGAACAGTAAGAGCATCACCAAGGGGTATATGAGAACAGTAAGAGCATCATCGGGGGGGGGGGGTGGTATATGAGAACAGTAAGAGTATCACCGCGGGTATATGAGAACAGTAAGAGCATCGGCGGGGGGTATATGAGAACAGTAAGAGCATCACCCAGAGGTATATGAGAACAGTAAGAGCATCACCAGGGGTATATGAGAACAGTAAGAGCATCACCCGGGGGTATATTAGAATAGTAAGAGCATCACCCGGGGGCATATGAGAACAGTAAGAACATCACCCAGAGGTATATGAGAACAGTAAGAGCATCGCCCAGAGGTATATGAGAACAGTAAGAGCATCGCCTGGGGGTATATGAGAACAGTAAGAGCATCACCCGGGGGTATATTAGAATAGTAAGAGCATCACCCGGGGGTATATTAGAACAGTAAGAGCATCGTCGGGGGTATATGAGAACAGTAAGAGCATCGCGGGGGGGGGGGGGGTTGAGAACAGTAAGAGCATCAACCGGGGGTATATTAGTACAGTAAGAGAATCGCGGGGGTATATGAGAACAGTAAGAGCATCACCCAGAGGTATATGAGAACAGTAAGAGCATCGTCGGGGGTATATGAGAACAGTAAGAGCATCACCCAGGGGTATATGAGAACAGTAAGAGCATCGTCGGGGGGTATATTAGAACAGTAAGAGCATCGCCCAGAGGTATATGAGAACAGTAAGAGCATCGCCTGGGGGTATATGAGAACAGTTAAAGCATCGCCCAGAGGTAAATGAGAACAGTAAGAGCATCGCCCGGGGGTATATGAGAACAGTAAGAGCATCTTCTGGGGTATATGAGAACAGTCAGAGCATCACCGGGGGCATATGAGAACAGTAAGAACATCACCCAGAGGTATATGAGAACAGTAAGAGCATCGCCTGGGGGTATATGAGAACAGTAAGAGCATCGCCTGGGGGTATATGAGAACAGTAATAGCATCGTCAGGGGTATATGCGAACAGTCAGAGCATCACCGGGGCATATGAGAACAGTAAGAACATCGCCCAGAGGTATATGAGAACAGTAAGAGCATCGCCTGGGGGTATATGAGAACAGTTAAAGCATCGCCCAGAGGTATATGAGAACAGTAAGAGCATCGCCCGGGGGTATATGAGAACAGTAAGAGCATCTTCTGGGGTATATTAGAACAGTCAGAGCATCACCGGGGGCATATGAGAACAGTAAGAACATCACCCAGAGGTATATGAGAACAGTAAGAGCATCGCCCATAGGTATATGAGAACAGTAAGAGCATCGCCTGGGGGTATATGAGAACAGTAATAGCATCGTCGGGGGTATATGAGAACAGTCAGAGCATCACCGGGGCATATGAGAACAGTAAGAACATCACCCAGAGGTATATGAGAACAGTAAGAGCATCGCCTAGAGGTATATGAGAACAGTAAGAGCATCACTTGGGGATATGAAAACAATAAGAGCATCACCAGGGTATATGAGAACAGTAAGAGCTTATTCGGGGGTATATGAGAACAGTAAGAGCATCACCCAGAGGTATATGAGAACAGTAAGATCATCTCCGGGGTATATGAGAACAGTTAGAGCATCACCCGGGAGTATATGAGAACAGTAAGAGCATCAACGGGGTATATGAGAACATTAAAAGCCTTGCCTGGGGTATATATAAGAATAGAAGAAGCATCTCCGGAGGTATTTGAGAACAGTAAGAGCATCGACGCAGGTGTATGAGAACAGTAAGAGCATCACCTGGGGATATGAGAACAGTAAGAGCATCGCGGGGGTATATGAGAACAGTAAGAGCATCTCCCAGAGGTATATGAGAACAGTAAGAGCATCGCCCAGAGGTATATGAGAACAGTAAGAGCATCGCCCGGGGGAATATGAGAACAGTAAGAGCATCGTCTGGGGTATATTAGAACAGTCAGAGCAACACCAGGGGTATATGAGAACAGTAAGAGCATCTCCCGGGGGTATATTAGAATAGTAAGAGCATCACCCGGGGTATATGAGAAGGGTAAGAGCATCATCGGGGGTATATGAGATAAGTAAGAGCATCGCGGGGGGTTTTTGAGAACAGTAAGAGCATCACCCGGGGGTATATTAGTACAGTAAGAGAATCTTGGGGGTATATGAGAACAGTAAGAGCATCACACAGAGGTATATGAAAACAGTAAGAGCATCACCAATGGGTATATGAGAACAGTGAGAGCATCACACAGAGGTATATGAGAACAGTAAGAGCATCACCGGGGGTATATGAGAACAGTAAGAGCATCGGCGGGGGGTATATGAGAACAGTAAGAGCATCACCCAGAGATATATGAGAACAGTAAGAGCATCACCAGGGGGTATATGAGAACAGTAAGAGCATCAACCGGGGTATATTAGAACAGTAAGAGCCTCACCCGGGGGTATATGAAAACAGTAAGAGCATCGTGGGGTTTTTTTTGAGAACAGTAAGAGCATCACCCAGAGGTATATGAGAACAGTAAGAGCATCGTCGGGGGTATATGAGAACAGTCGGAGCATCGCCGGGGGTATTTGAGAACAGTAAGAGCATCACCGGGGGTATATAAGAACAGTAAGAGCATCGCCCAGAGGTATATGAGAACAGTAAGAGCATCGCCTGGGGGTATATGAGAACAGTAAGGGCATCGCCCAGATGTATATGAGAACAGTAAGAGCATCGCCTGGGGGTATATGAGAACAGTAAGAGCATCACCCAGAGGTATATGAGAACAGTAAGAGCATCGCCCGGGGGTATATGAGAAAAGTAAGATTATCGTCTGGGGTATATGAGAACAGTCAGAGCATCACCGGGGGCATATGAGAACAGTAAGAACATCACCCAGAGGTATATGAGAACATTAAGAGCATCGCCCAGAGGTATATGAGAACATTAAGATCATCACCTGGGGATATGAAAACAGTAAGAGCATCACCTGGGGATATGAAAACAGTAAGAGCATCACCGGGGGTATATGAGAACAGTAAGAGCATCGTCGGGGGTATATGAGAACAGTAAGAGCATCGTCGGGGGTATATGAGAACAGCAAGAACATCGCCCAGAGGTATATGAGATCAGTAAGAGCATCGTCGGGGGTATATGAGAACAATCAGAGCATCACCGGGGGTATTTGAGAACAGTAAGTGCATCACCAGGGGTATATGAGAACAGTAAGAGCATTGCCCAGAGATATTTGAGAACAGTAAAAGCCTCGTCGGGGGTATATGAGAACAGTAAGAGCATCGTCGGAGGGTATATGAGAACAGTAAGAGCATCACCTAGAGGTATATGAGAACAGTAACATCATTTCCACGGGTATATGAGAACAGTAATAGCATCACCCAGAGGTATATGAGAAAAGTAAGAGCATCACCTGGGGGTATATGAGAACAGTAAGAGCATCAACGGGGTATATGAGAACAGTAAAAGCCTCACCCGGGGTATATGAGAATAGTAGGAGCATCGCCGGGGGTATTTGAGATCAGTAAGAGCATCGCCGCGGGTGTATGAGAACAGTAAGAGCATCACCTGGGGATATGAGAACAGTAAGAGCATCGCGGGGGTATATGAGAACAGTAAGAGCATCACCCAGAGGTATTTGAGAACAGTAAGAGCATCGTCGGGGGTATATGAGAACAGTAAGTGCATCGCCGGGGCAATATGAGAACAGTAAGAACATCATTGGGGCTATATGAGAACAGTAAGAGCATCACCCAGGGTATATGAGAACAGTAAGGGCATCACATTGAGGATATGAGAACAGTAAGAGCATCGCCGGGGGTATATAAGAACAGTAAGAGCATCACCTGGAACTGTCGTTACAGCAACATTGACAACAACTGAACAACACCTACACACAAATCTGTAGTTACAACAACAACAACAACAACAACAACAACAACAACAACAACAACAACAACAACAACAACAACAACAACAACAACAACACTTAGACTTACATATGCTACATTTGTATTTTGCCATTCGAACTGAGACCGAATATCTTATTTGGACATCAATTTCCTATTTAGCCATTCGAACTGAGGCCGAATATCGTTTTAGGACATCAATATCCTATTTTGACATTTCAATCTCCTATTTTGACATTCGAACTGAGGCCGAATATCGTATTTCGACAATTGAAATCCTTTTTTGACAATCAAATTGAGCCGAATATCTCATTTGGGCATTCACAATCCTATTCTGACATTCGAATTAAGGCCGAATATCGTATTTGTACATCAATATCCTATTTTGCCATTCGAACTGAGGCCGAATTTTTGCCATTCGAACTGAGGCCGAATATCTTATTTGGACATCAATATCCTATTTTGCCATTCAAACTGAGGCCGAATATCGTATTTTGTCATTTCAATATCCTATTTTGCCGTTCGAACAGAAGCCGAATATCATATTTAGACATTCAAATTGAGCCCGAATATCGTATTTTGCCATTCAAGATCCTATTTTAACATTCAAAATGAGGCCTAAAATCGTATTTCGACAATCAAAATCCTTTTTTGTCATTCAAATTGAGCCGAATATCTTACCTGGGCATTCACAATCCTATTCTGACATTCGAATTAAGGCCGAATATCGTATTTGAACATCAAATCTATTTTGCCATTCGGACTGAGGCCGAATATCGTATTTGGACATCAATATCCTATTTTGCCATTCGAACTGAGGCCGAATATCGTATTTGGACATCAATATCCTATTTTGCCATTCGAACTGGGGCCGAATATCGTATTTTGACATCAATATCCTATTTTGCCATTCGAACTGAGGCCGAATATCGTATTTGGACAGTAATATCCTATTTTGCCATTCGAAATGAGGCCGATTATCCTATTTGAACATTAATATCCTACGTTATTTTGCCATTCCAACTGAGGTCGAATATTGTATTTGGACATCAATATCCTATTTTGCCATTCAAACTGAGACCGAATATCTTATTTGGACATCAATATCCTATTTTGCCATTCGAGCTGAGGCCGAATATCTAATTTGGACATCAATATCCTATTTTGCAATCGAATTGATGCCGAATATCTTATTTGGACATCAATATCCAATTCTGCCATTAGAAATGAGGCCGACTATCGTATTTTGACATTCAATATCCTATTATAACATTCGAAATGAGGCGTAATATCGTATTTTGACATTCAAACCCGTATTTTGACATTCAAATTGAGCCGAATATCTTATTTGGGCATTCACAATCATATTTTGACATTCGAATTTAGGCCGAATATGGTAGTTTGACGTCAGTATCCTATTTTGCCATCCGAACTGAGGCCACTTATCGTATTTGGACATCAATATCCTATTTTGACATTCTAACTGTGGCAGAATATCTTATTATGACATCAATATCCTATTTTGCCACTCGAACTGAGGCCGAATATCGTATTTTGACATTCAATATCCTATTTTGACGTTCGAACTGAGGCCGATTATTATATTTGGACATTCAAATTGAGCGCGAATATCATATTTTGGCATTCAAAATCCTATTTTAACATTCAAAATGAGGCCTTATATCGTATTTAGACATTCAAAATCCTATTTTGACATTCAAATTGAGCTGAATATCTTATTTGGGCATTCACAATCCTATTTTGACATTCGAATTAAGGCCGAATATCGTAGTTGGACATCAGTATCATATTTTGCCATTTAAAATGAGGCCGGATATCTTATTTGGACATCAATATCCTGTTTACCATTCGAACTGAGGCCGAATATCGTATTTGGACATTAATATCATTTTTGCCATTCATACTGAGGCCGAATATTGTTTTTGGACACCAATATCCTATTTTGCCATTCGAATTGTGGCCGAATATCGCATTTTGACATTCAATATCCTATTTAGCCATTCCAACTGGGGCCGATTATCGTATTTTGAAATCAATATCCTATTTTGCCATTCAAACTGAGGCCGAATATCTTATTTGGACATCATTATCCTATTTTGTCATTCTAACTGAGGCCGATCATCGTATTTGGATATCAGTATCCTATTTTGCCATTCAAAATTAGGCTGAATATCTTATTTGGACATCAATATCCTAGTTTGCCGTTCGAACTGAGGCCGAATATCGTATTTGGACATCGATATCCTATTTTGCCATTCGAACAGGAGGCCAAATATCGCATTTTGGCATCAATATCCCATTTTGCCGTTCGAACTGAGGCCGAATATCGTATTTGGACATCAATATCCCATTTTGCCGTTCTTACTGGGCCGAATATCGTATTTGGACATCAATATCCCATTTTGCCATTCAAACTGAGGCCGAATATCGTATTTGGACTTCAATATCCTATTTTGCCATTCAAAATGAGGCTGAATATCGTATTTGAACAACAATATCCTATTTTGCCATTAGAATTGAGGCCGAATACCGTATTTGGACATCAATTTCCTATTTTGCCATTCAATCTGAGGCCAAATATCGTATTTGGACATCAAAATCCTATTTTGCCATTCAAACTGAGGCCGAATATCTTATTTGGACATCATTATCCTATTTTGTCATTCTAACTGAGGCCGATCATCGTATTTGGATATCAGTTTTCTATTTTGCCATTCAAAATGAGGCTGAATATCTTATTTGGACATCAATATCCTATTTGCCGTTCTAACTGAGGCCGAATATCGTATTTGGACATCGATATCCTATTTTGCCACTCGAACAGGAGGCCAAATATCGCATTTGGACATAAATATCCCATTTTGCCGTTCTAACTGAGGCCGAATATCGTATTTGGACATCAATATCCCATTTTGCCATTCTAACTGGGGCCGTATATCTTATTTGGACATCAATATCCTATTTTGCCATTCAATCTGAGGCCGAATATCGTATTTGGACATCAATATCCTATTTCGCCATTCTAATTGAGGCCGAATATCATATTTAGACATCAATATCCTATTTTGCCATTCTAACTGAGGCCGAATATCGTATTTGGATATCAATATCCTATTTTGCCATTCTAACTGGGGACGAATATCTAATTTGGACATCAATATCCTATTTCGTGATTCAAACTGGGGCCGGATATCTTATTTGGACATCAATATCCTATTTTTCCCTTCTAATTGAGGCCGAATATCATATTTAGACATCAATATCCTTTTTTTCCATTCTAACTGAGGCCGAATATCGTATTTGGATATCAATATCCTATTTTCCCATTCTAACTCGGGCCGAATATCTAATTTGGACATCAATATCCTATTTCGTGATTCAAATCGGGGCCGAATATCTTATTTGGACATCAATATCCTATTTTGCCCTTCTAATTGAGGCCGAATATCATATTTAGACATCAATATCCTATTTTGCCATTCTAACTGAGGCCGAATATCGTATTTGGATATCAATTGAGATCTGGACATGTATTTTGACATTCAATTCCTATTTTGACATTCGAACTAAGGTTGAATATCGTGTTTTGACATTCAAAACACTTATTTGACATTGGAACTGGACATGTATTTTTACACTCAATTCCTATTTTGATATTCGAACTGAGGCCGAATATCGTGTTTTGACATTCAAAATGCTATTTTGACATTCGAACTGGACATGTATTTTGACATTCAATTCCTATTTTGACTTTCGAACTGGGCCGAATATCGCATTTGACGTTCAAATGTTTGAATGTCAAAATAGGATTTTGAATGTCAAAATACGATATTTGGCCTTAAATCGAATTTCAAAATAGGGTTGTGAATGTCAAAACACATTATTCAGCCTCAGTTTGAATGTCAAAATAAGATATTGAATGTCAAAATACGATATTTGGGTTCAATTTGAATGCTAAAACAGGATATTGAATGTGAAAATACGATAATCGGCGCCAGATCGAATGTCAAAATAAGATTTTCATTGTCAAAATACGATATTCGGCCTAAGTTCGAATGTCAAAAAAGGATTTGAATGACAAAAATGCTATTTTAATGACCAATTCGATAGTCAGAATAGGATTTTCAATGTCAAAATACGATATTCCACCTCAGTTCGATTGTCAAAATAGGACTTTGAATGTCAAATTACGATATTTGGCCTCAGTTCGAATGTCAAATACAAGTATGAATGTCGAATTACAATATTTGGCCTCAGTTCGAGTTTCAAAATGGGATTTTGAATGCTAAAATGTGATATTCGGCCTCATTTTGCATGTCAAAATACGATATTGAATGTCAAAATACGATATTCGACCCCAGTTTGAATGTCACAATTGGATTTTTGAATGACAAAAATACGATATTCGGCCTCAGTTCGAATGTCAAAATATGATATTTAATGTAAAAATGTGATATTCGGCCACAGCTCGAACATCAAAATGGGGATTTGAGTGTCGAATTGCGCTATTTGGCCCCAATTCGAGTGTCGGTCTTATTTTGAATGTAAAAAAAAGGATTTTGAATGTCAAAATGCGATATTCATGCCCAATTCGAATGTCAAAAAAAGAATTTTATGTCAAAATACAAAATTCACCCTCAGTTCGAATGTCAAAATAGGAATTCGAATGTCAAATTACGAAATTTGGCCTTAGTTCGAATGTCAAATACAAGTTTGAATGTCGAATTACAATATTTGGCCTCTGTTCGAATGGGATTTAGAATGCTAAAATGTGATATTCGGCCTCAGGATGCATGTCAAAATAGGATATTGAATGTCAACATATGATATTCGACCCCAGTTTTAATGTCAAAATAATATTTTTGAATGAGAAAAATACGATATTCGGCCTCAGTTTGAATGTCAAAATGGGATACTGAATGTCCAAATAATATGTTCCGCCTCATTTCTAATGTCAAAATAGGATTTTGAATGTCAAAATACGATATTCGGCCTCTGTTTGAATGTCAAAATACGATTTTGAATGTCAAAACAAGATATTCGGCCTCATTTCGAATGCCAAAATAGGATTTTGAATGTCAAAATACGACATTCAGCCTCTGTTCTGTTCAACGTCAAAATATGATATTCAATATCAAAATATGATATCCGGCCTTAGTTCTAATGTCAAAATACGATTTTGAATATCCAAATAAGGTATTCGGCCTCATTTCGAATGAAGAATTTTGATTCTTAAAATACGATATTCGGCCTCAGTTCGAATGTCAAAAAAGGATTTGAATGTCAAAAAGCGATTTTAATCACCAATTCTATAGTAAAATAGGATTTTCAATGTCAAAATACGATATTCGAATGTCAAAATACGGTATTCGAATGTCAGAATAGGATTTAATGTCAAAATACAATATTCATCCTCAGTTTGAATGTCAAAATAGGACTTTCAATGTCAAATTACGATATTTGGCCTCAGTTTGAATGTCAAATACAAGTATGAATGTCGAATTACAATACTTGGCCACAGTTCGATTGTCAAAATGGGATTTTGAATGATAAAATGTGATATTCGGCCTCAGTTCGCATGTCAAAATAGGATATTGAATGTCAAAATACGATATTCGACCCCAGTTTGAATGTCAAAATTGGATTTTTGAATGGCAAAAATACGATATTCGGCCTCAGTTCCAATGTCAAAATAGGATTTTTAATGTAAAAATGAGATTTTCATGACCAAGTTGATAGTCAAAATAGGATTCACAATGTCGAAATACGATATTCGGCCTCAGTATGAATGTCAAAATAGGATTTTGAACGTCAAAATACGATTTTCTGCCTCAGTATGAATGTCAAAATAGGATTTTGAATGTCAAGATACGATATCAGCCTCAGTTTAAATGTATAAATAGGATTTTGAATGCCAAAATGTTATATTCGTTATTAGGATTTTGAACGTCAAGATACGATTTTTGGCGCCAGATTGAATGTAAAAATAGGATTATTAATGTCAAAATAAGATATTCGGTCCATGTTTCGAATGTCAAAATACGATATTTGGCCCCATTACGAATGTCAAAATACGGTATTCAGTCCCAGTATGAATGTAAAAATAGGCTTTTGAATGTCAAAATACGATTTTCCGCACCGTATGAATGTCAAAATAGGAATTTTTACGTCAAAATACGATATCAGCCTCAGTTCATATGTATGAATAGAGTTTTGAATGTCAAAATGCGATATTCCCCCCTCAGTTCGAATGTCAAAATAGGATTTTGAAAGTAAAAATACGATATACGGCCTCAGCTCGAATGTCAAAATAGGATTTTGAATGTCAAAACGTGATATATGGCCCTAGTTCAAATGTCAAAATTGAATTTTGAATGTCAAAATACGATATTCAGCTTCAGCTTATATGTCAAAATTGAATCATGAACGTCAAAATACGATATTCAGCTTCAGTTCGAATGTCAATATAGAAATTTGAATGTCAAAACACGATATTCGGCCTCAGTTTGAATGTCAAAATGCGATATTCATGCCCAATTCGAATGTCAAAATAGGATTTTGAATGTAAAATACGATTTACAGGCCTCAGTTCGAATGTCATATTCGGCCTTAATCCGTATTTTAATTCGAATGTCAAAATAGGATAAGCAAAGTCAAAAATGATTTTTGGGCTCAATATGAATGTCAAAATAGGATTTTAAATGTCAAAATGTGATATTCGGCTTCAGGTCATATGTCAAAATACGATTTTAAATGTCAAAATACGATATTCGGTCTCAGTTAGAATGTCAAAATAGGATTTTGAATGTCCAAATAATATATTTGGCCTTATTTCCAATGTCAAAATAGGATTTTGAATGTTAACTGTTACAACAACAACAACAACAACAACAACAACAACAACAACAACAACAACAACAACAACAACAACAACAACAACAACAACAACAAAAACAACAACAACAACAACAACAACAACAACAACAACAACAACAACAACATCAACAAAACTGTCTGCCTCTTATCTTAATTTGGCTACCATAAACACGCTCTGGTGGGACAATGCTCCCAAGGGAGAATCATTAACCATATTTTGGCCTACTGACAAAGTTCTCAAATGGGAGTCATTAGGGTTAGATTTTGTATGTATTTGTTATAGTTTGGCTACCATTAACACGCTCTGGTGGTCACCAGACAATGCTCCCAAGGGAGGATCATTAAACATATTTTGGCCTACTGAAAAAGTTCACAAATGGGAGTCATTAGGGTTCGATTTTGTTTGTATTTGTTTTAATTTGGCTACAATAAACACGCCGCCAGTGGGACAATGCTCCAAAGGGAGAATCATTACCACATTTTGGCCTACTGACAAAGTTCCCAAATGGGAGTCATTAGGGTTAGATTTTGTTTGTTTTTGTTTTAATTTGGCTACAATAAACACGCCGCCAGTGGGACAATGCTCCCAAGGGAGAATCATTAACCACATTTTGGCCTACTGAAAAAATTCCCAAATGGGAGTCATTAGGGTTAGATTTTGTTTGTATTTGTTTTAACTTGGCCACAATAAACACGCCGCCAGTGGGACAATGCTCCCAAGGGAGAATCATTACCACATTTTGGCCTACTGAAAAAGTTCCCAAATGGATGTCATTTGGGTTAGATTTTGTTTGTTTTTGTTTTAATTTGGCTACAATAAACACGCCGCCAGTGGGACAATGCTCCAAAGGGAGAATCATTAACCACATTTTGGCCTACTGACAAAGTTCCCAAATGGGAGTCATTAGGGTTAGATTTTGTTTGTATTTGTTTTAATTTGGCTGCAATAAACACGCTGCCAGTGGGACAATGCTCCCATTGGAGAATCATTAACCACATTTTGGCCTACTGACAAAGTTCTCAAATGGGAGTCATTAGGGTTAGCTTTTGCTTGTATTTGTTTAAATTTGGCTACAATAAACACGCCGCCAGTGGGAAAATGCTCCCAGGGAGAATCATTAACCACATTTTGGCCTACTGACAAAGTTCCCAAATGGGAGTCATTAGGGTTAGATTTTGTTTGTATTTGTTTTAACTTGGCTACAATAAACACGCCGCCAGTGGGACAATGCTCCCAAGGGAGAATCATTACCACATTTTGGCCTACTGAAAAAGTTCCCAAATGGATGTCATTTGGGTAAGATTTTGTTTGTTTTTGTTTTAATTTGGCTACAATAAACACGCCGCCAGTGGGACAATGCTCCCAAGGGAGAATCATTAACCACATTTTGGCCTACTGACAAAGTTCCCAAATGGGAGTCATTAGGGTTAGATTTTGTTTGTATTTGTTTTAATTTGGCTACAATAAACACGCTGCCAGTGGGACAATGCTCCCATTGGAGAATCATTAACCACATTTTGGCCTACTGACAAAGTTCCCAAATGGGAGTCATTAGGGTTAGATTTTGTTTGTTTTTGTTTTAATTTGGCTACAATAAACACGCCGCCAGTTGGACAATGCTCCAAAGGGAGAATCATTAACCACATTTTGGCCTACTGACAAAGTTCCCAAATGGGAGTCATTAGGGTTAGATTTTGTTTGTATTTGTTATAGTTTGGCTACCATTAACACGCTCCGGTGGGACAATGCTCCCAAGGGAGAATCATTAACCATATTTTGGCCTACTGATAAAGTTCCCAAATGGGAGTCATAAGGGTTCGATTTTGTTTGTATTTGTTTTAATTTGGCTACAATAAACACGCTGCCAGTGGGACAATGCTCCCAAGGGAGAATCATTAACCATATTTTGGCCTACTGACAAAGTTCTCAAAGTGGAGTCATTAGGGTTAGATTTTGTTTGTATTTGTTATAGTTTGGCTACCATTGACACGCTCCGGTGGGACAATGCTCCCAAGGGAGAATCATTAACCATATTTTGGCCTACTGACAAAGTTCCCAAATGGGAGTCATTTGGGTTCGATTTTGTTTGTATTTGTTTAAATTTGGCTACAATAAACACGCCGCCAGTGGGACAATGCTCCCAAGGGAGTATCATTAACCACAGTTTGGCCTACTGACAAAATTCCCAAATGGGAGTCATTAGGGTTAGATTTTGTTTGTATTTGTTTAACTTGGCTACAATAAACACGCCGCCAGTTGGACAATGCTCCCAAGGGAGAATCATTAAACATATTTTGGCCTACTGAAAAAGTTCTCAAATGGGAGTCATTAGGGTTAGATTTCGTTTGTATTTGTTTTAATTTGGCTACAATAAACACGCCCCCAGTGGGACAATGCTCCCAAGGGGGAATCATTACCACATTTTGGCCTACTGAAAAAGTTCCCAAATGGATGTCATTTGGGTTAGATTTTGTTTGTTTTTGTTTTAATTTGGCTACAATAAACACGCCGCCAGTGAGAAAATGCTCCAAAGGGAGAATCATTAACCACATTTGGCCTACTGACAAAGTTCCAAAATGGGAGTCATTCGGGTTAGATTTTGTTTGTATTTGTTTTAATTTGGCTACAATAAACACGCTGCCAGCGGGACAATGCTCCCAAGGGAGAATCATTTACCACATTTTGGCCTACTGACAAAGTTCTCAAATGGGAGTCATCAGGGTTAGCTTTTGCTTGTATTTGTTTTAATTTGGCTACAATAAACACGCTGCCAGTGGGACAATGCTCCCAAGGGAGAATCATTAACCACATTTTGGCCTACTGACAAAGTTCTCAAATGGGAGTCATTAGGGTTAGCTTTTGCTTGTATTTGTTTTAATTTGGCTACAATAAACACGCTGCCAGTAGGACAATGCTCCCAAGGGAGAATCATTAACCACATTTTGGCCTACTGACAAAGTTCCCAAATGGGAGTCATTAGGGTTAGATTTTGTTTGTATTTGTTTTAACTTGGCCACAATAAACACGCCCCCAGTGGGACAATGCTCCCAAGGGAGATTCATTAACCACATTTTGGCCTACTGACAAAACTTCCATTATTAGGGTTAGCTTTTGTTTGTACTTGTTTTAATTTGGCTACAATAAACACGCCGCCAGTGAGACAATGCTCCAAAGGGAGAATCATTAACCACATTTGGCCTACTGACAAAGTTCCCAAATGGGAGTCATTAGGGTTCGATTTTGTTTGTATTTGTTTTAATTTGGCTACAATAAACACGCTGCCAGTTGGACAATGCTCCCAAGGGAGAATCATTAACCATATTTTGGCCTACTGATAAAGTTCCCAAATGGGAGTCATTTGGGTTCGATTTTGTTTGTATTTGTTTTAATTTGGCTACAATAAACACGCTGCCAGTGGGACAATGCTCCCAAGGGAGAATCATTAACCATATTTTGGCCTACTGACAAAGCTCTCAAAGTGGAGTCATTAGGGTTAGATTTTGTTTGTATTTGTTATAGTTTGGCTTCCATTAACACGCTCCGGTGGGACAATGCTCCCAAGGGAGAATCATTAACCATATTTTGGCCTACTGACAAAGTTCCCAAATGGGAGTCATTAGGGTTCGATTTTATTTGTTTTTGTTTTAATTTGGCTACAATAAACACGCCGCCAGTGGGACAATGCTCTCAAGGGAGAATCATTAACCACATTTTGGCCTACTGACAAAGTTCCCAAATGGGAGCGATTAGGGTTAGATTTTGTTTGTATTTGTTTAACTTGGCTACAATAAACACGCCGCCAGTTGGACATTGCTCCCAAGGGAGAATCATTTACCACATTTTGGCCTACTGACAAAGTTCCCAAATGGGAGTCATTAGGGTTAGATTTTGTTTGTATTTGTTTAAATTTGGCTACAATAAACACTCCGGCAGTGGGACAATGCTCCCAATGGAGAATCATTAACCATATTTTGGCCTACTGACAAAGTTCTCAAATGGGAGCGATTAGGGTTAGATCTTGTTTGTTTTTGTTTTAATTTGGCTACAATAAACACGCTGCCAGTTGGACAATGCTCCCAAGGGAGAATCATTTACCACATTTTGGCCTACTGACAAAGTTCTCAAATGGGAGCGATTAGGGTTAGATCTTGTTTGTATTTGTTTAAATTTGGCTACAATAAACACGCCGCCAGTGGGACAATGCTCCCAATGGAGAATCATTTACCACATTTTGGCCTACTGACAAAGTTCTCAAATGGGAGTCATTAGGGTTAGATTTTGTTTGTATTTGTTTAAATTTGGCTACAATAAACACGCTGCCAGTGGGACAATGCTCCCAAGGGAGAATTATTAACCATATTTTCGGCCAACTGACAACGTTCCCAAACGGAGTCATTAGGGTTAGGTTTTGCTTGTCTTTTTTTTTAATTTGGATACAATAAACACGCCGCCAGTGGGACAATGCTCCCAAGTGAGAGTCATTAGCCGTATTTGGACCATCTGACAAAGTTTTCAAACGGGAGTCATTAGGGTATAGTTTAGCCTGCTTTTGTTTTTTTAAATTTGGCTACCAAAAAACGTTGCCAGTATGACAATGCCCCAAAGGAAGAGACCAAGTGACAAGGCTCCCAATCGAACGACCAAGTGACAAGGCTCCCAATCGAACGTCTTTAGGGTAAGGGTTTGCCTGTTTTTTTTTGTTTTTGTTTTTTTAATTTAGCTGCCATAAACACATTGAGCAATTTTGTCCAAACGTGCCTCTTGCACTTCTGTCTGATCTGATCTGGCTCAGAATTTCCAGTTTGATTATATCATTCAGCTGCCATCCATTGAGTGGAAACTATACTGGCTGCCACCACAAAATATTTTTGCACAAAAAACTACAAACAGTTTGGAAGCAGATCATGATAAATACACGTCCTCAGAGCCTAAAAGCACGCAAGCCCGCGTGTTTCAGCATTCTAAATTAAAAAAAATCTTTAGACCCTCAACGAAAATCAAACATGAAATTCAGCAGGGTCACAAAAGTCAAAATGCCAATAATTGCTGGCCTTTTATAGAGACTATAAGCCTAACAAGAACTAAAATTAGCATAATTAACACACCATAACTTAACCGAGCATGAAGTTAACTATGCTCACAAAAGTTAAAATGCCAACAATTGCTGGCCTTTTAACATTTATAAGCCTGATAAATACACTTCCTCGCCCTTCAAGTATGTTTATCTGGGGTTCGTCTGTACATCCATCCATCTCTTGATCTGTCAATCCAAATCATCATCAGCAGTTTCTGGTATCAATGACAGGCATAACATGGCCTTCTCGGTAGGTCGCCTCAGAAAATTCTAGTTACAATGCCAATGTTGGCACCAACTTATGTAACGAATGAAGACATATGCATTTAGTAATACTGTATCTAAGCACCAGTAGAGTTAAATGCGAGCATACCTCAATGTACAGGTCTGTAATATATTGTAATACATCGCCTCGGAAAATTCTAACTAACAAAATGCCCGTGTTTGGCACCAACTTATGTAACAAATGAAGACATATGAATTTAGTAACACTATATCTAAATACTAGTAGAGTTAAATGCGAGCATACTTCAATGTGCAGGTCTGTAATATCTTGTAATACATTGCCTCGGAAAATTCTTACTTACAAAATGCCTGTGTTTGGCACCAACTTATGTAACAAATGAAGACATATGGATTTAGTAACACTATATCTAAGTACTAGTAGAGTTAAATGCGAGCATACTTAAATGTACGGGTCGGTAATATCTTGTTTTTTTATGTACCTGTTGAAAAAAAAAATGTTTCCATACCGGATATGCGGCAATCGAAAACTCTTGACAAACAATCGATGAACGCGGGTCATTACCTTTTTTAATTCTACTATATTATTGACCAATCATTTCAAAATTTGAATACTGTGCTGAGCTTCCACCCACCTTTTCAACCAATCGCTGCCTCCCTTTTTACAAGTACAGGTCAGTCAAAGGTCATTAAAAGACAGGTAAAATCTCATTGGTCACAGGTAAATATACACATGATCCTTGATGTGTGTCGTTATTGCCGCCGCCATTACAGAAAGAATCAGTAAGTGCAACTTTTACAACATTTTCGGTTCTGTCTGCTAAATATCCATAAACATTTACCGGTTAGCATGTGATTCCCCTATTTGGGCATCATATGACTGCTCGGGAATTATGGGGGGCAAATGTCACACTTCACTGAAATTGCAATAGCCAAAGGCACGTTTGTCTATTCCATTTCCTGTCAATAACAATAGAACGAAAAGTCGTCGTCGTTTACGCATTCACACGCAACACCTCGTTATAGTACCAAACAGCGACAACAGAGATGACAGGTAATTCTTTAATATTATACCTTGGCCACTTTTTCCCCAACTCCATATAAGACGATTGTCTAAATCGTGCTTAAACATTCGCTCCATACTCGGCCCCTGGGTGCTCATTACCACCATCTCATCCAGACGATTCTACTGAGTACCCAGACCATCATATCTGCCTGCCGCTTTCAATACCCGTATCTACATTTTGTTCCTGGTCTCTGCGACTTGCCCTCAAATCGCATTTTTTTTATTGATATATTGGCTTGTTTATATATTTCTGATTGCATTAAAAATAAACCAATATAACGGTTCTTATGCACCACTCATTTGGGGCTTTTAACGTTTCATTTTTCAAAGTCCTACTAAAAGGCCTGCACTGTGGGGCCAGATTTATAGTAAAATCCCTGCTAAATGCCCCCGCCCCTACAAATGACCTAAATCATTTAAATAAGCGTTCCATTTTTTCCCCAACCCCAACGTGGTGCCACATGAAATGGCCCTATTTTCTGATTTCGGCATATGAATGGCCCAAATTTTCTGACACCCATGTATATGCACATATTTCCACTCAGATACTCATCAAGCCTTTGTTTTCACATTTACATAAAGCAGGTTTTCTCATGACGAACTTGTTAACAAATCCCAGAGTATATGAGAAATGGTATATCAATTCAAAGGACACACACACGCACGTGCGCATGCGAGTCTGGTATAGTATAGAGTTTGGTCAGCATCATCATTCACTGCTTCAATTCTCATATTTTTCTAACAGCAGCATGTTTCCTAGTCAAGATTCTTTGCGTATGTACTTTTAGCCACATTATGAGACAAACTGCTTATAACTAAATGAAGACAAGCTCTTTTGTCATTGCCAAGGTAGTATATTTATACTCTTGCTTGCCAAATCCTAAATTTGAAGACTTAAACTGGTCTCTGTAGCTGAGAATGCTAGTTTGAATTGTCATAGGATTTCTAAACCCCCAAAACAGGTTTACTGATAGCTCATGATGTGGCATTGAAATAAGTACTTTTGTTTGGTGTGCCAATTGACCTCAGACGGATCAAAGGTCAGACGAGTCTACTTATAAGCATGAGAAAGGTACATTAATTTCTCGCCTAATACTTACTGCTCGTGCTATCGACGTAGCTAAATTGCAGTCCCCTCCCACATGCGCGGATTCAGAGGGGGGAATACCCCCCCCCCCCCCCCCGGAAAATGATGGAAATTGTAGTTTTTCTTTGAAATAACCATTTAGCTGGGCAGCGAATTATTTAAGCAAGTCAAAAATGTCCAATTTGTGTCTATTTTGTTTGATATAAGCACGTATAAACAATCAAATTATTATGTTTTAAAACTTCGCACCCTGTGCTGGACTTTGACGGTGTTTAATCCCTTAAGTGTAGGCTAAGAACTGGGTTCAGGCCCGTGAGTTTGTAGCATTTCATTATTTGATGAGGAATGAATAAGTCGAGTTTAGAATTCCTATTTTGTCTGTTCATTTTTACCTTATTATACGTTATATTCAGTCGTTTTCATCCAAACCCTTTGTTGTTGATATTCATAAGAAACGTCTCACCGAGGCGGCGATTCTTATGAGTTTCCGCAACATAGGGTTTGGATAAGAAAAATCATTAATTAGCTTAGGAAAAACGCCTCTTATCAAGAGTTATTCTAAAGCGGAAATCACCAATACTAAACAGCCTACAGCCAGCTGATCTGGATATATGCGGTTTGCAAATTCTACCAGATATGCCTAAAAGGTTTAAATTAAACATGTTAAAATATTTTCTTTCGAAATAATTATAGGAATTTCGGCTGCCTCAAACAGTTTTGGGCCGGCGCAGATCCAACAAAGGTTGGAACCGATCAGGTCCGATTCTGTTTCAACAATTGACTGACAACTCAAAAACAAACACCCTGGAACAGGATCAGACTTACAAAAGTCGGGACTGCTCCTGATCCACAGGGTTTCTAAACAAACAATTTTGAGACATAAAGTCGGACCTGGTACGGTTCTGATTTGTTTAACTATACATACAGCTGCCACCATTGAGTGGCAACCCCGGGGTGTGGGGGTGTGGGGGATACTCTGATAATTTCATACATACGTAGGCTCGGGTCATTTTTGGGGGGTTGAAATTTTGAATTTCGATATTTTTTGGGTTTTTCAGACAGAATGAATATTTTTGGGGTATGAAGATTTTGTTTATATCTTTTTGGGGTCATCACAAAATTGGACTATATTTATGGGTCATATCTATGCGGGTCTTTTCCCAAGGTCAAGGTACAGAATGGGTGATATTTGGGGGGGGGGGGGGGTTGTTAAGATTTCAAATATTTTTGGGGTGCTTGAAATTTCTGAAACGGTAGATGCTGGACCCGAGCCTACGACTGAAGAAAAAATGAGAGTACCCCCCCCCCCCCCCCCCCCCCCCCCGCCGGGGTAGCAACTACTTTGGATGCCAGCACAAAAAAAGTTTAGACGCAGATCGGGTTCCACTGGTGATAATCCTAATAGTTGAGGGCATACCAGTAGACCGGCAAAAAGCAAAAAGGCTCGACATGTCGTAGAATGCAGTTTCGGATATACTTCAATACTTGGGTTAGATAATAAGAGTTATCTCTCTTAGGTTTTGGCGCCCTTTTCGTGAAAAGGTCACGTTATTATGTAGCTGAATAAAAACTTCTGTTTTCACCAGGTCTAGCGCTCAGCATGGAGTACGTCCTTGATCTCATCAATGTGGGGATGGGGAAAGAAGAAGGACCAGACCAGTCAGCGCAAACAACGCCAACTGTAGTGAGAAATTAATGAAGAGACGGAGCCCCTGCCCAAGCCCGGCATGCCACCGTCTGGTAAGATTAATGTCTGCGAAAAATGTTCCTAAATTTCAAATACTAGTTGCCTGCCAAACAGGGCAAACTCAGATTAGACTGCTTCCTCAACTGCTTTTGAAGTTTTCTTCAGCCTAATCGGAATCTGGACAGTTCACTGACAAGACAGATCACCGACACACATTTTAAAGACAGTTCACTGACGGAATTGAAGACCATTCACTGACAACTTTTACATTGCATTTTAATGAAACCAGCTGATCTCTATCTGCTTTATAAAATTTTAAATATTTTCTTCACCCATCTGTTTTGATCTATGTTTTGGATGCTGAAAAGAACCGTCTCAGTGAGAAGGTTCTTTTGAGTAAGTTACTAACACCAACATATGTCTTGGTTGAAAAGTAAAAAAAATAATTTTTGTACGCACTCTTAACTAACTGCCTGTGACATACATGAAAGTGTGTTTACAAAACCAAATTACTGCTTGTTTTGATGCTTCCAGCAACAATTTTTGTTGATCGGTTGATATAATTGTCAGATAACTGTATGTGACTTGAATTACCAGTGAATTATGTAAAAGTACGAAAGGGATATGAAGTTGGCTATAAGAATAATACTTGTTCTTTTTGACAGAGAATCTGTAACCAGCTTGCTATAGCTATTAGTGAAGTGAAAGATTCTGGGTACTATCAGCATATGGCGGAGAATGCAGCAGGCTTCCTGATGGCATTTGTGAGGGTCAAGATCTTCATGGAAAGTAAGTTATACATTTTTGTCCCCTGAGAAATTTTCCCTGCATTTTGTTGTCTGCTAAATTTTTTCAAAATCAACTTTTTCGGAAATTTCTTTGGAAATACAATCAGAATGTCAAACAATTTGGTTCCTAATGCTTATTTTTATCTGCTATTCTTTTTTCAAAATCAACTTTTTTTCGAAAAACATTTCGGAAATACAATCAGAATGTCCTAATGCGTATTTTTATCTGCTTTTTTTCAAAATCACCCTTTTTTTTCGAAAAAATATTTCGGAAATACAATCAGAAAGTCATACAATTTGGTTCCTAATGCTTATTTTTATCTGCTATCTTTTTCAAAATCAACTTTTTTTCGAAAAAATATTTCAGAAATACAATCAGAAAGTAATCACAAGTAGTTGTTTGTTCCCCTGAGCTGGCCCTGACCAGAAAACATTTTTATTTCAGTGCTAGTATGGTCCACTATTAGCGGGACAAGAATAAGAATATTCTTAAAATTCTATTCAACAGCAACTAATGTTCAATAAATGTTAACCCTTAAAGTGCCACCTATAGTTTGCAGCAGACGACAGTTTAAAATTTTGCTGCTTTTACAAAAATAACAAACAAGGCATGATATTTCATGAGAATCGTCTGCTGCCAGACGATTCTCATGAAATATCATACCTTATTTTTTTCGAATATTAGAAAAGATGTCGCTAAATTTGTCATCTGATGCAGTTGTGATTGGCGCTTTAAGAGTTAAAATATTCCCAAAGATAACCTAGCATGAATGAATCCAAGTTGTGTGCACGTTTCTAGTTTAGTTTTCATTGGCCCACTTAAATGGAAAATGGCCCCTTGTTTTGGCTGGTAATGGGTCATTTCAGAATCCTGGCCCAAACACTGAATTAATGCTCTTGTAACTACGGTATTATATATTTATGTATATACACTGGAGCATGTTACTTTGGTCCAATGATGTGAAAATCAATCAGAGGTCAAGGTGGTCAGGATGTCTCACCAAGTCTTACTTCTCTCTGTCCTACAGTCTTATTCTTCTGTCTTTATTCCATATTTCTTAATTTCTCTCCATCCTTCTAGTGTCTTCGTAATCCCTCCTTAATCTCTCTCTTACTTGGTGAGCACCAGACTGCAGTGGGACCAGTGATCAATGATTATGAGAGCTGAGGACCCGTATATAGATTCTAGTGTCTTCCTAATCCCTCCTTAATCTCTCTGTTACTTGGTGAGCACCAGACTGCAGTGGGACCAGTGATCAGTGATTATGAGAGCTGAGGACCAGTATATAGATTCTAGTGTCTTCCTAATCCCTCCTTAATCTCTCTGTTACTTGGTGAGCACCAGACTGCAGTGGGACCAGTGATCAGTGATTATGAGAGCTGAGGACCAGTATATAGATTCTAGTGTCTTCCTAATCCCTCCTTAATCTCTCTGTTACTTGGTGAGCACCAGACTGCAGTGGGACCAGTGATCAATGACTATGAGAGCTGAGGACCAGTATATAGATTCTAGTGACTTCCTAATCCCTCCTTAATCTCTCTGTTACTTGGTGAGCACCAGACTGCAGTGGGCCCAGTGATCAGTGATTATGAGAGCTGAGGACCAATATACTGACTTGTTACTCCTCTCTGTCCTGCAGTCTTATTCTTCTGTCTTTATTCCTTATTTCTTACTTTCTCTCCATCCTTCTAGTGTCTTTCTAATCCCTCCTATATCTCTCTGTTACTTGGTGAACACCAGACTGCAGTGGGACCAGTGATCAGTGATTATGAGAGCTGAGGACCAGTATATAGATTCAAATTAATGACACTAGAGCACCATTATAGCGCAATAATTGGGTTCTACAATCAGCAACTTCCATATAGCTTAAGCGATTAGATCCCTTATAAAACAGTCTATTCTGTGTCCATTGTTCCATAATTCGGACATGTGCTCCCCCATCCTCCATCTTATAGGGCATTCAATATTCCTTATTGGTCGTATTTCAACTGTAGCATCATGAAATACTGTGTAAACATTCTTAAAGTAGTTCACTTGTATAAAGTAATGCACATGCAAGAATGGATTTTGAAAAAAAAATGTAGTACAGAAAAAAAGTATAGGGGGAAGAAGCAAATAACTTGTTTTCAACGCTGTTTTGGTGACCTAAATTGCATTTTTTGTTCACCAATAGAACAAGGGGGGGGGTGGACTTGATTTGTGTATGCAATTGATCACACCCCTCTGTGATAACTATAAACCAATGATGCACTTTATCAATGAGATAGGGCAGCTCATGTAATATTGACTGTTCTAGATAATGTCAGAAGCACGTAATGTCGTTAAAAATGACATTTGACAAAAACTCACCAAACAGAGTTATGAAAGGTCCATGGCCATGAGACACCTGCCAAAAAATGGGGACCATGTTACATCAGCGCTATATGGGCCTCGTTGAGACAAAACCTGTCTTCAGGGTTTCTGACAAATCGAGACTCAAACCAGTCTTCTCAGCTGCAGAGACTAGCTGGAAAATTGAAATTTCGCTTGTAGCCAGATAAGATTATTAAAGATATGATACTGGCCATAAGGTGAATATCAAAGGCGCTTATCAGACTGTGGTCTGTGGCTTTGTTGTTCGCAAACCCCGGAAAACAGGTTTTCTCTCGTTGAGGCCCATATCGTCAGCAATCTATTTTGTTCCATGAACTATAGGGGCTCCAGTGTATGACTACTTTGGTCCAATGATGTGAAAACCAATCAGAGGTCAAGGTGGTCTGGTTGTCTCACCAAGTCTTACTTCTCTCTGCCCTACAGTCTCATTCTTCTGTCTTTATTCCTTATTTCTTACTTTCTCTCCATCCTTCTAGTGTCTTCCTAATCCCTCCTTAATCTCTCTGTTACTTGGTGAGCACCAGACTGCAGTGGGACCAGTGATCACTGATTATGAGAGCTGAAGACCAGTATACTGACTTGGAAGCTGCCATCTTAAATGCGGCTGGGAATGCAGTGGATTAGTGGTACAGTAAAACCTGTCTAGGGGGAAGATTTGGTACCAGTAAAATGCATTTAAGCCCCCCCCCGTGGCTTAGGCTGCTGTCTGTTCTAAGGCGGTGGTTCTGTTGTTGTTGACTTTTTGTTTAATGTTACTCCCATTGTGGGAGTCTGTAATTGTTCAATGTTTTGTTGTACGTTACTTTATGTCCATTCTAGTTTTGCAATCATCTTGATGGGGAAGAGAGAGCTGATTGCTTTGCTTAATTTGTCTTCCTGGTGTCTCGTGGTGGTTGAGCGGCTCTTCCTCGCGGTGCCACGGGGTTGTCTGCAGTTTGTGATTGTGGTATTTCCTGATCATACTCACTTACTATTTTTTAAGGGACCACTCAAAAATAGACAAAACAAAGACCTTTATGACAAATGGTAGCTTAATGAAGGTCGAAAGCATTCCCCTTGGAGCATTCTGCAATACTTTTGACCTGCATTAAGCAATAATCGGTCTTGAAAACCAATTTTGGTCTTCTTTTTGAGTGCCTGCTTAAGACAGGTTTTACTGTACAGTGTTAGACTTAAGGTTGAGGGGTGGCTGTTTGGAGACTCATTAAGCAATAATCGGTCTTGAAAACCAATTTTGGTCTTCTTTTTGAGTGCCTGCTTAAGACAGGTTTTACTGTACAGTGTTAAACTTGAGGTTGAGGGGTGGCTGTTTGGAGACTCGTGATGAGGCACTTTGTTGTGTCTTTGAGAAAGACAATTTATCCTCGGCTTAGTACTGGCTCAATCCAGGAAGACAGGAATATAGCTGGAGCACAGTGGCTAAATGGTAGAGTGCTTGACTCAAGACTGAGGTTCGAGCCACACTGGCGTCACTGTGTTGTGTCCTTGAGCAAGACACATTTATCCTTGCTTAGTACTGGTTCAACCCAGGAAGACCTGTCCCGACATAACTCAAACATTGTTGACTGGGACGTAAAGAATCAAATCAAACAAATAAAATGTAGCTTAATACTTTTAAAAAGGCAGTTCGCTGAATAATTGCACGTTAATTGGATAAAGATTTGCAGGCCTCCAGATAAGAGTTTGTAGTGGAAAATTATTTTCTTTATTTCTCATCCAAAACATATGTTGTGGGTACTCAATGAGACGGTTCTTTTGAGCACCCAAACATATGTTTAAATTGATGGGTAAGAAAATAATAACAATTTTACGCTCATAAAATTTCCTTATCTGGACCTGTGGGAAAAGTATAATTGTAACTTACATTTATTGCAGCAGCAAGTACCAGCACCAGAGGCTGACACTATGACTCCGGGAATGGCTCCTGGCATGGCCCCAAGTATGACCCCCGGTATGGCCCCAGGTATGACCCCCGTTATGGCCCCAGGTATAGCTACTGGTATGGCCCCTGTCATGGCTACCGGAATGGCACCTGCGATGGCTACAGGAATGGCACCTGCTATGACTGGAAATATTGACACAAGCTACCCAAAATACGATGACACTGTAGTTGGGGTACGTATTATTACAAATTTTGACAATTCATAGGGCCAGTTTAGCCAAAAATAAATGCGTAAAATTGCGATTATTGTCTTATCCATCAGTTTAAACATGTGTTTTGGGTGCTCAAAAGAATGGTCTCATTGAGACGGTTCTTTTGAGTACCCACAACATATGTTTTGGTTGAGAAATAAGAAAATTTTACCTTATCCAACCGCAATTTTTCACCCATTTTGAAACAAAAATTGTTTAGGGTACTCTATTTTTTTTATCTTTTGAGAGATGATAGATGTTCTAAAATTTTGAACACTAGTTGCCTGCAGAAAAGGCATAAACGAACAGCACAGACCCAGATCTGAAGAAGCAGTCTGATCAGGGTCATCCTTGTTTGCTATGTTGAAAAGCTTTTTATATTTCACATGTATGAAAGTTTTCAGGATTAATCCACAATACAGGATTTTGAGGCTAATTTTTCAAAGAAAGTCACCCTCAAAATACTGAATTAGGAAGATTATACAGTAAAACCTGTCTAATACTGCCACTCAAAAATAGACAAAACAAAGATCATAACAACATATGGTAGCTTTATGAAGGTCAAGAGTATTGCAGAATGCTCTGCAATACTTTTGACCTGCATTAAGGGATTATCGGTCTTAAAAACCAATTTTTGGTATTTTTTGAGTGGCCACTTAAGACAGGTTTTACTGTAATAACATCTGATATATTTTCAGTTTGTCTAAAGATATTTGACAGGGAGCGCAGTGGCTCAGTGGTAGAGTGCTTGACTCAAGACCGAAGGGCGGCGGGTTCGAGCCTCACCGGCGTCACTGTGTTGTGTCCTTGAGCAAGAACATTAATCCTAGCTTAGTACTGGTTCAACCCAGGAAGACCCGTCCCTATATAACTGAAAGATTGTTGATGGGACGTAAAGAATCAAATCAAACAAACAAACAAATAAAGATATTTGACAAGTTAAACTAGATGTTTTGTAAGCATAGTTCAAGTTTTAAGTTTTGAATTCCTTAAGTTCAGGATTTCTGTAATTTTGATCTTTCATCCATGATTTCAGGGAGATGGTATGATACCTCCACCAGCTGATTCAACAACCGGAGATATGGATGTAAGTATCGTAACCCTTTTAAGACCAATGGAATTTTCCATAAAGCTACATACAGTAAAGCCAGGATGGTCCGTTGTTTGTTTTTGTTTGTTTGTTGCTTTACGTCCCAATTCAACAGCTATGGTCATGGCGGGACGGTCAGTTCACCTAACCACACTTTTTCCTGGGCAAGCTTGAACAGGCAGTTAACCAGTACTTCGTGCACATACTTTCGCTTGTAACTGACAACAACCCTTCTTGAATGATTCAGCGGAAGGGAGGAGCATGACCGTAGAAATTATTTCATGATCAATCTCCACGAAACAATGGGACCGGGCCGGGATCAAACTCGCATCTGTTGCCAGACACGTTACCTACTGCGCTACGCGGCCCAGTAGGATGGTCCGTTTTGAAAATTGACGGCTCACTTACTGAAAAAGTCAATATTTTTTCTGACATCTGCATGTGAGAAAGTCAATATTTTTCTGATATGTTCAAGTGTAACCATTACAGTGCAGTCCATAGGGCCAGTTAAGCAAATTTTTCTAGCGTAGAATTATAATTATCTTCCTACCGATCAGTTTAAACATGTGTTTTGGGTGCTCAAAAGAACCATCTCATCGAGACAGTTCTTTTGAGTACCCACAACCTATGTTTTGGTTGAGAAATAAGAAAAATAATATTCTGTTACGCACTATTATCTGGGGCCCTGGCAGTCTATTTCTAACGCTATGTTTTGATCAATAGGAAAGGACCAATTTATAATTCAATAGTACAGTCTGATTGTGCTGATCAGACTGCACTTTATAGCATTATTATATAACTAAGAAAAAAAGCCTGATTATCATTGGCTTAGAGCACTCACGTGGCCAGTCTATAGATTGTCATATACACTGGCTGGCGTGCGCTTGCCAGTGAATATTAGTTACTAAAATTAGACTACTTGTGTTTTTTTTTCCTTCCGGTTCTTCTTTTCTAAAGCGTTGCTAATAATCCTATCGTAGTTGCACCGTCTAACGCCATAAATGACGTTATTTTCCAGTAACAAATGATGTCGGCTAGTACACATTTTCCCTGAGCTTTCAAAGCTGTGAATTATTGTTTGATATATTAACATTGGCTCTACTGGCGAGGCGTGTTAGAATTCTTTTTAGTAAATGTTGAATGATGACACTCATGCACAACATATATAAAATAGTAAACGGGTGGTCTTATCTAGGTCTGCACTGTTTCTGCTAAATGCTTGACTGTTCCAAAACTTGTATAAGTTCAGTATTTTTTCCAGGTGCAATGATACCTTTACATCTTTCTCTAAATGTTATATAATAAAACAGTTATTGACTAATGAGGCATTGGATATGATGTTATATCGGCCAGAGAATACTGATATTGACCTCTAGGCTTCGCCTTGGTCAATAGCGGTATTCTCTGGTCGATATCACATCATATCCAATGCCTCATTAGTCAATAATTGTATAATATATCTTATAACACAGTTATTGTTATTCACGGTGAAGAAGATTTAATAGCTAAGCTTGCTAAATGCAAAATTTCAGTATTCTAGCTGATCTCTGTAGCTCAGCAGGCTGGATTGAAACTTGCTTTGAAAGCTTAATTGGTCAGGGGACAAAAATATTTCAATATTGCACTTTTGCAGGACAAGTGACTTATAATTTTCACTTGTCCTACTAACACAAGTACTTGTCCTTAAAAAGCATATGCAATAGAGAACATAGGGGAGTGATATTTAATATGGCTTATAAAGTTCCTTATATCACTGTTGAAATTATATTTACCCAGTAAAATTTATAACTGTGCATCCCATAAAAGATTTCACAGTCAATACTCAGAAAAAGCTAGTTTCACCCTCAAATTTTAAGGTGAAACTAGAAAGGACGAGTAATTCTTTGAAGAATTACTCGTCCTTTCTAGATTTCACTCATATTTACGGACGGACGAGTGGAATTTTTGTCCCCTGTTGGTTGAGTGTCAGCTTTCCGAGCAGGAGGATGCTTGTGCAAATTTGGGCCATACCATACCAAAAGTGTAAAAATGTGTATCAGCAGCTCACCTATGTGGCTGTACATGTTGAAGATAGAGTATGTTAGGTAAGTATCTGTTAAAGGCATATATTACTGTCCAATAGAGATCATTAAAGTATTAACTGATAAGGGACAGTTTCAATATCTCACAAAATTAAAGGGGCCTCAAGTTGGGAATTACCTGTATACAACACAATTTCTTTCACTAAGGGAAAGATTAATATTTTATCATAAATTACCTAATCCCTTCATGGGACCACTTTATTGCCCCTGTAGGGAAGTCATAATCACCTCATTATGACTGTCTTTTTGATCTGCCCAGTATGACCCCTGGAGAGAGTCATAATGAGTGGTACCACTATTATTGCTCAAATTTCTATGTCTTTAAAGATTTTTTATGTCACAAAATAGATTGTGAGCTAATATTGTCTGTTTCAAATCGGCAATGTTAATTAAGGCCAAATAAAAAAAAATACTGGTGTTAGGGTAACCCGACCCTACCAAAATTTACTGGTGAAACCTAGAAATTTTTTTCAAGTTTTCTGGAAAAATATAATTTTATGCCTTTCAAAATTATAAAATTATATTTTTTCGATAAAAAAAATAATTGTAAAAAGATATGTGTGCCTACCCTACCTAAAATTTTCAGACCTGTTACCTGAAACACACTTATTTTTTTATTTGGCCTAAGGCTTCTTTATTTTACCCTGGTTACAAACCATGAAGACAGGTTTATTGGCAATGATAGGGCCCATATGATACACAATTTTCAGGGGATTTTCTGCCCATCTCTAGGGCCTGAATTTCGGCCCCATTCCCAATCGAAAATAGCCATCTTTTTTCCCAATACCATGTCCGTAACAGCGTTTTTCCCAAATAAAGAAAAGTAAAAAAAACAACAAAAAAAAACAAACATTTTTTTTTTACTTTCTTTAGAGACCACTACTACATATGAGAAACAATGACCCATATCAGAATGATACTTAAACATTTGTGCTTAAGTGGTATGCTTGGCATAATACAATATTATTTCTACTCTTGTTATGTTCTATGCCATTAATTTCTCCCAATTTTGATTTTAAGTTGATCATTTTTCCCAATGTTGGCCAGGGGCCTCTTCCCAAAATTGCTGGAAAAAGCCTTGATTTTAAGATACGAGTTTTTGACTCCCGACCGACGATATGAGACACAATATTTTAAGATATTTATCTGGCACATTGTATATAGGTACAAGATGATGATGACAGCGTTGGAACACAGGAGTATGATGATCTTGACGGACTTCAGCGCGCAGAGACCATGGCCCAGGGGGACGATAGTCTATTAGAGGGCATGGAGATGTCTCCGCCCACCTCAAGTCGTAAAAGTAAGTTTCACACTAGTTCAGCCTTGCGATTATCAGTGGCGTAGCCAGAACGCTGAAAAAGTTACGCACATCAAAGGGAGACTACTGGTTCAGGCAATGATTCTATTTAATTGTGTCCCTTTTCAAAATGGGAACTTCTTAAAGGAAAGAATTTGCTCCCAGAGGGAGCGAATTCTTTCCTTTATGAGCAGTTACTTATAGTATGGAAAATCACTTATCACATTGAGTAACCTCCCTTGGGTGTTATTTTTTTATTATGCATGTGCGTAACCTGCGTAATGGGTGCTACGCCAATGATTATTATTTGTTTTTGCATTCTACTACTAACAGGAATTCAATTAATTGTTTTCAGTTGAGATATGGCATTTTATACCATATATATTACTCCAAATGTTTAAGCAGATTTGTCTACTTTTTTATGCATAAAATCACAAGTTATTTATCTATTCCTTATACAAAAGTACAGATTAGGCTGTTACGGTAAATATTCTAAAATTCCGAACACTTTTTCTCTTTCAGTTCTCAGCTGGAAAAAACACTAAAAATTTTTTTTTCCTCAGCTGAAATGTTGGCTTAAGGGGCTGGAATTCACAAAATGCTTGTCAGAATGGCAAATGGTGAAGACCCTGATTAGACTGTTTCTTGTCTGATCTGGGTCTGCACTGTGTGTCTAGGCCTTTCTAGGCTGGTAACTAGTGTTCAAAATTTTAGAACATTTACCATACTATGAGGTTTAAGTTATTCGTAACATTATTAGTTAAACAGACTGGTCAAACCCATGCAAAGTAAAAGTGGTTGGAGGTTCAGACCTGCATGGGTGAGAGTTTACAGGATTTTTTCTGAATTCAGGATTTTGAGGCTGACTTTCCATAGAAACACACTTATTTCCATAGAAAATCCACCTCAAAATCCTGAATTGGAAGAATTATAATAGGTTTTCTTATTTATGTATAGTCTGTCTAAAGACAATTGACTATTTTAACTTAAAATTGTGACTATTTAGTGTGCATACTGCCAGTTTTAAGATTGGAGTTTCAAAAGTTCTAGGATTTTGGAAATTTTGAGCTTTCACCCATGGACCAACTGTATAGCTCGACATGCAGCTTAGAAATATTGGCTAAATTCTTTGCCTTCTAGAGTAGTCTGCTTATAACTTTTGCTCACAGTTTGGACACAGATCAGGCCAGACAAAACATGGGGCCTGACCTGGATCCAATTTGTTTGACACTCAGATGGTAATCCTGAAAGAATTTAAAAAAAAAATGATTTCGAAAAAATCAGCAGACGACAAAAAGCATGAAAAATTTCCCATAGGGTAAAGAGTTAAGGTTTAGTATAATGAATGTCTGAATTTGTTTCAAGATTTTAAGGCCTATGATAATAAAATAATTGTTTATGTACCCTTCAGTTTTATATGCTAGTTTTCATTATATATCCATTTTAAGGGTAGTATTACTTTTAGGATTAACAAATTATTAACAGTGATGTATTAAAGCTGATACGTTTTACGTCCATTTATTTAACATTTTAATTGCCATTTTCAACATAAAAGTTGTCTGTGTTTCTCATCTGCTTGTGGAAGCACAGTGGTAGAGTGCTTGAATTGAGACCGAGGGGTTGCGACTAGAGCCTCACCGGCGTCACTGCATTGTGTCCTTGAGCAAGACACATTAATCCTTGCTTAGTACTGGTTCAACCCAGAAAACCCGTCTCGACATAACTGTAAAATTGTTGACTGGGATGTAAAGAATCAAATCGAACAAAATCATCTGGGTACAAGTATATGATAAGAAGCCTCTACAGTAAACAGTGATGACCCTGATTGTCAGCTGGGGAGCAGCTGTCTGATCTGGGTCCATACTGTTTTCATGCAATTTAACCCTTAAAGCCCCAATTACGACTGCAGCATACGACAAATATTGTGACTTCTTTTTTAATTTTCGAAATAAATAAGGTATGATATTTCATGAGAATCATTTGCACGCAGACAATTTTCATGAAATATCATGCCTTATTTGTTATTTTTGGAGTAGCAGCAAAATTTGAAATTGTCCTCTGCTGCAAATTATAGGTGACGCTTTAAGGGTTAAGTTTATCTGTTGTTCTCTTTGCCTACTGCGTAATCTGTTTGCAAAAGTTATCAGCAGATGACACTAGTAGGCAGCTTTTTTAAATGGTAGTTCATGAAGAAAACAAAAAGCATCAATGACAATTTTGATTGTATTTTTGAATGGCAGTTAAAAGTGTTAATGGTTTTGGAGTGTGGAGATGTATTTGTGTGCATGGTAACGGTTTTATACAAAGGAACTTGCGGTGAAGTTGCAGTTTCATGTAGATTAGGCATTGATTAGACAGACCCTTGTGCATCACCGTAAAATTAAATTTCCCACCATATATCTGACAATATACCTCCCCAAATGAAAGTTTTGAAAACATTTATTGCCCAACTTTATGCAAAAATAAATCCCTTGTCTGGACTTATGTTGATATGCATCAGGGCTCATATTAGACTGGTTGTCTACCAAAATTTGAGCAGTTTGGTATACTCATGCTAAGAAAAAGAAGGCCACCCTGAGCTTTGTATAAGGTTTGTTTAATTTGCATAGTAATTCGGGGGTCACTTACAGGCCATCACTATGTGGATGAAGGCCTTTACGCACATATGATGCCAATTTATCAAAATGTTTGAAACAATTTTCTCTTCAAGCAAGACAATTCCAGCATACTCGCCTGCAATTTGGCAAGGAACTAGTTGAAAGCTGGCCATGTCATACTCATTGACCAGCCTCCCTGGTCCCAATCCATCTCTGATCGACCACCCCTGGGATAATCTGGACTGGTGGATACATGATGGTATCCCTTCCCAGCCGCCACATTTCCCAGATTGGAACACTAGCTAGTTTAACAATAGGCAATACATTCCACAAGGGGTGGGATGGGTACAACCCAAGGCTTCTTTTAAGTATGCGCCAAAGGCTCATAGAATGCATTCATAGAGGTGGCGGTCATACAAGATATGAACTACAATATATAAATTTGTTATCATTCATAACATGTTCATGTCTGTAGTTATTTTCAACAAAGTCGTATAAATGGGGTGGCCTTCTTTTTATTAGCATTTCAACCAAGTCTCTGTAGCTGAGACTACTGAGCATATAGTTGTTGGAAACCCTAAATACAGATGGTCTCCTGACGAGTCCTATTTACTGTCTCCAGGACCCGTTTTGGCTTTAAGTTAGTGCGACCGTGGCTACTTGAAGTGACCACTTTTCTTCCTAAACACAAATATATATATATATATAATCGGATTTTTGATTAACGTGCAGGTGCAGGGGCATCATCCACATCAGTGGGCCCCTTTCCAGGTAACTGGCTAGCTGCACGCATAGCAGATCTCACACCTGATCTCCAGGTGCTCCTTTCTTGAGGGTCAACTGTGGTGAGCTTCCACTCACGGCAGTCTTTCTCTGTCAGTTTCTTCCATGTTTGCTTGGGCCTCCCAGCCCCCCGCTTGCCGTCAATCTGCATATCATATGCTGTTCTGATTGCACCACTGGAACGCGCCACATGCCCAAACCAGCGAAGCCTTCTCTCTCTCAAAATGAGGTCGAGGTCCTCAAGCTGAAGCTTTGCCAGTAGCTCGCTTGACCTTACCCTGGCCACATCCTCTGGCTTGATACTGCAGATCTGTCTGATCATGGCCCTATCATTGCGTTGCAAGCGCTGCAGGTTTGTCTTGGTAAGTGGCCAAGTTTCACTGGCATGGAGCATGGCGCTCCGCACGCAAGAGCTGTACACATGGCCACGGGTCTTGTAAGAGAGGTGGCGGGATGTGAGAACTGGTAGTAGCTCCCTGAACTTCTTCCAGGCAGTTTTCACACGAGTAGTGACCGCCATTTCACAGCCTCCACCAGCAGAAAGCATGTCACCTAGGTAGCAGAAGGAAGCTACCACCTCAAGCTTATCAGGTCCAACCTGGACTTCACTCTGTGGTCTGCCGTCAATAGGGCGAGCATTTCCCATGCACCGTGCACACCTATAATCAGGATTTGGTGTCAGTCTTTGTAGCCCACTGCATTTCTTATGCACCCAAAGTTTGCAGCCATTGCAGTAGATGCTGTTGTTGCCTACTCCTGTACGACAGACAGCGCATGGGTATTCGCCTGAACTCTGCAAGAGGTCCAGGCCTGTACCACAGATCATGACTTTTGTCTTTCCTGCAAATGATCAAAATAAATAAATAAACGTTTGATACCATTTACTTCTTTCCCTGCTTGTGGCCACTTTTGTCGTCTGCTGATAATCTTTGCAAACAGTTTGAATCCAGATCAGGTCGACATTTTGACAAAATGTCGGGCCTGATCTGGATCCAAATTGGTTGACACTAAAAAGATAATCCTGTAAGAATGTTTAAATTTTGAGAAAAAATCAGCAGCCATGGAAAGAATTGAAAAATTACCCAGGATGCAACGTTTTGGCATAACCGTTATTTAGGACGTTGATTGGTGGTACAAAATTATGCAACCATTTTGTGTGAATCAATTTTTTTTTCTCAACCAAAACATATGTTGCGGGTACTCAAAAGAGCCGTTTCAATGTGACGGTTCTTTTGAGCACCAAAAACATATGTTAAAACTGATGAGTAAGAAAATATTAACAATTTTACGCTCAAAAATCTTGTTTATCTAAACCTATGTGTGATCAAGAAAAAAAGCTCTACCAAATCGGGTGTCAAAATAAGAATATGTAATATTTTTTTTCCAACCAAAACCTATTTCATAGGTACTGAAAAGAACTCTCTCTTAGAGATTTTCTTTTGTGGGCCCAAAACACATAACATGTAAAATCTGATGGATAAGAAAATAGTCACAATTTTACCCTCAAAAAAATTGTGTTCTGGACTCATGCAAAATACTTTTTTATCCCCCGACGAAGTCGGAGGGATATAGTTTTGGCGGCGTCTGTCCGTCCGTCTGTCCGTCCGTCCATTCCGTCCGTCCTTCCGTCCGTCCGTCCGTCCGCACTTTTTGTCTGTCCGGAACCATATCTCAGTACCTATTTGTCAGATTTCATTCATTCTTGGTACAAATGATAAGTATCATGGACTCTCGATATCCTATAAGTTTGGTCAAAATCGACCCCTTAACACTTGAGTTATTGCCCTTGTTTTAGTATAGGCAATTATAATGCAAAACCTATATTAGCTTTTTTTGTGTGATAATCTTCACATTTCATCACGGCTATTATATTTAACAACTTCTCACTTACACCATGATTACCCAGTGCCTGTAGATAAGCATGGCAGTGTCAAAGTTTTACCCCACCCCTTTTGACCCCGCCGAAGGGGTCAAAGGTCAAATATTTAAATTTTGCAATAACTAAGGCAATTGTTAATATTTTTTGCTGAAATTTTGCATGCAGGTAGAGCAACAATAGATATGAAACATATCAAAGGGGATTTCAGTTTGAAGGTCTAGGTCCGAGCCTGTGAGGTGGACTTAGGGGGTGGAGCTGAGGGCCAAAATTAAACTTTTTCAGAATGTGGTCATGTTGCATATCAAATTAAAGCTGACGACGCTGGCAGCAACATGGTAGCAAATATTTTGCCCACAGACACACCCTCGACCCAGGGGGTGGGGTCAAAAGGTCAAACTTTATCTTTTTCTGAAAGTAGTCATGTTGCATATCAAATTAAAGCTTACGACGCTGGCAGCAACATGGTAGCAAATATTTTGCTCACAGACACACTCTTGACCCAGGGGGTGGGGTCAAAAGGTCAAACTATATCTTTTTCTGAAAGTAGTCATGTTTCATATCAAATTAAAGGGAATTGAGCACAGAGCACCATGAAGGCATATATGCTGTCATTACACCCACCAACGACCCCCCGGGGTGGGGTCAAAAGGTCATTTTTTTCTTCTAAAAGTGGTAATGTTGCATATCAAATTAAAGTGGAAGAAGTGTAGACCTACATGTAAGGTAACACTTTAATTTACACACACCCTCGACCTCTGGGGTTGGGTTTAAATGTCATATATTGAAATTGTGCAGATGCAAGTATATTTTTTTTATTAAACTAAGCACTAAAATATACTTGACAGGCATTTGTTATGATCTGAATAATACTGATGGTGAACTAAGGGCTAGATAAAATGGGATTTATGTTTTGTATTGTGATTTACATGTTTCTCTCAATAACCCTTCGTCGGGGGATATAAATTCGTCGAATTTGCCTTGTTCAGTCTGACTTTAACAGATCACTGATTTTTTGTACCATCAAGTTAGCTAACTAATTATTATGCTCATGAGATCAGATGTGTGAAAAATACTTTTAAAAAACCCACACACAACCAACCCCACCCCCACGTGGACATAGTGGATTAAGCATTTTCTCTACTAACTTATTAACAGGAAAGTTTGTTATGTGAATGTGAGTATGGACCCCGGATATTGAGTATTAAATTTTCGTATTTTATTTCGTTGATTATCCGTCCAGTTTCAGTTCAATAATGTTTTTATTGTGAAAATACATGTTTGATAGTTTTGTCTGTATGTCTGTAGCTCTAGGTAAGTTTAAAAAAAAATCAATAAAAAAAAAATCTTAAAAGACAATTTAATTGGAAATTATAACTTGTGACACCTCGATATGTACAATGAATTATCCCAAATTGAATACAGTAAGACCTCTCTTAAGCGGCCACTCAAAACGAAGACCAAAATTAGTTTTTAAGACCGATTTTCGCTTAATGCAGGTTGAAAGTTGCAGAATGCTCCAAGAGAGCATTCTGCAATACTTTCGACCTTCATTAAACTACCATTTGTCATTAAGACTTTTGTTTTGTCTGTTTTTAGTGGCCACATAAGACTGGTTTTACTGTATATCAAACCAGAAGGAAGATCCCATTAGTGCACAATGGGTTAAACCTTTGTATACTAATGAGTTATTCCATGCATATTGTACAAAAATCTTACCTGGAGTGAGATATGTGATTTTCCAGTCTCCCTTAACTGTCTATTTTCTATGTCATTGTTTGCTTATGAAAATTAGAGTACTACATATTAATAACATAGCATAAACAAAGACAGCTTTTACTAACAACTTGTAACAGTTTAAAACCAGTAATAGTTGAAACATGTAACAGTTTAAAACTGGTTACAGATAAAACTGTTACAGTTAAAAAGGGTAACAGATGAAACCTGTAACAGGTGGCACTGAAACAGTTTAAAACTGGTTAAAGATGAATCTGTTACAGTTTAAAACCAGTAACAGTTGAAACATGTAACAGGTGAAACTGTAACAGTTTAAAACCGGTAACAGTAGAAACCTGTAACAGGTGGCACTTTAACCATTTAAAATTGGGTACAGATGAAGCTGTTACAGCTTAAAACTGGTAACTGTTGAAACCTGTAACAGCTTAAAACTGGTTACAGATGAAACTGTTACAGTTTAAAAGCGGTAACAGTTGAAACCTGTAACAGATGAAACTGTTACATGCATGTTTATATTTATGCTAGCCTGTCTCAGTATGATGTCTGCATGATGAGTATGGATTTACCCTAAATATTCAGTCATCTGATAAATTTGATTTACCATATTTAACTCCAATTAGCTGAATGGAATGTCCCACTCTTATAAAAATGGACCAGCCCATTTCCGTTTTAAGGGTTGCTGTTTGGTATTTTTCATTTTTATTCAAATTTTAATAGAACATTCTGTAAGCAAACAGTGGAGACCTTGATTCTTACACCTTCTGTTGTGTCTGATCTACAGAAAGGATGTTGGGCTTGTATTGGTCAATCCTTGAAGCGCCAATCAGGACTGCAGCAGACGACAAATTTTGTGACATCTTTACCAATTTGGGAAAAAAGAAGCCAGCAGACGATTCTCATGAATTATCATGCCTTATTTGTTTTTTTTGAAAGAGCAACAAAATTTGAAATTGTCGTCTGCAGCAAATTATAGGTGGCGCTTTATGGGTTAAGTACACTTGTACCTAAGAAAGCACACTGAGAATGTTAATTTTATGAGATGAAATTCGGATTTCAAGAAAGGGACCCACTGATTTGGAAAATGCTCCTGCACCTGCACGTTAATCTGATTTCAAGACTTTCATGTAGTGTCAGGCCTTTAGATAAGAGTGGGCAATCAAAAAATAATTTTCTTATTTCTCAACCAAAACATTTTGTGGGTGCTCAAAAAAAAAAGCGTCTCAAGACTTTCTTTAAGTAGAATCGTCTAGAGTTTAGTTTTATGGTACACCGAGACTGGGTAAGTAATTAGAAAAACTGAATATTTACGGTAGATAGGATACAACCTTGATGTAATGTGCATATTTGATGCTTGCCTATGGAATGTAGAGTAAAATGGTAAATAAATGCAAAACAAAATTAAATAAATCTACATTAACAATATAAAACTGATCTCATATTTTCAGGATTTTCGTTATATTGGTTTTGTATATACATGTATGTTAAGGCCAGCATTTTTGTTAAGTGATTTTGAAGGAAAATTATGAATTTTTATCAAACCATGGGAAAAATGAAATGAAATGAAAAATAAAAAAAAAAGCTTCATTGTGTGAAAAAGGAGTAGACTTGAACTTAAAATGTATGGGTAAAGTATTGAGGTTCAAAAAACAAATTCTTAACGGCAATTTCATTTTTAGAGAGAATGGATCTAAAATCTTAGGGTCTCTCCTTAACCAACAGATAAAAAGATACTGGCCTGAATTGATTATGGTTATTGTTCTAAAGTTTCCAACTAGTTACCTACCCCCAAAAGGTCCAGACAAACAGGGCAAACCCAGGAGAAGCAGTCTTATAAGGGTCTTCCCTGATTGCTATTCTGACTAGCTTTTTATGAACCCAAGCCTGATAACCAACTGCTATTGTGAACCCAAGCCTGATAAACAACATTTTATTCATGAGCAGAAAGTTAAAAATGTTTGAAATTTTAGAACAATTACTGTGGTTTTGTTTCATAGGAGAATTAATACAGATTGTTGAAAATACAGATTGTTGAACCTGGCTCCCTTAAGAATTTAGAGTAGTGTTTGCACTGTTAAAGTAAAGCTGAAGATGCATAGTGGAACATTCAAGATGTTTATATGATTGGGCGAAAGAATCCATCCGTGCAAAAAGAGTTACAATAAATATTCTAAAACTTCGAACATTGGTTGGCTACAAAAGAATCTAAACAAACAGCGCAGCCCTAGATCAGGCTGCTTCTAAAGAAGCAGTCTGATTAGGGTTTTCCCTGTATGCGTTTCTGAAAAGCATTAATAAGATCCGGCTTAAATAACCAGCAATTTATTTAAGAACAGAAGAAGTGTTCGAAATTTTAGAACATTTACTGTAAGGCCAAATAAAAAAAGTGTGTTTCGGGTAACGGGTCTGAAAATTTTAGGTAAGGTAGGCACACATATTTTTAAAAAAAAAAATCTGGAGAAAATTATAATTTTATGCATTTTGAAAGGCATTTTGCCTTTCAAAATGCATAAAATTATATTATTTTTTTTTCCAGAAAACATGAAAAAAATAATATGTTTCACCAGTAAAATTAGGTAGGGTCTGGTAACCCTAAACACAGACATTTTCTTATTTGGCCTAAGTCACAATTTTGTTTGTCATTTGAACTAAGGAAAGAAACACTAGCTATTAGGTAAATAATTTTTTTATCCTTTTTGGGGTCAGTTTTGACACGGTGAAGGTTATTTGGAATGGGTAATGGCAGTTGTGACTGAATTAATGCAGGAAATTCTATTAATTATTAACTTCAGACCCACAAGGTACCTCTGGTCACCTCTTTACATATTGAAGCTCATGTATTTCTGAAGATGTGGTCTGAATTTTGTTGAGAATTTTCATATACCTATTTGATTACCTTAGCCTTATATCTGTACTGAAACCTATGCTGCGGTATTTCTTCTGAGTACCTTAAGCTTAGGTTTTGGTTGATACATAAGAAATGAAGCATAATTTCTTGTCCTGACTTCACCGCAAGCTTTGTATATTGTCTAACAGGTTAATTGCTGTTTTAGTTGTAGATGATGGAAAACCACGGCCCCACGTTTGTGAAGTGTGCGATAAAGCATTTAAGCTAAAACACCACCTTGTGGAACACTCCCGTCTCCATTCGGGAGAAAAGCCGTACCGGTGTGACTCGTGTGGTAAACGCTTTCGCCACTCGGGCTCGTACAGTCAGCATATGAGCAATAGGAGTAAATTTTGCACACCTGGTGTTGTACTTCCAGCGGGCGCTGGTTCGTCCCCGGGTGATAGCCCGACGGGAGTAAAAAAAGGGAGGAAAAAGAAAGAATGTAAGGAATTTCAGCTATAGCAAAGTAAGAAGGAGCCTTCAAGGAGAGGTTAAAACAAAGGAGAGTTGAAAATTCTGGCAAGAATTATGATGGATGGGCAAACAGAAGTCATTAAAAAACAAAAATTATATTTAAAAAAAATGGCTGTATATCACAGTTGCTGGGAGAACAGTCCACTGTAACTGAACGTTAATAGTCACGCTGTCTATTTTGCTAAAAATATATAATCAATAGGCACACAGTCTATTTCACTAAAATTGGACAATTAATAGGCACACAGTCTACTTGTTAAGTAGACTGTGTGCCTATATATTGTCCAATGTTAACGAATTTGGACAATTAATAGGGGGACAGTCCACTGTAACTGAACAATAACAGGCACACAGTCTACTTTGCTAAATTTGGATAATCAATAGGCACACAGTGTACTTAACAAGTAGACTGTGTGCAAATTCATTGTCCAATTTTAGCTAATTCAGAACACAACGTTTAATTAAACTTGTATCCATCACTGTTGATAGACTGAGAGCCAGCTGCAGCCTCCAGTTTAATTGACTGTACTTCAGTTAACCGTTTTCATTAAGTTTATTAGCAAACTTCAGTCTTGCTAATGAAAATAATATTTTTTTAGATTAAAATACAATCAGTTCTCATCCTTCATATTTCTTAAAATGGTTTTTGAAGTATTGAATCAGCCTAATACGATGAGTTTTGGCACGTTTTTATACCGTCATTATGTTCTTATTAATTAGTGCATTCAATTTTGTTTTAAACCTAACACTCTCTATCTAAGTCTACCATGGGCAAATCAAATCATGTTCCCTTTGATATTGTTTTCACAAGCACTCATTTATAAGGTTAATGGTGTTATTTCACTTCCAGACCCAACGTCATATGAAAAGAGAATTTTTTGTATGATGGTGTTTTGTTGAAAACCCATGTGTTTGAGCCTAGGTGAATTTCATGCCAAGTTTTTAAACCCTGTTTATGCTACATGGGAACAGCAATGACACAGATTCATTGAGCCTGATCATTCCTTGCTACCTGAATAGTATTAATAGGGCCGGAATTTTTTTATTAGTTGATTTACGATTCCTCCTACTGTAATTTTCCGGAAAGTAGGAAAAAAATAAAATTTAATTTCTAAATTTTTTTTTTTATTTTATCCACCGACTCTAAATATTATTTGTTTCGTTGAAAAAAAATAATGTATTTTTTGAGGTTCTGTCTGTGTATTTTTTGAGAGTGACTTTGTTAAAAGTGATAGTCCTGTCCAGATTTTTAGGAAACTAAGAGACTAGAGATTAAAAAAAAAAAAAGCTCTGAAAATGACCAGTTAACTGGTCATTTTCAGAGCTTTTTTATTTTATTTTTTTGTCCCCTTGACCCTAAATCTGAAAAAAAAATTCCCGTAAATCAACTAATAAAAAAATTCTGGCCTTAATAGGCAAGCTTTCTATGTGCTGTTCAAAATTTCAACATTTTTGCTAGCCAAAGTAGCCGATCATGTTTTTTAGCCGATATGACTCACATATGAATTATTTAAATGTTAAAATATAAATGAGTGCTTGATTATTTTTGTGTTGTCTGTCTGCTGTGTTGTGGCTTTGATTAATTTTCACTCGCATTGTCATGTCATTTAAGGTGTTATAAGCTTTTAAAAAATTGTGAGGTATGCGAAAAATTTACAAATATCATTTTGTTTTATTGTCTGTTTTCTTAATTGATGCAAGAGAATGTCCTTAAACATTTATCTCATCAAACCTTATTTCCAGTTTGCAGTTACAGCAGGTTTGTGAGATTGAGGGTCAGTCATTGAAAAAATATCTCATATCTACACATTAATCAGTAACTTCCATATTTTGTAATCTGTAATTTTCTAGGTGCATTATCTTTTTCTGAACACTTGTAGACAGTTCCACATGATGAACCTAGATGATCTCATTATTTAAAATTAGATCATAGATCCAGATAAGGAAATTCTATTTGCGTATTTTAATTATTTTCTTACCCATTATCTTAAACATGTGTTTTGGGTGTCCACAACATATGTTTTGGGTGAGAAATAAAGAAAATAGTTTTAAAATACACTTATCTGGAGGCCTGTTAGATGTAACTGGGGCGGGGTTGAGCCTCACCGGCGTCACTGCGTTATGGTCCTTGAGCAAGACACATTTATCCTACTTTAGTACTGGTTCAACCCAGGAAGACCCGTCCCTGTTTAACTGAAAGATTGTTGATGGGACGTAAAGAATCAAAACAAACAAAAACAAGATGTAACTGGGTTAAGCATGGTGAGGTTAAATATATATATTTTTTTTTACTATAACCCAGCTGCAGTTCGACCGTGATTGCAGTTATTTGATTTTAAGAGTTACTTTATGAAGATCTGCTTGTTTGGAGTCCAGGTTTATATGGAGGGGCTTGTTTGGCATTGGTTTTCACATTTGTTGTTAGACTAGTGATCACTAGTTATGTCATGTCCAGAATCTTGGCCAAGTATTTTGCATGTGTGGTTTGTTTGAAGTGCTGTGTGCATGTTGGGCTCGTTTGAAGTGCTGAGTTCAAAATTCATTATTTAGCATTGTTTTGTTGCATTGTTTTATGACCAGTTTGTGCATTGTATGTTGTCCAGTCTGTGTTATAGTTTGTGGTTTGGTAGATAGTTGTCATGTGTTGAAAATACATTTTTGTACCCAGGGGACCCGAGTTCGATCCACAGCCCTGTTTATCTTCTGGATAAGATTTGAGTGGCCCGGTCTCCATATGACCATAGTTGTTGGTAGGAAGTTAAAACACAAACACATATTGAGAGCAAAGTGATTCAGTGGTAGAGTGCTTGACTCAAGACCGAGAGGCCGCTGGTTCTAGCTTCACCAGCGTCACTGCATTGTGGTCCTTGAGCAAGACACATTAATCCTAGCTTAGGCCAGAGTTTTTTAATTTTTCGTTTTACAGACCCGACCGACCCGAATTTTCGAAAATTGAAAAAAAATAAAAGTACTTTTTTTCAATTATAATTTTCGTCATCGCTCCGACTCGCCCTGTAAGTTCCGTTTTTTAGTTCGTTACATAAATTTTACCAATACCAGTTTTCACTTTGTTGGTTCCCGTCGTGAAAATATTGATTGTTCCTCAAAGGCCGTAGTCAGGGACGCTTTTCCCGAAAGTCGGGAACCAGAGCAGTAGAAGACACACATCCACAATCATCCAATCAGTAACTCTTATTTATGGGTCAGAAAACAAAATGGTTTACCGGCAAAGATAAGAAGTTGAGACTTAGTTTTTTCGTTATTTAAAGCCATATTTGATAGTGCTGCATGAAGTCAGTACGAGTAAGTTAAAGGAATTAGTTATTGTTGTACACTCCAGCTGCATTTTCCGCGCATTTCGCCGTACTTTTTGCAGTTCAGTGATGTAGACTGGGGTTGTACATGCCTATCAGATCGTGTCCGACCTGGGGAAGTTGTATGTTGAACTGTCATCTGAATGCAAACACAAGAGAACCGGGAAAATTTTAAAATGGCATTTTGTTACCACATCCCTTTGGCATATTTCTAGGCCGAAGAGTTTGTCCCCAAAGCAATATTTGGTGAGCTACAAGAGCAAAACTGCAAGTGGTACCTTGCAAAAGTAGAAAATGCCACTGAACATAAATACCTTTCTATAAGATGGTCATAGTGTACCATGAAAATTTTATAAAACGAAATTTTATTCGTATTTTGATGGAGAAACACAGTTTTCATGAATATTTCTTGTCATTTGTATCCACTGCCCCCTCCACCCACAAGGATAGGTGTCGATAATGACTTTTCAAAGCCTTGCCCTGTGCCTGTGGGGACAAGCTGATGCTAACAACCCTGCTCTTAGTCCCACCCTACACAACAAAAAGGTAAACCCCTGACTTTTCCATGGCACTGCTGGGACAATCAAAATGTATTGCCATTGAAGCATCAGAGTCCCATTGTCCGTATACTATTTGCCCTGGACTATTTGGGTGGGGGGGGGGGGGGGTGGGGGGGGCAATAGATACAAATGACTGGTGCATTAAGTTGAATAGAATTTGTTTATTCCTTTCACACTGCCACATAGAGTCTGAGGTGGAGGAATACATAACTTAAACATATTCAGGTTGGCCAAGTCTGTGTAATGAACACTCCCTTTCAAACTGCATTTAGTACACAAAACTTTTTAGTCCGTGCAATATGCAGCAATTTTCAAAAACAGTATTAAAATTGACAATTTTTATATGAATTTTTTTTAGCTCTTATAGGATACTCATGGTCCGGCGTCCGTCCGCCGCCGTCTGTCGTTCACAATGCTCAGTATAAATTAGCTTTAGCAACTTGTTCTGGTGTTCAGAATTTTAGGATAGTCATGCAAAGGTTTGTTTCAAATTGGCTATGTGTTTCAACAGTGTTCTATAAAAAAAAAAACTATGGAAAAAAGTTGAATTTGTTTTTTCTTCCTCCGACCTTTACATCTGATATGTCCGGAAAAAAAAATAGCCAACCATGAATTTTATTTTTATTTTTTTTTCGTCCTCCGACTCTCACATCTGGCCGAAAAAATCTGTAAAACAAAAAATAAAAAAACTCTGGCCTTAGTACTGGTTCAACCCAGGAAGACCTGTCCCTACATAACTGAAAGATTGTTGATGGAATGTAAAGAATCAAATTAAACAAACACAAACATACTCACCTTAAGATAATTAAAATTGAGATTCAACTAGTTTAGAATGGGGATTAAAGACAGAATTATATTAAGATTTAATGCCCTATGTGGCATTCTAAGGGAATTCAGACTCGGGCCATCAGGTAAGAGTGCATATTTGAAAATTATTCTTAATCTAAACATATGTTGTGGGTAGTCAAAAGCATCGTCTCAATGAGACAATAGGATACAAAGGGTTAAAAAAATCTTAAATTCTTGTGTTCCTACTAATCTAGCTATCAACATCATTATATAATGCCTTATTTATGTTTGCCAACTCACATAAAACATGGCCAAAATATACTTAAAGCCAAAAGTAACTTTACACTTTGAACTACTGAATATATCTTTACTGTTTTTGATTTAACCGACTAAAATATTGAAATGAGTTGCTGGTATTCGCCCTTAACCTAATTCACGAAAAACAACTTAGGTAAATTAATCTTCTTTTGAGTTATCTGTGCTTTCATTAAAAGCACAAAATCAGCATTTCTTAACAAAATCCATAGTAAACCTAGGATTTGAAAACGCTTTTTTAAGGGTCACCGATCGCCTAGTAAAAATACTGCAAGACATTTTGTCTCTGATGTATAGTTTGTTTTTGGCAGCATCTTAAAGTTGGTTCACTTTGAAATTATCTCCCTTTGAATTAAAACAATAGTAAACTTTAGTCCCTGCTAAAAGCTTTATCTCAGATGACATTTGGATTTTTTTTATCAGCGATTTGTTGGGACTTCTACCCTGAGTATGTGACAAGATAATCTGATAAAAATTCCCATCGGTTTGGAAGAAAAACGGCAAACAATTTCTTATGGGAAATTCCATTGAAAGCACTGTAAAGTTCACAAAAGTGGGTATGTACGTAAAAACATAACTCTAATTTGTGTTATGCGAATGGGTTATCCGGGCTGATTTGAACTTTAAACAACAATTCAATAGCCTGTCTTCTAGACTGGTTCTTTAAAATTAACAAATGCCCACTCGCAAGGCTATACAGTAACACATCCAAAAGTGATGCACTTTGGAAAAGTTTATTTAACCCCCCTGCTTCTTTCATCGGGGCATTGTGGTTGCGTTTATGACAGTAAAAACATGAAATTCAACTGCCATATGAATAATTGATTGAAGTTTAATATGAATTAAACAAATTTAAAATACCACTCACCAATACCCAGAAAAGGTATATATAATAACAGTGTAAAGTTACTTTTGGCTTTTAAGTATACAACTGATTGTTCTTAGAATTACTGAGATTAGGTCCCATGTTGCAGATGTTATCCCTTAGGTGTCCAACAAACTTCTGAGATACAGGCCTCATAATTACCCCGTATGTTGCAGATGTTGTCCCTTTGGTATCTGATATAGTAATGGGATAATGCCCCATAATTACGCCGTATGTTGCAGATGTTGACCCTTTGGTATCTGATATAGTAATTGGATAATGCCCCATAATTACGCCGTATGTTGCAGATGTTGTCCCTTTGGTGTCAATGAACTAATGAGATAATGCCCCATAATTAGGTCTTATGCTGCAGATGTTGTCCCTTTGGTGTCCTATGAACAAATGAGATAATACCACATGATTATGCCATATGATGCAGATGTTTGGTGTCCAATGAACTTATGAGATAATACCCCATAATTCTGTCTTATGTTTTCCTTTGGTGTTTAGAGACCTCCTTCCTGAGATTATGCTTCTGTCCCTGCCCTGTGTTTGAGATATTACCCCTTTGGTGTTCTGATAGTCAATGAGATAAAATAGTTATTCCGTTTTACTTTAAGTAGTCAACCTTGACCTTAACTGAGCAGTCGTGTATGATTTGTTAGAGGTCAATTTTGTAGATTGTGCAGCTTTACAGAATCTCTTCCCTGGATGTGAAATTCAAACATCCTGGCACAGTGAAGATTGATAGAATAGATAATTCACATGAAATAATCTTACATTGCTTTTAGCCGCTATTTATACATTAGCCTAACAACCAGTATATAGGTCCAGATAAGGATAGTTTGTGCACCTAAAATTGCATTTATTTCCTTAGCCATCAATTAAAACATGTGTTGTGGGTGCTTAAAAGAACCGTCTCATTGAGACGGTTCTTTTGAGTACCCACAACATGTGTTTTAGTTGAGAAATAAGAAAAATAATTTTCAAGTACGCACTCTTATCTGGAGGCCTGCCAGTAGAGATTGCTTTCTAAGCTGCTAACCACCTAACAGGCCCCGCCTACTTGAAATTCAGATCCTGCTTCATATTTTACGTGGATATCATACTTCATCAGGCTTTTAATTGAGTTGAAAATTTGGGCCCCTTAAAGGATTCAGAAAATATCATTATTGATAATTACCTTGGAATTGATGTTAACATTACACTTTAGGATTAGTTATCAACTTATTGTATGTATGAAAGGTCCAAAATTGTGCTGGCCTGTCCCAGGGGTAAGGCTTTGCTAGTATGCCAAATATAGATCATTGCTGCAGTTTTGTTTTCAACATCTCACATATCATACATGTAGTATTTCACATAAATCATCACCTATTCACAAGCCACCTTCACGTTTTGTGTTTATTTGTACTGACATATTACTTGTAACAAGAAAAGAGGGAAAATCTGAACTAGTTTGCCGATGGTAGCAACTCTCGTATCTCCTTGCAGGCTCTTACTACTAATAGTCACCTGCAAATATGGTTGTCAGGGGTTACTGCATGTCACAGGTAGAACAGTTTTAGAACTTATGTAATCTTTATGTTGATATAGCCATTCTGAGTGCCGTGGGCGGTTATGGGCCTTGACTTGAGAAAGCCTGTCTTGGGGGTTTCCAAGAAAGTAAGACTCAAATCAGGCTGCTCATCTGCATTGACGAGCTAGAAAATTGAAATTTTGCTTTGTAGTGAAATTAGGTATGAAACTTTCCAAATAGCTAATAACAACTGCGCTGATGAGACACTGGTCTGTGCCTGTGTTGTTCGCGAACCTCTGAAGTCAGGTTTTCTTGCGTTGAGGCCCATATCTTAAAGCAACACACGAAATTTGCAGCAGACGACATTTTCAAAATTTGTTCACGGTTTAAGAAATCAATTTAGACTTTATTCCATCTGCCAGCAGATGATTCACATGGAATATCAAGCCTGATTTTTTTTCCCTCCCCAAAAATAGTAGCAGAAATTGTCGTCTGCAGCAGTCGTGATTGGTGCATTAAGAGATATATGTGTGTGTGTGTTTTTTTTGTGTTTTTTTAATGAATGTATGAGGCTTAAAAGTTCTACTTGTATACTGTTGTTACATACAGCAGGAACTATTCTAAAGGCAATATAATATGGGCCTCGTCGTGAGAACACATGTCTTCGGGGTTTCTGACAAAGTGAGACTCAAACCAGCCTGCTCAGCTACAGAGACTAGCTAGAAAAATGAAATTTGCTTGTAGCAAGCTTAGATATGGTACTTTCCAAAACGCGAATAACAAAGGCGCTGATCAGACTGCGCGCAGGCTGGTCTGCGCCTGTGTTGTTCGCAAACCCCGGAAGACAGGTTTTCTCCCGTTGATGCAATAAACCTGTCTTCGGGGTTTTCGACAAAGCTAGACTCAAACCAGTCTACTCCGCTACAGAGACCAGCTAGAGTATTGAAATTACGCTCGTAGCAAGTCTAGATATAAGCAAATAACAAAGGCGCTGATCAGTCTGTGCCTTTGTTGTTCGCAAACCCCCGAAGACTAGTTTTCTTCTGTCACGGACCATATGTTATAAACATAAGATATTAAATTCCCGCGCAAATTCCATATTTTGTAGCCCAATTAGTGGCATGTCCTATTGCCGATCCAGGTCATGATTGATCCCAGGCCAGCCACATACTTTCACGGAGATTGGTCATGAAATATTTGCCGCATTTCCGCAGTCATTTTAATCATTCCACTGATTCAAGATTGGTTGTTGTCAGTTACAAGCGAAAGTATGCGCGCAGGGTACTGGTTAACGGCTTCGTGTAAGCTTGCCCCTGAAAAAAGTATAGTTAGGTTGACTGTTACTTTTGACATGCCAATAGCTATTGACCAGGACGTTTTGTTTGTTTGTTTTGTTGCTTTACGTCCCACGTCAACAGCTATGGCCATGGTGGGACGGTCAGTTCACCTAAACACACTTTTTCCTGGGCAAGCTTGAACAAGCAGTTAACCAGTACTTTGTGCACATACTTTCACTTGTAACTGACAACAACCATTCTTGAAAGATTCAGCGGAAGGGGGGAGAATGACCATAGAAATTATTTCATGATCAATCTCCAGGAAAGTATGGGACCGGGCCAGGATTGAACTTGCGATCCCTAGATCTGCAGTCAGACTCGCATCTCTTGCCAGACACGTTACCGACTGCACTACAGGGCCCGGTCTAAATGCTGTGCCCCAGGTGAGGCGCAAACTCACAGCCTCCGCGGGACGCTAAACCACAAACAAAAATAAAAAAAAATCCATATTTGAATAACTTGTGTCATTTTTTTCTTTTTTTTGTTGCAGTAAAAGTGGAAGGCTTCACAAAAATCCCATTCAATGACACTGCTTTTAAGGTTAGAAAAGTAGCTGGCAGTGTCATTGATTTTGCTGTTTTAATATCACAAAAAGTTTAGACTCCAAGCAGACTGCTCCCTATGGAACAGAGTCTAAAAACTCTTACCCTGCAATTCAGAAATAGTCTGTTGTAATTAAAAAAAAAATGGCTGCAGACTATTTTTTTTTTTACATGAGTTTTTTTTTATTCAGTCAAAAGGTGTTGTCTTTCATAAAAAAAAACAGCACAAAAAACATTTCAATCCCCTGGCATCCATATTGCATGACCTGTTGATTATTGTGTATATAATTTGCCAGGCCTCCAGATAAAAGGGCATAATTAGAAAATATTGTTTTCTATTCTTCAGCCAAAACATATGTTGTGGGTACTGGGAAAAGCCCTCACAATGAGATGGCCTTTTTTAAGCACCCTTTACATAATTATGTTTAACTTGATGCATTATTAAGTACATGTACTGTAAATTCGGGAACCTTCGCGAGGGTTTTATTTTCATGAAACTTTGAAGTTTTTGCGAAAATTAAACCCTCGCAAAATAGCAAAATTACTCTGTCCATTACTGATGTATGTAAATCAGACCCTATTCGCAATTTTTAACGTCACAAATATGTCTTAGCGCAATTCAAGAAAAAAAAAATTCTCACGAAAATTTCCGAATTTACAGTATTCACAATTTATGCTCGAAAAATAACTTATCTGGACCTGTAATTTGCTTCATTAATTTCATTGGCGTAGCACCCATTTCATAGGTAAATTATGCACATGCATAATAAAAATAGTAACATTCAAGGGAGGTCACTTAATGTGATAAAAGTGATTTTCCATACTATATAAGGAACTGCTCATAAAGGAAATAATTTGCTCCCTCTGGGAGGAAATTCTTTCCATTTAGAGAAGTTCCATTCTGAAAAGGGACACAATTGAAGAGAATCACTGCTTGTTCCAGTAGTCTCCCTTTGATGCGCGTAACTTTTCCAGCATTCTGGCTACGCCATTGAATTTCAAATTTATTTGTTGTACAATATGGTATATGTTTGCCTGGCTTGGTCAAGTTTTATAGTGTGTTTGTTTTCTCCCTTTGATATTATGTTATTGCAAATTGAACGGCATTGAGGAAGCGAATGCCCTTTAATAGTTTCTTGATACAGTGCCTGTATATCTTAGATCATTGATTCAATGAACTTCTTGCTGGTGACAAATTTTGTCATCTGCTGCTAAACTTTGCAAGATCAAGTCTGACAAAACATCAGGCCCGAGCCACCTAGACTGGCTCCAGTCCTTAAAACAATTTTTCATCAGTGTCATATCATATATTTGTAGCGAGTCTAACTCTGATGGCTCTGTTTTAAGCTCAGAGTTAGACCGGCTACAAGTATATGATATGACACAGTGATGAAAAATTGTTTTAAGCACTGGAGCCAGTCTACGAGCCAGCTTGAGATGGAGTTAGACAACCTGATGTTACCTCCAAAGGATTTTTTCTTGAAAAAGGTTATTTTGAAAAATATCTGCAGACAGTAAAAAAAATAGTTCTTGACATCTAAATGACAATTATCATATGACATTGCGAAATGGAGTTAAATAATGTCATGCATTAAATTGGTAAACCACTAGTGGTTTACAGATATTTGGAATAAGTTACATGACGTCCATATCAACTCTGCGTACATAATGATTTTTTTACGCCAGAAATGAGATTTCAAAGTACTCTTTAATGTTATATGATAAGTAGAATCTATCATTGGCTCATGTATTGTTGAAATTATTAAACTCTCTGCGAAAAAGCGATAAACTGCTCGACAAGCCTGCGTTTTATCTCTTTTTCTCAACTTGTTTAATGAATTCAATAAAACACGAGTACTCCTGTAAAATCCTCTATTTCCTTCGTCCAAGCCAAGCAAACAGTGCTAGATGTTTCAATTTTTATTATTTTTGTACTTGATCATAGAGAAGTTGTGTTTTACATAGCAGTAAATTTTACGTAGTTGACATCTGATAAATGTGTAAACATTTTGTAACAAAGCTGTTTTTGCATGTGTCTGTGCTTGAAAATAATGAACTTTTTTGAAAAAATTGAAATGCATTTATTTTGCATGTGATAGCAATGAAGGCCATCAATTGACAGTGAACAAATCTTTGACAAATTATTTTCATTATTGTGGACAAAAAAATCCATATATATATATATATATATATATATATATATATATATATATATATATATATATATATATATATATATATATATATATATATTTATGTTGGCGAAGCTACCATATTTTCAACTTAATAGGCACATTGTCTGTATAACTTCTTCAAAATTCTACACCCTCTATTGAAAAGCGTAAATCAAGATCAGTAAAAGTAAAATAAATATTGGTTTTCAAGACCAATTATCGCTTAATGCAGGTCAAAAGTAATGCAGAATGCTCTGCAATTCTTTCAATCTTCATTTAGCTACCATTTGTCTTAAAGTCCTTTGTTTTGCCGCTTTTTTGAGTGTCCGCTTAAGACCGCTTTTACTGTATAAGCAACTTCTAAGTATCTCAGTATGTGCTTATAAGAGCATGTGTGGTTATTTGGTTCTATATGGTAGCCTGTCAAACAGCAGAACAGTTTGGATCCCTTTAAACTTGAACCGGTTTAGCTATTTAATTTACTGCTTTGTTTCAAAAACATGTTTTCCTATGATCAAGAAGGTCAGACCATACATTATGAAAGGCTGAATTCATTCACTCTCTTCGAAAGAAAATCTTCTTTCCTATATGCTGATGACACCGGAGTTTTCAATTTCAAGGAATTAACTGTAATGTGTATAAAGCTTACAAATTTTTCATCTTTGTGTACTGGAAATGAGTCTTTGGCATATAGTGAAGACCCAGATGAAATGGCACATTATATGTCATTTTATCAGGACCTGCAGTATTTGCAAAGGTAAGGGACTTAGCCCTTAAAGCACCACCTATCATTTGAAGCAGACAACAATTTCAAATTTTGCTAATTTTTCAAAAATAATAAATAAGGCATGATATTACATGCTGGCAGAAGATTCTCATGTAATATGCTTTATTTTTTTCGATAATTAGAAAAGATGTCGCAAGATTTGTCGTCTGCTGCAGTCGTGATTGGCACTTTAAGGGTTAGATACATCTTAATGATATAAAAGCATCTTCAGGGGCTGAACTATACCTCAATTTAAAGATTTGAACCTGTAACCCTTGATTTGTACAATCGACCATCCACATTTAATTGTACATGCATGTATATTGATACTAGTTCTTTTCACTAAATGATAAAAATGATATATTTATTTAAAAAATCAGAATAGAACTGAAATTGGAATCTCACTGTCACACGATGGAGAAGATTTTCTAACCTCATTTTGATGGCTCAAGTTTGTAGCAACACCCTATGAGCCTTCCACTTCATGCTGTAAACAATACCAAGATATATGTAATAGTTATACCATGGCTCGTCCGCCTGTACATAGAGATAATCCACGAGCTTTAGCGAGTGGATTATCTTACGTACAGGTGGACAAACATGGCATAACCATTTTATACCACCTACATCAGTGTAGACCTTGCACATCAAGTGATATTTCATGCAAAAGTTGGTAAAGGTGGTATAAATTTGAATATTATGCCAGGTTTTTATAAGAAATTTGTCGTGTCAATAATGAGGTAATGTAACAGAATGTTTTGTCCTCCATTTAACCATGACAAACCTCATCTGTTTATGGACAAAAAATTTGACAGCCAATACTGCAAACAGTATGGACCCAGATCAGTTTACTCCCCTGGGAGCAGTCTAATCAGGTTATAGTGTTTGCTTTTCTGGATCTACACCGTTTTCAAAGCAGGATATATCCAGGTTAGTATGGAAGGGTTTAGCAGGCAACCCAAAATAAATGTACAATGGAACAAAAAAAATATGGACGTTTGGTGAACAGAAGTGTTTTCATTGTTAACCACCTTGGAAAGGCCTGTTTGGGAATGTGTGATTGGATGAATGACTGATATTGTGAAATGACTGAAAGAATGTTTAAATCTACATGTATATGAAATCGCACAGCAAAAGTGATATGTTAATTTTCCATTTAGCATGTTGCATAAGAAGCTGTATTTTGCATGCCACAAGCATTTTTCATCACCGGAATGACACTAGCCGTTTGTTTTTTGTGTTTCTTAGTTACTAGCAAGTCATGGCACTTTCTTTGCATCAGCATGTTTTCTTGATTTCAAGTTCAACATGATTTTAATAGATTTGTTGATCTCACGAACTGTTTCGTTTGCTGCAGTCATGATTGAAGGTATTATACTGTAAATTCAGAAACTTTCGCGAGGACTTTATTTTCGCGAAACTTCGCCTATGCGAAGTTTCGTGAAAATAAAACCCTCGCAAAATGGCAAAATCACTCTGTTGTTTATTGATATAGGTAAATCTTGCCTTAGTTGCTATTTTTTCACATCACTTAAATGTCTTTTAATTTGCGAAAATAAAATTCTCGCGAAAATTTCGAATCTACAGTCCTCAGGGTCAATGAAAAGTTACCAAGGTCTAGAACTATTCTAATATTGATTTCATTTTTATTTTCATATAAACCTAATATTCCTACTTTGTAGCTAGTCTATAAGCTGGTGCTAAGTTCTATTTCTAATAATCATACAACTGCACTGAAGACAACTACATTTATAAACTAGCCATGAACATAACCATTCGGGGAAAAAAAATACCATTACAATTTTTTACCTGTCTTATCAGACTAGTAGCTTGTCTTAAGTTACTGCTACATGTATTTCAACTAGGTATTTTGGAAAACATAAAATAAATCTGTATGGCTCTTTTTTGGTTTGTGTTTATCACACTTGATGAACTACAATAAAAAATGTTAATACTATAGACGAATGTAGATCAAAAATAGTTAGAAACAGAGTTTTGGATAGCCATTTGTCGCCCAACTGGCGGCAAATGACAATCGAACACACTGTTTCTAGCGATTTTTGATCTATGTTCTTCTATTGTTAAGAGCGTTTTGGATTGCCGCCTATCTGGTGTGTTTCTGGTCTACTGCAGACATTTTAGAGAAATAAAACATCTCTGGTAGCTTTTGATGGTTTTTAGAATCTTAAAACATTATTTTCCCAAGTAAACAAGTCATTACATGTCTGTGAGATTTTCCTTAAAAACACCAATAAATTCACCAAACAGAAAATGGGGATCAAACTTGAAGGAAACACCAAAACTTTGCATTTTCAACCACATTACAATGGGTACTATGGCATTCTTCCTGGAATTGATATCATGCTATCCATAGAGGATCTTACATGAGTGCTCATGTTTTATTAAATTTATTAAACAAGTTGGGGAAGAAGGATAAAATGCGAGGCTTGCCAAGCATTTTATTACTTTTTCGCAAGAGTTTAATAAATTCAATAATACAGGAGCATGAATGTTAGATTCTTTTATCGCACGACATTAAAATAATTTAAAATTCACATTTTTGGCGTGAAAACGTCAAGATTTTGCCATCTTTTATGAAACATAATAATGGACATCATAATGTTTCCCGAAAATCTGTAAATCACTAGTGGTTTATCAATTTTATTGCATAGCGTTATATCACTCCCAGATGCGACGTCTTGATAAAGTGTATTTACGCATACCTATCCGGATTTCCTCTGTTTTTACCTTTGTGAGATAATTCTATCTCACATACCCTGTACCAACCCTTGGGAAAGATAAAAAAAGAAAAGCCACACAGCGGCCGCATGTCGATCTGTGATGTCATTGTAATGTTAAAATGACGTCACCATGTCACATATATCTCTCAGCGAATTCAGGATTTTCTGGAAGCCTTCAGCTTTATCATGTTTGGTGAGCAAGAGAAGAATCCATAATGATAGATTCTTATTTTCTTTTTCCATGGTAGCAATATAGGAAGCGCAGTGGCTCTGTGGTAAAGTGCTTTACTCGAGACTGAGGGGCAGTGGGTTCGAGCGTCACTGCTTTGTGTCCTTGAGCAAAACACATTAATCCTAGCTTAGTACTGGTTCAACCCAGGAAAAACTGAAATATTGTTGATGGGACGTAAAGAATTAAATCAGACAAACAAAACACTGTAGCGATGCATCAGACTCTATGCCAGAAAAAGGGAGCGCAGTGGTAGAGTGCTTGACTCGAGACCGAAGGGCCGCAGGTTTGAGCCTCACCGGCGTCACTGCGTTGTGGTCCTTGAGCAAGACACATTTATCCTAGCTTAGTACTGGTTCAACCCAGGAAGACCCGTCCCTGTTTAACTGAAAGATTGTTGATGGGACGTAAAGAATCAAATCAAACAAAAACTATGCCAGAAAAATTAATGCAGTAATTCTCTGTCCAGAATGATTCAAATATTGTCCTGTGTTGAGTGTACCCCGGTCACTGGTAACTTTTCATTGATGCCAAATATCTAGTATCCATTTTGTTTTACAAGATAGGGCTTTGCTATAATTTATGGTAAAAGTGAATTTTAAAAGATTTTATATGTCCAGCGTGAAAAATTTAAATCTTTATATTTACTCATTCTTTCTTGAAATATGCTTGAATGGTGACCTTAGACAGCTTTAAGCACATGTGCGGATCCCTGTCCGGACCCCCCCCCTGAAAAATCACAAAAATATAGGGTTTCATATCAATACTGGTCCCGATCCCCTGACACAAGGCTACTAAGCCAGCATTCAATGTTGGGCCATCATCGGCACGCCAGCCAAACGCCATTTAAATGGCGTTTCGCTGGCAGGCTAATGATGGCGGGATTTTAGAGCTCTTTGGATCCTCTCTCCTCATCAACTAAAAAAAAAAAAAAAAAAAAAAAAAAACATCGTCAAAGTTGGACCTTTTCTGGCAAAACGTTCTGGATCCGCGCATGAAGCATGCATGACGGTTAATTTTCTAAAATTTCCAACATATTCTTTTGGCAAATAATTGTTGCTTATCAGCGTTGGAAGTCACAAAATGCTTGTCTGAATAGCAAACAGGGAAGACAACGGTCTGCCCTGTTTGTCTATGCCATTTTGGCAGATAACTAGTGTTGAAAAATTTAGCTCATTTACCGTAGCTTAACCCTTAAGGCACCACCTATAATTTGCAGCTGACGACAATTTCAAATGTTGCCGCTTTTTCAAAAATAACAAATAAGGCATGATATTTCATGAGAATCGTCTGGCAGACGATTCTCAATAAAATATCATACCTTATTTTTTTCCAAAAATTGAGAAAGATGTTGCAAAATTTGTCAACTGCTGCAGTTGTGATTGGCGCTTTATGGTTTAACTTTGGTAACATATATAAAAACTTGCACATTATCTTCAGAATATTTTGTGAAATTGTCTTGAACTTTTTTCCATCATAATGCAGTCACTTATTCTCAGAATAAATTATGCAAGTAAAGCGCCTAAATATGCTAAATGTGATCTTATGTAACTGTTAATTTTTCAGTAACGGAGAAAGAGACTAAGGATGCTACATTAGAAGTAGAGAAGCCAGGGGAGAAAGCAGAAGTGGAGAATAAACAACTAGCGGTGGTCAATGAGCAAATCAAAAGTGAAACAAACGGGGTTGTCGGTACGGATGTCAAAGAGGAAATTAAAGTGGAAATCAAACCTGAAGTTATCGAAGAGGAAAAATCTGAAAAATCTGGAGAAACAGACCCTGTTGTTGAAAATGAATAAAACAAAATTGTTGGAAATGATTCAAGACACTTGTGATAGTATTTGTTTGAAACAATTAACCCTTTTAACCCTTAAAGTGCCAATCACGACTGCAGCAGACGACAAATTTTGTGACATCTTTCCTATTTCGAATGAAATATCATGCCTTATTTGTTATATTAAAAAAAGCGGCAAAATTTGAAATTGTCATTTGCTACAAATCATAGGTGGCGCTTTAAGGGTTAACGCTGGTCACAACTTGTCTGCTCACTCATCTGCTTATGTTTTAGGTAGCTTATATTCCAAACGATCTCTGTTGTTCGAAAAGCACAAATGTTTCCCAGAGAAAATGATACATGGTATATGTGTACAGGGTAGTGAGTTTGATCCCGGCCCTGTCCCATACTTTCATGAGATAATTTCTACGGTCATTCTCCTCCCTTCGGGTGATTAATTCAAGAAAAGTTGTTGTTAGTTACAAGCGAAAGTATGTGCACAAAGTACTAGTTAACCGCTTGTTCAAGCTTGCCCAGGAAAAAGTGTGGTCATGTAAACTGACACTCCCGACATGATCATAGCTGTTGACTGGGACGTAAAGCATCAAACCAAACCAAATATGTATTTGTTCTTTACCTCATAGACACCTTTTATTACTTTTGCAAACAGAGCAGACATAGATCAGGCAGCTATCAGGGTCTACTCTGTTTTCTGATGGAAATTCCTACAATAGTTTAATACTAAGACAAGTAATTTCTTTGTTCTATGTACAAAGGTAAAAGTTCATGTAATTATTCATAGTGGGTGGAGCTTATCATGAATAATCATGAAGGAAAGGGTTTAAATGCATGCACAGCTAGCCAGTGGGGCTAGAAATCTAATTTGTGGCCTGGACCTTCTGTATACTTTAACCCCACCAATATTTTTTGTCCTGAAAATGCAGTCTGCTTTCTACATCTGCTGCATATATTCAAATGTACTTCAGAAGCAAACACTATGAACCCTCAATTCTATTGGAGCAGTTTTATCCAGGTCCATATTGTTTGCAATTAAGGCAACCTAAGTACATAAACCAGGACTTTAGTTAAGAGTGCGTAACGAAAATTTAACTTTTCTTATTTCTCAACCAAAACATATGTTGTGGGTACTCAAAAGAACCGTCTCATTGAGACGGTTCTTTTGAGCACCCAAAACATGTTTAAATTGATGGGTAAGGAAATAAATGCAATTTTAGGTGCACAAACTATCCTTATCTGGACCTATGGACAAATAAGTATGACAGCAGTGATTTTGTTACCTGCGCATCATGCATCTTTTGAGCATAATTTTGTCTCTAGGTTGCAAAGTTTTTATTTCAGCGAGTCCCAGGATGCAATAGTATTGCAGACTTGTCATTAAAAATAGTGTTCTGGACTCATAAGTTTGCAGTTGGACTCATTGATATGGGAAACAGCGAGTCCCAGGACCCATGAGCGCAAAATTGTAAATGAATCACTGTGACAGACTGATTGCACTTCATTGTACCTTTGAGGGTTGTACCGTATCATACATGGGCCAGTGCTCACAATCTCAGTACTTATCACATCGGCATGGGAGGGCAGTGGCTCAGTGGTAGAGACCTTGAATCGAGACCGAGGGGCCGCGGGTTCAAGCCTTGCCAGCGTCACTGTGTTGTGTCCTTGAGCAAGAACATTAATCCTAGCTTAGTACTGGTTCGTCCAGGAAGACCTGTCTCTTTATAACTGAATGATAGTTGATGGGATGTAAAGAATCAAATCAAACAAAGTACTGATCACATCAACATGCAACGAAGGCTCAGGTGAGTCTGTGCAGACTCACCTGAGCCTTTGCTGCTTGCATACATAAGTATGGATGTAGATGAAGGCTCAGACAAATTTTAGACGTCTAGCTTTGATTGATACATCAGCTTGAGCTTTATTAGAGGCATATGTAATGAATGACAAATTTTTGTTTGCTGGCCCAGATGTTATTACGATCGTGTAAATGTGGGTGTGTTTGTGTGTGGTACTCTTAACTGAAAGCCTGTGCATGTTAATAAGTAGTTAGAGACAAGGAATGAGATAGACTGATATGAGTGGTCTTTGTGCCGGTAGTGTTATGTAGATAAACTCAGTATTGTATCATTTCTGTCTTGTAATTAGGGGATAACTGTATTCTAAATTTACATTTGGGGAGGTATATCGTCGGATATAGAGGCTTGCATAGGGGTTTTAGGGATACAGGATATTTGTCATTTTACTTCCAGGGATATAGGATAGTATCCATTTTACTTCCAGGGATATGGGATACTTGGTTCAATATTTTAGTTACTTCCAGGGATATTGAAAATTTAGGAAAATTAATTATGGGGATATTTGCCAATTTATAGGGATATTTGACTGTTTACTTCATGGGATATTTGGTCCCCCCCTATACAAGCCTCGATATACGGTCGGAAATTTAGTTTTATGGTGACGCGCATGCAGAGCCGTAAAACGTGATTTCCTAACGTATATCGGACGATATACCTTCCCAAATGAAAATATTGAATATGGTTTATCCCCATTCTAATGCACTGTTAACATTTTCCCTTCAAAAAGACAGTGAAAATGTGCTTTGTTGCGCCTATACATCCAGCAGCTGCCAGCTGCATATATTCACTAGTCAGCCAATGAAAAGCGATATTTCATAATGATGTCGGGTTTGCCACAGTATATCACAGGATATATAGTCGCAAATTTATGACGTTATCCAATCAGACGTCGCATTGCATTCGCATGTGCATTAGAATATTGTATCTTTTGTGTCTTGTAACTTCAATTGTATATGCATTTAGCCTCATTTGTACCGTAATGTGTTCAAATTTATTTTCTTTTTTTATATTGTCTTAAATGCACTATAAGTAAGTAAGTAAGTAAAGACTTTATTTAAAGAGGGTTACAACATTTAGCAGATACATACAAGCACAATGTAACAGCTACTCTTCCATAAGGTCCTCTGACTGAAAAAATATTAACTTGGACATAAAGGCATCTACGCAAACAAAATCAACACAAAGTGCAATGATAAGTCTGTCAAATGTGTGTTGGTCTCTGCTGTTTCTATTGCATTAATCCTTAACTCCTCACAAGCGCCTTTGGACGCCTTTGAAATGTAAGATATTTTAAAATATTATGAAAAATGGAACATTTGCTCCTGAGGAGCAAATGTTTCATTTTCCATAAATTTTCAAAACTTTTAAAATGTAAAAAATTTCTTTTGGAAAATATTTGAAAATTTGAATTATTTATAGAAATGATTTCCTCACCACGAGAAAACTGACCGTTGCATGCAAACAACAAAGGCACAGACCAGGCTTCACATCCACATTGTCCTATCAGCGCCTTTGTTGCTCGCTTTCTAGAAAGTATAATAGCTGACATGGGCACCTTGATAAATTCAGTACACTAGCTGGTCTCTGTAGCTGAGCAGGCTGGTTTGAGCACCACAAAAGGGAAAAAGAAATCTAAGAAAATCCATTTGGTCTGAACATCAGCCCAAAAATCATCTCCCATCAAAAATAATATTCGGTGTCAGTTAAAAAAAAACTTGGTTAAAAAAATAGACTAGACCGGACTGTGTGGTAAACCCCTGAAGGCCAGTTTTCTGTCAGCAAGGCTCATATGGGCCTTGACGTGAGAAAACCTGTCTTCCGGGTTCGGAGACTGATCAGCGCCTTTGTTAATCGCATTTTGGAAAGTATAATATCTAAACTTGCTACAGGTTAAATTTCAATTTTCTAGCCAGTCTCTGTAGCTGAGGAGGCTGGTTGAATCTCACTTTGTTGGAAACCCCTAAGATCTCGCATCGCAGCCGGTGTGATATCGGGTATCCCCATGGGCCAATGATATTCAGTCTCTTCCTTTGACAATTGTTTAATGACATTCTATGCTATCTGAACAATCAATTGGTTCATTGTAGTGCATGAATTATACATAGAGCAGCAAACAGTCGAATAAGCAACAAAAGTTGTCTCCTTTTCTCGTCTGCTGAAATGTTTAAGAAGCCTCTATGACAAACAGTGTGGACCCAGATCAGACTGCTGCTATAGGAGCAGTCTGTTCTGGGTCCACACTGTTTGCTTCCATAATTAATTTGTCAGTATTGCAAGGCAATTATTTGCAGCAGACGACATTTTTAGATGCATTTTTTTCTTGGCGCTTTAAGGGTTAAACCTTCCAGTTAGGCTCGGCCAGAAAACAAGGGACTACCTCTTAGCCAATACGGTAAATTTTCTAAAATTTCGCACACTTTTCTCATTCTGTTCTCAAATAAAATATTGATATTCAGGGCTGGAATTCACAAAATACTTGTCAGAATAGCAAACAGGGAAAATCCTGATCAGACTGCTTCTTCAGAAGCAGGCTGATCTGGGTCTGGGCTGTTTGTCTAGGCCTTTTTAGCAGGCAGCTGATGTTCGAAATTTTAGAACATTTACCGTATTTAATCTTATAGCACTAAAGTAGCAATCACTTTACACCATTTTCTTTACCCTAAATATTTGGAGGGATAGGTTTGATTAAACAGTGTGAACTTAGATCAGCCTGCTCCAGGATCAGGCTGATATGGGTTTACACTGTCTGCCACTCCAAGTGAATACATGTACACGCCTACTCAACTACTGGAAATTTTGGCGAGAATTTTATTTTCCCTAACGGCGTTAAAAGACATATTTGCAACGTTTAAAATTAGCGACTAGGGCATGATATTGCAAGATCAGTAAAGGACAGAATTATTTCTCCATTTCGTGAGGCTTTTATTTTCATGAAACTTCGCAAATGCGAAGTTTTGAGAAAATAAAACCCTCGCGAAAATTTCTTTCAATCATTTTATTGACAAACATCTATAGTAAGAAATTAAGCTGTCTAAATATTAAGGCTAAAAATAGATGTTTTTTTTTTTGGGGGGGGGATTAATTCTGATTACTTGTATGATACGATTGCATTTTTGGTGGGGATTTGACTTGTTCAGATTGCTTGTATGAAACTTCATGTTCAATTTTCAATTTTGTTTGTTCTTTGGCATAAACTAGCTTGTGCATTTATAGGTATCTGTATGTCATTAAAATTTATAAAAAAAACAACAACTGTGATTTGTGTTAAATTCTAAGGTTTTCTCAGCACTTACCCTACACTTTATGTCCTAAAATTTTTAACACAGGGCAGACCCAGATCTTACTGCTTCTTCAGAAGCACGTCCTGTTTGTTATGTTGGCAAACATTTTGCGAATTCCAGTCGTGATAGTCAACATTTGAGCAGGTACATGAGATTTGCAACAATGTGGTATGAGATTTCAAACAATGTGGTATGTACGACCAACAAAGTCTCAGATCAGCCTGCACATACGTGCAGTCTAATTAAATGAGACGGTTCTTTTGAGCAACCAAAACATATGCTACAAACTAGGGGTAAGAATATATTGACATACACTACATGTTATACACCAGACACAAAATCTAAATTTCACAAGTGATCCCCCATAATGTCCTATACCAAAAAAAATTCAAGGGTTCAAAATAAGGGGTGACGGATGGTACCATACTGGGGGTGACTGTAGTATCGCATATGAGAAATGGTTTCCATGTGATATATGTGATGCCTTTGAAAGATTCATTTTTCATACACTGGTATATAAACATAAAAATATGTGTAAAGTAGATTGTGGATAAAATCCAACAACTATAAACAAGAGTTATGACCCTTGATCTCAAAAGTGATTTCTGCTGAATATCTTAGAGAGTTAGTTGATGGAATTTGACAAAACTTTGCATATGCATTGATGTTGACAAGGCCTAGGTTGGGATTGTTAGGTGTCAGTCTGCTCTAATCTGTAGTAGAGTTATGGGCCTTAGTAGTCAGAATTTTGTTTTCATTCAATATTTTGAGAACAAATCTATAGAATTTGATCTTAGTTTGCATATGCATGGGTAATGACGAGATCTGAGTTTGGATCGATTTGTGTAAAATTTGCAAATATGTAGCGTTATTCAGTCAGAATTTTGTTTCTGTTCAATATCGTAAAAATGAATTGGTGAAATTAACATAATTTTGGATACTCTTTGATATTGACAAGATCTAGGCTGTTTTGGGTTTTTTCTCCTCAATTTGTGCAAATTTATAACAGTTATTGACCTTGTCTCATGTCATTTCTGGGAGACTTTCTCCTACAAGGGCTCCAGGCAGGGGCATTTGTGTCACACAGACATTTCTAGTTGATCATATGTTGTAGCAATGAATTGACATGTTTTAACCTGCCCATTATCTACTTATTTTCTAGGGTAGCCTATATTGCAAACAATATGGACCCAGATCAGACAGCTCCCATGGGAGCAGACTGATCCCATGGGAGCAGTCTGATCAGGGTCCATTGTGTTTGCTTTCATTATAAGATCAAGTCTGAATTGCCTTTGAATGTATGCAGCTGACTTAAAAAGCAAACAACACTTGTAGAACAAAAACTATTGGCTGGATAGGGGTAAATGTATTGTGATATTTTCCACAATTCACCATTAAAGTGTCAAACACAACTGTAGCAGATGACAGATTCATCTTTCTTAATTTTCAGAAAAATAAGGCATGATATTTCATGTGAGTCATCTGCTGGCAGACACGAACACCTATCCAAAGAACTGCTGGCAGACACACACACCTATCTAGAGATCTGCTGGTAGACACACGCACACCTATCTAGAGATCTGCTGGCAGACACACACACACACACCTATCTAGAGATCTGCTGGCAGACACACAGCCCTATCTTGATATCTGCTGGCAGACACACACCTATCTAGAGATATGCTGGCAGACACACGCCTATCTAGAGATCTGCTGGCAGACACACACGCACCTATCTAGAGATATGCTGGCAGACACACACCTATCTAGAGATCTGCTGGCAGACACACACACCTATCTAGAGATCTGCTGGCAGACACACACACCTATCTAGAGATCGGCTGGCAGACACACACGACACACAATCCTATCTAGAGATCTGCTGGCAGACACACACACACCTATCTAGAGATCTGCAGGCAGACACACGCACACCTATCTAGAAATCTGCCGGCAGACACACAATCCTATCTAGAGATCTGCTGGCAGACACACACACCTATCTAGGGATCTGCTGGCAGACACACGCACACCTATCTAGAGATCTGCTGGCAGACATAAGCGCATATTTAGAGATCTGCTGGCAGACACACACCCCTATCTAGAGATCTGCTGGCAGACACACACACACCTATCTAGAGATCTGCTGGCAGAAACACACTACTATCTAGAGATCTACTGGCAGACACACACACACCTATCTAGAGATCTGCTGGCTGACACACACACCTATCTATAGATCTGTTGGCAGACACACACACACACACACACCTATCTAGAGATCTGCTGGCAGAAACATACTACTATCTAGAGATCTGCTGGCAGACACACACACACCTATCTAGAGATCTGCTGGCAGACACACACACACTCCTATCTAGAGATCTGCTGGCAGACACACACTCCTATCTAGAGATCTGCTGGCAGACACACACACACCTATCTAGAGATCTGCTGGCAGAAACACACTACTATCTAGAGATCTGCTGGCAGAAACACACTACTATCTAGAGATCTGCTGGCAGACACACACACCTATCTAGAGATCTGCTGGCAGACACACACTCCTATCTAGAGATCTGCTGGCAGACACACACACACCTATCTAGTTATTACCTCTCCCTATTACTCTTTGCCTGCTAGCGGCGACTTTTGTCATCTGCCGATAACCTTTGCAAATAGTTTGGACCCAGATCAAGCTCAGCAAAATATCCGTCCTGATCGAGATCCAAACTGTTTGACACTCTGATAGTCTTTCTGAAAGAAGTAAAAAAAGTTGATTATGAAAAAAGTCAGCAGACGACAAAAATCGTGAAACTCATTTGGCCAGCTTGTCAAATTTAGACCCTTATTGCACAGGTCATCAGGGAAGGCTCTGGCAAGACTGCATGTGGGGGTATGTGGCTACAAAGCATTTATGTAGCCACAAAAGTACCGTTAAGTTTTTCAAAATATAAGCCAATAAATTGTAGATTTGTTAGAGCATCCATTCACTTTACCTCATTTTCATGACCAAGACGTAATCAAACTGATTTTGAAGTTAGGAGTGGATGGGCCTGCAAACAAGAGTTTTGTACTTATCGCATATGCGCAAAGGCCCTCTTTAAATGACCAAGCTGACCTATTTAGCGGGGCTAGTTGTCTTATTATTTGTCTGAGCCTTCATCTACTTATATGCTTTATGTATGCAAGAAGTGAAAGTCCATATACGCAGGCTCACCTGGGTCTTTGCTGCTGCCTGATGTAATATGGGTCTCGACGCAGGAAAACATGTCTTCTGGGGTATGCGAACAACAAAGGCACAGACCAGCCTGCGCATCCGCAGTCTGATCAGCGCCTTTTTCATTCGCTTATTGGAAAGTATCAGATCGAGACTTGCTACAAGCATACTTTCAATTTTCTAGCTAGTCTCTGTAGCTGAGCAGGCTGGTTTGAACTTTACTTTGTCAGAAACACCAAAAACAGTTTTTTTTTAGTGTCTCAACCCATGTTTGAATTTGTTCTAAAAAGAAGCATAAAAAAGCATATTTTTTTTGCAAATTCGCAATGGGGCTTCAATTTATGGTTGACTTAAGCGCGGATCCAGAGGAGGCCCAACTTTGACGTTTTTTTTTTCTTTTCTTTTTTTTTTTAGTTTGATGAGGGGAGGAAGGACCCAAATACCACTATTAGCGGGCCATCAACAATTTAAATGGCGTTTCGCTGGCAGGCCGATACAGGCCCAACGATGAATGCTGGATTGGTAGCTTTGTGATTTTAAGAGGATCCGGACCAGTATTGCTAAGGAATCCTATATTTTTGTAGTTTTCCTGGACGGGTCCGGACCCCTGTCCCCCCTCTGGATCCGCACATGTTGAGTCCTGCTTCAATTTATGGCCACTGCGCTCCTTTTTGTAAGATGAATTGCTGAACGAGAGAGGACACCAAAAAACACACCAAAACAAGGAACCAACACAAAACCCCCGCATACAATGTGAACAACAACAACAATGATAACACCACCTTAAGAACGGGCACTCGCATAGGCCGCATAGCAGGTGTTTAGATTAATGGCCAGACATTCGCCCTAGATTCTGATGTTGCAAATGTGGGCATAAACACGAGAAAACCTGTCTTCAGGGGTTTGGGGATAATAAAGGCGCAGACCAGCTTGGGCAATAGTTGTCGGCATTTTAACATTTGAAAGACCAGCAATTGCTGGCGTTTCAGATTCGGACCTCATTTGGGATATGGTGTCAACCGACGATTCCGAATTCGGCCAATATTCTCGTACACAAAACATGCAAAATATGAGGGTTTTTTTCCTGAACATGTACAATAATTCGACATGACTGCCCCCACCCCTCAAAGTTTGTAAAACCAACCCTCGGGCCGAAATTGGCGAACTATTCTTGCACAGAAAATATGTAGTTTTTCCTGAATGTGTACAATAATTCACAACGTCTGCTCCCTTAGGGTAAGGGTTTAAGATTAGGCTTGGGCCCGGTCCATTCTCCGAACTCCAAACCTGTAAGAGTTCCGAGTTCAGAGAAAGGAACGGGCCTTTCTACAAACTCTTAACCTGCCAAACAAGGGTTTTGGCCTGGTCTTTTCTCGGAACTCAAATTTGGTACCAATGTCAAGTTAAGACAATTTTCTAAATGTTTCTTGCCAAAAGGGACAAATTCCTGCTGGTCCGTTCCAAGTTTATATCTCATTTAGAATATGGGATCAACCTATGATTCCAAATGCTGCCAATATTTTCGCACAAAAAGTATGATTTTTTTCCACTGAATTTGTGCAAGATTTCGACACGACTGCCTCCATGCCCTCAAAGTTGCAAAGTCAACCCGCGGGCCGATAGAGGCGGGCTATTCTTGCACAGAAAATATGTTGTTACCAGAATGTGTACAAAAATTCACAACGTTTGCCCCCTCAACTTTGGTACCAATCTCAAGCTTAGACGATTTTCTATTTCACTGAATTTGTACAAGAATTCGACATGACATGTTAGTGCAAAGTCAACCCGCGGGCCATAATTGGCGGGCTATTCTTGCACAGAATATATTTAGTTTTTCCTGAACGTGTACAAGAATTCACAAATGTTCGGAACAAGTTACTTAACGGGCCAGGCTGTGTGATCATCTGTTAAAATGCACGGAACAAGTTACATAACAGGCGGGGGCTGCATGATCATCTGTTAAAATGCACGGAACAAGTTACATAACAGGCAGGGCTGCGTGATCATCTGTTAAAATGTTCAGAACAAGATACTTAACGAGCCAGGCTGCGTGATCATCTATTAAAATGTTCGGAACAAGTTACAAAATAGGCCGGGCTGCGTGATCATCTGTTAAAATGTTCAGAACAAGATACTTAACGAGCCAGGCTGCGTGATCATCTATTAAAATGTTCGGAACAAGTTACAAAATAGGCCTGGCTGCGTGATCATCTGTTAAAATGCACGGAACAAGTTACATAACAGGCGGGACTGCGTGATCATCTGTTAAAAGGTAGGAACAAGTTACATAACAGGCCTGGCTGCATGATCATCTGTTAAAATGCATGGAACAAGTTACATAACAGGCGGGGCTGCGTGATCATCTGTTAAAATGCTCGGAACAAGTTACATAACAGGCAGGCTGCGTGATCCGCTGTTAAAATGTTCGGAACAAGCTACATAACAGGCCAGGCTGCGTGGTCATCTGTTAAAATGTTTGGAACAAGTAACATAACAGGACGGACAGGCCGGGCTGCGTGATCATCTGTTCAGATGCACGGAACAAGATACATAACAGGCGGGGCTGCATTATCATCTGTAAAAATGGTCGGAAAAAGTTACATAACAGGCCTGGCGGCGTGACCATCTGTTAAATTGCATGGAACAAGTTACATAGTGGGCGGGGCTGCGTGATCATCTGTTAAAATGTTCTGAAAAAGTTACATAACAGGCCAGGCTGCGTGATCATTTGTTAAAATGATCTGAACAAGTTACTTAATACTCCGGTCTGCGTGATCATCTTTTAAAATGCACTGAGCAAGTTACACAACAGGCGGGGCTGCGTGATCATCTGATTAATTGCACGGAACAAGTTACATAACTGGCGGGGCTGCGCGATCATCTGTTAAAGCGCAAAGAACAAGTTACACAATAGGCGGGGCTGCGTGATCATCTGTTAAAATGTTCGGAACAAGTTACATAACAGGTGGGGCTGCGTGATCATCTGTTAAAATGCACGAAACAAGTTACATAACAGGCGGGGCTGCGTGATCATCTGTTGAAATGTTCGGAAAAAGTTACATAACATGACAGGCTGCGTGATCATCTGTAAAAATGTTCGAAACAAGTTACTTAACAGGCCCGGCTTCGTGATCATCTTTTAAAATGCACAGGACTAGTTACATCACAGGCCGGGCTCAGTGATCCGCTGTTAAAATGATCGGAACAAGTTACATAACAGGCCAGGCTGCGTGATCATCTGTTAAAATGTTCGGAACAAGTTACAGAACAGGCGGGGCTGCGTGATCATCTGTAAAAATGTTCAGATAAAGTTACATAACAGTCGGGGCTGCATGATCATCTGTTAAAATGTTCGGAAAAAATTACATAACAGGCTGGGCTGCGTGATCATCTGTAAAAATGTTCGGAACATGTTACATAACTGGCGGGGCTGTGTGATCATCTGTAAAAATGTTCGGAACAAGTTACATAACAGGCTGGGCTGTGTGATCATCTGTTAAAATGCACGAAACAAGTTACATAACAGGCGGGGCTGCGTAATCATCTTTTAAAATGTTCGAAACACGTTATTTAACAGGCCAGGCTGCGTGATCATCTGTTAAAATGTTCGGAACAAGTTACATAACAGGCGGGGCTGCGTGATCATTTGTTAAAATGTTCTGAAAAAGTTACATAACAGGCGGGGCTGTGTGATCATCTGTAAAAATGTTTGGAACAAGTTACATAACAGGCGGGCTGCGTGATAACCTGTTAAAATGTTCGGAACAAGTTGCACAACAGGCGGGGCTGCGTGATCAGCTGTTAAAATGAACAAAATAAATTACATAACAGGCCAGGCTTCCTGATCATCTGCTACAATGTTCAGAATAAGTTACTTAACAGGCCGGGCTGCGCGATCATCTGTTAAATTGTTCGGAACAGGTTACTAAACAGGCCCAGCTGCGTGATCATCTTTTAAAATGCACCGAACAAGTTACATAACAGGCGGGGCTGCGTGATCATCTGTTAAAATGTTTGGAATAAGTTATATAACAAGCCAGGCTGCGTGATCATCTGATAAAATATTCGGAATAAGTTACATAACAGGCGGGGCTGCTTGATCATCTGTTAAAATGTTCGGGATTAGTTACATAAAACGGCTGAGCTTTGTGGCCATCTGTTAAAATGTTCGGAATAAGTTACGAACAGGCCGGGCTGCGTGATCATCTTTTAAAATGCTCGGAATAAGTTACATAATAGGGTGGGCTGCGTTATCAGCTGTTAAAAGGAACGGAACAAGTTACATAACAAGCGGGGCTGCGTGATCATCTGTTAAAATTTTCGAAACAAGTAGCATAACAGACCCGGCAGCGTGAGAATCTGTGAAAATGATCGAAATAAGTTCCCTGCAACATGATCGTGTCTACCCGGCCTGTTTGCTCAGCCAATTCTGACTCCATCGGCTTGGAAGACCCAGAGCAAAAGTCAGCCGATGCTTACCCGATTTCCCAGCAAAACATGATAGTGCGTGCTGGCAAGCCCACCCTCCGCCCTCTTGCCAGCCTGGGCAACTCTGACTCCTCTGGTCGGAGAGGACCCCGGTTGAACACCAGCCAAAGTTTACCAGATTCCCAAGGGAAACATGACCGCGACTGCCTGCCCGCCACCCGCCTGCCAGCGAGACCCCGGGCGAACACCAGCTGCAGTTTAACGGATCACCCGGACGAAACATGATCATGTCTATCTGGTCTGCCTGCCTCTGACTCACATCGACCGGCGAGACCCCGGGCGAACGCTAGCGGAAATTTGCCTGCTTATACCAAGATACTCTCGCCAGGCGCAGGTGGGCACCCTAGAGCTTTGGTTTTATGTGAAAAATCGACTAAGTCCACAAAATCCCTCATGGAGAGACCCTGAAACGATAAAGAAACAACAATAGCAAGAAAGAAAACAACAACAACACAACAATGATAAAGAAAACTACAAAAACACACTAAACAACAACAACGATAAAGAAAACAACAACAACAGCAACACAAAACTGTACAACACTTAATAATACAACTGTAGTCACAACAACAACTTTCACATAAAACTATAGTTACAGCAGCAACAACAACAACAACAACGACTACCACGACAGCAACATCAACAGCAGCAACAACAACAACAACAAATGTATAACAATTCAACATAGAACTGTAGTTACAGCAACATTGACAACAACTGTACACCACTTACACATGAAACTAGTTACAGCACCATTAACAACAACAACACATCAAGTGTACAACACTTATACATACAACTGTAGTTCCAACAACAACAACTACTACTACTACAATAACAACAACGTAGTTCCAACAATATTAACAACAACAACAACGATAAAGAATTCAACAACAACAACAACAACTGTAAAACACATTCACATACAACTCTAGTTGCAACAACAGCAACAACTATTATCTGAAGCTCGTGGATAGTACAGGAGGACAATCCATGATATATTTATTACATAACCAACACCTTTCGTTCCCAAAACTTGATGAGAGGAAAATGCTGTCGGAAATGTTAATTCACCAAATTTATTTTTATTTTTAAAACCATAAAGAAAACTGTGATAAGAATATTGACACAAAATGATTGAAATTTCAAATTTTAGCTGTTTGACGCAGAAAACACTGACCAGGCTGCATGTGTACATTGAAGCCTGGTCATGATCAAACGGCACATGAATATACAAGCTATCTGAGTGTCTCCACTGTTTGCGAATCACGGTTGAATGCACATACAATGGGGTTCTGATTAGCCTATACTACATGTATTGGAAGCGCAGTGACTCGGTGGTAGAGTGCTTGACTCGAGACCGAGGGCCGCGGGTTCGAGCCTCACCGGCTTCACTGCGTTGTGTCCTTGAGCAAGACACATTTATCCTAGCTTAGTACTGGTTCAACCCAGGAAGACCCGTCCTGCATAACAGAAAGATAGTTGATTGGACGTGAAGAATCAAATCAAACAAACAAAAAAGATATATGCTACATATTGTGTATATTTCAGGATGTGAAAGCGGTTGTCACCAGCACAGGAAGCAGCTGGGTCGTTTAAAACAATCCTATTTCCTACTTCCTGTTTCCCAGACAATTAAAAAAGGGACACTACCAAAGTCTAGATTTACAACAGTATTGTAAGGGCCGATGAATACTCATTTTATGTGCATTTGAACTATGCAATAGTTATACCATGGCTTGTTTGCCTGTACTCGGAGATAATCCACGAGCTTTAGCGAGTGAATTATCTTACTTACAGGTAGACAAACATGGTATAACTATTTTATACCACCTACACCAGTGTAGAACTTGCACATCACGAGCTATTTCGTGCTTAAGTTGGTAAAGGTGGTATAAAGTGTAAGGTCTATGACCCTGACATGGGCTCAAGATCAAAAAGGTGAGTATGACCAGGAAATACCACAACCACACACTGCAGACCGACCCACGGTATCGTGATGGAGGGTCGCAGAACACTAACAGTCACAAAGCATCCTCAAGACAATTAGAGTAAAGCAACCAGCTCTCTCTCTTCCTCTTCAAGATGATTGCATAACAAAACAAAGACCAGCACATAATCCCCCTAAACAATATGAGGTACATAAAACAATCACTCGACAACAACAGAACCACCGCCATTACCCCTTTGACCACAAATACATTTATTTCATGGGGTATGTATACAGGCTACGGTCAAATCATAATACAAAAAGTATGTGAGTATTATCAGAGAATACCACGATCACAAGCTGCAGACCAACCCACGGCATCGTGACGAAGAGCTACAGGACATTTGCAGTAACAAGACATCCAAAATACAATAAAAGCAAAGCAACCAGCTCTCTCTTCCTCGTCAAGATGATTGCAATACTAGAAAGGACATAAAGTGATGTATACCAAAACAAAGACCAACACGAACCCCCACAAACAATGGGAGGCACATAAAACAATAAATCAACAACTATTGAACCACGTTCTTAGAAAGGACAGCAGCCTGGGCCACCGGGGGAGGGGATAAGGGGTCTTAAATGCACTTTGATTTCTTGTACAGAAAACAAACAACTAAAATTAGACGAAATAATCGAGTTACCCCGTACCCCACCCCTCCCTTCCCTTTCACCGGCCGCGTAGCGCAGTCGGTAACGTGTCTGGCTACAGATCCGTGTCTGACTGCAATTCCAGGGGTCGCGAGTTCGATCCCGGCCCGGTCCCATACTTTCGTGGAGATTGATCATGAACGGTCATTCTCCTCCCTTCCGCTGATTCATTCAAGAAGGGTTGTTGTCAGTTACAAGCGAAAGTATGTGCACGAATTACTGGTTATCCGCTTGTTCAAGCCTGCCCAGGAAAAAGTGTGGTTAGGTGAACTGACCGTCCCGCAATGACCATAGCTGTTGACTTGGGACGTAAAGCAACAAAACCAACCAACCCCTCTCCCCGGATCGAGCAATATAAATATTGAAATGAGGTCCGAATCACAAAAGTCAAAATGCCCACAATTGCTGGCCTTTCAAATGTTAAAATGTCAACAATTATTGGCAACAATTATTGATAAATATACAATCTCAGAACCTAAAAGCACGACGTGTCCGCATTTTCAGCGTTTTAAATAAAAACCCTCTACATGCTCAACTGAAATCACATAGGAAATTTACCAGGCTCACAAAAGTAAAATTGCCAACAATTGCTGTCATTTTAACGTCTATATAAGCCTTATAAATACTAACATTAGCATAATGAATACACCATAACCTTTTCATGCTCAACCCAACCGAGCATGAAGTTTACCATGCTCATAAATGTTGAAATGCCAACAATTGCTGTCCTTTTAACGTCTATATAAGCCTGATTAATACTAACATTAGCCTAATGAAATCTTCATAACATATTCGAGCCTGAAGTTAACCATGCTCACAAATGTTAAAATGTTAACAATTATTGGCATTTTAAAATCTATCAGCATGATAAATATACGTTCTAAGAGCCAAAATCACGGCATGTCTGTGTTTCTCCGCATTTTAAGCAAAACCCTTTACATTCTCAAAAGAACATGAAATTTACCATGCTCACACAAGTCAAATTGCTGGCCTTTTAACATTTATATGCTGATAAATAGACCCACTCGCCCTTCAAGTATGTTTATCTGTATACAGGCATAAAATGGCCTTCTCGGCAGGTCGCCTCGGAAAATTCTAATTACAATGCCAGCCAATGTAACGAATGAAGACATACGAATTTAGAAACCTTTTCATCAAAATGAGGACAAAGATTAGTGTCAAACTGTTTGTATCCAGGTCAGGACCGACATTCTGTCGGTCGTGCTTTGGGTCCAAACTGTTTGCAAATGTTATCAGCAGCAGACAAAAATCATTGCACGCAAGGAAAGAGTAAAGATCTATTTCTTGTTTCCACCGGGCAGTTTAGAATTTTTATTTAATCTCTCTTTTTTGTTGCTTTACGTCACAAGTCAACAGCTAAGGTAATGGTGGGACGGTCAGTTCACCTAACCACACTTTTTCCTAGGCAAGTTAACCAGTACTTCGTGCACAACTTTTTGCATGTAACTGACAACAACCCTTCTTGAATGATTCATCGGAAGGGAGGAGAATGACCGTAGAAATTATTTCATGATCAATCTCCACGAAAGAACAGGACCGGGCCGGGATCGAACTCGCGACCCCTGGATCTGCAGTCAGACTCGCATCTGTAGCCAGACGCGTTACCGACTGTGCTACGATTGTCAAAATTATGTTATTATCAGGTTTGAAGCCTTCTGCGCAAATTAACCTTTTTGGTATATACAAATGGATTTTCTCATAAATATTGATGGAAGAAGGGTGGGATTGTTCATTATATATTTTAAGGGGTCACATGTCAGACTTTCCTTAAGACTTTTACCTTAAGAAATGGTGCAGACCCCGGTGAAAAGCTGCCACATAAAGTGATTTATTGTACCGTACTTATTTCCAACAAGGAGCGCAGTGGCTCAGTGGTAGAGTGTTTGACTCGAGACCGAGGGGCAGCGGGTTCGAGCCTCACCGGCGTCACTGCGTTGTGGTCTTTGAGCAAGACATATTTATCCTAGCTTAGTACTTACAACGGAGAAAGGTTTGAAATTAGACGTCCAAACCCATGGGCGGATCTAGGATTTCTGGAAAGGGTGACCATATGTATACGGGTGTGTGGGGTTCGCTTTGCTGATAATGTAATTTTGTTAAATATCTCATGAAAATGAAATAATTTGATCACTGAGACCAAATTATTTCATTTTCAAAGGATATTTAAAAAATGTGCGCGTGTGGAGGGGGGGGGGGTTCAAGCGAACCCCCTGGATCCGCCACTGTAAACCCTCAATGTAGAACAGCCACTTCACACCGCGAAATCAGCTAGGAAAACACATTTCCCTTCACATTTAAATGCTATTATTTAGCTTACCATGCACCCCCCCCCCCTCCACACACACCAGGACAATTTTTCATGGGTGCCAAGCTGTTCATTAGGAATAGGACCCCCTATATTCGAAGGCCGTCCCCTACGCGCGCGGCATTTACATATTGATGACATCGCTTGAGCGTCGATGGAACGACACACGACATGTTCGGTACCTGCTTGGACTTTCATCAATGTCCCTTTTTTAAAGGCACACATCATCTTCAAAGCTATGTAAGCATATAACAAACACTAAAAGCGGAGCCAAAGCAGTGAGTCACGGTCCCAATTCTGCTACACTAAATTATAGGAACCTATCATAATTGGGAAGGTGTGATAGAAAAAACCCGCCCCAAGGATCAGCGTTTGGTTGCTATCCTCACACAATTTCTGGATTCTTGTTCTTGCCCCCTCCCCCCATTAAATCTCGCATTTGAGCTGTGACATGGAATTTCCAACAATGTGGTATGTGCGACCAGCAAAGCCTCAGATCAGCCTGCGCAAGCTGAACAGAGCCATTCCTAGTCGCTTAAATATGCTACTGACCGAACATCAGTTGAGGTTTCTAAGCTTAAAAGAATGATAACAGGCTAGTCTCAGTCTACACGTGTCGAAATGCCACATTGTTGAAAATCACGTGTAACGGCTCATTTAAAAAAAGCATGATCCGTCACTTTAACTCTTGCTTAGCATAGGGTTAGAGAAACAAAATTTTGGAGCATAAAATTGTAAGTATTTTCTTACCCATCAGTTTTAACATATGTTTTGGGTGCTCAAAAGAACCGTGTCATTGAGACGATTCTTTTGAGTACCCGCAACATATGTATGTTTTGGATGCTCAAAAGAACTGTCTCATTGAGACGGTTCTTTTGAGTACTCACATCATATATGTTTTGGTTGAGAAATAAGAAAATTATTTTCTCGATACGCACTCTTAAGCCCCGTTCTCACTGTCCCGGTTTAAGGTGCCGGTTCATCCCGGTTCGATGATCCGGGATGAACCGTGATTAGCCGTATCACAATCGTGGCGGTGGGGAGATGGATGCGGAGGCCAAATTGAAGACAGTGTAGGTGATCCGTGAATGTGTGACCTGGGCATTACTTACTGGTAGAGTGCTTGACTCGAGACCGAAGGACCGCGGGTTCGAGCCTCACCGGCGTCACTGCGTTGTGCCATTGAGCAAGAACATTAATCCTAGCTTAGTACCGGTTCAACACAGGACGACCCGTCCCTTTATAACTGAAAGATTGTTAATGGGACGTAAAGAATCAAATCAAACAATCGTAGCGGCACCGTAGACAACCTTGGAGATCCGGGATGAACCGTGTTGAACCGGTCCATGTCACCGGTTGTTTTTAATTAAAACAACGATGTTTCGCCCAGGAATTGGGTAAACTTCGGCTGGTGTTCGCCCAGGGTCTCGCCGTCGGGAGGGGTCAAAGTTGTCGGGTGGGCAAATAGGCGGGCTGGCGGGCGCGACCATGTTTCGCTGGGAAAATCGGTAAACTTTGGTTGGCTTTTGCCCAGGGTCTTGCTGGCCGAAGGAGTAAGAGTTGCCCAAGCAGGCAGGCCGGGTAGACGAGATCATGTTTTGCCCTGGTCTGCATGTAAACTGCTGGCATTTCGCGCCGACTCCCGGCTGGGAAGAACATGTTCAGGCGGACAAGCCATGGTATAACTATTACATAGCCGTTTGATCATGCTATCTAGTGTAATATCTGACCAGGCTTCAATGTACACGTGCAGCCTGGTCAGTGTTTACTGCAGTCGCCAATTTTCAGTGAAACAGCTAAAATTTGAAATTTACATCATTTTGTGTCAATATTCTATCACAGTTTTCTTTAGAGTTCTAAAAATAAGTTTGGTGAAATTAACATTTCCGACAGCAATTTCCTCTCATCAGGCGGTTATGTAATAGTTATACAACGGCTTGTCCGCCTGTACATGTACGTGGAGGTAATCCACGAGCTTCAGATAGTTTTTGTTGTTGTTGTTGTTGTTGTTGTTGTTGTTGTTGTTGTTGTTGTTGTATGTGTGTGTAAGTGTTGTATAGTTGTTGTTGTTTTCTTTATCATTGGTTGTAACTACAGTTGTTGTTGTTGTTGTTGATTTCATTATCGTTGTTGTTGTTGGAGCTACAGTTGTATGTGTAAGTGTTGAACAGTTGATGTGTTGTTGTTTTTTTTGTTGTTGTTAATGGTGTTGTAATTACAGTTTTATGTGTAAGTGTTGTACAGTTGTTGTCAATGTTACTGTAACTACAATTCTATGTTGAATTGTTGTACAGTTGTTGTTGTTGTTGCTGTCGCAGTTGTTGTTGTTGTTGTTGTTGTAACTACAATTTTATGTGAAAGTTGTTGTTGTGACTACAGTTGTATTTGTAAGTGCTGTACAGTTGTGTGTTGCTGTTACTGTTGTTGTTGTGTTCGTTATCGTTGTTGTTGTTTAGTGTGTTTTGTTGTTTTCTTCATCGTTGTTGTTGTTAGCTGTGTTGTTGTTTTCTTTATTGCTGTTGTTGTTTCTTTATCGTTTTGGGGTCTCGCCATGAGGGATTTTGTGGACTTAGTCGATTTTTCACAAAAAACCAAAGCTCTATCCCACTCTCCCTCGCTCTCTATCCCGCTCTCCCTCTCTCTCTCTCATGTTGCTCCTGGGAATCGGGTAAACTTTGGCTGGTGTTCAACCGGGGTCCTCTCCGACGAGGGAAATCAGAGTTGCCCAGGCTGGCAGGCGGGCGGAGGGGTGGGATTGCCGGCCGCACTATCATGTTTTGCTGGGGAATCGGGTAAACATCGGCTGGCTTTTGCTCTGTGTCTTCCCAGCCGATGGAGTCAGAGTTGCCTGAGCAGGTAGACGCGATCATGTTCATGTTGCGAGTAAGCTTCGGCTGGCGTTTGCCCTGGATCTCAGCCGGGAAGCGTGTAAATTTCGGCTGGCATTCTGCAGGGGTCTCGCTGGCCAAAGGAGTCAAAGTTGCAGGGGTACTGTTGTTGTTGTTGTTGTTGTTGTAACTGCAGTTGTAACTACAGTTGTATGCGTAATTGTTGTTCAGTTGTTAGTGTTGTAACTACAGCTGTGCGTGTGTAAGCATTTTACAGTCGTTGTTGTTGTAGTTCTTCTTGTTGTTGTTCTCCCACTCTCTCACTCCCTCTCCCGCTCTCTCCAGCTCTCCCTCTCTCTACCTCGCTCTCAATCTCTCTCCTACTCTCTCCCCCATCTCTCTCTCTCCCGCTCTCCCTCTCTCTTCTGCTCTCCCTCTCTCTCTTTCCCGCTCTCTCTCTCTCCCACTCTCTCTCTCTCCCTTGCTCTCTCTCCCTCTCCCACTCTCTCCCTCTACCCCCACTCTCTCTCTCTCCCGCATTCTCTCTCTACCCCGCTCTCTCTCCCACTCTCTCTCTCCCCCGCTCTATCTATATCCCGCTCACCCTCTCCCGCTCTGTATCTCCCTCTCTCTCTTTCCCGCTCTCTCTCCCACTCTCTCTTTCCCTCTCTCCCTCTCCCGCTCTCTCTCTCCCGCTCTCTCCCTCTACCCCCCTCTCTCTCTCTACCCCGCTCTCTCTCCAGCTCTCTCTCTCCCTCGCTCTTTCTATCTCCCGCTCACTCTCTCCCGCTCTCTATCTCCATCTCTCTCTCCCGCCCTCTCTCTCTTTTTCCCTCTCCTGCCCTCTCCCTCTCACGCTCTCTCTCCCACTCTCCCTCTCTCTCTCTCCAACTCTCCCTCTCTCACACGCTCTCTCTCTCTCCAGCTCTCCCTCTCTCTCTCCCGCGCTATCAATCTCTCTATATCTCCCGCTCTCTCTCTCTCTCTCTCTCTCTGTCTCTCTCTCTTTCTCTCTCGCTCTTTCTCTCCCTCTCTCTCACTCCCGCTCTCCCCCTCTCTCGCGCTCTCCCTCTCTCTCCCGTTTGCATTCTCTCTCCCGCTCTCTCTCTCCAGTTTTTCCTCTCTCTCCAGCGCTCTCAATCTCTTTATATCTCCCTCTCTCTCCCACTCTCTCTATCTACCTCTCCCGCTCTCTCTCCCTTTTTCTCTCCCTCTGTGACCCGCGCTTTCTCTCGCTCTCTCTCCCACTCTCGCTCTCTCTCCCTCTCTCCAGCTTTTCCTCTCCCTCTCTCTCCAGCTCTCTCTCGCTCTCTCTCTTCCTCCCGCTCTCGCTCCTGCGCTCTCAATCTCTCTGTATCTACCTCGCCACTCATTCCCTCTTACGCTCCCCCTCTCTCACTCTGCCACTCTCTCCCTCTTCCACTCCCCCTCCCTCTCTCTCCCACTCCCTCTCCTGCTCTCTCTCCATTTTCTCTCCCTCTGTGACCCGCGCTTTCTCTCGCATTCTCTCCATCTCTCCAGCTTTTTCTCTCCCTCTCTCTCCAGCTCTCTCTCTTTCTCCCGCTCTTTCTCTCTCTCCCGCACTCTCAATTGCTCTATATCTCAATCTGCCGCTCATTCCCTCTTATTCTCTCCCTCTCTCACACTGCCACTCTCTCCCTCTTCCGCTCTCCTTCCCTCGCTCTACCGCTCTCGCTCTCCCGCTCTCTCCCCCACTCTCTTTCTTGCTATCTCCCTCTCCCGCCCTCTCTCTCCCGGCTCTCTCTCCCCACTCTCTCTCTCCCACTCTCTCCCACTCCCTCTTTCTCTCTCACTTTCTCTCCCACTCTCTCTCGCGCTCTCTCTCTCTCTCATTCTCTTTGCCTCGTCCACTCTCTCTCCCAGTCTCCCTCCAGCTCTCCCTCTCTCTCTATCCCACACTCTCTCCCGCTCTTCCTCTATCTCTCTCTCCCTCTCTTTCCCTTTGTCACTCCCACTCTCTCTCCCGCTCTCCCATCATCTCCAGCTCTCCCTCTCTCTCCCTCTCACTCCCTCTCCCTCTCACTCCCTCTCCCGCTCTCTCTCTGCGCTTTCAATCTCTCTCCCTCTCTCTCTGTCTCCAGCTCTGCCTCTCTCTCCCGCTCTCCCTCTCTCGCTCCTGCTCTCTCTCGCGCTCTCAATCTCTTTATATCTCCCTCTCTCTCCCACTTTCTCTCCTCCCTATATATATCTATCTCTGTCTCTCGCTATCTCTCTCCCTCCCGCTCTCTCTCCCTCTCTCACCGGCTCTCTCTCTCTCTCTTCCGCCCTCCCTCTCTCTCTTTCTCACCGCTCAATCTCTTGCTTTCTCTCTTCCTCTCTCTCGCTCTCTCTCTCCCATTTCTCTCCCTCTCTCTGTCTCCTGCTCTCCCTCTCGCTCTCTCTCCCAATCTCCCTTTCTCTCCCGCTTTTCATTTCCCTGTCTCTCTAGCTCTCTCTCTTTCTCCTGCTCTCTCTCACGCGCTCTAAATCTCTCTATATATTCCTCCGCCGCTCATTCCCTCTTACGCTCTCCCTCTCTTACTCTGCCACTCTCTCCCACTTCAGCTCTCCCTCTATCGCTCTCCCGCTCTGGCTCTCCCGCTCTCTCTCTCTCCCACTTTCTTTATCTCTCAAACTCTCAATCTCTCTCCCCCTCTCTCTCTTCCCCTCTCTCTCTCTCTCTCTCTCTATTGCCTTCTGCTGCTCTCCCACTTCGGCTCTTGCCCTCTCCCGATCTGTCTCCGTCTTCCTCCTGCTCTCTCTCTCTCCCACCCGCCACCTCTCTCTCTCTCTCTCTCTACCGCGCTCTCCCCTCTCTCTCCCGCCCTCTCTTCCCTCTCTATCCCACTCTCCCCCGCTCTCTATCCCTCTCTCCCTCTCTCTCTCTAACTCGCTCTCTCTCTCTCCCGCTCTCTCTCCCACTCTCTCTCTCGCTTTCTCTCCCACTCTCACTCTCTCCCGTTCACTCTCTCCCATTCGCTCTCTCTCTCCCACTCTCTCTCACGCTCCCACTCTCTCTCACTATCTCCCTTCCTCTCTCATGATCTCTATCCCTCTCTCTCTCCCTCTCTCTCCCACTCTCTCTCCCACTCTCCCTTTTTCTCTTCCTGTCCCGCTCTCTCACCCGTGCTCTCAATCTCTACCGCTCTCACTCTCTCTGTCTCCCGCTCTGCCTCTCTCTCCCACTCTTTCCCTCTCTCCCACTCCCCTTCTCTCTCTTTCGCTCCCGCTTTCTCCAACTCTCCCCCTCTTTCCCACGCTATCAATCTGTTTATATCTCCTCTCTCTCTCTCTCTCTCTCTCTCTCTCTCTCTCTCTCGCTCTTCCGCTCTCCCTTTCTCTCCCGCTCTATCTCTCGCTTTCTCTCTCCTGCTCTCCCTCTATCTCTCTCTCCCGCTCTCTTTCTTCCACTCTCCATATCTCTCACGCTCTCCCTCTCTCCCCCTCTCGCTCTCGCTGTCTCTCTCCCGCTTTCTCTCTTCATCTCTCCCTCTCTCTCTCGCGATATCAATCTCTCTATATCCCAATCTCTCCCCCACTCTCTCTCTCTCCTGCTCTCCCTCTCTCTTCCACTCTCCCTCTCTCTTCCGCTCTCCATCTCTCTCTCTCTCTCTCTCTCTCTATCGCTTTCTCTCTCCCTCTCACGCTCTCTTTCTTCTGTTATCCTTATCTCTCACACTCTCCCCTTCTCTCTCTATCTCTCCCGCTATCTTTATCTCTCGCTCTCCCTATCTCTTCTGCTCTCCCCTCTCTCTCCTCTCTTTCCCGTTCTCCCTCTCTCTCCCGCTCTCCCTCTCTCTTCTGAGGGAGAGAGCGAGCGGGAGAGCAGGAGAGAGAGAGCGGATGAGAGAGCGCCCGGGTTAGACAGAGAGAGGGAGCGAGAGAGAGGGAGAGTGGGAGAATGAGGTATGAGAGAGAGCGGGAGAGAAAGAGTGATAGGGAGAGAGAGCGATAGAGAGATAGAGTGAGCTGAAGAGAGCATGAGAGAAAAAGGGGAGATAGAGAGCGGGCTAGACAGAGAAAGCCAGCGAGGGAGAGCTGGAGAGAGAGAGGGAAGAGAGAGAGAGGGAGAGAGAGCGTAAAGAGAGTGCGGGCAGGAGAGACCCAGAGCAGGAGAGGGCAGGAGAGAGAGAGAGGGCGTGAGGGAAAGTGGTGGAGAGAGCGGGAGAGGAAGAGTAGAAGAGGGAGAGAGTGGCAGAGGGCGATAGAGAGAGAGAGAGAGAGTGTGGGAGAGAGAAAAAGAGAGGGGGAGAGAGAAAGCAGAAGAGGTAGAGAGCGTCAGAGGGAGATAAAGAAAGATTGATAGCGCAGGAGATAGAGAGGTAGAGTGGGAGATAGAGGGAGAGAGAGGAAGAGCGGGAGGCAGAGGGAGAGAGCGGGAGAGAAAGCGAGAGTGGGAGAGAGAGCAGGAGAAAGAGCGAGAAAGAGAGAGAGTGGGAGCGGGAGAGAGAATGGGAGAGAGAGAGAGCAGGAGAGAGAGTTGGAGCGGGAGTGAGAGCGGGAGAGAGAGAGCGGGTGAGAGAGAGAGTTGGAGAAGAGTGAGAGAGAGTGTAGGAGAGAGAGATAGAGCGTGAAAGAGAGGATGGGAGAGAGAGCATGAGAGAGAGCGGGAGAGACAGCTGGAACGAGAAAAGGGGGAAGAGAGAGACATATTGGGAGCGGGAGTGCAGCAGAGGGAGAGAGTGGCAGAGGGAGAGAGCGGAGGAGAGAATGAGAAAGATAGAGAGAGAGCGGTAGAGGGAGTGCGGGGGAGAGAGAGTGGGAGAGAGAGCGAGAGAGAGAGCATGGGAGAGATAGCGCAGGAGAGAGAGTGGGAGAGAGCAAGAGAGTGAACGGGATAGAGAGAGAGCGGGGGATAGAGAAAACGGAGGAGTGAGAGAGTGACAGAGGTAGATATAGAGAGAAAGTGAGAGCGTTGGAGAGAGAAAAAGATGGAGAGAGAGCGTGGGAGAGAGAGAGTTCGAGCGGTAAAGTGCGGGAGAGAGAGCGCGATAGCAAAGGGGGGAGAGAGCGGGTAGACAGAGTAGGAGAGAGAGAGCACGGGAGCGAGAAAGAGAATGAGAGGGAGATATGGATAGAAAGAGAGCGAGAGCAGCAGAAAGAGCCGGGGAGAGAGGGCCTGAGAGAGCGCGCACTAGAGAGAGAGATGGAGGGAGAGAGTGAGAGCGAGAGAGAGAGAGAGCCGGAGATCGAGGGGAGAGAGAACAGGGGAGACGGAGCAGGAGAGAGAGCGTGTGGGAACAAGAGTGAGAACGAGAGATCAGGAGATAGCTGGAGAGAGAAAGAGAGAGAGAGTGGGAGAGAGAACGGAGGAGAGAGAGACAGCGTGGGAGAAAGGGAGAGAGAGGGGGAGAGATAAATAGTTAAAATGCTCCGAACATACCACAGATTATGCCATCCTGCAGTATTAGTAGTTGAATGCTCCGAACAAGGCACAGAACAGGTCGACCTGCAGTATTAATAGTAAGAATGCTCCAAACAAGGCACAGAACAGGTCGACCTGCAGTATAAACAGTTAAAATGCTCCGAACAAGGCACAGAACAGGTCGACCTGCAGGATCAGTAGTAAAAATGCTCCGAACAAGGCACAAAACAGGTCGACCTGCAGTATCAATAGTTAAAATGCTCCGAACAAGGCACAGAACAGGTCGACCTGCAGTATCAATAGTTAAAATGCTCCGAACATACCAAATAACAGGTCGACCTGCAGGATCAATAGTTAAAATGCTCTGAACAAGGCACAGAACCGGTCAACCTGCAGTATCAATAGTTGAAATGCTCTGAACAAGGCACAGAACAGGTCGACCTGCAGTATCAACAGTTAAAATGCTCCGAACATACCAAATAACAGGTCGACCTGCAGGATCAATAGTTAAAATGCTCTGAACAAGGCACAGAACCGGTCAACCTGCAGTATCAATAGTTAAAATGCTCTGAACAAGGCACAGAACAGGTCGACCTGCAGTATTAATAGTTAAAATGCTCCAAACAAGGCACAGAACAGGTCGACCTGCAGTATAAACAGTTAAAATGCTCCAAACAAGGCACAAAACAGGTCGACCTGCAGGATCAGTAGTAAAAATGCCCCCAACAAGACACAAAACAGGTCGACCTGCAGTATCAATAGTTAAAATGCTCCGAACAAGGCACAGAACAGGTCGATCTGCAGTATCAATAGTTAAAATGCTCCGAGCATACCAAATAACAGGTCGACCTGCAGGATCAATAGTTAAAATGCTCTGAACAAGGCACAGAACCGGTCAACCTGCAGTATCAATAGTTAAAATGCTCTGAACAAGGCACAGAACAGGTCGACCTGCAGTATCAGCAGTTAAAATGCTCTAAACCATACACAGAACAGGTCGACCTGCAGTATCAATAGTTAAAATGCTCCGAACGAGGCACAGAATATGTCGACCTGCAAAATCAATAGTTAAATGCTCCGAACATACCACAGAACAGGTCGACCTGCAGAATCAATAGTTAAAATGCTCTGAACATACCACAGAACATGTCACCCTGCAGTATCAATAGTTCAAATGCTCCGATCAAGGCACAGAACAGGTCGACCTGCAAAATCAATAGTTAAAATGCTCCACACAAGGAACAGAACAGGTCACCCTGCAGTATCAATAGTTCAAATGCTCCGAACATAACACAGAACATGTCGACCTGCAGTATCAATATTTAAAATGCTCCGAACAAGGCACAGAACATGTCACCCTGCAATATTAATAGTTAAAATGCTCGGAACAAGGCACAGAACAGGTCGACCTGCAGTATCAATAGTTAAAATGCTCCGAACATACCACAGAACATGTCACCCTGCAGTATCAATAGTTAAAATGCTCCAAACAAGGCACAGAACAGGTCGACCTGCGGTATCAATAGAAAAAATGCTCCGAACAAGTCACAGAACAGGTCGACCTGCAGTAACAATACTTAAAATGCTCCAAACAAGACACAGAACAGGTCGACCTGCAGTATCAGTAATTAAAATGCTCCGAACATACCACAGAACATGTCACCCTGCAGTATTAATAGTGAAAATGCTCCGAACACGGCACAGAACATGTTGACCTGCAGTATTAACAGTTAAAATGCTCCGAATAAGGCACAGAACAGGTCGACCTGCATTATCACCCTGCTTTGAACAAGGCACAGAACAGGTCGACCTGCAGTATCAGTAGTTAAAATGCTCAGAACAAGGCACAGAACAGGTCACCCTGCAGTATAAAAAGTTAAAATGCTCCGAACATACAACAGAACAGGTCGACCTGCAGTATCAACAGTTAAAATGCTCCGAACAAGGCACAGAACAGGTCGACCTGCAGTATCAATAGTTAAAATGCTCCGAACAAGGCACAGAACATGTCACCATGCAGTATCAAAAGTTAATATGCTCCGAATAAGGCAGAGAACAGGTCGACCTGCAGTATCAGTAATTAAAATACTCCGAACAAGGCACAGAACAGGTCACCCTGCAGATTAAATAATTAAAATGCTCCGAACATACCACAGAACAGGTCGACCTGCAGTATTAATATTTAAAATGCTCCGAACAAGGCACAGAACAGGTCAGCCTGCAGTATCAATAGTTAAAATGCTCTGAACAAAGAACAGAACAGGTCGACTTGCAGTATCAATAGTTAAAATGCACCAAACAAGGCACAGAACATGTCACCCTGCAGGATCAATAGTTAAAATGCTCTGAACAAGGCACAGAACAGGTCGACCTGCAGTATCAATAGTTAAAATGCTCCGAACAAGGCACAGAACATGTCACCATGCAGTATCAAAAGGTAATATGCTCCGAATAAGGCACAGAACAGGTCGACCTGCAGTATCAGTAGTTAAAATACTCCGAACAAGGCACAGAACAGGTCACCCTGCAGTTTAAATAATTAAAATGCTCCGAATATACCACAGAACAGGTCGACCTGCAGTATCAATATTTAAAATGCTCCGAACAAGGCACAGAACAGGTCGGCCTGCAGTATCAATAGTTAAAATGCTCTGAACAAAGAACAGAACAGGTCGACTTGCAGTATCAATAGTTAAAATGCACCAAACAAGGCACAGAACATGTCACCCTGCAGGATCAATAGTTAAAATGCTCTGAACAAGGCACAGAACAGGTCGACCTGCAGTATCAATAGTTAAAATGCTCCTGCAGTATCAATAGTTAAAATGCTCTGAAAAAGGCAGAGAACATGTCGACCTGCAGTATCAGTAGTTAAAATGCTCTGAACCATACACAGAACAGGTCGACCTGCAGTATCAATAGTTAAAATGCTCCGAACAAGGCACAGAAAAGGTCGACCTGCAATATCAGTAGTTAAAATGCTCGGAACATACCACAGAACATGTCACCCTGCAGTATCACTGCTCCGAACTAGGCACAGCACAGAACAGGTCGATCTGCAGTATCAATAGTTAAAATGCTCCTGCAGTATCAATAGTTAAAATGCTCCGAACAAGACACAGAACAGGTCGATCTGCAGTATCAGTAGTTAAAATGCTTTAAACAAGTCAAAAACAGGTCGACCTGCAATATCAGTAGTTAAAATGCTCCAAACATACCACAGAACATGTAACCCTGCAGTATCAATAGTTAAAATGCTCCGAACAAGGCTCAGAACAGGACAATCGGCAGTATCAATAGTTAAAATGCTCCGAACAAGACACAGAACAGGTCGACCTGCTGTATCAGTAGTTAAAATGCTCTGAACAAGACACAGAACAGGTGGACCTGCAATATCAGTAGTTAAAATGCTCGGAACATACCACAGAACATGTCACCCTGCAGTATCAATAGTTAAAATGCTCCAAACTAGGCACAGAACAGGTCGACCTGCAGTATCAGTAGTTAAAATGCTTCAAACAAGACACAAAACAGGTCGACCTGCAATATCAGTAGTTAAAATGCTCCGAACATACCAGAGAACATGTAACCCTGCAGTATCAATAGTTAAAATGCTCTGAACAAGGCACAGAACAGGTCGACCTGCAGTTTCAGTAGTTAAAATGCTCTGAACAAGGCATAAAACAGGTCGGCCTGCAGTATCAATAGTTAAAATGCTCCGAACAAGGCACAGAACAGGTCGACCTGCAGTATCAATAGTTAAAATGCACCAAACAAGGCACAGAACAGGTCGACCTGCAGTATCAATAGTTAAAATGCTCTGAACAAGGCACAGAACATGTCACACTACAGGATCAATAGTTAAAATGCTCTGAACAAGGCACAGAACAGGTCGACCTGCAGTACCAATAGTTAAAATGCTCCGAACATACCAAAGAACAGGTCGACCTGCAGTATCAATAGTTAAATGCTCCGAACAAGGCACAGAACAGGTCAACCTGCAGTATCAATGGTTAAAATGCTCTGAACAAGGCACAGAACAGGTCGACCTGCAGTATTAGCAGATAAAATGCTCTGAACGATACAAAGAACAGGTCGACCTGCAGTATCAATAGTTAAAATGCTCCGAACAAGGCACAGAACAGGACAACCTGCAGTATCAATAGTTAAAATGCTCCGAACAAGACACAGAACTGATGGACCTGCAGTATCAGTAATTAAAATGCTCTGAACAAGACACAGAACAGGTAAACCTGCAGTATCAGTAGTTAAAATGCTCCAAACAAGGCACAGAACAGGTCGACCTGCAGTATCAATAGTTAAAATGCACCAAACAAGGCACAGAACAGGTCGACCTGCAGTATCAATATGTAAAATGCTCTGAACAAGGCACAGACATGTCACCCTGCAGGATCAATAGTTAAAATGCTCTGAACAAGGCACAGAACAGGTCGACCTGCAATATCAATAGTTAAAATGCTCCGAACATACCAAAGAACAGGTCGACCTGCAGTATCAGTAGTTAAAATGCTCCGAACATACCATAAACATGTCATCCTGCACTATCAGTAGTTAAAATTCTCTGAACAAGGCACAGAACATGTCGACCTGCAATATCAATAGTTAAAATGCTCCGAACAAGGCACAGAACAGGTCGACCTGCAAAATCAATAGTTAAATGCTCCGAACATACCACAGAACAGGTAAACCTGCAGTATCAGTAGTTAAAATGCCCAGAACAAGGCAAAGAACAGGTCGACCTGCAGTATCAGTAGTTAAAATTCTCTGAACAAGGCACAGAACATGTCGACCTGCAATATCAATAGTTAAAATGCTCCGAACAAGGCACAGAACAGGTCGACCTGCAAAATCAATAGTTAAATGCTCCGAACATACCACAGAACAGGTAAACCTGCAGTATCAGTAGTTAAAATGCCCAGAACAAGGCAAAGAACAGGTCGACCTGCAGTATCAGTAGTTAAAATTCTCTGAACAAGGCACAGAACATGTCGACCTGCAATATCAATAGTTAAAATGCTCCGAACAAGGCACAGAACAGGTCGACCTGCAAAATCAATAGTTAAATGCTCCGAACAAGTCACAGAACAGGTCGACCTGCAGTATCAGTAGTTAAAATGCTTCAAACAAGACACAAAACAGGTCGACCTGCAATATCAGTAGTTAAAATGCTCCGAACATACCACAGAACATGTAACCCTGCAGTATCAATAGTTAAAATGCTCTGAACAAGGCACAGAACAGGTCGACCTGCAGTTTCAGTAGTTAAAATGCTCTGAACAAGGCATAAAACAGGTCGGCCTGCAGTATCAATAGTTAAAATGCTCCGAACAAGGCACAGAACAGGTCGACCTGCAGTATCAATAGTTAAAATGCACCAAACAAGGCACAGAACAGGTCGACCTGCAGTATCAATAGTTAAAATGCTCTGAACAAGGCACAGAACATGTCACACTGCAGGATCAATAGTTAAAATGCTCTGAACAAGGCACAGAACAGGTCGACCTGCAGTACCAATAGTTAAAATGCTCCGAACATACCAAAGAACAGGTCGACCTGCAGTATCAATAGTTAAATGCTCCGAACAAGGCACAGAACAGGTCAACCTGCAGTATCAATAGTTAAAATGCTCTGAACAAGGCACAGAACAGGTCGACCTGCAGTATTAGCAGATAAAATGCTCTGAACGATACAAAGAACAGGTCGACCTGCAGTATCAATAGTTAAAATGCTCCGAACAAGGCACAGAACAGGACAACCTGCAGTATCAATAGTTAAAATGCTCCGAACAAGACACAGAACTGATGGACCTGCAGTATCAGTAATTAAAATGCTCTGAACAAGACACAGAACAGGTAAACCTGCAGTATCAGTAGTTAAAATGCTCCAAACAAGGCACAGAACAGGTCGACCTGCAGTATCAATAGTTAAAATGCACCAAACAAGGCACAGAACAGGTCGACCTGCAGTATCAATATGTAAAATGCTCTGAACAAGGCACAGAACAGGTCGACCTGGAGTATAAATAGTTAAAATCCTACGAACATACCAAAGAACAGGTCGACCTGCAGTATCATTAGTTAAAATGCTCCAAACAAGGCACAGAACAGGTCAACCTGCAGTATCAATAGTTAAAATGCTCTGAACACGGCACAGAACAGGTCGACCTGCAGGTTCAGTATTTAAATTCTCTGAACAAGACACAGAACAGGTCGACCTGCAATATCAGTAGTTTAAATGCTCAGTACATACCACGGAACATTTCATCCTGCAGTATCAATAGTTAAAATGCTCCGAACTAGGCACAGAACAGGTCGATCTGCAGTATATAGTTAAAATGCTCCGAACAAGTCTCAGAACAGGTCGACCTGCAGTATCAGTAGTTAAAATGCTCCGAAAAAGGCACAGAACAGGTCACCCTGCAGTATAAATTTATGTAGTTAAAATGCTCCGAAAATACCACAGAACATGTCACCCTGCAGTATCAATAGTTAAAATGCTCCGAACAAGGCTAAGAACATGTCGGCCTGCAATATCAATAGTTAAAATGCTCTGAACAAGGCACAGAACAGGTAAATATGCAGTATCAGTTGTTAAAATGCTCCAAACAAGGAACAGAACAGGTCGACTTGCAGTATCAGTAGTTAAAATGCTCCGAACATACCATAGAACATGTCACCCTGCAGTATCAGTAGTTAAAATTCTCTGAACAAGGCACAGAACTTGTCGACCTGCAATATCAATAGTTAAAATGCTCCAAACAAGGCACAGAACAGGTCGACCTGCAAAATCAATAATTAAATGCTCAGAACATACCACAGAAGATGTCACCCTGCAGTATTAATAGTTCAAATGCTACGAACAAGGCACAGAACAGGTCGACCTGCAAAATCAATAGCTAAAATGCTCCGAACAAGGAACAGAACAGGTCACCCTGCAGTATCAATAGTTAAAATGCTCGGAACAAGGCACAGAACAGGTCGACCTGCAGTATCAATAGTTAAAATGCTCCGAACAAGACACAGAACAGGTCGACCTGCAGTATCAGTAGTTAAAATGCTCCGAACATACCACAGAACATGTCACCCTGCAGTATTTATAGTGAAAATGCTCCAAACACGGTACAGAACAGGTCGACCTGCGGTATCAGTAGTTAAAATGCTCCTAACGAGGCAAAGAACAGGTCGACCTGCAGTATCAATAGGTAAAAATGCTCTGAACAAGACACAGAACAGGTCACCCTGCAGTATAAATAGATAAAATGCTCCAAACAAGACACAGAACAGGTCGGCCTGCAGTATCAATAGTTAAAATGCTCCGAACATAACACATAACATGTCACCCTGCAGTATCAATAGTTAAAAGGCTCCAAACAAGGCAAAACACAGGTCGACCTGCAGTATCAGTAGTTAAAATGCTCCGAACATAACACAGAAGAGGTCGACATGCAGTATCAATAGTTATAATGCTCCGAACATAACACAGAACATGTCAACCTGCAGTATCAATAGGTTAAAATACTCCGAACAGGACACAGAACAGGTCACCCTGCAGTATGAATAGTTAAAATGCTCCAAACAAGACACAGAACAGGTCGGAATGCGGTATCAATAGTTAAAATGCTCCGAACATACCACAGAACATGTCACCCTGCAGTATCAATAGTTTAAATGCTCCGAACAAGGCACAGAACAGGTCGACCTGCAGTATCAGTAGGTTTAAATGCTCCAAACAAGACACAGAACAGGTCATCCTGCAGTATGAATAGTTAAAATGCTCCTAACAAGGCACAGAACAGGTCGACCTGCAGTATCAATATGTTAAAATGCTCCGAACAAGACACAGAACAGGTCATCCTGCAGTATGAATAGTTAAAATGCTCCTAACAAGGCACAGAACAGGTCGACCTGCAGTATCAATAGGTTAAAATACTCCGAACAAGACACAGAACAGGTCACCCTGCAGTATGAATAGTTAAAATGCTCCAAACAAGACACAGAACAGGTCGGAATGCGGTATCAATAGTTAAAATGCTCCGAACATACCACAGAACATGTCACCCTGCAGTATCAATAGTTTAAATGCTCCGAACAAGGCACAGAACAGGTCGACCTGCAGTATCAGTAGGTTTAAATGCTCCAAACAAGACACAGAACAGGTCATCCTGCAGTATGAATAGTTAAAATGCTCCTAACAAGGCACAGAACAGGTCGACCTGCAGTATCAATAGGTTAAAATGCTCCGAACAAGACACAGAACAGGTCATCCTGCAGTATGAATAGTTAAAATGCTCCTAACAAGGCACAGAACAGGTCGACCTGCAGTTTCAATAGGTTAAAATGCTCCTAACAAGGCACAGAACAGGTCGACCTGCAGTTTCAATAGGTTAAAATGCTCCGAACAAGACACAGAACAGGTCACCCTGCAGTATTAATAGTTAAAATGCTCCAAACAAGACACAGAACAGGTCAACCTGCAGTATCAATAGTTAAAATGCTCCGAACATAACACAGTACAGGTCGACATGCAGTATCAATAGTTAAAATACTCCGAACATAACACAGAACAGGTCGACCTGCAGTATCAATAGTTAAAACGCTCCGAACATACCACAGAACATGTCGCCCTGCAGTATCAATAGTTAAAAATGCTCCGAATAAGGCACAGAATAGTCCCCCTGCAGTATCAAAAGTTAAAATGCTCCGAACAATGCACAGAACAGGTCGACCTGCAGTATCAATAGTTAAAATACTCCGAACAAGACACAGAACAGGTCGACCTGCAGTATCAATAGTTAAAATGCTCCGAACAAGGCACAGAACAGGTTGACCTGCAGTATCAATGGTTAAAATGCTCCGAATAAGGCACAGAACAGGTCGACCTGTAGTATCAATAGTTAAAATGCTCCGAACAATGCATGCACAGAACAGGTCGACCTGCAGTATCAGTAGTTAAACTGCCTGAACAAGGCACAGAACAGGTCGACCAGCAATATCAATAGTTAAAAGGCTCCGAACAAGGCAAAGAACAGGTCGACATGCAGTATCAATGGTTAAAATTCTCCGAACATACCACAGAATAGGTCGACCTGCAGGATCAGTAGTTAAAATTCTCCAAACAGGACACAGAACAGGTCGACCTGTAAGATTAGTAGTTAAAATGCTCCGAACTTATCAAAGGTCTTCCTGTGGTTCAGTAGTTAAAATGCTCCAAACATACCACAGAACAGGTCGACCTGCAGGATCAGAGGTTAAAATGCTCCGAACTTACCACAGAACAGGTCTACTTGCAAGATCAGTAGTTAAAATGCTCCGAACATATCACAGAACAGGTTGACCTGCAGGATCAGTATTAAATGCTCCGAACAAGACACAGAATAGGCCGACCTGCAGGATCAGAGGTTAAAATGCTCCGATTACACCCGTGTGATCTAGTAAACTTCTTTGGAGTTTGCACTGGGTCTCGCTGCCCCAATGAGTCGAAGTTGCCGGGGCAGGCAGGCAGGAAGGCAGTCGGTGGATGGCAGGCGGGCGGGCAGGCGGGCGGGCAAGCGCGATTTTTCGCCCAGAAATTGGGTAAACTTCGGCTGGCGTTCGCCCGGGGTCTCGCCGTCGGGAGGGGTCAGAGTTGTCGGGCGGGCATATTGGCGGGCTGGCGGGCGGGATCATGTTTCGCTGGGAAAATTGGTAAACTTTGGCTGGCTTTTGCCCAGGGTCTAGCTGGCCAAAGGATTAAGAGTTGCCCAAGCAGGCAGGCCTGGTAGACGAGATCATGTTGCGCCTGGGTCAGCATGTAAACTTCTGCTGGCATTCGCGCCGACTCTCCGCTGGGAAGAACATATACAACTCAGCTGAGAACGAAATTTATCCTGTTCATAAATGTTAAAATGCCAACAATTGTTGGCATTTTAACATTTGTTAGCATGATAAATACAGCCTCTGAGTGTGTTTGAACCATTGAAATCTCGTTATTTTTCCGTATGTTAGATTTTATAAGCAGTTGAAATTTCGTGCTCAGTTGAGTTGAGCATGAAAAAAGTTTTATAATCTCGGGGCCTGGCTTCAATGGACACGTGCAGCCTAGTCAGTGTTTGCAGTCGCCAATTGTCTGTGAAACAGCTAAAATTTGAAATTTACATCATTTTGTGTCGATATTCTATCACAGTTTCCTTTAGGGTTCTAAAAATAAATTTGGTTAAATTAACATGTCCGACAGCAATTTTCTCTCATCAGGCGGTTATGTAATAGTTATACAATGGCTTGTCCGCCTGTACATGTACGTGGAGGTAATCCGCGAGCTTCAGATAATTTTTGTTGTTGTTGTTGTTGTTGTTGTTGTTGGTGTTGTATGTGTGTGTAAGTGTTGTATAGTTGTTGTTGTTTTCTTTATCATTGGTTGTAACTACAGTTGTTGTTGCTGTTTATTTCGTTGTTGTTGTTGTTGTTGTTGTTGTAGCTACAGTTGTATGTGTAAGTGTTGTACAGTGATGTGTTGTTGTTGTTTTTGTTGTTGTTAATGGTGTTGTGTGTAAGTGTTGTACTATTGTCGTCAATGTTGCTGTAACTACAGTTCTATGTTGTCCCGCTCTCCCTCTCTCCCTTTCTCTCCTGCTCTCTCTCTCTCATCCGCGCTCTCTCTCTCTCTCTCCCACTCTCTCTCTCCAGCTCTCCCTCTCTCTGCCACGCAATCAATCTCTATATCTCCCACTCTCTCTCCCTCTCTCTTTCTCTCCCGCCCTCTCTCTCTCTCCCCCTCTCTCGCGCTCTCCCGCTCGCCCTCTCTCTCCATCTCGCCTTCTCTCTCCCGCTCCCGCTCTCTCTCTCCCCAGCTCTACCTCTCTCTGTCCCGCGCTCTCAAATTCTTTATATCTCCCTCTCTCTCTCACTCTCTCCCCCTCTCTGTCTCTCTCCCGCCCTCTGTCTCCTGCGCTTTCTCTGGCTCTCTCTCCCGCTCTTGCTCTCTCTCCCACTCTCCCTCTCTTTCCCTCTCTCACACTTTTCCTCTCCTTCTCTCTCCAGCTCTCTCTATTTCTCCCACTCTCTCTCTCTCCCGCGCTCTCAATCTCTCTATGTCTCCCTCTGTCGCGCATTCCCTCTTACGCTCTTTCTCTCTCACTCTTCCACTCTCTCCCTCTTCCGCTCCCTCCCTTGCTCTACCGCTCTGGCTCTTTTCCACTCTCTTTCTCGCTATCTCCCTCTCTCTCTCTCCCTCTCTCTCCCGTTCTCTCTCCCCCCGCTCTCTCTCTCTTCCTCTCTCTCCCACTCTCTCTTTCTCTCTCACTCTCTCCCGCTCTCCCTCCCTTCCCCTCTCTCTCTCCTTCTCTTTCGCTCTCCCCTCTCTCTCCCTATCTCTCTCTCTCTTTCTCTTTGCCTCTCCCACTCTCTCTCCCGCTCTCCCTTCATCTCCAGCTCTCCCTCTCTCTCTCCCTTTCTCTCTTCCGCTCTCCCTCTATCTCTCCCTCTCTCTGGCGCTCTCTCTCCCTCTCTTTCTCTTTGCCACTCCCACTCTCTCTCCCGCCCTCCCTCCATCTCCAGCTCTCCCTATCTCTCCCACTTTCTCCCTGCTCTCCCTCTATCTCTCCCTCTCTCTCTCCTGCTCTCTCCCTCTCTCTCCGCGCTCTGAATCTTTCTACCGCTCTCCCTCCCTATCTCTCTGTCTCCCGCTCTGCCTCTCTCCCACTCTCTCCCTCTCTCCCTCTCTCTCTGTCCCGCTCTCTCCAAGTCTCCCTCTCTCTCCCGCTCTCCCTCTCTCTCCCGCGCTCTCAATCTCTTTATATCTCCCCCTCTCTCTCCCATTCTCTCTCTTGCCTTTCTCTCTCACCCGCTCTCACTCTCTCTTCCACTCTCCATCTCTCTCTTTCTCTCCCGCTCTATCCTTTGCTTTCTCTCTCCCTCTTCCACTCTCCCGCCCTCGCTCTACCGTTCTCGCTCTCCCGCTCTCACTCTCCTGCTCTCTCGAGCGCTCTCATTCTCACTCTCCCACTCGCTTTCTCCCTCTCTCTCTCCCGCTCTCTCTCCCTCCGCTCTCTCTCCCGCTCTCTCCAACTCTCTCTCTTTCTCTCTCACTCTCTCCCGCTCTCTCTTCCACTCGCTTTCTCCCTCTCTCTCTCTCCTGCTCTCTCTCCCTCCGCTCTCTCTCCAACTCTCTCTCTTTCTCTCTCACTCTCTCCTGCTCTCTCTCCCACTCTCTCTCCCACTCTCTCCCTCTCTCTCTCCCGCTCTCGCTCTCTTTCTCTTTGCCTCTCTCACTCTCTCTCCCGCTCTCCCTCCATCTCCAGCTCTCCCTCTCTTCACCTCTCTCTCCCACTCTCCCTCTATATCTGCCTCTCTCTCCTCTGTCTCTCTGGCGCTCTCTCTCCATCTCTTGCTCTTTGCCACCACACTCTCTCTCCCACTCTTCCTCCATCTCCAGCTCTCCTTTTCTCTCTCCCACTCTCTCGCCAGCTCTCCCTCTATCTCTACCTCTCTCTCCCGCTCTCTTCCTCTCTCTCCGCGCTCTCAATCTCTCTACCGCTCTCTCTCCCTCCCTCTCTCTCTCTCTCTGTCCCCCGCTCTGCCTCTCTCTTCCGCTCTCCCTCTCTCTCTCGCTCCCGCTCTCTTAAGCTCTCCATCTCTCTCCCGCGATCTCAATCTCTCTATATCTCCCTGTCTCATCCACTCTCTCTTGCCTCTCTCTCTCTTCTGCTCTCCATCCCTCTCTTTCTCTCCCGCTCTATCTCTCGCTTTCTCTCTCCCTCTCCCGCTCTCTGTCTCCCTTTTTTCACCCTATGTCTCCCACTCTTTCTTTCCCTTTCTCTTCCACTCTCGCTCTCTCTCTCCCTCTCTCCCGCTTTTCCTTTCCCTCTCTCTCCCACTTTTCCTCTCCCTCTCTCTCCATCTTTCTCCCGCTCTCTCTCTCTCCTGCGCTCTCAATCTCTCTATATCTCCCTCTGCCTCTCATTCCCTCTTATGCTCTCCCTCTCTCAATCTGCCACTCTCTCCCTCTTCCGCCCTCCTTCGCTCTACGGCTCTTGCTGTCCCGCTCTGGCTCTCCGGCTCTTGCTCTCACACTCTCTCTTTCTCCCGCTCTCTCTCTCACTCTCTCTCTCCCTATCTCCAACTCTCTTTCTCGCTATCTCCCTCTCTCTATTTTCTCTCTCCCGCTCTCTCTCTCACTCTCCCACTCTCTCCCACTCTCTCTTTCTCTCTCACTCTCTCCTGCTCTTCCTCCCTTCCCCACTCTCTCTCCTTCTCTTTCGCTCTCCCCTATCTCTCTCTCTCCCTCTCTTTCTCTTTGCCTCTCCCACTCTCTCTCCCGCTCTCCCTTCATCTCTAGCTCTCCCTCTCTCTCTCCCACTCTTTCTTCGGCTCTCCCTCTATCTCTCCCTCTCTCTGGCGCTCTCTCTCTCCATCTCTTTCTCTTTGCCACTCCCACTCTCTCTCCCGCCCTCCCTCCATCTCCAGCTCTCCCTATCTTTCTCCCACTCTCTCCCCGCTTTCCCTCTATCTCTCCCTCTCTCTATCCTGCTCTCTCCCTCTCTCTCCGCGCTCTTAATCTCTCTACCGCTCTCCCTCCCTATCTCTCTGTCTCCCACTCTGCCTCTCTCCCGCTCTCTCCCGCTCTCCCTCTCTCTCTCTCTCAGTCCCGCTCTATCCAAGTCTCCCTCTCTCTCCGGCTCTCCCTCTGTCTCCCGCACTCTCAATCTCATTATATCTCCCCCTCTCTCTCCCATTCTCTCTCTTGCCTTTCTCTCTCTCTCACCCGCTCTCACTCTCTCTTCCACTCTCCATCTCTCTCTTATTTCCCGCTCTTCCACTCTCCCGCCCTCTCTCTACCGCCCTCGCTCTCCCGCTCTCTCTCTCCTGCTCTCTCTCTCTCTCTCTCTCTCTCGCTCTCATTCTCTCTCTCCCACTCACTTTCTCCCTCTCTCTCTCTCCCGCTCTCTCTTCCTCTGCTCTCTCTCCCGCTCTCTCCAACTCTTTCTCTCTTTCTTTCTCACTCTATCACTCTCTCTCCTGCTCTCCCTCCATCTCTAGCTCTCCCTCTCCCTCTCTTCATCTCTCTCTCCCGCTCTCCCTCTATATCTCCCTCTCTCTCCTCTGTCTCTCTGGCGCTCTCTCTCCATCTTTTGCTCTATGCCACCTCTCTCCCGCTCTTCCTCCTTCTCCAGCTCTCCTTTTCTCTCTCCCACTCTCTCGCCCGCCTTCCCTCTATCTCTACCTTTCTCTCCCGCTCTCTCCCTCTCTCTCCGCGCTCTCAATCTCTCTACCGCTCTCTCTCCCTCTCTCTCTGCCCCCCGCTCTGCCTCTCTCTTCCGCTCTCCCTCTCTCTTCCACTCTCCCTCTCTCTCTCTCACTCCCGCTCTCTCAAGCTCTCCATCTCTCTCCCGCCATCTCAATCTCTCTATATCTCCCTGTCTCATCCACTCTCTCTCGCTCTCTCTTCTGCTCGCCATCCCTCTCTTTCTCTCTCGCTCTATCTCTCGCTTTCTCTCTCCCTCTCCCGCTCTCTGTCTCCCTTTTTTCACCCTCTGTCTCCCACTCTTTCTTTCCCTCTCTCTTCCACTCTCGCTCTCTCTCTCCCTCTCTCTCCCGCTTTTCCTTTTCCTCTCTCTCCCGCTTTTCTTCTCCCTCTCTCTCCAGCTCTCTTTCTCCCGCTCTCTCTCTCCTGCGCTCTCAATCTCTCTATATCTCCCTCTGCCTCTCATTCCCTCTTATGCTCTCCCTCTGCCACTCTCTCCCTCTTCTGCCCTCCCTCGCTCTACGGCTCTTGCTGTCCCGCTCTGGCTCTCCAGCTCTTGCTCTCATACTCTCTCTCTCCCGCTCTCTCTCTCTCACTCTCTCTCTCCCTTTCTCCCACACTCTTTCTGGCTATCTCCCTCTCCCTCATCCTCCCGCTTTCTCTCCACCCGCTCTCTCCCTCTCTCCCACTTCCTCTCTCTCCCTTTCTCTCTCACTCTCTCCAGATGCTCTCTCTCCCACTTTCTCTCCCACTCTCCCTCTATCGCCCGCTCTCCCTCTCTCTCTCTCCTGCGCTCTCAATCTCTCTACCGCTCTCCCTCTCTCTCTCTCTCTGTCTCCTGCTCTGCCTCTCCCTCTGCTCTCTCTCTCTCCCGCTCTCCTTCTTCCTCGCGCTCCCGCTCTCTCCAGCTCTCCCTCTCTCTCCCGCGCTCTCAATCTCCTTTTATCTCCCTGGCTCTCCCACTATCTCTCTCCCCTCCTCTATCTCTCTCTCTCTCTCTCTCTCTCTCTCTCTCTCTCTCCCTCCGGCTCTCCCGAGAGACAGAGTTGGAGCGGGAGAGAGAGCGGGAGAGAGAGCGAGTTGGAGAGAGAGCAAGTGGGAGAAGGAGAGTGAGAGTGGGAGAGAAAGCGAGAGAGAGAGCGGGTTAGAGAGAGAGAGCGGGATAGAGAGGGAAGAGAGAGAGGGGGAGAGAGGGCGGTAGAGAGAGAAAGAGCGTGCGAGAGAGATAGGGCAGGTGGGAGAGAGAGACAGAGAGAGGGCGGATGGGAGAGAGAGAGTGGGAGGAAGATGGAGACAGATGGGGGGAGGGAGAGGGCTAGAGCGGAAGAGGGAGAGAGCAGCAGAAGGTGATAGAGAGAGAGAGAGAGAGCTCGGAAGAGGGAGAGGAAGAGAGAGATGGGGAGAGAGTGGGAAAGAGAGGGAGAGCGGAGAGAAGGAGAGCGGGAGAGAGAGGGAGAGTGCGAGGAAGAGGGAGAGAAAGAAGGAGAGAAAAGAGCGTGAGAGAGCATGGGAGAGCGGGAGAGAGAAAAAAAGATACAGAGGGAGAGATGGAGAGGGAAAGAGATAGTGGGAGAGCGAGATAGTGAGGGAGAAAGAGAGCCGGAGATATTTAGCGAGGGGGAGACAGAGTAGGGGAGAAAGAGCAGGAGAGAGAGAGAGAGAGCTGGAGCACGAGAGAGAAAGAGAGGGCGGGAGAGAGAGAGATGGAGAGAGAGAGAGAGTAAGAGCAATAGAGTGGGACTGAGAGAGAAAAAGAGAGAGCGGTAGAGAGAGAGAGAAAGATGGAGAGAGAGTGAGAGTAAGAGAGCGGAGGAGAGAGAGCATGAGAGAGAGAGGGAGAGAGCGGAAGAGAGACAGCGGGAGAGAGATAGAGGGAGTGAGAGAGAGAGAGAGAGAGCTAGAGAGAGAGAGAGACATACAGAGTGGGAGAAAAAGGAGAGAGAGAGCCGGAGAGTGGTAGAGAGCGGGAGGGAGAGAGATAGCGAGTAAGATAGCAGGAGAGAGAGAAAGAGAGGGAGCGAGAGAAAAGAGAGCGGGAGAGAGAGCGAGAGATGGTGGGAGAGAGAGAGTAGGAGAGAGAGTGCGGAGAACGGAGATTGGTAGAGGCAGAGAGCGCGGGAGAGAGAGAAAGAGAGAGGGAGAGTGGGAGAAAGATGGAGTGCAGGAGACACAATGAGAGAGAGGGAGAGCGGGAGAGAAAGCTGGAGAGGGAGAGATGGAGAGAAAAAAGTGGGAGATAGAGAGAGAGCGGGTTAGAGAGAGAGGGGGAACGAGCGGGAGAGAAAGCGTGGGAGAGAGAGTGAGAGTGGGAGAAAGAGCGGGAGAGAGATAGTGGGAGTGACAGAGAAAGCGAGGGGGAGAGAGAGTGTGAGAGCGGGAGAGAAAGCGAGAGAGCGAGCGGGAGAGAGGGAGTGGGTTAGAGAGAGGGCAAGTGAGAGAGAGCGAGAGAGAGAGACGGAGAGAGATAGGATGAGCGGGTTAGAGAGCGGCAGAAAGAGGGAGAGCGGGAGAGACAGAGAGAGAGCGGGTGGGAGAGAGAGTGGGAGGAAGATGGAGACAGATCGGGAGAGGGCGAGAGCGGAAGAGGGAGAGAGCAGTAGAGGGCGATAGAGAGAGAGAGAGAGCTCGGGAGAGAGAAAGAGGGAGGGAGGGAGAGAGAGGGAGAGCAGGGGAGAGAGGGAGAGAAAGAAGGAGAGAAAAGAGTGGGAGAGAGGGAAATAGCTGGAGAGAGAAAGAGAGCACGGGAGAGAGAGAGTGAGAGAGAGCACGGGAGAGAGAGAGAGTGAGAGAGAAAGCGAGAGAGAGAGTGGGACAAAGAGCGAGAGAGAGAGAGTGGGAGAGAGAGAGAGAGAGAGAGACAAAGAGAGAGAAAGAAAGAGAGAGAGAGAGTGGGAACGGGAGAGAGAGCGGGAGAGAGAGAGTGGGCGAGAGAGCGAACGGGAGAGAGAGTGAGTGCGGGAGAAAAAGCGAGAGTGGGAGAGAGAGAGAGAGGGTTAGAGAGTTAGAGAGAGAGAGGGAGAGTGGGAGAAAGATGGAGTGCGAGAGACACAATGAGAGAGAGGGAAAGCGGGAGAGAGAGCGCGAGAGAGAGCTGGAGAGGGAGAGATGGAGAGAAAAAAGTGGGAGATAGAAAGAGAGAGAGCGGTTTAGAGAGAGAGGGGGAATGAGCAAAGAGAAAGCGTGGGAGAGAGAGAGATCGGGAGAAAGAGCGGAAGAGAGATAGTGGGAGTGAGAGAGAGCGGGAGAGAGAGCGAGGGGGAGAGAGTGTGAGGGCGGGAGAGAAAGCGATAGAGCGAGCGGGTAAGAGAGAGAGCAAGCGAGCGAGAGCGAGAGAGAGAGAGAGAGAGAGGGGGCAAGAGAGAGAGCCAGATAGAGAACGGCAGAAAGAGGGAGAGCGGGAGAGACAGAGAGAGAGTGGGTGGGAGAGAGAGTGGGAGGAACATGGAGACAGATCGGGAGAGGGCGAGAGCGGAAGAGGGAGAGAGCAGCAGAGGGCGATAGAGAGAGAGAGAGCTCGGGAGAGAGAGAGAAAGAGGGAGGGAGGGAGAGAGTGGGAGAGAGAGGGAGAACAGGAGAGAGAGGGAGAGAAAGAAGGAGAGAAAAGAGCGGGAGAGAGGGAAAGAGTTGTGGGAGAGAGAGCACGGGAGAGAGAGAGTGAGAGAGAGAGCGAGAGAGAGTGGGAGAAAGAGCGACTGAGAGAGAGCGGGTGAGAGAGAGAGAGGGAGAGAGAGTGAGCCAGGGAGAGAGAAAGAAAGAGAGGGAGCGGGAGCAGGAGAGAGAGCGGGAGAGAGAGAGTGGGAGAGAGAGCGAACGGGAGAGAGAGAGTCAGAGCGGGAGAGAGAGCAAATGGGAGAGAGAGCGGGAGAGAGAGAGCGAGTTAGAGAGAGAGAGGGAGAGCGGGATAGAGAGCGGGAGAGAGTGGGAGAGCGGGATAGAGAGGGAAGAGAGGGCGTAAGAGACAGAGGGGAGAGCGTGGTAGAGAGAGAGAGAGGGCGGGTGGGAGAGAGAGCGGGAGGATGATGGAGACAGATCAGGAGAGGGAGAGGGCGAGAGCAGAAGTGGGAGAGCAGCAGAAGGCAAGAGAGAGAGAGAGAGAGAGAAAGAGAGAGAGGGGGAGAGAGATTGAGAGTTGGAGAGAGAGTGAGAGCGGAAGAGAAAGGGAGAGAGGTAGAGGGAGAGAATGAGGAGAGAAAAGAAGGGAGAGAGCACGAGAGAGAGAGCACAGAGAGAGTGAAAGCGATAGATAGAGAGCGGGAAAGAGAGAGAGTGGGAGAGGAAGGGAGAGCGGGAGAGAGGGGAGAGAGAGTGGAAGAGAGGGAGAGAGCGGGAGAGGGAGGAAGAGATAGAGGGAGAGTGGGAGAGGGAAAGAGAAAGAGGGAGAGCGAGATGGTGAGGGAGAAAGAGAGTGGGAGAGATTTAGCGAGGGGGAGACAGAGCGGGGAAGACAGAGCGGGAGAGATAGAGAGAGCTGGAGCACGAGAGAGAAAGAGAGAGCGGGAGAGAGAGAGATGGAGAGAGAAAGAGAGAGAGAGAGTAAAATCAATAGAGTGGGAGCGTGAGATAGAAAGGGAGAGCGGGAGAGAGAGAGAAAGATGGAGAGAGAGTTAGAGTAAGAGAGTGGGGGAGAGAGAGCAGGAGAGAGAGAGAGACAGACAGAGTGGGAGAAAAGAAGAGGGAGACAGGTAGAGAGCGGGAGGGAGAGAGATAGCGGGTAAGATAGTGGGAGAGAGAGAAAGAGATAGAGGGCGGGAGAGAGAGCGAGAGCGAGAGAGCAATAGAGAGAGAGATGGAAAGAGAGAGAGCGCAAGAGCGGCAGAGAGAGTGGGGGAGAGAGCCGGAGAGAGAGCTGGAGATAGAATGGTGGAGGGAGAGAGAGCGAGAGAGAGAGTGAGAGCGGGAGAGAGAGAGAGAGCGGGAAAGCGAGGGGGAGAGAGAGCAGGGGAGACAGAGCGGGAGAGAGAAAGTGTGGGAGCGAGAGTGAGAACGAGAGAGCGGGAGAGAGAGAGATGGAGAGAGAGAGAGAGCGACAGAGCGGGAGAGAGAGAGTGGGAGAGAAATAGTGGGAGTGATAGAGAGAGCGGGAGAGAGAGAGCGGGTGAGAGAGTGGGTTAGAGAGTAAGAGGGGGAACGAGCGGGAAAGAGGGAGCTCGGGAGAGAGAGAGAGCGGGAGAGACATAGAATGGCAGAAAGAGAGTGGGAGAGAAAGAAGGAGAGAGAGCAGGAGAAAGAGTGGGAGAAATGGAGAGAGAGCGGGAGAGAGAGTGGGTTAGAGAGAGAGACGGGGAACGAGCGGGAGAGAGCTCGGGAGGGAGAGAGAGAGAGAGAGAGAGAGAGAGAGCGATAGAGAGAGTGGGAGAAAGAGAGAGAGAGCGGGAGCGGGAGAGACAGAGAATGGGAGACAGAGAGCGGGAGAGATAGAGAGCGGGAGAGAGAGTGGGAGAGACAGAGAGAGACAGAGAGAGCGGGAGAAAGAGCAAAAGAGAGAGAGTGGAAGAGACAAAAAGAGAGAGAAAGTGGAGTGGTAGTGGGAGAGGGAGGGAGAGAGAGCGATGAGAGGGTGAGAGCGGGAGATAAAGAGCAGGAGAGGGGGAGACGAGAGAGGGAGAGAAAGAGACGAGACAGGGAGAAGAAGAGAGAGAGAGTGGGAGAGAGAGCAAGAAAGAGAGAGAGAGAGTGGGAGAGAGAAAAAGAGCGGGAGAGAGCGAGAGCGCGAGAGAGAGCGAGCGGTAGAGAGACTGTGTGAGCGGGAGAGGAAGCAGGAGAGAAAGCGGGAGAGAGAGTGGGTTAGAGAGAGGGAGAGAGAGTGGGTTAGAAAGAGGGAGAGAGAGCACGAGCAAGAGAGAGCGGGAGGGAGAGAGAGTTAGAGAGGGCGGGTGGGAGAGAGCGGGAGAGAGGGCGGGTTGGAGAGAGAGCAGGAGAGAGGGGGAGAGAGAGGATTATAGAGCGGTAGAGAAAAGAGAGAAAGCAGGAGAGAGCGTGAGAGAGAAAGAGGGCAGGCGGGAGAGAGAGAGAGAGAGAAGGAGAGAGAACTTAAGAGAAAGAGAGCGGAAGAGAGAGAGCGAGAGAGAGAGATAGGGAGAGAGCGGGGGAATAAGAGAGAGTGGGAGAAAGAGAGAGAAAGAGCGCGCGGGAGAGAGAGAGCGGGAGAGAGAGTGGGAGAGAGAGAGAGCGGGAGAGAGAGCGGAAAAGAGAAGAGAGAGAGGGGCCAGGGAGAGAGCGGGAGAGAAAGTAGGAAAGCGAGAGAGCGGGAGAGAGAGAGAGCGGGAGAGGATGGATAGTGAGAGAGAGAAAAAGTTTGTGTGCGAGAGAGAGATAGAGCGTGAGAGAGAGGGCGGTAGAGAGAGCGCATTACAGAGAGCTGGAGAGAGAGAGAGAGAGAGAGTGGGAGAGAGAGAGCTAAAAAGAGAGAGTGGGAGGAAGAAAGAGACAGATCGGGAGTGGGAGAGGAAGAGAGGTAGTGCGGCAGAGGGAGAGAGCAGCAGAGGGCGAGAATGAGAAAGATAGAGAGAGAGCAAGAGAGTGGTAGATGGAGCGCGGGGGAGAGAGAGTGGGAGAAAGAGAGTGTGCGGGAGAGAGTGAGAGAGAGCAAGAGAGAGATAGAGGTGTGTGGGGGAGAGAGAGAAAGAGCATGAGAGAGAGGGCGGGAGAGAGAGCGCATGAGAGAGAGAGAGAGAGAGCTGGAGAGAGAGAGAGAGCGGGGGAGAGAGAGCTGGGGAGAGAGAGAGCGGGAGGAGGAGAGAGACAGATCGGGAGTGTAAGAGGAAGAGAGGTAGTGCGGCAGAGGGAGAGAGCTGCAGAGGGAGAGAGCGGCTGAGGAGAGAGCACGGGAGAGAATGAGAAAGATGGAGAGAGAGCGAGAGAGTGGTGGAGGGAGTGCGGGGGAGAGAGAGAGTGCACAGGAGAGAGAGCGCGGGAGAGAGAGAAAGAGAGAGAGCGGGAGAGAGAGCAAGAGAGAGTTCGGGATAGAGAGAGAGTGGGAGATAGAGAGACCGGAAGAGGGAGAGAGTGATAGAGGGAGATATAGAGAAAGTGAGAGAAAGGGAGAGGGAGATGGAGAGAGAGTGTGCAGAAGCGAGAGTGAGAGCGGTAAAGTGCGGGAGAGAGAGCGAGAGAGCGATTGCAAAGGGGAGAAAGAGCGGGGGAGAGAGGGAGAGATGGAGAGAGAGAGCAAGAGCGGCAGAAAGAGCTGGTTGAGAGAGGACCTGAGAGAGCGCGATAAAGAGAGAGATAGAGGGAGGGAGAGAGAGAGTGGAAGAGAGAGTAGGGGAGAGGGAGTGGGAGAGAGGTAGTGGGAGTGAAAGAGAGCGGGAGGGAGAGAGACAGAGTGGTGAAAGGGAGAGAGAGCTGGACAGAGAGTGCGGGAGAGAGTGGGAGAGAGAGCGGGTTAGAGAGAGCAGGAGAGAGATAGTGGGAGAGAGAGCGGGAGAGAGAGAGCGGGCGAGAGAGCGAAAGAGAGAAAGATAGCGAGAGAGAGAGAGGGAAAAAGAGCAAAAGAGAGAGAGCGGGAGAGAAAGAGAGAGGATGAGTGAGAGAGAGAGTGGGAGAAAGCGGGAGAGAGAGAGCGACAGAGCGGGAGAGAGAGAGTGGGAGAGAGATAGTGGGAGAGAGAGAGAGCGGGAGAGAGACAGAGTGGGAGAAAGGGAGAGAGAGCGGGAGAGAGAGCGCGTGAGAGAGGGAGAGAGCGGGAGGAAGAGTGGATTAGAGAGAGAGAGAGGGGGGAACGAGCGGGAGAGAGAGAGCTCAGGAGAGAGAGAGAGAGTGAGAGAGAGAGAAAGTGGGAGAAAGAGCGGGAGAAGCAAAGAATGGGAGAAAGAGAGCGGGAGAGAGAGAGAACGGGAGAGAGACTGGGAGAGAGAAAGAGAGAGAGCGGGAAAAAGAGTGAAAGAGAGAGAAAGAGTGGAAGAGAGAAAAAGAGAGAGCGGGAGAGAGAAAGAGTGAGAGCAGAAGAGAAAGCGAGAGAGAGAGCGGGAGAGCGAGAGAGTGGTTAGTGAGAGAGAGAGGGTGGGAGAGAGAGAGGGAGAGCGCGATAGAGAGTGGGAGTGAGAGGAAGAGCGGTATAGAGAGGGAAGAGAGGGCGGGTGAGAGTGAGCAGTAGAGAGAGAGCGGGTTGGAGAGAGAGCGGGAAAGGGAGACAGCGGGAGAGACAGAGAGAGGGCGGGTGGGACAGAGAGCGGGAGGAATATGAAGACAGATCCGGAGAGGGCGAGAGCGGAAGAGGGAGAGAGTGAGAGAGAGCAGGAGAGAGAGAGAGAGAGCGTGTGTGTGTATGGGAGAGAGAGAGAAAGAGAGAAAGAGCATGAGAGAGAGGGCGGGAGAGAGAGCGCATGAGAGAGAGAGAGTGGAAGAGAGAGAGCTGAGGAGAGAGAGAGAGCGGGAGGAGGAGAGAGACAGATCGGGAGTGGGAGAGGAAGAGAGGTAGTGCGGCAGAGGGAGAGCGGCAGAGGGAGAGAGCGGCAGAAGGAGAGAGCACGGGAGAGAATGAGAAAGATAGAGAGAGAGCGAGAGAGTGGTGGAGGGAGTGCGGGGGAGAGAGAGTGGGAGAGAGAGAGAAAGAGCGGGTAAGAGAGAGAGAGAGCGGGAGAGAGAGAGGGAGAGCGCAATAGAGAGTGGGAGTGAATGGAAGAGCGGTATATAGAGGGAAGAGAGGGCGGGTGAGAGAGAGCGGTAGAGAGAGCGGGTTGGAGAGACAGCGGGAGAGAGAGACAGCGGGAGAGAGAGACAGCGGGAGAGACAGAGAGAGGGCGGGTGGGACAGAGAGCGGGAGGAATATGAAGACAGATTGAAAGAGGGCGAGAGCGGAAGAGGGAGAGAGCAGCAGAAGGCGATAGAGAAAGAGAGAGAGAGTGAGAGTGGGAGAGAGAGTGGGAGAGAGAGAGAGAGTGGAAGAGAGAGTGGGAAAGAGGAGAGAGAGAGGGGGAGAGGGAGAGAGTGGGAGAAAGAGTGGGAAAGAGAGAGAGCGGGAGAGAGAGAGAGAGCGGGAGAGGATGGATAGTGAGAGAGAGAAAGTGTGTGTGGGAGAGAGATAGAGCGTGAGAGAGAGGGCTGTAGAGAGAGAGAGAGAGAGAGAGAGAGAGAGTGAGAGAGTGGGAGAGAGAGAGAGCTAAAGAGAGAGAGTGGGAGAGAAAGAGAGGTAGAGAGCGGCAGAAGGGAGAGAGCGGAAGAGTGAGAGAGCGGCAGAGGGAGAGAGCGGCAGAGGGAGAGAATGAGAAAGATAGAGAGAGAGCAAGAGAGTGGTGGAGGGAGTGCGGGAGAGAGAGAGTTGGAGAGAGAGAGTGCGCGGGAGAGAGTGAGAGAGAGCAGGAGAGAGAGAGAGAGAGAGAGTGTGTGTGTGTGTGGGAGAGAGAGAAAGAGAGAAAGGGCATGAGAGAGAGAGAGAGAGAGCGGGAGAGAGAGAGCTGGGGAGAGAGAGAGCGGGAGGAGGAGAGAGACAGATCGGGAGTGGGAGAGGAAGAGGAAGAGAGGTAGTGCTGCAGAGGGAGAGAGCGGCAGAAGGAGAGAGCACGGGAGAGAATGAGAAAGATAGAGAGAGAGCGAGAGAGTGGTGGAGGGATAGCGGGGGAGAGAGAGTGGGAGAGAGAGAGAAAGAGAGAGCGGGAGAGAGAGCGAGAGAGAGTTTGGTATAGAGAGAAAGCCGCAGATAGAGAGACCGGAAGAGGGAGAGAGTGATAGAGGGAGATATAGAGAGAAAGTGAGAGAGCAGAAGAGAGAGTGAGAGCGGTTAAGTGCGGGAGAGAGAGCGAGAGAGCGATTGCAAAGGGGAGAAAGAGCGGGGTAGAGAGGGAGAGATGGAGAGAGAGAGCAAGAGCGGCAGAAAGAGCAGGTTGAGAGACGACCTGAGAGAGAGCGCGATAGAGAGAGAGATGAAGGGAGGGAGAGAGAGAGAGAGCAGAAGAGAGAGTAGGGGAGAGAGAGCGGGAGAGAGGAAGTGGGAGTGAAAGAGAGCGGGAGGATGAGAGACAGAGTGGTGAAAGGGAGAGAGAGCAGGACAGAGAGTGCGGGAGAGAGCGGGAGAGAGAGCAGGGTGAGAGAGAGAAAGCGGGAGAGGGGGCTATTTTGGAACAGTAAGAACATCGCTGGGAGTATATGAGAACAGTAAGAGCATCACTTTGGGGTATATGAGAACAGTAAGAGCATGGCCGGGGGTATATGAGAACGGTAAGAGCATCACCCCGGGGTATATGAGAACAGTAAGAGAATCGCTAGGGGGTATATGAGAACAGTAAGAGCATCGCCAGGGGGTATTTGAGAGCAGTTATAGTATGGCCGTAAGTAAGTACAGTAAGAGCATCACCGGTGGGTATATGAGAACAGTAAGAGCATCACCCAGAGGTATTTGAGAATAGTAAGAGCATCGCTGGGGGTATATGAGAACAGTAAGAGCATTGCTGGGGGGATATGAGAACAGTAAGAGCATCACCGGGGGTATACGAGAACAGTTAGAGTATCGCCTGGGGTATATGACAACAGTAAAAGCATCACCCTGGGTATATGAGAACAGTAATAACATCACGGGGGGTATCTGAGAACAGTAAGAACATCGCTGGGGGTATATGAGCACAGAAAGAGCATCACCTGGGGTAAATGAGAACAGTTAGAGCATCGCCGGAGGTTTATGAGAACAGAAGGAGCATCACCCGGGGTTATATGAGAACAGTAAGAGCATCGCCGGGGGTATATGAGAACAGTTAGAGCATCACTTGGGGTATATGAGAACAGTAAGAACATCACCGGGGGTATATGAGAACAGTAAGAGCATCGCTGGGGTATATAAGAATAGTAAGAGCATCGCCCGGGGTATATGAGAACAGTAAGAGCATCACCAGGGGTATATGAGAACAGTAAGACGACACAGGGGGGTATATCAGAACAGTAAGAGCAATGCCAGGGGGTAAATGAGAACAGTAAGAGCATCACCAAGAGGTTTATGAGAACATTAAGAGCATCGCCCAGGGGTATACAAGAACAGTAAGAGCATTGCCTGGGGTATACTAGAACAGTAACAGCATTACCCGGGGTATATGAGAACAGTTAGAGCATCGCCAGGGGAATATGAGAACAGTCAGAGAATCACCGGGGTAATATGAGAACAGTAAGAACATTGCGGGGGGGGGGGGGGGGGGGGGCGGGGGGGCTATATGGGAACAGTAAGACATTGCCGGGGGTATATGAGAACAGTAAGAGCATCACTTTGGGTTATTTGAGAGCAATAAGAGCATCACCCTGGGAATATAAGAACAGTAAGAGCATCGCCGGGGGTATATGAGAACAGTAAGAGCATCGCCAGGTGTGTATGAATACAGTTAAAGCATCACCCGGGGTGTATGAGAGCATCGCCGGGGGTAAATAGGGAACAGAAGGAGCCTTGCCGGGGGTAATTGAGAACAATAAAAGCATCACCGTGGGATATGAGAACAGTAAGAGCATCGCCATGGGTATATGAGAACAGTAAGAGCATCACCGGGGGGGGGGGGGGTATATGGGAACAGTAAGAAGATCGCCGGGGGTATATGAGAACAGTAAGAGCATCACCTGGGGATATGAGAACAGTAAGAGCATCGCCAGGGGTATATGAGATCAGTAAGAGTATCAACGGGGGTATATGAAAACAGCAAGAGCCTCGCGTGGGGTATATGAGAACTGTAAGAGCATCACCCAAAGGTACATGAGAACTGTAAGAGCATCGTTGGGGGTATATGAGAACAGTCAGAGCATCATCGGGGGTATATGAGAACAGTAAGGGCATCACCGTGAGGTATATGAGAACAGTAAGAGCATCACCGGGGGGATATGAGAACAGTAAGAGCATCATCCAGAGGTATATGAGAACAGTAAGAGCATCACCGGGGGTATATGAAAATAGTCAGAGCATCACCCAGAGGTATATTAGAACAATAAGAGCATCACCCAGAGGTATAAGAGAAAAGTAAGAGCATCTGCCGGGGGTATATTAGAACAGTAAGAGCATCGCCGAGGATATATGAGAACAGTCAGAGCATCGCCGGGGGTATATGAGAACAGTAAGAGCATCACCCAGAGGTATATGAGAACAGTAAGAGCATCACCCTGGGGTATATGAGAACAGTAAAAGCATCACCCAGATGTATATGAGAACAGTAAGAGCATCAGCCGGGGGTATATTAGAACAGTAAGAGCATCACCCAGAGGTATATGAGAACAGTAAGAGCATCAGCCGGGGTATATTAGAACAGTTAGAGCATCACCCAGAGGAATATGAGAACAGTAAGAGCATCACCCAGAGGTATATGAGAACAGTAAGAGCATCGCCGTGGGTATATAAGAACAGTTAGAGCATCACCCAGAGGTATATGAGAACAGTAAGAGCATCGGCCGGGGGTATATTAGAACAGTAAGAGCATCACCTAGAGGCATATTAGAACATTAAGAGCATCACCCAGAAGTATATGAGAACAGTAAGAGCATCACCCGGGGGTATATGAGAACAGTAAAAGCATCACCCAGAGGTATATGAGAACAGTAAGAGCATCAGCCAGGGGTATATTAGAACAATAAGAGCATCACCCAGAGGTATATGAGAACAGTGAGAGCATCAGCCGGGGTATATTAGAACAGTTAGAGCATCACCCAGAGGAATATTAGAAGAGTAAGAGCATCACCCAGAGGTATATGAGAACAGTAAGAGCATCAGCCGGGGTATATAAGAACAGTTAGAGCATCACCCAGAGGAATATGAGAACAGTAAGAGCATCACCCAGAGGTATATGAGAACAGTAAGAGCATCGCCGTGGGTATATTAGAACAGTTAGAGCATCACCCAGAGGTATATGAGAACAGTAAGAGCATCGGCCGGGGGTATATTAGAACAGTAAGAGCATCACCTAGAGGTATATTAGAACAGTAAGAGCATCACCCAGAAGTATATGAGAACAGTAAGAGCATCTGCCGGGGGTATATGAGAACAGTAAGAGCATCACCCATAGGTATATGAGAACAGTAAGAGCATCTCCGGGGGGTATATGAGAACAGTAAGAGCATCACCCAGAGGTATATGAGAACAGTGAGAGCATTGTTGGGGGTATATGAGAACAATTTGAGCATCGCGGGGGTATATTAGAACAGTAAGAGCATCACCCAAAGGTATATGAGAATAGTAAGAGCATCACCCAGAGGTATATGAGAACAGTAAGAGCATCGGCCGGGGATATATTAGGACAGTAAGAGCATCACCCGGGGGTATATGAGAACAGTAAGAGCATCGGCCGTGGGGTATATTAGAACAGTAAGAGCATCGCCGGGGGGTATATGAGAACAGTAAGAGCATCACCCAGAGGTATATGAGAACAGTAAGAGCATCACCCGGGGATATATGAGAAAAGTAAGAGCATCATCGGGGGGGGGGGGGGGTATATGAGAACAGTAAGAGCATCACCGGGGATATATGAGAACAGTAAGAGCATCACCCAGAGGTATATGAGTTCAGTAAGAGCATCGTCGGAGGGTATATGAGAAGAGTAAGAGCATCACCCAGAGGTATATGAGAACAGTAAGAGCATCGGCCGGGGGTACATTAGAACAGTAAGGGCATCGCCGGGGGTATATGAGTACAGTAAGAGCATCACCTAGAGGTATATGTGAACAGTAAGAGCATCACCCGGGGATATATGAGAACAGTAAGAGCATGATCAGGGGGGGGTATATGAGAACAGTAAGAGCATCACCGGGGGTATATTAGAACAGTAAGAGCATCACCCAGAGGTATATGAGATCAGTAAGAGCATCGTGGGGGGGTATATGAGAACAGTAAGAGCATCACCCAGAGGTATATGAGAACAGTAAGAGCATCACCCGGGGGTATATTGGAACAGAAAGAGCATCATCGGGGGTATATGAGAACAGTTAGAGCATCGCGGGGGCTATATGAGAACAGTAAGAGCATCACCCGGGGGTATATGAGAACAGTAAGAACATCACCAAGAGGTATATGAGAACAGTAAGAGCATCGTCAGGGGTATATTAGAACAGTAAGAGCATCGCCGGGGGTATATGAGAACAGTAAGAGCATCACCCCGAGGTATATGCGAACAGTAAGAGCATCACCCGGGGATATATTAGAACAGAAAGAGCATCATCGGGGGGGGGGGGGGGGGGGGGGGTGGGGGTATATGAGAACAGTAAGAGCATCACCTGGGGTATATGTGAACAGTAAGAGCATCGCCCAGAGGTATATGAGAACAGTAAGAACGTCGCCCGGGGGTATATGAGAACAGTAAGAGCATCGCCGGGGGTATATGAGAACAGTCAGAGCATCACCCAGAGTTATATGAGAACAGTAAGAGCATCGCCAGGGGGTATATGAGAACAGTAAGAGCATCACCCGGGGGTATATGCGAGCAGTAAGAGCATCGTCAGGGTATATGAGAACAGTAAGAGCATCGTCGGGGGTATATTAGAACAGTAAGAGCATCGCCAGGGGGTATATGAGAACAGTAAGAGCATCACCGGGGGGTATATGCGAACAGTAAGAGCATCGTCGGGGTATATGAGAACAGTAAGAGCATCGTCGGGGTATATATATTAGAACAGTCAGAGCATCGTCGGGGGTATATAAGAACAGTAAGAGCATCACCCAGAGGTATATGAGAACAGTAAGAGCATCGGCCGGGGGTATATTAGGACAGTAAGAGCATCACCCGGGGGTATATGAGAACAGTAAGAGCATCGTTGGGGGTATATTAGAACAGTAAGAGCATCACCCAGAGGTATATGAGAACAGTAAGAGCATCACCCGGGGGTATATTAGAACAGTAAGAGCATTGCGGGGGTATAAGAGAACAGTAAGAGCATCACCCTAGTATATGAGAACAGTAAGAGCATCGTCGGGGTTATATTAGAACAGTAAGAGCATCACCCAGAGGTATATGAGAACAGTAAGAGCATCGGCCAGGGGGTATATAAGAACAGTAAGAGCATCGCCGGGGGTATATGAGAACAGTAAGAGCATCACTCAGAGGTATATCAGAACAGTAAGAGCATCACCCGGGGGTATATGAGAACAGTAAGAGCATCATCGGGGGTATATGAGAACAGTAAGAGCATCACCGGGGGTATATGAGAACAGTAAGAGCATCACCCAGAGGTATATGAGATCAGTAAGAGCATCGTCGGGGGGTATATGAGAACAGTAAGATCATCACCCAGAGGTTTATGAGAACAGTAAGAGCATCGGCCGGGGGTACATGAGAACAGTAAGAGCATCATCCAGAGGTATATGAGAACAGTAAGAGCATCACCCGGGGGTATATTAGAACAGTAAGAGCATCACCCAAAGGTATATGAGAACAGTAAGAGCATCGTCGGGGGGTATATGAGAACAGTCAGAGCATCACATGGGGTATTTGAGAACAGTAAGAGCATCACCGGGGGTATATGAGAACAGTAAGAGCATCGCCCAGAGGTATATGAGAACAATATGAGCATCGCCCGGGGTATATGAGAACAGTTAGAGCATCGCCCAGAGGTATATGAGAACAGTAAGAGCATCGCCCGGGGGTATATGAGAACAGTAAGAGCATCGTCGGGGGTGTATGAGAACAGTCAGAGCATCACCGGGGGCATATGAGAACAGTAAGAACATCACCCAGAGGTATATGAGAACAGTAAGAGCATCGCCCAGAGGTATATGAGAACAGTAAGAGCATCACCTGGGCATATATAAACAGTAAGAGCATCACCAAGGGGTATATGAGAACAGTAAGAGCATCGTCGGGGTATATGAGAACAGTAAGAGCATCACTGGGAGTATATGAGAACAGAAAGAGCATCGCCCAGAGGTATATGAGAACGGTAAGAGCATCGGCCGGGGGGTATATGAGAACAGTAAGAGCATCACCCGGAAGAAAATGAGAACAGTAAGAGCATCACCCGGGGGTATATGAGAACAGTAAGAGCATCACCAAGAGGTATATGAGAACAGTAAGAGCATCACTTGGGGGTATTTTAGAACAGTAAGAGCATCATCGGGGGTATATGAGACCAGTAAGAGCATCGTTGGTGGATATATGAGAACAGTCAGAGCATCACCTTGGGTTATTGAGAACAGTAAGAGCATCACCGGGGGTATATGAGAACAGTAAGAGCATCGCCCAGAGGTATATGAGAGCAGTAAGAGCATCGCCCTGGGTTTATAAGAACAGTAAGAGCATCGCCCATAGGTATATGAGAACAGTAAGAGCATCGTCGGGGGTATATGAGAACAGTCAGAGCATCACCGGGGGCATATGAGAACAGTAAGAACATCACCCAGAGGTATATGAGAACAGTAAGAGCATCGCCCAGAGGTATATGAAAACAGTAAGAGCATCACCTGGGGATATGAAAACAGTAAGAGCATCACCGGGGGTATATGAGAATAGTAAGTGCATCACCGGGGGTATATGAGAACAGTAAGAGCATCGCCCAGAGGTATATGAGAACAGTAAAAGCCTCGTCGGGGTATATGAGAACAGTACGAGCATCGTCGGGGGGTATATGAGAACAGTAAGAGCATCACCTAGAGGTATATGAGAACAGTAAGATCATTTCCGCGGGTATATGAGAACAGTAACAGCATCACCCAGAGGTATATGAGAACAGTAAGAGCATCACCCGAGGGTATATGAGAACAGTAAGAGCATCAACGGGGTATATGAGAACAGTAAAAGCCTCACAGGGGGTATATGAGAATAGTAGGAGCATCGCCGGGGGTATTTGAGATCAGTAAGAGCATCGCCGTGGGTGTATGAGAACAGTTAGAGCATCACCTGGGGATATGAGAACAGTAAGAGCATCGCGGGGGTATATGAGAACAGTAAAAGCATCTCCCAGAGGTATATGAGAACAGTAAGTGCATCGCCGGGGGTATATGAGAACAGTAAGAACATCATCGGGGCTATATGAGAACAGTAAGAGCATCACCCAGGGTATATGAGAACAGTAAGGGCATCACATTGAGGATATGAGAACAGTAAGAGCATCGCCGGGAGTATATAAGAACAGTAAGAGCATCGCCTGGAACTGTAGTTACAGCAACATTGACAACAACTGAACAACACCTACACACAAATCTGTAGTTACAACAACAACAACAACAACAACAACAACAACAACAACAACAACAACAACAACAACACTTAGACTTGCATATGCTACATTTGTATTTTGTCATTCGAACTGAGACCGAATATCTTATTTGGACATCAATTTCCTATTTAGCCATTCGAACTGAGGCCGAATATCGTATTAGGACATCAATATCCTATTTTGACATTTCAATATCCTATTTTGACATTCTAACTGAGGCCGAATATCGTATTTCGACAATTAAAACCCTTTTTTGACAATCAAATTGAGCCGAATATCTTATTTGGGCATTCACAATCGTATTCTGACATTCGAATTAAGGCCGAATATCGTATTTGTACATCAATATCCTATTTTCCCATTCGAACTGAGGCCGAATTTTTGCCATTCGAACTGAGGCCGAATATCTTATTTGGACATCAATATCCTATTTTGCCATTCAAACTGAGGCCGAATATCGTATTTTGTCATTTCAATATCCTATTTTGCCGTTCGAACAGAAGCCGAATATCATATTAAGACATTCAAATTGAGCCCGAATATCGTATTTTGCCATTCAAGATCCTATTTTAACATTCAAAATAAGGCCTAAAATCGTATTTCGACAATCAAAATCCTTTTTTGACATTCAAATTGAGCCGAATATCTTATCTGGGCATTCACAATCCTATTCTGACATTCGAATTAAGGTCGAATATCGTATTTGAACATCAAATCTATTTTGCCATTCGGACTGAGGCCGAATATCGTATTTGGACATCAATATCCTATTTTGCCATGCGAACTGAGGCCAAATATCGTATTTGGACAGTAATATCCTGTTTTGCCATTCGAAATGAGGCCGATTATCCTATTTGAGCATTAATATCCTACGTTATTTTGCCATTCCAACTGAGGCCGAATATCTTATTTGGACATCCATATCCTATTTTGCCATTCGAGCTGAGGCCGAATATCTTAATTGGACATCAATATCCTATTTTGCAATCGAATTGATGCCGAATATCTTATTTGGACATCAATATCCAATTCTGCCATTAGAAATGAGGCCGACTATCGTATTTTGACATTCAATATCCTATTTTAACGTTCGAAATGAGGCGTAATATCGTATTTTGACATTCAAAACCGTATTTTGACATTCAAATTGAGCCGAATATCTTATTTGGGCATTCACAATCCTATTTTGACATTCGAATTAAGGCCGAATATGGTAGTTTGACATCAGTATCCTATTTTGCCATCCGAACTGAGGCCACTTATCGTATTTGGACATCAATATCCTATTTTGACATTCTAACTGTGGCCGAATATCTTGTTATGACATCAATATCCTATTTTGCCATTCGAACTGAGGCCGAATATCGTATTTTGACATTCAATATCCTATTTTGACGTTCGAACTGAGGCCGATTATTATATTTGGACATTCAAATTGAGTGCGAATATCATATTTTGGCATTCAAGATCCTATTTTAACATTCAAAATGAGGCCTCATATCGTATTTAGACATTCAAAATCCTATTTTGACATTCAAATTGAGCCGAATATCTTATTTGGGCATTCACAATCCTATTTTGACATTCGAATTAAGGCCGAATATGGTAGTTTGACATCAGTATCCTATTTTGCCATCCGAACTGAGGCCACTTATCGTATTTGGACATCAATATCCTATTTTGACATTCTAACTGTGGCCGAATATCTTGTTATGACATCAATATCCTATTTTGCCATTCGAACTGAGGCCGAATATCGTATTTTGACATTCAATATCCTATTTCGACGTTCGAACTGAGGCCGATTATTATATTTGGACATTCAAATTGAGTGCGAATATCATATTTTGGCATTCAAGATCCTATTTTAACATTCAAAATGAGGCCTCATATCGTATTTAGACATTCAAAATCCTATTTTGACATTCAAATTGAGCTGAATATCTTATTTGGGCATTCACAATCATTTTTGACATTCGAATTAAGGCCGAATATCGTAGTTTGACATCAGTATCATATTTTGCCATTTAAAATGAGGCTGAATATCTTAATTGGACATCAATATCCTGTTTTGCCATTCGAACTGAGGCCGAATATCGTATTTGGACATTAATATCATTTTTGCCATTCATACTGAGGCCGAATATTGTTTTTGGACACCAATATCCTATTTTGCCATTCGAATTGTGGCCGAATATCGCATTTTGACATTCAATATCCTATTTAGCCATTCCAACTGGGGCCGATTATCGTATTTGGACATCAATATCCTATTTTGTCATTCGAACTGAGACCGAATATCTTATTTGGACTTCAATATCCTATTTTGCCATTCAAACTGAGGCCGAATATCTTATTTGGACATCATTATCCTATTTTGTCATTCTTACTGAGGCCGATCATCGTATTTGGATATCAGTATCCTATTTTGCCATTCAAAATGAGGCTGAATATCTTATTTGGACATCAATATCCTAGTTTGCCGTTCGAACTGAGGCCGAATATCGTATTTGGACATCGATATCCTATTTTGCCACTCGAACAGGAGGCCAAATATCGCATTTTGACATCAATATCCCATTTTGCCGTTCGAACTGAGGCCGAATATCGTATTTGGACATCAATATCCCATTTTGCCGTTCGAACTGAGGCCGAATATCGTATTTGGACTTCAATATCCTATTTTGCCATTCAAAATGAGGCTGAATATCTTATTTGGACATCAATATCCTATTTGGCCATTCGAACTGAGGCTGAAATGTCGTATTTTGACATCAATATCCTACTTTGCCATTTGAACTTAGGCCGAATAAAGTATATGGACATCAATATCCTATTTTGACATTGGATCTGGACATGTATTTTGACATTCAATTCCTATTTTGACATTCGAACTAAGGTTGAATATCGTGTTTTGACATTCAAAACGCTTATTTGACATTGGAACTGGACATGTATTTTTACATTCAATTCCTATTTTGATATTCGAACTGAGGCCGAATATCGTATTTTGACATTCAAAATGCTATTTTGACATTCGAACTGGACATGTATTTTGACATTCAATTCCTATTTTGACTTTCGAACTGGGCCGAATATCGCATTTGACGTTCAAATGTTTGAATGTCAAAATAGGATTTTGAATGTCAAAATACGATATTTGGCCTTAAATCGAATTTCAAAATAGGGTTGTGAATGTCAAAACACATTATTCAGCCTCAGTTTGAATGTCAAAATAAGATATTGAATGTCAAAATACGATATTTGGGTTCAATTTGAATGCTAAAACAGGATATTGAATGTGAAAATACGATAATCGGCGCCAGATCGAATGTCAAAATAAGATTTTCATTGTCAAAATACGATATTCGGCCTAAGTTCGAATGTCAAAAAAGGATTTGAATGACAAAAATGCTATTTTAATGACCAATTCGATAGTCAGAATAGGATTTTCAATGTCAAAATACGATATTCCGCCTCAGTTCGATTGTCAAAATAGGACTTTGAATGTCAAATTACGATATTTGGACTCAGTTCGAATGTCAAATACAAGTATGAATGTCGAATTACAATATTTGGCCTCAGTTCGAGTTTCAAAATGGGATTTTGAATGCTAAAATGTGATATTCGGCCTCATTTTGCATGTCAAAATAGGATATTGAATGTCAAAATACGATATTAGTTTGAATGTCACAATTGGATTTTTGAATGACAAAAATACGATATTCGGCCTCAGTTCGAATGTCAAAATATGATATTTAATGTAACAATGTGATATTCGGCCACAGCTCGAACATCAAAATAGGGATTTGAGTGTCGAATTGCGCTTTTTGGCCCCAATTCGAATGTCGGTCTTATTTTGAATGTAAAAAAGGGATTTTGAATGTCAAAATGCGATATTCATGCCCAATTCGAATGTCAAAAAAGAATTTTATGTCAAAATACAATATTCATCCTCAGTTCGAATGTCAAAATAGGAATTCGAATGTCAAATTACGAAATTTGGCCTCAGTTCGAATGTCAAATACAAGTTTGAATGTCGAATTACAATATTTGGCCTCTGTTCAAATGGGATTTAGAATGCTAAAATGTGATATTCGGCCTCAAGACGCATGTCAAAATAGGATATTGAATGTCAACATATGATATTCGACCCCAGTTTTAATGTCAAAATAATATTTTTGAATGAGAAAAATACGATATTCGGCCTCAGTTTGAATGTCAAAAGGGATACTGAATGTCCAAATAATATGTTCCGCCTCATTTCTAATGTCAAAATAGGATTTTGAATGTCAAAATACGATATTCGGCCTCTGTTTGAATGTCAAAATACGATTTTGAATGTCAAAACAAGATATTCAGCCTCATTTCGAATGCCAAAATAGGATTTTGAATGTCAAAATACGACATTCAGCCTCTGTTCTGTTCGAACGTCAAAATATGATATTCAATATCAAAATATGATATCCGGCCTTAGTTTTAATGTCAAAATAGGATTTTGAATATCCAAATAAGGTATTCGGCCTCATTTCGAATGAAGAATTTTGATTCTCAAAATACGATATTCGGCCTCAGTTCGAATGTCAAAAAAGGATTTGAATGTCAAAAAGCGATTTTAATCACCAATTCCATAGTAAAATAGGATTTTCAATGTCAAAATACGATATTCGAATGTCAAAATACGATATTCGAATGTCAAAATAGGATTTAATGTCAAAATACAATATTCATCCTCAGTTTGAATGTCAAAATAGGACTTTGAATGTCAAATTACGATATTTGGCCTCAGTTTGAATGTCAAATACAAGTATGAATGTCGAATTACAATATTTGGCCACAGTTCGATTGTCAAAATGGGATTTTGAATGATAAAATGTGATATTCGGCCTCAGTTCGCATGTCAAAATAGGATATTGAATGTCAAAATACGATATTCGACCCCAGTTTGAATGTCAAAATTGGATTTTTGAATGATAAAAATACGATATTCGGCCTCAGTTCCAATGTCAAAATAGGATTTTTAATGTAAAAATGAGATTTTCATGACCAAGTTGATAGTCAAAATAGGATTCACAATTTCGAAATACGATATTCAGCCTCAGTATGAATGTCAAAATAGGATTTTGAATGTCAAAATACGATTTTCTGCCTCAGTATGAATGTCAAAATAGGATTTTGAATGTCAAGATACGATATCGGCCTCAGTTTAAATGTATAAATAGGATTTTGAATGCCAAAATGTTATATTCGTTATTAGGATTTTGAATGTCAAGATACGATTTTTGGCGCCAGATGGAATGTAAAAATAGGATTATTAATGTCAAAATAAGATATTCGGTCCATGTTTCGAATGTCAAAATACGATATTTGGCCCCATTACGAATGTCAAAACCCATTACGAATGTCAAAATACGGTATTCAATCCCAGTATGAATGTCAAAATAGGCTTTGGAATGTCAAAATACGATTTTCCGCCCCGTATGAATGTCAAAATAGGAATTTTTACGTCAAAATACGATATCAGCCTCAGTTCATATGTATGAATAGAGTTTTGAATGTCAAAATGCGATATTCCCCCCTCAGTTCGAAAGTCAAAATAGGATTTTGAAAGTAAAAATACGATATACGGCCTCAGCTCGAATGTCAAAATCGGATTTTGAATGTCAAAACGTGATATATGGCCCTAGTTCAAATGTCAAAATTGAATTTTGAATGTCAAAATACGATATTCAGCTTCAGCTTATATTTCAAAATTGAATCATGAACGTCAAAATACGATATTCAGCTTCAGTTCGAATGTCAATATAGAAATTTGAATGTCAAAACACGATATTCGGCCTCAGTTTGAATGTCAAAATGCGATATTCATGCCCAATTCGAATGTCAAAATAGGATTTTGAATGTAAAAAACGATTTACAGGCCTCAGTTCGAATGTCATATTCGGCCTTAATCCGTATTTTAATTCGATTGTCAAAATAGGATAAGCAAAGTCAAAAACGATTTTCGGGCTCAATATGAATGTCAAAATAGCATTTTGAATGTCAAAATGTGATATTCGGCTTCAGGTCATATGTCAAAATACGATTTTAAATGTCAAAATACGATATTCGGTCTCAGTTAGAATGTCAAAATAGGATTTTGAATGTCCAAATAATATATTTAGCCTCATTTCCAATGTCAAAATAGGATTTTGAATGTTAACTGTTACAACAACAACAACAACAACAACAACAACAACAACAACAACAACAACAACTCCAACAACAACAACAACAACAACAACAAAAACAACAACAACATCAACATCAACAAAACTGTCTGTCTCTTATCTTAATTTGGCTACCATAAACACGCTGCCAGTGGGACATTGCTCCCAAGGGAGAATCATTAACCATATTTTGGCCTACTGACAAAGTTCTCAAATGGGAGTAATTAGAGTTAGATTTTGTTTGTATTTGTTATAGTTTGGCTACCATTAACACGCTCTGGTGGGACAATGCTCCCAAGGGAGAATCATTAACCACATTTTGGCCTACTGAAAAAGTTCCAAAATGGGAGTCATTAGGGTTAGATTTAGTTTGTATTTTTTTTTTAATTTGGCTCGATAAACACGCCGCCAGTGGTACAATGCTCCCAAGGGAGAATCATTACCACATTTTGGCCTACTGACAAGGTTCCCAAATGGGAGTCATTAGGGTTAGATTTTGTTTGTTTTTGTTTTAATTTGGCTACAATAAACACGCCGGCAGTGGGACAATGCTCCAAAGGGGGAATCATTAACCACATTTTGGCCTACAGGCAAAGTTCCCAAATGGGAGTCATTAGGGTTAGATTTTGTTTGTTTTTGCTTTAATTTGGCTACAATAAACACGCCGCCAGTGGGACAATGCTCCAAAGGGAGAATCATTAACCACATTTTGGCCTACTGACAAAGTTCCAAAATGGGAGTCATTAGGGTTAGATTTTGTTTGTATTTGTTATAGTTTGGCTACCATTAACACGCTCCGTTGGGACAATGCTCCCAAGGGAGAATCATTAACCATAATTTGGCCTACTGATAAAGTTCCCAAATGGGAGTCATTTGGGTTCGATTTTGTTTGTATTTGTTTTAATTTGGCTACAATAAACACGCCGCCAGTGGGACAATGCTCTCAAGGGAGAATCATTAACCACATTTTGGCCTACTGACAAAGTTTTCAAACGGAGTGGAGTCATTAGGGTTAGATTTTGTTTGTATTTGTTATAGTTTGGCTTCCATTAACACGCTCCGGTGGGACAATGCTCCCAAGGGAGAATCATTAACCATATTTTGGCCTACTGACAAAGTTCCCAAATGGGAGTCATTAGGGTTAGATTTTGTTTGTATTTGTTATAGTTTGGCTTCCATTAACACGCTCCGGTGGGACAATGCTCCCATTGGAGAATCATTAACCATATTTTGGCCTACTGACAAAGTTCCCAAATGGGAGTCATTAGGGTTCGATTTTATTTGTATTTGTTTTAATTTGGCTACAATAAACACGCCGCCAGTGGGACAATGCTCTCAAGGGAGAATCATTAACCACATTTTGGCCTACTGACAAAGTTCCCAAATGGGAGCGATTAGGGTTAGATTTTGTTTGTATTTGTTTAACTTGGCTACAATAAACACGCTGCCAGTTGGACATTGCTCCCAAGGGAGAATCATTAAACATATTTTGGCCTACTGACAAAGTTCCCAAATGGGAGCGATTAGGGTTAGATTTTGTTTGTATTTGTTTAACTTGGCTACAATAAACACGCCCCCAGTGGGACAATGCTCCAAAGGGAGAATCATTAACCACATTTTGGCCTACTGACAAAGTTCTCAAATGGGAGTCATTAGGGTTAGATTTTGTTTGTATTTATTTAATTTGGCTACAATAAACATGCCCCCAGTGGGACAATGCTCCCAAGGGGGAATCATTAACCACATTTTGGCCTACTGACAAAGTTCTCAAATGGGAGTCATTAGGGTAAGATTTTGTTTGTATTGGTTTTAACTTGGCTACAATAAACACGCCGCCAGTGGGACAATGCTCCCAAGGGATATTCATTAACCACATTTTGGCCTACTGACAAAACTCCCAAATGGGAGTCATTAGGGTTAGTTTTTGTTTGTACTTGTTTTAATTTGGCTACAATAAACACGCCGCCAGTGAGAAAATGCTCCAAAGGGAGAATCATTAACCACATTTTGGCCTACTGACAAAGTTCCCAAATGGGAGTCATTAGGGTTAGATTTTGCTTGTATTTGTTTTAATTTGGCTACAATAAACACGCCGCCAGCGGGACAATGCTCCAAAGGGAGAATCATTAACCACATTTTGGCCTACTGACAAAGTTCCCAAATGGGAGTCATTAGGGTTAGATTTTGCTTGTATTTGTTTTAATTTGGCTACAATAAACACGCTGCCAGTGGGACAATGCTCCCAAGGGAGAATTATTAACCATATTTTCGGCCAACTGACAACGTTCCCAAACGGAGTCATTAGGGTTAGGTTTTGCTTGTCTTTTTTTTTTAATTTGGATACAATAAACACGCCGCCAGTGGGACAATGCTCCCAAGTGAGAGTCATTAGCCGTATTTGGACCATCTGACAAAGTTTTCAAACGGGAGTCATTAGGGTATAGTTTAGCTTGCTTTTGTTTTTTTAAATTTGGCTACCAAAAAACGTTGCCAGTATGACAATGCCCCAAAGGAAGAGACGACCAAGTGACAAGGCTCCCAATCGAACGACCAAGTGACAAGGCTCCCAATCGAACGTCTTTAGGGTTAGGGTTTGCCTGTTTTTGTCACAAAAGTCAAAATGCCAAGAATTGCTGGCCTTTTAACGTCTATATAAGCCTAACAAGAACTAAAATTAGCATAATTAACACACCATAACTTAACCGAGCATGAAGTTTACTATGCTCACAAAAGTTAAAATGCCAACAATTGCTGGCCTTTTAACATTTATAAGCCTGTGAATACACTTCCTCGCCCTTCAAGTATGTTTATCTGCTGTTCGTCTGTACATCCATCCATCTCTTGATCTGTCAATCCAAATCATCATCAGCAGTTTCTGGTATCAATGACAGGCATAACATGGCCTTCTCGGTAGGTCGCCTCAGAAAATTCTAATTACAATGCCAATGTTGGCACCAACTTATGTAACGAATGAAGACATATGCATTTAGTAATACTGTATCTAAGCACTAGTAGAGTTAAATGCGAGCATACCTCAATGTACAGGTCTGTAATATATTGTAATACATCGCCTCGGAAAATTCTAACTAACAAAATGCCCGTGTTTGGCACCAACTTATGTAACAAATGAAGACATATGGATTTAGTAACACTATATCTAAGTACTAGTAGAGTTAAATGCGAGCATACTTAAATGTACGGGTCGGTAATATCTTGTTTTTTTATGTACCTGTTGAAAAAAAAAATGTTTCCATACCGGATATGCGGCAATCGAAAACTCTTGACAAACAATCGATGAACGCGGGTCATTACCTTTTTTAATTCTACTATATTATTGACCAATCATTTTAAAATTTGAATACTGTGCTGAGCTTCCACCCACCTTTTCAACCAATCGCTGCCTCCCTTTTTACAAGTACAGGTCAGTCAAAGGTCATTAAAAGACAGGTAAAATCTCATTGGTCACAGGTAAATATACACATGATCCTTGATGTGTGTCGTTATTGCCGCCGCCATTACAGAAAGAATCAGTAAGTGCAACTTTTACAACATTTTCGGTTCTGTCTGCTAAATATCCATAAACATTTACCGGTTAGCATGTGATTCCCCTATTTGGGCATCATATGACTGCTCGGGAATTATGGGGGGCAAATGTCACACTTCACTGAAATTGCAATAGCCAAAGGCACGTTTGTCTATTCCATTTCCTGTCAATAACAATAGAACGAAAAGTCGTCGTCGTTTACGCATTCACACGCAACACCTCGTTATAGTACCAAACAGCGACAACAGAGATGACAGGTAATTCTTTAATATTATACCTTGGCCACTTTTTCCCCAACTCCATATAAGACGATTGTCTAAATCGTGCTTAAACATTCGCTCCATACTCGGCCCCTGGGTGCTCATTACCACCATCTCATCCAGACGATTCTACTGAGTACCCAGACCATCATATCTGCCTGCCGCTTTCAATACCCGTATCTACATTTTGTTCCTGGTCTCTGCGTCTTGCCCTCAAATCGCATTTTTTTTATTGATATATTGGCTTGTTTATATATTTCTGATTGCATTAAAAATAAACCAATATAACGGTTCTTATGCACCACTCATTTGGGGCTTTTAACGTTTCATTTTTCAAAGTCCTACTAAAAGGCCTGCACTGTGGGGCCAGATTTGTAGTAAAATCCCTGCTAAATGCCCCCGCCCCTACAAATGACCTAAATCATTTGAATAAGCGTTCCATTTTTCCCCCAACCCCAACGTGGTGCCACATGAAATGGCCCTATTTTCTGATTTCGGCATATGAATGGCCCAAATTTTCTGACACCCATGTATATGCACATATTTCCACTCAGATACTCATCAAGCCTTTGTTTTCACATTTACATAAAGCAGGTTTTCTCATGACGAACTTGTTAACAAATCCCAGAGTATATGAGAAATGGTATATCAATTCAAAGGACACACACACGCACGTGCGCATGCGAGTCTGGTATAGTATAGAGTTTGGTCAGCATCATCATTCACTGCTTCAATTCTCATATTTTTCTAACAGCAGCATGTTTCCTAGTCAAGATTCTTTGCGTATGTACTTTTAGCCACATTATGAGACAAACTGCTCATAACTAAATGAAGACAAGCTCTTTTGTCATTGCCAAGGTAGTATATTTATACTCTTGCTTGCCAAATCCTAAATTTGAAGACTTAAACTGGTCTCTGTAGCTGAGAATGCTAGTTTGAATTGTCATAGGATTTCTAAACCCCCAAAACAGGTTTACTGATAGCTCATGATGTGGCATTGAAATAAGTACTTTTGTTTGGTGTGCCAATTGACCTCAGACGGATCAAAGGTCAGACGAGTCTACTTATAAGCATGAGAAAGGTACATTAATTTCTCGCCTAATACTTACTGCTCGTGCTATCGACGTAGCTAAATTGCAGTCCCCTCCCACATGCGCGGATTCAGAGGGGGGAATACCCCCCCCCCCCCCCCCGGAAAATGATGGAAATTGTAGTTTTTCTTTGAAATAACCATTTAGCTGGGCAGCGAATTATTTAAGCAAGTCAAAAATGTCCAATTTGTGTCTATTTTGTTTGATATAAGCACGTATAAACAATCAAATTATTATGTTTTAAAACTTCGCACCCTGTGCTGGACTTTGACGGTGTTTAATCCCTTAAGTGTAGGCTAAGAACTGGGTTCAGGCCCGTGAGTTTGTAGCATTTCATTATTTGATGAGGAATGAATAAGTCGAGTTTAGAATTCCTATTTTGTCTGTTCATTTTTACCTTATTATACGTTATATTCAGTCGTTTTCATCCAAACCCTTTGTTGTTGATATTCATAAGAAACGTCTCACCGAGGCGGCGATTCTTATGAGTTTCCGCAACATAGGGTTTGGATAAGAAAAATCATTAATTAGCTTAGGAAAAACGCCTCTTATCAAGAGTTATTCTAAAGCGGAAATCACCAATACTAAACAGCCTACAGCCAGCTGATCTGGATATATGCGGTTTGCAAATTCTACCAGATATGCCTAAAAGGTTTAAATTAAACATGTTAAAATATTTTCTTTCGAAATGATTATAGAATTTCGGCTGCCTCAAACAGTTTTGGGCCGGCGCAGATCCAACAAAGGTTGGAACCGATCAGGTCCGATTCTGTTTCAACAATTGACTGACAACTCAAAAACAAACACCCTGGAACAGGATCATGTTTTTTAGCCGATATGACTCACATATGAATTATTTAAATGTTAAAATATAAATGAGTGCTTGATTATTTTTGTGTTGTCTGTCTGCTGTGTTGTGGCTTTGATTAATTTTCACTCGCATTGTCATGTCATTTAAGGTGTTATAAGCTTTTAAAAAATTGTGAGGTATGCGAAAAATTTACAAATATCATTTTGTTTTATTGTCTGTTTTCTTAATTGGTGCAAGAGAATGTCCTTAAACATTTATCTCATCAAACCTTATTTCCAGTTTGCAGTTACAGCAGGTTTGTGAGATTGAGGGTCAGTCATTGAAAAAATATCTCATATCTGCACATTAATCAGTAACTTCCATATTTTGTAATCTGTAATTTTCTAGGTGCATTATCTTTTTCTGAACACTTGTAGAGAGTTCCACATGATGAACCTAGATGATCTCATTATTTAAAATTAGATCATAGATTCAGATATGGAAATTTTATTTGCCTATTTTAATTATTTTCTTACCCATTATCTTAAACATGTGTTTTGGGTGTCCACAACATATGTTTTGGGTGAGAAATAAAGAAAATAGTTTTAAAATACACTTATCTGGAGGCCTGTTAGATGTAACTGGGGCGGGGTTGAGCCTCACCGGCGTCACTGCGTTATGGTCATTGAGCAAGACACATTTATCCTACTTTAGTACTGGTTCAACCCAGGAAGACCCGTCCCTGTTTAACTGAAAGATTGTTGATGGGACGTAAAGAATCAAAACAAACAAAAACAAGATGTAACTGGGTTAAGCATGGTGAGGTTAAATATAGCTTTTTTTTTTACTATAACCCAGCTGCAGTTCGACCGTGATTGCAGTTATTTGATTTTAAGAGTTACTTTATGAAGATCTTCTTGTTTGGAGTCCAGGTTTATATGGAGGGGCTTGTTTGGCATTGGTTTTCACATTTGTTGTTAGACTAGTGATCACTAGTTATGTCATAGCCTGAATCTTGGCCAAGTATTTTGCATGTGTGGTTTGTTTGAAGTGCTGTGTGCATGTTGGGCTCGTTTGAAGTGCTGTGTGCATGTTGGGCTCGTTTGAAGTGCTGAGTTCAAAATTCATTATTTAGCATTGTTTTGTTGCATTGTTTTATGACCAGTTTGTGCATTGTATGTTGTCCAGTCTGTGTTATAGTTTGTGGTTTGGTAGATAGTTGTCATGTGTTGAAAATACATTTTTGTACCCAGGGGACCCGAGTTCGATCCACAGCCCTGTTTATCTTCTGGATAAGATTTGAGTGGCCCGGTCTCCATATGACCTTAGTTGTTGGTAGGAAGTTAAACACAAACACATATTGAGAGCAAAGTGGCTCAGTGGTAGAGTGCTTGACTCGAGACCGAGAGGCCGCTGGTTCTAGCTTCACCAGCGTCACTGCATTGTGGTCCTTGAGCAAGACACATTAATCCTAGCTTAGTACTGCTTCAACCCAGGAAGACCTGTCCCTACATAACTGAAAGATTGTTGATGGAATGTAAAGAATCAAAGTAAACAAACACAAACATACTCACCTTAAGATAATTAAAATTGAGATTCAATGAGTTTAGAATGGGGATTAAAGACAGAATTATATTAAGATTTAATGCCCTGTGTGGCATTCTAAGGGGATTCAGACTCGGGCCATCAGATAAGAGTGCATATTTGAAAATTATTCTTAATCTAAACATATGTTGTGGGTAGTCAAAAGCATCGTCTCAATGAGACAATAGGATACAAAGGGTTAAAAAAATCTTAAATTCTTGTGTTCCTACTAATCTAGCTATCAACATCATTATATAATGCCTTATTTATGTTTGCCAACTCACATAAAACATGGCCAAAATATACTTAAAACCAAAAGTAACTTTTCACTCTGAACTACTGAATATATCTTTACTGTGTTTGATTTAACCGACTAAAATATTGAAATGAGTTGCTGGTATTCGCCCTTAACCTAATTCACAAAAAACAACTTAGGTAAATTAATCTTCTTTCGAGTTATCTGTGCTTTCATTAAAAGCACAAAATCAGCATTTCTGAACAAAATCCATAGTAAACCTAGGATTTGAACATGCTTTTTTAAGGGTCACAGATCGCCTAGTAAAAATACTGCAAGACATTTTGTCTCTGATGTATAGTTTGTTTTTGGCAGCATCTTAAAGTTGGTTCACTTTGAAACTATCTCCCTTTGAATTAAAACAATAGTAAACTTTAGTCCCTGCTAAAAGCTTTATCTCAGATGACATTTGGATTTTTTTTATCAGCGATTTGTTGGGACTTCTACCCTGAGTATGTGACAAGATAATCCGATAAAAATTCCCATCGGTTTTGAAGAAAAACGGCAAACAATTTCTTAGGGGAAATTCCATTGAAAGCACTGTAAAGTTCACAAAAGTGGGAATGTACGTTAAAACATAACTCTAATTTGTGTTATGCGAATGGGTTATCCGGGCTGATTTGAACTTTAAACAACAATTCAATAGCCTGTCTTTCAGACTGGTTCTTTAAAATTAACAAATGTCCACTCACAAGGCTACAGTAACACATCCAAAAGTGATGCACTTTGGAAAAGTTTATTTAACCCCCCTGCTTCTTTTATCGGGGCATTGTGGTTGCGTTTATGACAGTAAAAACATGAAATTCAAGTGCCATATGAATAATTGATTGAAGTTTAATATGAATTAAACACATTTAACATACCACTCACCAATACCCAGAAAAGGTATATATAATAACAGTGTAAAGTTACTTTTGGCTTTAAGTTTACAACTGATTGTTCTTAGAATTACTGACATTAGGTCCCATGTTGCAGATGTTGTCCCTTAGGTGTCCCACAAACTTCTGAGATATAGGCCTCATAATTACGCCGTATGTTGCAGATGTTGTCCCTTTGGTATCTGATATAGTAATGGGATAATGCTCCATAATTACGCCGTATGTTGCAGATGTTGACCCTTTGGTATCTGATATAGTAATGGGATAATGCCCCATAATTACGCCGTATGTTGCAGATGTTGTCCCTTTGGTATCTGATATAGTAATGGGATAATGCCCCATAATTATGCCGTATGTTGCAGATGTTGTCCCTTTGGTGTCAATGAACTAATGAGATAATGCCCCATAATTAGGTCTTATGCTGCAGATGTTGTCCCTTTGGTGTCCTATGAACAAATGAGATAATACCACATAATTATGCCATATGATGCAGATGTTTGGTGTCCAATGAACTTATGAGATAATACCCCATAATTCTGTCTTATGTTTTCCTTTGGTGTTTAGAGACCTCCTTCCTGAGATTATGCTTCTGTCCCTGCCCTGTGTTTGAGATATTACCCCTTTGGTGTTCTGATAGTCAATGAGAAAAAATAGTTATTCCGTTTTACTTTAAGTAGTCAACCTTGACCTTAACTGAGCAGTCGTGTATGATTTGTTAGAGGTCAATTTTGTAGATTGTGCAGCTTTACAGAATCTCTTCCCTGGATGTGAAATTCAAACACCCTGGCACAGTGAAGATTGATAGAATAGATAATTCACATGAAATAATCTTACATTGCTTTTAGCCGCTATTTATACACTAGCCTAACAACCAGTATATAGGTCCAGATAAGGATAGTTTATGTACCTAAAATTGCATTTATTTCCTTAGCCATCAATTAAAACATGTGTTGTGGGTGCTCAAAAGAACCGTCACATTGAGACGGTTCTTTTGAGTACCCACAACATGTGTTTTAGTTGAGAAATAAGAAAAATAATTTTCCAGTACACACTCTTATCTGGAGGCCTGCCAGTAGATTGCTTTCTAAGCTGCTAACCACCTAACAGGCCCCGCCTACTTGAAATTCAGATCCTGCTTCATATTTTACGTGGATATCATACTTCATCAGGCTTTTAATTGAGTCGAAAATTTGGGCCCCTTAAAGGATTCAGAAAATATCATTATTGATAATTACCTTGGAATTGATGTTAACATTACACTTTAGGATTAGTTATCAAATTATTGTATGTATGAAAGGTCCAAAATTGTGCTGGCCTGGCCCAGGGGTAAGGCTTTGCTAGTATGCCAAATATAGATCATTGCTGCAGTTTTGTTTTCAACATCTCACATATCATCCATGTAGTTTTTTACATAAATCATCACCAATTCACAAGCCATCTTCACGTTTTGTGTTTATTTGTACTGACATATTACTTGTAACAAGAAAAGAGGGAAAATCTGAACTAGTTTGCCGATGGTAGCAACTCTCGTATCTCCTTGCAGGCTCTTACTACTAATAGTCACCTGCAAATATGGTTGTCAGGGGTTACTGCATGTCACACATAGAACAGGTTTTAGAATTTATGTATTCTTTATGTAGTTATGGCCATTCTGAGTGGCGTGGGCTGTTATGGGCCTTGACTTGAGAAAGCCTGTTTTGGGGGGTTTCGAAGAAAGTAAGACTCAAACCAGGCTGCTCATCTGCAGAGACGAGCTAGAAAATTGAAATTTTGCTTTGTAGTGAAATTAGGTATGAAACTTTCCAAATAGCGAATTACAACTGCGCTGATCAGACACTGGTCTGTGCCTGTGTTGTTCCTGAACCCCTGAAGACAGGTTTTCTTGCGTTGAGGCCCATATCTTAAAGCAACACACGAAATTTGCAGCAGATGACATTTTCAAAATTTGTTCACGGTTTAAGAAATCAATTTAGACTTTATTCCATCTGCCAGCAGATGATTCACATGGAATATCAAGCCTGATTTTTTTTCCCTCCCCAAAAATAGTAGCAGAAATTGTCGTCTGCAGCAGTCGTGATTGGTGCATTAAGAGATATGTGTATGTGTGTGTGGTTTTTTTAATCGATGTATGATGCTTGAAAGTTCTACCTGTATACTATTGTTACATACAGCAAGAACTATTCAAAAGGCAATCTTCAGTGGTTTGCGAACAACACAGGCCCAGACCAGCCTGCGCATCCGCGCAGTCTGATCAGCGCCTTTTTTATTTGCTTTTTGGGGAAATATCATATGTAAAGTTGCTACAGGTGATTTTTCATTTTTCTAGAAAGTTTCAATCGCCGAGGAGACTGGTTTGAAACTCGCCTTGTCGGAAACACCGAAGACAGGTTTTCTCCTGTCGAGGACCATATGTTACTAACATAAGATATTATAAACATGGAATATACTTTTAAATATGGAAAGTTTTAATTCCCACATAAATTCCATATTTTGAAGCCCAATTAGTAGCCTGTCCATTTGCCGATCCAGGTCATGAGTGATCCCAGCCCAGCCACATACTTTCACGGAGATTGGTCATGAAATATTTGCCGCATTTCCGCAGTCATTTTCATCTTTCCACTGATTCAAGATGGGTTGTTGTCAGTTACAAGTGAAAGTATGCGTGCAGGGTACTGGTTAACGGCTTGTGTAAGCTTGCCCATGAAAAAAGTATGGTTAGGTTAATTGACACTTTTGACATGCTAATAGCTGTTGACCGGGACATTAAATCACAAACAAAAATGAACAAAAAAATCCATATTTGAATAACTTGTGTTATTAAACCTTTTTATCATCATTATCATTTTTTTTTTTTTTTTTTTTTGTTACAGTAAAAGTGGAAGGCTTCACAAAAATCCAGCCACCATTAATCCATGCATAGAAAAGTAGCTGGCAGTGTCATTAATTTTGCTGTTATACTTCATTAGCCAATATTACAAAAAGTTTAGACTATGATCAGACTGCTCCCTATGGAACAGGGTATAAACTGTTTCCCTGCACCTCGGAAATAGTCTTTGTATTTTTTAAAAAATGGCTGCAGACTATGAGTTTTTTTATTCAGTCAAAAGGTGGTGTCTTTCAGAAACAAAAACCAGCACAAAAAGCGTTTCAGTCCCCTGGCATCCATATTGCATGACCTGTTAATTATTGTGTATATAATTTGCCATGCCTCGAGGTTATAAAACTTGTTCATTCTCAGAATCAAAATAAAGCGCAATGATTGGTTGCTTGTGGACACGTGTCCCCAAGCAGCCAATCATTGCGCTTTATTTTGAGTTTTATAACCTTTGAGCCAGGCCTCCAGATACGAGGGCATAATTAGAAAATATTGTTTCATATTCTTCAACCAAACATATGTTGTGGGTACTATGAAGAACCCTCACAATGAGAGGGCTTTTATTAAGCGCCCTTTACATATGTTTAATTTGATGCATTATAAAGTACTGTAAATTCGGGAATCTTCGCAAGGGTATTATTTTTGGAAACTTTGCAGATGGGAAGTTTCAGGAAAATTAAACCCTCGCGAAATAGCAAAATTACTCTGTCCATTAATGATGTTCGTAATTTTAATGTCACAAATACCTCTTTTAGCACAATTATCGAAAATAAAATTCTCGCTTAAATTTCAGAATTTACGGTATTCACAATTTATGCTCGAAAAATTTACTTATCTGGACCTGTAATTTGCTTCATTAATTTCATTGGCGTAGCACCCATTATATAGGTTAAGCTCATGCGTAATAAAAATAGAAACATTCAAGGGAGGTCACTTTATGTGATAAAAGTGATTTTCCATACTAAAAGGAATTGCTCATAAAGGAAAGAATTCCCTCCCTCTGGGAGCAAATTCTTTCCTTTAAGAGAAGTTCCATTCTGAAAAGGGACGCAATTGAAGAGAATATCTGCTTGTTCCAGTAGTCTCCTTTGATGAGCGTAACTTTTTCTGCATTCTGGCTACGCCATTGAATTTCTAATTTATTTGTTGTACAATATGGTATATGTTTGCCTGGCTTGGTCAAGTTTTATAGTGTGTTTGTTTGAGGTACATTTTTCTCCCTTTGATAATATGGGCCTCAACGCGCGAAAACCTGTCTTCAGGGGTTCGCCAACAACACCGACGCAGACCAGCGCGCGCATCTGCGCAGTCTGATCAGCACCTTTGTTATTTGCATTTTGAATAGTGCCATAGCTTGCTTTGAGCAAAATTTCAAATTTCTAGCTAGTCTCTGTAGCTGAGGAGACTGGTTTTAGTCTTCTTTTGCTAGAAATTCCAAAGACAGGTTTTCTCGTGTTGCGGCCCATATGTTATTGCAAATTGAATGGCATTGAGGAACCAAATGCCCTTTTATAGTTTCTTGATACAGTGCCTGTATATCTTAGTTCATTGATTCAATTAACTTCTTGCAGGTGGCAAATTTTGAGCCTCACGGGGGTCACTGCGTTGTGTCCTTGAGCAAGAACATTAATCCTAGCTTAGTACTGGTTCAACCAAGGAAGACCCATCCCTTTATAACTGAAAGATTGTTGATGGGACCTAAAGAATCAAATCAAATAAAAAAACAAAAATCAAAGTACCCTTAAATGTCATTATCATTTGTGCTCCTGTATTGTTGAAATTATTAATCTCTCTGTGAAAAAGTGATAAAATGCTTGGCAAGCCTTGCATTTTATCTTTTTTCCTCAACTTGTTAAAATAAATTCAATAAAACATGAACACTCATGTAAAATCCTCTATTACCTTCATCCAAGCCAAGCAAACAGTGCTAGATGTTTCAATTTTCATTTTGTACTTGATCATAGAGAAGTTGTGTTTTACATAGCAGTAAATTTTACTTAGCTTATATGAACGTTACCTGTAAACATTTTGCCACAAAGCTGTTTTTGCATGTGTTAGAGTCTGTGCTTGAAAATGATCTTTTTTGAATAAATTGAAATGCATTTGTTTTGCATGTGATAGCAATGAAAGCCATCAATTGGCATTGAACAAATCTTTGGCAAATTCTTTTTTAATTATTGTTGACAAAAAAATCCATATGACCGATTTATGTTAGCGAAGCTACCATATTTTCAACTTAATAGGCACATTGTCTGTATAACTTCTTCAAATTTCTACACCCTCTATTGAAAAGCGTAAATTAAGATCAGCGAGTTTCATCCAATCCATATGTATTTATCAAACATCAGGGATTTTTTTGACAATTTCAAAATTTGGGAAGGGGCCCTAGGGCCTTTGAGATTTGGAAAAGTAGTGTAATAAACCCCTAATTTGGGAAATTTCTTAAAGTGCGCAATAAAGTAATTTTTGGTCAGCAAAAAAACAAATTAGCTATTTCTTATACTATTGCCATTAAATTGAAGGAGAACGTCACCATGTAGCTTGTGTGTGTGTAGACTGAATGAAAATCCCAACTTCAAAAAAAAAAAAATAATAATGATTAAAGATTGGGATTTTTTTTCAAAATTTGGAAAAAAATCAGTCACCTGAATTCCATTGGGAATGGGGCCAAATTTAGGTCCCTGAGTACACCAAAAAATCCCTCAACATTGAAATAACACAACTGGGTTGACTGGAAATCAAAAGTTCATTGAGAACAGTAATACACAGATTTTGAGAAACAAAAAATGTCATCGTAAAGTTGTAAATATTTTCTGACCGATCAAGTTTAACGAATGTTTTGAGTGCTCAAAAGAACCGTCTCATTGAGACTGTCCTTTTAAGTACTCACAACATATGTTTTGGTTGAGAAATAAGAAAAGTAAATATTCGTTACACACTCTTAAGTCCTGGTAATACCTGTCTTAAGCGTAAAAGTAAACCAAAAATTGGTTTTCAAGGCCAATTATCCCTTAATGCAGGTCAAAAGTAATGCATAATGGTCTGCAATTCTTTCGACTTTCATTTAGCTACCATTTGTCTTAAGGACCTTTGTTTGCCTGTTTTTGAGTGGCCTCTTAAGGCCGGTTTTACTGTCTAAGCATCTCTTAAGTATCTCAGTGTGTGCTTATAAGTGCATGTGTGCTTCTTTTGTTCAATATGGTAGCCTGTAAAACAGCAGAACAGTCTGGATTCCTTTTAATTTTCACAGGTTTAGCTATTTAACTTACTGCTTTGTTTCAAACACATGTTTTTCTGTGATCAAGAAGGTCAGACCATACAATATGAAAGGCTGAATTCATTCACTCTCTTCGAAAGAAAATCTTCTTTCTTCTATGCTGATGACACCGGAGTTTTCAATTTCAAGGAATTAACTGAAATGTGTATAAATCTTACAAATTTTTCAAATTTGTATGCTGGAAATGTGTAAATGGGTTTTTTGGCATATTGTGAAGACCCAGATGAAATGGCACATTATGTGGCATTTAATCAGGACCGGCAGTATTTGCAAAGGTAGGGGACTTAGCACTTAAAGTGCCACCTATCATTTGCAGCAGACAACAATTTCAAATTTGCTATTTTTTCAAAAATATCAAATAAGGCATGATATTTCATGAGAATCGTCTGCTGGCAGATGATTTTAATGATATATCATGCTTTATTTTTTTCAAAATTAGAAAAGATGTCGCAAGATTTGTCGCCTGCTGCAGTCGTGATTGGCACTTTAAGGGTTAGATACATCTTAATGATATAAAAGCATCTCCAGGGGCTGAACTACACCTCAATTTAAAAATTTGAACCTGTGACCCTTAATTTGTACAATCAAACTTCCAAATTTAATTGTACATACATGTATATTGATCAGGGGACAAAAACTCCACTTGTCCGCTCTTAGTTACGAGTGAAATCTAGAAAGGACGAGTAATTCTTCCCAAAACATTTGTCCTGTAGGACAACTGCTTTGGGAAGAATTATTCGGGGAAGTCATATTACACCCTTGTTCTTTATTGCATACAGGTTTAAAGGACAAGTGTGTGTGTTTGCAGGACGAGTGAAAATTGTAAGTCACTCATTCTGCAGGACAAGTGCAATTTTGAGATATTTTTGTCCCCTGTTGATATTAGTTCTTTTCACTAAATGATAAAAGTTATATATTTATTACAAAAATTGGAATAGAACTGAAATTGGAAACTCACTGTCACACAATGGAGAAGATTTTCTAACCTCATTTTGATGGCTCAGGTTCGTAGCAGCACCTCATGAGCCTACCACTTCATGCTGTAAACAATACCAAGATATATGTAATAGTTATACCATGGCTTGTCTGCCTGTACCTAGAGATAATCCATGAGCTTCAGCCAGTGGATTATCTAACGTACAGGTGGACAAACATGGTATAACTATTTTATACCACCTACATCAGTGTAGACCTTGCACATCAAGTGATATTTCATGCTAAAGTTGGTAAAGGTGGTATAAATTTGAATATATTGTCAGGTTTTTATAAGAAATTTGTCCTGTCAATAATGGCGTCATGTTACAGAATGTTTTGTCCTCCATTTAACCATGACTAATGTTTTCTGCTCCCTCATCTGTTTATGGACAAAAAATTTGACAGCCAATATTGTAAACAGTGTGGACCCAGATCATTTTACTCCCTTAGGAGCAGTCTGATCAGGTTATAGTGTTTGCTTCCCTGGATCTACACCGTTTTCAAAGCAGAATATATCCAGCTTAGTAATGAAAGGGTTTAGCAGGCTATACAACCCAAAATAAAAGAACAATGGAATGAAAAAAAATGGGCATTTGGTGAACAGAAGTGTTTTCTATCATTTTTAATTACCTTGGAAAGGCCTGTCTGGGAATGTGTGGTTGGATGAATGACTGATATTGTGAAATGACTGAAATAATGTATGAATCTACATGTATATGAAATCCCACAGCAAACGTGACATGTTAATTTTCCATTTAGCATGTTGCATAAGAAGCTGTATTTTGCATGCTACAAGCATTTTTCATCACCGGAATGACACTAGCCGTTTGTTTTTTGTGTTTCTTATTTACTAGCAAGTCATGGCACTTTCTTTGCATCAGCATGTTTTCTTGATTTCAAGTTCAACATGATTTTAATGGATTTGTTGATCTCACGAACTGTTTCGTTTGCTGCAGTCATGATTGAAGGTATTATACTGTAAATTCAGAAACTTTCGCGAGGACTTTATTTTCGCGAAACTTCGCATATGCGAAGTTTCGTGAAAATAAAACCCTCGCAAAATGGCAAAATCACTCTGTTGTTTATTGATATAGGTAAATCTTGCCTTAGTTGCTATTTTTTCACATCACTTAAATGTCTTTTAATTTGCGAAAATAAAATTCTCGCGAAAATTTCGAATCTACAGTCCTCAGGGTCAATGAAAAGTTACCAAGGTCTAGAACTATTCTAATATTGATTTCATTTTTATTTTCATATAAACCTAATATTCCTACTTTGTAGCTAGTCTATAAGCTGTAGCTAAGTTCTATTCCTAATAATCATACAACTGCACTGAAGACAACTACATTTATAAACTAGCCATGAACATAACCATTCGGGGAAAAAAAATACCATTACAATTTTTTACCTGTCTTATCGGACTAGTAGCTTGTCTTAAGTTACTGCTACATGTATTTCAACTAGGTATTTTGGAAAACATAAAATAAATCTGTATGGCTCTTTTTTGGTTTGTGTTTATCACACTTGATGAACTACAATAAAAAATGTTAATACTATAGACGAATGTAGATCAAAAATAGTTAGAAACAGAGTTTTGGATAGCCATTTGTCGCCCAACTGGCGGCAAATGACAATCGAACACACTGTTTCTAGCGATTTTTGATCTATGTTCTTCAATTGTTAAGAGCGTTTTGGATTGCCGCCTATCTGGTGTGTTTCTGGTCTACTGCAGACATTTTAGAGAAATAAAACATCTCTGGTAGCTTTTGATGGTTTTTAGAATTTTAAAACATTATTTTCCCAAGTAAACAAGTCATTACATGTCTGTGAGATTTTCCTTAAAAACACCAATAAATTCACCAAACAGAAAATGGGGATCAAACTTGAAGGAAACACCAAAACTTTGCATTTTCAACCACATTACAATGGGTACTATGGCATTCTTCCTGGAATTGATATCATGCTATCCATAGAGGATCTTACATGAGTGCTCATGTTTTATTGAATTTATTAAACAAGTTGGGGAAGAAGGATAAAATGCGAGGCTTGCCAAGCATTTTATTACTTTTTCGCAAGAGTTTAATAAATTCAATAATACAGGAGCATGAATGTTAGATTCTTTTTATCGCACGACATTAAAATAATTTAAAATTCACATTTCTGGCGTGAAAACGTCAAGATTTTGCCATCTTTTATGAAACATAATAATGGACATCATAATGTTTCCCGAAAATCTGTAAATCACTAGTGGTTTATCAATTTTATTGCATAGCGTTATATCACTCCCAGATGCGACGTCTTGATAAAGTGTATTTACGCATACCTATCCGGATTTCCTCTGTTTTTACCTTTGTGAGATAATTCTATCTCACATACCCTGTACCAACCCTTGGGAAAGATAAAAAAAGAAAAGCCACACAGCGGCCGCATGTCGATCTGTGATGTCATTGTAATGTTAAAATGACGTCACCATGTCACATATATGTCTCAGCGAATTCAGGATTTTCTGGAAGCCTTCAGCTTTATCATGTTTGGTGAGCAAGAGAAGAATCCATAATGATAGATTCTTATTTTCTTTTTCCATGGTAGCGATATAGGAAGCGCAGTGGTTCTCTGGTAGAGTGCTTTACTCGAGACTGAGGGGCAGTGGGTTCGAGCGTCACTGCTTTGTGTCCTTGAGCAAAACACATTAATCCTAGCTTAGTACTGGTTCAACCCAGGAAAAATTGAAATATTGTTGATGGGACGTAAAGAATTAAATCAGACAAACAAAACACTGTAGCGATGCATCAGACTCTATGCCAGAAAAAGGGAGGGCAGTGGCTCAGTGGTAGAGTGCTTGACTCGAGACCGAAGGGCCGCAGGTTTGAGCCTCACCGGCGTCACTGCGTTGTGGTCCTTGAGCAAGACACATTTATCCTAGCTTAGTACTGGTTCAACCCAGGAAGACCCGTCCCTGTTTAACTGAAAGATTGTTGATGGGACGTAAAGAATCAAATCAAACAAAAACTATGCCAGAAAAATTAATGCAGTAATTCTCTGTCCAGAATGATTCAAATATTGTCCTGTGTTGAGTGTACCCCGGTCACTGGTAACTTTTCATTGATGCCAAATATCTAGTATCCATTTTGTTTTACAAGATAGGGCTTTGCTATAGTTTATGGTAAAAGTGAATTTTAAAAGATTTTATATGTCCAGCGTGAAAAATTTAAATCTTTATATTTACTCATTCTTTCTTGAAATATGCTTGAATGGTGACCTTAGACAGCTTTAAGCACATGTGCGGATCCCTGTCCGGACCCCCCCTGAAAAATCACAAAAATATAGGGTTTCATATCAATACTGGTCCCGATCCCCTGACACAAGGCTACTAAGCCAGCATTCAATGTTGGGCCATCATTGGCACGCCAGCGAAACGCCATTTAAATGGCGTTTTGCTGGCGGGCTAATGATGGCGGGATTTTAGAGCTCTTTGGATCCTCTCTCCTCATCAACTAAAAAAAAAAACATCGTCAAAGTTGGACCTTTTCTGGCAAAACGTTCTGGATCCGCGCATGAAGCATGCATGACGGTTAATTTTCTAAAATTTCCAACATATTCTTTTGGCAAATAATTGTTGCTTATCAGCGTTGGAAGTCACAAAATGCTTGTCTGAATAGCAAACAGGGAAGACAACGGTCTGCACTGTTTGTCCATGCCATTTTGGCAGATAACTAGTGTTGAAAAATTTAGCTCATTTACCGTAGCTTAACCCTTAAGGCGCCACCTATAATTTGCAGCTGACGACAATTTCAAATGTTGCCGCTTTTTCAAAAATAACAAATAAGGCATGATATTTCATGAGAATCGTCTGCTGGCAGACGATTCTCATGAAATATCATACCTTATTTTTTTCCAAAAATTGAGAAAGATGTTGCAAAATTTGTCAACTGCTGCAGTTGTGATTGGCGCTTTATGGTTTAACTTTGGTAACATATATAAAAACTTGCACATTATCTTCAGAATATTTTGTGAAATTGTCTTGAACTTTTTTCCATCATAATGCAGTCACTTATTCTCAGAATAAATTATGCAATTAAAGCGCCAAAATATGCTAAATGTGATCTTATGTAACTGTTAATTTTTCAGTAACGGAGAAAGAGACTAAGGATGCTACATTAGAAGTAGAGAAGCCAGGGGAGAAAGCAGAAGTGGAGAATAAACAACTAGCGGTGGTCAATGAGCAAATCAAAAGTGAAACAAACGGGGTTGTCCGTACGGATGTCAAAGAGGAAATTAAAGTGGAAATCAAACCTGAAGTTATGGAAGAGGAAAAATCTGAAAAATCTGGAGAAACAGACCCTGTTGTTGAAAATGAATAAAACAAAATTGTTGGAAATGATTCAAGACACTTGTGATAGTATTTGTTTGAAACAATTAACCCTTTTAACCCTTAAAGTGCCAATCACGACTGCAGCAGACGACAAATTTTGTGACATCTTTCCTATTTCGAATGAAATAAGGAATGATATTTCATGAGAATCGTCTGCCAGCAGACGATTCTCATGAAATATCATGCCTTATTTGTTATATTAAAAAAAGCGGCAAAATTTGAAATTGTCATTTGCTACAAATCATAGGTGGCGCTTTAAGGGTTAACGCTGGTCACAACTTGTCTGCTCACTCATCTGCTTATGTTTTAGGTAGCTTATATTCCAAACGATCTCTGTTGTTCAAAAAGCACAAATGTTTCCCAGAGAAAATGATACATGGTATATGTGTACAGGGTAGTGAGTTTGATCCCGGCCCTGTCCCATACTTTCATGAGATAATTTCTACGGTCATTCTCCTCCCTTCGGGTGATTAATTCAAGAAAAGTTGTTGTTAGTTACAAGCGAAAGTATGTGCACAAAGTACTAGTTAATCGCTTGTTCAAGCTTGCCCAGGAAAAAGTGTGGTCATGTAAACTGACACTCCCGACATGATCATAGCTGTTGACTGGGACGTAAAGCATCAAACCAAACCAAATATGTATTTGTTCTTAACCTCATAGACACCTTTTATTACTTTTGCAAACAGAGCAGACATAGATCAGGCAGCTATCAGGGTCTACTCTGTTTTCTGATGGAAATTCCTACAATAGTTACTAAGACAAGTAATTTCTTTGTTCTATGTACAAAGGTAAAAGTTTATGTAATTATTCATAGTGGGTGGAGCTTATCATGAATAATCATGAAGGAAAGGGTTTAAATGCATGCCTGGACCTTCTGTATACTTTAACCCCACCAATATTTTTTGTCCTGAAAAGGCAGTCTGCTTTCTACATCTGCTGCATATATTCAAATGTACTTCAGAAGCAAACACTATGAACCCTCAATTCTATTGGAGCAGTTTTATCCAGGTCCATATTGTTTGCAATTAAGGCAACCTAAGTACATAAACAAGGACTTTAGTTAAGAGTGCGTAACGAAAATTTAACTTTTCTTATTTCTCAACCAAAACATATGTTGTGGGTACTCAAAAGAAGCGTCTCATTGAGACGGTTCTTTTGAGCACCCAAAACATGTTTAAATTGATGGGTAAGGAAATAAATGCACTTTTAGGTGCACAAACTATCCTTATCTGGACCTATGGACAAATAAGTATGACAGCAGTGATTTTGTTACCTGCGCATCATGCATCTTTTGAGCATAATTTTGTCTCTAGGTTGCAAAGTTTTTATTTCAGCGAGTCCCAGGATGCAATAGTATTGCAGACTTGTCATTAAAAATAGTGTTCTGGACTCATAAGTTTGCAGTTGGACTCATTGATATGGGAAACAGCGAGTCCCAGGACCCATAAGCGCAAAATTGTAAATGAATCACTGTGACAGACTGATTACACTTCATTGTACCTTTGAGGGTTGTACCGTATCATACATGGGCCAGTGCTCACAATCTCAGTACTTATCACATCGGCATGGGAGGGCAGTGGCTCAGTGGTAGAGACCTTGAATCGAGACCGAGGGGCCGCGGGTTCAAGCCTTGCCAGCGTCACTGTGTTGTGTCCTTGAGCAAGAACATTAATCCTAGCTTAGTACTGGTTCGCCCAGGAAGACCTGTCCCTTTATAACTGAATGATAGTTGATGGGATGTAAAGAATCAAATCAAACAAAGTACTGATCACATCAACATGCAACGAAGGCTCAGGTGAGTCTGTGCAGACTCACCTGAGCCTTCGCTGCTTGCATACATAAGTATGGATGTAGATCAAGGCTCAGACAAATTTTAGACGTCTAGCTTTGATTGATACATCAGCTTGAGCTTTATTAGAGGCATATGTAATGAATGACAAATTTTTGTGTGCTGGCCCAGATGTTATTACGATCGTGTAAATGTGGGTGTGTTTGTGTGTGGTACTCTTAATTGAAAGCCTGTGCATGTTAATAAGTAGTTAGAGACAAGGAATGAGATAGACTGATATGAGTGGTCTTTGTGCCGGTAGTGTTATGTAGATAAACTCAGTATTGTATCATTTCTGTCTTGTAATTAGGGGATAACTGTATTCTAAATTTACATTTGGGGAGGTATATCGTCGGATATAGAGGCTTGCATAGGGGTTTTAGGGATACAGGATATTTGTCATTTTACTTCCAGGGATATAGGATAGTATCCATTTTACTTCCAGGGATATGGGATACTTGGTTCAATATTTTAGTTACTTCCAGGGATATTGAAAATTTAGGAAAATTAATTATGGGGATATTTGCCAATTTATAGGGATATTTGACTGTTTACTTCATGGGATATTTGGTCCCCCCCTATACAAGCCTCGATATACGGTCGGAAATTTAGTTTTATGGTGACGCGCATGCAGAGCCGTAAAACGTGATTTCCGAACGTATATCGGACGATATACCTTCCCAAATGAAAATATTGAATATGGTTTATCCCCATTCTAATGCACTGTTAACATTTTCCCTTCAAAAAGACAGTGAAAATGTGCTTTGTTGCGCCTATACATCCAGCAGCTGCCAGCTGCATATATTCACTAGTCAGCCAATGAAAAGCGATATTTCATAATGATGTCGGGTTTGCCACAGTATATCACAGGATATATAGTCGCAAATTTATGACGTTATCCAATCAGACGTCGCATTGCATTCGCATGTGCATTAGAATATTGTATCTTTTGTGTCTTGTAACTTCAATTGTATATGCATTTAGCCTCATTTGTACCGTAATGTGTTCAAATTTATTTTCTTTTTTTATATTGTCTTAAATGCACTATAAGTAAGTAAGTAAGTAAAGACTTTATTTAAAGAGGGTTACAACATTTAGCAGATACATACAAGCACAATGTAACAGCTACTCTTCCATAAGGTCCTCTGACTGAAAAAATATTAACTTGGACATAAAGGCATCTACGGAAACAAAATCAACACAAAGTGCAATGATAAGTCTGTCAAATGTGTGTTGGTCTCTGCTGTTTCTATTGCATTAATCCTTAACTCCTCACAAGCGCCTTTGGACGCCTTTGAAATGTAAGATATTTTAAAATATTATGAAAAATGGAACATTTGCTCCTGAGGAGCAAATGTTTCATTTTCCATAAATTTTCAAAACTTTTAAAATGTAAAAAATTTCTTTTGGAAAATATTTGAAAATTTGAATTATTTATAGAAATGATTTCCTCACCACGAGAAAACTGACCGTTGCATGCAAACAACAAAGGCACAGACCAGGCTTCACATCCACATTGTCTTATCAGTGCCTTTGTTGCTCGCTTTCTAGAAAGTATAATAGCTGACATGGGCACCTTGATAAATTCAGTACACTAGCTGGTCTCTGTAGCTGAGCAGGCTGGTTTGAGCACCACAAAAGGGAAAAAGAAATCTAAGAAAATCCATTTGGTCTGAACATCAGCCCAAAAATCATCTCCCATCAAAAATAATATTTGGTGTCAGTTAAAAAAAACTTGGTTAAAAAAATAGACTAGACCGGACTGAGTGGTAAACCCCTGAAGGCCAGTTTTCTGTCAGCAAGGCTCATATGGGCCTTGACGTGAGAAAACCTGTCTTCCGGGTTCGCAGACTGATCAGCGCCTTTGTTAATCGCATTTTGGAAAGTATAATATCTAAACTTGCTACAGGTTAAATTTCAATTTTCTAGCCAGTCTCTGTAGCTGAGGAGGCTGGTTGAATCTCACTTTGTTGGAAACCCCTAAGATCTCGCATCGCAGCCGGTGTGATATCGGGTATCCCCATGGGCCAATGATATTCAGTCACTTCCTTTGACAATTGTTTAATGACATTCTATGCTATCTGAACAATCAATTGGTTCATTGTAGTGCATGAATTATACATAGAGCAGCAAACAGTCGAATAAGCAACAAAAGTTGTCTCCTTTTCTCGTCTGCTGAAATGTTTAAGAAGCCTCTATGACAAACAGTGTGGACCCAGATCAGACTGCTGCTATAGGAGCAGTCTGTTCTGGGTCCACACTGTTTGCTTCCATAATTAATTTGTCAGTAATGCAAGGCAATTGTTTGCAGCAGACAACATTTTCAGATGCATTTTTTTCTTGGCGCTTTAAGGGTTAAACCTTCCAGTTAGGCTCGGCCAGAAAACAAGGGACTACCTCTTAGCCAATACGGTAAATTTTCTAAAATTTCGCACACTTTTCTCATTCTGTTCTCAAATAAAATATTGATATTCAGGGCTGGAATTCACAAAATACTTGTCAGAATAGCAAACAGGGAAGATCCTGATCAGACTGCTTCTTCAGAAGCAGTCTGATCTGGGTCTGCGCTGTTTGTCTAGGCCTTTTTAGCAGGCAGCTGATGTTCAAAATTTTAGAACATTTACCGTATTTAATCTTATAGCACTAAAGTAGCAATCACTTTACACCATTTTCTTTACCCTAAATATTTGGAGGGATAGGTTTGATTAAACAGTGTGAACTTAGATCAGCCTGCTCCAGGATCAGGCTGATATGGGTTTACACTGTCTGCCACTCCAAGTGAATACATGTACACGCCTACTCAACTACTGGAAATTTTGGCGAGAATTTTATTTTCCCTAACGGCGTTAAAAGACATATTTGCAACGTTTAAAATTGGCGACTAGGGCATGATATTGCAAGATCAGTAAAGGACAGAATTATTTCTCCATTTCGTGAGGCTTTTATTTTCATGAAACTTGGCAAATGCGAAGTTTCGAGAAAATAAAACCCTCGCGAAAATTTCTTTCAATCATTTTATTGACAAACATCTATAGTAAGAAATTAAGCTGTCTAAATATTAAGGCTAAAAATAGATGTTTTTTTTTTGGGGGGGGGGGATTAATTCTGATTACTTGTATGATACGATTGCATTTTTGGTGGGGATTTGACTTGTTCAGATTGCTTGTATAAAACTTCATGTTCAATTTTCAATTTTGTTTGTTCTTTGGCATAAACTAGCTTGTGCATTTATAGGTATCTGTATGTCATTAAAATTTATAAAAAAACAACAACTGTGATTTGTGTTAAATTCTAAGGTTTTCTCAGCACTTACCCTACACTTTATGTCCTAAAATTTTTAACACAGGACAGACCCAGATCTTACTGCTTCTTCAGAAGCACGTCCTGTTTGTTATGTTGGCAAACATTTTGCGAATTCCAGTCGTGATAGTCAACATTTGAGCAGGGACATGAGATTTGCAACAATGTGGTATGAGATTTCAAACAATGTGGTATGTACGACCAACAAAGTCTCAGATCAGCCTGCACATGCGTGCAGTCTAATTAAATGAGACGGTTCTTTTGAGCAACCAAAACATATGCTACAAACTATGGGTAAGAATATATTGACATACACTACATGTTATACACCAGACACAAAATCTAAATGTCATAAGTGTTCCCCAATAATGTTGTATACCAAAATCATTCCAAGGGTTCAAAATAAGGGGTGACAGGGACCATACTGGGGGTGACTGTAGTATCGCATATGAGAAATGGTTTCTATGTGATATCTTTTGAAAGATTCATTTTTCATACACTGGTATATAAACATAAAAATACAGGTAAAGTAGATTGTGGATAAATCCAACAATTATAAACAAGAGTTATGACCCTTGATCTCAGAAGTGATTTCTGCTGAATATCTTAGAGAATTAATTGATGGAATTTGACAAAACTTTGTATATGCATTGATGTTGACAAGGCCTAGGTTGGGATTGTTAGGTGTCAATCTGCTCTAATCTGTAGTAGAGTTATGGGCCTTATTAGTCAGAATTTTGTTTTCATTCAATATTTTGAGAACAAATCTATAGAATTTGATCATGCATTGCATATGCATGGGTAATGACAAGATCTGAGTTTGGATCGATTTGTGTAAATTTTGCAAATTCGTAGCGTTATGGCCATTTGACTTCAGTCAGAATTTCGTTTCTGTTCAATATCGTAAAAATGAATTGATGAAATTAACATAATTTTGGATACTGTTTAATATTGACAAGATCTAGGCTGTTTTGGGTTTTTTCTCCTCAATTTGTGCAAATTTTAACAGTTATTGACCTTGTCTCATGTCATTTCTGGGCGACTTTCTTCTACAAGGGCTCCAGGATAGGGGCATTTGTGTCACACTGACACATTTCTAGTTGATCATATGTTGTAGCAATGAATTGACATGTTTTAACCTGCCCATCATCTACTTATTTTCTAGGGTAGCCTATATTGCAAACAATATGGACCCAGATCAGACGGCTCCCATGGGAGCAGACTGATCCCATGGGAGCAGTCTGATCATGGTCCATTGTGTTTGCTTTCATTATAAGATCAAGTCTGAATTGCATTTGAATGTATGCAGCAGACTTAAAAAGCAAACAACACTTGTAGAACAAAAACTATTGGCTGGATAAGGGTAAATGTATTGTGATAGTTTCCACAATTCACTATTAAAGTGTCAAACACAACTGTAGCAGATGACAGATTCATCTTTCTTAATTTTCAGAAAAATAAGGCATGATATTTCATGTGAGTCATCTGCTGGCAGACACGAGCACCTATCTAAAGAACTGCTGGCAGACACACACACCTATCTAGAGATCTGCTGGTAGACACACGCACACCTATCTAGAGATCTGCTGGCAGACACACACACACACACACCTATCTAGAGATCTGCTGGCAGACACACAGCCCTATCTTGATATCTGCTGGCAGACACACACCTATCTAGAGATATGCTGGCAGACACACGCCTATCTAGAGATCTGCTGGCAGACACACACGCACCTATCTAGAGATATGCTGGCAGACACACACCTATCTAGAGATCTGCTGGCAGACACACACACCTATCTAGAGATCTGCTGGCAGACACACACACCTATCTAGAGATCGGCTGGCAGACACACACGACACACAATCCTATCTAGAGATCTGCTGGCAGACACACACACACCTATCTAGAGATCTGCAGGCAGACACACGCACACCTATCTAGAAATCTGCCGGCAGACACACAATCCTATCTAAAGATCTGCTGGCAGACACACACACCTATCTAGGGATCTGCTGGCAGACACACGCACACCTATCTAGAGATCTGCTGGCAGACATAAGCACATATTTAGAGATCTGCTGGCAGACACACACTCCTATCTAGAGATCTGCTGGCAGACACACACACACCTATCTAGAGATCTGCTGGCAGAAACACACTACTATCTAGAGATCTACTGGCAGACACACACACCTATCTAGAGATCTGCTGGCAGACACACACACCTATCTATAGATCTGTTGGCAGACACACACACACACACACACCTATCTCGAGATCTGCTGGCAGAAACATACTACTATCTAGAGATCTGCTGGCAGACACACACACACCTATCTAGAGATCTGCTGGCAGACACACACACACTCCTATCTAGAGATCTGCTGGCAGACACACACTCCTATCTAGAGATCTGCTGGCAGACACACACACACCTATCTAGAGATCTGCTGGCAGAAACACACTACTATCTAGAGATCTGCTGGCAGAAACACACTACTATCTAGAGATCTGCTGGCAGACACACACACCTATCTAGAGATCTGCTGGCAGACACACACTCCTATCTAGAGATCTGCTGGTAGACACACACACACCTATCTAGTTATTACCTCTCCCTATTACTCTTTGCCTGCTAGCGGCGACTTTTGTCATCTGCCGATAACCTTTGCAAATAGTTTGGACCCAGATCAAGCTCAGCAAAATATCCGTCCTGATCGAGATCCAAACTGTTTGACACTGATAGTCTTTCTGAAAGAAGTAAAAAAAGTTGATTATGAAAAAAGTCAGCAGACGACAAAAATCGTGAAACTCATTTGGCCAGCTTGTCAAATTTAGACCCTTATTGCACAGGTCATCAGGGAAGGCTCTGGCAAGACTGCATGTGGGGGTATGTGGCTACAAAGCATTTATGTAGCCACAAAAGTACCGTTAAGTTTTTCAAAATATAAGCCAATAAATTGTAGATTTGTTAGAGCATCCATTCACTTTACCTCATTTTCATGACCAAGACGTAATCAAACTGATTTTGAAGTTAGGAGTGGATGGGCCTGCAAACAAGAGTTTTGTACTTATCGCATATGCGCAAAGGCCCTCTTTAAATGACCAAGCTGACCTATTTAGCGGGGCTAGTTGTCTTATTATTTGTCTGAGCCTTCATCTACTTATATGCTTTATGTATGCAAGAAGTGAAAGTCCATATACGCAGGCTCACCTGGGTCTTTGCTGCTGCCTGATGTAATATGGGTCTCGACGCAGGAAAACATGTCTTCTGGGGTTTGCGAACAACAAAGGCACAGACCAGCCTGCGCATCCGCAGTCTGATCAGCGCCTTTTTCATTCGCTTATTGGAAAGTATCAGATCGAGACTTGCTACAAGCATACTTTCAATTTTCTAGCTAGTCTCTGTAGCTGAGCAGGCTGGTTTGAACTTTACTTTGTCAGAAACACCAAATACAGTTTTTTTTTCGTGTCTCAACCCATGTTTGAATTTGTTCTAAAAAGAAGCATAAAAAAGCATATTTTTTTTGCAAATTCGCAATGGGGCTTCAATTTATGGTTGACTTAAGCGCGGATCCAGAGGAGGCCCAACTTTGACGTTTTTGTTTTCTTTTCTTTTTTTTTAGTTTGATGAGGGGAGGAAGGACCCAAATACCACTATTAGCGGGCCATCAACAATTTAAATGGCGTTTCGCTGGCAGGCCGATACAGGCCCAACGATGAATGCTGGATTGGTTGCTTTGTGATTTTAAGAGGATCCGGACCAGTATTGCTAAGGAATCCTATATTTTGTAGTTTTCCTGGACGGGTCCGGACCCCTGTCCCCCCTCTGGATCCGCACATGTTGAGTCCTGCTTCAATTTATGGCCACTGCGCTCCTTTTTGTAAGATGAATTGCTGAACGAGAGAGGACACCAAAAACACACCAAAACAAGGAACCAACACAAAACCCCCGCATACAATGTGAACAACAACAACAATGATAACACCACCTTAAGAACGGGCACTCGCATAGGCCGCATAGCCGGTGTTTAGATTAATGGCCAGACATTCGCCCTAGATTCTGATGTTGCAAATGTGGGCATAAACACGAGAAAACCTGTCTTCAGGGGTTTGGGGATAATAAAGGCGCAGACCAGCTTGGGCAATAGTTGTCGGCATTTTAACATTTGAAAGACCAGCAATTGCTGGCGTTTCAGATTCGGACCTCATTTGGGATATGGTGTCAACCGACGATTCCGAATTCGGCCAATATTCTCGTACACAAAACATGCAAAATATGAGGGTTTTTTTTCCTGAACATGTACAATAATTCGACATGACTGCCCCCACCCCTCAAAGTTTGTAAAATCAACCCTCGGGCCGAAATTGGCGAACTATTCTTGCACAGAAAATATGTAGTTTTTCCTGAATGTGTACAATAATTCACAACGTCTGCTCCCTTAGGGTAAGGGTTTAAGATTAGGCTTGGGCCCGGTCCATTCTCCGAACTCCAAACCTGTAAGTGTTCCGAGTTCAGAGAAAGGAACGGGCCTTTCTACAAACTCTTAACCTGCCAAACAAGGGTTCGGCCTGGTCTTTTCTCGGAACTCAAATTTGGTACCAATGTCAAGTTAAGACAATTTTCTAAATGTTTCTTGCCAAAAGGGACAAATTCCTGCTGGTCCGTTCCAAGTTTATATCTCATTTAGAATATGGGATCAACCTATGATTCCAAATGCGGCCAATATTTTCGCACAAAAAGTATGATTTTTTTCCACTGAATTTGTGCAAGATTTCGACACGACTGCCTCCATGCCCTCAAAGTTGCAAAGTCAACCCGCGGGCCGATAGAGGCGGGCTATTCTTGCACAGAAAATATGTTGTTACCAGAATGTGTACAAAAATTCACAACGTTTGCCCCCTCAACTTTGGTACCAATCTCAAGCTTAGACGATTTTCTATTTCACAGAATTTGTACAAGAATTCGACATGACATGTTAGTGCAAAGTCAACCCGCGGGCCATAATTGGCGGGCTATTCTTGCACAGAATATATTTAGTTTTTCCTGAACGTGTACAAGAATTCACAAATGTTCGGAACAAGTTACTTAACGGGCCAGGCTGCGTGATCATCTGTTAAAATGCACGGAACAAGTTACATAACAGGCGGGGGCTGCATGATCATCTGTTAAAATGCACGTAACAAGTTACATAACAGGCAGGGCTGCGTGATCATCTGTTAAAATGTTCAGAACAAGATACTTAACGAGCCAGGCTGCGTGATCATCTATTAAAATGTTCGGAACAAGTTACAAAATAGGCCGGGCTGCGTGATCATCTGTTAAAATGCACGGAACAAGTTACATAACAGGCGGGACTGCGTGATCATCTGTTAAAAGGTAGGAACAAGTTACATAACAGGCCTGGCTGCATGATCATCTGTTGAAATGCATGGAACAAGTTACATAACAGGCGGGGCTGCGTGATCATCTGTTAAAATGCTCGGAACAAGTTACATAACAGGCAGGCTGCGTGATCCGCTGTTAAAATGTTCGGAACAAGCTACATAACAGGCCAGGCTGCGTGATCATCTGTTAAAATGTTTGGAACAAGTAACATAACAGGACGGACAGGCCGGGCTGCGTGATCATCTGTTTAGATGCACGGAACAAGATACATAACAGGCGGGGCTGCATTATCATCTGTAAAATTGGTCAGAAAAAGTTACATAACAGGCCTGGCGGCGTGACCATCTGTTAAATTGCATGGAACAAGTTACATAGTGGGCGGGGCTGCGTGATCATCTGTTAAAATGTTCTGAAAAAGTTACATAACAGGCCAGGCTGCGTGATCATCTGTTAAAATGATCTGAACAAGTTACTTAATACTCCGGTCTGCGTGATCATCTTTTAAAATGCACTGAGCAATTTACAAAAGAGGCGGGGCTGCGTGATCATCTGATTAATTGCACGGAACAAGTTACATAACTGGCGGGGCTGCGCGATCATCTGTTAAAGCGCAAAGAACAAGATACACAATAGGCGGGGCTGCGTGATCATCTGTTAAAATGTTCGGAACAAGTTACATAACAGGTGGGGCTGCGTGATCATCTGTTAAAATGCACGAAACAAGTTACATAACAGGCGGGGCTGCGTGATCATCTGTTGAAATGTTCGGAAAAAGTTACATAACATGACAGGCTGCGTGATCATCTGTAAAAATGTTCGAAACAAGTTACTTAACAGGCCGGGCTTCGTGATCATCTTTTAAAATGCACGGAACAAGTTACATAACAGGCGGGACTGCGTGATCATCTGTTAAAAGGTAGGAACAAGTTACATAACAGGCCTGGCTGCATGATCATCTGTTGAAATGCATGGAACAAGTTACATAACAGGCGGGGCTGCGTGATCATCTGTTAAAATGCTCGGAACAAGTAACATAACAGGCAGGCTGCGTGATCCGCTGTTAAAATGTTCGGAACAAGCTACATAACAGGCCAGGCTGCGTGATCATCTGTTAAAATGTTTGGAACAAGTAACATAACAGGACGGACAGGCCGGGCTGCGTGATCATCTGTTTAGATGCACGGAACAAGATACATAACAGGCGGGGCTGCATTATCATCTGTAAAATTGGTCAGAAAAAGTTACATAACAGGCCTGGCGGCGTGACCATCTGTTAAATTGCATGGAACAAGTTACATAGTGGGCGGGGCTGCGTGATCATCTGTTAAAATGTTCTGAAAAAGTTACATAATAGGCCAGGCTGTGTGATCATCTGTTAAAATGATCTGAACAAGTTACTTAATACTCCGGTCTGCGTGATCATCTTTTAAAATGCACTGAGCAATTTACAAAAGAGGCGGGGCTGCGTGATCATCTGATTAATTGCACGGAACAAGTTACATAACTGGCGGGGCTGCGCGATCATCTGTTAAAGCGCAAAGAACAAGATACACAATAGGCGGGGCTGCGTGATCATCTGTTAAAATGTTCGGAACAAGTTACATAACAGGTGGGGCTGCGTGATCATCTGTTAAAATGCACGAAACAAGTTACATAACAGGCGGGGCTGCGTGATCATCTGTTGAAATGTTCGGAAAAAGTTACATAACATGACAGGCTGCGTGATCATCTGTAAAAATGTTCGAAACAAGTTACTTAACAGGCCGGGCTTCGTGATCATCTTTTAAAATGCACAGGACTAGTTACATCACAGGCCGGGCTCAGTGATCCGCTGTTAAAATGTTCGGAACAAGTTACATAACAGGCCAGGCTGCGTGATCATCTGTTAAAATGTTCGGAACAAGTTACATAACAGGCGGGGCTGCGTGATCATCTGTAAAAATGTTCAGAACAAGTTACATAACAGTCGGGGCTGCATGATCATCTGTTAAAATGTTCGGAAAAAATTACATAACAGGCGGGGCTGCCTGATCATCTGTAAAAATGTTCGGAACAAGTTACATAACTGGAGGGGCTGTGTGATAATCTGTAAAAATGTTCGGAACAAGTTACATAACAGGCTGGGCTGTGAAATCATCTGTTAAAATGCACGAAACAAGTTACATAACAGGCAGGGCTGAGTGATCATCTTTTAAAATGTTCGAAACACGTTATTTAACAGGCCAGGCTGCGTGATCATCTGTTAAAATGTTCGGAACAAGTTACATAACAGGCGGGGCTGCGTGATCATCTGTTAAAATGTTCTGAAAAAGTTACATAACAGGCGGGGCTCTGTGATCATCTGTAAAAATGTTTGGAACAAGTTACATAACAGGCGGGCTGCGTGATAATCTGTTAAAATGTTCGGAACAAGTTGCACAACAGGCGGGGCTGCGTGATCAGCTGTTAAAATGAACAAAATAAATAACATAACAGGCCAGGCTTCCTGATCATCTGCTACAATGTTCAGAATAAGTTACTTAACAGGCCGGGCTGCGCGATCATCTGTTAAATTGTTCGGAACAGGTTACTAAACAGGCCCAGCTGCGTGATCATCTTTTAAAATGCACCGAACAAGTTACATAACAGGCGGGGCTGCGTGATCATCTGTTAAAATGTTTGGAATAAGTTATATAACAAGCCAGGCTGCGTGATCATCTGATAAAATATTCGGAATAAGTTACATAACAGGCGGGGCTGCTTGATCATCTGTTAAAATGTTCGGAATTAGTTACATAAAACGGCTGAGCTTTGTGGCCATCTGTTAAAATGTTCGGAATAAGTTACGAACAAGCCGGGCTGCGTGATCATCTTTTTAAATGCTCGGAATAAGTTACATAATAGGGTGGGCTGCGTTATCAGCTGTTAAAAGGAACGGAACAAGTTACATAACAAGCGGGGCTGCGTGATCATCTGTTAAAATTTTCGAAACAAGTAGCATAACAGACCCGGCAGCGTGAGAATCTGTGAAAATGATCGAAATAAGTTCCCTGCAACATGATCGTGTCTACCCGGCCTGTTTGCTCAGCCAATTCTGACTCCATCGGCTTGGAAGACCCAGAGCAAAAGTCAGCCGATGCTTACCCGATTTCCCAGCAAAACATGATAGTGCGTGCTGGCAAGCCCACCCTCCGCCCTCTTGCCAGCCTGGGCAACTCTGACTCCTCTGGTCGGAGAGGACCCCGGTTGAACACCAGCCAAAGTTTACCAGATTCCCAAGGGAAACATGACCGCGACCGCCTGCCCGCCACCCGCCTGCCAGCGAGACCCCAGGCGAACACCAGCTGCAGTTTAACGGATCACCCGGACGAAACATGATCATGTCTATCTGGTCTGCCTGCCTCTGACTCACATCGACCGGCGAGACCCCGGGGGAACGCTAGCGTAAATTTGCCTGCTTATACCAAGATACTCTCGCCAGGCGCAGGTGGGCACCCTAGAGCTTTGGTTTTATGTGAAAAATCGACTAAGTACACAAAATCCCTCATGGAGAGACCCTGAAAAGATAAAGAAACAACAATAGCAAGAAAGAAAACAACAACAACACAACAATGATAAAGAAAACTACAAAAACACACTAAACAACAACAACGATAAAGAAAACAACAATAACAGCAACACAAAACTGTACAACACTTAATAATACAACTGTAGTCACAACAACAACTTTCACATAAAACTATAGTTACAGCAGCAACAACAACAACAACAACGACTACCACGACAGCAACATCAACAGCAGCAACAACAACAAATGTATAACAATTCAACATAGAACTGTAGTTACAGCAACATTGACAACAACTGTACACCACTTACACATGAAACTAGTTACAGCACCATTAACAACAACAACAACAACACATCAAGTGTACAACACTTATACATACAACTGTAGTTCCAACAACAACAACTACTACTACTACAATAACAACAACGTAGTTCCAACAATATTAACAACAACAACAACGATAAAGAATTCAACAACAACAACAACAACTGTAAAACACATTCACATACAACTCTAGTTGCAACAACAACAACAACTATTATCTGAAGCTCGTGGATGGTACAGGAGGACAATCCATGGTATATCTATTACATAACCAACACCTTTCGTTCCCAAAACTTGATGAGAGGAAAATGCTGTCGGAAATGTTAATTCACCAAATTTATTTTTATTTTTAAAACCATAAAGAAAACTGTGATAAGAATATTGACACAAAATGATTGAAATTTCAAATTTTAGCTGTTTGACGCAGAAAACACTGACCAGGCTGCATGTGTACATTGAAGCCTGGTCATGATCAAACGGCACATGAATATACAAGCTATCTGAGTGTCTCCACTGTTTGCGAATCACGGTTGAATGCACATACAATGGGGACTGATTAGCCTATACTACATGTATTGGAAGCGCAGTGACTCGGTGGAAGAGTGCTTGACTCGAGACCGAGGGCCGCGGGTTCGAGCCTCACCGGCTTCACTGCGTTGTGTCCTTGAGCAAGACACATTTATCCTAGCTTAGTACTGGTTCAACCCAGGAAGACCCGTCCTGCATAACTGAAAGATAGTTGATTGGACGTGAAGAATCAAATCAAACAAACAAAAAAGATATATGCTACATATTGTGTATATTTCAGGATGTGAAAGCGGTTGTCACCAGCACAGGAAGCAGCTGGGTCGTTTAAAACAATCCTATTTCCTACTTCCTGTTTCCCAGACAATTAAAAAAGGGACACTACCAAAGTCTAGATTTACAACAGTATTGTAAGGGCCGATGAATACTCATTTTATGTGCATTTGAACTATGCAATAGTTATACCATGGCTTGTTTGCCTGTACTCGGAGATAATCCACGAGCTTTAGCGAGTGAATTATCTTACTTACAGGTAGACAAACATGGTATAACTATTTTATACCACCTACACCAGTGTAGAACTTGCACATCACGAGCTATTTCGTGCTTAAGTTGGTAAAGGTGGTATAAAGTGTAAGGTCTATGACCCTGACATGGGCTCAAGATCAAAAAGGTGAGTATGACCAGGAAATACCACAACCACACACTGCAGACCGACCCACGGTATCGTGATGGAGGGTCGCAGAACACTAACAGTCACAAAGCATCCTCAAGACAATTAGAGTAAAGCAACCAGCTCTCTCTCTTCCTCTTCAAGATGATTGCATAACAAAACAAAGACCAGCACATAATCCCCCTAAACAATATGAGGTACATAAAACAATCACTCGACAACAACAGAACCACCGCCATTACCCCTTTGACCACAAATACATTTATTTCATGGGGTATGTATACAGGCTACGGTCAAATCATAATACAAAAAGTATGTGAGTATTATCAGAGAATACCACGATCACAAGCTGCAGACCAACCCACGGCATCGTGACGAAGAGCTACAGGACATTTGCAGTAACAAGACATCCAAAATACAATAAAAGCAAAGCAACCAGCTCTCTCTTCCTCGTCAAGATGATTGCAATACTAGAAAGGACATAAAGTGATGTATACCAAAACAAAGACCAACACGAACCCCCACAAACAATGGGAGGCACATAAAACAATAAATCAACAACTATTGAACCACGTTCTTAGAAAGGACAGCAGCCTGGGCCACCGGGGGAGGGGATAAGGGGTCTTAAATGCACTTTGATTTCTTGTACAGAATACAAACAACTAAAATTAGACGAAATAATCGAGTTACCCCGTACCCCACCCCTCCCTTCCCTTTCACCGGCCGCGTAGCGCAGTCGGTAACGTGTCTGGCTACAGATCCGTGTCTGACTGCAATTCCAGGGGTCGCGAGTTCGATCCCGGCCCGGTCCCATACTTTCGTGGAGATTGATCATGAACGGTCATTCTCCTCCCTTCCGCTGATTCATTCAAGAAGGGTTGTTGTCAGTTACAAGCGAAAGTATGTGCACGAATTACTGGTTATTCGCTTGTTTAAGCCTGCCCAGGAAAAAGTGTGGTTAGGTGAACTGACCGTCCCGCAATGACCATAGCTGTTGACTTGGGACGTAAAGCAACAAAACCAACCAACCCCTCTCCCCGGATCGAGCAATATAAATATTGAAATGAGGTCCGAATCACAAAAGTCAAAATGCCCACAATTGCTGGCCTTTCAAATGTTAAAATGTCAACAATTATTGGCAACAATTATTGATAAATATACAATCTCAGAACCTAAAAGCACGACGTGTCCGCATTTTCAGCGTTTTAAATAAAAACCCTCTACATGCTCAACTGAAATCACATAGGAAATTTACCAGGCTCACAAAAGTAAAATTGCCAACAATTGCTGTCATTTTAACGTCTATATAAGCCTTATAAATACTAACATTAGCATAATGAATACACCATAACCTTTTCATGCTCAACCCAACCGAGCATGAAGTTTACCATGCTCATAAATGTTGAAATGCCAACAATTGCTGTCCTTTTAACGTCTATATAAGCCTGATTAATACTAACATTAGCCTAATGAAATCTTCATAACATATTCGAGCCTGAAGTTAACCATGCTCACAAATGTTAAAATGTTAACAATTATTGGCATTTTAAAATCTATCAGCATGATAAATATACGTTCTAAGAGCCAAAATCACGGCATGTCTGTGTTTCTCCGCATTTTAAGCAAAACCCTTTACATGCTCAAAAGAACATGAAATTTACCATGCTCACACAAGTCAAATTGCTGGCCTTTTAACATTTATATGCTGATAAATAGACCCACTCGCCCTTCAAGTATGTTTATCTGTATACAGGCATAAAATGGCCTTCTCGGCAGGTCGCCTCGGAAAATTCTAATTACAATGCCAGCCAATGTAACGAATGAAGACATACGAATTTAGAAACCTTTTCATCAAAATGAGGACAAAGATTAGTGTCAAACTGTTTGTATCCAGGTCAGGACCGACATTCTGTCGGTCGTGCTTTGGGTCCAAACTGTTTGCAAATGTTATCAGCAGCAGACAAAAATCATTGCACGCAAGGAAAGAGTAAAGATCTATTTCTTGCTTCCACCGGGCAGTTTAGAATTTTTATTTAATCTCTCTTTTTTGTTGCTTTACGTCACAAGTCAACAGCTAAGGTAATGGCGGGACGGTCAGTTCACCTAACCACACTTTTTCCTAGGCAAGTTAACCAGTACTTCGTGCACAACTTTTTGCATGTAACTGACAACAACCCTTCTTGAATGATTCATCGGAAGGGAGGAGAATGACCGTAGAAATTATTTACATGATCAATCTCCACGAAAGAACAGGACCGGGCCGGGATCGAACTCGCGACCCCTGGATCTGCAGTCAGACTCGCATCTGTAGCCAGACGCGTTACCGACTGTGCTACGATTGTCAAAATTATGTTATTATCAGGTTTGAAGCCTTCTGCGCAAATTAACCTTTTTGGTATATACAAATGGATTTTCTCATAAATATTGATGGAAGAAGGGTGGGATTGTTCATTATATATTTTAAGGGGTCACATGTCAGACTTTCCTTAAGACTTTTACCTTAAGAAATGGTGCAGACCCCGGTGAAAAGCTGCCACATAAAGTGATTTACGGTACCGTACTTATTTCCAACAAGGAGCGCAGTGGCTCAGTGGTAGAGTGTTTGACTCGAGACCGAGGGGCAGCGGGTTCGAGCCTCACCGGCGTCACTGCGTTGTGGTCTTTGAGCAAGACATATTTATCCTAGCTTAGTACTTACAACGGAGAAAGGTTTGAAATTAGACGTCCAAACCCATGGGCGGATCTAGGATTTCTGGAAAGGGTGACCATATGTATACGGGTGTGTGGGGTTCGCTTTGCTGATAATGTAATTTTGTTAAATATCTCATGAAAATGAAATAATTTGATCACTGAGACCAAATTATTTCATTTTCATAGGATATTTAAAAAATGTGCGCCTGTGGAGGGGGGGGGGGTGTTCAAGCGAACCCCCTGGAACCGCCACTGTAAACCCTCAATGTAGAACAGCCACTTCACACCGCGAAATCAGCTAGGAAAACACATTTCCCTTCACATTTAAATGCTATTATTTAGCTTACCATGCACCCCCCCACCTCCACACACACCAGGACAATTTTTCATGGGTGCCAAGCTGTTCATTAGGAATAGGACCCCCTATATTCGAAGGCCGTCCCCTACGCGCGCGGCATTTACATATTGATGACATCGCTTGAGCGTCGATGGAACGACACACGACATGTTCGGTACCTGCTTGGACTTTCATCAATGTCCCTTTTTTAAAGGCACACATCATCTTCAAAGCTATGTAAGCATATAACAAACACTAAAAGCGGAGCCAAAGCAGTGAGTCACGGTCCCAATTCTGCTACACTAAATTATAGGAACCTATCATAATTGGGAAGGTGTGATAGAAAAAACCCGCCCCAAGGATCAGCGTTTGGTTGCTATCCTCACACAATTTCTGGATTCTTGTTCTTGCCCCCTCCCCCCATTAAATCTCGCATTTGAGCTGTGACATGGAATTTCCAACAATGTGGTATGTGCGACCAGCAAAGCCTCAGATCAGCCTGCGCAAGCTGAACAGAGCCATTCCTAGTCGCTTAAATATGCTACTGACCGAACATCAGTTGAGGTTTCTAAGCTTAAAAGAATGATAACAGGCTAGTCTCAGTCTACACGTGTCGAAATGCCACATTGTTGAAAATCACGTGTAACGGCTCATTTAAAAAAAGCATGATCCGTCACTTTAACTCTTGCTTAGCATAGGGTTAGAGAAACAAAATTTTGGAGCATAAAATTGTAAGTATTTTCTTACCCATCAGTTTTAACATATGTTTTGGGTGCTCAAAAGAACCGTGTCATTGAGACGATTCTTTTGAGTACCCGCAACATATGTATGTTTTGGATGCTCAAAAGAACTGTCTCATTGAGACGGTTCTTTTGAGTACCCACATCATATATGTTTTGGTTGAGAAATAAGAAAATTATTTTCTCGATACGCACTCTTAAGCCCCGTTCTCACTGTCCCGGTTTAAGGTGCCGGTTCATCCCGGTTCGATGATCCGGGATGAACCGTGATTAGCCGTATCACAATCGTGGCGGTGGGGAGATGGATGCGGAGGCCAAATTGAAGACAGTGTAGGTGATCCGTGAATGTGTGACCTGGGCATTACTTACTGGTAGAGTGCTTGACTCGAGACCGAAGGACCGCGGGTTCGAGCCTCACCGGCGTCACTGCGTTGTGCCATTGAGCAAGAACATTAATCCTAGCTTAGTACCGGTTCAACACAGGACGACCCGTCCCTTTATAACTGAAAGATTGTTAATGGGACGTTAAGAATCAAATCAAACAATCGTAGCGGCACCATAGACAACCTTGGAGATCCGGGATGAACCGTGTTGAACCGGTCCATGTCACAGGTTGTTTTTAATTAAAACAACGATGTTTCGCCCAGGAATTGGGTAAACTTCGGCTGGTGTTCGCCCAGGGTCTCGCCGTCGGGAGGGGTCAAAGTTGTCGGGTGGGCAAATAGGCGGGCTGGCGGGCGCGATCATGTTTCGCTGGGAAAATCGGTAAACTTTGGTTGGCTTTTGCCCAGGGTCTTGCTGGCCGAAGGAGTAAGAGTTGCCCAAGCAGGCAGGCCGGGTAGACGAGATCATGTTTTGCCCTGGTCTGCATGTAAACTGCTGGCATTTCGCGCCGACTCCCGGCTGGGAAGAACATGTTCAGGCGGACAAGCCATGGTATAACTATTACATAGCCGTTTGATCATGCTATCTAGTGTAATATCTGACCAGGCTTCAATGTACACGTGCAGCCTGGTCAGTGTTTACTGCAGTCGCCAATTTTCAGTGAAACAGCTAAAATTTGAAATTTACATCATTTTGTGTCAATATTCTATCACAGTTTTCTTTAGAGTTCTAAAAATAAGTTTGGTGAAATTAACATTTCCGACAGCAATTTCCTCTCATCAGGCGGTTATGTAATAGTTATACAACGGCTTGTCCGCCTGTACATGTACGTGGAGGTAATCCACGAGCTTCAGATAGTTTTTGTTGTTGTTGTTGTTGTTGTTGTTGTTGTTGTTGTTGTTGTTGTTGTATGTGTGTGTAAGTGTTGTATAGTTGTTGTTGTTTTCTTTATCATTGGTTGTAACTACAGTTGTTGTTGTTGTTGTTGATTTCATTATCGTTGTTGTTGTTGGAGCTACAGTTGTATGTGTAAGTGTTGAACAGTTGATGTGTTGTTGTTTTTTTTGTTGTTGTTAATGGTGTTGTAATTACAGTTTTATGTGTAAGTGTTGTACAGTTGTTGTCAATGTTACTGTAACTACAATTCTATGTTGAATTGTTGTACAGTTGTTGTTGTTGTTGCTGTCGCAGTTGTTGTTGTTGTTGTTGTTGTAACTACAATTTTATGTGAAAGTTGTTGTTGTGACTACAGTTGTATTTGTAAGTGCTGTACAGTTGTGTGTTGCTGTTACTGTTGTTGTTGTGTTCGTTATCGTTGTTGTTGTTTAGTGTGTTTTGTTGTTTTCTTCATCGTTGTTGTTGTTAGCTGTGTTGTTGTTTTCTTTATTGCTGTTGTTGTTTCTTTATCGTTTTGGGGTCTCGCCATGAGGGATTTTGTGGACTTAGTCGATTTTTCACAAAAAACCAAAGCTCTATCCCACTCTCCCTCGCTCTCTATCCCGCTCTCCCTCTCTCTCTCTCATGTTGCTCCTGGGAATCGGGTAAACTTTGGCTGGTGTTCAACCGGGGTCCTCTCCGACGAGGGAAATCAGAGTTGCCCAGGCTGGCAGGCGGGCGGAGGGGTGGGATTGCCGGCCGCACTATCATGTTTTGCTGGGGAATCGGGTAAACATCGGCTGGCTTTTGCTCTGTGTCTTCCCAGCCGATGGAGTCAGAGTTGCCTGAGCAGGTAGACGCGATCATGTTCATGTTGCGAGTAAGCTTCGGCTGGCGTTTGCCCTGGATCTCAGCCGGGAAGCGTGTAAATTTCGGCTGGCATTCTGCAGGGGTCTCGCTGGCCAAAGGAGTCAAAGTTGCAGGGGTACTGTTGTTGTTGTTGTAACTGCAGTTGTAACTACAGTTGTATGCGTAATTGTTGTTCAGTTGTTAGTGTTGTAACTACAGCTGTGCGTGTGTAAGCATTTTACAGTCGTTGTTGTTGTAGTTCTTCTTGTTGTTGTTCTCCCACTCTCTCACTCCCTCTCCCGCTCTCTCCAGCTCTCCCTCTCTCTACCTCGCTCTCAATCTCTCTCCTACTCTCTCCCCCATCTCTCTCTCTCCCGCTCTCCCTCTCTCTTCTGCTCTCCCTCTCTCTCTTTCCCGCTCTCTCTCTCTCCCACTCTCTCTCTCTCCCTTGCTCTCTCTCCCTCTCCCACTCTCTCCCTCTACCCCCACTCTCTCTCTCTCCCGCATTCTCTCTCTACCCCGCTCTCTCTCCCACTCTCTCTCTCCCCCGCTCTATCTATATCCCGCTCACCCTCTCCCGCTCTGTATCTCCCTCTCTCTCTTTCCCGCTCTCTCTCCCACTCTCTCTTTCCCTCTCTCCCTCTCCCGCTCTCTCTCTCCCGCTCTCTCCCTCTACCCCCCTCTCTCTCTCTACCCCGCTCTCTCTCCAGCTCTCTCTCTCCCTCGCTCTTTCTATCTCCCGCTCACTCTCTCCCGCTCTCTATCTCCATCTCTCTCTCCCGCCCTCTCTCTCTTTTTCCCTCTCCTGCCCTCTCCCTCTCACGCTCTCTCTCCCACTCTCCCTCTCTCTCTCTCCAACTCTCCCTCTCTCACACGCTCTCTCTCTCTCCAGCTCTCCCTCTCTCTCTCCCGCGCTATCAATCTCTCTATATCTCCCGCTCTCTCTCTCTCTCTCTCTCTCTGTCTCTCTCTCTTTCTCTCTCGCTCTTTCTCTCCCTCTCTCTCACTCCCGCTCTCCCCCTCTCTCGCGCTCTCCCTCTCTCTCCCGTTTGCATTCTCTCTCCCGCTCTCTCTCTCCAGTTTTTCCTCTCTCTCCAGCGCTCTCAATCTCTTTATATCTCCCTCTCTCTCCCACTCTCTCTATCTACCTCTCCCGCTCTCTCTCCCTTTTTCTCTCCCTCTGTGACCCGCGCTTTCTCTCGCTCTCTCTCCCACTCTCGCTCTCTCTCCCTCTCTCCAGCTTTTCCTCTCCCTCTCTCTCCAGCTCTCTCTCGCTCTCTCTCTTCCTCCCGCTCTCGCTCCTGCGCTCTCAATCTCTCTGTATCTACCTCGCCACTCATTCCCTCTTACGCTCCCCCTCTCTCACTCTGCCACTCTCTCCCTCTTCCACTCCCCCTCCCTCTCTCTCCCACTCCCTCTCCTGCTCTCTCTCCATTTTCTCTCCCTCTGTGACCCGCGCTTTCTCTCGCATTCTCTCCATCTCTCCAGCTTTTTCTCTCCCTCTCTCTCCAGCTCTCTCTCTTTCTCCCGCTCTTTCTCTCTCTCCCGCACTCTCAATTGCTCTATATCTCAATCTGCCGCTCATTCCCTCTTATTCTCTCCCTCTCTCACACTGCCACTCTCTCCCTCTTCCGCTCTCCTTCCCTCGCTCTACCGCTCTCGCTCTCCCGCTCTCTCCCCCACTCTCTTTCTTGCTATCTCCCTCTCCCGCCCTCTCTCTCCCGGCTCTCTCTCCCCACTCTCTCTCTCCCACTCTCTCCCACTCCCTCTTTCTCTCTCACTTTCTCTCCCACTCTCTCTCGCGCTCTCTCTCTCTCTCATTCTCTTTGCCTCGTCCACTCTCTCTCCCAGTCTCCCTCCAGCTCTCCCTCTCTCTCTATCCCACACTCTCTCCCGCTCTTCCTCTATCTCTCTCTCCCTCTCTTTCCCTTTGTCACTCCCACTCTCTCTCCCGCTCTCCCATCATCTCCAGCTCTCCCTCTCTCTCCCTCTCACTCCCTCTCCCTCTCACTCCCTCTCCCGCTCTCTCTCTGCGCTTTCAATCTCTCTCCCTCTCTCTCTGTCTCCAGCTCTGCCTCTCTCTCCCGCTCTCCCTCTCTCGCTCCTGCTCTCTCTCGCGCTCTCAATCTCTTTATATCTCCCTCTCTCTCCCACTTTCTCTCCTCCCTATATATATCTATCTCTGTCTCTCGCTATCTCTCTCCCTCCCGCTCTCTCTCCCTCTCTCACCGGCTCTCTCTCTCTCTCTTCCGCCCTCCCTCTCTCTCTTTCTCACCGCTCAATCTCTTGCTTTCTCTCTTCCTCTCTCTCGCTCTCTCTCTCCCATTTCTCTCCCTCTCTCTGTCTCCTGCTCTCCCTCTCGCTCTCTCTCCCAATCTCCCTTTCTCTCCCGCTTTTCATTTCCCTGTCTCTCTAGCTCTCTCTCTTTCTCCTGCTCTCTCTCACGCGCTCTAAATCTCTCTATATATTCCTCCGCCGCTCATTCCCTCTTACGCTCTCCCTCTCTTACTCTGCCACTCTCTCCCACTTCAGCTCTCCCTCTATCGCTCTCCCGCTCTGGCTCTCCCGCTCTCTCTCTCTCCCACTTTCTTTATCTCTCAAACTCTCAATCTCTCTCCCCCTCTCTCTCTTCCCCTCTCTCTCTCTCTCTCTCTCTATTGCCTTCTGCTGCTCTCCCACTTCGGCTCTTGCCCTCTCCCGATCTGTCTCCGTCTTCCTCCTGCTCTCTCTCTCTCCCACCCGCCACCTCTCTCTCTCTCTCTCTCTACCGCGCTCTCCCCTCTCTCTCCCGCCCTCTCTTCCCTCTCTATCCCACTCTCCCCCGCTCTCTATCCCTCTCTCCCTCTCTCTCTCTAACTCGCTCTCTCTCTCTCCCGCTCTCTCTCCCACTCTCTCTCTCGCTTTCTCTCCCACTCTCACTCTCTCCCGTTCACTCTCTCCCATTCGCTCTCTCTCTCCCACTCTCTCTCACGCTCCCACTCTCTCACTATCTCCCTTCCTCTCTCATGATCTCTATCCCTCTCTCTCTCCCTCTCTCTCCCACTCTCTCTCCCACTCTCCCTTTTTCTCTTCCTGTCCCGCTCTCTCACCCGTGCTCTCAATCTCTACCGCTCTCACTCTCTCTGTCTCCCGCTCTGCCTCTCTCTCCCACTCTTTCCCTCTCTCCCACTCCCCTTCTCTCTCTTTCGCTCCCGCTTTCTCCAACTCTCCCCCTCTTTCCCACGCTATCAATCTGTTTATATCTCCTCTCTCTCTCTCTCTCTCTCTCTCTCTCTCTCTCGCTCTTCCGCTCTCCCTTTCTCTCCCGCTCTATCTCTCGCTTTCTCTCTCCTGCTCTCCCTCTATCTCTCTCTCCCGCTCTCTTTCTTCCACTCTCCATATCTCTCACGCTCTCCCTCTCTCCCCCTCTCGCTCTCGCTGTCTCTCTCCCGCTTTCTCTCTTCATCTCTCCCTCTCTCTCTCGCGATATCAATCTCTCTATATCCCAATCTCTCCCCCACTCTCTCTCTCTCCTGCTCTCCCTCTCTCTTCCACTCTCCCTCTCTCTTCCGCTCTCCATCTCTCTCTCTCTCTCTCTCTCTCTATCGCTTTCTCTCTCCCTCTCACGCTCTCTTTCTTCTGTTATCCTTATCTCTCACACTCTCCCCTTCTCTCTCTATCTCTCCCGCTATCTTTATCTCTCGCTCTCCCTATCTCTTCTGCTCTCCCCTCTCTCTCCTCTCTTTCCCGTTCTCCCTCTCTCTCCCGCTCTCCCTCTCTCTTCTGAGGGAGAGAGCGAGCGGGAGAGCAGGAGAGAGAGAGCGGATGAGAGAGCGCCCGGGTTAGACAGAGAGAGGGAGCGAGAGAGAGGGAGAGTGGGAGAATGAGGTATGAGAGAGAGCGGGAGAGAAAGAGTGATAGGGAGAGAGAGCGATAGAGAGATAGAGTGAGCTGAAGAGAGCATGAGAGAAAAAGGGGAGATAGAGAGCGGGCTAGACAGAGAAAGCCAGCGAGGGAGAGCTGGAGAGAGAGAGGGAAGAGAGAGAGAGGGAGAGAGAGCGTAAAGAGAGTGCGGGCAGGAGAGACCCAGAGCAGGAGAGGGCAGGAGAGAGAGAGAGGGCGTGAGGGAAAGTGGTGGAGAGAGCGGGAGAGGAAGAGTAGAAGAGGGAGAGAGTGGCAGAGGGCGATAGAGAGAGAGAGAGAGAGTGTGGGAGAGAGAAAAAGAGAGGGGGAGAGAGAAAGCAGAAGAGGTAGAGAGCGTCAGAGGGAGATAAAGAAAGATTGATAGCGCAGGAGATAGAGAGGTAGAGTGGGAGATAGAGGGAGAGAGAGGAAGAGCGGGAGGCAGAGGGAGAGAGCGGGAGAGAAAGCGAGAGTGGGAGAGAGAGCAGGAGAAAGAGCGAGAAAGAGAGAGAGTGGGAGCGGGAGAGAGAATGGGAGAGAGAGAGAGCAGGAGAGAGAGTTGGAGCGGGAGTGAGAGCGGGAGAGAGAGAGCGGGTGAGAGAGAGAGTTGGAGAAGAGTGAGAGAGAGTGTAGGAGAGAGAGATAGAGCGTGAAAGAGAGGATGGGAGAGAGAGCATGAGAGAGAGCGGGAGAGACAGCTGGAACGAGAAAAGGGGGAAGAGAGAGACATATTGGGAGCGGGAGTGCAGCAGAGGGAGAGAGTGGCAGAGGGAGAGAGCGGAGGAGAGAATGAGAAAGATAGAGAGAGAGCGGTAGAGGGAGTGCGGGGGAGAGAGAGTGGGAGAGAGAGCGAGAGAGAGAGCATGGGAGAGATAGCGCAGGAGAGAGAGTGGGAGAGAGCAAGAGAGTGAACGGGATAGAGAGAGAGCGGGGGATAGAGAAAACGGAGGAGTGAGAGAGTGACAGAGGTAGATATAGAGAGAAAGTGAGAGCGTTGGAGAGAGAAAAAGATGGAGAGAGAGCGTGGGAGAGAGAGAGTTCGAGCGGTAAAGTGCGGGAGAGAGAGCGCGATAGCAAAGGGGGGAGAGAGCGGGTAGACAGAGTAGGAGAGAGAGAGCACGGGAGCGAGAAAGAGAATGAGAGGGAGATATGGATAGAAAGAGAGCGAGAGCAGCAGAAAGAGCCGGGGAGAGAGGGCCTGAGAGAGCGCGCACTAGAGAGAGAGATGGAGGGAGAGAGTGAGAGCGAGAGAGAGAGAGAGCCGGAGATCGAGGGGAGAGAGAACAGGGGAGACGGAGCAGGAGAGAGAGCGTGTGGGAACAAGAGTGAGAACGAGAGATCAGGAGATAGCTGGAGAGAGAAAGAGAGAGAGAGTGGGAGAGAGAACGGAGGAGAGAGAGACAGCGTGGGAGAAAGGGAGAGAGAGGGGGAGAGATAAATAGTTAAAATGCTCCGAACATACCACAGATTATGCCATCCTGCAGTATTAGTAGTTGAATGCTCCGAACAAGGCACAGAACAGGTCGACCTGCAGTATTAATAGTAAGAATGCTCCAAACAAGGCACAGAACAGGTCGACCTGCAGTATAAACAGTTAAAATGCTCCGAACAAGGCACAGAACAGGTCGACCTGCAGGATCAGTAGTAAAAATGCTCCGAACAAGGCACAAAACAGGTCGACCTGCAGTATCAATAGTTAAAATGCTCCGAACAAGGCACAGAACAGGTCGACCTGCAGTATCAATAGTTAAAATGCTCCGAACATACCAAATAACAGGTCGACCTGCAGGATCAATAGTTAAAATGCTCTGAACAAGGCACAGAACCGGTCAACCTGCAGTATCAATAGTTGAAATGCTCTGAACAAGGCACAGAACAGGTCGACCTGCAGTATCAACAGTTAAAATGCTCCGAACATACCAAATAACAGGTCGACCTGCAGGATCAATAGTTAAAATGCTCTGAACAAGGCACAGAACCGGTCAACCTGCAGTATCAATAGTTAAAATGCTCTGAACAAGGCACAGAACAGGTCGACCTGCAGTATTAATAGTTAAAATGCTCCAAACAAGGCACAGAACAGGTCGACCTGCAGTATAAACAGTTAAAATGCTCCAAACAAGGCACAAAACAGGTCGACCTGCAGGATCAGTAGTAAAAATGCCCCCAACAAGACACAAAACAGGTCGACCTGCAGTATCAATAGTTAAAATGCTCCGAACAAGGCACAGAACAGGTCGATCTGCAGTATCAATAGTTAAAATGCTCCGAGCATACCAAATAACAGGTCGACCTGCAGGATCAATAGTTAAAATGCTCTGAACAAGGCACAGAACCGGTCAACCTGCAGTATCAATAGTTAAAATGCTCTGAACAAGGCACAGAACAGGTCGACCTGCAGTATCAGCAGTTAAAATGCTCTAAACCATACACAGAACAGGTCGACCTGCAGTATCAATAGTTAAAATGCTCCGAACGAGGCACAGAATATGTCGACCTGCAAAATCAATAGTTAAATGCTCCGAACATACCACAGAACAGGTCGACCTGCAGAATCAATAGTTAAAACGCTCTGAACATACCACAGAACATGTCACCCTGCAGTATCAATAGTTCAAATGCTCCGATCAAGGCACAGAACAGGTCGACCTGCAAAATCAATAGTTAAAATGCTCCACACAAGGAACAGAACAGGTCACCCTGCAGTATCAATAGTTCAAATGCTCCGAACATAACACAGAACATGTCGACCTGCAGTATCAATATTTAAAATGCTCCGAACAAGGCACAGAACATGTCACCCTGCAATATTAATAGTTAAAATGCTCGGAACAAGGCACAGAACAGGTCGACCTGCAGTATCAATAGTTAAAATGCTCCGAACATACCACAGAACATGTTACCCTGCAGTATCAATAGTTAAAATGCTCCAAACAAGGCACAGAACAGGTCGACCTGCGGTATCAATAGAAAAAATGCTCCGAACAAGTCACAGAACAGGTCGACCTGCAGTAACAATACTTAAAATGCTCCAAACAAGACACAGAACAGGTCGACCTGCAGTATCAGTAATTAAAATGCTCCGAACATACCACAGAACATGTCACCCTGCAGTATTAATAGTGAAAATGCTCCGAACACGGCACAGAACATGTTGACCTGCAGTATTAACAGTTAAAATGCTCCGAATAAGGCACAGAACAGGTCGACCTGCATTATCACCCTGCTTTGAACAAGGCACAGAACAGGTCGACCTGCAGTATCAGTAGTTAAAATGCTCAGAACAAGGCACAGAACAGGTCACCCTGCAGTATAAAAAGTTAAAATGCTCCGAACATACAACAGAACAGGTCGACCTGCAGTATCAACAGTTAAAATGCTCCGAACAAGGCACAGAACAGGTCGACCTGCAGTATCAATAGTTAAAATGCTCCGAACAAGGCACAGAACATGTCACCATGCAGTATCAAAAGTTAATATGCTCCGAATAAGGCAGAGAACAGGTCGACCTGCAGTATCAGTAATTAAAATACTCCGAACAAGGCACAGAACAGGTCACCCTGCAGATTAAATAATTAAAATGCTCCGAACATACCACAGAACAGGTCGACCTGCAGTATTAATATTTAAAATGCTCCGAACAAGGCACAGAACAGGTCAGCCTGCAGTATCAATAGTTAAAATGCTCTGAACAAAGAACAGAACAGGTCGACTTGCAGTATCAATAGTTAAAATGCACCAAACAAGGCACAGAACATGTCACCCTGCAGGATCAATAGTTAAAATGCTCTGAACAAGGCACAGAACAGGTCGACCTGCAGTATCAATAGTTAAAATGCTCCGAACAAGGCACAGAACATGTCACCATGCAGTATCAAAAGGTAATATGCTCCGAATAAGGCACAGAACAGGTCGACCTGCAGTATCAGTAGTTAAAATACTCCGAACAAGGCACAGAACAGGTCACCCTGCAGTTTAAATAATTAAAATGCTCCGAATATACCACAGAACAGGTCGACCTGCAGTATCAATATTTAAAATGCTCCGAACAAGGCACAGAACAGGTCGGCCTGCAGTATCAATAGTTAAAATGCTCTGAACAAAGAACAGAACAGGTCGACTTGCAGTATCAATAGTTAAAATGCACCAAACAAGGCACAGAACATGTCACCCTGCAGGATCAATAGTTAAAATGCTCTGAACAAGGCACAGAACAGGTCGACCTGCAGTATCAATAGTTAAAATGCTCCTGCAGTATCAATAGTTAAAATGCTCTGAAAAAGGCAGAGAACATGTCGACCTGCAGTATCAGTAGTTAAAATGCTCTGAACCATACACAGAACAGGTCGACCTGCAGTATCAATAGTTAAAATGCTCCGAACAAGGCACAGAAAAGGTCGACCTGCAATATCAGTAGTTAAAATGCTCGGAACATACCACAGAACATGTCACCCTGCAGTATCACTGCTCCGAACTAGGCACAGCACAGAACAGGTCGATCTGCAGTATCAATAGTTAAAATGCTCCTGCAGTATCAATAGTTAAAATGCTCCGAACAAGACACAGAACAGGTCGATCTGCAGTATCAGTAGTTAAAATGCTTTAAACAAGTCAAAAACAGGTCGACCTGCAATATCAGTAGTTAAAATGCTCCAAACATACCACAGAACATGTAACCCTGCAGTATCAATAGTTAAAATGCTCCGAACAAGGCTCAGAACAGGACAATCGGCAGTATCAATAGTTAAAATGCTCCGAACAAGACACAGAACAGGTCGACCTGCTGTATCAGTAGTTAAAATGCTCTGAACAAGACACAGAACAGGTGGACCTGCAATATCAGTAGTTAAAATGCTCGGAACATACCACAGAACATGTCACCCTGCAGTATCAATAGTTAAAATGCTCCAAACTAGGCACAGAACAGGTCGACCTGCAGTATCAGTAGTTAAAATGCTTCAAACAAGACACAAAACAGGTCGACCTGCAATATCAGTAGTTAAAATGCTCCGAACATACCAGAGAACATGTAACCCTGCAGTATCAATAGTTAAAATGCTCTGAACAAGGCACAGAACAGGTCGACCTGCAGTTTCAGTAGTTAAAATGCTCTGAACAAGGCATAAAACAGGTCGGCCTGCAGTATCAATAGTTAAAATGCTCCGAACAAGGCACAGAACAGGTCGACCTGCAGTATCAATAGTTAAAATGCACCAAACAAGGCACAGAACAGGTCGACCTGCAGTATCAATAGTTAAAATGCTCTGAACAAGGCACAGAACATGTCACACTACAGGATCAATAGTTAAAATGCTCTGAACAAGGCACAGAACAGGTCGACCTGCAGTACCAATAGTTAAAATGCTCCGAACATACCAAAGAACAGGTCGACCTGCAGTATCAATAGTTAAATGCTCCGAACAAGGCACAGAACAGGTCAACCTGCAGTATCAATGGTTAAAATGCTCTGAACAAGGCACAGAACAGGTCGACCTGCAGTATTAGCAGATAAAATGCTCTGAACGATACAAAGAACAGGTCGACCTGCAGTATCAATAGTTAAAATGCTCCGAACAAGGCACAGAACAGGACAACCTGCAGTATCAATAGTTAAAATGCTCCGAACAAGACACAGAACTGATGGACCTGCAGTATCAGTAATTAAAATGCTCTGAACAAGACACAGAACAGGTAAACCTGCAGTATCAGTAGTTAAAATGCTCCAAACAAGGCACAGAACAGGTCGACCTGCAGTATCAATAGTTAAAATGCACCAAACAAGGCACAGAACAGGTCGACCTGCAGTATCAATATGTAAAATGCTCTGAACAAGGCACAGACATGTCACCCTGCAGGATCAATAGTTAAAATGCTCTGAACAAGGCACAGAACAGGTCGACCTGCAATATCAATAGTTAAAATGCTCCGAACATACCAAAGAACAGGTCGACCTGCAGTATCAGTAGTTAAAATGCTCCGAACATACCATAAACATGTCATCCTGCACTATCAGTAGTTAAAATTCTCTGAACAAGGCACAGAACATGTCGACCTGCAATATCAATAGTTAAAATGCTCCGAACAAGGCACAGAACAGGTCGACCTGCAAAATCAATAGTTAAATGCTCCGAACATACCACAGAACAGGTAAACCTGCAGTATCAGTAGTTAAAATGCCCAGAACAAGGCAAAGAACAGGTCGACCTGCAGTATCAGTAGTTAAAATTCTCTGAACAAGGCACAGAACATGTCGACCTGCAATATCAATAGTTAAAATGCTCCGAACAAGGCACAGAACAGGTCGACCTGCAAAATCAATAGTTAAATGCTCCGAACATACCACAGAACAGGTAAACCTGCAGTATCAGTAGTTAAAATGCCCAGAACAAGGCAAAGAACAGGTCGACCTGCAGTATCAGTAGTTAAAATTCTCTGAACAAGGCACAGAACATGTCGACCTGCAATATCAATAGTTAAAATGCTCCGAACAAGGCACAGAACAGGTCGACCTGCAAAATCAATAGTTAAATGCTCCGAACAAGTCACAGAACAGGTCGACCTGCAGTATCAGTAGTTAAAATGCTTCAAACAAGACACAAAACAGGTCGACCTGCAATATCAGTAGTTAAAATGCTCCGAACATACCACAGAACATGTAACCCTGCAGTATCAATAGTTAAAATGCTCTGAACAAGGCACAGAACAGGTCGACCTGCAGTTTCAGTAGTTAAAATGCTCTGAACAAGGCATAAAACAGGTCGGCCTGCAGTATCAATAGTTAAAATGCTCCGAACAAGGCACAGAACAGGTCGACCTGCAGTATCAATAGTTAAAATGCACCAAACAAGGCACAGAACAGGTCGACCTGCAGTATCAATAGTTAAAATGCTCTGAACAAGGCACAGAACATGTCACACTGCAGGATCAATAGTTAAAATGCTCTGAACAAGGCACAGAACAGGTCGACCTGCAGTACCAATAGTTAAAATGCTCCGAACATACCAAAGAACAGGTCGACCTGCAGTATCAATAGTTAAATGCTCCGAACAAGGCACAGAACAGGTCAACCTGCAGTATCAATAGTTAAAATGCTCTGAACAAGGCACAGAACAGGTCGACCTGCAGTATTAGCAGATAAAATGCTCTGAACGATACAAAGAACAGGTCGACCTGCAGTATCAATAGTTAAAATGCTCCGAACAAGGCACAGAACAGGACAACCTGCAGTATCAATAGTTAAAATGCTCCGAACAAGACACAGAACTGATGGACCTGCAGTATCAGTAATTAAAATGCTCTGAACAAGACACAGAACAGGTAAACCTGCAGTATCAGTAGTTAAAATGCTCCAAACAAGGCACAGAACAGGTCGACCTGCAGTATCAATAGTTAAAATGCACCAAACAAGGCACAGAACAGGTCGACCTGCAGTATCAATATGTAAAATGCTCTGAACAAGGCACAGAACAGGTCGACCTGGAGTATAAATAGTTAAAATCCTACGAACATACCAAAGAACAGGTCGACCTGCAGTATCATTAGTTAAAATGCTCCAAACAAGGCACAGAACAGGTCAACCTGCAGTATCAATAGTTAAAATGCTCTGAACACGGCACAGAACAGGTCGACCTGCAGGTTCAGTATTTAAATTCTCTGAACAAGACACAGAACAGGTCGACCTGCAATATCAGTAGTTTAAATGCTCAGTACATACCACGGAACATTTCATCCTGCAGTATCAATAGTTAAAATGCTCCGAACTAGGCACAGAACAGGTCGATCTGCAGTATATAGTTAAAATGCTCCGAACAAGTCTCAGAACAGGTCGACCTGCAGTATCAGTAGTTAAAATGCTCCGAAAAAGGCACAGAACAGGTCACCCTGCAGTATAAATTTATGTAGTTAAAATGCTCCGAAAATACCACAGAACATGTCACCCTGCAGTATCAATAGTTAAAATGCTCCGAACAAGGCTAAGAACATGTCGGCCTGCAATATCAATAGTTAAAATGCTCTGAACAAGGCACAGAACAGGTAAATATGCAGTATCAGTTGTTAAAATGCTCCAAACAAGGAACAGAACAGGTCGACTTGCAGTATCAGTAGTTAAAATGCTCCGAACATACCATAGAACATGTCACCCTGCAGTATCAGTAGTTAAAATTCTCTGAACAAGGCACAGAACTTGTCGACCTGCAATATCAATAGTTAAAATGCTCCAAACAAGGCACAGAACAGGTCGACCTGCAAAATCAATAATTAAATGCTCAGAACATACCACAGAAGATGTCACCCTGCAGTATTAATAGTTCAAATGCTACGAACAAGGCACAGAACAGGTCGACCTGCAAAATCAATAGCTAAAATGCTCCGAACAAGGAACAGAACAGGTCACCCTGCAGTATCAATAGTTAAAATGCTCGGAACAAGGCACAGAACAGGTCGACCTGCAGTATCAATAGTTAAAATGCTCCGAACAAGACACAGAACAGGTCGACCTGCAGTATCAGTAGTTAAAATGCTCCGAACATACCACAGAACATGTCACCCTGCAGTATTTATAGTGAAAATGCTCCAAACACGGTACAGAACAGGTCGACCTGCGGTATCAGTAGTTAAAATGCTCCTAACGAGGCAAAGAACAGGTCGACCTGCAGTATCAATAGGTAAAAATGCTCTGAACAAGACACAGAACAGGTCACCCTGCAGTATAAATAGATAAAATGCTCCAAACAAGACACAGAACAGGTCGGCCTGCAGTATCAATAGTTAAAATGCTCCGAACATAACACATAACATGTCACCCTGCAGTATCAATAGTTAAAAGGCTCCAAACAAGGCAAAACACAGGTCGACCTGCAGTATCAGTAGTTAAAATGCTCCGAACATAACACAGAAGAGGTCGACATGCAGTATCAATAGTTATAATGCTCCGAACATAACACAGAACATGTCAACCTGCAGTATCAATAGGTTAAAATACTCCGAACAGGACACAGAACAGGTCACCCTGCAGTATGAATAGTTAAAATGCTCCAAACAAGACACAGAACAGGTCGGAATGCGGTATCAATAGTTAAAATGCTCCGAACATACCACAGAACATGTCACCCTGCAGTATCAATAGTTTAAATGCTCCGAACAAGGCACAGAACAGGTCGACCTGCAGTATCAGTAGGTTTAAATGCTCCAAACAAGACACAGAACAGGTCATCCTGCAGTATGAATAGTTAAAATGCTCCTAACAAGGCACAGAACAGGTCGACCTGCAGTATCAATATGTTAAAATGCTCCGAACAAGACACAGAACAGGTCATCCTGCAGTATGAATAGTTAAAATGCTCCTAACAAGGCACAGAACAGGTCGACCTGCAGTATCAATAGGTTAAAATACTCCGAACAAGACACAGAACAGGTCACCCTGCAGTATGAATAGTTAAAATGCTCCAAACAAGACACAGAACAGGTCGGAATGCGGTATCAATAGTTAAAATGCTCCGAACATACCACAGAACATGTCACCCTGCAGTATCAATAGTTTAAATGCTCCGAACAAGGCACAGAACAGGTCGACCTGCAGTATCAGTAGGTTTAAATGCTCCAAACAAGACACAGAACAGGTCATCCTGCAGTATGAATAGTTAAAATGCTCCTAACAAGGCACAGAACAGGTCGACCTGCAGTATCAATAGGTTAAAATGCTCCGAACAAGACACAGAACAGGTCATCCTGCAGTATGAATAGTTAAAATGCTCCTAACAAGGCACAGAACAGGTCGACCTGCAGTTTCAATAGGTTAAAATGCTCCTAACAAGGCACAGAACAGGTCGACCTGCAGTTTCAATAGGTTAAAATGCTCCGAACAAGACACAGAACAGGTCACCCTGCAGTATTAATAGTTAAAATGCTCCAAACAAGACACAGAACAGGTCAACCTGCAGTATCAATAGTTAAAATGCTCCGAACATAACACAGTACAGGTCGACATGCAGTATCAATAGTTAAAATACTCCGAACATAACACAGAACAGGTCGACCTGCAGTATCAATAGTTAAAACGCTCCGAACATACCACAGAACATGTCGCCCTGCAGTATCAATAGTTAAAAATGCTCCGAATAAGGCACAGAATAGTCCCCCTGCAGTATCAAAAGTTAAAATGCTCCGAACAATGCACAGAACAGGTCGACCTGCAGTATCAATAGTTAAAATACTCCGAACAAGACACAGAACAGGTCGACCTGCAGTATCAATAGTTAAAATGCTCCGAACAAGGCACAGAACAGGTTGACCTGCAGTATCAATGGTTAAAATGCTCCGAATAAGGCACAGAACAGGTCGACCTGTAGTATCAATAGTTAAAATGCTCCGAACAATGCATGCACAGAACAGGTCGACCTGCAGTATCAGTAGTTAAACTGCCTGAACAAGGCACAGAACAGGTCGACCAGCAATATCAATAGTTAAAAGGCTCCGAACAAGGCAAAGAACAGGTCGACATGCAGTATCAATGGTTAAAATTCTCCGAACATACCACAGAATAGGTCGACCTGCAGGATCAGTAGTTAAAATTCTCCAAACAGGACACAGAACAGGTCGACCTGTAAGATTAGTAGTTAAAATGCTCCGAACTTATCAAAGGTCTTCCTGTGGTTCAGTAGTTAAAATGCTCCAAACATACCACAGAACAGGTCGACCTGCAGGATCAGAGGTTAAAATGCTCCGAACTTACCACAGAACAGGTCTACTTGCAAGATCAGTAGTTAAAATGCTCCGAACATATCACAGAACAGGTTGACCTGCAGGATCAGTATTAAATGCTCCGAACAAGACACAGAATAGGCCGACCTGCAGGATCAGAGGTTAAAATGCTCCGATTACACCCGTGTGATCTAGTAAACTTCTTTGGAGTTTGCACTGGGTCTCGCTGCCCCAATGAGTCGAAGTTGCCGGGGCAGGCAGGCAGGAAGGCAGTCGGTGGATGGCAGGCGGGCGGGCAGGCGGGCGGGCAAGCGCGATTTTTCGCCCAGAAATTGGGTAAACTTCGGCTGGCGTTCGCCCGGGGTCTCGCCGTCGGGAGGGGTCAGAGTTGTCGGGCGGGCATATTGGCGGGCTGGCGGGCGGGATCATGTTTCGCTGGGAAAATTGGTAAACTTTGGCTGGCTTTTGCCCAGGGTCTAGCTGGCCAAAGGATTAAGAGTTGCCCAAGCAGGCAGGCCTGGTAGACGAGATCATGTTGCGCCTGGGTCAGCATGTAAACTTCTGCTGGCATTCGCGCCGACTCTCCGCTGGGAAGAACATATACAACTCAGCTGAGAACGAAATTTATCCTGTTCATAAATGTTAAAATGCCAACAATTGTTGGCATTTTAACATTTGTTAGCATGATAAATACAGCCTCTGAGTGTGTTTGAACCATTGAAATCTCGTTATTTTTCCGTATGTTAGATTTTATAAGCAGTTGAAATTTCGTGCTCAGTTGAGTTGAGCATGAAAAAAGTTTTATAATCTCGGGGCCTGGCTTCAATGGACACGTGCAGCCTAGTCAGTGTTTGCAGTCGCCAATTGTCTGTGAAACAGCTAAAATTTGAAATTTACATCATTTTGTGTCGATATTCTATCACAGTTTCCTTTAGGGTTCTAAAAATAAATTTGGTTAAATTAACATGTCCGACAGCAATTTTCTCTCATCAGGCGGTTATGTAATAGTTATACAATGGCTTGTCCGCCTGTACATGTACGTGGAGGTAATCCGCGAGCTTCAGATAATTTTTGTTGTTGTTGTTGTTGTTGTTGTTGTTGGTGTTGTATGTGTGTGTAAGTGTTGTATAGTTGTTGTTGTTTTCTTTATCATTGGTTGTAACTACAGTTGTTGTTGCTGTTTATTTCGTTGTTGTTGTTGTTGTTGTTGTTGTAGCTACAGTTGTATGTGTAAGTGTTGTACAGTGATGTGTTGTTGTTGTTTTTGTTGTTGTTAATGGTGTTGTGTGTAAGTGTTGTACTATTGTCGTCAATGTTGCTGTAACTACAGTTCTATGTTGTCCCGCTCTCCCTCTCTCCCTTTCTCTCCTGCTCTCTCTCTCTCATCCGCGCTCTCTCTCTCTCTCTCCCACTCTCTCTCTCCAGCTCTCCCTCTCTCTGCCACGCAATCAATCTCTATATCTCCCACTCTCTCTCCCTCTCTCTTTCTCTCCCGCCCTCTCTCTCTCTCCCCCTCTCTCGCGCTCTCCCGCTCGCCCTCTCTCTCCATCTCGCCTTCTCTCTCCCGCTCCCGCTCTCTCTCTCCCCAGCTCTACCTCTCTCTGTCCCGCGCTCTCAAATTCTTTATATCTCCCTCTCTCTCTCACTCTCTCCCCCTCTCTGTCTCTCTCCCGCCCTCTGTCTCCTGCGCTTTCTCTGGCTCTCTCTCCCGCTCTTGCTCTCTCTCCCACTCTCCCTCTCTTTCCCTCTCTCACACTTTTCCTCTCCTTCTCTCTCCAGCTCTCTCTATTTCTCCCACTCTCTCTCTCTCCCGCGCTCTCAATCTCTCTATGTCTCCCTCTGTCGCGCATTCCCTCTTACGCTCTTTCTCTCTCACTCTTCCACTCTCTCCCTCTTCCGCTCCCTCCCTTGCTCTACCGCTCTGGCTCTTTTCCACTCTCTTTCTCGCTATCTCCCTCTCTCTCTCTCCCTCTCTCTCCCGTTCTCTCTCCCCCCGCTCTCTCTCTCTTCCTCTCTCTCCCACTCTCTCTTTCTCTCTCACTCTCTCCCGCTCTCCCTCCCTTCCCCTCTCTCTCTCCTTCTCTTTCGCTCTCCCCTCTCTCTCCCTATCTCTCTCTCTCTTTCTCTTTGCCTCTCCCACTCTCTCTCCCGCTCTCCCTTCATCTCCAGCTCTCCCTCTCTCTCTCCCTTTCTCTCTTCCGCTCTCCCTCTATCTCTCCCTCTCTCTGGCGCTCTCTCTCCCTCTCTTTCTCTTTGCCACTCCCACTCTCTCTCCCGCCCTCCCTCCATCTCCAGCTCTCCCTATCTCTCCCACTTTCTCCCTGCTCTCCCTCTATCTCTCCCTCTCTCTCTCCTGCTCTCTCCCTCTCTCTCCGCGCTCTGAATCTTTCTACCGCTCTCCCTCCCTATCTCTCTGTCTCCCGCTCTGCCTCTCTCCCACTCTCTCCCTCTCTCCCTCTCTCTCTGTCCCGCTCTCTCCAAGTCTCCCTCTCTCTCCCGCTCTCCCTCTCTCTCCCGCGCTCTCAATCTCTTTATATCTCCCCCTCTCTCTCCCATTCTCTCTCTTGCCTTTCTCTCTCACCCGCTCTCACTCTCTCTTCCACTCTCCATCTCTCTCTTTCTCTCCCGCTCTATCCTTTGCTTTCTCTCTCCCTCTTCCACTCTCCCGCCCTCGCTCTACCGTTCTCGCTCTCCCGCTCTCACTCTCCTGCTCTCTCGAGCGCTCTCATTCTCACTCTCCCACTCGCTTTCTCCCTCTCTCTCTCCCGCTCTCTCTCCCTCCGCTCTCTCTCCCGCTCTCTCCAACTCTCTCTCTTTCTCTCTCACTCTCTCCCGCTCTCTCTTCCACTCGCTTTCTCCCTCTCTCTCTCTCCTGCTCTCTCTCCCTCCGCTCTCTCTCCAACTCTCTCTCTTTCTCTCTCACTCTCTCCTGCTCTCTCTCCCACTCTCTCTCCCACTCTCTCCCTCTCTCTCTCCCGCTCTCGCTCTCTTTCTCTTTGCCTCTCTCACTCTCTCTCCCGCTCTCCCTCCATCTCCAGCTCTCCCTCTCTTCACCTCTCTCTCCCACTCTCCCTCTATATCTGCCTCTCTCTCCTCTGTCTCTCTGGCGCTCTCTCTCCATCTCTTGCTCTTTGCCACCACACTCTCTCTCCCACTCTTCCTCCATCTCCAGCTCTCCTTTTCTCTCTCCCACTCTCTCGCCAGCTCTCCCTCTATCTCTACCTCTCTCTCCCGCTCTCTTCCTCTCTCTCCGCGCTCTCAATCTCTCTACCGCTCTCTCTCCCTCCCTCTCTCTCTCTCTCTGTCCCCCGCTCTGCCTCTCTCTTCCGCTCTCCCTCTCTCTCTCGCTCCCGCTCTCTTAAGCTCTCCATCTCTCTCCCGCGATCTCAATCTCTCTATATCTCCCTGTCTCATCCACTCTCTCTTGCCTCTCTCTCTCTTCTGCTCTCCATCCCTCTCTTTCTCTCCCGCTCTATCTCTCGCTTTCTCTCTCCCTCTCCCGCTCTCTGTCTCCCTTTTTTCACCCTATGTCTCCCACTCTTTCTTTCCCTTTCTCTTCCACTCTCGCTCTCTCTCTCCCTCTCTCCCGCTTTTCCTTTCCCTCTCTCTCCCACTTTTCCTCTCCCTCTCTCTCCATCTTTCTCCCGCTCTCTCTCTCTCCTGCGCTCTCAATCTCTCTATATCTCCCTCTGCCTCTCATTCCCTCTTATGCTCTCCCTCTCTCAATCTGCCACTCTCTCCCTCTTCCGCCCTCCTTCGCTCTACGGCTCTTGCTGTCCCGCTCTGGCTCTCCGGCTCTTGCTCTCACACTCTCTCTTTCTCCCGCTCTCTCTCTCACTCTCTCTCTCCCTATCTCCAACTCTCTTTCTCGCTATCTCCCTCTCTCTATTTTCTCTCTCCCGCTCTCTCTCTCACTCTCCCACTCTCTCCCACTCTCTCTTTCTCTCTCACTCTCTCCTGCTCTTCCTCCCTTCCCCACTCTCTCTCCTTCTCTTTCGCTCTCCCCTATCTCTCTCTCTCCCTCTCTTTCTCTTTGCCTCTCCCACTCTCTCTCCCGCTCTCCCTTCATCTCTAGCTCTCCCTCTCTCTCTCCCACTCTTTCTTCGGCTCTCCCTCTATCTCTCCCTCTCTCTGGCGCTCTCTCTCTCCATCTCTTTCTCTTTGCCACTCCCACTCTCTCTCCCGCCCTCCCTCCATCTCCAGCTCTCCCTATCTTTCTCCCACTCTCTCCCCGCTTTCCCTCTATCTCTCCCTCTCTCTATCCTGCTCTCTCCCTCTCTCTCCGCGCTCTTAATCTCTCTACCGCTCTCCCTCCCTATCTCTCTGTCTCCCACTCTGCCTCTCTCCCGCTCTCTCCCGCTCTCCCTCTCTCTCTCTCTCAGTCCCGCTCTATCCAAGTCTCCCTCTCTCTCCGGCTCTCCCTCTGTCTCCCGCACTCTCAATCTCATTATATCTCCCCCTCTCTCTCCCATTCTCTCTCTTGCCTTTCTCTCTCTCTCACCCGCTCTCACTCTCTCTTCCACTCTCCATCTCTCTCTTATTTCCCGCTCTTCCACTCTCCCGCCCTCTCTCTACCGCCCTCGCTCTCCCGCTCTCTCTCTCCTGCTCTCTCTCTCTCTCTCTCTCTCTCGCTCTCATTCTCTCTCTCCCACTCACTTTCTCCCTCTCTCTCTCTCCCGCTCTCTCTTCCTCTGCTCTCTCTCCCGCTCTCTCCAACTCTTTCTCTCTTTCTTTCTCACTCTATCACTCTCTCTCCTGCTCTCCCTCCATCTCTAGCTCTCCCTCTCCCTCTCTTCATCTCTCTCTCCCGCTCTCCCTCTATATCTCCCTCTCTCTCCTCTGTCTCTCTGGCGCTCTCTCTCCATCTTTTGCTCTATGCCACCTCTCTCCCGCTCTTCCTCCTTCTCCAGCTCTCCTTTTCTCTCTCCCACTCTCTCGCCCGCCTTCCCTCTATCTCTACCTTTCTCTCCCGCTCTCTCCCTCTCTCTCCGCGCTCTCAATCTCTCTACCGCTCTCTCTCCCTCTCTCTCTGCCCCCCGCTCTGCCTCTCTCTTCCGCTCTCCCTCTCTCTTCCACTCTCCCTCTCTCTCTCTCACTCCCGCTCTCTCAAGCTCTCCATCTCTCTCCCGCCATCTCAATCTCTCTATATCTCCCTGTCTCATCCACTCTCTCTCGCTCTCTCTTCTGCTCGCCATCCCTCTCTTTCTCTCTCGCTCTATCTCTCGCTTTCTCTCTCCCTCTCCCGCTCTCTGTCTCCCTTTTTTCACCCTCTGTCTCCCACTCTTTCTTTCCCTCTCTCTTCCACTCTCGCTCTCTCTCTCCCTCTCTCTCCCGCTTTTCCTTTTCCTCTCTCTCCCGCTTTTCTTCTCCCTCTCTCTCCAGCTCTCTTTCTCCCGCTCTCTCTCTCCTGCGCTCTCAATCTCTCTATATCTCCCTCTGCCTCTCATTCCCTCTTATGCTCTCCCTCTGCCACTCTCTCCCTCTTCTGCCCTCCCTCGCTCTACGGCTCTTGCTGTCCCGCTCTGGCTCTCCAGCTCTTGCTCTCATACTCTCTCTCTCCCGCTCTCTCTCTCTCACTCTCTCTCTCCCTTTCTCCCACACTCTTTCTGGCTATCTCCCTCTCCCTCATCCTCCCGCTTTCTCTCCACCCGCTCTCTCCCTCTCTCCCACTTCCTCTCTCTCCCTTTCTCTCTCACTCTCTCCAGATGCTCTCTCTCCCACTTTCTCTCCCACTCTCCCTCTATCGCCCGCTCTCCCTCTCTCTCTCTCCTGCGCTCTCAATCTCTCTACCGCTCTCCCTCTCTCTCTCTCTCTGTCTCCTGCTCTGCCTCTCCCTCTGCTCTCTCTCTCTCCCGCTCTCCTTCTTCCTCGCGCTCCCGCTCTCTCCAGCTCTCCCTCTCTCTCCCGCGCTCTCAATCTCCTTTTATCTCCCTGGCTCTCCCACTATCTCTCTCCCCTCCTCTATCTCTCTCTCTCTCTCTCTCTCTCTCTCTCTCTCTCTCCCTCCGGCTCTCCCGAGAGACAGAGTTGGAGCGGGAGAGAGAGCGGGAGAGAGAGCGAGTTGGAGAGAGAGCAAGTGGGAGAAGGAGAGTGAGAGTGGGAGAGAAAGCGAGAGAGAGAGCGGGTTAGAGAGAGAGAGCGGGATAGAGAGGGAAGAGAGAGAGGGGGAGAGAGGGCGGTAGAGAGAGAAAGAGCGTGCGAGAGAGATAGGGCAGGTGGGAGAGAGAGACAGAGAGAGGGCGGATGGGAGAGAGAGAGTGGGAGGAAGATGGAGACAGATGGGGGGAGGGAGAGGGCTAGAGCGGAAGAGGGAGAGAGCAGCAGAAGGTGATAGAGAGAGAGAGAGAGAGCTCGGAAGAGGGAGAGGAAGAGAGAGATGGGGAGAGAGTGGGAAAGAGAGGGAGAGCGGAGAGAAGGAGAGCGGGAGAGAGAGGGAGAGTGCGAGGAAGAGGGAGAGAAAGAAGGAGAGAAAAGAGCGTGAGAGAGCATGGGAGAGCGGGAGAGAGAAAAAAAGATACAGAGGGAGAGATGGAGAGGGAAAGAGATAGTGGGAGAGCGAGATAGTGAGGGAGAAAGAGAGCCGGAGATATTTAGCGAGGGGGAGACAGAGTAGGGGAGAAAGAGCAGGAGAGAGAGAGAGAGAGCTGGAGCACGAGAGAGAAAGAGAGGGCGGGAGAGAGAGAGATGGAGAGAGAGAGAGAGTAAGAGCAATAGAGTGGGACTGAGAGAGAAAAAGAGAGAGCGGTAGAGAGAGAGAGAAAGATGGAGAGAGAGTGAGAGTAAGAGAGCGGAGGAGAGAGAGCATGAGAGAGAGAGGGAGAGAGCGGAAGAGAGACAGCGGGAGAGAGATAGAGGGAGTGAGAGAGAGAGAGAGAGAGCTAGAGAGAGAGAGAGACATACAGAGTGGGAGAAAAAGGAGAGAGAGAGCCGGAGAGTGGTAGAGAGCGGGAGGGAGAGAGATAGCGAGTAAGATAGCAGGAGAGAGAGAAAGAGAGGGAGCGAGAGAAAAGAGAGCGGGAGAGAGAGCGAGAGATGGTGGGAGAGAGAGAGTAGGAGAGAGAGTGCGGAGAACGGAGATTGGTAGAGGCAGAGAGCGCGGGAGAGAGAGAAAGAGAGAGGGAGAGTGGGAGAAAGATGGAGTGCAGGAGACACAATGAGAGAGAGGGAGAGCGGGAGAGAAAGCTGGAGAGGGAGAGATGGAGAGAAAAAAGTGGGAGATAGAGAGAGAGCGGGTTAGAGAGAGAGGGGGAACGAGCGGGAGAGAAAGCGTGGGAGAGAGAGTGAGAGTGGGAGAAAGAGCGGGAGAGAGATAGTGGGAGTGACAGAGAAAGCGAGGGGGAGAGAGAGTGTGAGAGCGGGAGAGAAAGCGAGAGAGCGAGCGGGAGAGAGGGAGTGGGTTAGAGAGAGGGCAAGTGAGAGAGAGCGAGAGAGAGAGACGGAGAGAGATAGGATGAGCGGGTTAGAGAGCGGCAGAAAGAGGGAGAGCGGGAGAGACAGAGAGAGAGCGGGTGGGAGAGAGAGTGGGAGGAAGATGGAGACAGATCGGGAGAGGGCGAGAGCGGAAGAGGGAGAGAGCAGTAGAGGGCGATAGAGAGAGAGAGAGAGCTCGGGAGAGAGAAAGAGGGAGGGAGGGAGAGAGAGGGAGAGCAGGGGAGAGAGGGAGAGAAAGAAGGAGAGAAAAGAGTGGGAGAGAGGGAAATAGCTGGAGAGAGAAAGAGAGCACGGGAGAGAGAGAGTGAGAGAGAGCACGGGAGAGAGAGAGAGTGAGAGAGAAAGCGAGAGAGAGAGTGGGACAAAGAGCGAGAGAGAGAGAGTGGGAGAGAGAGAGAGAGAGAGAGACAAAGAGAGAGAAAGAAAGAGAGAGAGAGAGTGGGAACGGGAGAGAGAGCGGGAGAGAGAGAGTGGGCGAGAGAGCGAACGGGAGAGAGAGTGAGTGCGGGAGAAAAAGCGAGAGTGGGAGAGAGAGAGAGAGGGTTAGAGAGTTAGAGAGAGAGAGGGAGAGTGGGAGAAAGATGGAGTGCGAGAGACACAATGAGAGAGAGGGAAAGCGGGAGAGAGAGCGCGAGAGAGAGCTGGAGAGGGAGAGATGGAGAGAAAAAAGTGGGAGATAGAAAGAGAGAGAGCGGTTTAGAGAGAGAGGGGGAATGAGCAAAGAGAAAGCGTGGGAGAGAGAGAGATCGGGAGAAAGAGCGGAAGAGAGATAGTGGGAGTGAGAGAGAGCGGGAGAGAGAGCGAGGGGGAGAGAGTGTGAGGGCGGGAGAGAAAGCGATAGAGCGAGCGGGTAAGAGAGAGAGCAAGCGAGCGAGAGCGAGAGAGAGAGAGAGAGAGAGGGGGCAAGAGAGAGAGCCAGATAGAGAACGGCAGAAAGAGGGAGAGCGGGAGAGACAGAGAGAGAGTGGGTGGGAGAGAGAGTGGGAGGAACATGGAGACAGATCGGGAGAGGGCGAGAGCGGAAGAGGGAGAGAGCAGCAGAGGGCGATAGAGAGAGAGAGAGCTCGGGAGAGAGAGAGAAAGAGGGAGGGAGGGAGAGAGTGGGAGAGAGAGGGAGAACAGGAGAGAGAGGGAGAGAAAGAAGGAGAGAAAAGAGCGGGAGAGAGGGAAAGAGTTGTGGGAGAGAGAGCACGGGAGAGAGAGAGTGAGAGAGAGAGCGAGAGAGAGTGGGAGAAAGAGCGACTGAGAGAGAGCGGGTGAGAGAGAGAGAGGGAGAGAGAGTGAGCCAGGGAGAGAGAAAGAAAGAGAGGGAGCGGGAGCAGGAGAGAGAGCGGGAGAGAGAGAGTGGGAGAGAGAGCGAACGGGAGAGAGAGAGTCAGAGCGGGAGAGAGAGCAAATGGGAGAGAGAGCGGGAGAGAGAGAGCGAGTTAGAGAGAGAGAGGGAGAGCGGGATAGAGAGCGGGAGAGAGTGGGAGAGCGGGATAGAGAGGGAAGAGAGGGCGTAAGAGACAGAGGGGAGAGCGTGGTAGAGAGAGAGAGAGGGCGGGTGGGAGAGAGAGCGGGAGGATGATGGAGACAGATCAGGAGAGGGAGAGGGCGAGAGCAGAAGTGGGAGAGCAGCAGAAGGCAAGAGAGAGAGAGAGAGAGAGAAAGAGAGAGAGGGGGAGAGAGATTGAGAGTTGGAGAGAGAGTGAGAGCGGAAGAGAAAGGGAGAGAGGTAGAGGGAGAGAATGAGGAGAGAAAAGAAGGGAGAGAGCACGAGAGAGAGAGCACAGAGAGAGTGAAAGCGATAGATAGAGAGCGGGAAAGAGAGAGAGTGGGAGAGGAAGGGAGAGCGGGAGAGAGGGGAGAGAGAGTGGAAGAGAGGGAGAGAGCGGGAGAGGGAGGAAGAGATAGAGGGAGAGTGGGAGAGGGAAAGAGAAAGAGGGAGAGCGAGATGGTGAGGGAGAAAGAGAGTGGGAGAGATTTAGCGAGGGGGAGACAGAGCGGGGAAGACAGAGCGGGAGAGATAGAGAGAGCTGGAGCACGAGAGAGAAAGAGAGAGCGGGAGAGAGAGAGATGGAGAGAGAAAGAGAGAGAGAGAGTAAAATCAATAGAGTGGGAGCGTGAGATAGAAAGGGAGAGCGGGAGAGAGAGAGAAAGATGGAGAGAGAGTTAGAGTAAGAGAGTGGGGGAGAGAGAGCAGGAGAGAGAGAGAGACAGACAGAGTGGGAGAAAAGAAGAGGGAGACAGGTAGAGAGCGGGAGGGAGAGAGATAGCGGGTAAGATAGTGGGAGAGAGAGAAAGAGATAGAGGGCGGGAGAGAGAGCGAGAGCGAGAGAGCAATAGAGAGAGAGATGGAAAGAGAGAGAGCGCAAGAGCGGCAGAGAGAGTGGGGGAGAGAGCCGGAGAGAGAGCTGGAGATAGAATGGTGGAGGGAGAGAGAGCGAGAGAGAGAGTGAGAGCGGGAGAGAGAGAGAGAGCGGGAAAGCGAGGGGGAGAGAGAGCAGGGGAGACAGAGCGGGAGAGAGAAAGTGTGGGAGCGAGAGTGAGAACGAGAGAGCGGGAGAGAGAGAGATGGAGAGAGAGAGAGAGCGACAGAGCGGGAGAGAGAGAGTGGGAGAGAAATAGTGGGAGTGATAGAGAGAGCGGGAGAGAGAGAGCGGGTGAGAGAGTGGGTTAGAGAGTAAGAGGGGGAACGAGCGGGAAAGAGGGAGCTCGGGAGAGAGAGAGAGCGGGAGAGACATAGAATGGCAGAAAGAGAGTGGGAGAGAAAGAAGGAGAGAGAGCAGGAGAAAGAGTGGGAGAAATGGAGAGAGAGCGGGAGAGAGAGTGGGTTAGAGAGAGAGACGGGGAACGAGCGGGAGAGAGCTCGGGAGGGAGAGAGAGAGAGAGAGAGAGCGATAGAGAGAGTGGGAGAAAGAGAGAGAGAGAGCGGGAGCGGGAGAGACAGAGAATGGGAGACAGAGAGCGGGAGAGATAGAGAGCGGGAGAGAGAGTGGGAGAGACAGAGAGAGACAGAGAGAGCGGGAGAAAGAGCAAAAGAGAGAGAGTGGAAGAGACAAAAAGAGAGAGAAAGTGGAGTGGTAGTGGGAGAGGGAGGGAGAGAGAGCGATGAGAGGGTGAGAGCGGGAGATAAAGAGCAGGAGAGGGGGAGACGAGAGAGGGAGAGAAAGAGACGAGACAGGGAGAAGAAGAGAGAGAGAGTGGGAGAGAGAGCAAGAAAGAGAGAGAGAGAGTGGGAGAGAGAAAAAGAGCGGGAGAGAGCGAGAGCGCGAGAGAGAGCGAGCGGTAGAGAGACTGTGTGAGCGGGAGAGGAAGCAGGAGAGAAAGCGGGAGAGAGAGTGGGTTAGAGAGAGGGAGAGAGAGTGGGTTAGAAAGAGGGAGAGAGAGCACGAGCAAGAGAGAGCGGGAGGGAGAGAGAGTTAGAGAGGGCGGGTGGGAGAGAGCGGGAGAGAGGGCGGGTTGGAGAGAGAGCAGGAGAGAGGGGGAGAGAGAGGATTATAGAGCGGTAGAGAAAAGAGAGAAAGCAGGAGAGAGCGTGAGAGAGAAAGAGGGCAGGCGGGAGAGAGAGAGAGAGAGAAGGAGAGAGAACTTAAGAGAAAGAGAGCGGAAGAGAGAGAGCGAGAGAGAGAGATAGGGAGAGAGCGGGGGAATAAGAGAGAGTGGGAGAAAGAGAGAGAAAGAGCGCGCGGGAGAGAGAGAGCGGGAGAGAGAGTGGGAGAGAGAGAGAGCGGGAGAGAGAGCGGAAAAGAGAAGAGAGAGAGGGGCCAGGGAGAGAGCGGGAGAGAAAGTAGGAAAGCGAGAGAGCGGGAGAGAGAGAGAGCGGGAGAGGATGGATAGTGAGAGAGAGAAAAAGTTTGTGTGCGAGAGAGAGATAGAGCGTGAGAGAGAGGGCGGTAGAGAGAGCGCATTACAGAGAGCTGGAGAGAGAGAGAGAGAGAGAGTGGGAGAGAGAGAGCTAAAAAGAGAGAGTGGGAGGAAGAAAGAGACAGATCGGGAGTGGGAGAGGAAGAGAGGTAGTGCGGCAGAGGGAGAGAGCAGCAGAGGGCGAGAATGAGAAAGATAGAGAGAGAGCAAGAGAGTGGTAGATGGAGCGCGGGGGAGAGAGAGTGGGAGAAAGAGAGTGTGCGGGAGAGAGTGAGAGAGAGCAAGAGAGAGATAGAGGTGTGTGGGGGAGAGAGAGAAAGAGCATGAGAGAGAGGGCGGGAGAGAGAGCGCATGAGAGAGAGAGAGAGAGAGCTGGAGAGAGAGAGAGAGCGGGGGAGAGAGAGCTGGGGAGAGAGAGAGCGGGAGGAGGAGAGAGACAGATCGGGAGTGTAAGAGGAAGAGAGGTAGTGCGGCAGAGGGAGAGAGCTGCAGAGGGAGAGAGCGGCTGAGGAGAGAGCATGGGAGAGAATGAGAAAGATGGAGAGAGAGCGAGAGAGTGGTGGAGGGAGTGCGGGGGAGAGAGAGAGTGCACAGGAGAGAGAGCGCGGGAGAGAGAGAAAGAGAGAGAGCGGGAGAGAGAGCAAGAGAGAGTTCGGGATAGAGAGAGAGTGGGAGATAGAGAGACCGGAAGAGGGAGAGAGTGATAGAGGGAGATATAGAGAAAGTGAGAGAAAGGGAGAGGGAGATGGAGAGAGAGTGTGCAGAAGCGAGAGTGAGAGCGGTAAAGTGCGGGAGAGAGAGCGAGAGAGCGATTGCAAAGGGGAGAAAGAGCGGGGGAGAGAGGGAGAGATGGAGAGAGAGAGCAAGAGCGGCAGAAAGAGCTGGTTGAGAGAGGACCTGAGAGAGCGCGATAAAGAGAGAGATAGAGGGAGGGAGAGAGAGAGTGGAAGAGAGAGTAGGGGAGAGGGAGTGGGAGAGAGGTAGTGGGAGTGAAAGAGAGCGGGAGGGAGAGAGACAGAGTGGTGAAAGGGAGAGAGAGCTGGACAGAGAGTGCGGGAGAGAGTGGGAGAGAGAGCGGGTTAGAGAGAGCAGGAGAGAGATAGTGGGAGAGAGAGCGGGAGAGAGAGAGCGGGCGAGAGAGCGAAAGAGAGAAAGATAGCGAGAGAGAGAGAGGGAAAAAGAGCAAAAGAGAGAGAGCGGGAGAGAAAGAGAGAGGATGAGTGAGAGAGAGAGTGGGAGAAAGCGGGAGAGAGAGAGCGACAGAGCGGGAGAGAGAGAGTGGGAGAGAGATAGTGGGAGAGAGAGAGAGCGGGAGAGAGACAGAGTGGGAGAAAGGGAGAGAGAGCGGGAGAGAGAGCGCGTGAGAGAGGGAGAGAGCGGGAGGAAGAGTGGATTAGAGAGAGAGAGAGGGGGGAACGAGCGGGAGAGAGAGAGCTCAGGAGAGAGAGAGAGAGTGAGAGAGAGAGAAAGTGGGAGAAAGAGCGGGAGAAGCAAAGAATGGGAGAAAGAGAGCGGGAGAGAGAGAGAACGGGAGAGAGACTGGGAGAGAGAAAGAGAGAGAGCGGGAAAAAGAGTGAAAGAGAGAGAAAGAGTGGAAGAGAGAAAAAGAGAGAGCGGGAGAGAGAAAGAGTGAGAGCAGAAGAGAAAGCGAGAGAGAGAGCGGGAGAGCGAGAGAGTGGTTAGTGAGAGAGAGAGGGTGGGAGAGAGAGAGGGAGAGCGCGATAGAGAGTGGGAGTGAGAGGAAGAGCGGTATAGAGAGGGAAGAGAGGGCGGGTGAGAGTGAGCAGTAGAGAGAGAGCGGGTTGGAGAGAGAGCGGGAAAGGGAGACAGCGGGAGAGACAGAGAGAGGGCGGGTGGGACAGAGAGCGGGAGGAATATGAAGACAGATCCGGAGAGGGCGAGAGCGGAAGAGGGAGAGAGTGAGAGAGAGCAGGAGAGAGAGAGAGAGAGCGTGTGTGTGTATGGGAGAGAGAGAGAAAGAGAGAAAGAGCATGAGAGAGAGGGCGGGAGAGAGAGCGCATGAGAGAGAGAGAGTGGAAGAGAGAGAGCTGAGGAGAGAGAGAGAGCGGGAGGAGGAGAGAGACAGATCGGGAGTGGGAGAGGAAGAGAGGTAGTGCGGCAGAGGGAGAGCGGCAGAGGGAGAGAGCGGCAGAAGGAGAGAGCACGGGAGAGAATGAGAAAGATAGAGAGAGAGCGAGAGAGTGGTGGAGGGAGTGCGGGGGAGAGAGAGTGGGAGAGAGAGAGAAAGAGCGGGTAAGAGAGAGAGAGAGCGGGAGAGAGAGAGGGAGAGCGCAATAGAGAGTGGGAGTGAATGGAAGAGCGGTATATAGAGGGAAGAGAGGGCGGGTGAGAGAGAGCGGTAGAGAGAGCGGGTTGGAGAGACAGCGGGAGAGAGAGACAGCGGGAGAGAGAGACAGCGGGAGAGACAGAGAGAGGGCGGGTGGGACAGAGAGCGGGAGGAATATGAAGACAGATTGAAAGAGGGCGAGAGCGGAAGAGGGAGAGAGCAGCAGAAGGCGATAGAGAAAGAGAGAGAGAGTGAGAGTGGGAGAGAGAGTGGGAGAGAGAGAGAGAGTGGAAGAGAGAGTGGGAAAGAGGAGAGAGAGAGGGGGAGAGGGAGAGAGTGGGAGAAAGAGTGGGAAAGAGAGAGAGCGGGAGAGAGAGAGAGAGCGGGAGAGGATGGATAGTGAGAGAGAGAAAGTGTGTGTGGGAGAGAGATAGAGCGTGAGAGAGAGGGCTGTAGAGAGAGAGAGAGAGAGAGAGAGAGAGAGTGAGAGAGTGGGAGAGAGAGAGAGCTAAAGAGAGAGAGTGGGAGAGAAAGAGAGGTAGAGAGCGGCAGAAGGGAGAGAGCGGAAGAGTGAGAGAGCGGCAGAGGGAGAGAGCGGCAGAGGGAGAGAATGAGAAAGATAGAGAGAGAGCAAGAGAGTGGTGGAGGGAGTGCGGGAGAGAGAGAGTTGGAGAGAGAGAGTGCGCGGGAGAGAGTGAGAGAGAGCAGGAGAGAGAGAGAGAGAGAGAGTGTGTGTGTGTGTGGGAGAGAGAGAAAGAGAGAAAGGGCATGAGAGAGAGAGAGAGAGAGCGGGAGAGAGAGAGCTGGGGAGAGAGAGAGCGGGAGGAGGAGAGAGACAGATCGGGAGTGGGAGAGGAAGAGGAAGAGAGGTAGTGCTGCAGAGGGAGAGAGCGGCAGAAGGAGAGAGCACGGGAGAGAATGAGAAAGATAGAGAGAGAGCGAGAGAGTGGTGGAGGGATAGCGGGGGAGAGAGAGTGGGAGAGAGAGAGAAAGAGAGAGCGGGAGAGAGAGCGAGAGAGAGTTTGGTATAGAGAGAAAGCCGCAGATAGAGAGACCGGAAGAGGGAGAGAGTGATAGAGGGAGATATAGAGAGAAAGTGAGAGAGCAGAAGAGAGAGTGAGAGCGGTTAAGTGCGGGAGAGAGAGCGAGAGAGCGATTGCAAAGGGGAGAAAGAGCGGGGTAGAGAGGGAGAGATGGAGAGAGAGAGCAAGAGCGGCAGAAAGAGCAGGTTGAGAGACGACCTGAGAGAGAGCGCGATAGAGAGAGAGATGAAGGGAGGGAGAGAGAGAGAGAGCAGAAGAGAGAGTAGGGGAGAGAGAGCGGGAGAGAGGAAGTGGGAGTGAAAGAGAGCGGGAGGATGAGAGACAGAGTGGTGAAAGGGAGAGAGAGCAGGACAGAGAGTGCGGGAGAGAGCGGGAGAGAGAGCAGGGTGAGAGAGAGAAAGCGGGAGAGGGGGCTATTTTGGAACAGTAAGAACATCGCTGGGAGTATATGAGAACAGTAAGAGCATCACTTTGGGGTATATGAGAACAGTAAGAGCATGGCCGGGGGTATATGAGAACGGTAAGAGCATCACCCCGGGGTATATGAGAACAGTAAGAGAATCGCTAGGGGGTATATGAGAACAGTAAGAGCATCGCCAGGGGGTATTTGAGAGCAGTTATAGTATGGCCGTAAGTAAGTACAGTAAGAGCATCACCGGTGGGTATATGAGAACAGTAAGAGCATCACCCAGAGGTATTTGAGAATAGTAAGAGCATCGCTGGGGGTATATGAGAACAGTAAGAGCATTGCTGGGGGGATATGAGAACAGTAAGAGCATCACCGGGGGTATACGAGAACAGTTAGAGTATCGCCTGGGGTATATGACAACAGTAAAAGCATCACCCTGGGTATATGAGAACAGTAATAACATCACGGGGGGTATCTGAGAACAGTAAGAACATCGCTGGGGGTATATGAGCACAGAAAGAGCATCACCTGGGGTAAATGAGAACAGTTAGAGCATCGCCGGAGGTTTATGAGAACAGAAGGAGCATCACCCGGGGTTATATGAGAACAGTAAGAGCATCGCCGGGGGTATATGAGAACAGTTAGAGCATCACTTGGGGTATATGAGAACAGTAAGAACATCACCGGGGGTATATGAGAACAGTAAGAGCATCGCTGGGGTATATAAGAATAGTAAGAGCATCGCCCGGGGTATATGAGAACAGTAAGAGCATCACCAGGGGTATATGAGAACAGTAAGACGACACAGGGGGGTATATCAGAACAGTAAGAGCAATGCCAGGGGGTAAATGAGAACAGTAAGAGCATCACCAAGAGGTTTATGAGAACATTAAGAGCATCGCCCAGGGGTATACAAGAACAGTAAGAGCATTGCCTGGGGTATACTAGAACAGTAACAGCATTACCCGGGGTATATGAGAACAGTTAGAGCATCGCCAGGGGAATATGAGAACAGTCAGAGAATCACCGGGGTAATATGAGAACAGTAAGAACATTGCGGGGGGGGGGGGGGGGGGGGGGCGGGGGGGCTATATGGGAACAGTAAGACATTGCCGGGGGTATATGAGAACAGTAAGAGCATCACTTTGGGTTATTTGAGAGCAATAAGAGCATCACCCTGGGAATATAAGAACAGTAAGAGCATCGCCGGGGGTATATGAGAACAGTAAGAGCATCGCCAGGTGTGTATGAATACAGTTAAAGCATCACCCGGGGTGTATGAGAGCATCGCCGGGGGTAAATAGGGAACAGAAGGAGCCTTGCCGGGGGTAATTGAGAACAATAAAAGCATCACCGTGGGATATGAGAACAGTAAGAGCATCGCCATGGGTATATGAGAACAGTAAGAGCATCACCGGGGGGGGGGGGGTATATGGGAACAGTAAGAAGATCGCCGGGGGTATATGAGAACAGTAAGAGCATCACCTGGGGATATGAGAACAGTAAGAGCATCGCCAGGGGTATATGAGATCAGTAAGAGTATCAACGGGGGTATATGAAAACAGCAAGAGCCTCGCGTGGGGTATATGAGAACTGTAAGAGCATCACCCAAAGGTACATGAGAACTGTAAGAGCATCGTTGGGGGTATATGAGAACAGTCAGAGCATCATCGGGGGTATATGAGAACAGTAAGGGCATCACCGTGAGGTATATGAGAACAGTAAGAGCATCACCGGGGGGATATGAGAACAGTAAGAGCATCATCCAGAGGTATATGAGAACAGTAAGAGCATCACCGGGGGTATATGAAAATAGTCAGAGCATCACCCAGAGGTATATTAGAACAATAAGAGCATCACCCAGAGGTATAAGAGAAAAGTAAGAGCATCTGCCGGGGGTATATTAGAACAGTAAGAGCATCGCCGAGGATATATGAGAACAGTCAGAGCATCGCCGGGGGTATATGAGAACAGTAAGAGCATCACCCAGAGGTATATGAGAACAGTAAGAGCATCACCCTGGGGTATATGAGAACAGTAAAAGCATCACCCAGATGTATATGAGAACAGTAAGAGCATCAGCCGGGGGTATATTAGAACAGTAAGAGCATCACCCAGAGGTATATGAGAACAGTAAGAGCATCAGCCGGGGTATATTAGAACAGTTAGAGCATCACCCAGAGGAATATGAGAACAGTAAGAGCATCACCCAGAGGTATATGAGAACAGTAAGAGCATCGCCGTGGGTATATAAGAACAGTTAGAGCATCACCCAGAGGTATATGAGAACAGTAAGAGCATCGGCCGGGGGTATATTAGAACAGTAAGAGCATCACCTAGAGGCATATTAGAACATTAAGAGCATCACCCAGAAGTATATGAGAACAGTAAGAGCATCACCCGGGGGTATATGAGAACAGTAAAAGCATCACCCAGAGGTATATGAGAACAGTAAGAGCATCAGCCAGGGGTATATTAGAACAATAAGAGCATCACCCAGAGGTATATGAGAACAGTGAGAGCATCAGCCGGGGTATATTAGAACAGTTAGAGCATCACCCAGAGGAATATTAGAAGAGTAAGAGCATCACCCAGAGGTATATGAGAACAGTAAGAGCATCAGCCGGGGTATATAAGAACAGTTAGAGCATCACCCAGAGGAATATGAGAACAGTAAGAGCATCACCCAGAGGTATATGAGAACAGTAAGAGCATCGCCGTGGGTATATTAGAACAGTTAGAGCATCACCCAGAGGTATATGAGAACAGTAAGAGCATCGGCCGGGGGTATATTAGAACAGTAAGAGCATCACCTAGAGGTATATTAGAACAGTAAGAGCATCACCCAGAAGTATATGAGAACAGTAAGAGCATCTGCCGGGGGTATATGAGAACAGTAAGAGCATCACCCATAGGTATATGAGAACAGTAAGAGCATCTCCGGGGGGTATATGAGAACAGTAAGAGCATCACCCAGAGGTATATGAGAACAGTGAGAGCATTGTTGGGGGTATATGAGAACAATTTGAGCATCGCGGGGGTATATTAGAACAGTAAGAGCATCACCCAAAGGTATATGAGAATAGTAAGAGCATCACCCAGAGGTATATGAGAACAGTAAGAGCATCGGCCGGGGATATATTAGGACAGTAAGAGCATCACCCGGGGGTATATGAGAACAGTAAGAGCATCGGCCGTGGGGTATATTAGAACAGTAAGAGCATCGCCGGGGGGTATATGAGAACAGTAAGAGCATCACCCAGAGGTATATGAGAACAGTAAGAGCATCACCCGGGGATATATGAGAAAAGTAAGAGCATCATCGGGGGGGGGGGGGGGTATATGAGAACAGTAAGAGCATCACCGGGGATATATGAGAACAGTAAGAGCATCACCCAGAGGTATATGAGTTCAGTAAGAGCATCGTCGGAGGGTATATGAGAAGAGTAAGAGCATCACCCAGAGGTATATGAGAACAGTAAGAGCATCGGCCGGGGGTACATTAGAACAGTAAGGGCATCGCCGGGGGTATATGAGTACAGTAAGAGCATCACCTAGAGGTATATGTGAACAGTAAGAGCATCACCCGGGGATATATGAGAACAGTAAGAGCATGATCAGGGGGGGGTATATGAGAACAGTAAGAGCATCACCGGGGGTATATTAGAACAGTAAGAGCATCACCCAGAGGTATATGAGATCAGTAAGAGCATCGTGGGGGGGTATATGAGAACAGTAAGAGCATCACCCAGAGGTATATGAGAACAGTAAGAGCATCACCCGGGGGTATATTGGAACAGAAAGAGCATCATCGGGGGTATATGAGAACAGTTAGAGCATCGCGGGGGCTATATGAGAACAGTAAGAGCATCACCCGGGGGTATATGAGAACAGTAAGAACATCACCAAGAGGTATATGAGAACAGTAAGAGCATCGTCAGGGGTATATTAGAACAGTAAGAGCATCGCCGGGGGTATATGAGAACAGTAAGAGCATCACCCCGAGGTATATGCGAACAGTAAGAGCATCACCCGGGGATATATTAGAACAGAAAGAGCATCATCGGGGGGGGGGGGGGGGTGGGGGTATATGAGAACAGTAAGAGCATCACCTGGGGTATATGTGAACAGTAAGAGCATCGCCCAGAGGTATATGAGAACAGTAAGAACGTCGCCCGGGGGTATATGAGAACAGTAAGAGCATCGCCGGGGGTATATGAGAACAGTCAGAGCATCACCCAGAGTTATATGAGAACAGTAAGAGCATCGCCAGGGGGTATATGAGAACAGTAAGAGCATCACCCGGGGGTATATGCGAGCAGTAAGAGCATCGTCAGGGTATATGAGAACAGTAAGAGCATCGTCGGGGGTATATTAGAACAGTAAGAGCATCGCCAGGGGGTATATGAGAACAGTAAGAGCATCACCGGGGGGTATATGCGAACAGTAAGAGCATCGTCGGGGTATATGAGAACAGTAAGAGCATCGTCGGGGTATATATATTAGAACAGTCAGAGCATCGTCGGGGGTATATAAGAACAGTAAGAGCATCACCCAGAGGTATATGAGAACAGTAAGAGCATCGGCCGGGGGTATATTAGGACAGTAAGAGCATCACCCGGGGGTATATGAGAACAGTAAGAGCATCGTTGGGGGTATATTAGAACAGTAAGAGCATCACCCAGAGGTATATGAGAACAGTAAGAGCATCACCCGGGGGTATATTAGAACAGTAAGAGCATTGCGGGGGTATAAGAGAACAGTAAGAGCATCACCCTAGTATATGAGAACAGTAAGAGCATCGTCGGGGTTATATTAGAACAGTAAGAGCATCACCCAGAGGTATATGAGAACAGTAAGAGCATCGGCCAGGGGGTATATAAGAACAGTAAGAGCATCGCCGGGGGTATATGAGAACAGTAAGAGCATCACTCAGAGGTATATCAGAACAGTAAGAGCATCACCCGGGGGTATATGAGAACAGTAAGAGCATCATCGGGGGTATATGAGAACAGTAAGAGCATCACCGGGGGTATATGAGAACAGTAAGAGCATCACCCAGAGGTATATGAGATCAGTAAGAGCATCGTCGGGGGGTATATGAGAACAGTAAGATCATCACCCAGAGGTTTATGAGAACAGTAAGAGCATCGGCCGGGGGTACATGAGAACAGTAAGAGCATCATCCAGAGGTATATGAGAACAGTAAGAGCATCACCCGGGGGTATATTAGAACAGTAAGAGCATCACCCAAAGGTATATGAGAACAGTAAGAGCATCGTCGGGGGGTATATGAGAACAGTCAGAGCATCACATGGGGTATTTGAGAACAGTAAGAGCATCACCGGGGGTATATGAGAACAGTAAGAGCATCGCCCAGAGGTATATGAGAACAATATGAGCATCGCCCGGGGTATATGAGAACAGTTAGAGCATCGCCCAGAGGTATATGAGAACAGTAAGAGCATCGCCCGGGGGTATATGAGAACAGTAAGAGCATCGTCGGGGGTGTATGAGAACAGTCAGAGCATCACCGGGGGCATATGAGAACAGTAAGAACATCACCCAGAGGTATATGAGAACAGTAAGAGCATCGCCCAGAGGTATATGAGAACAGTAAGAGCATCACCTGGGCATATATAAACAGTAAGAGCATCACCAAGGGGTATATGAGAACAGTAAGAGCATCGTCGGGGTATATGAGAACAGTAAGAGCATCACTGGGAGTATATGAGAACAGAAAGAGCATCGCCCAGAGGTATATGAGAACGGTAAGAGCATCGGCCGGGGGGTATATGAGAACAGTAAGAGCATCACCCGGAAGAAAATGAGAACAGTAAGAGCATCACCCGGGGGTATATGAGAACAGTAAGAGCATCACCAAGAGGTATATGAGAACAGTAAGAGCATCACTTGGGGGTATTTTAGAACAGTAAGAGCATCATCGGGGGTATATGAGACCAGTAAGAGCATCGTTGGTGGATATATGAGAACAGTCAGAGCATCACCTTGGGTTATTGAGAACAGTAAGAGCATCACCGGGGGTATATGAGAACAGTAAGAGCATCGCCCAGAGGTATATGAGAGCAGTAAGAGCATCGCCCTGGGTTTATAAGAACAGTAAGAGCATCGCCCATAGGTATATGAGAACAGTAAGAGCATCGTCGGGGGTATATGAGAACAGTCAGAGCATCACCGGGGGCATATGAGAACAGTAAGAACATCACCCAGAGGTATATGAGAACAGTAAGAGCATCGCCCAGAGGTATATGAAAACAGTAAGAGCATCACCTGGGGATATGAAAACAGTAAGAGCATCACCGGGGGTATATGAGAATAGTAAGTGCATCACCGGGGGTATATGAGAACAGTAAGAGCATCGCCCAGAGGTATATGAGAACAGTAAAAGCCTCGTCGGGGTATATGAGAACAGTACGAGCATCGTCGGGGGGTATATGAGAACAGTAAGAGCATCACCTAGAGGTATATGAGAACAGTAAGATCATTTCCGCGGGTATATGAGAACAGTAACAGCATCACCCAGAGGTATATGAGAACAGTAAGAGCATCACCCGAGGGTATATGAGAACAGTAAGAGCATCAACGGGGTATATGAGAACAGTAAAAGCCTCACAGGGGGTATATGAGAATAGTAGGAGCATTGCCGGGGGTATTTGAGATCAGTAAGAGCATCGCCGTGGGTGTATGAGAACAGTTAGAGCATCACCTGGGGATATGAGAACAGTAAGAGCATCGCGGGGGTATATGAGAACAGTAAAAGCATCTCCCAGAGGTATATGAGAACAGTAAGTGCATCGCCGGGGGTATATGAGAACAGTAAGAACATCATCGGGGCTATATGAGAACAGTAAGAGCATCACCCAGGGTATATGAGAACAGTAAGGGCATCACATTGAGGATATGAGAACAGTAAGAGCATCGCCGGGAGTATATAAGAACAGTAAGAGCATCGCCTGGAACTGTAGTTACAGCAACATTGACAACAACTGAACAACACCTACACACAAATCTGTAGTTACAACAACAACAACAACAACAACAACAACAACAACAACAACAACAACAACAACAACAACAACAACAACAACACTTAGACTTGCATATGCTACATTTGTATTTTGTCATTCGAACTGAGACCGAATATCTTATTTGGACATCAATTTCCTATTTAGCCATTCGAACTGAGGCCGAATATCGTATTAGGACATCAATATCCTATTTTGACATTTCAATATCCTATTTTGACATTCTAACTGAGGCCGAATATCGTATTTCGACAATTAAAACCCTTTTTTGACAATCAAATTGAGCCGAATATCTTATTTGGGCATTCACAATCGTATTCTGACATTCGAATTAAGGCCGAATATCGTATTTGTACATCAATATCCTATTTTCCCATTCGAACTGAGGCCGAATTTTTGCCATTCGAACTGAGGCCGAATATCTTATTTGGACATCAATATCCTATTTTGCCATTCAAACTGAGGCCGAATATCGTATTTTGTCATTTCAATATCCTATTTTGCCGTTCGAACAGAAGCCGAATATCATATTAAGACATTCAAATTGAGCCCGAATATCGTATTTTGCCATTCAAGATCCTATTTTAACATTCAAAATAAGGCCTAAAATCGTATTTCGACAATCAAAATCCTTTTTTGACATTCAAATTGAGCCGAATATCTTATCTGGGCATTCACAATCCTATTCTGACATTCGAATTAAGGTCGAATATCGTATTTGAACATCAAATCTATTTTGCCATTCGGACTGAGGCCGAATATCGTATTTGGACATCAATATCCTATTTTGCCATGCGAACTGAGGCCAAATATCGTATTTGGACAGTAATATCCTGTTTTGCCATTCGAAATGAGGCCGATTATCCTATTTGAGCATTAATATCCTACGTTATTTTGCCATTCCAACTGAGGCCGAATATCTTATTTGGACATCCATATCCTATTTTGCCATTCGAGCTGAGGCCGAATATCTTAATTGGACATCAATATCCTATTTTGCAATCGAATTGATGCCGAATATCTTATTTGGACATCAATATCCAATTCTGCCATTAGAAATGAGGCCGACTATCGTATTTTGACATTCAATATCCTATTTTAACGTTCGAAATGAGGCGTAATATCGTATTTTGACATTCAAAACCGTATTTTGACATTCAAATTGAGCCGAATATCTTATTTGGGCATTCACAATCCTATTTTGACATTCGAATTAAGGCCGAATATGGTAGTTTGACATCAGTATCCTATTTTGCCATCCGAACTGAGGCCACTTATCGTATTTGGACATCAATATCCTATTTTGACATTCTAACTGTGGCCGAATATCTTGTTATGACATCAATATCCTATTTTGCCATTCGAACTGAGGCCGAATATCGTATTTTGACATTCAATATCCTATTTTGACGTTCGAACTGAGGCCGATTATTATATTTGGACATTCAAATTGAGTGCGAATATCATATTTTGGCATTCAAGATCCTATTTTAACATTCAAAATGAGGCCTCATATCGTATTTAGACATTCAAAATCCTATTTTGACATTCAAATTGAGCCGAATATCTTATTTGGGCATTCACAATCCTATTTTGACATTCGAATTAAGGCCGAATATGGTAGTTTGACATCAGTATCCTATTTTGCCATCCGAACTGAGGCCACTTATCGTATTTGGACATCAATATCCTATTTTGACATTCTAACTGTGGCCGAATATCTTGTTATGACATCAATATCCTATTTTGCCATTCGAACTGAGGCCGAATATCGTATTTTGACATTCAATATCCTATTTCGACGTTCGAACTGAGGCCGATTATTATATTTGGACATTCAAATTGAGTGCGAATATCATATTTTGGCATTCAAGATCCTATTTTAACATTCAAAATGAGGCCTCATATCGTATTTAGACATTCAAAATCCTATTTTGACATTCAAATTGAGCTGAATATCTTATTTGGGCATTCACAATCATTTTTGACATTCGAATTAAGGCCGAATATCGTAGTTTGACATCAGTATCATATTTTGCCATTTAAAATGAGGCTGAATATCTTAATTGGACATCAATATCCTGTTTTGCCATTCGAACTGAGGCCGAATATCGTATTTGGACATTAATATCATTTTTGCCATTCATACTGAGGCCGAATATTGTTTTTGGACACCAATATCCTATTTTGCCATTCGAATTGTGGCCGAATATCGCATTTTGACATTCAATATCCTATTTAGCCATTCCAACTGGGGCCGATTATCGTATTTGGACATCAATATCCTATTTTGTCATTCGAACTGAGACCGAATATCTTATTTGGACTTCAATATCCTATTTTGCCATTCAAACTGAGGCCGAATATCTTATTTGGACATCATTATCCTATTTTGTCATTCTTACTGAGGCCGATCATCGTATTTGGATATCAGTATCCTATTTTGCCATTCAAAATGAGGCTGAATATCTTATTTGGACATCAATATCCTAGTTTGCCGTTCGAACTGAGGCCGAATATCGTATTTGGACATCGATATCCTATTTTGCCACTCGAACAGGAGGCCAAATATCGCATTTTGACATCAATATCCCATTTTGCCGTTCGAACTGAGGCCGAATATCGTATTTGGACATCAATATCCCATTTTGCCGTTCGAACTGAGGCCGAATATCGTATTTGGACTTCAATATCCTATTTTGCCATTCAAAATGAGGCTGAATATCTTATTTGGACATCAATATCCTATTTGGCCATTCGAACTGAGGCTGAAATGTCGTATTTTGACATCAATATCCTACTTTGCCATTTGAACTTAGGCCGAATAAAGTATATGGACATCAATATCCTATTTTGACATTGGATCTGGACATGTATTTTGACATTCAATTCCTATTTTGACATTCGAACTAAGGTTGAATATCGTGTTTTGACATTCAAAACGCTTATTTGACATTGGAACTGGACATGTATTTTTACATTCAATTCCTATTTTGATATTCGAACTGAGGCCGAATATCGTATTTTGACATTCAAAATGCTATTTTGACATTCGAACTGGACATGTATTTTGACATTCAATTCCTATTTTGACTTTCGAACTGGGCCGAATATCGCATTTGACGTTCAAATGTTTGAATGTCAAAATAGGATTTTGAATGTCAAAATACGATATTTGGCCTTAAATCGAATTTCAAAATAGGGTTGTGAATGTCAAAACACATTATTCAGCCTCAGTTTGAATGTCAAAATAAGATATTGAATGTCAAAATACGATATTTGGGTTCAATTTGAATGCTAAAACAGGATATTGAATGTGAAAATACGATAATCGGCGCCAGATCGAATGTCAAAATAAGATTTTCATTGTCAAAATACGATATTCGGCCTAAGTTCGAATGTCAAAAAAGGATTTGAATGACAAAAATGCTATTTTAATGACCAATTCGATAGTCAGAATAGGATTTTCAATGTCAAAATACGATATTCCGCCTCAGTTCGATTGTCAAAATAGGACTTTGAATGTCAAATTACGATATTTGGACTCAGTTCGAATGTCAAATACAAGTATGAATGTCGAATTACAATATTTGGCCTCAGTTCGAGTTTCAAAATGGGATTTTGAATGCTAAAATGTGATATTCGGCCTCATTTTGCATGTCAAAATAGGATATTGAATGTCAAAATACGATATTAGTTTGAATGTCACAATTGGATTTTTGAATGACAAAAATACGATATTCGGCCTCAGTTCGAATGTCAAAATATGATATTTAATGTAACAATGTGATATTCGGCCACAGCTCGAACATCAAAATAGGGATTTGAGTGTCGAATTGCGCTTTTTGGCCCCAATTCGAATGTCGGTCTTATTTTGAATGTAAAAAAGGGATTTTGAATGTCAAAATGCGATATTCATGCCCAATTCGAATGTCAAAAAAGAATTTTATGTCAAAATACAATATTCATCCTCAGTTCGAATGTCAAAATAGGAATTCGAATGTCAAATTACGAAATTTGGCCTCAGTTCGAATGTCAAATACAAGTTTGAATGTCGAATTACAATATTTGGCCTCTGTTCAAATGGGATTTAGAATGCTAAAATGTGATATTCGGCCTCAAGACGCATGTCAAAATAGGATATTGAATGTCAACATATGATATTCGACCCCAGTTTTAATGTCAAAATAATATTTTTGAATGAGAAAAATACGATATTCGGCCTCAGTTTGAATGTCAAAAGGGATACTGAATGTCCAAATAATATGTTCCGCCTCATTTCTAATGTCAAAATAGGATTTTGAATGTCAAAATACGATATTCGGCCTCTGTTTGAATGTCAAAATACGATTTTGAATGTCAAAACAAGATATTCAGCCTCATTTCGAATGCCAAAATAGGATTTTGAATGTCAAAATACGACATTCAGCCTCTGTTCTGTTCGAACGTCAAAATATGATATTCAATATCAAAATATGATATCCGGCCTTAGTTTTAATGTCAAAATAGGATTTTGAATATCCAAATAAGGTATTCGGCCTCATTTCGAATGAAGAATTTTGATTCTCAAAATACGATATTCGGCCTCAGTTCGAATGTCAAAAAAGGATTTGAATGTCAAAAAGCGATTTTAATCACCAATTCCATAGTAAAATAGGATTTTCAATGTCAAAATACGATATTCGAATGTCAAAATACGATATTCGAATGTCAAAATAGGATTTAATGTCAAAATACAATATTCATCCTCAGTTTGAATGTCAAAATAGGACTTTGAATGTCAAATTACGATATTTGGCCTCAGTTTGAATGTCAAATACAAGTATGAATGTCGAATTACAATATTTGGCCACAGTTCGATTGTCAAAATGGGATTTTGAATGATAAAATGTGATATTCGGCCTCAGTTCGCATGTCAAAATAGGATATTGAATGTCAAAATACGATATTCGACCCCAGTTTGAATGTCAAAATTGGATTTTTGAATGATAAAAATACGATATTCGGCCTCAGTTCCAATGTCAAAATAGGATTTTTAATGTAAAAATGAGATTTTCATGACCAAGTTGATAGTCAAAATAGGATTCACAATTTCGAAATACGATATTCAGCCTCAGTATGAATGTCAAAATAGGATTTTGAATGTCAAAATACGATTTTCTGCCTCAGTATGAATGTCAAAATAGGATTTTGAATGTCAAGATACGATATCGGCCTCAGTTTAAATGTATAAATAGGATTTTGAATGCCAAAATGTTATATTCGTTATTAGGATTTTGAATGTCAAGATACGATTTTTGGCGCCAGATGGAATGTAAAAATAGGATTATTAATGTCAAAATAAGATATTCGGTCCATGTTTCGAATGTCAAAATACGATATTTGGCCCCATTACGAATGTCAAAACCCATTACGAATGTCAAAATACGGTATTCAATCCCAGTATGAATGTCAAAATAGGCTTTGGAATGTCAAAATACGATTTTCCGCCCCGTATGAATGTCAAAATAGGAATTTTTACGTCAAAATACGATATCAGCCTCAGTTCATATGTATGAATAGAGTTTTGAATGTCAAAATGCGATATTCCCCCCTCAGTTCGAAAGTCAAAATAGGATTTTGAAAGTAAAAATACGATATACGGCCTCAGCTCGAATGTCAAAATCGGATTTTGAATGTCAAAACGTGATATATGGCCCTAGTTCAAATGTCAAAATTGAATTTTGAATGTCAAAATACGATATTCAGCTTCAGCTTATATTTCAAAATTGAATCATGAACGTCAAAATACGATATTCAGCTTCAGTTCGAATGTCAATATAGAAATTTGAATGTCAAAACACGATATTCGGCCTCAGTTTGAATGTCAAAATGCGATATTCATGCCCAATTCGAATGTCAAAATAGGATTTTGAATGTAAAAAACGATTTACAGGCCTCAGTTCGAATGTCATATTCGGCCTTAATCCGTATTTTAATTCGATTGTCAAAATAGGATAAGCAAAGTCAAAAACGATTTTCGGGCTCAATATGAATGTCAAAATAGCATTTTGAATGTCAAAATGTGATATTCGGCTTCAGGTCATATGTCAAAATACGATTTTAAATGTCAAAATACGATATTCGGTCTCAGTTAGAATGTCAAAATAGGATTTTGAATGTCCAAATAATATATTTAGCCTCATTTCCAATGTCAAAATAGGATTTTGAATGTTAACTGTTACAACAACAACAACAACAACAACAACAACAACAACAACAACAACAACAACAACAACTCCAACAACAACAACAACAACAACAACAAAAACAACAACAACATCAACATCAACAAAACTGTCTGTCTCTTATCTTAATTTGGCTACCATAAACACGCTGCCAGTGGGACATTGCTCCCAAGGGAGAATCATTAACCATATTTTGGCCTACTGACAAAGTTCTCAAATGGGAGTAATTAGAGTTAGATTTTGTTTGTATTTGTTATAGTTTGGCTACCATTAACACGCTCTGGTGGGACAATGCTCCCAAGGGAGAATCATTAACCACATTTTGGCCTACTGAAAAAGTTCCAAAATGGGAGTCATTAGGGTTAGATTTAGTTTGTATTTTTTTTTTAATTTGGCTCGATAAACACGCCGCCAGTGGTACAATGCTCCCAAGGGAGAATCATTACCACATTTTGGCCTACTGACAAGGTTCCCAAATGGGAGTCATTAGGGTTAGATTTTGTTTGTTTTTGTTTTAATTTGGCTACAATAAACACGCCGGCAGTGGGACAATGCTCCAAAGGGGGAATCATTAACCACATTTTGGCCTACAGGCAAAGTTCCCAAATGGGAGTCATTAGGGTTAGATTTTGTTTGTTTTTGCTTTAATTTGGCTACAATAAACACGCCGCCAGTGGGACAATGCTCCAAAGGGAGAATCATTAACCACATTTTGGCCTACTGACAAAGTTCCAAAATGGGAGTCATTAGGGTTAGATTTTGTTTGTATTTGTTATAGTTTGGCTACCATTAACACGCTCCGTTGGGACAATGCTCCCAAGGGAGAATCATTAACCATAATTTGGCCTACTGATAAAGTTCCCAAATGGGAGTCATTTGGGTTCGATTTTGTTTGTATTTGTTTTAATTTGGCTACAATAAACACGCCGCCAGTGGGACAATGCTCTCAAGGGAGAATCATTAACCACATTTTGGCCTACTGACAAAGTTTTCAAACGGAGTGGAGTCATTAGGGTTAGATTTTGTTTGTATTTGTTATAGTTTGGCTTCCATTAACACGCTCCGGTGGGACAATGCTCCCAAGGGAGAATCATTAACCATATTTTGGCCTACTGACAAAGTTCCCAAATGGGAGTCATTAGGGTTAGATTTTGTTTGTATTTGTTATAGTTTGGCTTCCATTAACACGCTCCGGTGGGACAATGCTCCCATTGGAGAATCATTAACCATATTTTGGCCTACTGACAAAGTTCCCAAATGGGAGTCATTAGGGTTCGATTTTATTTGTATTTGTTTTAATTTGGCTACAATAAACACGCCGCCAGTGGGACAATGCTCTCAAGGGAGAATCATTAACCACATTTTGGCCTACTGACAAAGTTCCCAAATGGGAGCGATTAGGGTTAGATTTTGTTTGTATTTGTTTAACTTGGCTACAATAAACACGCTGCCAGTTGGACATTGCTCCCAAGGGAGAATCATTAAACATATTTTGGCCTACTGACAAAGTTCCCAAATGGGAGCGATTAGGGTTAGATTTTGTTTGTATTTGTTTAACTTGGCTACAATAAACACGCCCCCAGTGGGACAATGCTCCAAAGGGAGAATCATTAACCACATTTTGGCCTACTGACAAAGTTCTCAAATGGGAGTCATTAGGGTTAGATTTTGTTTGTATTTATTTAATTTGGCTACAATAAACACGCCCCCAGTGGGACAATGCTCCCAAGGGGGAATCATTAACCACATTTTGGCCTACTGACAAAGTTCTCAAATGGGAGTCATTAGGGTAAGATTTTGTTTGTATTGGTTTTAACTTGGCTACAATAAACACGCCGCCAGTGGGACAATGCTCCCAAGGGATATTCATTAACCACATTTTGGCCTACTGACAAAACTCCCAAATGGGAGTCATTAGGGTTAGTTTTTGTTTGTACTTGTTTTAATTTGGCTACAATAAACACGCCGCCAGTGAGAAAATGCTCCAAAGGGAGAATCATTAACCACATTTTGGCCTACTGACAAAGTTCCCAAATGGGAGTCATTAGGGTTAGATTTTGCTTGTATTTGTTTTAATTTGGCTACAATAAACACGCCGCCAGCGGGACAATGCTCCAAAGGGAGAATCATTAACCACATTTTGGCCTACTGACAAAGTTCCCAAATGGGAGTCATTAGGGTTAGATTTTGCTTGTATTTGTTTTAATTTGGCTACAATAAACACGCTGCCAGTGGGACAATGCTCCCAAGGGAGAATTATTAACCATATTTTCGGCCAACTGACAACGTTCCCAAACGGAGTCATTAGGGTTAGGTTTTGCTTGTCTTTTTTTTTTAATTTGGATACAATAAACACGCCGCCAGTGGGACAATGCTCCCAAGTGAGAGTCATTAGCCGTATTTGGACCATCTGACAAAGTTTTCAAACGGGAGTCATTAGGGTATAGTTTAGCTTGCTTTTGTTTTTTTAAATTTGGCTACCAAAAAACGTTGCCAGTATGACAATGCCCCAAAGGAAGAGACGACCAAGTGACAAGGCTCCCAATCGAACGACCAAGTGACAAGGCTCCCAATCGAACGTCTTTAGGGTTAGGGTTTGCCTGTTTTTGTCACAAAAGTCAAAATGCCAAGAATTGCTGGCCTTTTAACGTCTATATAAGCCTAACAAGAACTAAAATTAGCATAATTAACACACCATAACTTAACCGAGCATGAAGTTTACTATGCTCACAAAAGTTAAAATGCCAACAATTGCTGGCCTTTTAACATTTATAAGCCTGTGAATACACTTCCTCGCCCTTCAAGTATGTTTATCTGCTGTTCGTCTGTACATCCATCCATCTCTTGATCTGTCAATCCAAATCATCATCAGCAGTTTCTGGTATCAATGACAGGCATAACATGGCCTTCTCGGTAGGTCGCCTCAGAAAATTCTAATTACAATGCCAATGTTGGCACCAACTTATGTAACGAATGAAGACATATGCATTTAGTAATACTGTATCTAAGCACTAGTAGAGTTAAATGCGAGCATACCTCAATGTACAGGTCTGTAATATATTGTAATACATCGCCTCGGAAAATTCTAACTAACAAAATGCCCGTGTTTGGCACCAACTTATGTAACAAATGAAGACATATGGATTTAGTAACACTATATCTAAGTACTAGTAGAGTTAAATGCGAGCATACTTAAATGTACGGGTCGGTAATATCTTGTTTTTTTATGTACCTGTTGAAAAAAAAAATGTTTCCATACCGGATATGCGGCAATCGAAAACTCTTGACAAACAATCGATGAACGCGGGTCATTACCTTTTTTAATTCTACTATATTATTGACCAATCATTTTAAAATTTGAATACTGTGCTGAGCTTCCACCCACCTTTTCAACCAATCGCTGCCTCCCTTTTTACAAGTACAGGTCAGTCAAAGGTCATTAAAAGACAGGTAAAATCTCATTGGTCACAGGTAAATATACACATGATCCTTGATGTGTGTCGTTATTGCCGCCGCCATTACAGAAAGAATCAGTAAGTGCAACTTTTACAACATTTTCGGTTCTGTCTGCTAAATATCCATAAACATTTACCGGTTAGCATGTGATTCCCCTATTTGGGCATCATATGACTGCTCGGGAATTATGGGGGGCAAATGTCACACTTCACTGAAATTGCAATAGCCAAAGGCACGTTTGTCTATTCCATTTCCTGTCAATAACAATAGAACGAAAAGTCGTCGTCGTTTACGCATTCACACGCAACACCTCGTTATAGTACCAAACAGCGACAACAGAGATGACAGGTAATTCTTTAATATTATACCTTGGCCACTTTTTCCCCAACTCCATATAAGACGATTGTCTAAATCGTGCTTAAACATTCGCTCCATACTCGGCCCCTGGGTGCTCATTACCACCATCTCATCCAGACGATTCTACTGAGTACCCAGACCATCATATCTGCCTGCCGCTTTCAATACCCGTATCTACATTTTGTTCCTGGTCTCTGCGTCTTGCCCTCAAATCGCATTTTTTTTATTGATATATTGGCTTGTTTATATATTTCTGATTGCATTAAAAATAAACCAATATAACGGTTCTTATGCACCACTCATTTGGGGCTTTTAACGTTTCATTTTTCAAAGTCCTACTAAAAGGCCTGCACTGTGGGGCCAGATTTGTAGTAAAATCCCTGCTAAATGCCCCCGCCCCTACAAATGACCTAAATCATTTGAATAAGCGTTCCATTTTTCCCCCAACCCCAACGTGGTGCCACATGAAATGGCCCTATTTTCTGATTTCGGCATATGAATGGCCCAAATTTTCTGACACCCATGTATATGCACATATTTCCACTCAGATACTCATCAAGCCTTTGTTTTCACATTTACATAAAGCAGGTTTTCTCATGACGAACTTGTTAACAAATCCCAGAGTATATGAGAAATGGTATATCAATTCAAAGGACACACACACGCACGTGCGCATGCGAGTCTGGTATAGTATAGAGTTTGGTCAGCATCATCATTCACTGCTTCAATTCTCATATTTTTCTAACAGCAGCATGTTTCCTAGTCAAGATTCTTTGCGTATGTACTTTTAGCCACATTATGAGACAAACTGCTCATAACTAAATGAAGACAAGCTCTTTTGTCATTGCCAAGGTAGTATATTTATACTCTTGCTTGCCAAATCCTAAATTTGAAGACTTAAACTGGTCTCTGTAGCTGAGAATGCTAGTTTGAATTGTCATAGGATTTCTAAACCCCCAAAACAGGTTTACTGATAGCTCATGATGTGGCATTGAAATAAGTACTTTTGTTTGGTGTGCCAATTGACCTCAGACGGATCAAAGGTCAGACGAGTCTACTTATAAGCATGAGAAAGGTACATTAATTTCTCGCCTAATACTTACTGCTCGTGCTATCGACGTAGCTAAATTGCAGTCCCCTCCCACATGCGCGGATTCAGAGGGGGGAATACCCCCCCCCCCCCCCCCCCCCCGGAAAATGATGGAAATTGTAGTTTTTCTTTGAAATAACCATTTAGCTGGGCAGCGAATTATTTAAGCAAGTCAAAAATGTCCAATTTGTGTCTATTTTGTTTGATATAAGCACGTATAAACAATCAAATTATTATGTTTTAAAACTTCGCACCCTGTGCTGGACTTTGACGGTGTTTAATCCCTTAAGTGTAGGCTAAGAACTGGGTTCAGGCCCGTGAGTTTGTAGCATTTCATTATTTGATGAGGAATGAATAAGTCGAGTTTAGAATTCCTATTTTGTCTGTTCATTTTTACCTTATTATACGTTATATTCAGTCGTTTTCATCCAAACCCTTTGTTGTTGATATTCATAAGAAACGTCTCACCGAGGCGGCGATTCTTATGAGTTTCCGCAACATAGGGTTTGGATAAGAAAAATCATTAATTAGCTTAGGAAAAACGCCTCTTATCAAGAGTTATTCTAAAGCGGAAATCACCAATACTAAACAGCCTACAGCCAGCTGATCTGGATATATGCGGTTTGCAAATTCTACCAGATATGCCTAAAAGGTTTAAATTAAACATGTTAAAATATTTTCTTTCGAAATGATTATAGAATTTCGGCTGCCTCAAACAGTTTTGGGCCGGCGCAGATCCAACAAAGGTTGGAACCGATCAGGTCCGATTCTGTTTCAACAATTGACTGACAACTCAAAAACAAACACCCTGGAACAGGATCAGACTTACAAAAGTCGGGACTGCTCCTGATCCACAGGGTTTCTAAACAAACAATTTTGAGACATAAAGTCGGACCTGGTACGGTTCTGATTTGTTTAACTATACATACAGCTGCCACCATTGAGTGGCAACCCCGGGGTGTGGGGGTGTGGGGGGATACTCTGATAATTTCATACATACGTAGGCTCGGGTCATTTTTGGGGGGTTGAAATTTTGAATTTCGATATTTTTTGGGTTTTTCAGACAGAATGAATATTTTTGGGGTATGAAGATTTTGTTTATATCTTTTTGGGGTCATCACAAAATTGGACTATATTTATGGGTCATATCTATGCGGGTCTTTTCTCAAGGTCAAGGTACAGAATGGGTGATATTTGGGGGGGGGGGGGTTGTTAAAATTTCAAATATTTTTGGGGTGCTTGAAATTTCTGAAACGGTAGATGCTGGACCCGAGCCTACGACTGAAGAAAAAATGAGAGTACCCCCCCCCCCCCCCCCCCCCCCGCCGGGGTAGCAACTACTTTGGATGCCAGCACAAAAGAGTTTAGACGCAGATCGGGTTCCACTGGTGATAATCCTCATAGTTGAGGGCATACCAGTAGACCGGCAAAAAGCAAAAAGGCTCGACATGTCGTAGAATGCAGTTTCGGATATACTTCAATACTTGGGTTAGATAATAAGAGTTATCTCTCTTAGGTTTTGGCGCCCTTTTCGTGAAAAGGTCACGTTATTATGTAGCTGAATAAAAACTTCTGTTTTCACCAGGTCTAGCGCTCAGCATGGAGTACGTCCTTGATCTCATCAATGTGGGGATGGGGAAAGAAGAAGGACCAGACCAGTCAGCGCAAACAACGCCAACTGTAGTGAGAAATTAATGAAGAGACGGAGCCCCTGCCCAAGCCCGGCATGCCACCGTCTGGTAAGATTAATGTCTGCGAAAAATGTTCCTAAATTTCAAATACTAGTTGCCTGCCAAACAGGGCAAACTCAGATTAGACTGCTTCCTCAACTGCTTTTGAAGTTTTCTTCAGCCTAATCGGAATCTGGACAGTTCACTGACAAGACAGATCACCGACACACATTTTAAAGACAGTTCACTGACGGAATTGAAGACCATTCACTGACAACTTTTACATTGCATTTTAATGAAACCAGCTGATCTCTATCTGCTTTATAAAATTTTAAATATTTTCTTCACCCATCAGTTTTGATCTATGTTTTGGATGCTGAAAAGAACCGTCTCGGTGAGAAGGTTCTTTTGAGTAAGTTACTAACACCAACATATGTCTTGGTTGAAAAGTAAAAAAAATGATTTTTGTACGCACTCTTAACTAACTGCCTGTGACATACATGAAAGTGTGTTTACAAAACCAAATTACTGCTTGTGTTTTGATGCTTCCAGCAACAATTTTTGTTGATCGGTTGATATAATTGTCAGATAACTGTATGTGACTTGAATTACCAGTGAATTATGTAAAAGTATGAAAGGGATATGAAGTTGGCTATAAGAATAATACTTGTTCTTTTTGACAGAGAATCTGTAACCAGCTTGCTATAGCTATTAGTGAAGTGAAAGATTCTGGGTACTATCAGCATATGGCGGAGAATGCAGCAGGCTTCCTGATGGCATTTGTGAGGGTCAAGATCTTCATGGAAAGTAAGTTATACATTTTTGTCCCCTGAGAAATTTTCCCTGCATTTTTGTTGTCTGCTAAATTTTTTCAAAATCAACTTTTTCGGAAATTACTTTGGAAATACAATCAGAATGTCAAACAATTTGGTTCCTAATGCTTATTTTTATCTGCTATTCTTTTTTCAAAATCAACTTTTTTTCGAAAAACAATTCGGAAATACAATCAGAATGTCCTAATGCGTATTTTTATCTGCTTTTTTTCAAAATCACCCTTTTTTTTCGAAAAAATATTTCGGAAATACAATCAGAAAGTCATACAATTTGGTTCCTAATGCTTATTTTTATCTGCTATCTTTTTCAAAATCAACTTTTTTTCGAAAAAATATTTTAGAAATACAATCAGAAAGTAATCACAAGTAGTTGTTTGTTCCCCTGAGCTGGCCCTGACCAGAAAACATTTTTATTTCAGTGCTAGTATGGTCCACTATTAGCGGGACAAGAATAAGAATATTCTAAAAATTCTATTCAACAGCAACTAATGTTCAATAAATGTTAACCCTTAAAGTGCCACCTATAGTTTGCAGCAGACGACAGTTTAAAATTTTGCTGCTTTTACAAAAATAACAAACAAGGCATGATATTTCATGAGAATCGTCTGCTGCCAGACGATTCTCATGAAATATCATACCTTATTTTTTTCGAATATTAGAAAAGATGTCGCTAAATTTGTCATTTGATGCAGTTGTGATTGGCGCTTTAAGAGTTAAAATATTCCCAAAGATAACCTAGCATGAATGAATCCAAGTTGTGTGCACGTTTCTAGTTTAGTTTTCATTGGCCCACTTAAATGGAAAATGGCCCCTTGTTTTGGCTGGTAATGGGTCATTTCAGAATCCTGGCCCAAACACTGAATTAATGCTCTTGTAACTACGGTATTATATATTTATGTATATACACTGGAGCATGTTACTTTGGTCCAATGATGTGAAAACCAATCAGAGGTCAAGGTGGTCTGGTTGTCTCACCAAGTCTTACTTCTCTCTGTCCTACAGTCTTATTCTTCTGTCTTTATACCTTATTTCTTACTTTCTCTCCATCCTTCTAGTGTCTTCCTAGCCCCTCCTTAATCTCTCTGTTACTTGGTGAGCACCAGACTGCAGTGGGACCAGTGATCAATGATCATGAGAGCTGAGGACCAGTAAATAGATTCTAGTGTCTTCCTAATCCCTCCTTAATCTCTCTGTTACTTGGTGAGCACCAGACTGCAGTGGGACCAGTGATCAGTGATTATGAGAGCTGAGGACCAGTATATAGATTCTAGTGTCTTCCTAATCCCTCCTTAATCTCTCTGTTACTTGATGAGCACCAGACTGCAGTGGGACCAGTGATCAATGATTGATTATGAGAGCTGAGGACCAGTATATAGATTCTATTGTCTTCCTAATCCCTCCTTAATCTCTCTGTTACTTGGTGAGCACCAGACTGCAGTGGGACCAGTGATCAATGATTATGAGAGCTGAGGACCAGTATATAGTGGTACAGTGTAAAACTTGAGGGTGAGGGGTTGTTATTTGAAGACTCATCACAGGCACTGCAGGGAGCGCAGTGGCTCGGTGGTAGAGTGCTTGATTTGAGACCGAGGGGCCCCGTGTTCAAGCCTCACCGTCGTCACTGCGTTGTGTCCATGAGTAAGAACATTAATCCTAGCTTAGTACAACTGGTTCAGCCCAGGAAGACCCAACCCTTTATACCTGAAAGATTGTTGATGGGGCGTAAAGAATCAAATTAAACAAATCCCAGGGACTGTGTGGTGTCTTTGAGTAAGACAATTTAACCTCAGCATAGTACTGGCTCAATGAAGGAAGACAGGGAATCCGAGGGAGCACAGTGGCTCAATGGTAGAGTGCTTGACTGGAGACTGAGGTTCGAGCCACACTGGCGTCACTATGTTGTGTACTTGAGCAAGACACATTTATCCTTGCTTAGTAATGGTTCAACCCAGGAAGACCCATCCTGACATAACTGAAAAATTGTTGACTGGGACGTAAAGAATCAAATCAAACAAACAAAATGTAGCTTAATACTTTTAAAAAGGCAGTTCACAGAATAATTGCATGTTTATTGGATAAAGATTTAGCAGGTTGTTAAAAGTAAAATATCCAGCATGGTAAAGTATAATGAGCGTGACATGAGATTTCCAACAATGTGGTATGTGCCACCAGCAAAACCTCAGACCAGCCTGCGCACACGCGCAGTCTGATCAGAGCCTTTGCTAGTTGCTTGAATACTCTATGAGTGTTAAGCTATTGACTGAACATAATTTGGAGTTTCTATGCTTGAAAGGAGGCTGCACAGGCTAGTCCAAGTCTGCACTTGTCAAAATGCCTTATTGTTGGATATCACATGTCATGGCTCTAATTGTATCTTGCTTTTATTGCAGCAGCAAGTTCCAGCACCAGAGGCAGACTCTCTGACTCCGGGAATGGCTCCTGGCATGGCCCCTGGTATGGCCCCAAGTATGACCCCTGGTATGACCCCTGTGATGGCCCCTGGTATAGCTACAGGTATGGCCCCTGTCATGGCTACTGGAATGGCACCTGCGATAGCTACAGGAATGGCACCTACAATGACTGGAAATATTGACACAAGCTACCCAAAATACGACGAGACTGTAGTTGGGGTAGGTATTATAACAAATTTTGACGGGAGCGCAGGGGCTCAGTGGTAGATTGCTTGACTCGAGACCAAGGGGCCGCGGGGTCGAGCCTCACTGACGTCACGGTGTTGTGGTCCTTGAGTAAGACACATTTATCCTAGCTTAGTACTGGTTCAACCCATGAAGACTCCTCCCTGTGTAACAGAGATTGAATCAAATCAAACAAACAAATTTTGACAATTTATAGGGACACCGGATCATCCTGGTGAAGATCATAGTCGGTCAGCGGGTGCTTTGTCTTCTGTCTGTCTATGCCCCACAGTGTGGTCTCAGTGATTCTGTAAAGGATCTATTCTACGACCAACTTAGGGCTGTGACTGCAATGATCCCAGCATCGGAATTCCTTATCCCATGTGGTGATTGGAATGGCCATGTAGGCAGCACAGGCTCCGGTTACAAAGAAGTTCATGGAGGCTATGGGTATGGCAAGCCAGACCCTGATAGTGAGGGTGAGAGGATCCTGGAATATGCACTAGCATATGACCTGTTCCTCGGTAACACATGTTTCAAGAAACGTGACAGTCACCTCATCACATACAGGTCCGGTAATACAGCAACCCAGATAGACTTCATGTTATTTCGAAAGAGCCTGCGCAAACTTGTTATGGATGTGAAGGTGATTCCTGGAGAGGAGGTTGCTCTGCAGCATCAGCTCCTTGTGTGCGACATGATGATTGATATGCCGCCCCAAATTAAGCGCAAATTCACCCCACGTCCAAAAGTGTGGAAGCTCAGAGATCCTCAAACGTGTAGCCGATTCCAGGAAGTCTTCAAGGCACATGTGCCCGCTGTGGAAACTGAAGCGGCTACTACTACTGAGGAAATCTGGGCGAAACTCAAGACAGGTTTGCTGAAGACAACAGAGGAGGTGTGCGGCACAACAAAGCCCCACCGATGGCGACGTGAAACTTGGTGGTGGAATAAGGAAGTAGATGATGCCATCACAGCCAAGCGCCAAGCTTTCAAAGCATGGAAGGCTGGCAAATGCACACGAGCATCATATAACACTGCCAAGCGCATCTCCAGACGTGTGGTGCACCATGCACGCCACGAAGCAGACAAGGTGGTCTATGAGGGCATTGACCACAAGTCGTCTGATATCTTCCGCCTCGCCAACCAGATGAGGAAAGAGAATGTTGATGTTGTAGGCGAAAAGCCAGTGAAGAATGACACTGGGGAAATGTCAATGAGTGAGGAGGCAAAGCAGAATGCATGGGCTGAACATTATGAAAGGCTTCTCAACGTTGAATTTGATTGGGACCCTGATCACCTGTCCAATGAACCTCCGTTAGAAGGCCCGCCTATCCCAATCACTATTGACATGGTGAAGAAGGCCATCTCAAAGATGAAGTCGGGCAAAGCTGCAGGTCCATCAGGCATAGTGGTGGAGATGATCAAGGCAGCAGGTGATACAGGGGCCACCATGATCCGAGATCTTGCTACTGCGATTATCCGTGATGGCAAGGTCCCATCTGACTGGGAGGAAAGTTTCATTGTCTGCCTTTACAAGGGCAAGGGTGATGCTTTGGATAGAGGCAACTATCGAGGCCTCAAGCTGACTGAGCAGGCCATGAAGATCCTAGAGAGGATTGTCGATGGTCTCATAAGACAGGTGGTGTCTATTGACGACTCCCAGTTTGGCTTTGTCCCAGGAAGAGGCACTACAGATGCAATCTTTGTGGTCCGGCAGCTGCAGGAGAAATACTTAGCAGTGAACAAGAGGCTTTATATGGCCTTCGTGGACCTAGAGAAAGCATTTGACCGTGTCCCTCGGAAGGTTATCTGGTGGGCCCTGAGAAAGCTAGGCGTTGAGGAATGGATTGTTCGGTTAGTCCAGGGAATGTACGCTAATGCACGAAGCCGGGTTCGTGTTGGCGAGGGTTTCAGCAAAGAGTTTGAGGTGAAGGTCGGGGTCCATCAGGGATCCGTACTCAGTCCCTTGCTCTTCATCATTGTGCTGGAGGCCTTGTCACGTGAGTTTCGGGCTGGTGTTCCCTGGGAGGACCTATATGCAGATGATCTTGTCATCATTGCTGACTCCCTAGAGGAATGTGTCAGGAGGCTCTTGATATGGAAAGAAGCCATGGAGAAGAAGGGATTGAGGGTGAATGCAGGAAAGACAAAAGTCATGATCTGTGGTACAGGCCTGGACCTCTTGCAGAGTTCAGGCGAATACCCATGCGCTGTCTGTCGTACAGGAGTAGGCAACAACAGCATCTACTGCAATGGCTGCAAACTTTGGGTGCATAAGAAATGCAGTGGGCTACAAAGACTGACACCAAATCCTGATTATAAGTGCACGGTGCATGGGAAATGCTCTCCCTATTGACGGCAGACCACAGAGTGAAGTCCAGGTTGGACCTGATAAGCTTGAGGTGGTAGCTTCCTTCTGCTACCTAGGTGACATGCTTTCTGCTGGTGGAGGCTGTGAAATGGCGGTCACTACTCGTGTGAAAACTGCCTGGAAGAAGTTCAGGGAGCTACTACCAGTTCTCACATCCCGCCACCTCTCTTACAAGACCCGTGGCCATGTGTACAGCTCTTGCGTGCGGAGCGCCATGCTCCATGCCAGTGAAACTTGGCCACTTACCAAGACGAACCTGCAGCGCTTGCAACGCAATGATAGGGCCATGATCAGACAGATCTGCAGTATCAAGCCAGAGGATGTGGCCAGGGTAAGGTCAAGCGAGCTACTGGCAAAGCTTCAGCTTGAGGACCTCGACCTCATTTTGAGAGAGAGAAGGCTTCGCTGGTTTGGGCATGTGGCGCGTTCCAGTGGTGCAATCAGAACAGCATATGATATGCAGATTGATGGCAAGCGGGGGGCAGGGAGGCCCAAGCAAACATGGAAGAAACTGACAGAGAAAGACTGCCGTGAGTGGAAGCTCACCGCAGTTGACCCTCAAGAAAGGAGCACCTGGAGATCAGGTGTGAGATCTGCTATGCGTGCAGCTAGCCAGTTACCTGGAAAGGGGCCCACTGATGTGGATGATGCCCCTGCACCTGCACGTTAATCAAAAATCCGATTATGATAGTTAACGTGAAGCCAAAAATAAATGAGTAAAATTGTGATTATTTTCTTGTCCATCAGTTTAAACATGTGTTTTGGGTGCTCAAAAGAATCGTCTCATCGAGACGGTTCTTTTGAGTACCCATAACATATGTTTTGGTTGAGAAATAAGAAAAGTAATTTTCAGTTACACTCTTATCTGGGGGCCTGCAATTCAACCTTATCCATCCACAACCTTTCACCTTTTTTAAAAAAAAAAATGTTTAGGATACTCCATTTTATATTTTTAGAGATGATAGATGTTCAAAAATTTTGAACACTAGTTGCCTGCGGAAAAGGCATAAAGGAACAGCACAGACCCAGATCTTAAGAAGCAGTCTGATCAGGGTCACCCTTGTTTGCTATGTTGAAAAGCTTTTTATATTTCACATGTATGAAAGTTTTCAGGATTAATCCACAATACAGGATTTTGAGGCTAATTTTTCAAAGAAAGTCACCCTAGGAAGATTATACAGTAAAAGCTGTCTAATACTGCCACTCAAAAATAGACAAAACAAAGATCATAACAACATATGGTAGCTTTATGAAGGTCAAGAGTATTGCAGAATGCTCTCTTGGAGCATTCTGCAATACTTTTGACCTGCATGAAGCTATTATCGGTCTTAAAAACAATTTTTGGTATTTTTTGAGTGGCCACTTAAGACAGGTTTTACTGTAATAACATCTGATATATTTTCAGTTTGTCTAAAGATATTTGACAGGGAGCGCAGTGGCTCAGTGGTAGAGTGCTTGACTCAAGACCGAAGGGCGGCGGGTTCAAGCCTCACAGGCGTCACTGCGTTGTGTCCTTGAGCAAGAACATTAATCCTAGCTTAGTACTGGTTCAACCCAGGAAGACCCGTCCCTATATAGCTGAAAGATTGTTGATGGGACGTAAAGAATCAAATCAAACAAACAAACAAATAAAGATATTTGACAAGTTAAACTAGATGTTTTGTAAGCATAGTGCAAGTTTTAAGTTTTGAATTCCTTAAGTTCAGGATTTCTGTAATTTTGATCTTTCATCCATGATTTCAGGGAGATGGTATGATACCTCCACCAGCTGATTCAACCACCGGAGATATGGATGTAAGTATCGTAACCCTTTTAAGACCAATGGAATTTTCCATAAAGCTACATACATTAAAGCAAGGATGGTCCGTTGTTTGTTTTTGTTTGTTTGTTGCTTTACGTCCCAATTCAACAGCCTTGGTCATGGCGGAACGGTCAGTTCACCTAACCACACTTTTTTCTGGGCAATCTTGAACAGGCAGTTAACCAGTACTTCGTGCACATACTTTCGCTTGTAACTGACAGCAACCCTTCTTGAATGATTTAGCGGAAGGGAGGAGCATGACCGTAGAAATTATTTCATGATCAATCTCCACGAAACAATGGGACCGGGCCGGGATCGAACTCGCATCTGTTGCCAGACACGTTACCGACTGCGCTACGCGGCCCGGTTGGATGGTCCGTTGTGAAAATTGACGGCTCACTTACTGAAAAAGTCAATATTTTTTCTGACATCAGCATGTGAGAAAGTCAATATTTTTCTGATATGTTCAAGTGTAACCATTACAGTGCAGTCCATAGGGCCAGTTAAGCAAATTTTTCAAGCGTAGAATTATAATTATCTTCTTACCGATCAGTTAAACATGTGTTTTGGGTGCTCAAAAGAACCATCTCATCGAGACTTTTGAGTACCCACAACCTATGTTTTGGTTGAGAAATAAGAAAAATAATATTCTGTTACGCACTATTATCTGGGGCCCTGGCAGTCCCTTTTTAAGGCTATGTTTTGATCGATAGGAAAGGACCATGTTATAAGTCAATAGTACAGTCTGATTGTGCTGATCAGACTGCACTTTATAGCATTATTATATAACTAAGAAAAAAGCCTGATTATCATTGGCTTAGAGCACTCACGTGGCCAGTCTATAGATTGTCATATACACTGGCTGGCGCGCACTTGCCAGTGAATATTAGTTACTAAAATTAGACTCCTTGTGGTTTTTTTCCGGTTCTTCTTTTCTAAAGCGTTGCTAATAATCCTATCGTAGTTGCACTGTCTAACGCCATAAATGACATCATTTTCCAGTAACAAATGACGTCGGCTATTACACATTTTCCCTGAGCTTTCAAAGCTGTGAATTATTGTTTGATATATTAACATTGGCTCTACTGGAGAGGTGTGTTAGAATTCTTTTTAGTAAATGTTGAATGATGACACTCATGCACAACATATATAAAATAGTAAACGGGTGGTCTTAATTAGGTCTGCACTGTTTCTGCTAAATGGTTGACTGTGCCAAAACTTGTATAAGTTCAGTATATTTTCCAGGTGCAATGATACCTTTACATCTTTCTCTAAATGTTATATAATAAAACAGTTATTGACTAATGAGGCATTGGATATGATGTTATATAGGCCAGAGAATACTGATATTGACCTCGGCTTCGCCTTGGTCAATAGCGGTATTCTCTGGTCGATATCACATCATATCCAATGCCTCATTAGTCAATAATTGTATACTATATCTTATAACACAGTTATTGTTATTCACGGTGAAGAAGATTTAATAGCTCTGCTTGCTAAATGCAAAATATCAGTATTCTAGCTGATCTCTGTAGCTCAGCAGGCTGTATTGAAACTTGCTTTGAAAGCTTAATTGGTCAGGGGACAAAAATATTTCAATATTGCACTTTTGCAGGACAAGTGACTTACAATTTTCACTTGTCCTACTAACACATGTACTTGTCCTTATAAAGCATATGCAATAGAGAACATAGGGGAGTGATATTTAATATGGCTTATAAAGTTCCTTATATCACTGTTGAAATTATATTTACCCAGTAAAATTTATAACTGTGCATCCCATAAAAGATTTCACAGTCAGTACTCAGAAAAAGCTAGTTTCACCCTCAAATTTTAAGGTGAAACTAGAAAGGACGAGTAATTCTTCAAAGAATTACTCGTCCTTTCTAGATTTCACTCATAGTTACGGACAGACGAGTGGAATTTTTGTCCCCTGTTGGTCGAGTGTCAGCTTTCCGAGCAGGAGGATGCTTGTGCAAATTTGGGCCATACCATACCAAAAGTGTAAAAATGTGTATCAGCAGCTCACATATGTGGCTGTGCATGTGGAAGATAGAGTATGTTAGGTAAGTATCTGTTAAAGGCATATATTACTGTCCAATAGAGATCATTAAAGTATTAACTGATAAGGGAAAGTTTCAATATCTCACAAAATTAAAGGGGCCTCAAGTGGGGAATTACCTGTATACAACACAATTTCTTTCACTAAGATAAAGATTAATATTTTATCATAAATTACCTAATCCCTTCATGGGACCACTTTATTGCCCCTGTAGGGAAGTCATAATCACCTCATTATGACTGTCTTTTTGATCTGCCCAGTATGACCCCTGGAGAGAGTCATAATGAGTGGTACCACTATTATTGCTCAAATTTCTATGTCTTTAAAGATTTTTTATGTCACAAAATAGATTGTGAGCTAATATTGTCTGTTTCAAATCGGCAATGTTAATTAAGGCCAAATAAAAAAAAATACTGGTGTTAGGGTAACCCGACCCTACCAAAATTTACTGGTGAAACCTAGAAATTTTTTTCAAGTTTTCTGGAAAAATATAATTTTATGCCTTTCAAAATGTATAAAATTATATTTTTTCGATAAAAAAAATAATTGTAAAAAGATATGTGTGCCTACCCTACCTAAAATTTTCAGACCTGTTACCTGAAACACACTTATTTTTTTATTTGGCCTAAGGCTTCTTTATTATACCCTGGTTACAAACCATGAAGACAGGTTTATTGGCAATGATAGGGCCCATATGATACACAATTTTCATAGGATTTTCTGCCCATCTCTAGGGCCTGAATTTCGGCCCCATTCCCAATCGAAAATAGCTATCTTTTTTCCCAATACCATGTCCGTAACATCGTTTTTCCCCAAAAAAGAAAAGTAAAAAAAAAACACAAAAAAAACAAACATTTTTTTTTTACTTTCTTTAGAGACCACTACTACATATGAGAAACAATGACCCATATCAGAATGATACTTAAACATTTGTGCTTAAGTGGTATGCTTGGCATAATACAATATTATTACTACCCTTGTTATGTTCTATGCCGTTAATTTCTGCCAGGGGCCTCTTCCCAAAATTGCTGGAAAAAGCCTTGATTTTAAGATACGAGTTTTTGACTCCCGACCGACGATATGAGACACAATATTTTAAGATATTTATCTGGCACATTGTATATAGGTACAAGATGATGATGACAGCGTTGGAACACAGGAGTATGATGATCTCGACGGACTTCAGCGCGCAGAGACCATGGCCCAGGGGGACGATAGTCTGTTAGAGGGTATGGAGATGTCTCCGCCCACCTCAAGTCGAAAAAGTAAGTTCCACACTAGTTCAGCCTTGTGATTATCAGTGGCGTAGTCAGAACGCTGAAAAAGTTACGCACATCAAAGGGAGACTACTGGATCAAGCAATGATTCCCTCCAATTGCGTCCCTTTTCAAAATGTGGACTTCTCTAAAAGGAAAGAATTCGCTTCCAGAGGGAGCAAATTCTCTCCTTTATGAGCAGTTACTTATAGTATGGAAAATCACTTATCTCATTGAGTAACCTCCCTTGGGTGTTACTATTTTTATTATGCATGTGCGTAACCTGCGTAAAGCGTGCTACGCCAATGATTATTATGTTTTTGCATTCTACTACTAACAGGAATTCAATTAATTGTTTTCAGTTGAGATATGGCATTTTATACCATTTATATGCTCCAAATGTTTAAGCAGAATTGTCACTTTTTTATGCATTAAATCACCATTTATTGATCTATAATAAATACATAGGTACAGATTAGGCTGTTACGGTAAATGTTCTAAAATTTCGAACACTTTTTCTTTTTCAGTTCTCAACTGAAATGTTGGTTTAAGGGGCTGGAATTCACAAAATGCTTGTCAGAATGGCAAACGGTGAAGACCCTGATTAGACTGCTTCTTGACTGATCTGGGTCTGCACTGTGTGTCTAGGCCCTTTTAGGCAGGCAACTAGTGTTAAAAATTATAGAACATTTACCGTAATATGAGGTTTTAGTTATTCATAACATTATTAGTTAAACAGACTGGTGAAACCCATGCAAAGTAAAAGTGGATGGAGGTTCAGACCCACATGGGTGAAAGTTTTCAGGATTATTCCTAAATTCAGGCTTTTGAGCTGAATTGGAAGAATTATAATAGGTATTCTAATTAATGTATAGTCTGTCTAAAGACAATTGACCATTTAAACTTAAAACTGTGACTATTTGGTGTGCATACTGCAAGTTTTAAGATTGGAGTTTTGAAAGTTCAGGATTTTGAAAATTTTGAGCTTTCACCCATGGACCCACTGTATAGCTCGACATGCAGCTTAGAAATATTGGCTAAACTCTTTGCCTTCTAGTGTAGTCTGCTTATAACTTTTGCTAACACATTGGACACAGATCAGGCCAGACAAAACGTTGGGCCTGGCTCCACAATACGTCAGGCCTGGCTCAACAAACATCGGGCCTGATCTGGATCCAATTTGTTTCACACTCAGATGGTATTCCTGAAAGCATTTTTCAAAAAAAAATGATTTCGAAAAAAAATCAGCAGACGACAAAAAAGCATGAAAAATTTCCCAGAGGGTAAAGAGTTAAGGTTTTGTATAATGAATGTCTGAATTTGTTTCAAGATTTTAAGGCCTATGATAAAAAAAAATATTTGTTTATGGGCCCTTCAGATTTATATGCCTGTTTTCATTATGTATCCATTTTTAAGGGTAGTATTACCTTTAGGATTAACAAATTATTAACAGTGATGTATTAAAGCTGATACGTTTTACATCCATTTGTTTAACATTTTAATTGCCATTTACAACATAAAAGTTGTCTGTGTTCTGTCATCTGCTTGTGGAAGCGCAGTTGCTCAGTGGTAGAGTGCTTGAATTAAGACTGAGGGGTTGTAGGATTGAGCCTCACCGGCGTCACTGCATTGTGTCCTTGAGCAAGACACATCAATCCTTGCTTAGTACTGGTTCACCCCAGGAAACCTGCCTCGACATAACTGTAAAATTGTTGACTTGGATGTAAAGAATTAAATAGAACAAAAGTATCTGCTTGTATATGATAAGAAGCCTCTACAGTAAACAGTGGCCACCCTGATTGTCTGCTGGGGAGCAGCGATCTGATCTGGGTTCATACTGTTTTCAGGCATTTTAACCCTTAAAGCGCCACCTATAATTTGCAGCAGACGACAATTGCAAATTTTGCTGCTTTTTCAAAAACAACAATTAAGGCATGGTATTTCATGAGGATCTATGCTGGCAGACGATTCTCATGTAATATCATACCTTATTTTTGTCAAAGAATGGGAAAGATGTCGCAAAATTTGTCATCTGCTGCAGTCGTGATTGGCGCTTTAAGGTCTAAGTTTATCTGTTGTTCTCTTAGCCTATTGGGTAATCTGTTTGCAAAAGTTACGAGCAGATGACACTAGTAGGCAGCTTTTTAAATGGTAGTTCATGAAGAAAAACAAAATGCATCAATGACAATTTTGATTGTATTTTTGAATGGCAGTTAAAAGTGTTAATGGTTTTGGAGTGTGGAGATGTATTTGTTTGCATGGTAACGGTTTTTACTAAGGAACTTGTGGTGAGGTTGCAGTTTCATGTAGATTGGACGGCATTGATCTAGACAGGCCCTTGTGCATCGCCGTAAAACTAAATTTCCCACTTGTATATCTGACAATATACCTCCCCAAATGAAAGTTTTGAATACATTTATCGCCCAACTTTATGCAAAAATAAATCCCTTGTCTGGACCCTATGTTGATTTGCATCAGGGGTCATATTAGACTGGTTGTCTACCAAAATTTGGGCAGTTTAGTATTTCAACCAAGCCTTGAGGTTATAAAACTTGAGTACAGTCTCAGACTCAAAATAAAGCGCAATAATTGGCTGCTTGCAGACACTTGTACGCAAGCAGCCAATCATTGGGCTTTATTTTGAGTCTGAGAATGAACTCAAGTTTTATAACCTGGTGGCCAAGTCCCTGTAGCTGAGACGACTGAGCATATAGTTGTTAGAAACCCTAAATACAGATGGTCTCCTGACGAGTCCCATTTGCTGTCTCCAGGGCACCTTTTGGCTTAGTGCCACTGTGGCTGCTTGAAGTGCCCACTTTTCGTCTTTAACACAAATGATCAAAACAATCCAATAAACCTTTGATACCATTTACTCCTTTCACCAATTGTGTCCACTTTTGTTGTCTGCTGATAATCTTTGCAAACAGTTTGAATTCAGATCAGGCCCGAAATTTTGACAAAATGTCAGGCCTGATCTGGATTCACACTGTTTGACAATAAAAAGGTAATCCTGTAATAATGTTTTTAAAACTTTAAATTTTGAAAAAAAATCAACAGACAACCAAAATTGAAAAATTACCCAGCATGCAACGAGTTAGCATAATTTTTATGTAGGACATTGATTGGTGGTACAAAATTACGTAACCATTTTGTGTCAATTGGTGTTAAAATGTGTGGTCAGGCACCGTGGTCAGACCTTTGGTACCAAAAAATTATATTTATATATATATATTTATTTTATTTCTCTACCAAAACATATGTTGTGGGTACTCAAAAGAACCGTCTCAATGAGACGGTTCTTTTGAGCATCCAAAACATACGTTAAAACTGATGAGTAAGAAAATATTAACAATTTTACGCTCAAAAATCTTGTTGTGTAGTCAAGAAAAAAAGCAAAAGCAAAACCTATTTTATGGGTACTGAAAATAATCCTCTCTAAGAGATTTTTCTTTTGTGGGTCCAAACACATAACATGATAAGAAAATAATCACAATTTTACCCTTAAAATTATTGTGCTCTTCTTGACCCATGCAAAATACTTTTTTCAGTCTTTTTAACAGATCACTGATTTTTTGTACCATCAAGTGAGCTAACTAATTATTATGCTCAATGAGATCAGATTTGTGAAAAATAGCTTTAAAAAACCCACACACAACCAACCCCACCCCACCCCCTAGTGGACATAGTGGATTAAGCATTTTATCTACTAACTTGTTAACAGGAAAGTTTGTTATGTGAATGTGAGTATGGACCCCGGATATTGAGTATTAAATTTTCGTATTTTATTTCATTGATTCTCCGTCCAGTTTCAGTTCAATAATGTTTTTATTGTGAAAATACATGTTTGATAGTTTTGTCTGTATGTCTGTAGCTCTAGGTAAGTTTAAAAAAAAATTAAATATTTAATAAAAAAAACAATCTTAAAAGACAATTTAATTGAAAATTATAACTTGTGACACCTCGATATGTACAATGGATTATCTCAAATTGAATACAGTAAAACCTGTCTTAAGCGGCCACTCAAAACGAAGACCAAAATTAGTTTTTAAGACCGATTTTCGCTAAATGCATGTTGAAAGTATTGCAGAATGGTCCAAGAGAGCATTCTGCAATACTTTCGACCTTCATTAAACTACCATTTGTCATTAAGACTTCTGTTTTGTCTGTTTTTTAGTGGCCGCTTAAGACAGGTTTTACTGTATATCAAACCAGATAGGAAGATCCCATTAGGGCACAATGGGTGAAATCTTTGTATACTAATGAGTTATTCCATGCAGATTGTACAAAAATCTTACCTGGAGTGAGATATGTGGTTTTCCAGTCTCCCTTAACTGTCTATTTTCTACTGTCGTGCCAACCAAGAGTGACAGTGATGTAATACTTTGTTTACAGTTGCTAAGTAAAACACTAACGTATACACTGCAGTTGAGCTAACGGGAATCAATAGATCGCGTGTGTATTAATCCTATCTTGAGGATAGGATTAATACACAAGTGATCTATCGATTCTAAGTTCCTGATAACTTTGTAAACAAAACATGACGTCACTGTCACTTTTGGCTGGCATGACAGTATGTGATTGTTTGCTTCTGAAAATTAGAGTACTACGTATTAATAACATAGCATTAACAAAGACAGCTTTTACTAACAACTTGTAACAGTTTAAAGCCAGCAACAGTTGAAACGTGTAACAGGTGGCATTGTAACAGTTTAAAACCAGTAACAGTTGAAACCTGTAACAGGTGGCTCTTTTACAGTTTAGAACCAGTAACAGTTGAGACCTGTAACAGGTGACACTGTAACAGTTTAAAACCAGTATCAGTTGAAACATGTAGCAGGTGGCACTTGATCAGTTTAAAATGGTAACAGATGAAAGTGTTACAGTTTAAAGCCAGTAACACTTGAAACATGTAACAGGTGGCACTGTAAAAGTTTAAAACTGGTTACAGATGAAACTGTTACAGTTTAAAAATGGTAACAGTTGAAACCTGTAACAGGTGGCACTGGATCAGTTTAAAATGGTTACAGATGAAACTGTTACAGTTTGAAACCTGTAACAGATGGCACTGGATATGTTTAAAACTGGTTACAGATGAAACTGTTACAGCTTAAAACCGGTAACAGTAGAAACCTGTAACAGGTGGCACTGGATCAGTTTAAAATAGTTACAGATGAAACTGTTACAGTTTAAAACCGGTAACAGTAGAAACCTGTAACAGGTGGCACTGTAACAGTTTAAAACTGGTTACCGATGGAACTGTTACAGTTTAAAACCAGTAACAGTTGAAACATGTAACATGCATGTTTATATTTATGCTAGCCTGTCTTAGTATGATGTCTGCATGATGAGTATGGATTTACCCTAAATATTCAGCAAGCTGATTTGATTTACCATATTTAACCCCAATAAGCTGAATGGAATGTCCCACTCTCATAAAAATGGACCAGTTCATTTCCGTTTTAAGGGTTGCTGTTTGGTATTTTTCATTTTTATTCAAATTTTAATAGAACATTCTGTAAGCAAACAGTGGAGACCCTGATCAGACACCTTCTGTTGTGTCTGACACACAGAAAGGATGTTGGGCTTGTATGGGTTAACTCTTGAAGCACCAATCACGACTGCAGCAGACAACATATTTTTCGACATCTTTACCAAATTTGGAAAAAAATAAGGTATGATATTTCATGAGAATCGCCTGCCAGCAGACGATTCTCATGAAATATCATGCCTAATTTGTTATTTTTGAAAAAGGCAGCAAAATTTGAAATTGTCGTCTGCTGCAAATTATAGGTGGCGCTTTATGGGTTAAGTGTTCATATTCCGAAGAAAGCACCATGAGAATGTTAATTTTATGAGATGAATTTCTGATTTCAAGACATTCATGGAGTGTCAGACATTTAGATAAGAGTGGGCAATCAAAAAACAATTTTCTTATTTCTCAACCAAAACATATGTTGTGGGTACTCAAAAGAACTGTCTAAATGAGACGGTTCTTTTGAGCACACAAAACATGTTTAAACTGATGGATAAGAAAATATATAAAATTTTAGGCTAATAAATTTTCCTTATCTGGATCTGTGATAATTAATCAAAAAAAAAATTTCTTATTTCTCAACCAAACCTATGTTGTGGGTACTCAAAAGAACCATCTCAAGACATTCTTTTGAGTAGAATCATCTAGAATTTAGTTTTATGGTACACCAAGAGAGGGTAGGTATGTAGAAAGACTTTGGCTGAATATTTAAGGTAGACAGCATACAACCTTGATGTAATGTGCATATTTGATGCTTGCCTATGGAATGTAGAGTAAAATGGTAAATAAATGAAAAAAAAAAAATTGAAATAAAACCGTGTACATTAACAATATAAAACTGATCTCATATTTTCAGGTTTTTCGTTATATTGATTTTGTATATACATGTATGTTAAGGCCAGCATTTTTGTTAAGTGATTTAAAGGAAAATTATGAATTTTTATCAAACCATGGGAAAAATGAAATGAAATAAAAAAAAAAAAAAAGCTTCATTATGTGAAATAGGAGTAGACTTGAACTTAAAAAGTACGGGTAAAGTATTGAGGTTCAAAAAACAAATTCTTAACGGCAATTTCATTTTTAGAGAGAAGGGATCTAAAATCTTAGGGTCTCTCCTTAATCAACAGATAAAAAGATACTGGCCTGAATTGATTACGGTTAATGTCGTAAGTTTCGAACTAGTTGCCTACCCCAAAAATGTCCAGACAAACAGGGCAAACCCAGAAGAAGCAGTCTGATAAGGGTCTTCCCTGATTGCTATTCTGACTAGCTTTTTATGAACCCAAGCCTGATAACCAACTGCTATTGTGAACCCAAGCCTGATAAACAACATTTTATTCAAGAACAGAAAGTTTAAAGTGTTTGAAATTCTAGAACAATCACTGTGGTTTTGTTTCATAGGAGAATTAATACAGATTGTTGAAAATACAGATTGTTGAACCTGGCTCCCTTAAGAATTTAGAATAGTGTTTGCACTGTTAAAGTAAAGCTTAAGGTGCATAATGGAACATTCAAAGATGTTAATATGATTGGGAGAAAGAATCCATTCGTGCAAAAAGAGTTACAATAAATATTCTAAAACTTCGAACATTGGTTGGCTACTAAAAGTCTAAACAAACAGTGCAGACCCAGATCAGGCTGCTTCTAAAGAAGCAGTCTGATTAGGGTTTTCCCTGTATGCTATTCTGACAAGCATTGATGAATTCCAGCTTAAATAACCAGCAATTTATTTAAGAACAGAAGATGTGTTTGAAATTTTAGAACATTTACCGTAAGGCCAAATAAAAAAATAAGTGTGTTTCGGGTAACAGGTCTGAAAATTTTAGGTAGGGTAGGCACACATATTTTTTTCAATTCTTTCTTTTTTTTGAGAAAATTATAATTTTATGCATTTTAAAAAGGCATTTCAAAAGGCATAAAATTATAATTTTTTCAAGAAAACCTGAAAAAAATTCTAGGTTTCACCAGTAAATTTAGGTAGGGTCTGGTTACCCTAAACACAGGTATTTTTTTATTTGGCCTAAGTCACAATTTTGTTTGTCATTTGAACTAAGGAAAGAAACACTAGCTACCAGGTAAATGATTTTTTTATCCTTTTTGGGGTCAGTTTTGACATGGTGAAGGTAATTTGGAATGGGTAATGGCAGTTGTGACTGAATTAATGCAAGAAATTCTATTAATTATTAACGTCAGACCCACAAGGTACCTCTTTACAAATTGAAGCTCATGTATTTCTGGAAATGTGGTCTGAATTTTGTTGAGAATTTTCATATACCTATTTGTTTACCTTAGCCTTTTATCTCTACTGAAACCTATGATGCAGTATTCTTTTGAGTACCTTAAGCTTAGGTTTTAGTTGATAGATAAGAACTACAGTAAGATTTCTTGTCCTGACTTCACCGCAAGCTTTGTTTATTGTCTAACAGGTTAATTGCTGTTTTAGTTGTAGATGATGGAAAACCACGGCCCCACGTTTGTGAAGTGTGCGATAAAGCATTTAAGCTAAAACACCACCTAGTGGAACACTCCCGTCTCCATTCGGGAGAAAAGCCGTACCGGTGTGACTCGTGTGGTAAACGCTTTCGCCACTCGGGCTCGTACAGTCAGCATATGAGCAATAGGAGTAAATTTTGCACACCTGGTGTTGTACTGGCAACGGGCCCTGGCTCGTCCCCGGGGGATAGCCCGACGGGAGTTAAAAAAGGGAGGAAAAAGAAAGAATGTAAGGAATTTCAGCTATAGCAAAGTAAGAAGGAGCCTTCAAGGAGAGGTTAAATCTAAGGAGAGTTGAAAATTCTGGCAAGAATTATGATGGATGGGCAAACAGTAGATATTAAAAAAAAATATATTTATAAAAAAAAATGATTGGCTGTATGTATCTAAGTTGCTGGGAGGACAGTCCACTGTTACTGAATGTTAATAGGCACACAGTCTATTTCGCTAAAATTGGATAATCAATAGGCACACAGTCTACTTGTTAAGTAGTCTGTGTGCCTATTAATTGTCCAATGTTATAGAATTTGAACAATTAATGGGTGGACAGTCCACTGTAACTAAACGATAATAGGCACACAGTCTACATGCCAAATTAGAATAATAAATAGGCACTTAGTCTACTTAGCAAGTAGACTGTGTGCCTATTCATTGTCCAATTTTAGCTAATTCAGAACACAACGTTTAATTAATCTTGTATCCATCACTGTTGATAGACTGAGAATCAGTCTAACTGGAAGTTGCAGCCTCCAGTTTAATTGACTGTACGCCGGTTAACTGTGTTCATTAAGCTTATTAGCAAAATTCAGTCTTGCCAATTTTAGAATAAAATGCAATCAGTTCTCATCCTTCATATTTCTTAAAATGGTTTTTGAAGTATTGAATCAGCCTAATACGATGAGTTTTGGCACGTTTTTATACCGTCATTATGTTCTTATTAATTAGTGCATTCAATTTTGTTTTAAACCTAACACTCTCTATCTAAGTCTACCATGGGCAAATCAAATCATGTTCCCTTTGATATTGTTTTCACAAGCACTCATTTATAAGGTTAATGGTGTTATTTCAATACCAGACGCGACGTCATATGATAAGAGAATTTTTTGTATGATGGTGTTCTGTTGAAAATCCATGTGTTTGAGCCTTGGTGAATTTCATGCCAAGTTTTTAAATCCTGTTTATGCTACATGGGAACAGCAATGACACAGATTCATTGAGTCTGATCATCGCTTGCTAACTGAATAGTATTAATAGGCAAGCTTTATTTGTGCTGTTCAAAATTTCAACATTTTAGCTAGTCTAAGTAGCCGATCATGTTTTGTTTTAGCCAATATGACTTGCATATGAATGATTTAAAACCATAATTTTAAATATTAAAATATAAATGAGTGCTTGATTATTTTTGTGTTGTTTGTCTGCTGTGTTGTGGCTTTGATTAATTTTCCCTCGCATTGTCATGTCATTTAAGGTGTTTTGAGCTTTTAAAAAAAAATTGTGGGGTATGCGAAAAATTTACAAATATTTCATTTTATTGTCGGTTTTTTTAATTGATGCAAGAGAATGTCCTTAAACATTTATCTCTTCAAAACTTATTTCCAGTTTGCAGTTACAGCATGGGCAGATAATCGATTTTTTTATCCTAAAATTGCTAATATTTTCTTACCCATAATTTTTAGCATATGTTTTGGGTGCTCAAAAGAACCGTCTCATTGAGACGGTTCTTTTGAGTACCCACAACATATGTTTTGGTTTAGAAAAAAGAAAAATAATTTTCTGTTACACACTATTATTTGGGGGCCTGGGTCAGTCATTGAAAAAATACTATCCACACATTTCAATCAAGGCAGATCACATGTGTGAATCTCATATCTGCACATTAATTAGTAACTTCCATATTTTGTAATCTGTAATCTTCTTGGTGCATTATATTCTTCTTAACCCTTGTAGACAGTTCAGACCCGATGAACTCAGATAATCTCCGAACTTCTTCAATATTTAAAATTAGATCATAGATCCAGATAAGGAAATTTTATTTGTGTAAAATTTTAATTATTTCTTACCCATTATCTAAAACATGTGTTTTGGGTGCCCACAACATATGTTTTGGGTGAGAAATAAAGAAAATAGTTTTCCAATACGCACCCTTATCTGGAGGCTTGATGGATGTAACTGGGTTTAGCATGGTGAGGTTAAATATAGGTTTTTTTTACAATACAGTAACCCAACTGCAGTTTGTGATTTCATTTATTTGATTTTTAGAGTTGTTTTTATGGACATCTGCTTGTTTGGAATCCAGTTTTATATGGAGGAGCTTGTTAGGCATCGATTTGCACATTTGTTAGACTAGTGATCACTAGCTATGTCATGTCCAGAATCTTGGCCAAGTATTTTGCATGTGTGGTTTGTTTGAAGTGCTGTGTGCATGTGGGGTTTGTTTGAAGTGCTGAGATCAAAGTTCATTATTTAGCATTGTTTTATTTATTTACAAACAGTTTGTGCATTGTATGTTGTCCAGTCAATGTTATATTTTGTGGTTTAGTAGGTAGTTGTCATGTGTTGAAAACACATTATTTTCTCAAAGTTTAATCAGGAGCCGGCGTGGTGTAGTGGATTAACTACTTGCCTTGTACCCAGGGGATCCGAGTTCGATCCACAGCCCCTTTTGTCCACTGGATGAGATTTGAGTGGCCCCATCTCCATATGACCATAGTTACACATTTGGAGCTTAGTGGCTCAGTGGCAGAGTGCTTGACTGGAGACCAAGAGGCGGCTGGTTTGAGCCTCACCGGCGTCACTGCATTGTGTCCTTGAGCAAGACACATTAATCCTAGCTTTGTACTGGTTCAACTTAGGAAGACACATCCCTACATAACTGAAAGATTGTTGATGGGACGTAAAGAATCAAATCAAATTAAACAAAACACGAACACACTCACTTTAAGATAATTAAAATTGAGATTCATTGAGTTTAGAACGGGGGATTAAAGACAGAATTATATTGATTTAATGCCCTGTGTGGCATTCTAAGGCATTCAAACTTGGGCCATCAGATAAGAGTGCATATCTGAAAATTATTCTTAATCTAAACATATGTTGTGGGTAGTCAAAAGAACCATCTCAATGAGACTGCTCTTTTTAGCACCCAAAACATATGTTGAACTGATGATATATTAATTTCTAGTCATAGCTCTTATCTGGTGGCCTGCTATAAACATGGGTGAAAGTTTTCAGGATTAATCCTGAATTCAGGATTTTGAGGCTGACTTTCCACAGAAAGTCAGCCTCAAAATGCTGAATTAGGCAGATTATAATAGCTTTTTTGATTTATTTTCAGCCTGTCTAAAGACAATTGACTATTTAAACTTGAAATTGTTAATATTTAGTGGGCATACTGCAAGTTTTAAGACTGGAGTTACAAAAGTTCAGGATTTTGAAAATTTTGAACTTTCACCCATGTATGAACCTTTGTATACTAGAAACCCCTAAACAGGTACTTTGGCAGACACTGAAGACCTGGATGTAATGCCACATAGCATGTCATTTCATCAGGGTCTACACTGTTAAGTCTAAAATGACATTGAAAGAAATTCAATTTTAGATGGAAATTCAGCATGTGATCCCTCAATATATATAATAGGATACACAGAGTTAAAAAATTCTAAATTCTTCTCGCTATCATCATAATTAATTATATAATGTCTTTATTCTAATAAAAGCCCTACCTCTAATGTTTACCAACTCACACAAAACATGGCCAAAATACAACTGAAAAATCTTAGAATTACTGAGATAAGGTCTCATAGTTATGCCATATGTTGTCCCTTATGTGTCCAACAAACTTCTGAGATATAGGCTCTTAATTAAGCCGTATGTTGCAGATGTTGTCCCTTTGGTGTCTGACATAGTAATGGGATAATGCCCCATAATTATGCCATTTGTTGCAGATGTTGTCCCTTTGGTGTCAATGAACTAATGAGATAATGCCCCATAATTAGGTCTTATGCTGCAGATGTTGTCCCTTTGGTGTCCTATGAACAAATGAGATAATACCACATAATTATGCCATATAATGCAGATGTTTGGTGTCCAATGAACTTATGAGATAATACCCCATAATTCTGTCTTATGTTTTCCTTTGGTGTTTAGAGACCTCCTTCCTGAGATTATACTTCTGTCCCTGCCCTGTGTTGGAGATATTTCCCCTTTGGTGTCCTGATAGTCAATGAGATTAAATGATCATCTCGTTTCACTTTATGTAGTCAACCTTCACCTTAACTGAGCAGTTATGAATGGTTTGTTAGAGGTCCATTTTGTAGATTGTGCAGCTTTACAGAATCTCTTCCATCGATGTGAAAATGAAACATATTGGCGGCGTAAGGCAGTCGGTAACGTGTCTGGCAAGTCTAACTGCAGATCCAGGGGTCGCGAGTTCGATCCCAGCCTGGTCCCATACTTTTGCGTAGATTGAGCATGAAATAATTTCTACGGTCATTCTCCTCCCTTCCGCTGAATCATTCAAGAAGGGTTGTTGTCAGTTACAAGCGAAAGTATGTGCAGGAAAAGTGTCGTTAGGTGAACTGACCGTCCCACCATGACCATAGCTGTTGACTTGAGACGTAAAGCAACAAAACAAACAAAATGAAACATCATGGTACTGGGTAGATTGATAGAATAGATAATTCCAATAAATCTTACGTTGCTTTTAGCCGCTATTTACACACTATCCTAACAACCACATAGGTCCAGATAAGGATAGTTTGTGCACCTAAAATTGCATTTATTTCCTTACCCATCAATTTAAACATGTGTTTTGGGTGCTCAAAAGAACCGTCTCATTGAGACGGTTCTTTTGAGTACCCACAACATATGTTTTAGTTGAGAAATAAGAAAAATAATTTTCCAGTACACACTCTTATCTGGAGGCCTGCCAGTAGATTGCTTTCTAAGCTGCTAACCACCTAACAGGCCCCGCCTACTTGAAATTCGGATCCTGCTTCATATTTTACGTGGATATCATACTCCATCAGGCTTTTAATTGAGTCCAAAATTTGGGCCCTTTAAAGGATTCAGAAAATATCATCATTATTGATAATTACCTAGAAACTGTTATTAACATTACACTTTAGGAATAGTTATCAACTGAAAGGCCAAAAACTGTACTGGCCTGGCCCAGGGGTAAGGCTTTGCTAGTATGCCAAATATAGGTCATTGCTGCAGTTTTGTTTTAAACATCTCACATATCATCCATGTAGTTTTTCACATAAATCATCACCAATTCACAAGCCATCTTCACGTTTTGTGTTTATTTGTACTGACATATCACTTGTAACAAGAAAAGAGGGAAAATCTGAACTAGTTTGCCGATGGTAGCAACTCTCGTATCTCCTTGCAGGCTCTTACTACTAATAGTCACCTGCAAATATGGTTGTCAGGGGTTACTGCATGTCACACATAGAACAGGTTTTAGAATTTATGTATTCTTTATGTAGTTATGGCCATTCTGAGTGGCGTGGGCTGTTATGGGCCTTGACTTGAGAAAGCCTGTTTTGGGGGGTTTCGAAGAAAGTAAGACTCAAACCAGGCTGCTCATCTGCAGAGACGAGCTAGAAAATTGAAATTTTGCTTTGTAGTGAAATTAGGTATGAAACTTTCCAAATGAGTCAATGTCATAATTCGTCAAATTTTGAAAGAAGTAAAAGGAAAAATACGAATTAAATAAAATGATTTTTTTTTTCATGAAAGTAACAAGTTGTTTCTCAAAATACTATGAAAAGCGAAAAGAAAGCTTAACAGCCAATCAGATCCTTACAATTAAGTTTCAAAGATCACATGACCAGATAAAATGTCAATACCGTAACAAACTTTATTTCCTGTTTTTTCTTCAAATCTCGTCATGGATATTTATTTTGTTGAAATGGATAAGTTCAATTAATCATGTGTTTAATTGTGTCAAAGGTAAGATTTGAACAAAATGATTAGTTATGACAATGAGCAAACGTAAAATGCATTTTTTTTATCTTTTAAGTGATTTTGCATACTATTTTCTCCGTATTTTTTTTCAAAAACCACATTTCTAGAAAATTACAATGCTTTGGTATGATTGTAACCAACCAAAGGAATTGATCAGGTACTTAAAATCTACATGTTGTCTCTGTCTGATATACTTTTTTCCCAAAAATATCACTGTTACGGTACTTGACAAAAATGTTAAGGTATTGACCTTTAAAGAATATATGCTAGCGTAATTCTTCTGTTTAAGATTTGGTGTAGAGCACTATTGACCAGATTGCAATGTTAATTCTCTTGACACATGTGCACAGAAAGAATTTTGGAATATAGGGTAGATTGCATTATTTCAAAATATTGTTACGGGTTTGACAAAACCATTACAGTATTGACAAACCCTGCCTGAAAACAAAACAATATGTCAATACCGTAACAAACAGTTTATACGAGTTCATCATTTAATTTGTGTTTTATGCTTCTGTTTAAATTTGATAAAGCATTCTTATCATAAATTCACTTAATAAACTTGACTAAAAACTAATATCTTAGCATTCAAAACTGTACTTTTTTGACAGTATATGTCAAAATCATAACAAGATGTGTCAATACCGCAACATTTTCATCGTTACGGTATTGACTGTTACGGTATTGATATACTCTACATATTTGTTTACCTAAAATAATGATTACTCCCTTAAACATCGCAACAAGAGTGATTTCTTGTTGAGAAATTTTATTTGGTCAAGATGTTAAAACCAGAATTTTTTTAGCAAATTCCATTGTCCATTTTTGTGTTACGGTCATTTGACACAAAAAAAATATACTATAAAAATTTCACTCACCAAAACAGTATTTTCTTTTGCCCGTTCTGTAGATGCTTTACAAAACACATGTATTCTTAGTAAACATAAAGTGTCAAATTAGTATGACAGAAAACCAGATTCAGCACCATTAGGGATCCAGTATTATTTTTGCAATTTATCAAGTGTTACGGTCTTGACATAAACGCTTGGGACAGAGGTTTTTTGGCAAAAAAATGTAAAAAATGTAATGAAAAATCACATATTGAAACCTCCTACATTTACTTTGATAATGCTTTTATCAATACAGCCAGTTAAAATTCCTGAGAAAATAACAGTTTTTTTGATAATTCTTGTCGAAAGTTCAATTTTGTCCGCTGGACGGGCAAAAATGGCAAAAAATGGGGTTTTAATCCAATGAAAAATATATCCACACATCAATATTTTTCAGTATTATCAGCTAGCCTTATTAAGTATGATCAGTAGTATTGTGTGAAGAAAAAAAATTCATGATCACATCAGCGGTTTTCATAAGATATGAAACGGACAAGAATTTTGACGAATTTTGACATTGACTCAAATAGCGAATTACAACTGCGCTGATGAGACACTGGTCTGTGCCTGTGTTGTTCACGAACCTCTGAAGTCAGGTTTTCTTGCGTTGAGGCCCATATCTTAAAGCAACACACGAAATTTGCAGCAGACGACATTTTCAAAATTTGTTCACGGTTTAAGAAATCAATTTAGACTTTATTCCATCTGCCAGCAGATGATTCACATGGAATATCAAGCCTGATTTTTTTTCCCTCCCCAAAAATAGTAGCAGAAATTGTCGTCTGCAGCAGTCGTGATTGGTGCATTAAGAGATATATGTGTGTGTGTGTTTTTTTTGTGTTTTTTTAATGAATTTATGAGGCTTAAAAGTTCTACTTGTATACTGTTGTTTCATACAGCAGGAACTTTTCTAAAGGCAATATAATATGGGCCTCGTCGTGAGAACACATGTCTTCGGGGTTTCTGACAAAGTGAGACTCAAACCAGCCTGCTCAGCTACAGAGACTAGCTAGAAAAATGAAATTTTGCTTGTAGCAAGCTTAGATATGGTACTTTCCAAAACGCGAATAACAAAGGCGCTGATCAGACTGCGCGCAGGCTGGTCTGCGCCTGTGTTGTTCGCAAACCCCGGAAGACAGGTTTTCTCCCGTTGATGCAATAAACCTGTCTTCGGGGTTTTCGACAAAGCTAGACTCAAACCAGTCTACTCGCTACAGAGACCAGCTAGAGTATTGAAATTACGCTCGTAGCAAGTCTAGATATAAGCAAATAACAAAGGCGCTGATCAGTCTGTGCCTTTGTTGTTCGCAAACCCCCGAAGACTAGTTTTCTTCTGTCGAGGACCATATGTTATAAACATAAGATATTAAATTCCCGCGTAAAATTCCATATTTTGTAGCCCAATTAGTGGCATGTCCTATTGCGGATCCAGGTCATGATTGATCCCAGGCAAGCCACATACTTTCACGGAGATTGGTCATGAAATATTTGCCGCATTTCCGCAGTCATTTTAATCATTCCGCTGATTCAAGATTGGTTGTTGTCAGTTACAAGCGAAAGTATGCGCGCAGGGTACTGGTTAACGGCTTCGTGTAAGCTTGCCCCTGAAAAAAGTATAGTTAGGTTGACTGTTACTTTTGACATGCCAATAGCTATTGACCAGGACGTTTTGTTTGTTTGTTTTGTTGCTTTACGTCCCACGTCAACAGCTATGGCCATGGTGGGACGGTCAGTTCACCTAAACACACTTTTTCCTGGGCAAGCTTGAACAAGCAGTTAACCAGTACTTTGTGAACATACTTTCACTTGTAACTGACAACAACCATTCTTGAAAGATTCAGCGGAAGGGGGGAGAATGACCATAGAAATTATTTCATGATCAATCTCCAGGAAAGTATGGGACAGGGCCAGGATTGAACTTGCGATCCCTGGATCTGCAGTCAGACTCGCATCTCTTGCCAGACACGTTACCGACTGCACTACAGGGCCCGGTCTAAATGCTGTGCCCCAGGTGAGGCACAAACTCACAGCCTCCGCGGGACGCTAAACCACAAACAAAAATAAAAAAAAATCCATATTTGAATAACTTGTGTCATTTTTTTCTTTTTTTTGTTGCAGTAAAAGTGGAAGGCTTCACAAAAATCCCATTCAATGACACTGCTTTTAAGGTTAGAAAAGTAGCTGGCAGTGTCATTGATTTTGCTGTTTTAATATCACAAAAAGTTTAGACTCCAAGCAGACTGCTCCCTATGGAACAGAGTCTAAAAACTCTTTCCCTGCAATTCAGAAATAGTCTGTTGTAATTAAAAAAAAAAATGGCTGCAGACTATTTTTTTTTTGACATGAGTTTTTTTTTATTCAGTCAAAAGGTGTTGTCTTTCATAAAAAAAAACAGCACAAAAAACATTTCAATCCCCTGGCATCCATATTGCATGACCTGTTGATTATTGTGTATATAATTTGCCAGGCCTCCAGATAAAAGGGCATAATTAGAAAACATTGTTTTCTATTCTTCAGCCAAAACATATGTTGTGGGTACTGGGAAAAGCCCTCACAATGAGATGGCTCTTTTTAAGCACCCTTTACATAATTATGTTTAACTTGATGCATTATTAAGTACATGTACTGTAAATTCGGGAACCTTCGCTAGGGTTTTATTTTCATGAAACTTTGAAGTTTTTGCGAAAATTAAACCCTCGCAAAATAGCAAAATTACTCTGTCCATTACTGATGTATGTAAATCAGACCCTATTCGCGATTTTTACCGTCACAAATATGTCTTAGCGCAATTCAAGAAAAAAAAAATTCTCACGAAAATTTCCGAATTTACAGTATTCACAATTTATGCTCGAAAAATAACTTATCTGGACCTGTAATTTGCTTCATTAATTTCATTGGCGTAGCACCCATTATATAGGTTAAGCTCATGCATAATAAAAATAGTAACATTCAAGGGAGGTCACTTAATGTGATAAAAGTGATTTTCCATACTATATAAGGAACTGCTCATAAAGGAAATAATTTGCTCCCTCTGGGAGGAAATTCTTTCCATTTAGAGAAGTTCCATTCTGAAAAGGGACACAATTGAAGAGAATCACTGCTTGTTCCAGTAGTCTCCCTTTGATGCGCGTAACTTTTCCAGCATTCTGGCTACGCCATTGAATTTCAAATTTATTTGTTGTACAATATGGTATATGTTTGCCTGGCTTGGTCAAGTTTTATAGTGTGTTTGTTTTCTCCCTTTGATATTATGTTATTGCAAATTGAACGGCATTGAGGAAGCGAATGCCCTTTAATAGTTTCTTGATACAGTGCCTGTATATCTTAGATCATTGATTCAATGAACTTCTTGCTGGTGACAAATTTTGTCATCTGCTGCTAAACTTTGCAAGATCAAGTCTGACAAAACATCAGGCCCGAGCCACCTAGACTGGCTCCAGTCCTTAAAACAATTTTTCATCAGTGTCATATCATATATTTGTAGCGAGTCTAACTCTGATGGCTCTGTTTTAAGCTCAGAGTTAGACCGGCTACAAGTATATGATATGACACAGTGATGAAAAATTGTTTTAAGCACTGGAGCCAGTCTACGAGCCAGCTTGAGATGGAGTTAGACAACCTGATGTTACCTCCAAAGGATTTTTTCTTGAAAAAGGTTATTTTGAAAAATATCTGCAGACAGTAAAAAAAATAGTTCTTGACATCTAAATGACAATTATCATATGACATTGCGAAATGGAGTTAAATAATGTCATGCATTAAATTGGTAAACCACTAGTGGTTTACAGATATTTGGAATAAGTTACATGACGTCCATATCAACTCTGCGTACATAATGATTTTTTTACGCCAGAAATGAGATTTCAAAGTACTCTTTAATGTCATATGATAAGTAGAATCTATCATTGGCTCATGTATTGTTGAAATTATTAAACTCTCTGCGAAAAAGCCATAAACTGCTCGACAAGCCTGCGTTTTATCTCTTTTTCTCAACTTGTTTAATGAATTCAATAAAACACGAGTACTCCTGTAAAATCCTCTATTTCCTTCGTCCAAGCCAAGCAAACAGTGCTAGATGTTTCAATTTTTATTATTTTTGTACTTGATCATAGAGAAGTTGTGTTTTACATAGCAGTAAATTTTACGTAGTTGACATCTGATAAATGTGTAAACATTTTGTAACAAAGCTGTTTTTGCATGTGTCTGTGCTTGAAAATAATGAACTTTTTTGAAAAAATTGAAATGCATTTATTTTGCATGTGATAGCAATGAAGGCCATCAATTGACAGTGAACAAATCTTTGACAAATTATTTTCATTATTGTGGACAAAAAAATCCATATATATATATATATATATATATATATATATATATATATATATATATATATATATATATATATATATATATATATATATATATATATATATATATATAATATATATATATATATATATGTTGGCGAAGCTACCATATTTTCAACTTAATAGGCACATTGTCTGTATAACTTCTTCAAAATTCTACACCCTCTGTTGAAAAGCGTAAATCAAGATCAGTAAAAGTAAAATAAATATTGGTTTTCAAGACCAATTATCGCTTAATGCAGGTCAAAAGTAATGCAGAATGCTCTGCAATTCTTTCAATCTTCATTTAGCTACCATTTGTCTTAAAGTTCTTTGTTTTGCCGCTTTTTTGAGTGTCCGCTTAAGACCGCTTTTACTGTATAAGCAACTTCTAAGTATCTCAGTGTGTGCTTATAAGAGCATGTGTGGTTATTTGGTTCTATATGGTAGCCTGTAAAACAGCAGAACAGTTTGGATCCCTTTAAACTTGCACAGGTTTAGCTATTTAATTTACTGCTTTGTTTCAAACACATGTTTTTCTATGATCAAGAAGGTCAGACCATACATTATGAAAGGCTGAATTCATTCACTCTCTTCGAAAGAAAATCTTCTTTCCTATATGCTGATGACACCGGAGTTTTCAATTTCAAGGAATTAACTGTAATGTGTATAAAGCTTACAAATTTTTCATCTTTGTGTACTGGAAATGAGTCTTTGGCATATAGTGAAGACTCAGATGAAATGGCACATTATATGTCATTTTATCAGGACCTGCAGTATTTGCAAAGGTAAGGGACTTAGCCCTTAAAGCACCACCTATCATTTGAAGCAGACAACAATTTCAAATTTTGCTAATTTTTCAAAAATAATAAATAAGGCATGATATTACATGCTGGCAGAAGATTCTCATGTAATATGCTTTATTTTTTTCGATAATTAGAAAAGATGTCGCAAGATTTGTCGTCTGCTGCAGTCGTGATTGGCACTTTAAGGGTTAGATACATCTTAATGATATAAAAGCATCTTCAGGGGCTGAACTATACCTCAATTTAAAGATTTGAACCTGTGACCCTTGATTTGTACAATCGACCATCCACATTTAATTGTACATGCATGTATATTGATACTAGTTCTTTTCACTAAATGATAAAAATGATATATTTATTTAAAAAATCAGAATAGAACTGAAATTGGAATCTCACTGTCACACGATGGAGAAGATTTTCTAACCTCATTTTGATGGCTCAAGTTTGTAGCAACACCCTATGAGCCTTCCGCTTCATGCTGTAAACAATACCAAGATATATGTAATAGTTATACCATGGCTCGTCCGCCTGTACATAGAGATAATCCACGAGCTTTAGCGAGTGGATTATCTTACGTACAGGTGGACAAACATGGCATAACTATTTTATACCACCTACATCAGTGTAGACCTTGCACATCAAGTGATATTTCATGCTAAAGTTGGTAAAGGTGGTATAAATTTGAATATTATGTCAGGTTTTTATAAGAAATTTGTCCTGTCAATAATGGCGTCATGTTACAGAATGTTTTGTCCTCCATTTAACCATGACAAATGTTGTCTGCTCCCTCGTCTGTTTATGGACAAAAAATTTGACAGCCAATACTGCAAACAGTATGGACCCAGATCAGTTTACTCCCTTGGGAGCAGTCTGATCAGGTTATAGTGTTTGCTTTTCTGGATCTACACCGTTTTCAAAGCAGGATATATCCAGGTTAGTTAGAAGGGTTTAGCAGGCTATACAACCCAAAATAAAAGTACAATGGAATGAAAAAAAATGGGCATTTGGTGAACAGAAGTGTTTTCTATCATTTTTAATTACCTTGGAAAGGCCTGTCTGGGAATGTGTGATCCGATGATTGACTGATATTGTGAAATGACTGAAAGAATGTTTAAATCTACATGTATATGAAATCCCACAGCAAAAGTGATATGTTAATTTTCCATTTAGCATGTTGCATATGAAGCTGTATTTTGCATGCCACAAGCATTTTTCATCACTGGAATGACACTAGCCGTTTGTTTTTTGTGTTTCTTATTTACTAGCAAGTCATGGCACTTTCTTGGCATCAGCATGTTTTCTTGATTTCAAGTTCAACATGATTTTAATGCATTTGTTGATCTCACAAACTGTTTTCGTTTGCTGCAGTCATGATTGAAGGTATTATACTGTAAATTCAGAAACTTTCACGAGGACTTTATTTTCGCGAAACTTCGCAAGTTTCGTGAAAATAAAACCCTGGCAAAATGGCAAAATCACTCTGTTGTTTATTGATATGGGTAAATCTTGCCTCAGTTGCGAATTTTCACATCACTAATATGTCTTTCAATGCTATTTGCGAAGACAAAATTCTCGCAAAAATTTCGGAATCTACAGTGCTCGGGGTCAAAGAAAAGTTACCAAGGTCTAGAGCTATTCTAATATTGATTTCATTTTTATTTTCATATAAACATAATATTCCTACTTTGTATCTAGTCTAGAAGCTGGTTCTAAGTACCGGGAAGCGTAGCACAGTCGGTAACCTGTCTGGCAACAGATGCGAGTCTGACCGCAGATCCAGGGGTTGCGAGTTTGATCCCAGCTTGATCCCATACTTACTTTTGTGGAGATTGATTATGAAATAATTTTACAGTCTTTCTCCTCACATCCGCTGAATCATTCGAGAAGGATTGTTGTCAGTTACAAGTATGTGCACGAAGTACTGGTTAACTGCTTGTTCAAGCTTGCCCAGGAAAAAGTGTGGTTAGGTGAACTGACCGTTCCGCCATGACCATAGCTGTTGACTGGGGACGTAAAGCAACAAAACAAAACAAATAATCTATTTCTAATAATCATACAACTGCACTGAAGACAACTACATTTATAGACTAGCCATGAACATAACCATTTGGAAAAGAAAAAAATACCATTACAATTTTTTTACTTGTATTAATGACAACACTTTTATTATCAGACTAGTAGCTAGTCTAAAGCTATCGCTACATGTATTTTAGCTAGGTATTTTGGAAAACATAAAATCTATCTGGATGGCTATTTTTCGGTTTGTGTTCCTCACACCAGAAAGGCTGCAATCGACAATGTTAATACTATAGACATAGTTCATAAATAGTTAGAAACAGAGTTTTGGATTGCCATTTGTCGGCCAACTGGCAGCAAATAACAATCGAAAACAGTTTCTAGCAATTTTTGATCCGTGTTAGTCTATTGTTAAGAGCGTTTTCGATTGCCGCCTATCTGGTGTGTTTCTGGTCTACTGCAGACATTTTTAGAGAAATAAAGCATCTCTAGTAGCTTTTGATGGTTTTTAGAATTTTAAAACATTATTTTCACAAGCAAACAAGTCATTACATGTCTGTGTGATTTTCCTTGAAAACACCACCAAAATTGCTTAAATTATTCCACCAAACAGAGAAAGTGGGGATCAAACTTAAAGGGAGCACCAAAACTTAGCATTTTCCTATACATTACAGTATGTGGTAACTATTGGCCTTCTTCCCCGAATTGGTATCCCACTTTCCTGTGTATTCTCGCACACCAGATCGGGATTTCCTCTGTTTTTACCTTGTACCAACCTGTGGGAAAGATAAAAAACGAACAGCAGCACGCCAGCCGCAGTTCTATCTGTGTCGTCATTGTAATGTTAAAATGACGTCACCATATTTCATTTATGTCATATCTCAGCTTATTCAGGATTTTCTGGAAGCCTTTGTCATGTTTTTCTAATATGAGGTAATTAGCGGTGAGCAAAAAAAGAATCCATAATGATGGATTCTTACTTTCTTTTTCCTTTTCCATTGTAGCCATGCATCAGACTCTATACCAGAAAAATTAATGCAGTAATTCTCTGTCCAGAATGATTCAAATATTGTCCTTTGTTGAGTGTACCCCAGTCACTGGTAACTTTTCATTGATGCTAAATATCATGTATCCATTTTGTTTTAAAAGATAGGGCTTTGCCATTATTTATGGTAAAAGTGAATTTTATGAGATTCTATTTGTCCACCGTGAAAAATTTAAATCTTTATATTTACTCATTCTTTCTTGAAATATGCTTGAATGGCGACCTTAGTCTGACAGCTTTAAGCATGCATGACGGTTAATGTTTTAAAATTTCCAACACTTTTCTTTTTGCAAATAAAATGTTGCTTATCAGCACTGGAAGTCAGAAATCCTTGTCTGAATAGCAAACAGGGAAGACCTGCACTGTTTGTCTATGCCATTTTGGCAGGCAACTAGTGTTGAAATTTTAGAACATTTACCGTATAATTTGCAGAAGACGACAACTTCAAATTTTGCCGCTTTTTCAAAAATAACAAATAAGGTATGGTATTTCATGGGAATCGTCTGCTAGCAGACGATTCTCATGAAATATCATACCTTATTTTTTTCGAAAATTGAGAAAGATGTCGCACAATTTTTCGTCTGCTGCAGTTGTGATTGGCGCTTTATGGTTTAACTTTGGTAACGTATATAAAAACTTGCACATTTTCTTCAGAATATTTTGTGGAATTGTCTTGAACTTTTTTCCATCATAAAGCAGTCACTTATTCTCAGAATAAATTATGCAATTAACCCTTAAAGCGACAAGAAAAAAATGCATCTGAAAATGTCATCTGCTGAAGGTCTGCTGCAAATAATTGCCTAAGATTACTGAAGAATTAAGTATAGAAGCAAACAGCATGGACCCAGAACAGACTGCTCCTATAAGGAGCAGTCTGATCTGGGTCCACACTGTTTGCCATAGAGGCTTCTTTAGCATTTCAGCAGACGAGAAAAGCAGACGACTTTTGTTGTGATTGGCGCTTTAAGGGTTAAATTAAAGCACCAAAATATGCTAGATGTGATCTTATGTAACGGTTAATTTTTCAGTAATGGAGAAAGAGACTAAGGAAATTACATCAGAAGCAGAGAAGCCGGGGGAGAAAGCAGAAGGGGAGAATAAACAACCAGCAGTGGTCAATGAGCAAATCAAAAGTGAAACTAACGGAGTTGTTGGCACGGATGTTAAAGAGGAAATTAAACCCGAAGTTATGGAAGAGGAAAAATCTGAAAAATCTGGAGAAACAGACCCTGTTGTTGAAAATGAATAAAATAAAATTGTTTGAAATGTATGGGTGAAAGTTTTCAGGATTTATCCTGAATTCAGGACTTTGAGGCTGACTTTCTATGGAAAGTCAGCCTCAAAATGCTGAATTAAGGAGATTATAATAGCTTCTTTGATTAGTTTTCAGATTATCCAAACACAATTAATCATTTAACTTTAAAATATCCATTTTTGCAGATATCCTGAGAGTTTTAAAATTTGAATTTCAAAAGTTCAGGATTTTGGAAATTTTGAACTTTCACCCATGGAAATGATTCAAGACACTTGTGATAGTATTTGTTTGAAACAATTAACCCTTTTAACGCCAGTCACAACTTGTCGTCTGCTCACTCATCTGCTTATGTTTCGAGGTAGCTTATATTCCAAACTATGCCTATTGTTTGAAAAGCACAAATGTTTCTCTGAGAAAATGATACATGGTATATGTGTACAGGGTGGTGAGTGCCATCTTGGCCCTGCCCCATACTTTTTTGGAGATTGATCATGAAATAATTTCTACTGTAATTCTCCTCCTTTCCGCTGATTAATTTAAGAAAGGTTGTTGTTAGTAACAGACAAAAGTATGTGCACAAAGTACTAGTTAACTGCTTGTTCAAGCTTGCCCAGGAAAAAGTGTGGTCATGTAAACTGACACTCCCCACATGATCATAGCTGTTGATTGGGATGTAAAGCATCAAACCAAACCAAACATGTACCTCATAGACACCTTTTATTACTTTTGCAAACAGAGCAGACCCAGATCAGGCAGCTATCAGGATCTACTCTATTTTCTGATGGAAATTCCTACAATAGTTGATAAGACAAGTAATTTCTTTGTTCTATGTACAAAGGTAAAAGTTTATGTAATTATTCATAGTGGGTGGAGCTTATCATGAATATTCATGAGGGAAAGGGTTTAACTGTGCATGCACAGCTAGCCAGTGGGGCTAGAAATCTAATCTGTGGCCTGGACCTGCTGTATACTTTAACCCCACCAATATTTTTTGTCCTGAAAATGTGGTCTGCTTTCTACATCTGCTGCATATATTCAAATGTACTTCAGAAGCAAACACTGTGAACCCTAAATCCCATGGGAGCAGGATGATCCAGGTCCATATTTTTTGTTTGCAATTAAGGCAACCTAAGTACATAAACGAGGACTTAAGTTAAGAGTGTGTAACGAACATTTAACTTTTCTTATTTCTCAACCAAAACATATAGTGTGGGTACTCCAAAGAACAGTCTCAATGAGACGGTTCTTTTGAGCACCCAAAACATATGTTAAAGCTGATGGGTAAGAAAATATTCACAATTTTACCGTGAAATGTTTTGTTTATCTAAACCTGTGTAAACAGATGATAGAGCAGACTACAAAAACTGTGACTGGCGGGAAAAGTTATTTTTAATACATAAATGTAAATATTACATAGTATGGTAGATAAAAAGGTTTTGCAAAATAATTTTCCCTTTTCAACACACCAAATTGTAATGAAAATGCAGTTGTTTATAAATTCTTATTTAAAAAAAAGAAAATCCACCTTTCCGTTGGTGTCTACGGCAGTTCGCCAAAATTGACATGAGTGATGGGAGCACAGTGACTCAGTGGTAGAGTGCTTGACTCGAGATCGAAGGGCCGGGGTTCGAGCCTTACCAGCTTCACGAGCAAGACGCATTAATCATAGCTTAGTACTGGTTCAACCCAGGAAGACCCATCCAGATGTAACTGAAAGATTGTTGACTGGGACGTAAAGAATCAAATCAAAAAAGACATGAGTGGTGTTTGTGTCAGTAGTGTTTTGTAGATAAACTCAGTATTGTATCTTTTGTGTCTTGTAATTTCAATTGTATATAAAGAATCTTACATGAGTGCTCATGTTTTATTGAATTTATTAAATGAGTTGAGGAAAAGAGATAAAATGCGAGGCTTGCTGAGCATTTTATCTCTTTTTCGCAACGAGTTTGATAAATTCAACAATACAGGAGCATGAATGTTAGATTCTATTTATCATATGACATTAAGATTACTTTGAAATCTCATTTCTGGTGTAAAAAGTTACAATTGTGTCATTATGTACGCATTGTTGTTATGGACCTCATCCGTAAATCTATAAACCACTTGTGGTTTATCGATTTTATTGTATGGCGTTATTTCACTCCCAGACGGGACGTCACATGATAATGTATCTTTTGTGTCTTGTAATTTCAATTGTATATGCATTTAGCCTCATTTGTACCATAATGTGTTCAAATTTATTTTCTTTTTTATATTTTCTTAAATGCACTATAAGTAAGTAAGTAAGTAAAGACTTTATTTAAAGAGGGTTACAACATTATACAAGCACAGTGTAACAGCTAATCTTCCATGAGGCCCTCTGACTGAAAAATTATTGACTGGGACATAAAGCATCAAGGCAAACAAAATCAACACAAAGTGCAAAGATAAGTCTGTCAAATGTGTGTTGGTCTCTGCTGCTTCTATTGCATTAACCCTTTACTCCTCACAAGCGCCTTTCGATGCCTTTGAAATGCAAGATTTTTTTAAAATATGAAAAATGGAACATTTGCTCCTGAGGAGCAAATGTTTGCTCCTGAGGAGCAAATGTTTCATTTTCCATAAATTTTCAAAACTTTTAAAATGTAAAAAATATTGGAAAATATTTGAAAATTTGAATTATTTAAAGAAATGATTGCCTCATCACGAGAAAACAGACCGTTGCATGCAAACAACAAAGGCACAGACCAGGCTTCACATCCACATTGTCTGATCAGCGCCTTTGTTGCTCGCTTTCTAGAAAGTATAATAGCTGACATGGGCACCTTGATAAATTCAGTACACTAGCTGGTCTCTGTAGCTGAGCAGGCTGGTTTGAGCATCAGGCAGGGCAAAAGAAATCTTAGAACTCCATTTGGTCTGAACGTCAGCCCAAAAATCATCTTTCATCCAAAATAATATTCGGTGTCAGTTTAAAAAAAATGGTTAAAAAAATTAAGACTAGACCTGACTGCCTGGTAAACCCCTGAAGGCCAGTTTTCTGTCAGCAAGACTCATATGGGCCTTGACGTGAGAAAACCTGTCTTCCGGGTTCGCAGACTGATCAGCGCCTTTGTTAATCGCATTTGGAAAGTATAATATCTAAACTTGCTAAAGGTAAATTTCAATTTTCTAGCCAGTCTCTGTAGCTGAGGAGGCTGGTTGAATCTCACTGTAGGAAACCCCTAAGATCTGTTTTGTCCCATCGCAGCCCGTGTGATATCGGTATCCCCATGGGCCAATGATATTCAGTCCCTGTCTTTGAATTTGTTTAATGACATTCTATGCTATCTGAACAATCAATTGGTTTATTGTAGTGCATGAATTATACATAGAGCAGCAATCAGTCCAATAAGCAACAAAAGTCGACTGCTTTTCTCGTCTTCTGAAATGTTTAAGAAGCCTCTATGACAAACAGAGTGGACCCAGATCTGTTCTGGGTCCAAGCTGTTTACTTCTATACTTAATTGGTCAGTAATGCTAGGCAATTATTTGCAGCAGACGACTTCAGCACACGACATTTTCAGATGCATTTTTTTCTTGGCGCTTTAAGGGTTAAAACTTCCATTCTTTTAAAGTTTTTTTTTGGTCATTTACAGAACAAAATGGCATAAGCAATAAAATATCTTTTTAGTTAGGTTCAGCCAGGAAACAAGGGACTGCCTCTTAGCCAATACGGTAAAAGTTCTAAAATTTCACACACTATTCTCATTCTGTTCTCAGATAGAATATTGATATTCAGGGCTGGAATTCACAAAGTACTTGTCAGAATAGCAAACAGGGAAGATCCTGATCAGACTGCTTCTTCAGAAGCAGTCTGATCTGGGTCTGCGCTGTTTGTCTAAGCCTTTTTAGCAGGCAGTTGGTGTTTGAAATTTTAGAACATTTACCGTATGTTTCTTTTTTCCTGATCTGAGGTGATAACATTTAAATCTTATAGCACGAAAGTAGTTATCACGATACACCATTTTCTTTACCCTAAATATTAGGAGGGATAGGTTTGGTTAAACGGTGTGAACTTAGATCAGCCTGCTCCAAGGATCAGGCTGATATCGGTTTACACTGTCTGCCACTCCAAGTGAACGTTTATGAAATACATAGTGTAGGGGCCAAATCTCAAATTTTGAGTTCTGTTGCACCCCCCAGGAAGAAAAACTTGGTCACTATTTTCAGTCAGGGACAAGTCTTTGGGCCTTGGAAACCCATGTTTTACTAAGTTTTCTGTGGTCAATTTTCTGTAAATGGCCTGTAACCAACGTTACCCTACTAACATAGAAAATGGTAGTATACAAAATACAAGACTAATAAAATATTTTACAAAAGTATTATTGAAATTATTTGAACTTTAAATGCTTGATCTAATCATAAACATTAATTGCAGACATCCGTGAGATTTTTTTTGCTCAAAAACGTGACGTATGTTACATTTTATACGAAAATACAGATAATTACTTTATAGATTACATATGAGAATGAACCATGTTCCCTAACCGCAGGAAGAAACACTTGGTTACTATTTTTAGTCAGGGACATGTCTTGTGGCCTTAGAAATCCATGATTTACTAAGATTTCTTCGGTCAGTTTTCTGTAAATGGCCTGTAATCAATGTTACCCTACTGACTTTAAAAATAGCAACACAAAATACAAGACTAATGGGATATTTCCCAATAGTAATAATGAAATTATTTGAGCTTTAAATGTTTGAGCTAGACTTAAACACCAATTTGAGACATCTGTGGAGTGTATTTCTGCTGGTCAGGGTTACTTATGTTACATTTTTTTATAAAATTGCATATTATTATTTATAGATTACATAATAGAATATACCATGTTCCCCAACCTTAAATATGTGATAAAGATCTCTATTCAAATGATGAATGTCCATTCTTACATATAAAAGCTACTTATAACTTGTAACTGGCGATAGAGGTAGTAAAATAAACATCTAAATATGCTTATTAGCACGTTACTTCTTTTGGCATACATATTTTCTATCTGATCTGATTTACATTTCATTGGAATGTACAATGTCTTCTTTCATCTCTGTCACAGTGAAACAAAATAATAATTTAATACACAGAGTCAAGGACGATGGAGTGTTTGTTGCTGTTAATATATAAAAGGTAACGTAGGTAACAGCATTGTCCTTTGCCTAAATAGTTAAAACACTAAAGTGTGAAAAGAAGACTCAAATTCTTCCTTAGCCTGACGACATAGCCTGTCGACAAGGTTATATTTGAGTCTACTCTCTATCTTTTTTTTTTAAATAACTTCAATTATAGTCAAATTATTCTAACTAAATAATAAAATAAGAGAGTTTTGCAATTATGATTGATTCTGTTACTTTGATATTACAGTTTACAGATTTTTTACCAATGGTTCATAACAATAAACATAATATCTACTTCATGATTTAAATATTTGACTAAATGTTTTATTACGTTTCCTGTTGTCAATCTCATAATAGGCCTGTAAATTACGTCACCATATAAAATCAGGATAGAAAATATGTAAGTCAGTACAAGTTACATGCTAATAAGTGTATTTAAATAATTATTTTACTACAGTTACAAATTATAAACAGCTGCAAATATGTTAAAATGGTAATGTACCATTATAATAGAGACCAACATTATAAAATTAAGGTTGGGGAACATGTTTTATTCTAATATGCAATTAAAAAGTCATTATCTGCAATTTTGTATAAAACGTAACATACCTTACGCTGACGAGCAGAAACCTATCTCACATATGTCTGCAATTAGTGTTTATGTCTAGGTCACACATGTAAAGCTCAAATAAGTTCATTGATACTATTGGAAAAATCCTATAAGGGTAAGTGTGTTTTGGTTGGTCTTTCGGTGACAAAGGATCTAAATAAGGTTATTTAACGATGTAAACTAGCTATGCACGCAGTTGTCATTCACCACATTGGATCAGCTGACAGCTTCAGTGTATGCCCAGTCTTTCATCAGTTAATTAGAGGTCATGTCTCATGTTTTGAGAAAATACATCACGAAAGATTTATCTAATACAAATATACAAACATAATTAATTGTTTTAATATTTCTGATTTGCATGATGTAGAAAACAATCCCTTAGTTGGGATGCTCGCCATCCTACCATATAATGAATCTGTTTTTCAACCATATCAGTTTGCTGAAACAGTGATTTGTTGCATATAAGGTTTGTCTTTATATTACAGTATCATATAGGAGCACAGTGGCTCAGTGGTAGAGTGCTTGACTCGAGACCGAAGGGCCGTGGGTTCGAGCCTCACCGGCATCACTGCGTTGTGTCCTTGAGCAAGACACATTTATCCTAGCTTAGTACTGGTTCAACCGAGGAAGACCCGTCCAGCATAACTGAAAGATTGTTGAGTGGACGTAAAGAATCAAATCAAACAAACAAACAAATCAAACAGTATCATATTACATGTATTAACCAGTGCAAAATACGAAATTAGCTATGACTTGTAACTGGCAACATTCAGTACTAAATATTTGTAATCTTAATATGGCACTACACGTAAAATTGAATGGAAATTATTTCCTTTTACTGTAGACAAGACGGCCCTCAAACAATGTTAGTATTAACAAATGGGTACAAGAATGAGTCAGTTTATGACTAAAATGCTGTCTACAAGCTGTTATCAGCAGTATTATTCACATTTTCAGATGACTCTGCATACAATAAGCCTAATTTAGTAAATTTTCGAAACCAACACACTGACCATAAGTCGCATACTTTTCATTTCATAGATCATGTGCAAACATGTATAATTGTTACAAATAACTCCGACAGTGCAAAAAACAACAACAATTAACTACATTATTAACAATGTAAGAAAGCCAATAGCTTTGTGTTAGTAGTGACACCCTTTTTTCAACTGACAATCATTTGACAACTTAATCTGTGAGCTTCAGAGATTCAAACCATGTTGCTTGATTTTGTTGCGTCATGTTTATGATTCAAGTTGTAACTCCTGAAAATGGACTTTCAAAAACATTCAATAACTGACAAAAGATTTGCAATTAATGTTACCATGAAATATCTTTATAGCTTTGTAATTAGTGTAACCTATTACTACATTTTTCAGTCTATGAGTATGGCTTTACCTTAACTTTTCTTAATTAACAAACAAAATAATTTCTTTCAAAATTGCTGTATAATGTAATAAAATAATAAGCATTACAATATGATATAAAAGAATCGTGCTTAACAAAAGTAGAGAAGATTGCAATTGTGACAGATGAAACATTGTTGTTATTTGTTTTCAAAATGTAATTGCCAACAGTGAAAATTAATTGTATTAAGCATACAAGAAAACCTGTTTAGGCTAGATCTACAAAACATCAGGTACATTTGAGTATAAAGCATGCTACTTTTGTTCTGATAAATACTTTGGTTGATATTATGTTTGCAGTCTTTAAAATATGAGTTAGAAATTTTATATAACATGTATAGCAAAATGCAGTCAAGACCTAAAATGTCCTGTCTCTTCTTCACAGTACCGTTGGTTAGTCTACAGTCTGCCATTGTGACATTTCCTGGTCATACTCACTTTTTAGCAAACATAGTTTTTTTTCAAGCCTGATAAAATACTTCTAATGGCAAAAAGAAACAGAACTTGCAGGATGAATATATTTAAGCTAAAATAATGGCAGTGTGCTGTTATATATGTTATGGACTTACCTTACATATACATTTAGTGTAAAGGGTATATAACTTGTAAAACAGCTAATCATCAAATCTGACCAATCTGTTACCCATTCGCTCTTGTTAAAAGACGGCTTAACCAGAAATTAATTAGTTTTAAAATTTGTCTTTCTCTGTATAAAATCAACAGAAAGCCCCTGCTCTGGAAGGCACCGCGCATTATCATCTCTGCCCTGCCACCAGATGCAGGAAATATTGCTGTGATATTTTTACTTTTAATTTTTAATTGATATACGGTATCTTCAGTCCAATATTTGAATCATGAAGTAAATATTATGTATATTGCCATGAACCATTGACAAAACATGCAAATAGACATATCAAAGTAACAGATCTAAACATACAAAACTCTTATATTAGTGTTTATTTAGAATAATTTGACTGTAATTGAAGTCATTAAAAACATGTTGAGAGTAGACTTAAATTTTACCTTACATGTAGTCAGGCAAAGGCAAAAATTTGAGTCTATTCTCCACAAACTCTATTATCTTTATCCATTTATGCAAAACATCATTTTGTTACCTACGTTACCTTATTTATATATTGACAGAAATTAAATCTCCATGGTAGTTAACCCTGTTTTTTAGTCGCTATTTAATTTCATTGTGATAGAGATGAAAGAAGACAGTGCCCATCCCAGTGCAATGTAAATGGAGGAAAATAAAATATGTATGCCAGTAGAAGTGAGACGCTTATAAGCATCTTGAAAAATTTACTTTACTACACTTTATCATCAGTTGCAATTTAGAAATTGCTTCAAATATGTGAAAATGAAAAATCATCATTAGAATCGAAATCTTTATTACACATTTATGGTTGTGGAACATGGTTTATTCTGATATGCAATAATTTTAAGTTATTATCTGCAATTTCATAAAAAATTTAACATAAGTAACTCTAGAGAGCAAAAGTACATATCAAAGATGTTTACAATTAATATTTATGTCTAGCTGAAACGTGTAAAGCTCAAATAATTTCATTAATACTATTGGAAAGTATCCTATTGGTCTTGTCTTTTTTGTTGGTATTTTTAATGTTATTAGGGTAACATTGAATACAGGCCTTTTACAGATGACTGACAAAAGAAAACTTAGAAAAACATGGGTTTCTAAGACCCCAGGACATGTCTCTGACTGAAAATAGTAACCAAGTATTTCTTCCTGGGGTTGGGAATCATGATTCTTTCTTATATATATTGTCTATAGTCATTATCTGCAATTTTGTATAAAATGTAACGTACATAACACTGATGAGCAGAAAAACATCTCACAGATGTCTGCAATTGATGTTTATGACACGATCAACCATTTAAAGTTCAAATTATTTCATTGATTCTTTTGTAAAATATCCTAATAGTCTTGTATTTTGAGTACTACTATTTTCAATGTTAGTAGGGTAACGTTGATTACAGGCCATTTACAGAAAGCTGACCACAGAAAACTTAGTAAAACATGGGTTTCCAAGGCCCTAAGACATGTCCCTAACTGAAAATAGTAACCAAGTTTTTCTTCCTGGGGGGTGCAACAAACTCGCAAAATAGCCCATATATATCAGTTTGGCCCCTAGACCAACATGTACACATCTACTCAACTACTGTAAATCCGTAAATTTTTGTGAGAATTTTATTTTCACGAATGGCGCTAAAAGTCAAATTTGCGACGTTTAAAATTGGCGACTAGGGCATGATTTTGCAAGATCAGTAAAGGACAGAATTATTTCTCCATTTCGTGAGGCTTTTATTTTCATGAAACTTCGCAAATGTGAAGTTTCGAGAAAATAAAACCCTCACGAAAATTTCTTTCAATCAATTTATTGACAAACATCTATAGTAAGAAATGAAGCTGTCTAAATACTAAGGCTAAAAAATAGATGCTTTTTTTTTTTTGGGGGGGGGGGGGTTAATTCTGATTACTTGTATGTTAAAATGCATTTTTGGTGGGGATTTGACTTGTTCAGATTGCTTGTATGAATCCTCATGTTCAATTTTCAATTTTGTTTGTTCTTTGGCATAAACTAGCTTGTGCATTTATAGGTATCTGTATGTCATTAAAATTGATAAGAAAAACAACTGTGATTTGTGTTAAATTCTAAGGTTTTCTCAGCTACGCTTTTTTCCCTACGCTTTATGTCCTAAAATTTTTAACACAGGGCAGACCCAGATCTACTGCTCCTTAGAAGCATGTCCTGTTTGTTATGTTGGCAAACATTTTGCGAATTCCAGTCGTGATAGTCAACATTTGAGCAGGGCCATGAGATTTCCAACAATGTGGTATGAGATTTCAAACAATGTGGTATGTATGACCAACAAAGTCTCAGATCAGCCTGCACATACATGCAGTCTGATCAAATGAGACGATTCTTTTGAGCAACCAAAACATATGCTACAAACTATGGGTAAGAATATATTGACAGACACTACATGTTATACACCAGACACAAAATCTAAATGTCATAAGTGTTCCCCAATAATGTTGTATACCAAAATCATTCCAAGGGTTCAAAATAAGGGGTGACGGGGACCATACTGGGGGTGACTGTAGTATCGCATATGAGAAATGGTTTCTATGTGATATCTTTTGAAAGATTCATTTTTCATACACAGGTATATAAACATAAAAATACAGGTAAAGTAGATTGTGGATAAATCCAACAATTATAAACAAGAGTTATGACCCTTGATCTCAGAAGTGATTTCTGCTAAATATCTTGGAGAATTAATTGTGGAATTTGACAAAACTTTGCATATGCATTGATGTTGACATGGCCTAGGATGGGATTGTTAGGTGTCAGTCTGCTCTAATCTGTAGTAGAGTTATGGGCCTTATTAGTCAGAATTTTGTTTTCATTCAATATTTTGAGAACAAATCTATAGAATTTGATCATGCGTTGCATATGCATGGGTAATGACAAGATCTGAGTTTGGATCGATTTGTGTAAATTTTGCAAATTCGTAGCGTTATTCAGTCAGAATTTTGTTTCAGTTCAATATCGTAAAAATGAATTGGTGAAATTAACATAATTTTGGATACTCTTTGATATTGACAAGATCTAGGCTGTTTTGTGTTTTTTCTCCTCAATTTGTGCAAATTTATAACAATTGACCTTGGCTTATGTCATTTCTGGGAGACTTTCTCCTACAAGGGCTCCAGGCAGGGGCATTTGTGTCACACTGACACATTTCTAGTTGATCATATGTTGTAGCAATGAATTGACATGTTTTAACCTGCCCATCATCTACTTATTTTCTAGGGTAGCCTATATTGCAAACAATATGGACCCAGATCAGATGGCTCCCATGGGAGCAGTCTGATCATGGTCCATTGTGTTTGCTTTCATTATAAGATCAAGTCTGAATTGCATTTGAATGTATGCAGCAGACTTAAAAAGCAAACAACACTTGTAGAACAAAAACTATTGGCTGGATAAGGGTAAATGTATTGTGATATTTTCCACTGTAGCAGATGACAGATGTAGATTCATCTTTCTTAATTTTCAGAAAAATAAGGCATGATATTTCATGTGAGTCATCTGCTGGCAGACACGAACACCTATCTAAAGATCTGCTGGCAGACACACACACACCTATCTAGAGATCTGCTGGCAGACACACATACACACACCTATCTAGAGATCTGCTGGCAGACACACAGCCCTATCTAGAGATCTGCTGGCAGACACCCACCTATATAAAGATTTGCTGGCAGACACACGCCTATCTAGAGATCTGCTGGCAGACACACACACGCACCTATCTAGAGATCTGCTGGCAGACACACAGTCCTATCTAGAGATATGCTGGCAGACACACACACACCTATCTAGAGATCTGCTGGCAGACACACACGCCTATCTAGAGATCTGCTGGCAGACACACACACGCACCTATCTAGAGATCTGCTGGCAGACACACAGTCCTATCTAGAGATATGCTGGCAGACACACACACCTATCTAGAGATATGCTGGCAGACACACGCACCTATCTAGAGATCTGCTGGCAGACACACACACACACCTATCTAGAGATCGGCTGGCAGACACACACACGACACACAATCCTATCTAGAGATCTGCTGGCAGACACACCTATCTAGAGATCTGCTGGCAGACACGCACACCTATCTAGAAATCTGCCGGCAGACACACAATCCTATCTAGAGATCTGCTGGCAGACACACACTCCTATCTAGAGATCTGCTGGCAGACACACACACACACACCTATCTAGAGATCTGGCAGAAACACACTACTATCTAGAGATCTGCTGGCAGACACACACTCCTATCTAGAGATCTGCTGGCAGACACACAGCCCTATCTAGAGATCTGCTGGCAGACACCCACCTATCTAGAGATTTGCTGGCAGACACACGCCTAGCTAGAGATCTGCTGGCAGACACACACACGCACCTATCTAGAGATCTGCTGGCAGACACACAGCCCTATCTAGAGATCTGCTGGCAGACACCCACCTATCTAGAGATTTGCTGGCAGACACACACCTATCTAGAGATCTGCTGGCAGACACACACACGCACCTATCTAGAGATCTGCTGGCAGACACACACTCCTATCTAGAGATCTGCTGGCAGACACACACACACCTATCTAGAGATCTGCTGGCAGAAACACACTACTATCTAGAGATCTGCTGGCAGACACACACTCCTATCTAGAGATCTGCTGGCAGACACACACACCTATCTAGAGATCTGCTGGCAGAAACACACTACTATCAAGAGATCTACTGGCAGATGACTCACATGGAATATCAAACCTTATAGGCGCGTTGCTGAAATTCAAATTTTCGAAAAAACTTACCTCATCGCCATAAAGGATGAAACAGGTCTTAAATTCAAGATGAATGACTCTACTTTATTTCTGATTGGGTCGTACGCTCAAAAAGTGGTAGCATCATATTAAAAATGGGGAGATAACTCAATGTTTGCAAAAAACAGAAACGTAAAGTACGGTTTTTAAACTGATTTTGTATTGACAAAAAGACGTTCTTTTTCGCAAATTATTTTGTTTTCTAAAAGTAAGTTTACTGTCATTTATATTTGTATGAGTTTTTTTGATTTTTATAATTTTAAACATAGTTTTTTGGGGGGATAACTCTTACTACCCTATAAAATTTAATATTTTCCTCTATATCATTCCTTGTAATACCGTTATATTTAATCAGAACCCGCAAAACTTTATAATTTCTAAAACAATTGTCTTTTCGCTTTTCAAAAACATGATTTGCCGCATTCTGATTTGCCTGACGGCTCAGAAATTTGCTTCTTAAGTTGCCACCCCTGTGTGGAAAAACAGCGTTTTAATGCATTTTTCCAATACACTTGATACGAGCATAGGAGATTCGCTGATTTACTTTTGGAGAAAACTTACATTAACGTCCTAAATGATGATACATGGCTCAATTAAAGATAAATATATCTGTACTATCAATTTGTGAGGATTGTACGTTAAAATCGAGTATCCTCATTCATAAAATGGGGAAATAACTCTGGTACTAGAAATAATGTAAAACCAGCATAGATGAGCGTCGTTAAGTACCTCCTTGAAATATTGCTTCTCTGCTTTTTTTTTTACTTTTACTCACACAAAAGTATATCTGTTTGAAATGTCTAGTCTTTCTTTCTAAGATAGATAAAATAGAATTTCAGAAACAGCAATATGACGCTCTTATTAGATATTAATATTATCTAATTTGCATATTCAAGAATATTAATGAAAACGTAAGTAATGAGAAAATTGTAGAATAAATTAAGGGGTGTCACCTACAAAATTACCTATATGTCGCTTTTTATCATTCCAGACTAAGAATCGTGGTACTAAATTAAAGTTGAGACATTAGCAAAATGACCAACTGAATAGATATACGAATTATCTAATTTGCATACTCATGAATATTAATGAAAACATACGAAATGAGAGAAAATTGGCCTAAAAATTAAGGGGTATATCTACAAAATTACCACTACACCAGCTGCTAAATATCTTATCCTACAAGATTTGGTACCCAATAAAGTTGAGATAAAGCCATTTGACTAAAATGATTAAATATACGAATTATCTCATTTAAATATTCATGAATATTAATGTAAACGTAAGAAATAAGAAAAGAAATTGGTAGAAAAATTAAGGGGGTATACCTACAAAATGTCCTATATGTCTGCTGCGTACTAGCCTAGACTACAAAACTTGGTACCAAATAAAAGTTGAGACATTGTCATTTGACTAAAATGATTAAATATGCGAATTATCTAATTTAAATATTCAAGAATATTAATGTAAACAGAAGACATAAAACAAAATTTGTAGAAAAATAAAGGTGGTTTACTTTAAAAATTACCAGTACGCTAGCTACTAACTATCCTATCTTACAAAACCTGGTACCAAATAAAAGATGAGACATAGCCATTTGATCAAAATGATGGAATATACGAATTATCTAATTTAAATATTCATGAAGATTAATGAAAGCATAAGAGACAAGAGAAAATTGGTAGAAAAAAATAAGGTGGTATACTTTCAAAATTACCTATATATCTACTGCTAACTATCGTAGACTACAAAACTTGGTACCAAATTAAAGCTGATGCATTGTATTTTGACCAAAATGATTAAAATATACGAATTATCTAATTTGAATATTCATGAATATTAATGTAAAAAGTATAAATAAGGGAAAATTGGTAGAAAAATGAAGGCGGTATACCTACAAAATGTCATATATGTCTGCTGTTTATTAGACTAGACTATAAAATTTGGTACCAAATAAAAGTTGAGACTTTGCCATTTAACCAAAATTATTAAATATGCGAATTATCTAATTAGAATATTCATGAATATTAATGTAAAAAGTATAAATAAGGGAAAATTGGTAGAAAAATGAAGGCGGTATACCTACAAAATGTCATATATGTCTGCTGTTTATTAGACTAGACTATAAAATTTGGTACCAAATAAAAGTTGAGACTTTGCCATTTAACCAAAATTATTAAATATGCGAATTATCTAATTTAAATATTCATGAATATTAATGTAAACATAAGTAATAAGACTAAATTGGTAGAAATATCAAGGGGGTATACCTACAAAATTACATGTACTCCAGCTGAAAACTATCCATGACTATAAAAATTGGTACCCAATAACAGTTGAGACATAATCATTTCATTTAAATGATTAAATATACGAATTGTTTAATTTAAATATTCACAAATATTAATGTAAACATAAGAAACAAGACAAAATTGGTAAAAAAAAAAATAAGGTGGTATACCTACAAAATTAACATGACGCTAGCTGATAATTATCCTATCTTACAAAACTTGCTATCGAATAAAAGTTGAGACATAGCCATTTGGTCAAAATGATAAAATATACGAATTTTATAATTTAAATATTCATGAATATGAAAGAAAGCATAAGAAATAAGATAAAATAGATAGAAAAATAAGGGGGTATAGCTACAAAATTACCTATATTTCTACTGCCAACTATCGTAGACTGCAAAACTTAGTACCGAATTCAAGTTGAGACATTGCATTTTGACCAAAATGATTAAATTTACAAATTATCCAATTTGAATATATTCATGAATATTAATGAATACTTAAGAAATAGGAGGAAATTTGTAGAAAAATTAGGCGATTTACGTTCAAAATAACCACTAAGTCAGCCGCTAACTATGATTAACTTCAAAACTAGGTACTAAATAAAAGTTGAGACATTTTTATTTGATGAAAATGATTAAATATACAAATGCTCTTATTCGAATACCCATAAATATTAATTTAAACATAAGAAATAAGACAAAATTGGTAGATTAATTAAAGTGGTATCCCTTCCAAATTACCACTACACCAGGTGCTTACTATCCTCGACTACAAAACTTGGTACCAAATAATAGTTGAGATACAGGTATGTGACCCTATGACTATAGGTATTCGAAATATCTTATTTTTATATTCATGAATATTAATGAACACATAAAAAGAAAAAAGTCAAAAATAGTAGAAAACTAAAGTGGTTTGACCTACAAAATAACCTATATTTCATCTGCTATATATCCTGGACTACCAACAATGGTACCAAATAAAAGTTGAGATCTATGATGAATATACAAATGATCTCATTTGCTTGTCTCATGAATGTATAAGAAAACATAAAAAAGAAAGAAGAACACAGAATGATAAAATTTAGTTCTAGGCTTTAATTTGAGAATAGGATAACTAGCAACTGACAAATGCGTAATTTTGTAAGTACACCCCTTTAATTTTTCCAAAATTTTCTCTTATTTCTTATATTTTGATTAATATTTATGAGTGAGAATGTTAGAAAATTTGTTAGATGGACAATTTGGTAAAAGTGCAGTGATTTGGCATTATTTGGTACCAAGAGTGGTTGCCTAAAATAATTCGCAGCTGAGTTGTAAGTATCCTTGTGGGTACACTTTTTTTATTTTTTATGATTTCCTAATGTATTCATTAATTTTCATGAATATGCAAATTTGCTCACTAGCATACTTTACCACTGAATGAAGCCGCTATGTCTTACTTTTGTTTTTTTTTATCGAGTTAGTACTTTAGGATGAGTTTCTGCTGAGATATAAGTAATTTGTAGGGACATACCAAATTGTTTTGAAGCGCATTGATTGTTGCCATGGAAACCACACAATTTCACATAGCTCAAATGGGGTTATTTTGAGGGCAATACTTTTACCTATTGAAGGCGGTCCCACAAAACAATTTGACGCCCATGAGAAGTTGTCGCGAGGACGCAAGGCTGGTCTAATTCGACCATTGGGTACTAAGGAATTTAAATGCTTTTACTTTTGATATATAGATAGTGTAACACATTTTGTGGATATTGCTAGGAAGAATGGACATTATGACGACAGTTAAATCAAAGCTACTTGTTGATTCTCAAAACTCATTTCTCGTTTATCACTTTAAAAGCTTGAACCTAGTCCAGAATAGTGCTATGAATGAAACATTCATTACAATAGCTGGACACTAGATACGCAAAAAGTAAGTGAGTATAAACAGGAAAAAACACAATCACTACTGCAGATCAACCCACAGCATCGCGAGGAAAAGTAACAGAACACTTACAGTCACAAGACACCAGGAAGACAATTAGAGCAAAACAACTATCATTCTCTTCCTCGTCAAGGTGTTAACAAAAATAGAAAGAACACAAATAGATGCATAATAAAACAAAGACCAACACAGAACCCCCACAAATATTCCGAGGTACATTAAACAATGAATCAACAACAATGTAAGATTCTGTATGATTTTGGCGGCCATCTTGAAAATTTGCAAATTAGCTCAATAAGACGCCATTTCTCAGCTTGCAAACATTGGTTTTCGGATTTAGCATACCAAAATACCTTGAAGAAATGTGTCAGATCCTTTGTCTTCAGAAATAAGTCCATACTTGATACTTTTAAAATTCGTATTTCGTGATTCTGTTTTCTGCGAGTATAAAGTTATCTCCCCTTTTTTCAATATGGCACTACCAATTTCTGAGTGTGCGACCCCCAAAAACTTAAGTGTAGACATTTATCTTCAATTGAAGACTAGTTTCATCCTTTAGGACGATGAGGTAAATTCTCTCAAAAGCATTCAGAGACTGCGCCTAATAGTATATCAAGTGTATTGGTGAAATGCACGAAAACAGAGTATTTTTCACAGGGGTGTAGCAACTTTGCAAGCGATTTTCCGAGCCGTCAAGCATGTCAGAAGGCTGTTAATCATGTTTTTGAATAGCAAATTTATATGTTTTGTCGATTTGATCAAGTTTTACGCATTTTTACCCAAACTAACAGTATTATCAGAAACGATATCGAGGGAAATGTTCTAATTTATAGGGTAGTAAGAGTTATCTCTCATTAGCTATATCTGCAAATGAAGAAAATGAGCCAAATTTGATTTAGAAATAAATAAAAGATAAATTGATTTTAGAAAATAAAATAATTTACGAAAAAATAATGTTTTAACACTGCAAAAAATCGATTCGAAATTCGTACTTCACAATTCACTTTTTTGCAAGGATAAGAGTGATCTCCCCCTTTTTAGATATGACGCTACCAATTTTCGAACGTACGACCCAATCAAAATTAAAGTAGAGGCATTTAGTTTTGATTTGAGATCGGTTTCATCCTTTATGACGATGAGGTAAGTTTTCTCAAAAAGTAAGCCTCAAATGAAATTCAGCAACGCGCCTATTATTTGTTATTCTTGAAAAAGCAACACAATTGAAAATGTCGTCTGCTGCATATTATAGGTGGTGCTTCATGAGTTAATAGGAATGACTAGGTAACTATGAGGAAGTGAATTATGCATTACCTTAATTTGATTATGACATACTGACAAAGTTTGTTTTATGTGGGAATAAATTCTAAGAGAATATATATTACTGCTTTATTTTCCAATTTTCCAATTCTTTGCCTACTGGGGAGTCTTGCACTTTTTTGTTGTTTGCTGAATTTTTTTTCAAAGTCAACTTTTTTTTTCAAAAAATTATTTCAAATTCACCATCAGAGTGTAAAACAGTTTGGATCCAGATCAGGCCCGACGTGGTGTCGGGCCTGATCTGGATCAAAACTGTTTGCAAATGTTTTCAGTAGATGACATTAGTAGGAAAGAGTTTTAACCAATATGAGCTATTTAATATATATTTATGACAATTGACGTCTGCTTCCGTAACTTCTGCTTTGTTCTCCATGGACACAAATCAGGGTCCATAGGGATTGCTGTATGATAACATTATTCAGGAGTGTTTGTTTTATTCTGGAAGGGTGAACTAAGTATGCATAAACAGAAAATCTATTGTTTGATATCAAGTGTATTTAAAATATGCAGCAGATGTAAAAAGCAGTCTATATATTTGCAGGACAGAAATCACCTGCAGGATAATGGTTTATATTTGAGGGTTCTGTCAGTCTTGGTCTCGGTCATGCACGGATCCAGAAAATTTTGTCAGAAATTTCATAACGTTTTTTAGTTGATGAGGAGATAGGATCCAAATATCACTATAAATGAGCCATCATTTAAATGACGTTTTGCTGGCGGGCACATGATGACCCAACATTGAATGCTGGCTTGGTAGCTTTGTGAATACTCAGGGGATCAAGATCAATATTGCTAGGAAACCCAATATTTCTATGATCTTTCAGAGGGGAGGGGTCCGGATCCCCTGTCCCCCCCCCCCTCTGGATCCGCCCATGTGGGTCCAAACTGCTTGAAAAACTTATTAGCAGACAACACTAGTAAACAAAGAAATTAGTTGGTGTTTTTTTTTATTTTTTTATTTTGGAGAGGGTTAATTAAGTATGCATAAACAGAATAACTAATTAGAAATTTCATCAGTGCATGAAATGCACACAGTGAAATTAAGATTTCATGAGCAAACCGAAATAAGTTATAATCATGTATTACACGGCGATCGTGCTGTTGTTGTTGTTGTTGGTAGATTCCTCTACTGTCTGGAGAACTTCACATAAGTGAATAAGCCCTTAATTGCACCCCACCATTTAGTAATGTTTATTAGTTCACACTGATTTAGTTGTTCATATTATTAAGCAGACTGAAGCGCCTACAATGCAGTGCATAGCACAATCCTCTGGAGACTGATTCAAACTTGTGTAGAAAGTCTTCCCTATGGGTTTCACTGGCTTTCAAATTTATTGCTGTACAGTCCAAAATAAGTGCTGCTAATAAGTCAAAGTCTTTAAAAATTTCTTTGCTAATAGCAAACCACTTCAAAGTCTCGCTAAACGCGAGAAGACGCGAGAGCGTCATTCTACAAAAAGCAGAGAGATAACCAAAACTAATGAGATATGATGAACAACAAAATTTTATTGACTAGTAATGTTAGACTACAAAGTAAACTGACTAGTAATGTTAAACATCTCATAAAAAAACACAATTAGTTGATTATGTGAAAATGCATAGTTGAACATGAACCATATGAGTAATGTATTTGGCACAAAAGAATACAGTTCTTAAATCTATCTGTCAAATCTCGTATGAAAGGTCGAAATCTCTCAGGTTCTGTCTATAATAAACACTATAAGTTCACTAGTTAGAAAACTACTAAATGTTAACTAATCCAAATCAAGCTAAGCTAGATGTAAAAAAATATACAAAAAAGGTTGTCACTGAAGTTCAGTAATAAAACTTGTAATATGTCGTCCCTGAGTAAATGGGGAATTTGTGGTTGCACCCGTAGAGTTCCATCGTCTGTCTCCCAAATACCCTTCCTGTTCCTTCATAGGCTAGTAACTGGCACGGTCTATGCTTCTCCCTGCAATAAGACCAGAACAAGACTTGATATTTTGTAAATGATCTAACCAAGGAAGGTGGGAAAAGAAATTAACTGTGTTATAATTTAGAAAAGGACTACTATGCTTTTTATTATGCTCATGAATGTAAATATGTAAAACCATGCATGTATATATACGCGTCTCGGGTGATCCGATGGTATGACCTCATCCACTCGACGTGATACAGTACGCCAGATCAAGTTACTATTATGATAATGTGTATATATCTTATGGAGGTTTGCGAAACGAATTTAGAAATTTCATCAGTGCATGAAATGCACACAATGAAATTAAGATTTCATTGCAAATCGAAATAAGATATAAAATCCACCCTAGGGTTTCCCACTCGGTTAACTGACAAAACTGCAATAAGACTAAGTAACACTTGTTTCAGACATTTAATATTTGTATTTCATTCAGTTTAATACATTTCAATCATTATAATCATTATAATGATTGAAATGTATTAAACTGAATGAAATAATGATTGAAATGTATTAAACTGAATGAAATTAAAGCATAGTTCTCGTTTCCCCATTGAGATGTTTGGACTGGACCCGCAGGAGATGGCGAAACACAAGTAGGACTGCATGCTTGGTGGTCAACCCAAATCTGGGTTGGCAACTTTGCTTTCCTCTTTAATTGCACGCGGGTGAGTCGGACTTCAGACTCTATGACGGTTTCGACTGAAATCCGTATCTATTGATGTGATGGTAGGTCCTGATGCTTTGGCTGTTGTCAGGCCCACCGGGGTTTACCTGTTGGGTTTCTTTTGCCCTGGTATTCAGTTTTATTTACTGTTGAGTCCTTATCTTTGCTTTATCTCCCTTTTATATCTTTGATTCATATGTTCTAGGAGATGATGCATTGATAAGTTTCTTTCATGCAAACCAAACATCTATGTGTCTTGATCCACATCTGAACTAAGGGTGAGGTTGGTGCACCGTTAAACCGGCTTAAGCCTTCCAGTAAAATATTTTTACTGACCGTTCCAAGGCAGTGCTTCTTTTGTGGATCATTTATGTTATTTCTGTCTTGTTTTGTTATGTTTTCATGCACATCTGTTTGTTGATGCCTTGTGGTCACCTGCTGGGAAAGGGCTGACCATTTGGCTCTCGTCTGTGATGTCTAATTGTGAAGTTGTCACTTTCCCATTGGTATCCTGGGTCAGGTGTGGTACTTGATTGTATCGATTCCGGATCTTTGCCCTTTTTCTTACTTTATTTTTGTAGTCTAGCCAGACACAGGTTAGTATCAGCGACATGCTTGATGAGATTGAGTGACACCAAGGTTCATCTCTTGTGCCCCTTAGAGATTGGCCCCTTTTGCTTCTATTTCTCTGAGACTGACACAAGATTTATTGCTGTACTGTGTCTGTTGAAAAAAGAGAACTTGACCCCTGCTCATATTTCGAAAGTCACTCTCAACATGTCATCACACAGTGCCCAACATTGTAGATACCAGACATAAAAAGGTGTCATGAAGATTGTGTTTACCCTGTACTATATTCCAAGTCGGAACAGTCTTTTTCTTTCAGTAATCAATACCAAGACTACAGAAGAGTTGAGGGTCTCGTCATTTAGTCAGAAACACAGCTAAAAGAGTTTTGTCCAACTTACTAAGTAAGCACTACCTAATTGGATTGAACGCTTCCTCTTCCTTATTTCAATAAATGATTGACTAGATATGTGTGGTCTTCTGTTTGCCTTTTCTCAAACACTTATCCTGTCGCATAATGCAAGAAAAAGTGAGTATAACCAGGAAATGCATCACTTTCACACTATATACAGGCCAACCCATATGGCACCGTGAGGATGTGAAAAAGAACAACAACAGTATTGAGTAGCATGCCATATAGAAGAAGACAAAATAGCTTATGACAGTGGCAGGCTGATTGACCAGATGTCATAATCGACCCACGGGAGAAACACCATTCAAATGGTGTCAGCAGACGATTCCGTAGTGGCCTGCTTTTGCATTAGGCAAAACAAAACTCACAAATACGTGTGTTTTAGGTTACATGAATTTTTAAAATAGGGATGGAAGATAAGAAAATACTTTAATATTGTTAAAAGTTTAATTTGATAGCTTCTGTTAGTGGGTGACCAAATGTCACTTACGTCAACCAGTGAAACACCACTGAAATAATTTTTGTTGATATGAGCAATAGTGGCCTGGTTTTATGAGCTTACTGTGTAAGGAAGTTACTATTTGGAATATTTACTCTACACATGCTTAAACTTAGATTTATCAATAGAGAACGTACAGAAATAATCTGGAAAACGTATCCGTCAGAAATACAGAGAACCTACAATATAAGAAAACAGCAGACTCTGTTTTATTGAGTCTGTTCATGAGAACTAATGGAAAGTGCAACTATTCTCTCACCACCTAGCACCGGTTTAAGCAGTATTCTGCTTTCCGTTAGAGCCCAATATTCCTGAAGGACCAGAATATTAAAAAAGATCAACATTATCTCGATGTACGGGGAGAAGTTTTACCAACTCCACGTGGCATAATGGTCGACAGCTGTTGCGACCTCTAAATAATCTGGAAAACGGATCTGTCAGAAGTAGAGAGAACCTACAATATAAGAAAACAGCAGACTGAGTTTTATTGTCTGTTCGTGAGAACTAATGAAAAATGCAACAATTCTCACGCCCCTAGCACCAGCTTAAGCATTAGCCTGCTTTCCGCCAGAACCCAATATTCATGAAGGACCAGAATATGAAAAAATATCAACACTACTGCAGCCCGCTGACGGTGTCTGGACAGGTGTCTGATGAGTGACTCACAATTCTTAGGTGTATATGTTTCCCATCAAAGCAGTTTTGCACGATTCGGTTCTCATTTCAATGACTTGAATCACCAATATAAATAAATGCTTTTTTTCTGACTGGCAGGCGCGTAGCCAGGTGGAGGCCAGGAAGCCTGGGCCTCAACATCATATGGGCAAAGACACGAGAAACCCTGACTTTTCTTGATTGCGAACAACAAAGGCGCAGACTAGCCTGCGCATCTGCGCAGTCTGATCAGCTCCTTTATCATTCGTTATCTAAAAAGTAAAGTAACAAGGTCAGATATCTGTTACTTCTCCAAATATTTTTGGTGGGCTTCAACTTGATGAAGCCTCTGGCTACGCTACTCGGCTTGGTATCCTTAACATTGAAAGGCATTTTCTAAATTTTACCACATACTTTCAGAGTTGTTTTCTTTTGGTGTTAATACAATGTTGGAATGAAAACTCTTTGTGTGCCTTGTTTTGTGTTTGACCCTGTTGTTTTGTTGTTCTTTGGGGCATGGCACTTTGTGCCATTTCTAGCAGTGCAAGCATCGTACTTAGAAATTGGAACTGGTTTCTGTACTTAAATTGTATTTTGCTTTTATGTGTGCATGTATTTGTTTAACTGGGTTCTGTTATTCATGTTTCTAGGGAGCGTAGTGGCTCAGTGGTAGCTAGAGTGCTTGTCCAGAGACAAAGGGACTTAGGTTCGTGCCTCATCGTCATCACTGTGATGTGTCCTTGACCAAGACACATTAATCCTTGCTTAGTACTAGTTCCTCCCCAGGTAGACCCGTCCTAAAATAACTGAAAAATTGTTGACTGGAGTGTAAAGAATCTAATCAAAACCAAACAAAAGTAATCATGGGTATGTTTAAAGACCGGTTGGAGCAAAATGTTGGTCAGTAAAATACATTAAGTCACCTGTTGGCTGGAACAGAAGGGAATTAAAACGGACCTTTTTCTTATTAATTATTCTGTTTGTGTGGATAATGAAAGGTAAGCCAACATAATTATGCCAATTATAAATAAACATACAAATTATACCTTATTATACCTGTGGGCCAAAATTGTACAGGCAGACTTGGTTATGGGCGAAATTGACATGGGTTGAAATGTCCAGTGACCGTTTGTTGTTGACCCCTTTTGAGTTACGTCCTGCTTTTTTGATAAAATTGTATGCATCCTTTCTAGTCCAACACTAGTCTCCCTAAGGAAGTAAAGTCTGATTATTTTACATTGTGTTTTTGATTTCCTGTTTGTGGTCTTTGTGTTTGGATATCTGTGGGCGTACTGTGAAGCTATCCTTCCTTTCGTGTGGCTTGAAGGGTGTGCGCCGAACAACGGTAGGAAATACACACTGCTGGGGAGTACTTAATTTGTACGGGCGGCAGTTACGTGTGTTATGACGTCACTCAAACTGTTTTCTTTAGACTGGTTCTCTCCGTCAGCATGCGTAGCGGAAGTGGAGCTTTATCAACGAGGGGAACCAATCTATGTTTTCTTTTCGGAACTTTGAAAACCGTTTGTTTCTTTTAGTTCAATGTTGGATAACAATTATTGGGCTACGGAAATAATTTGGAGAAATTTGGAAACGGATTAAAAGTATTTCAAAGCCATCTCTAAACACTCGCGAAGCTGAGAAATGTATTACAGTAATGGCGGAGGCTTCCGGTGTAAGTTTATTTTGCTGTTTTGTTACACGAGGCAAACGAAATATTCAGCGTTCGTCCAATTATCTTCTTATTGCATGTTTTGATCTAAGAAAAATATTTTTAAGAATTTAAATAAGAAATGAATGAATAACAAACCACTCTCGAAGCTTTGAGAAATTGTTTGTGCATGACGCTGTGTTCCGGCTCTAGTTTGGGAAAGACAAAAATCGGCATCGAGGCAGGGTCCGCGAGAGACTGGGAGGCGCCATGTTGGACAACTTTTTGAACTTCGTTAGAATAGTAAAGAACATTGAATTCATTGTTAACCTTTACATATGTGTTATCTATAGGCGTGCTTCGCACGCTGGGCCTTCGGCCCCGCTTTGCTTTGCACGAACCAAGGGCTCCATGGAATATTTACATGAACTGTCAAAATGATAGCGCTCTACTGAATATTTACAAGAAACTTCACAATAATAGCAACCAACCATCGAGTTGTTGCCGCGAAGCGGCAACAACGAGAGTTGGTTGCTCTTACGATTAGAGGCTCTGTTCTGTTCTATTCATCTGCTATATGAACATCTGATTTCCGTTCTGTCAAACGAGAGTTCCGGTATCTATACAGAGTCGATTTCGATAGAAGTAAAACCTTATTTTACCGTTGAAAAATGTACATTGATCATTTTTGACAATGAAAAAATACAAAAAATAAACTTGAATCGCGAAGATACCGGTTTTGTTGATATTCAAGTTATATTTTAACCACACGACTATTTACCAATCGGAAAACGCCATAAGCGCGTGAAAACCTGGAGATCTGTAAACATCACAACACGGTTCAGCGCCAGGCTGAATGAATAGATCTAGGTCTACTATGCAGTTGCAGTTATAAATGAGTAAGGTTTGGCTATCATCCTTTAATTATCGATATATTCCTTCGCACAGGAGCTTGACGTTAATATTTTTTCTATACTTGTATATCCTCTACGTAGAGGGTATACAAGTATAGAAAAATATTAACGTCAAGCTCCTGTGACACAGACCAGACAGTTGGGCAACGGTCTTTCAGACTTTTGTTTATCTTCCGGTTGAGTTCATCGTCACCAGTGATTTTATTTGGGATTTTGGGAAGCTACCTTTTCCTACACATTTGGGAAAATATTGTATTAAAATTGGGAAAATAAAAGCTAAAATACATGAAATTGGGAAAATAAAGGCCATTTTGGATTGGGAATGACTCCCATATACGGCCTCAAAAATTGCCAAATAAAATCACTGGAGTCATAAAAATGGAACAACAACACAATTTCGCATCAAATTCACATTCTCAGACAAGGTAAACTGAAGATTCTTTTTTAAATGCTCTTTAATGAACTGATGACATGCGCGGATCCAGAGGGGGGGGGGGAGGGGATCCGGACCCCCCCCCCCCCTTGAAAAATCACAAAAATACAGGGTTTCTTGCCCGGATCCCCTGAAAATCACAAAGCTACCACGCCAGCATTCAAGGTGAAAGCGTGGTAGCTCAGTGGTTAGGCACTTGCCTCTGGTGCTAGAAGTCTCAGGTTTGATCCCTGCTCGCGGTGAGGAAAATTTCGGTGTCCGAACACGCTTTCTATAGTGTCATTTGCAGGGATGACGCTAGATAAGTGCATCGTCTTTCGGATCGGGACGTTAATTGGATGTCCCCTGTGCAGGGAAAGTCATCCCTGTGCAGGTTAAAGAACCCTAAGTACGGTAATTTAGATATGGTTACTTGTAGGCTTTCATCCTGCACCCGGAGTGTACAAAGGACACCTGCCGATAATACTCGAAAGAGGGTCTGGCAGTAAATAAAAGAAAGAAAAGAGAAAATTTTGGGCCACCATCGGCAGGTCAGCAAACACCATTTAAATGGCGTTTCGCTGGCAAGCCGATGATGGCCTGCTTATAGTTCAAATACAAGACATTCTACAGAAAAAAGGGCCCAGAAATAAGTATGATCAAATGGTAGCTGTGTACATTATAGTCTCCATATCATTGCTCACATGATTGTCCTTGATCTCTACAAATAGTCAAGCATATGTCAAGATATAAGGGACACTGCAGCAAGGTATACCTATTACCCAAGAAGTGATAGATCTATTCACTGATTGAGTCAAATCCTAGGTCTAGTTAAGAAAAAGTTAAGTGTAATATTCAAGGTATATGATCTGGTGTCCATCAGCTTTAATATTATTTTTGTGCTAAAAAGAACCGTCTCATCGAGAAGGTTCTTTTGACGTATACACAGCATATGTTTTGGTAAAGATTTAAACATAGTTTTGAACCCTCAAAAACCTCATTGAAACAGCTCTTTGAGGGGTGACTCTAAAATGCGTAAAGGACTCCATTTCGCTTAAAGGAGTTTTATTTTTGCGAAAAGGACTTTAATTCTATTAGGATCATGTCTGGTATTTAATATTTTTAAACTGAAGTTTAACCATAATAAATCTAACAATAACTAGATGCCGTTTTTGAAATGATGTTTGGCGGAAATGGCAGAAATATCATTGGCATAGCTCCCATTACACAGTATACGCACATGCGTAGTAACATTCAAGGGAGGTCACTTAATGTGATAAAAGTAAGTTTCCATTAAGGTACTGCTCATAAAGGAAAGAATTCGCTCCCTCTCAGCAATTCTTTCCTTTAAGAGAAGTTCCATTTGAAAAGGGACGCAATTGAAGAGAATCATTGCTTGATCCAGTAGTCTCCCTTTGATGTGCGTAACATTTTCTGCGTTCTGGCTACACCGCTGAATATGTCTTACGGATGAAGAAAAGAACTTTTTAAAAAGTATCTGATCTATTTATTTCTCAGTTATTTATTTCTGTTAAAATTCAAAGTACACATTTGTGGAAAAGAGGTTAAGGCTTTAAAAACATGATCCGCTAATAATACAAACAGCGTAGACCCAAATTGGACGCCACATTTTTGTTCAATTTTTTTTCTATAATAAATTAGAACAAATAATTTAAGGCTATTAATCGATCGAAATTGAGCATGTTCTTAGACTCGTTTGAAATTGTGTTGTCGCCTGAGCTACTTTGTCAGGTTTAAGGGTGTCGTTTTTGTCCCAAGGACTTTGATGAAGGCTTGGTCCATTTAGATACATCAGGGAGACTTCATCGTAACAGCGGCATGCAAAAGTACTATGCAACAGAATCAGAAGAATTTTTTGCAGCTATCTGTAAATGCAGATTAGTGTTAAACGGCCCTTTTCATGGCCATTCAATAAACATGAAAGAGTACCCTTATGATTGTTGCTAGAAATGAATATCAAATTGTTCTTACAAAATCTTAAGCCCAACAAACAAATATTTAGATTGAGTCCTTTACGCAAAACCAAAAGAAAGGGAAAAAAAACGAGGTCCTTTTCTCAAGAAAAAAATCAATTGCGCAAAAAAGGATTCGAGTCCGTTTTCGTAATCCTCATATTTAGGTAAAGCCTATGTTGCCAACATCCAGTTTTCCACATTCTTATTTTAACTTTGGCTCTATTGAATATTTATAGGAACATTCGCAATGATAGGGCTCTACCCGGTATTTACAAGAACCTTCACAATGAAACTGCTAAATGTCTACAGGAACTAAATGTTTACAGGAATATTCACAATGATACACATGGCTCTACTGAATGTTTACAGGAACCATCACAATGATAGGGCTCTACTGAATATTTACAGGAACCATCACAATGATATGGCTCTACTGAATATTTACAGGAACCATCACAATGATAGGGCTCTACTGAATATTTACAGAAACCATCACAATGATATGGCTCTACTGAATACATGTATTTACAGGAACAATCACAATGATAGGGCTCTACTGAATGTTTACAGGAACCATCACAATGATATGGCTCTACTGAATGTTTACTGGAACCATCACAATGATATGGCTCTACTGAATATTAACAGAAACCATCACAATGATATAGCTCTACTGAATATTAACAGAAACCATCACAATGATATAGCTCTACTGAATGTTTACAGGAATCATCACAATGATAGGGCTCTACTGAATGTAAACAGTAACCATCACAATGATATAACTCTACTGAATATTTACAGGAACCATCACAATGATATGGCTCTACTGAATACATGTATTTACAGGAACAATCACAATGATAGGGCTCTACTGAATGTTTACAGGAACCATCACAATGATATGGCTCTATTGAATGTTTACAGGAACCATCACAATGATATGGCTCTATTGAATGTTTACAGGAACCATCACAATGATATGGCTCTACTGAATGTAAACAGTAACCATCACAATGATAGGGCTCTACTGAATATTTACAGGAACCATCACAATGATATAGCTCTACTGAATACATGTATTTACAGGAACAATCACAATGATAGGGCTCTACTGAATGTTTACAGGAACCATCATAATGATATCGCTCTACTGAATGTATACAGTAACCATCACAATGATAGGGCTCTACTGACTATTTACAGGAACCATCACAATGATATAGCTCTACTGAATACATGCATTTACAGGAACAATCACAATGATAGGGCTCTACTGAATGTTAACAGAAACCATCACAATGGTAGGGCTCTACTGAATGTTTACAGGAACCATCACAATGATATAGCTCTACTGAATACATGTATTTACAGGAACAATCACAATGATAGGGCTCTACTATATGTTAACAGAAACCATCACAATGATAGGGCTCTACTGAATATTTACAGGAACAATCACAATGATAGGGCTCTACTGAATGTTAACAGAAACCATCACAATGATAGGGCTCTACTGAATATTTACAGGAACAATCACAATGATAGGGCCCTACTGAATGTTAACAGAAACCATCACAATGATAGGGCTCTACTGAATACATGTATTTACAGGAACAATCACAATGATATGGCTCTACTGAATATTTACAGGAACCATCACAATGATAGGGCTCTACTGAATACATGTATTTACAGGAACAATCACAATGATAGGGCTCTACTGAATGTTTACAGGAACCATCACAATGATAGGGCTCTACTGAATATTTACAGGAACCATCACAATGATAGGGCTCTACTGAATGTTTACAGGAACCATCACAATGATAGGGCTCTACTGAATATTTACAGGAACCATCACAATGATAGGGCTCTACTGAATACATGTATTTACAGGAACCATCACAATGATAGGGCTCTACTGAATATTTACAGGAACCATCACAATGATATGGCTCTACTGAATATTTACAGGAACCATCACAATGATATGGCTCTACTGAATACATGTATTTACAGGAACAATCACAATGATAGGGCTCTACTGAATGTTTACAGGAACCATCATAATGATATCGCTCTACTGAATGTTTACAGGAACCATCACGATGATAGGGCTCTACTGAATGTATACAGTAACCATCACAATGATAGGGCTCTACTGAATATTTACAGGAACCATTATAATGATATAGCTCTACTGAATACATGTATTTACAGGAAAAATCACAATGATAGGGCTCTACTGAATGTTGACAGGTTCCATCACAATGATATGGCTCTACTGAATATCTTCAGGAACCATCAAAATGATATCGCTCTACTGAATGTTTACAGGAACCATCACGATGATAGGGCTCTACTGAATATTTACAGGAACCATCAAAATGATATGGCTCTACTGAATATCTTCAGGAACCATTTACAATGAAAGAACTCTTCTTACCTTCACAATGATATGGCTCATTATAGATTTTTTAATAATAACCTTCATATTATCATATGACGTCGCGTCTGGGAGTGAAATAACGCCATGCAATAAAATTGATAAACCACTAGTGGTTTATTGATTTACGGGAAACGTTATGACGTCCATAATAACGTTGCGTACATAATGACAAAATTATAACGTTTTTACGCCAGAAATGAGATTTCAAAGTATTTGTCATATGATAAACAGAATCTAACATTCGTGCTCTTGTATTATTGAATTTATTAAACTCGTTGCGAAAAAGAGATTAAATGCTCGGCAAGCCTCGCATTTTATCTCTTTTCCCCAACTCGTTTAATAAATTCAATAAAACATGAGCACTCATGTAAGATCCTCTATATATAGTATGACTACTGTGTTTTTTAGTATGACTACTGTGTTTCTTAAGTATGACTACTGTGATTTTGCAAGAATTGTCACAAAGAGAAGGCTTGACTAACCAATTACAACAACCTAACAATAAGATGGCTCTTTACAAGTACCAATATGAAAATTCACACCGAAACATAGAGCTCTACTGAATGTTTACAGGAACCTTCACAATGAAATGACTCTACGAAATATGTACAGGAACCTTCACCATGTTTATTTGCAAGAACCTTCAGAATGATACCTAGAACTCTAGTGAATGTCTACAGAAATATTCGTAATGATAGGGTTCTATTGGATGTTGGCAAGAACCTTCAGAATGATACCTAGAACTCTAGTGAATGTCTACAGAAATATTCGTGATGATAGGGTTCTATTGAATGTTGGCAAGAACCTTCAGAATGATACCTAGAACTCTAGTGAATGTCTACAGAAATATTCGTGATGATAGGTCTCTATTGAATGTTGGCAAGAACCTTCAGAATGGTACCTAGAGCTCTAGTGAATGTCTACAGAAACATTCGTGATGATAGGTTTCTATTGAATGTTTGCAAGAACCTTCAGAATGGTACCTAGAACTCTAGTGAATGTCTACAGAAACATTCGTGATGATAGGGTTCTATTGAATGTTTGCAAGAACCTTCAGAATGGTACCTAGAGCTCTAGTGAATGTCTACAGAAATATTCGTGATGATAGGTCTCTATTGAATGTTGGCAAGAACCTTCAGAATGGTACCTAGAGCTGTAGTGAATGTCTACAGAAACTTTCGTGATGATAGGGTTCTATTGAATGTTTGCAAGAACCTTCAGAATGATACCTAGAACTCTAGTGAATGTCTACAGAAACATTCGTGATGTTATGTTTCTATTGAATGTTTGCAAGAACCTTCAGAATGGTACCTAGAACTCTAGTGAATGTCTACAGAAATATTCGTGATGAAAGGGTTCTATTGAATGTTTGCAAGAACCTTCAGAATGGTACCTAGAGCTCTAGCGAATGTCTACAGAAACATTCGTGATGATTGGTTTCTATTGTATGTTGGCAAGAACCTTCAGAATGATACCTAGAGCTCTAGTAAAAGTCTACAGAAACATTCGTGATGATAGATCTCTATTGAATGTTTGCAAGAACCTTCAGAATGGTACCTAGAGCTCTAGTGAATGTCTACAGAAACATTCGTGATGATAGGTCTCTATTGAATGTTGGCAAGAACCTTCAGAATGATTCCTAGAGCTCTAGTAAAAGTCTACAGAAACATTCGTGATGTTAGGTTTATATTGAATGTTGGCAAGAACCTTCAGAATGGTACCTAGAGCTCTAGTGAATGTCTACAGAAATATTCGTGATGATAGGTCTCTATTGAATGTTTTCAAAAACCTTCAGAATGGCACCTAGAACTCTTGTGAATGTCTACAGAAACATTCGTGATGTTAGGTTTCTATTGAATGTTGGCAAGAACCTTCAGAAAGGTACCTAGAGCTCTAGTGAATGTCTTCAGCAATATTCGTGATGATAGGGTTCTATTGGATGTTGGCAAGAATCTTCAGAATGGTACCTAGAGCTCTAGTGAATGTCTACAGAAATATTCGTGATGATAGGGTTCTATTGAATGTTTGCAAGAACCTTCAGAATGATACCTAGAACTCTAGTGAATGTCTACAGAAACATTCGTGATGTTATGTTTCTATTGAATGTTTGCAAGAACCTTCAGAATGGTACCTAGAACTCTAGTGAATGTCTACAGAAATATTCGTGATGAAAGGGTTCTATTGAATATTTGCAAGAACCTTCAGAATGGTACCTAGAGCTCTAGTGAATGTCTACAGAAACATTCGTGATGATTGGTTTCTATTGAATGTTGGCAAGAACCTTCAGAATGATACCTAGAGCTCTAGTAAAAGTCTACAGAAACATTCGTGATGATAGATCTCTATTGAATGTTTGCAAGAACCTTCAGAATGGTACCTAGAGCTCTAGTGAATGTTTACAGAAACATTCGTGATGATAGGTTTCTATTGAATGTTGGCAAGAACCTTCAGAATGATACCTAGAGCTCTAGTAAAAGTCTACAGAAACATTCGTGATGTTAGGTTTATATTGAATGTTGGCAAGAACCTTCAGAATGGTACCTAGAGCTCTAGTGAATGTCTACAGAAATATTCGTGATGATAGGTCTCTATTGAATGTTTTCAAAAACCTTCAGAATGGCACCTAGAACTCTTGTGAATGTCTACAGAAACATTCGTGATGTTAGGTTTATATTGAATGTTGGCAAGAACCTTCAGAATGGTACCTAGAGCTCTAGTGAATGTCTTCAGCAATATTCGTGATGATAGGGTTCTATTGAATGTTGGCAAGAATCTTCAGAATGGTACCTAGAGCTCTAGTGAATGTCTACAGAAATATTCGTGATGATAGGGTTCTATTGAATGTTTGCAAGAACCTTCAGAATGATACCTAGAACTCTAGTGAATGTCTACAGAAACATTCGTGATGTTATGTTTCTATTGAATGTTTGCAAGAACCTTCAGAATGGTACCTAGAACTCTAGTGAATGTCTACAGAAATATTCGTGATGAAAGGGTTCTATTGAATGTTTGCAAGAGACTTCAGAATGGTACCTAGAGCTCTAGTGAATGTCTACAGAAACATTCGTGATGATTGGTTTCTATTGAATGTTGGCAAGAACCTTCAGAATGATACCTAGAGCTCTAGTAAAAGTCTACAGAAACATTCGTGATGATAGATCTCTATTGAATGTTTGCAAGAACCTTCAGAATGGTACCTAGAGCTCTAGTAACTGTCTACAGAAACATTCGTGATGATAGGTTTCTTTTGAATGTTGGCAAGAACCTTCAGAATGATACCTAGAGCTCTAGTAAAAGTCTACAGAAACATTCGTGATGTTAGGTTTCTATTGAATGTTGGCAAGAACCTTCAGAATGGTACCTAGAGCTCTAGTGAATGTCTACAGAAATATTCGTGATGATAGGTCTCTATTGAATGTTTTCAAAAACCTTCAGAATGGCACCTAGAACTCTTGTGAATGTCTACAGAAACATTCGTGATGTTAGGTTTCTATTGAATGTTGGCAAGAACCTTCAGAATGGTACCTAGAGCTCTAGTGAATGTCTTCAGCAATATTCGTGATGATAGGGTTCTATTGAATGTTGGCAAGAATCTTCAGAATGGTACCTAGAGCTCTAGTGAATGTCTACAGAAATATTCGTGATGATAGGGTTCTATTGAATGTTTGCAAGAACCTTCAGAATGGTACCTAGAACTCTAGTGAATGTCTACAGAAACATTCGTGATGATAGGTTTCTATTGAATGTTTGCAAGAACCTGCAGAATAGTACATATGGCTTTACTGAATGTGCACAGGAACCTTCACAATGACACTAAGAGCTCCAATTAAAGTTTTCAGCAACATTCATAACGATAGGGCTCTAATTAAATGTTTATAGGAAAATTCGCAATAATAGGGCTCTACTGAATATTAACTAGAACATTCACAATAATATGACTTAATAGATATTTATAATAACAATACCATGCACAATGGTATGGCTCTGTACCATATAATATGAACATTCACACTGCGATAATTAATGCTTAACTCCACACATGTACGAAAACACTCAAAATAAAATGGCGCTTTACAAATATAAGAAATATAAGAACTTCACAATAGCATGGCTGTTTATAAATACACGAACCTTCATGACGAGATGGTTCTACTGTGTTCTTGCAAGAATTTACACAAAGCGAAAGCTCTACTAAATCACAACTAGGACATTCACAATGAGATGGTCCCATTAAATTATTACATACAAGAGCCTTCAAAATGAGATGAATCTAAGTATTAGCAAAAACCTTTATAGTGAGACAGCTCTGAGTACTTACAAGACTCTTCACTAAATGATACAAGGGTTTTCACAAGGCAATGTTTCTACAAGGTACATTGGCACAATAATTTTTGTTAGAACACGTAGGGGTATTCAGAAACGAGCTGCGACATGAGATTTTCAAAAATGTGGTGTGTGAGACTAGGGTTTATTGTTTGTTGTTTCTCCCATTGGGATTTCGTGTTGGGTCATCGTTTTGTAGTCTGTAGTGTCTTTTCTAGTTTTACAATCATCTTGCTGAGGAAGGGAGCCTGTTGCGCTACCTTTCATTGTGTTCTTGCTTGTCTGTGTTCTGTAGATTGGTTCCCCTCGTTCATAAAGCTCTACTTCCGTTACGCATATAACGATTGGTATCCACTATTTATTTTCAAGTAGAGAATCCTACTCATGCGACTGCGCATGCCCCAGAAAAGAATTTTCAACACAAACTGCAGTATTTTTTCAGTTACTATAATTTGATAATTTAGTTAAAGAAAAAAAAATCCCAGAACAAAATAAACTTATTAAAACGGCATGTTTAAAAAAACACTTTATGTCACGGGTATTTTCCGATATCACGTCACTCATGACGTCAGTGTGTATGCTATTCGTAGGCGCAATGGCTAATACCTAATATTCTGACAAGCTATTAAAGGGATACCAGTCTTTTGATGTGTTCTGTGTCTCTTCCTCGCGGTGCCATGCGTTGGTCTGGGGTCTGTTATCGTTGCATTTCCTGGTCATATCAAAAGACCTTGTTTTCTATTTATCAGCTTACCAAGTTGATACACTGTTCAAACTGGCGAATATGACGTAATTATCAGTTTTTTGTGTCGATTCAGCGTCATTGGCGACGTCATTCAAAAAGTGCAACGTCATCATGACCTGATAAAGGCACATGCCGTGAGATAGACAACATTTATCAGGCAACGTGCAACGCTGCAGTTAATATGAATGGCAACTGATAATAGCTAATGGAGATTTCTCGCCTAATCGTACATTGATTTCTACATCGTAATCTGATAAACAACCCAGTATCGTTGGTGGATATCTCAAGGTATAAAATATACTAACCGTTTAGAAAGAAAACTGTCGATTTGTATGGGTGAGCTAGTGTTTTTTTTTTTTTTTTTTTATACGAGGCTTGGTTTCCTTTGAATGAACCATGCTATGAGATGGAAAACATGTTTTTAATTGTACGTTGTTGTTGTTTTTTGCACAAACGAAACGCAAAGTGAAGGCTGAACGGCTTGGTATTTTTCGCTGTCAACACATGTACATGTATAATATAATAATCCATCTAGTGTCTATAGCCTTGACTTAGATATTCTGACGCAAACAATCTTTTGTTTATTTACAATTAACCTATACCGTATAGGTAAAATAGTAAATAAACGACAGGTTATCTGAGTCAAGGTAGTATCTTGCATCAGAGACGTAGCCATCTATTCTTGGTTGGTGCGGCAGAAATTGAGCGCCGTCGTCGCGGAGCCATCCAAGGGGGGTCCGGGGGCATGTCCCCCCCCCCCCCCCCCCCCCCCCGGAAAATTTTTAAACAAATAGTGCGATTTTGTGCATTCTGGGATGATTTTAAGAAGTAATTTCGTTTATTTTTGGAGACATTTTTTTTGGTATTTTATCCTTTGATTTGGCAAGTAAAGAAGAAAATTTTGTGGTGGCACCGATGTGCTTCCATACATTTTTTCCTGGACTGCGTGTTTCTTGTGTGTTTATTCTTATTCTTTCTTTGGGGGTGTGGTGGTGTGGTAGGGGTGCGTTTTAAATAGTATACCGATACCAGATTTAATTAAGCATCAACGAAATTATTCTTAGACTAGTTAATGACTTAAGATATAATTATTGTAAGCTCTCTCAGCCTCATGTTTAGTCCGAGTTTTCTCTGACGTTTCAGTGGCTTTTCTTTATTTTGATATTTGCCACCATTTGTTAGTGGTAAATATCAAAATATGGAAAAGCCACTTAAACATCAGAGAAGGCTCGGATTACCTCATGTAATGCCCATCAATTAGAAACATTATATTTCAAAAGCATCGACCATTTTACAGAGTCAGATTCTGAGAAGATAATGTTTCTTAAAATGTAAGAACAAATTGAAAAAAAGTACTTTTAGTAACTTATCATTCACATCTCGTACTAAAACTCATCATGTAATTATAGCAGTAAAGGAGAAACGAAAGTAATCATGCAAACGCTTGGAAGCTTGGATTATTGATGTGTCATCCCGTGGAAGCTGCTGTCGGCTGCGTATAGTGGATGAAAAGTACTATAATCTTTCTTGTTTTGTTGTGTTTATTTGTTTTTTTCCACTTACACATGTTGTTCACCTTTTCTGCTTTGATAAGTAGCATTTATTGGTGCGGCATCGTATCACATCACCTGCCGCACCCGTGTCTACGCCCATGTGCATGCCCCGGTGGCTTTGTAATTCAGGTTTTGTAGTGACGTAGCCCAAAATATCTCCCTCATCATTAGCAAATCCGACATTGACACAAACTGCGCTGTATAAACACAGATGGTGGATGGAACCCTGAAAATTGCATGAAGGGTTTGTTCTATTTTGGGGCGATATGAAACAAAGGCGCTGATCAGCTATATGTTTCTGCACAACTGATATGCACATTAGTTTTCGCACATGCAAGACTCAGGTTTGCTCATGACGACTCATTTTGTCAACAGGCGATAAATTACGGGTTGACAGTTTAAGCAGAAGGTTCTTAGCATGAATGGTCTATATTATAAGCCCTATCTCTTTGCGCCTACAGACCAACGCAGCACAAGACTTCACAGTGGAAGGGAGCATAAGTCTCGGGTGTCTCCAAAGTTGCCCGACTGATCTGTACGTTTTAAGTTCGCCAATGGATTGCTCTACACGAACTCAGCATAGCTTTATCAAGGAATTAAGTTTGCTACATTTACGACGTTCAAGTGGCTGTTTCCGAGCCAGCTGTGCAGAGGTATATGGCGTTATAACGGCGCCATGGTTTGGATAAATTTTGTCGCCTAACAGAACTAATTCGTCCGGAAACTGAAGGCCCGTTCCTATCTCTTGCATCAGGGCATACTGCTGTGCATCATTTAAATGGCCCTGATAACCGCTCTCAATGTAACGAATTGTTCCATGAACGTCAACCACAACCTGTGTATATATACAATGAAAGTGACGATGGCCAGAATAATACAGTTCTTGTTGCTCCACCTCTGGTCTATAAATACGATGAGATGTGCCATCTATGGCACCAACGGCTGAAGGTAGTTTGGCCCATGTTTCATGCATAGCCCGCCCATTTTTTTCTGTTTTTACTTGTTATCTATATTTTGTTGGATCATTATCTTATTTCATGCACACTGTTATCTGGGGGGGGGAGGGGTGCGCGCTGGCATAGTGGTTAGAGCGTCGGACTCAGGATCGGGAGACCCGGGTTTGATCCTCAGCTTGGTCGGTCTGTTGTTTCCTTGAGCAAAGAAACATTTACTCCCAAAAAGTACTGGTGATACCCAGGAATAGGTGGCTCCGTCTCAACATGACTGAAAAATTGTTTACCGGGACGTTAAACAACAACAACAAAAAAAAAACACTGTTATCTGTGCGATCAGAACATTATTCCGCGTTTCTGGGTGCTAGTTTTTGCACTCGGTGTATTATTTCATGTACTCTCATTATGATTCCTTGCACTCGGAGTATTAATCATATACTTCGAGATGACCCCCATTTTAAGTGGCGTAAACCTCAATATACGGTGTATAAATCTATATCAGAATAGGCAAGAAATCTCCAATACCACCACAATGAGATGACTCTACTTAGTACGACTTGTTGGAACCTTTACGATTAGATGGCTCTTCTTAGTTCTTACATAAACGTTCACAATACTTACTGGAACCTTTACAATAAGATGGCTCTCCTATGTACTTACAAGACTTTTTATCAATACTTGTTAGAACCTTTACAATTAGATTGCTCTTCTTAGTTCTTACAAGAACGTTTATGATACTTGTTACAACCTTTACAATTAGATTGCTCTTCTTAGTTCTTACAAGAACGTTTATGATACTTGTTACAACCTTTACAATTAGATTGCTCTTCTTAGTTCTTATAAGAACGTTTATAATACTTGTTGGAACCTTTACGATTAGATGACTCTTCTTAGTTCTTACCAGTACTTTTATAATACTTGTTGGAACCTTTACGATAAGATGGCTCTTCTTGGTTCTTACAAGAACGTTTATAATACTTGTTGGAGCGTTTACGATAAGATGGCTCTCCTTAGTTCTTAACGTTTATATACTTGTTGGAACCTTTACAATTCTTGGTTCTTACAAGAACTTTTATAATACTAGTTGGAACCTTTACGATTAGATGGCTCCTCTTAGATCTTACATGAACTTTTATAATACATGCTGGAACCTTTACAACTAGATGGCGGTTCTTACAACAGACGTTTATGATACTTGTTGGAACTTTTACAATTAGATGGCTTTTCTTAGTTATAACAAGAACGTTTATAATTCATATTGGAACCTTTACGATTAGATGGCTCTTATTTCTTACAAGTACGTTTATAATACTCATTGGAACCTTTACAATGAGATGGCTCTCCTTAGTACTTACAAGAACTTTTATAATACTTGTTGGAACCTTTACGATTAGATACTTCTTAGGTCTTACAAGAACATTTCTAATACTTGTTGGAACCTTTACAATAAGATGGCTCTTCTCTGTTCTTACAAGAACGTTAATAATACATGTTGGAACCTTTACGATTAGATTACTCTTAGTTCTTACAAGAACATTTATAATACTTGTTGGAGCCTTTACAATAAGATTGCTCTCCTAAGTACTTACGAGTACTTTTATAATACTTGTTAGAACCTCTACAATTAGATGGCTCTTCTTAGTTCTTAAAAGAACGTTTAAAATATTTGTTGGAATCTTTACAATTAGATGGCTCTTCTTAGTTCTTACAAGAACGTGTATAATACTTATTGGATCCTTTCTGATGAGATGGCTCTTCTTAGTTCTTACAAGAACGTTTATAATACTTGTGGGAACCTTTACCATTAGATGACTCTTCTTAGTTCTAAAAAGAACGTTAAAAATACTTTTTGGAACCTTTACGAATATATGGCTCTTCTTAGTTCTTACAAGAACGTTTATAATACTTGTTGGAACCTTTACGCTTAGATGGCTCTTCTTAGTTCTTATCATTTATAATACTTGTTGGAACCTTTACGATTGGATGGCTCTTCTTAGTTCTTAACGTTTATAATACTTGGTGTGACCTTTACAATTAGATGACTCTTCTTGGTTCTTACAAGAACTTTTATAATACATGATGGAACCTTTACAATTAGATGGCTCTTCTTAGTTTTTACAAGAACTCTTCTAGTACTTGTTGGAACCTTTACGATTAGATGACTCTTACTTCTTACAAGAAAGTTTATAATACTTTTTTGGAACCTTTACAATGAGATGGCTCTTTTAAGTTTTTACAAGAAGTTTAATAGTACTTGTTGGATCATTATCAGTTAGATGGCTTTTCTTGTTTCTTACAAGTACGTTTATAATACTTGTTGGAACCTTTACGATCAGATGGCTCTTCTTAGTTTGTACAAGAACTTTTATAATACTTACAGGAACCTTAACGATTAGATGGCTCTTCTTAGTTCTTACAAGAACGTTTATAATACTTGTTGGAACCTTTACGATTAGATGGCTCTTAGTTCTTACAAGATCTTTTATAATACTTGTTACGATTAGATGGCTCTTCTTAGTTCTTACAAGAATGTTGATTATACTTGTTGGAACCTTTACCATAAGATGGCTCTTCTTAGTTCTTACAAGAACTTTAATAATACATGTTGGAACCTTAACGATAATATGGCTCTTCTTAGTTCTTACAAGAACGTTTACAATACTTGTTCAAACCTTTACAATTAGATGGCTCTTCTTAGTTCTTACAAGAACGTTTATGATACTTGTTGGAACCTTAAGGATTAAATGGCTCTTCTTAGTACTTACAAGAACTTTTATAATACTTGTTGGAAGCTTTATGACTCGCTTTATGATTAGATGGCTCTTCTTAGCTCTTACAAGAACCTTTATAATACTTGTTGGAACCCTAACGATAAGATGGCTCTTCTTAGTTCTTACAAGAACGTTAATACAGTTAATGGCCCAGTTTCGAATCTTTCCCAGTTCCGAATCACGTCATAGTTTCGTTGCAAACTACACATCAGCGGTAAAATTTAAAATACATATTTTGGTTTTGTTTTGTTGTATAATTATCCCTCTATATGTGAGTGTAAGCAAATATCTATAAGTTATCTGCTTGGTGAAAATAATTACAATTTCCCCCCATGACCCATTTTATGAAGGTATATTTTCACACGTGTCAGTATCTGTTCACTGCATATTTCCGAAAAATGCTTTCGTTTGAAATGCATTTTTATCAAACTTTCGGTTTCAGCATGTTTTCCAACAATTATTAAAACACATCCAAGAAAAAAACGGACCTTTTATTCTGTTTTTGGTTCTGTGATAGCCGTTTAATCACTGTCAATGTTTTGCCCAGTTTCGAATCAGTGTGTAAACACAAGTTTATTACACGTCACATAACAATAACGTACACGCGCTCAGCTGTTTGTACAAAATAGAAGTCAAAATTATGTGAAAAAGTTTCACGGGCACCATATGCTCTCTCTCTCTCTCTCTCTCTCTCTCTCTCTCTCTCTCTCTTAGCAGACGCAGGGATCCAGAAAGTTTTGACTCTGACAACGTTTTTTATATTTCATGCCGTTTTAGTTGATGAGGGGAGAGAGGATCCAAATACCACAAAAGCGGGCCGTCATCGGCCCGCCAGCGAAACTCCATTTGATGGCTTTGGTAGCTCTAGAGAGCATAAGTGTGAAAATAGTCTGAATTTTAGGGGTATAGCTATGGGACTTTACAGGGGTTGGGGGGGGGGGCTATGTCTTCCCTGGATCCGCGTATGCATAAGGATTGTGCCTTTGTGTGTGTCTGTTGAATTTCTCTGTCTGTCTGTCTATCAGTCTGTCTGTCTATCTAAGTCTCTCTATATGTATATGCCTGTCTGTCTGCATGTCTCTTTCTCTCCCTCTCTCCCTCTCTCTCTCTCTCTCTCTCTCTCAGCATATGTGGTGTAGACCTAGCGAGCTCGATACCGGGTAATTCAATTTTTTAGTTGGGACTCTAAATCAGTCCCGTTCCCGAGTAACCTTAGCTGGTTGATGCCCATTATCCTAATTATGCATCATTTATCCGTAAGGTTCCATTACATGCGCGGATCCAGAAAGTTTTGTCAGAGGGGGTCCAACCTTGACAACGTTTTTTTTAAGTTTGATGGGGGAGGTATTATCCAAATACCACTATTAGCAGGCCATCTTCAGCCCGCCAGCAAACCGCCATTTAAATGGCGTTTCGCTGGCGTGCCGATTATGGCCAAAAATTGAAAGCTGGCTTGGTAGCTTTACGATTTTAAGGGATCGGGACCAGTATTGCTAAAAAACCTATATTTTTGTGATTTTCGAGGGGGGATCCGGACCTCCTGCCCCCTCTGGATCCGACCATGCACTACATCCTCCTATGAGTAATAGAAGGCTAACGTCTTGTTGATTTTCCAGTGCCCTGGGCCCGGAATTACAACGCCTCCTTAACGTTTAAGGAAGACTAATGTTAAGTACTGATATTTTAACATGCTAGATAAGATTTTTAATAAATTGCCTGGATCGATGCAGTACTTGTGGGCAAAATATCATTGTGATCTACAGAAAAAATGAAACTATTTTGATTTTAATCAGTTTGAAACGTTATTTGTCGCATCCTGAAAAATCAATACTTAACTTAAGTCTTCTTTAACTCTAAAGAGGCATTGTAATTCCGGGCCCTGGTATATGCCTCACTCAATCACAAGTGGACATACTTGTAACGGATGATTCCCATGCTTTTTGCCCATCTCAACTATGTATAACAGAGTTTTTAACTTGGGTACCAGAGCCAAATCAGAATTAAGAGTGAGGTTGGTACCGTTAAACATGTTGAAGCTCTCCAGTTTTTCTTTTTACTGGCAAAGATTTTGTCGATCGTCTTTTAAATGTTAAAGGGGACGGCAACCCTGATGATTACTATGTTTTATATGAAAGATCTTAATAAACCATGAATTTTGATACCAGTTTCGTCTAAATCGGTTGAAAAATGTGGAAGTTGAATATTTGCAAATGGATTGTACTGGAAGCGGCCATATTGTAGGCTTAGTGACATCACTCAGCCTAATTAAATATGCGTAAACAAAATAAAAGACAAACCATTGGATTATTTGCATAAATCTTTAATGAAACATTTTCCTTGTGTATAAAGTTACATATCTGCTGAAACACAGATGATGTGATAGTAGTTAAAACTAAAAATTAAGCAGTTGAAAAAATTCTGAAAAGTAATTAAATATTCAAAATGGCGGCTAAATGTTGGCCATATTGATTTTTTTAAATGCCCATAACTTGCCAATTTTTCAACCAATTTTGATGATACTTGTATCAAAATTCATGGTTCATAGAGCTCTTTCTGATAAAACATACTTATCATTAGGGTTGCTGTCCCCTTTAAAAATCTAGTCTTTGTCCCGTACATTGGTGTGCGTGCGTGCGTGTGTGTGTGTGTGTGTGTGTGTGGTAGGGGTCAAGACGTTATAACCATTCAAACATCTACCATGTGATGACCCCGCAATCGGCTACAGTATCACGTGTGTCGACCGCCCGCGGTGTTGGCGGATTGGGCAGTGGTTACAAATGCATTTTACTCTCACAACGCGTGTTGGTATATGCGTGCGCTAAATATCGATGGAAATGAGCACAGACGTTAAATAAAAATGTCACAAAAATCGAAAAAAAATACTCCGAAAAAGTGAATGTTAGTGTCTGTATCACAAAGCGATGCGTCAAATGGCAGACAGTGCAGATCTTGATTAGAACGCGCCTCTAGCAGCTATCTGATCTAGTTCAACTCTACACAGTCTCATTTACCAAGTTTACCGATCATTAGCCAGGGTGTATAATCGGGAGTATTACTTGCATGTGGTAAAAATTTTCATAGTCTAGGACGTTTATTCATGCGCGGATCCACAGGAATGAGTACTGGGGGTCCGGGCACCCCCTCCCGCATGGAAAAGCACAAAGCTGTTATTATCTTAGGATTACTGGTTCGAAAAGTACAAAATAGGACCGCTAGCGAGGCGCCATTTATCTGACGTTTCGCTGGCGGGCCGATGGTTGCCCGTTTTGGTTACTTTCAGTGTCCGTGCAAGTTTACTGCAATGAATACGGTAAAATAATGCGTCAAACTCGTCATTGGAAGCAGTGATTAAGCTAACATTGTCAAAACCTTAATGCAACTGTACTACTGAAGGTAATTTCTTAGAATTTCTAAAGTGATTCGAAACTGGGCAAATGACCCGCAACTAGGCCAATTGGCGGCCTACTTCAAAGCCGTGGTATGACACATAGCTGAGTCCGAATGATACAAATTTAGGTTCATTATTTAGGGGAATGATAGTGCTTTGTAATAGTAAAACCGAAATCTTATTTACTCAGAGCAACTATTTGGAATACGCCTTGAAGTAAAAGTGATTCGGAACTGGGCCATTAACTGTAATGCTTGGTTGAACCCTTACAATTAGATGGCTCTTCTTAGTTCTTACAAGAACGTTTATTATACTTGTTGAAACCTTTACGATTAGATTGTTCTTAGTTCTTACAAGAACGTGTATTATACTTGTTGGAACTTTTACGATTAGATGGCTCTTCTTAGTTCTTACAAGAACGTTTATAATACTTGTTGGAACCTTTACCATTAGATGACTCTTCCTAGTTCCAACAAGAACGTTTATAACACTTTTTTGAACCTTGGCGATAAGATGGCTCTTCTTAGTTCTTACAAGAACGTTTATAATTCTTGTGGGAACCTTTACGCTTAGATGGCTCTTCTTAGTTCTTAACGTTTATAATACTTGTTGTGACCTTTACGATAAATTGGCTCTTCTCAGTTCTTAACGTTTATAACACTTGTTGTGACCTTTACAATTAGATGACTCATCTTGGTTCTTACAAGAACTTTTATAATACATGTTGGAACCTTTACAATTAGATAGCTCTTCTTAGTTTTTATAAGAATTTTTATAATACTTGTTGGAACCATTATGATTAGAGGGCTCTTAGTTCTTACACGAACGTTTACAATACTTGTTGGAACCTTTACAATTAGATGGCTCTTCTTAGTTTTTAGAAGAAGTTTTATAATACTTGTTGGAACCTTAACTATTAAATGGCTCTTCTTAGTTGTTACATGAACGTTTAATATACTTGTTGGAACCTTAACCATTAGATAGCTCTTTTAGTTCTTAAAAGAACTTTTATAATTCCTGTTGGAACCTTTACCATTAGATGGCATTTCTTAGTTCTTACAAGAACGTCTATACTACTTGCTGGAACCTTTACGATCAGATGGCTCTTCTAAGTTCTTACAAGAACTTTTGTAATACTTATTGGAACCTTTACAATTAGATGGCTCTTAGTTCTTACAAGAACTTTTATCATACTTGTTCGAACCTTTGCAATTAGATGGCTCTTCTAAGTTCTTACAAGAACTTTAATGATACTTCTTGGAACCTTAAGGATTAAATGGCTCTTCTAAGTACTTACAAGAACTTTATAATACTTGTTGGAAGCTTTTTTACTTGCTTTATGATGAGATGGCTCTTCTTAGTTCTTACAAGAACCTTAACTATACTTGTTGGAACCTTTAAGATAAGATGGCCTTTCTTAGTTCTAACAAGAACGTCAATAAAACTTGTTGGAACCTTTACAATTAGATGGCTCTTCTGAATTCTAAAAAAACGTGCATAATACTTGTTGGAACCTTTACGATAAATTGGCTCTTTGTTCTAACAAGAACATGTATAATACTTGTTGGAACCTTTACCATTAGATGGCTCTTCTTAGTTCTTACAAGAACGTTTATAATACTTGTTGGAACCTTTACGATAAGAAGGCTCTTCTAATTTCTTACAAGAACTTTTTTGATACTTTTTGGAACCTTTACTTTTAGATGGCTCTTAGTTCTTACAAGACCTTTTATAATACTTGTTGGAACCTTTACGATTAGATGGCTCTTCTTAGTTCTTACAAGAACTTTTATAATACTTGTTGGAACCTTTACGATTAGATGGCTCTTCTAAGTCCTTACAAGAACGTTTATGATACTTGTTGGGATCTTTAGGATTAAATGGCTCTTCTGAGTTCTTACAAGAACGTTTATGATACTTGTTGGAACCTTTACCATAAGAAGGCTCTTCTTATTTCTTACAAGACCTTTTAACATACTTGTTGGAACCTTTACGACAAGATGGCTTATTTTAGTTCTTACAAGAACGTATATAATACTTGTTGGAACCTTTACAATTAGATGACTCTTCTTAGTTCTTACAAAAACGTTTATGATACTTGTTGGAACCTTTACTATTAGATGGCTCTTAGTTCTTAAAAGACATTTTATAATACTTGTTGGAACCTTTACCATTAGATGGCTCTTTTTAATTCTTAAAAGAACGTTTATAATTCCTGTTGGAACCTTTATAATTAGATGGCTCTTCTTAGTTTTTACAAAAACGTATATAATACTTGTTGGAACCTTTACAATTAGATGGCTCTTCTTAGTTCTTACAAAAACGTTTATGATACTTGTTGGAATCTTTAGGATTAAATGGCTCTTCTTAGTTCTTACAAGAACTTTTAAAATACTTGTTGGAAGCTTTATGACTCGCTTAATGATTAGATGGCTCTTCTTGTTTTTTACAAGAACGTTTTTAATACTTGTTGGAACCTTTAGGATTAGATGGCTCTTCTTATATCTTACAAGAACGTTTCAAATACTTTTCGGAACCTTTTCGATTAGATAGCTCTTAGTTCTTACAAGAACTTTTATAATACTAGTTGGAACCTTAACGATAAGATGGCTCTTTTTAGTTCTTACAAGAACTTTTATAATACTTGTTGGATCATTTACAATTAGATGGCTCTTCTTAGTTCTTACATGAACGTTTATAATTCTTTCTGGAATCTTTACGATTAGATGGCTCTTCTTAGTTCTTAACAGAATGTTTATTATACTTGTTGGAGCTTTACGATTAGATGGTTCTTCTCAGTTCTTACAAGAACGTTTATAATATTTGTTGGAACCTTTACGATTAGATGGTTCTGCTTAGTTCTTACAAGAAATTTTATAATATACACTTAGGTGGCTCTTCTTAGTTCTTACAAGAACTTTTATAATACTTTTTGAAATCTTTAAGATTAGATGGCTCTTCTTAGTTCTTACATGGACGTTTATCATTCTTACTGGAATCTTTACGATTAGATGGCCATTCTTAGTTCTTACAAGAACGTTTATTATATTTGCTGGAACCTTTACGATTAGATGGTACTTACTAGTTCTTACAAGAAATTTTATAATATACACTTGTCAAGCATCTATTTTGACTCTAGATATCTGTAACTGTGAAATATATGCATAATTTGTTAAGTTTTTGCTAGAAATAGAGTTGAATCGAAATATCCTTCAGTTGTTTTTTTAGTATATATACTACGCCATTTGCTGATCCCCATTTTCATACAGCTTACAGAATGAAATACGTCGCTTGAATCATATGCATAAGCAATTCTTTTCCTTACAGCATGTCAGCCTAGCACGCACGCAACCATGCACGCACACACGCACGCACACACAGGCAATAAACAGAGGCTGGTTAGGTTTATCAAGAAGGGAGTTGTTTTACCTGTGTGGGTTATGTAGAACAGTATAATTTATGATCAGTGCTACATTGCTAAGGAGAGTGGCATGGCAAATGCTTCTCTGGCTTGGTTTTTAGGAAAACAGCACCTGTAGTGATCAAATCCAATGAAGGAGTAGGACCAAATTACTTAGGAGCTGATCTCTGTTTAAAAATTTTTCGCCAATCACTCGTCAATTATATGGTTACTTGCGCAGCATAACTCTCTTCAGCTAACATATTCAAGTGATTTATTCCCTACCATACCGATTTTATATGGTAAAACTATACTTTGCATGGGTACACATTTTTATCTTTTTTCCACTTTAACCATTACAACCGCCTAAATGAAGTACATACAGGTTGTATTTTGGGCGAAAATAAGAACAAATAACATTGCGTCTGAAAAGTGCAAAATTTGATCACAGATGCATTTTCATACTAAAGTGACCCCATATTGCACCATACATATGGTAAAAATGGGGGAAATCTGGAGTTGGATAAAAAGTGACAAATTTCAATTTTTCCCCTTAAAATTATATGTTGTAGGTTAGGTGATTCTAATATACACCCACAACATATGATTTTATGGAGGACTAAAGCTAATTAAGGTAAGAAACTACTAGTATCTGTTATTTTGTAAAAACTTTATGATGACACAGATGTACACGTAATTTACAGCAAAAATACTTTAGAATTTTGTATTGGTGAAATACAGAAATTTGTCTTGGAACCAGTAAGGAGTTGTCCTGTTAAGGCGTGAAATTTCCCTAACAGTCATTTGTGAAAAAGTAAAATTTCAAACTGTGATTTTTGCAATAATTTTCGTGACTATAAATGGACATACATCTAAATTATTCAAGAACATATTTCATGATGTTCAAGCCGAGGACAAAAGAGAGACAAATACAGCTTTATATACATGTTTAACTACTCTACAAATTGCATTTCGATACTATATCAATTAAATGGCTAAAGAGTGAGTTATTAAATTAATTACACAATTGTGTTTTACCATCAAAGAATGTAAAATAGATTAATCTAACAATATCTGATTTGATCAGTCTGATCAGGATGCTTGCGGACTTTTAGTGTGCAAAATGCAGTTAATAACTCCTGCTGAAAATAGACAAATGGGAATGCCTTATTTTTCATATAAAAGTATGTTCCCCACCTTGACCCTTGACCCAGCAAATCTTTTAAAAGGTAAATGCATATAACGAATTTATACAATTTGTTAGTAGGAAGCTGGGCTCAGGTGGGGAACATACTTTAATATGAAAAACGTTGAAGAATCCTAATTTGTCTATTTATAATCTTGCTAATCTGAAAAAAAACTATTTTCATTTCGTTAAACCTGAAAAATGTTTTTTTTATCATGAAGGCATTCTTTACAAGAGAATTGCTGGTCAGACAGTACTGGTATAGGGTATAAAGTATACATTTATTTCATGCCTGTTTGGTGAAAGATAGCATGCTTATCAGTCAGTTTTGATTTTTTCCTGGTTTGATTCCCTTTGCGTCACTGTTACATGCAGGTTCACCAGCTAAGAAGACAACGTTCATTAAACGTACGTGAAGCATTTTAGAATATAGTGATTGAATAAATGAACACATGGAATTCAAGCAAAATGTGTCTTTTGATATGTTGCTGAAGTCATGTTGGGAATGTGAGTTTTTTAACAACACAAAGGCAATTTACCACTACTTGCGTTCAATCGTTTGAGGGTTGCTTGTTTGAATCAGTGTGTGATAAAGAGAAAATATTTTCATTGATATATTTTTATAATAGGAATGCGCATCCCATTCAGCACTGCTACCTTCCTAGCTACCTTGCCCTGTCCAACCAAACAAAAAAGAAACATACAAAGCTTGATCAAGTTAATTAATGGTCTTTGATAGTGAAGACCAACTTGCATTTATTTTTTCTGAATGGTTCCTCCATTGAAACATATGTATAAAATGAGGAATGTCATTCCAAATTACAGAATAAGAAGAAGCCATTTTCTTTAAAGATACTCAGGTGGTTAATGACTTGCATGTGTGTGTGTGGTGGGGGGGTGCGTGTTTGTGCGTATGTGCCTGTGTGGTCAAACAATGACTGGCTGACGTGCTAGGAGGTAAAGGATTGATTATGCACACGATTTAAGCGACATTTCATTCTGCCAGCTGTATTAAAATGGGGACTGGCAAACGGCGTAGTATATACTTTTGCCTAGATCTGCGTAATTTAATTTTTTCGCGATTTTTTCTCATAAAACAGGTTACTGTTAAAAGTTTCCCCGTACTCGCATTTAATGTCGTTATTATTACCTTAGTCAGGATTTACACTGGACAATCATTCATTGCATTAACTTCCCTATTGGTATCGCTCAAATACCTCATTTTAGGAGCAGTGTAGACCAGCATTCGTATCTCGTAAATAACTATTGCTTTCTCTATGTTTCTTTGTACTTGTATTAGACTTAGTTATATGTTGGGAGCTTTAGCTATTTCTCAAATGCAGAAGCTGGTTATTGCTATAAATAACCGATATGAATGCTGCTTTTCAATTTATGGTATAAACTTAAAACTCAATTATGAATAGCCTTAAAGCAGTCAAAATTTTACTTTCTCCTCTTTGGTTACATTCTACTTCTTCTATACAGATTCCCCAGTCCACCTATAGATATAATTCTTTGTTACCATCTGTTTACATTTCATCTCTGAAACTTCATTTGGTCACTAAAATTAATTTACATGGAGTTTCTGACTCTGACCTTTTTAGAAACCACTTAAAAGTTCGTCTTTCTCCTCTTAAGTCACCTGTACTTAGGAACTCTAGGAGCAAAGTAAGTAAGGTTGCAAAGATCAGGAATCGATACAATCAAGTACCACACCTGACCTAGGATAACAATGGTAAAGTGATAAACTCACAGTAAGACACCACAAACGAGAGCCAAGAGGTCAGCCCTTTCCCAGCAGGTGACCACAAAGCACATATAAACAGACGCACACAAAGACATAGCAAACACAAGACAGAAACAAAACATAAAAACACAAAATACCAACAAAAGAAGTACCGCCTTGGAACGGTCAGTAAAATATATTACTGGAGGGCTTAAACCAGTTTAACGGCGCCAACCTCACCCTTAATTCAGATGTGGATCAAGACAAATAGATATCTGGTTTGCATGAAAGACCCCTAACTTATCAATGCATCATCTCCAAAAAAATATAAATCAAGATATAACAAGGAGATGAAGCAAAGATAAGGACTCAACAGTAAATAAAACTGAATACCGGAGCAAAAGAAATCCAACAGGTAAACCCCGGTGGGCCCGACAAACAGCCAAGGCATCAGGCCCCCACCATCTCTTCAATAGATAAGTCTTTAAGTCGGAACCATCATAGAGTCTGAAGTCCGACCCATCGGCTTGCAATTAAAGAGGAAAGCAAAGCTGCCAACCGTGATTGGGTTGATCACCAAGCATGTAGTCTGTTGCAATACATTAATGTTATAGCCAATCTTTTTATAATGGGAAATTATTTTAATGAACTGCGCTGAAAAATTATTAGAGCCAACAATCTTCTTCAATTTATACACCACGACACCATAGAAATCAGGTTCCGAAAGTCCTTGGCGCAAGTGAGATTTAAGTCCAACTTTGAATTTAGAAATCAAATCATAGTAACGTCTATAAAATTTTGAAAATGTTTTGCCAAGTTTATGATACCGATAGCCTTGTTTAAGAAGTTTCTGAGTTAACAATTCATTGCGAGTGTTGAAGTCAGCAACATAGCTAGATGCTCTAGCAAAACGAATGAGTTGAGAGATATAGACTCCATAGGATGTAGAACAAGGAACATCACCATCTAAAATTGGAAATTGACAATTTCAAAATCAAAGTCGTGGCGTTTATCATAAATTTTGGTAGAAACAATATCATTAGAAATTGACAAATGCAAGTCTACAAATGCGGCTTCGGTATCAGAGGTATTGGCTTTATTCAGTTGGAGCTCTGAAGGGTATATTTGACTAACCATATTGTCAAAATAAACATTATTAAATTTAAAATATCGTCCAAATATCTGGATGTTGTATTAAACGCATCAATAACATCAGCCTACTTATCATCAGAAAGAGACATCATAAAGTCCCTCTCATAACAAAACAGGAATAAATCTGCAACCAGGGGAGCACAATTAGTGCCCATAGGAATCCCAACTACTTGTCTATACAGCTTGGTGCCAAATCGAATAAAGATGTTGTCCAACAAAAAGGTCAGCGCATCACATACATTTTGACAGGACCATGCATGATATTTTTTAGGGTTTTCTGAAGTAAAAAATGCATTTCTGTCATTACATGCAAGGTAAGGAGAGCCTTCTCTCTGGAAGGTTCTTTCAATAAGATCAATAAGTTTATCTTTAATCAAATTATGAGGTAAAGTAGAATAAAGAGTAGAAAAATCATAAGTAGACAAACTGGTCGCATTGAAATCTCTAGCTTTAAGTTTATCTAAATTTTCACCTGAATTTTTAATAGACCAAAATAGGTTTTTACTGGATCTCTCATATACCTTTTCACAATACTTGATAATGTGTTTTTTAACAGCTGAAAGACACGAGGTTAACAATTTAGAAAGTTCTGTTGTGGTACAAGAACTAGAAATAGCAATAAATCTTGCTTTATAGGGTTTTTATGAAGTTTAGGTAACCAGTGCAACGTAGTAACTTTGTCATGATTTTCTTTAGCTTTGACACCAAAATGTAGGGCTGTATGACAACCATGCCCATCAACAATCACCCTCTCACTTAAAGAAGGCTGCAGTTTATAGGCATTAGTGTCAACAAGCTCACGCTTTAGAGTATTAATATAATACAATTGTCAAACAACTACCATATTGTTGGCAGCTTTATCTGCTGGAACCAAAAATATAGTTCATATGAAAATCCTGGATGCCTCGTTTAAGATGACGAAAGAAGATTTAGGTGTAGGGGGTAAAAGATGTGTATTACCAGAGTAAAATGAAACAAGAGTATCAATAATTTTAAAAATGTTAATCTTCCATTCCTTTAAGGCACCAGGTTCAACATTTTCCTGTTTGTACCAACGATTACTAAAGTCATTTAAAGAAGCAGCGATCTTTCTACGACATTTAGAGAAATCAATATTAGAGGGAAATCTATATTTAGAACCTTTAGAAATAATATTGCGAACTCTAGCGTCAGGAATGACATTTAGATTACCTGTAATAACATGCCCCCTGCAGAGGGATATAAATAAATAGAATTTTGACAATCTCAGGAGGCAGGAATATTGGAATCTATATCTATATCATTAACAATTTTATTAAAGTTAAATATAGTAGGCCTAGTTGGTTTGTTATATCTATAACAAATGATAGGAGTTTCAGAATTATTAAAGTAATTTGGATTAGATGAAATCACTAAATTATCCTTGAAGATACTATGAAAGTCAATAAACTCAATAACTTTGTCAATGAATGGAATTTTGATGAAATGTCGTTTATGGTTGACCTCAGAATCGATATAAGGACTAAGGAAATGTTGAACATAACACCTAGTAAGGAGTGCTGCTTTATATAATTTGTTTGCTCTATTGTAAAATTTATTAGCCTCTAACTCTAAATTACGTAAAACTGAGATAGGCAAGGAACTTAAAAATGAAAATAAGCCATGTCGACCATGATAAGTTAAAGCCAAAGAAAGTTCCTTTAGAGAAGTATTTAAGCATTTTTCAGTACAAATTTTGCTCTTAATGTTGCCATTTTTACGTTTACCATGAGATCTACTTTTACGTTTTTTACATTCTAAAACAGAAAAAAAACATCAAAATCTGGCATTTTAGAAATGTACCTTCATGGTATATATTATCATTAAAGCCTAAAGGAGAGGTGATTGCAAAAATTTAATCCATTTAAGTTCAGTTCCATGTCTCTTTACATTTTTTAATCTAGTTGATGAATTTGGATCATATATAATTTTTTCAACCGGCTGAATTACAATTTTACTAGGTGAATGACCATTACTTTTGAAATGGCGATAAAGAAATGTGTCAAATTTTTTAGGCTTTTTCATTTTACGAAAGTGCACATGAAACCTAGTCTTAAGGGATAGGCCAGTTTGTCCAACATATTGCATTCCACATTTAATTTTAGTTCAAGTTAAAACATAAATCAGATCAGATGAAGTTCAGTCTATATTATTATTATTGATTATGGAAAATTGCCTACCATTTACAGATGATATAATGGTAGTTTTAGTACATAAATGTGTGCAACTTTTGAATGCATTAAATGGTTTAGTATACTTCCTGATAATAGGTGACCCAAGAGGAGATAACCTAATGGTAGGAAGCATATCCCAAAAAATGGTTAACTGAACTAGGAATACGAACAGAGGACGCCCAATGTAAACTAATGGGAGATAAATGTAATTTTGTTATTTTCGTTCTTAAAGTTGTTTGGGTAAGTATCATCCCAAGACAAGCAATCACCACATGCTATCCGTTATTTAAATGACAAGCTAGTATTAATATAAGTCCTTTAAAGCAAAAGAAGGCATAACAAATGCAAGCGATAATCCAAATGGCTAATACAAGTCCACAGGTATATAGAAAGCAGAAGTTATACAACAGGGTATTAAAATCGGTCATCTAGTGATCTTAAATGCGGTACAAGACATAAAGGATGTCCAGGGACAGGAATAATGGAAGGAGATTGTACACACAATCCTGAGGATTGGAATAATAAGAGCATTAATCGAAAGTGCGGGGAGACTTTTTAGGGCCCCCACACAGCACAGACAAAACAACTCTGATAATCAAAGTAAGTAAATGTGCAAAGATCAGGAATCGATACAATCAAGTACCACAACTGAACCAAGTATAGAAGAAGTGCAGTGTATCCCTCTATTTCTAAGTGCAATGCCAAGAGGTGTAGCTGTTGCAAACATTTATATTGTAAATCAACTATCAAATCTAACGTTAATAGTAGACAATTTTCTGTAACTACTAGATCTGATCTTGATTGAAGATCAACGGATGTTATTTATGTTTTATCTTGTGAAGAGAAAGGTTTTGGCATGCAATATGTTGGCCAAACTTGTAGATTTCTAAAAACTTGATTTTCTGAGCACTGTCGTCGAATAAAAAAGCCTCCCAAAATTGATAATTTTCCAAATATCTATTTGTCTTGATCCACATCCGAATTAAGGGTGAGGTTGGCGCCGTAGGCATTTCAAACAAACTAATCACTCTACTAGCAGTATTTCTATTCAGCCTGTTGAAAAGATTACATATGGTGATAATTCCACTAAAAGATAAGGAAATATTCTTAGGCATGAATATGAATCAAAGTGAATAAAATTATTACAAACACCACATCTACTTGGTTTTAATGATAATATTTACCATGAGGGTAACATTTCTAGATTACCTGATTTTGATGTTTTATCTCTTTTAGATATCCGTAAACGCAATAACTGATCTCATGGTAAAAGCAAAAATGGAAACTTAAAACACAAAAATAAACATTTTTTAACTCTTTTAGAATTAAGTATCATCTTAAAACATTCCAGCCGACATATAGCCCTTACTCACAATTAGTAACTCTTTCTATATCTTCACTTCATAATTTGGATATTGAGGCTAATAAATTCTATGATAGAGCTCATTGACTTTATAATGCAGCACTTCTTACCCGGTGTTACACTCAACATGCTCTTCTGCCATATATAGTCTCCGAAATTAATCATATCAGGCATTTTATCAAAATTCAATTTGTCAACAAGGGGATTGAATTCATTAATTTACCCAGTATATTTAAAGATAAATCTGTTATCTCTTCTATTCCTTCTTATTTTGAAAAGAAGTAATCCCCTATGATTTGTTATAAATATAATAAACCTATTCATAGTACTGTTTTTAACTATAACAAATTAGTAACAGAACTTGATATTGAAAATTCTATGCCTGCCTCTTGAGATTGTAAAGACTCTAAGTATTGCTATCAATCGGCTGGTCATATGGTCACAGGGGATTTAAAAATCATAATTGATTTAAGAATTCGGTCTACTACATGTAAGGGACCTAAATATAGGTTTACTTTGCACGTATATCTAAAATCATGCCGTGAGGAAATCGCAGAAGCTTTACAAGAATTTTATAATCGCTGGAGTAAACGTGAGTATGTTGAGTCTAATGCCTTAAATAGATGGAAACTAAATATTTTTAAGATTATGATGGTAGAATTTCATTTTATTGCAACAATTTAGATCTTCTACCACCTAAACCTAAATTCACTTTTAGACATTTGAAGAAAGGGACCAAGGAGTTCCATATGAGGGCTGACCTCTTTGCTCTCGTTTGTGGTGTCTAACTGTGAGTTTGTAACTTTCCCATTGGTATCCTGGGTCAGGTGTGGTACTTGATTGTGTTGACTCCTGATCTTTGCACCCTTACTTACTTTGTTTTGGCACCTGCAGATAAGGCTGCTTACAATGTTGTTGTCGCTTGAATAGGGTACTTTATTAACACCCTAGCACTGCAAAAACATATGAGCATAACAGGCTTGATGAGACGTCTATCGTTGATAGACATCGATGCCATATGGCAGCTAAGTTTGGGTTGTTTGTTGATGAGGACCATAGCAAACTTCCTACGTTATACTGACTACCTAAACTTCATAAACGGCCCTATAAGTCCCGTTTTATTGCTAATTCTAGTGCATGTACAACTACTGAGTTGTCTATTCTTTTGAATTCTTGCCTTACTGCGATTAAAAACCATGTCATTAAATATTGCACAACAGTTTATGAAAGAAATGGTAAAAATTTATTTTGGTCTATTAAAAAGTCAGGTGAAATTCTTTGTAAATTGAAGTATAGAGGTTTTCTAGCATCTGGTTTGTCTACATATGATTTCTCTACTCTCTATACTACATTGCCTCATAATCTAATCAAAGAAAAACTCAAAAAATTAATTGAACAAACATTTAACAGAGAGGGCTCACTTTATTTGGCTTGTAATGATAAAAATGCCTTTTTTTACTTCTGAACAACCTAAAGGATAAAAACTGTGGTCATGTCAGAAAACGTGTGATGCTCTCCATAATCTTTTGGACAATATATTTATAAGATTTTGCTCGAAATTATATAAACAAATTGTAGGTATTCCAATGGGTACTAATTGTGCTCCTCCTCTTGCTGATTTGTTTTTGTTTTTGTAGTAATTTCGGTCATATTGACGGTGTGCCGTGGTCCTTCGCTCATTAGCATATTAAGCACTCACGACACACCCAGTTTATGCACCCACTTAGGCTTTAAGAAGGGAGTTATGACTGTATCCTGTCAATGTCCCACGCCTGTTCGTATTGAGTAAAGGTGTGGGGCATTTGTAATCTGAATTTTGAAAATGTTCTAAAATAAGTACCAATCTTGTAGGAGTCGACGTGACAATTCCGTCTGTACAATGTCACCCCTACTGTCTTGAAAGTATAAGTTATTCCGCCTGGAAGGGCTAGGAGGTGTATTATTGTTTGTTTATGTTTGCCGCTCTTATATAGTGAGCTATACGTTGATGTTTTTGAGGTCACATCACCCAGGGTATCACTCCGCTTCTCCGTCCAGTCCTTGTATATATAAGCTCGCGGGCGGTGTTACTAAGACGCGGACGTCGGTCTACGAAGTTAGCTTCCCCTAGGGTAAGCTTTGGGAAATAAAATTTTGCCTCCTTTATTATGTTTCTCTATTTTAGTTGCAATTTTTGTGGAGCGGGTGGCGAGGAGTCGGTGTTCTTTGTGATTAATGATCCCCTCAGAGATCTCACTTATTGCTCCTTAAAATTTTGAACTCCATTCCAAAAAGATGGCCAGTCATCATGCGATGGCCTATTTATTTAGGGGTTTTAAGCGGGGATAGGGGGCTTATTCCTAAGGGGAAGGGCGCTGCTCGGGTATGGTAAGACTCAGAACATGTGTGTGTGTTCTTAGTTCTCCCAGCATCCTATCTTGAAATTTTGCTTGAGGCTTCCAAAAAATAATATACCTTCCGAGTTTCTCGTGTGAAACCGTTAGTGTATATTAACCTGAAGTTTGCGGGGCATGCAGAAGCATGGCAGTCACATACAGAGCAAGTTTTGGGAAGGTTGAGGGTTTAGTTATTAATGTTTTAGTGGTTAGTGGTTAGTTATTAGTATCCTGGTGATGGGTTTTGCAGGTCTGTGAGAAGCGGGAGAGGTATTAATTAACCTCTCCCATCCCCCCGCTTCGCTGACAAGTTAAAATAGTTAGACATGGCAAGCGCGTCGCGATATTTACAAAATTCCAAAATTGCAATCCTATCCTATCCGTTGAATCCTATCCTGTTGGTCCACAACCCATCCATCGTTGATATTGCAGCTGTGCCGTCACATCGACTGACACACAAACAGAAAGACCGGCTCAGATGCAGTTGTATGCCCTGAAGAGACTTTGAGTTAACCAGTTTACCAATTCCAAATATCCAAGAAAGAACTGCCCTTAAGTTGCTCTAATACGCGCTATGGTTTGGTGGTTGTGGGTTGGGCATGTGTGTGTGTGTGATGGCCATTTTTGGCCATTATAAGGACAATTTGTTATTTTAAAGGGTAACACAAGAAACAATGCTCGAACTCGCGAAATGCCAATTTGGGCTTATTTCTAAACTTGGGAGGAGTGTGTGTGTGTGGGGGGGGGGGGGTTGGATCGCGCTTATTTACAGCTGAAAAAGAAGCTTTATTAATATTTTGTGTACATGCAATACAGTCCTAGTTGTATTTATACGTTGGTTTTTAGGTTGTTTTATTTTTTAGGGTAATTGCGGTATTTTTGATTTAGGTGTATATTCCTGAAGTTTATATCCCATTCTTTAATATTTGAAAGACTGGATTCAATATCTTGTCCAAAAACTATTTAGGAGGCTGTAAATATGAGTGTTTCAGCCTTTAAAGTTGCCCACCGGGGTTTACCTGTTGGATTTCTTTTGCTCCGGTATTCAGTTTAATTTACTGTTGAGTCCTTATCCTTGCTTTATCTCCTTGTTATATCTTGATTTATATGTTTTAGGAGATGATGCATTAATAAGTTAGGGGTCTTTCATGCAAACCAAATATCTATGTGTCTTGATCCACATTTGAATTAAGGGTGAGGTTTGCGCCGTTAAACCGGTTTAAGCCCTCCAGTAAAATATTTTACTGACCGTTCCAAGGCGGTACTTCTTTTGTGGATCTTTTATGTTTTTGTTCTGTCTTGTGTTTGCTATGTTTTGTGCACGTCTGTTTATATGTGCTTTGTGGTCACCTGCTGGGAAAGGGCTGACCTCTTGGCTCTCGTTTGTGGTGTCTTCTGTGAGTTTGTCACTTTCCCATTGGTATCCTGTGTCAGGTGTGGTACTTGATTGAATCGATTCCTGATCTTTGCACCATTACTTACTTCCTTCACGTTCTCCAATCGTAAAAGTAGGTCAATCTATTATTTGACCTGTTTAACACAAAATTTACTCTCATTAAACTCGCCCGGTGCAGAGTAGATGCGATTAATCCATCTATTTTGAACCTGGTGTGTTTGAGTTATCCATGTTGACTTACTTATTATATTTGTATTACATGTACTGCTGAAATAAAAGTTTTATAGTAATACTATGGCCCATATGCCATCTGCGTATGGCCTGGGCAAAAATATTATATTTAATAAAGTTCAGTTCAGTTCAGTTCAGTTCAGATTAGTATGCATGCCTAGTTTCCACATGCAGTCGGTATGTGGATAGGTTAATATGAGGCGTCTCACGCCCCTGGGCGGTCCCTGCCATGAGAATTTTCTCGCTACAGGGACGGTCCAGAGGCGCGTGACGTCTCAGTGATAGATTTTGAATGCTTTTATTAAATCTCTCTGTTAGCGCTTTTTTATAAGCTCGTGCACATTATAAGTTCATCTCTCATCTTCCTAGTTCTACGCTGTATTTTGCAGAGTTTTTGTATTCAAACGTCTCGGGCAAAGCACAGGTCCAGCATATGCTGAGCCCGTTATATGTCCAGGTGGTTTTGTTATGTTATGGGAGAGACTTTATGTTGTCTCTGTCAGACAATAATCAAACTGATATTATTAAAGATTTTAACTCCACCTCAAGATATTAAGATGACTTACTTAATATTAATAACCCTTATTTTGAACAAATGTAGGTCAGATATATCCTACTGAACTTCAGTTATAAATAAGGCGAATTCTTCTGATACTGAAGCTCCGTTTTTTGGACTTGGCATATCAGAACCTGTATTTTATGGTGATTTAGTCTATAACTTCAAACGAATTGTTGGAAAGCCTAATTTTAGTGATCAATTCAAAAAGATAGTAAAACGTTATATAAGGGTTGGATATAACTTGGATATCATGCGACAGTCTGCATGCCTAGTTTTAAACCCAATCACCGTTTATAGCTATGGTTTCCTCTTTAATTGCACGACAGTGGGTCAGGCCTTAGACTCTATGACGGCTCTGACGTAAAGCTTTAATCGGTGGGTTGGTGCCTGATGCTTATCTGTAGCTGAACCCACCGTGGCTCAACTTGAGGTTTTCTTTAGCTCTGACTATCTGTGAGTCATGAGCCCTTTTCTTTGTTTCATCATGGTGTAGTAATTTGATTAGAGTGTTTCTCCATGATGATACATTGCATTAGTTAGATGGCCTCCATACGAGCTGAACATTTCTTGAACTTCAACAACAGCAGAATCTAGGGCGAAGATTTGGTAAAATGCATTTAAGCCCCCCAGTGGCTTAGGCTGCTGTCCGTTCTAAGGCGGTGATTATGTTGTTGTTGACTTTTTGTTTATTGTTACTCCCATTGTGGAAGTCTGTAATTGTTCTGTTTTGTTGAACGTTACTTTATGTCCATTCTAGTATTGCAATCATCTTAATGGAGAAGAGAGAGCTGATTGCTTTGCTTAATTTGTCTTCCTGGTGTCTCGTGATGGTTGAGCGGCTCTTCCTCGCGGTGCCACGGGGTTGTCTGCGGTTTGTGATTGTGGTATTTCCTGATCATACTCACTTACTATTTTTGAACTTGTCAATAACAAATGGCATAGTTTCTTTTAGAATTTATGATTAACGGGATGATTTTATTTTTGAAATAGTAAATTTCCCATTTCTTGATGTAGATGTTCCTCGCTCCTCTTCCTATGGTGTATATATTTCTAAGCTTATTCGTTATGCTAGAGTGTGTTCTAATGTTGATGACCTCAACAACAGAAACTAATTTTTAACTGCTAAGTTATTAAAACAAGGTAACAGATATCATAAAATTCGAAAAGCATTTTCTAAATTCTACCACAGACAGAGTTAATTGTTAAATACAAAATTGGGTTAAAAATTCTTTTGCAACAAGGTATATCAGACCCTATATTTTATGGTGATTTGAATTGTTGGAAAATCTAATTTAAGTGATCAATTCAAAAAGATTCTTAAACGTTATATAAGGGTTGGATATTACTTGGATATCATGAGACAGTCTACACGTAAAGGTTTTAAACCCAATCATGGTTTATAGCTATGGTTTCCTCTTTAATTGCACGACGGTGGGCAGGCCTCAGACTCTATGACGGCTCTGATGTAAAGCTTTAATCGATGGTTTGGTGTTTGATGCTTATCTGTAGCTGGACCCACCGTGGGTCAACTTGAGGTTTTCTTTAGCTCTGACTATCTGTGAGTCATGAGCCAATTTCTTTGTTTCATCATGGTGTGCTAATTTGAGTAGAGTGTTTCTCCATGATGATACATTGCATTAGTTAGAAGGCCTCCATGCGAGCTGAACATTTCTAGTACTTCAACAACAGCAGAATCTAGGGCGAAGATTTGGTACCAGTAAAATGCATTTAAGCCCCCCTCCCCCCCCCCCCCCCCCCCGGTGGCTTAGGCTTCTGTCCATTCTAAGGCGGTGGTTCTGTTGTTGTTGACTTTTTGTTTATTGTTACTCTCATTGTGGGAGTCTGTAATTGTTCTATATTTTGTTGTACGTTACTTCTTTATGTATATTCTAGTATTGCAATCATCTTGATGGGGAAGAGAGAGCTGGTTGCTTTGCTTATTTTGTCTTCCTGGTGTCTCGTGATGGTTGAGTGGCTCTTCCTCGCGGTGCCATGGGGGTTGTCTGCGGTTTGTGATTGTGACATTTCCGGATCATACTCACTTACTATTTTTTACCATCTAATTGTTACAAATTTCTGATCCTATGAGACCAAAAAACGGCTCATGCATAAATAAAGTGAAAGAAATGTACCCCAGATTGATATTCTATCACGTAAAAGTCGAAAATGTGTAAAAATGACATACCCTCCGGATTCGTACTCGAATCTACTCCTAAATGTTTCTATAAATCGCCATGTACGAGGGTCATTTTTTATGTTCGTAGAATCGGGCTGTATCTCTACAAATATAGAATTTACGGTACCATAACTATATATATTTTGAAAGGTCTAGCTCCTGTCTTTCACTTGATATAAATTTTACATCATAAGCGCTTAGTTCGGTCAAGATTCATAGATTTGAATAGGGCGTATAAAAGGACAGTAGCTGAAGTCCGTGTCATTTTAACCACGTATCCATTAGGAAATTAGACGCTGTTACATTCCATTCGCTATGGTGATATAAGCATTTTTCAAGCCTATTTTTTCTTTGCACCATCAAAATTAATTATTCAAACGCTAATCGTAGACGAGTGCAGCAAAACTATAAGCATGTTGTTTGCTCTTCTATAACAATTTTAAAACACCCATCAATATACCAAAATAATGACAGTCAAGTGCTAGTTATTATTATCTGTTAAAATTACGATTGCGAACAACTTTAAAAATTTCTTCTGGTTTTGCATTTTACATGATATACTCAATCATTCGTCAGCAGTTATATTGATGTATCGATTTAAGCGTGTAACTGGCAACTTCCGGTACTGGCATACCCCCATGTTATAAAAAAGTGGGTGGGGTAAATCAACCCTGCGTAGAAAACACAATAATGATGGGATCTGCATATTTTCTTATTGCAATTATTTCAAAGCCTGTTAAGAGGCACAAAAACAGTTTTAATGTATTTTCTATATATAGTAACGCTCCATGACGTCATTTATATACAAAATAAGGGATTTTAGCACCCCCTTGGCTACTTATTTTGCAGTTCATTTCTAACAAAACGAAATTATTAACCTTGTTTTGGGATGAAAGTTACCATAACACTTCCATCTACCATATAAACAAGAAAAATTATAATACTACTTTTCAGCTAACATATTAAGCCACATTCAAAAGCCCGTATCCAACTTCCATTTGTGTCAACTTTTTGCAATAAAAGTTTATATGCCTACTGATCAATTTGCTGAGGTTCCAAACAAACCTTCCATATCCAATAATTGCTGCGCATTTGCAATAATGTTTATATAATATTGTAGCACGTGGTGTCCTTGATCTGCAGCCATATTTTTAGAAGCTGTGTATGGCTATGGACCCATTTTCATGCAATTGTTTCTAACATTCTGTCAGAGACTAAGTCCATAAATGTCATTTTTCTACCATATTTCCAGTGTGCGATATATAGGTATGACTTTGCCTCTTAGAAGTCATTAAAGTAATGCATTTTGAAATAATTTTAGGTTGCATGTACGAGGGGTGATCAGAAAGTTCACGGAAAAGTGCTATAACATCGCATTGCTTTTATCGATTGCAATGAAAATTCATGAATATAAACTACCATTCATAACAAGTTGACTGAAATTAAAATTTAGAAAATGTGACGTCAGACGTATGAGCACGAGGCGCCGCTGTGACGTCATTTCGCGGAAAGCGGCCCATCTGTACCCCTGGGTTGCTTTTCAGGGCTAAAACTCGTAGTCGTGTATGAATTGATTAGTTATTTTAATGGAAAGTAATGTTCCATCATTCTTTGAGCATAACATGAGCTTATTATATTATTCTGATGCGCTATGCATTCAAATTGATAGGTTTCAGTCCAAAGGACAGGCCTAAAATGCGTCAATTTTTCGAGATTTTGTAAATTTTAAATAAAATAGTTATTTTCTTGCCAGTGTTCATCACAATAATTATAATATCAGACTTAACTATCAATATTAGATCTACTGTCCTGAAAAGGGGTGTTTTTCGAAGTGTGCAAATAGTTTTTTTTCAAATAACTGACAGTCCAAAAAAGGCAATGGTTCACAGAAGTTGAATGCTTTGCCTTTTTGACAGTACTGTTAGTCTTTTCCATTTAGAATACTTTCTGTTAGATATAAATCTTTAATAGTTTGCACAGAAGAGGAGTAAATATGTCGTTAAATGTGCATGGAACGCAATATGGACTATCACAGCATAACAAATTTTTACAAAACGTTTAAGTTTAATTGGTTGTGCAGTAAAATGTCAAAATGCAACGTAAAATGGGCCAGTTCACGCTATATGGCGTTACCTTGACGACAGCTGTAACGCACGTAGACGACTAACACCAAGCATGTTGTAACCGATCAACTGCATAGGTGTTGCAGTATTGTGTGCTGTAACTCCAGCTCAATTGATCAAACGATGTAGAAATGGCAACTATTTTCCGCGAACTTTCTGATCACCCCTCGTATAGATAAAAGCTCAATCTTTACAAATATATGCATGATGTATGCATTTACTTTCGCCATTTTTATTAAATCTACCTTTCTACAAACATAAAAAACGTCCCTCGTACATGCTGAGTACTTAGAAAGGTTTAAATTTTATTGTCCATTAGGCATACGGCATGTTTTTCGATATAGTATTAACACCAACAAAAATGAAAATACCTACTACATCCGCTGTTAAATGACGAGGCGCCGCCATTTTATTCCATGAAATAGGCGAATGAAGTACCGGTGATACACGTTAATACCGGCAAAGCGACATATGCATTTAAAAGTGGGAGTTTATTAAAATAATTTATCACAAAGTTAGCTTTTAAAAATGCTTAGAACCATCGCATGACATTTTACAGTTATTAAAGAAGAACTTTTATAGTGTTTTAATATTGCATGTGCTGAAGCCACTCTTTTCAGTATTTCATGTGCTTAAAGCTCTGAGTATTTATTTTGTTTTAAATAACGATTTGTACATAGGCGATCCATTGGAAGCAAATAAAACACAGGAAATATTCATATTCCAGTAAGACTTTGCTCATGAACACATTGAAAAGTGGTAGATTTAACCCCCTTCCCAGCAGTATGTATTAGGTCATTCAACCGTACTCCTCAATCAAAGTCGATGCACATTATGCCTAGGGGGCATATTGAAACTGACTCATCTACATGTAGTTATTGCGTCACACTTAGTCTAGAAGATCCGAAGGGTCCATGTTTGGTTGGGATTCTAGCTCAGTGGTAAGGTCCCTAATAGGCATTTTCCCTTTTAGAAGCAATCCGGTATCCACAGTATATCAACATCGCTCACGCAATAGTGGAATTTTGGAAGTAGCTTAGTCGATGGGGAGTTTGAGAAAGAACAGTAAAAGAGACTGCTACTGGGGAGTTAACACCTGATCTAAATCCGCAACTTGCTAATGGAACAGGCCCGAATCGAACAAGCGCCCAATGGAAGTTTACTAACGTATATCACCATCGCTGACGCGATGGTGAATTATAAAAAGATTGCTTATAATATTATAGTGTTTCCAGAACTTAAATGACCCCCGTTTTTTGCTTATTATTCTTTAAATGTGATTTTAATTGAAAAAAGAGAAATAAATTTAGATATAGACCGCGTATTGGATTATTTTTTTCCACATAAATGTGAGTTTTTGTATAGGCTGGGATTAGATGGAATTTTGGTGTGTTTTTTCCGCTCCTCTTTGAATTAGTCCCCAAGTGAACCTAACGATATAAATAAAACATGGCTTATACTGGTCAGTGGAGGTAATTTGTTAGTCCTACAGATAAAAGTGCATAACAGAAAATTATTTTCCTATTTCTCAACCAAAAAATATTTGCAAAAAATATTTGGTGTTTACTCAAAACAACCGTCTCGATGATACGGTTCTTTTGAGCACCCAAAACACGTGTTTAAACTCATAAAGACAGTCGCAGCTTCGCGTTAAAATTGCTTAACTGGACCAATCTTTGCGCATTAGGCTATGATTCACTGCTTATACTGACTCATAAACTTCACTGTAAATCTAAAACTGATGCATTGAAATGATTCAAGTAATAGTATTGTCTAAACCTTAAATGCTGGGTTGTTGTTGTCCTCTACTGAATTTTCTGTCGGGATAATTATTTTCTAAGAATATGTCTTTCAGGAATACAAGTAGGTTTTCAAACACTATGGATCCAGATAATGCCTAACATTTTAGCCTGAACTTGGCTTCAGCTGTTGACAAAGTTTATCAGCGAAATATCTTAAGCAGGCAAATATTTGATGATCTTAAAGTTTAATGTACAAGAGGTGTTTCATGTTTATTTGAAAAAAATTGAAAACGGCGTTACTCATTCAAATCTCTTTCTATTTGGTAATATTTGAGTTCAATGGGTTAATCTGATCTCCATGAATACGCAACAATCAAGAAAACAGTTCTTAATTTTTATTTTCTGTTTCGAAACAGTCTCTGATGATGAGTAGTCAAATTTTAAGCGTTTAAAAATGCTGTCTGAAACAAAATGTACTAAATCTTTCTCGAAACATTTCTCTAAAAGATATGAAGTTTTTCTCTTGGAACCTTTTATATATTGTACATAAATAGTCAAAGTGTGTTCTGTTAGCAAATAAAGCATTCCAGTAGGATATTTACTTTCTGGAAGCAGCTTGAATATCAAATTTTAGGGTCTACAGTTTCCATAGCAACACCAAATTGTATGCAAAATACTCAAATATGTTCTTAAAAGGGTATCCTTTGGAAGCAAAGACTGCACCAAAGAACTGAAACTAGAGTGTGCATATTTCCTGGGCCAGACTAGCTAGTTTCTGCCAAGTAGGCTTCATCAGTGACCCTCTAATAGTTTCAAAGTTCCACAATGAAACCCATGATCCCATCGGACAAGAAAATAAAATCTACACTATAGTGAAGGGCAGGGAGACGTTCTACCGCCGCCACACAGTCCCAGTCACCAGCTGTAGTGAAGTCAAATATGTTCTTAAAAGGGTATCCTTAAGAAGCAAAGACTGCACCAAAGAACTGAAACTAGAGTGTGCATATTTCCTGGGCCAGACTAGCTAGTTTCTGCCAATTAGGCTTCATCAGTGACCCTCTAATGCTATATTTGGTGATCAGTTTTATCGGCGATAGATACTTAAAATATCTAAGAAATTGATTTGGCTGTGAGTTTTGAGAATTTGCTTTTCAAGATTCTTCCAAGACACATCTTATAGATGAGATACCCATTTGGGAACTTGTATGGAAGAACTTATTAAAGTAAGTAAGGGTGCAAAGATCAGGAATCGATACAATCAAGTACCACACCTGACCCAGGATACCAATGGGAAAGTGACAAACTCACAGTAGACACCACAAACGAGAGCTAAGAGGTGAGCCCTTTCCCAGCAGGTGACCACAAAGAACATATAAACAGACGCGCACAAAGACATAGCAAACACAAGACAGAACAAAAACATAAAAGATCAACATGAGAAGTACCGCCTTGGAACAGCCAGTAAAATATTTTACTGGAGGGCTTAAACCGGTTTAACAGCGCCAACCTCACCCTTAATTCAGATGTGGATTAAGACAAATAGATATTTGGTTTGCATGAAAGACCCCTAACTTATCAATGCATCATCTCCAAAAACATATAAATCAAGATATAACAAGGAGATAAAGCAAGGATAAGGACTCAATAGTAAATTAAACTGAATACTGGAGCAAAAGAAATCCTACAGGTAAACCCCGGTGGGCCTGACAAGCAGCCAAAGCATCAGGCCCCTACAATCTCATCAATAGATAAGTCTTTAAGTCGGAACCATCATAGAGTCTGAAGTCCGACCCACCGGCGTGCAATTAAAGAGGAAAGCAAAAATAGTAAGTGAGTATGATCAGGAAATACTGATTTAAACCCGTTTTTCTTTTTTTAAACAGCTTTAAATTGAACCTAGAAGAATGGCACTTCATATCTTTTAGAGAAATGGTTCGAGAAAGATTTAGTACATTTTGTTTCAAACAGCATTTTTAAACGCCTAAAATTTGACTACTCATCTCCTAGGTTCAATTTAAAGCTGTTTAAAAAAAGAAAAACGGAGGTCACTTAAACTCTGGAAACACATTAATGTATTGCAACAGATTGCATGCTTGGTGGTCAGCCCAATCACGATTGGCGACTTTGCTTTATTATTGAATTGCATGCCAGCAGGTCGGACCTCAAACTCTATAACACTTAAGCCCAGTTTCCAAGCAAAAACAGTCACACATTGGCTGTATCTCATTTGAATAAAAGACTGAATGTTCCTCTAAATTTAAAAGAAAATCTCACACTTGAATACGTACTTTTTTAGAAGTCACATCCGTTTTAGCTCTTAAAATCAGTTAAAGGGGGGTTGGGATGTATTTAGGGTCATCGTGTTATGGTTATGTTTTAAATTGCCATCTTGTCTATTTGGCAGTACCAGGTCTCGTATATCCCCGATTAGCTATTTCTCGTCAACTCTCTAATTTGCTTGAATTGTCGTCATAAACTCTTTACTTACCAGTGTCGTCTGCTGATAACCTTTGCAAACAATTAAGACCCAGATCAGGCCCAACGGGCATGATCTGGATCCAACCTGCTTGACGCTCTACTGATATTAACGAAAAAAAGATAGAAAAAAACAACAACAGCAAAAAAACTGATTTTGAAAAAAAATATCAGCAGACGACAAAACCATGGCAAATTACCTCATAGGCAAAAAAGAGTCGATGAATTGAAATGGAAGGTGCTACAAGTACATGCAGATTTCAAGCTTAGAGCTGCATAGTCTGTAACTTTTGATCTTTTAATTTTAGAAATTATGTTTCTAATTTCCAAGAACACAGAAAAATACTAAATTTCAGGTATACATTTTACTAATTTCGTCAATCTTAACAAATTATCAGTATCAAAACAACAGCATTTATGTTAAAAATTAACTGTCTATAATTATTGGAGGGACACAAATAATTACCAGCAATAGAAAACACACCCTATTTTATAAGATAATTAACTTTTCCTTGCAGTTTTCAGCTATACTGAAAAGATTTATCTCGAAACATAACTTAATTCTACTTTTACAAATGATTTAAAAAGAAAATATTTTTTCCGAAAAATGTTCATAGTTGCAGACTTAGTCTCTTTAAGCCTTATATTTGCCTGCTTTCAATAGGGCACCGTCTAGGACCCATAAATAGACTTTTACAATTGCGTGTGTGCGCATGTGTGTGTGTCAAGTGATGACGAGTGAGGTTTGCAGAATAGATTTTCGTTGAATCAGCGGGTATAGTTATTCCTGTAGGCTAGTACATATCATCATAGCTATGCAAATATACCACGTGTATCTATAGGGGTACACATGGGTATATTCATAGGGAAAAACAGCTAATATATTCTTTTGTACAGGGGATTTGGCCTTCATTTACGAATAAGGGGGTCCCCCAAAAATAAGTTTTAGTTACGCGGTGTGCATTTAAAACCACATGCTAAGTGCCGTTCTTCTAGGTTTAATTTAAAGCTGTTTAAAAAAAGAAAAACGGGGGTCACTTAAACTCTTGAAACACATTAATGTATTGCAACAGACTGCATGCTTGGTGGTCAGCCCAATCAAGATTGGCGACTTTGCTTTACTATTGAATTGCACGCCAGCGGGTCGGACCTCAAACTCTTAAACACTTAAAGACGTATCTATGGATTAGAGGGTTAGGGCCTGCTGTTGTGTCTATGGTTGGGCCCAAGTGGTTCTAACTGTTAGGTCTGTTTACCTCCAGTATTCAGTTATATGTAACTCCAGTATTCAGTTGTATGTACTGATGAGTTCTTATCTTTGTTTTATCTCTTTTTTATATCTCGATTTTGTAATTGCATTTGCAACAAACTAGAACCAATGTGACTTGTTCTGAATCGATTCTATTTTGTTTTCTAATTGCATTTGAAACAAATCAGAACCAATGTTTTATGGCCACCTGCTGGGAAAGGGCTGACTTCTTGGCTCGCGTTTGTGGTATATACCTGTGAGTTTGTTACTTTCCCATTGGTATCCTGGGTCAGGTGTGGTACTTGATTGTATCCATTCCTGATCTTTGCACCCTTACTTACTTTGTTCAGAACCAACACTATTTTGTTTTCTAATTGCAGATGTTACCAACCATAATCAAGTTTGCTTGTTCAGGATCTTCACTATTTTGTTTTCTTATTGCATTTGAAACAAACCAGAACCAAGGTTACTTGTTCAGGATCTACACTATTAGTTTTTTAATTGCATTTGAAACAATCCAGAACCAATGTGGCTTGTTCAGGATCTTCACTATTTTGTTTTCTTATTGCATTTGAAACAAACCAGAACCAACGTTACTTGTTCAGGATCTTCACTATTTTGTTTTCTTATTGCATTTGAAACAAACCAGAACCAAGGTTACTTGTTCAGGATCTTCACTATTTTGTTTTCTTATTGCATTTGAAACAATCCATACGAAGGTGGCTTGTTCAGGATCTTCACTACTTTGTTTTCTTATTGCATTTGAAACAATCCAGAACCAAAGTTGCTTGTTCAGGATCTTCACTATTTTGTTTTCTTATTGCAGTTGAAACAATCCATACCAAGGTGGCTTTTTCAGGTTCTTAACTACAGTCAAAACTCTTTATAACGTCACTCGTTATAACAGAATATTCAATATCCGACAAAAATTGCTGGGAACGGATCTGTTTCCATTAAAATTCCCTCTTTAGAACAGAGTATTCACTTAACGACACTGACAGTAACTTCTGGGAACAGATATACAATTTATATGAAAAATAAATTCATTATAACAGAATTGTTACAACGTGTCAGACAATTTTGTGATCAGAACAAGGTCTTTTTTGCATGAACAGGTTTCTGTCTCACTTGATAAGTGGGAAGCTTTGTGCATTTTGATGCAATATGAAATTGAACTGATGTATACAATTAGAAAAATAGCATTTTAATTAATTTGTACAATATTTTCTTTTACCAAATGGTTATTATGTTGAAATCTTGTAATGGTCAGAATTTCTTTATAACAGCAAATTCACTTTAACGTCTAAGATAGCTTGGAACAAACAGTGTCGTTATAAAGAGGGTTGACTGTATTATGTTTTCTTATTGCATTTGAAACAATCCATACCAAGGTGGCTTGTTCAGGTTCTTCACTATTTTGTTTTCTTATTGCATTTGAAACAATCCAGAACAAAGGTGGTTGAGTGGCTCTACCTCGTGGTGCCATGGGGTTGTCTGCGGTTTGTGATTGTGGTATTTCCTGATCATACTCACTTACTATTCTTGAGTAAGACACTTTATCTTCTGCTTAGTAGTACTGGTTTAACGAAGGAAGAACGGTCCTGATAGGACTACACATTCGTTGACTGGGACATCTGCTTATTTCTTAGGCTGTTGATATTGCGATCAATATGGACTCAGAATCAGACTGCTCCCTGAGAGCAGTCTGGTCAGGGTTCATAGTGTTTGCTTCCATGATAAGATTTAGTCTGCAGTGCACTTGAATATATGCAGCAGGTGTAATAAGCACACAATATTTTAAGGACAATATACTGGCATGTTTTGTGTTATCTATTTTACTTTGCTCCTACTTTGACTGAAAAGCCTTTAACCTACAAGCTGATTCGCCAATTCGGCATGGCTTTGTATTGGTAAATAGAACACGTCCTATTCCCCATGATTTGTCATTCTGACTTTTGTAAGCATGCATGACTCTGTAATATGGAATAATACAGTATTTACGCGACAAGATTTGTAATGCATCATCATCATCATCATCATCATCATCATCATCATCATCATCATCAGTAGTTTAAAATAAAGATTAAACTTTTGAAGTTGCATTATACTTGCTGTATACTCCTCTGCATCAAAGACGAATGACTGGTATTTATACTATTACCCGCTGCAATGGTGAACAAGTGACAGTAATCGCCATCGCAAAAGCAGTGGGTGATAGTATCAAATGTCGGTTGTCCGTCCATGGAAGTTTTGTACAAGGAATTCACGTGAGGTAGAATAAAAATGCGTAATCTCCGTGTCCATTCCGACAGTCTATACGCTTTTTCCTAGAGCCATTATAGCCACATCATTGTTCCAGGATCGGTCGACCATGGTGTTCTTTTTTATTTTATCAGTCATCCTAATATTAACTGAATTGTTTCAACATAACCCAATAAACGTTTCTTATCTCACGGCATGTTACCTTAATCAGGTCATGATGACGTTGCACTTTTTGAATGACGTCGCTAATGACGCTGAATCAACACAAACATCAGAAAATACGTCATAATCGCTAGTACGAAGAGTTTTTAACAATGGGTAAACTGATAAATAGAATACCAGGTTCGCGTCTTATGATATCAAGTTTTCCAGGCTTGGCTTTGAGAACGCATGTTGAATCGCTCGGCAAGCCTCGCGATGTCAACAAGCGTTCTCAAAACCTTGCCTGGTAAACTTTATATCAAAAGACACTCACCTAGTATTCTCTATGTCAAGGAGGATGAGGAGGGAATCAGAGGGCACCATCAGGGGTAACCAAGACGTTGGACAGTGCCAACGCTATCGCTGGGAGAATGGCCCGCCCAGTGGAGCCGTTTGTGTTTTAGTGTGAGCGTTTGGTGGCTCCCTTGTGGAGCTGATCTGGGAGTTTTAGCTGACTGGCCCGAACCTCGCCTCATACGCATGGACTGGGACGTATATTTTGTGTTAGTGTGTGTATGTGTTTGATTTGCCTCCTAGCGACCTTCAGACATGGTTTACGGACATCAAATACATTTCAATTGCATCGTTGTCTTCAATTGCACCAGTAACAAGCTAAACCCAAGTCTGCTATGCTTATATTTTTTAAAAAAAAGACACATTTCTTTAAAACCTGAGCCTGTTTCCTCTGTTGAATCCGGAACTTAGTAGCGTCTGTTTCCTGCGATGTACCAGTACTAAATAAGTAGCCTGATCCTGGGTTAAACCAGTCCTTAGTAGCCTCGTTCCAAGGATATACAGTACCAGTTTCCTGGGATCTACATTGTCCCGTCCTAAGATTGATCAATTCTCCACCAAGACTATGATTTACACATGCAACGTCTGCCTCAGACCCGTTTCATAAAAAATGTACCAAAACAAAGAAGTAACTTTAAATGACACTTCCTGCAGAACCACTGGTGCAAATTCAATATAGTTGCACAGAAATGTTTCTCATAATGCCCTCTAGGTTAATTGCACCAAGAAACCACCAGAGCTCTAGATATAATATCTTTATTACATGTTTTACTTAAATAGTAGCAAAATGCTTAGTAACCAGGGCTGATACTGCTAATGAGTCCAAATCCATGTGTGACCCCATATCGGCACTCGCCTGCACCCTCAGCATCATAAATGACGTCATTTACGTCGCCGCGACGTTAAGATGTAATAAAATTTTAAACCTGGCCCCGCCACATTACCATTCATATTGGCCCAGAATTCCAAATTTTTCCCTTGGCATAAAGGCCCTCGGGCAAAAACAGGGACAATGGGCCAATATGCCTAGTAACGCGGCTGTGGTCATGTATTAATCTCTAACGTAAACCACCATTAAATTGGTTTGGTTCTGACAAACAAAAGGCCTGCCAGTGCTCTAGATAAGAAATATATTTAAAGGGCACATCCTACTGAACCACTTGTCCAAATTCAATGTAATCCTCATAAATTGTACAAATGGTTCCAATGCGCCAAACAAAAGGGCCTCCAGAGCTCTAGATAAGAAATCGTTTAAGTCGCATCCCCTGAGCCACTCATCCAAATTCGATATACTTAAAAAGAGATGTTCCTCATAATGCTCTATTGCACAAATGGTTCCACTGTGCCAAACAAAAGGGTCGCCAGAGCTCTAGATACCACATATAAGAATATTCTCAGACCGTTCAGCACTCGGCTGAAAAAATGGCCACCAGAGCTAAAATAGAAATACTTTTCTCGCACACCAGATCAGAATTTCCGTTGTTTTCACCCAAGTGAGACGATTCTTTCTCACATACCAACGCATACAAGATCGTGTGATCCCTATATTAGCTCGCTGTTGGAAAATCTGTCCCACATCGCCACCCATGCGAGATAGGCGTAACTAATACGAAATAAATAGAATCCATCATTGGTGTTGAGTGGGGACAGACAAATCCCAACCAGAGGGCCCACCGTTCCAGTGGGAAACGAGGCTTGCCGAGTTTCCCACTAAACGGTGGACCCGAGGGTTGGGATTTTTCTGGAACCACTGAACACCAATAATTTATTCTTTTTCTCATATACCAATTCCACATTTTAGCGACCGTACGGTACAGTACTGTATAATATATGTTGGTGACGTCACTGAGGTCGATGTTTACAGTCAATGACGCGCGCTGTACAAATCTACTTGAAACAGCGAATGAAGAGTGTATTAAACAATGAACAAATGGCAATTTCATCAAAATGAATTTCCAAGAACTAGTTTATCAGCCACAGTAACTCGAGTAGGTAATTTCGTTGAGGAAAATGTGTTTCTTTCTTTACATCGTCAAGGCTCCCAGTCCCAGTGCATGCAATATGCCCAACACATCAAATATGTCAATCACGATGTAGATCCTACTCAGCATGTTCAAAGCATTAAATTAATGTTTTAAGTAAATATGCGCAGTTTTACTTTTTCCACGTTGAAGGCCGACTTAAAGAGCTGAAATTTCAACATTGAAATTTTTCCTGACTGTCATCCGCCAAAAATGTCGCGTGTGGGTTATCTCACATTAGTAACCGGCCGCATATGGCTTATCTCGCATTAGTTTGCTTATCTCACATGGGTAGCGATGTGGGACAGATTTTTCCAACAGCACGCTAACATAGGGATCACTCCATCTTGTATGCCTTGGTATGTGAGAAAAGCCACACGCAGCCGGTTACTAAGGTGAGATATCCCACACGCAACATTTTTGGCGCATGACTGTATTCCTTTGAAAAAGAGAGTGGAATTGTTGACAGTCAGGAAAAATGTCAATGTTGAAATGTCAGCAATTTAATTTGGCCTTCAACGTGGTATAATGTAACACGTAAAACATTTATTCAATGCTTTGAACATGCTGAGTGCATTGCGATTGACAAATTTGACGTGTTGGGCAATGAGTGACTGAATGCACCGGGATGGGGAGCCTTGTCGATGTAAAAAAAGAAATACGTTTTCCTCAACTAAATTAGATCTTCTTACTCGAGTTACTGTTGCTGATAAGCTAGTTCTTGTAAATCCATATTGATATTCATTTATTAATGCGCTGTTTATTTGCTGTTTCAAGTTGATTTGTACAGCGCGCGTCATTGACTGTAAACATCGACCTCAATGACGTCACCAACAGATATTATACTGTACGGGACCATACAGTCGATAATTATGAGAAAGAGAATCGATCATTGGTGTTCAGTAAGCCCCCCGAAAATCCCAACCCTCAGGTCCTCCGTTCAGTGGGAAACTTGGCAAGCTTCGTTTCCTACTGGAGCGGTGGGCCCTCGGTTGGGATTTTTCTGACCCAAATGGACATCAATTATGAATTCTATTTTTCTCACATATATCGGGATCTAAAATCGGGGATGCTTAGCTCTTAGAGTTCTTGTTCTTGGGCCCAAGAAAGCTGAAATTAGTAGAGACAAATATATAACTCCAAACGAAAGACTTCAGCTTTACAACTCTTTATTTAATTAATGAACATGTAATAAAATGAGTGTGATTTAATTCTACATTCTCTGTATAAAGATGTTAACTATACATAATTTTACTAACGTATAATTTACCTTACACATTTGTTTAATAACTCACAGATATTTTATCTAATAATAACTTTATCAAACATTAAATGTGCTTAGCTTCAACTAATATTAATCTTGCACTTACTGTTGGAATCATCTTTCTAAGACTATGCATTTTCGTAAGATATTAAATATAGAATTGTCTTACCTGAAATTAGTAGAGACAAATATATAACTCGAAACGAAAGACTTCAGCTTTACAACTGAAGATCGCCCGCTCCAGTCATACACTTATCCTACAATTTCGGCTGCTGCTACAGTTGACTTGGTTCTTTAAAAGGTTAGGCGGATTCTACTAGTTATGAATGTAAAATTTATGAATGAAATAACATCATGAGAGAGAAACGTGTTTTCTTACGCTAGCCAGGTATATTGTACTCTTTATTGCTATGAACTTGTACTTGTAAAAGAAAGGCTTCTGTACTTTATCATCGTTGCAAATATACCAAGGTCCCAAAAAATTGCGAGACACAGAGGCGAAAAAATCAACAAACTATGTTTCAAATGTATTATGTATATTTTACCTGGCAAACGTGTTTAGACTGCTATATGTAATTGTACTAAGCTATGCTAGTCATAGGTGAACAGGTATCTCTCTCATCAAAGAAATGGACACGAGTTAATGTATAAAACATGAGTTATTTCCGTTATCATCTCACAGAATGTTCCGTCTTGAACTGCATGAGCATTTGTAAGTGAGTTCAATGTGAATTAGCAACAGATGGGAAGCTTACTGTGAATGATAATGGAATTGTTTGTAAAGCATATTTTGTGAAGGATTGTTGCATTCTAGCTATGGTAGTTTTAATAATACTCAACAGATTAAAAGTAAGTTTCGTATCGTATTAGCATGTTGGAATTGGCAATAATGATGAAGTATAATATCGTTTAATGGTAATAACCTAGTTTGGTATTACTATATAAATTAATTTATTGCAGTGCAATATTAACTTAATTTAATGTACATGAAAACAAGCGTCAAAATGATTGCTAAAATATGGCACTTGGCGTTATTAAATGTCATTGGAAATGTGGCTCCTATGGAATATTTATGTCGTGAAGGCTTTTCTGTCATCTGATTTCTTTCAATCATTTACATGCCCGTGCACGGGATGCCACTGCACAATTATTGCATCACGTGCATTCCAATAATACAGTTGTCAGGAAAATGCCATCACGATGTGAATACCAACTAAAATGCAACAATCATATTTTACTGACAACAACCCGAAAACAAAGTTACATGTACTACTATTGGTATATACGGAATTATACTAATGTACTCATTAATGAATAACTGGCACTATCTATGGTTATTTATGACAAGCTGAATAAGATGTAAAAAATGATGAATTAATCCTTATAATATAATACGATGGCATGCACTTAATTATATAAATACATATATTCCAAATAGTTCGTCAGACATATCAATGCATTTCTTTTCTTCAGTCTCCGCCGCTAGGAGGCAAATGCCCAACGGCACCTCTACCAATTCAGGGGACACAAATATTTCAATATTGCACTTGTCCTGCAGGATGAGTGACTTACAATTTCCATTCGTCCTGCAAACACATGCACTCATCCTTTAAAAGCGTATGCAATAAAGAACATAAGAGAGTAATATGGGGAGAATTTCTCGTCCTTTCTAGATTTCACTCATAATTACGAGCGGACGAGTGGAATTTTTGCCCCCTGCAATTGCATGGCCTCGCCCAAGAACCAATGTGTGAAGGATTTGACCTCTGCCTATGGATAGCGGTTCCTGTTCATCTGTATTTGGTTGGTTCATTATAGGCCTGAATTGAAAACTTCGATATCCAAAGACTTGATTAGTTTGTTTACGTCTAAATGAGGCGGAAAAAATTATGGCCTCTGTCTGTGTTTGACAGACAAATTTTGGATTATATCGGGATCTTAAATCGGGGAAGCTTAGCTCTTAGAGTTCTTGTGAGAGGTATGGCCCAAGAAAGCTGAAATTAGTAGAGACAAATATATAACTCGAAACGAAAAACTTCAGCTTTACAACTCTTTATTTAATTTATGAACATGTAATAAAATGAGTGTGATTTAATTCTACTTTCTCTGTATAAAGATGTTAACTATACATAGTTTTACTAACGTATAATTTACCTTACACATTTGTTAACTAACTCACAGATATTTTATCTAATAATAACTTTATCAAACACTAAATGTGCTTAGCTTCAACTAATATTAATCTTGCACTTACTGTTGGAATCATCTTTCTAAGACTATGCATTTTCGTAAGATATTAAATATAGAATCGTCTTACCTGAAATTAGTAGAGACAAATGTATAACTCGAAACGAAAGACTTCAGCTTTACAACTGGAGATCGCCCGCTCCAGTCATAAACTTATCCTACAATTTCGACTGCTGCTACAGTTAACTTAGTTCTTTAAAAGGTAAGGCGGATTCCACTAGTAATGAATGTAAAATTTATGAATGAAATAACATCATTAGAGAGAAACGTGTTTTCTTACGCTAGCCAGGTATATTGTACTCTTTATTGCTATGAACTTGTACTTGTAAAAGAAAGGCTTCTGTACTTTATTATCGTTACACATACCAACGCATACAAGATCAGTGATCCCTATGTTAGCTCGCTGTCAGAAAAATCTGTCCCACATCGCTACCCATGTGAGATATGCGTAACTTATACAAGATAAGCCACACACTGCGGGTTACTAACGCGAGATAACCCACAGGCGACATTTTTTGCGCATGACTATATTCCTTCGAAAACCAAAGTGGAATTGCTGACAATCAGGAAAAATGTCAATGTTGAAATTTCAGCAATTTAAGTCGGCCTTCAACGTGAATAAAAGTAAAACGTAAAACATTTATTCAATGCTTTGAACATGCTGAGTGCATTGCGATTGACATTATTTGACGTGTTGGGCAATGAGTGACTGAATGCACGGGGATGGGGAGCCTTGACGATGTAAAAAAAAAAAAAAAAAAACATTTTCCTAAACAAAATTACTTACTCGAGTTATTGTGGCTGATAAGCTAGTTCTTTTAAATCCATTTTGATGTTCATTGATTAATGCGCTGTTTATTCGCTGTTTCAAGTTGATTTGTACAGTGCGCGTCTCGACCTCAATGACGACACCAACAGATATTATACTGTACCGTACTGTCGCTAAATATGAGAAAAATAATCAATGAGGCCCTCCCTGTTCCCTTGTTCCCCTGAAATAAATTGGCTTGTTACCCTGTTCCCCAAAAATCGAAAATTTGTTTTCTTATGTTCCCTGTTCCCCAATATTGTCTTTGTTCCCCTCAAAATTTGACCTTTGTTCCCCTGTTCCCTTGAAATAAATACCCTTTTTCCCCTGTTCCCCAAAACCACTGGGAGGGCCTCATCAATCATTGGTGTTCAGTAGTTCCAGAAAAGTCCCAACCCTCGGGTCCAACGTTCAATGGGAAACTCGGCAAGCCTCGTTTCCCACTGGAACGGTGGGCCCTAGGATTGGGATTTGTCTGTCCCAACAGGACACCAATGATGGATTTTATTTATCTCACATTCCCTTACCAGCCCCAGGGAAAGATAGAAAATCTTACAGACACACGTGGACGGCACGCTGGCTGCACGTCGATCCGTGACGTCATTGTTATGCTTAAATGACCTCATCATGTCGCATCTTAGCAAATTCAGGATTTTCTGGAAGTCTTTTCATGTCTTTCCATTCATAAAATGAGGTATTTAGTGGTGAGCAAGAAAAAGAATCAATTATTCGTGGGAGAGTGGCATAAAAAAAAAACGTACCAAGGATCACCGATTGGCTTGCCGGTCGGTGATACTCGGGACGGATTTAACTATCACACCCTCACACTCATGATGGATACTTATATTACAAAACATCATCTGTGCCTTTATTCAGGTGAGGGATCCAGGGGTTTAGGGCCCTCAAGTTTGTAGAAAAAACAAGTCTAGTTTAATTGTTCATTACCTTCATTTTAATATGACATACTGTAAAAAGCTTGATTCATGGCTCAATATCCACCTGGTAATAATGTGATTGCTTTATTTTCCAGTTTCTGTTTTTGGACTTGAACTTGTTCATAACAAATGACATAGTTTCTTCTAAAATTTATGATAGACAGGATGATTTTAATTTTCGAACAGTAAATTCCCCATTTCTTGATGGAGATGTTCCTCACTCCCCTTCCTATGGTGTATATATTTCTCAGCTTATTCGTTTTGAAAGAGTGTGTTCTAATGTTGATGACTTCAACAAAAGAAACTTATTATTAACTGCTAAGTAATTAAAACAAGGTTATAGATGTCATAAAATTCGAAAAGCATTTTCTAAATTCTACCACAAACACACAGAGTTAAATACAACATTAAATTAAAAAACTCTTCTGCAACAAGGCATATCAGAACCGATATTTTATGGTGATTAGTCTATAAATTCAAACGAACTGTTGGAAAACCTAATTTTAGTGATCAATTCAAAAAGTTCATCAAACGATATATAAAGATTGGGTATAACTTAGATGACATGCGACAGTCTGCATGCCTGGTTTTAAACCCAATCACGGTTAATAGCTATGGTTCCCTCTTTAATTGCACGACGGTGGGTCAGGCCTCAGACTCTATGACGGCTATGACGTAAAGCTTTAATCGGTGGGTTGGTGCCTGATGCTTATCTGTAGTTGGACTCACTGTGGCTCAACTTGAGATTTTCTATAGTTCCCACCATCTGTGAGTCGTGAGCCCTTTTCTTTGTTTCATCACAGCGTGTTAATTTGATTTGATGATACATTGCAAATAGTTAGAAGGCGTCCATAAGCACGCGGTGGCTTAGGCTGCTGTCCGTTCTAAGGCAGTGGTTCTGTTGTTGTTGACTTTTTGTTTATTTTTTTTATTGTTACTTCCATTGTGGGAAACTATAATTGTTCTATGTTTTGTTGTACGTTACTTTATGTCCATTCTAGTTTTGCAATCATGTTGATGCGGAAGAGAGAGTTGGTTGCTTTAATCAATTTGTCTTCCTGGCGTCTCGTGACTGTTGTGTGGCTCCTCCTCGCAGTGTCATGGGGTTGTCTGCAGTTTGTGATTGTGGTATTTCCTGATCATACTCACTTACTATTTTTGCATGTTTTTTTCGCTGTCTGCTGATATTTGCAAAATCCTTTTTTTTTGGAAAAATCTTTCAGAAATACCACCAGAGTGCCAAACGATATGGATCCAGATCAGGCCCTACTTTTTGCCAGACCTGGTCTGGTTCCAAACTCAGTGTTTGCAAAAGTCACCAACAGACAGCATTAGTATAATAAAGGTAGATTTTCAACCAATATGCAGTTATTATTTTAACCCTTTTCCTGCCATATATGACAAGTGTCGTCTGCTCTTTCGCCTGCTGCTTTTAGCATATATTGCAAAAACCATCGACCCAGATCAGGCTAGGAGCAGCCAGTTTTTGGTTCATATGGTTTTCTTCCATGGTAATAGTATTCTGGTGTTCATTTAAGAAATATGCACCAGACATAAAAAGCAGACTACATTTTCAGGACAGAAAAAATGGCAGGATAATGCTGTTATTATTTGACTTTTCGCTTACTGTAAAGGCGGCAACTTTAATATTCATAACTGGATGTGGTTCGGCTATTTCATCTGCTAAGGAAGGGTAATCAGGTTTTATTTATAATTTGGTAAAGAGTTAATACGCTTTTTGAGCCGTGCAAGCGCACGTGCATTTCATTTAAATCATAACCGTATACACACTGAACTCACATTTATTAACCCTTAAAGCGCATAATCACAAAATGTTTATTTTTTGTCGTCCACTAAACAATTTGATGCCTCATAGATAAACAGTGTGGACCCAGATCAGACTGTTCCTGTAGGAGCAGTCTGATCTGGGTCCACAATGTTTGCCTCCCTGCTTATGTTAAATAGACATTTTCAGAGAAGTTATTTTTCTGGCGTTTTAAGGACTAAATAATGACTGAGGTGGTGGCACAAGATGATACAGTTACTTTTGAATAAAACCACGCCTCCTTTTCAGCTGTTACCTATGCCTAAGGTTGACTAGTCCTAATTACGCATTCATGAGGCGCCGCCTTTACATTAAGCGAAAAGTAAAGTAATACGAAGTAAAATGCTTCAACAGCGCAGTTGTCGCTGTGAATGCGTGTGCATTGGATAATTTATGGTTCATGCATGCTCAGATACGTGTGCATTGGTTCACTGTTTAGTGACAATAAGATACCTTTTTCTGCTATGTTCATAAGGAATGTTTGTTGGCCATGCAACTCATTCTCTCATTTATATTGTGGTATCATTTATCTACGGGAAATACTATATTCCCCAAAAAATATAATTACATGCTAGTCTTGCTTCGCTCGGAATAAAATTTCCCGGACTGTTACGCATCTGCGTATTTTTCTACGCATCTACGTATTTTTCGAATCATCCAGGATTGCATATGCTGTTGACAGTAGCTGTCTGTGCAGACTTGGATTGTTCTGTATGTCATGCCAATTGAATCATGTCATACACTGTAATTGATTTGTCAGGCCTGCGCGTATATCGATAATGTTATTATAGGCAGGTCAAAATAAAAACGATAAGGTTATTGCAAGCGATATACATCTTCACCAGCGAAGGTTTCGTCGTATCTACCTTCCGACAAATTTGAAAAAATCGCAACCCTTGGTAGGACAAGATGAGCGATATATGACGAATTTAGATATGGATTGAAAACGAAACTCATCAGGGAAACGGTGGGCACGATGCACACATACACCTATTCGTTCTAAGGCATGTTTGTGCGGCACAAAAAGCTGTCCCGACTTGAAAAGAATGACCGGCTTTTAATGGTGATCATTAGTGTTTTACTACCGTTACTTGACTGACGTATGTACAGGAAGGATTAGGGTAAAGTCATGGAACTTCGGACATCAGGTAAATTCGGACACACACTTGCAAACAGTGTTAAATCCAGATGAGACGGCTCCTTATGAGCCGTCTCATCAGGAATTTCACTGTTTACTTAGGTAATTTTTTTTTATTCCAATGAGTATACTATGAAACAAACAAGGTCGATGTCCGAATGTCCGAAGTAACCTGACTTTACCTTAGAATCAAATATTAAGAGTACTCATTGGCAAATATTTAGGGGATAACTGTATTCAAAATTTTCATTTGGGGAGGTATATCGTCGGATATATGGTCGGAAATTTAGTTTAACGGCGACGCGTAAGCGGAGCCGTAAAACGTGATTTCCGAACATATATCCAATGATATACCTCCCCAAATGAAAATTTTGAATATGGTTATCCCCATTCTAATGCACTATTAACCTTTTCCCTTCAAAAAAAACAGTGAAAATAAACTTTTTTTGCGCATATACGTCCAGCGACGCCAGCTGCATAAAACCGCTTGCCAGCTGCATGTATTCACTTGTCAACCAATGAAAAGCGACGTCAAGGTAACGTTGATACGTCACGTTTTGTACAGTGTCACTTAGGGGATAACTGTATTCAAAATTTTCATTTGGGGAGGTGTATCGTCGGATATACGGTCGGAAATTCAGTTTTACGACGACGCGCGAGCAGAGCCGTAAAACGTTTTTCCGAACGTATATCCGACGATATTCCTCCCCAAATGAAAATTTTGAATATAGTTATCCCCATTCTAATGCACTTCTGCAGTTTTGTCTCAAATTGGAGCGTTGCAAGCCGCATAATGCTGCACGTTATGCAACGAAATGTGACGTAATTAATGCTGTCAAATTGTTTCCTACAGTATATCGCAGGATATACTGTCGCAAATTTTTGACGTTATCCAATCAGAAGTCGTGTTACAAAAGCAAGTGCATTAGAATTTACGTTTGCCTGGTTTTATATATATAGTGAGAAATGCACTTGGAAATGCAAAGCAACATCTGATTGGATAACTGCATAAATTTTGCGACAGTATATCCTGCAATATACTGCCGCAAACCCGACGTCATTACGTAACGTCGCTTTTAATTGGTTGATAAGTGAATATATGCAGCTGGCAAGCGGGTTTATGCAGCTGGCAGCCGCTGGACGTATAGACGCAACAAAGAACATTTTCACTGTCTTTTTGAAGGGAAAATGTTATAGTACATTAGAGTGGGGATAACCATATTCAAAATTTTCATTTGGGGAGGTATATCGTCGGATATAAGTTAGGAAATCACGTTTTACGGCTCCGCTTACGTGTCGCCGTAAAACTAAATTTCCGACAGTATATCCGACGATATACCTGATATACCTCCTAAAATGAAAATTTTGAATACAGTTATCCCCTAAGTGAATGCCATGAAGCAATCTAGATACCGTGACCTAAAGTGTCATGATTCTCGACGCTTAGGCTACGTTAACACCTCAGACCAGAGTAACGTTTTCCCAGCAAAAATCATGCAATTGAGAAGATTATATTAAGACTTGTTCGATTCATTTTAATTGAGGTATTCGGGTTGGCACTGATGTTTGTTGAGCAAGGCATAAACTTCCACCCTGATTGTAACTATCTATACCCATCATCAAGGACCAAACATCTGCAATGATTGGGTCATACATATCAACCGCATAGGGGCCGTTGGTCATTCACTCAAGGATGAGGGCCGATTAGGCACTTATGTTGTTGAACTGTGTTAGGTAAAAGTGAGATACTCTGAATTATTTAATTGAGTAGAACAACTCTGCTAAATACTGAAAGATATTTCTGGTTATTCTATCAAGTAGATTGTTTCTTCCAGATTTTTCTCTGTGTGTGTCCCTCCATGCAGAAAGAAGCCAGAGGTTACAGGTTCGTCCAAACCAACTCCAAAGGACAAGGAGTTACAAGGAGAAAATAAGCCAAAAAAAAAAGACTGACACAAATAGTCAGGACAAGTTTTCGGGTATTCATGGAACCTCACGCGTTGAAGATCTTAGTACTAACGTTTGGGGGTTTAATTCATCAAGGGATCTCTTTATTAGTATTGTTGTGTGTCTATGTTGATTTGCTTTTGCTTTGCTGGTGTACAGCTGAGATAGGACACTCTATGATTGATTCCATTTGGTAGCTTATCACAGTATAGGATGATCAACTAAAGCAAAAGCAATATTTTTAACGTCTATGTACTATATTTTTGTGTGTGATTGTATCTTTTGTATAAAAAAAAAACACTTAAAATTGTACATTTTCTGCGTGCATTATTTTAACCTGGTAACGGGGTTAGATATGACAGAGGTCAACCAATGAAACCCTCCCACTTCCTTCTTGACCGTTCCTAGATAGTATCAAAGGGTTATCAATTTTTCAAACTGAGCAGACCCAGATAAGAGCCGCCTGATCAGTTTCTTCTCTGTTTACTTATGAATTCCGATAAGATATGATACATGTATACTAGTGAACCCAAAAAGTAATGAGCAAACGTGAAAGTAATTATCCATAGTGGGTGGAGCTTAGCATGAATATTCACGAAGGAAAGGGTTAAACACGAGGTATTATAGACCTTGTTGCAGAAAAGGAAAGGCTCAAACCAACTTGTTCAGTTAGAATATTTAAAAAAAGTCCTATAATAACTAAAGCATCATATAGGTCCTAAACCGTTGTGTCAGCTCAGTACTACGTTGTGTAGAAATGAAGTCTAGTTACAGCTATGTAACTTGTTGTACAAATTGTAACCACTTTAGCAGGGTCCAGCACATGAGGGCATGACAGGTAGTCTGTATCTCCATTTTTGGACACCTAAAAGATATGAAATAAATAACTAGTCAATGTCAGTATCATACAAGATTAGATGAGCCGCGGCATGAGATTTCCAACAATTTGACATTTTGACAAGTGTAGACTCAGATAAGCCTCTGTAGCCTCCTTTTAAGCTTAGAAACCCCAAATGGTGTTCAGTCGGTAGCTTAACAATCATAAAATACATTTGCGACTAGCAAAGGCTCTGATCAGACTGCGCGTATGCGCAGGCTGATCTGAGGCTTTGCTGGTCGCACACACCACATTGTTGGATATCTAATGCACTGGCTCAGATACTGAGGCTAGCTTTGGATATAACAATAAATTTCATATTGGGAAACTCTTGAAAATTCGTAGAAAATGATTTCAAATTTATGTTATTCAAAATAATAAACAACATCCCCGCCATCGCCATTATAATTTTTTTAAAGGTCAACTGAGCAGGAAAATTATCTTGCTCATAAAAAAATCTTCTTGTCAAAAATTACTGGACCGATTTAAAAATAATGTGGGACAAATGTTCCTTGGGTATACCTCTTCCAAGATTGTTCAAATTATATTGATCCGTTGAATAACATTTGAATAATATGACCGCTAGAGCACACCGGGTAGGCGGCAATGGAAAACGCCAATACTATCTAGTAACGTAGTTAAAAAATCGTTAGAAACAGAGTTTTTGATTGCCATTTGTCGCCAGAGCATTCACAATGCGATGAGTCTGTTAAGTTCTTAAAAGATCTTCCACAATGAGATGGCTCTCTTAAATACTTACATGAACCTTCACAATGGGGTGGCTCTATTGAGTACTTAGATGAACTTCCACAATGATATAGTTCAAAAAAATACTTACAAGAACCTTCACAATAAGGTTGCTCTATTGAGTACATAGAAGAACTTCCACAATGATATGACTCCATTTAAAACTTAAATGAACCTTCAAAATGAGGTGGCTCTATTAAGCAGTAAGAAGAACTTCCACAATGAGATGACAACATCAAATACTTACAAGAACCTTCACAATGAGATAACTCTATTGAGTACTTAGAAGAACTTTAACAATAAGATGACTCAATTAAATACTTACAAGCACTTTCACTATGAGGTGGCTCTATTGAGTACTTAGAAGAACCTCCAAAATGAGATGACTCTGTTAAATACTAACAAGATTCTTCACAATGGGGTGACTCTATTGAGTACTTAAAAGAACTTCCATGATAAGATTACTCAATTAAATACTAACAAGGTCCTTCAAAATGTTGTGGCTCTATTTGGCACTTAGAAAAACTTCCACAATGATAATTCCATAAGATACTTACATGGTCCCTCAAAATTAGGTGGCTCTATTGAGCACTTAGAAGAACTTGCACAATAAGATGACTCCATTAAACACTTACAAGAGCCTTCACAATGAGGTGACGTTATTGAGTACTGAAAAGGAATTCCACAATGATATGACTGCATTAGATACTTACAATGTCTCCAAAATGAGGTGGCTCTATTGATTACTAAGAAGAACTGGCACAATGAGAGAACTTTCAAAATGAGGTGGCTCTATTGGGTACTTAGAAGAACTTCCACAATTAGATGACTCAATTAGATACTTACAAGGTCCTTCACAATGAGGTGGCTCTATTGAGTACTTAGTAGAACTTGCACTAGGAGATGACTCCATTGAAAACTTACAATAACCTTCACAATGAGGTGACTCTATTGGTGTATTTTGAAGAATTTTCACATTGAGATGACTCCATTAAATACTTACAAGAACCTTTCCTTTACAATGATGTACTCTATTGAGTACTTACAAGAATCTTCAAAATGTGGTGGCTCTATTAAGTACTTTGAAGAACTTCCACAATGAGATGACTCTATTTAATACTAACAAGAATCTTTACAAAAAGGTGACTCCTATTGAGTACTTAGAAGATTTTCCACAATTAGATGACTCCATTAAATACTTACAAGAACCTTCTCAATGAGGTGGCTCTATTGAGTATTTAGAAGAACTTACAAAATGAGATGACTCCATTAAATGTTTACAAGGACCTTCAAAATGTGGTGGCTCTATTGATTACTTAGAGGAACTTCCAAAATGCGATGGCTCCATTAAATACTTACTTTGCACCTTCAAAATGAGATGGCTCTATTGAGTACTTAGAAGAACTTTCACAAGGAGATGACTCCATTAAATACTTACAAGACTCTTCACAATGAGTTGACTCTATTGAGTACTTAGAAGAATTACCACAATAAGATGACTCCATTTAATACTTACAATGGCCTTCAACATGAGGTGGTTCTATTGAGTACTTAGAAGAACTTGCACAATGAGATGGCTCCATTAAATACTTACTTGAACCTTCACAGTGAGGTGGCTTTATTGAGCACTAAGAAGAACTTCCACAATAAGATGACCCTATTAGATACTTACAAGTTCCTTCAAAATGAGGTGGCTCTATTGACTAATTAGACAAACTTCCACAATGAGATGACTCCATTAAATACTTACAAGAACCTTTCACTATGAGGTGACTCTATTGAGTACTTAGAAGAACTTCCACAATGATATAACTCCATTCTATACTTCCAAGGTCCCTCAAAATGAGGTGGCTCTATTGAGTACTAAGAAGAAGTTGCACAATGAGATGACACCATTAAATACTTCAAAGAACCTTCTCAATGAGTTGCCTCTATTGATTACTTAGAAGGACTTCCACAATGAGATGACTCCATTTAATACTAACAAGAACCTTTATAACAAGGTAACTCTATTGAGTATTTAGAAGAACTTCCACAATGAGATGACTCCATTAAATACTGACAGGACCTTTAAGATGAAGTGGCTCTATTGATTACTTAGAAGGACTTCCACAATGAGATGACTCCATTTAATACTAACGAGAACCTTTATAACAAGGTAACTCTATTGAGTATTTAGAAGAACTTCCACAATGAGATGACTCCATTAAATACTGACAGGACCTTTAAGATGAAGTGGCTCTATTGATTACTTAGAAGGACTTCCACAATGAGATGACTCCATTAATACTTACGAGAACGTTTATAACAAGGTAACTCTATTGAGTATTTAGAAGACATTTCACAATGGGATGACTCCATTAAATACTGACAGGACCTTTAAGATGAAGTGGCTCTATTGATTACTTAGAGGACTTCCACAATGAGGTGGCACTAGTACTTAGAAGAACTTCCACAATGAGGTGGCTTTACCAAGTACTAAGAAAAACTTCCACAATAAACTGGCTCTATTGAGTACTTAAAAACCTTCAAAAAGAGGTGGCTATAATAAGTACTTAAAAGATTCTTCACAATAAGGTTACTCTATTGAGTACTAAGAAGAACTCCCCAATACGTTGACTCAATTAGATACTTACAAGCACCTTCAAAATGAGATGGCTCTATTGAGTACTTAGAAGAACTTTCACAAGGGGATGACTCCATTAAATACTTACAAGATTCTTTACAATGAGTTGACTCTATTTAGTACTCAGAAGAATTACCACAATAAGATGACTCCGTTTAATACTTACAATGTCCTTCAAAATAAGGTGGCTCTATTGAGTACTTAGAAGAACTTGCACAATGAGATGACCCAACTAAAAATTTACAAGAAACGTCCCAATGGGGTGACTCTATTTGTTACTTAGAAGAACTTCCACAATAAGATGACCCTATTAGATACTTACAAGGTCCTTCAAAATGAAAAACCTTCACTATGAGGTGATTCTATTGAGTACTTAGAAGAACTTCAACAATGATATGACTCCATTCTATACTTCCAAGGCCCCTCAAAATGAGGTGGCTCTATTGAGTACTAAAGAGAACTTGCACAATGAGATGACTCCATTTAATACTTAAAAGAACCTTCTCAATCAGTTGCCTCTATTGATTACTTAGAAGAACTTCCACAATGAGATGAATCCATTTAATACTAACAAGAACCTTTACAAGGAGGTGACTCTATTGAGTATTTAGAAGAACTTCCACAAAGAGATGACTCCATTAAATACTTACAGGACCTTCAAAATGGGGTGGCTCTATTGATTACTTAGAGGAACTTTCACAATGAGATGTCTCCATTAAATACTTACTTGAACCTTCACAGTGAGGTGGCTTTATTGAGCAGTTAGAAGAACTTACATAATGAGATGACTCCATTAGATACTTACAAGAGCCTTCAAAATGAGGTGCCTCTATTGAGTATTTAAAAGAACTTCTACAATGAGGTGGCTCTCTTGAGTATCTTCAAAAACCTTCACAATGAGTTCGCTCTTTAAAGTACTAACAAAAACTTCCACAATGTGGGGGCTTTTTGAGTACTTACAACGTCCTTCAAAATGAGGTTACTCTATTAAGTACTTATAAGAAACTTCAACAATAAGTTGACTCAATATGATAGCTACAAACACCTTCACAATGAGGTGGCTCTATTGAGTACTTAGAAGAAATTCCGCAAGGAGGTGACTCCTTTAAATACTTAAAAGAACCTTCTCAATGAGTTGTCTCTTTTGATTACTTAGAAGAACTTCCACAATAAGATGACTTCATTTAATACTAACAAGAACCTTCACAACGATGTGTCTATTTAGTCCTTAGAAGAACTTCCACAAGGAGATGACTCCATTAAATACTTACAAGGTCCTTCAAAATGAGGTGGCTCTATTGAGTACTTAGAAGAACTTCCTCAACAAGATGACGCCCTTAAATATTCACAAGAACTTCCACAATGATATGACTCCCTTAAATAATTACAAGAACCTGCACAATGAGGTGACTCTAGAGAGTATTTTGAAGAATTTTCACATTGAGATGACTCCATTAAATACTAACAAGAACCTTCACAACGAGGTGGCTCTATTGGGTACAAGGAAACACTTCAACAATGAGATGACTTCATTAAATACTTACAAGAATCTTTACAATGATGTTGCTCTATTGAGTACTTACAAGAACCTTCAAAATGAGATGGCTCTATTGAGTACTTAGAAAAATTTCCACGATGAGATGACTCCCTTAAATACTTACAAGAATCTTTACAATAAGATGGTTCTATTGAGTACTAAGAAGAATTTCAACAATGAGATGACTCCATTAAATACTTATAAGAACCTTCACAATGAGATGGCTCCATTGAGTACTTAGAGCAACTTTAACAATGAGATGGCTCCCTTAAATACCAACAAGAAGTACCTTTACAATAAGGTGGCTCTATTGAGTATTTCGAAGAACGCCACAATGCGATGACTCCCATTAATACTAACAAGAAGTGCATTTACAATGAGGTGGTTCTATTGAGTACCTTGGAAGAACTTCCACAATGAGATGACCACATTAAATACTTACAAGAATTGCACAATGAGGTGACTATATTCAGTACTAAGAAGAACTTCCACAGTGAGATGACTCCATTCCATACTTACAAGAACCATCCTAATGAGGTGGCTCTATTGAGTATTTAAAAGACCTTCCTAAATTAGATGAATCCATTAAATACTTACAAGGACCTTCAAAATGAGGTGACTCTATTGATTACTTAAAAGAATTTCCACAATGAGATGACTCCATTAAATACTTACAAGAGCCTTCACAATGAGGTGGCTCTATTGAGTACTTAGAAGAACTTCATTACTGAATTACTGAAACTCCATTAAATATTTACAAGAACCTTCACAGTGAGGTTGCTCTATTGAGTATATAGAAGAAATTCTACAACGAGATGACTCAATTAATTCCTTAAAAGAACATTCACAATAAGGGGGCTAAATTGAGTACTTAGAAGAACTTAGACAATGAGGTGGCTCTATTGAGTACCTACAACAACTTCCACAATGAGGTGGCTCTATGAAGTACTAACAAAAACTTCCACAATGAGGGGGCTCTTTTGAGTACTTACAAGGTCCTTCACTATGAGGTGGCTCTATTAAGTACTTAGAAGAACCTCCACAATGAGATGACTCTGTTAAATACTAACAAAATTCTTCACAATGGGGTGACTCTATTGAGTACTTAGAAGAACTTTCATGATAAGATTACCCCATTAAATACTAACAAGGTCCTTCAAAATGTGGTGGCTCTATTTGGTACTTAGAAAAACATCCACAATGATAATTCCATAAGATACTTACAATTTCCCTCACAATGAGGTGGCTCTATTGAGCACTTAGAAGAACTTGCACAATGAGATGACTCCATTAAACACTAACAAGAACCTTCACAATGAGGTGACGCTATTGAGAACTGAAAAGGAATTCCATAATGATACGACTGCATTAGATACTTACAATGTCTCCAAAATGAGGTGGCTCTATTGATTACTAAGAAGAACTGGCACAATGAGATAACTTACATGAACTTTCAAAATGAGGTGGCTCTATTCGGTACTTAGAAAAACTTCCACAATTAGATGACTCAATTAGATACTTACAAGGTCCTTCAAAATGAGGTGGCTCTATTAAGTACTTAGAAGAACTTCCACAATGATATGACTCCCTTAGATACTTACAAGAACATTCACAATGAGGTGACTCTATTGGTGTATTTTGAAGAATTTTCTCAATGAGATGACTCCATTAAATACTTACAAGAACCTTCACAATGAGGTGACCCGAGGGAGTATTTTGAAGAATTTTCACAATGAGATGACTTCATTAAATACCTACAAGAACCTTCACAATGATGTAGCTCTATTGAGTACTTACAAGAATCTTCGAAATGAGGTGGCTCTTTTGAGTACTTAGAAGAACTTCCTCAATGAGATGACTCTATTTAATACCTACAAGAATCTTTACAATGATGTGACTCCTATTGAGTACTTAGAAGATTTTCCACAATTAGATGACTCCAATAAATACTTACAAGAACCTTCTCAATGAGATGGCTCTATTGAGTATTTAGAAGAACTTCCAAAATGAGATGACTCCATTAAATGTTTACAAGGACCTTCATAATGTGGTGGCTCTATTGATTACTTAGAGGAACTTCCACAATGCGATGGCTCCATTAAATACTTACTTTGCACCTTCAAAATGAGATGGCTCTATTGAGTCCTTAGAAGAACTTTCACAAGGAGATGACTCCATTAAATACTTACAAGACTCTTCACAATGAGTTGACTCTATTGAGTACTTAGAAGAATTACCACAATAAGATGACTCCATTTAATACTTACAATGGCCTTCAACATAAGGTGGCTCTATTGAGTACTTAGAAGAACTTGCACAATGAGATGACTCCATTAAAAATTTACAAGAACCGTCCCACAGAGGTGACTCTATTTGGCACTTAGAAGAACTTCCACAATAAGATGACCCTATTAGATACTTACAAGTTCCTTCAAAATGGGGCGGCTCTATTGAGTAATAAGATGAACTTCCACAATGAGATGACTCCATTAAATACTTACAAGAACCTTCACTATGAGGTGACTCTATTGAGTAATTAGAAGAACTTCCACAATGATACGACTCCATTCTATACTTCCAAGGCCCCTCAAAATGAGGTGGCTCTATTGAGTACTAAGAAGTAGTTGCACAATGAGATGACACCATTAAATACTTCAAAGAACCTTCTCGTTGAGTTGCCTCTATTGATTACTTAGAAGGACTTCCACAATGAGATGACTCCATTTGATACTAACAAGAACCTTTACAATAAGGTAACTCTATTGAGTATTTAGAAGAACTTCCACAATGAGATGACTCCATTAAATAATGACAGGACCTTTAAGATGAAGTGGCTCTATTGATTACTTAGAGGACTTCCACAATGAGGTGGCACTAGTACTTAGAAGAACTTCCACAATGAGGTGGCTTTACCAAGTACTAAGAAAAACTCCCATAATGAGGTGGCTCTATTGAGTACTTAAAAACCTTCAAAAAGTGGTGGCTATATTAAGTACTTAAACGATTCTTCACAATAAGGTTACTCTATTGAGTACTTAGAAGAACTCCCCAATACGTTGACTCAATTAAATACTTACAAGCACCTTCAAAATGAGATGGCTCTATTGAGTACTTAGAAGAACTTTCACAAGGAGATGACTCCATTAAATACTTACAAGATTCTTTACAATGAGTTGACTCTATTGAGTACTCAGAAGAATTACCACAATAAGATGACTCCGTTTAATACTTACAATGTACTTCAAAATAAGGTGGCTCTATTGAGTACTTAGAAGAACTTGCACAATGAGATGACTCAACTAAAAATTTACAAGAAACGTCCCAATATGGTGACTCTATTTGGCACTTAGAAGAACTTCCACAATAAGATGACCCTATTAGATACTTACAAGGTCCATCAAAATGAAAAACCTTCACTATGAGGTGACTCTATTGAATACTTAGAAGAACTTCCACAATGATATGACTCCATTCTATCCTTCCAAGGCCCCTCAAAATGAGGTGGCTCTATTGAGTACTAAGAAGAACTTGCACAATGAGATGACTCCATTTAATACTTAAAAGAACCTTCTCAATCAATTGCCTCTATTTATTAACTAGGAGAACTTCCACAATGAGGTGGCTTTACCAAGTACTAAGAAAAACTTCCACAATGAGGTGGCTCTATTGAGTTCTTAAAAACCTTCAAAAAGATGTGGCTATATTAAGTACTTAAAAGATTCTTCACAATAAGGTTACTCTGTTGAGTACTTAGAAGAACTCCCCAATACGTTGACTCAATTAAATACTTACAAGCACCTTCAAAATGAGATGGCTCTATTGAGTACTTAGAAGAACTTTCACAAGGAGATGACTCCATTAAATACTTACAAGATTCTTTACAATGAGTTGACTCTATTGAGTACTCAGAAGAATTACCACAATAAGATGACTCAGTTTAATACTTACAATGTCCTTCAAAATAAGGTGGCTCTATTGAGTACTTAGAAGAACTTGCACAATGATATGACTCAACTAAAAATTTACAAGAAACGTCCCAATGAGGTGACTCTTTTTGGCACTTAGAAGAACTTCCACAATAAGATGACCCTATTAGATACTTACAAGGTCCTTCAAAATGAAAAACCTTCACTATGAGGTGACTCTATTATGTACTTAGAAGAACTTCCACAATGATATGACTCAATTCTATACTTCCAAGGCCCCTCAAAATGAGGTGGCTCTATTGAGTACTAAGAAGAACTTGCACAATGAGATGACTCCATTAAACACTTACAAGAACCTTCTCAATCAGTTGCCTCTATTGATTACTTAGAAGAACTTCCACAATGAGATGAATCCTTTTAATACTAACAAGAACCTTTACAAGGAGGTGACTCTATTGAGTATTTAGAAGAACTTCCAAAATGAGATGACTCCATTAGATACTTACAGGATCTTTAAAATGAGGTGGCTCTATTGATTACTTAGAGGAACTTTCACAATGAGATGGCTCCATTAAATACTTACTTGAACCTTCACAGTGAGGTGGCTTTATTGAGCAGTTAGAAGAACTTTCACAATGAGATGACTCCATTAGATACTTACAAGAGCCTTCAAAATGAGGTGCCTCTATTGAGTATTTAAAAGAACTTCTACAATGAGGTGGCTCTCTTGAGTATCTTCAAAAACCTTCCCAATGAGTTCGCTCTTTAAAGTACTAACAAGAACTTCCACAATGTGGGGGCTTTTTGAGTACTTACAATGTCCTTCAAATTGAGGTTACTCTATTAAGTACTTATAAGAAACTTCAACAATAAGTTGACTCAATTTGATAGCTACAAACACCTTCACAATGAGGTGGCTTTATTGAGTACTTAGAAGAACTTCCGCAAGGAGGTGACTCCTTTAAATACTTAAAAGAACCTTTTCAATGAGTTGTCTCTTTTGATTACTTAGAAGAACTTCCACAATGAGATGACTTCATTTAATACTTACAAGAACCTTCACAACGATGTGTCTATTAAGTCCTTAGAAGAACTTCCACAAGGAGATGACTCCATTAAATACTTACAAGGTCCTTCAAAATGAGGTGGCTCTATTGAATACTTTGAAGAACTTCCGCAACAAGATGACGCCCTTAAATATTCACAAGAACTTCCACAATGATATGACTCCCTTAAATAATTACAAGAACCTGCACAATGAGGTGACTCTAGAGAGTATTTTGAAGAATTTTTACATTGAGATGACTCCATTAAATACTTATAATGATGTTGCTCTATTGAGTACTTACAAGAACCTTCAAAATGAGGTGGCTCTATTGAGAACTTAGAAGAATTTCCACAATGAGATGACTCCTTTAAATACATACAAGAATCTTTACAATGAGATGGTTCTATTGAGTACTAAGAAGAACTGACTCCATTAAATACTTATAAGAACCTTCCCAATGAGATGGCTCCATTGAGTACTTAGAAAAACCTCCACAATAATAAGACTCCCTTAAATTATAACAAGAAGTACCTTTACGATGAGGTGGCTCTATTGAGTATTTAGAAGAACTTCCACCTTGAGGTTACTCCCTGAAATACTTGCTAGATCCTTCACAATGAAGTGGCTCCATTGATAGACCATGGGTTGCTAATAGACCCCCTCCCCCAGGGGGAATTTTGTACTCTTTGATTTTGTAAAACTACGTTATATAAGAAGCAAAATGACACATGTTGGCCATCTGGCAGTGGGGGCGTTACCGTGTAACAGCCATGTTAACTACTTTACCCTAAAACATCTCCAAATCATATTGTTCAAATACAAAGCTATACATAATTTTTATTTATAGACATGCTGATTGTCTTAAAAGCACTTAATTAAATGCAGCAACTAGTCAGTATGCGTTAAAACAACATACGCATACCATATTGCAGTTATATACGTTACTTTATTTCAAATAAACTATTATTTAGCCCTGTGCAATCACTAGACCATGTGCTGCCAAAATACCTCCTTCGAGGAATTTTCTATAAACGATGATTTTCTAAAATCACATGATATAAGCCACAAAACAATGCATGTTAGCTCTTCATAGGTTGGAATGTTACCCTGCAATTGCAGAGTTTACTATGTTACCCTAAAATAACAGGACCTCCTTTAGTGTAAATATCAAAATTATAACTTATTCTTACAAATCAATATCATCTTGTAATTGAAAGTAAACGACAAGCAGTATAATTTTAACTCATTTAGGTACCTTTTATTACTGTTACATACGTTGCTTTCTTTTGAATACATAAATTTAAAGGAAAAATAGCATTATATGATTTTAACTTCTGATGTGCGTAAATTACTGCCATTTTAGGGTTCAATAATGAGAGAAATAATGAAAAATGTCTTTTTTAAATATAAGAGAAATTAAACTCTGACAAAAGCACAGGCGATGAAATGGAAGAAATTTTAACTCAAAGCACATAAAATGCTATTTCAATTAAGAGGGTTTTTTCAATCGAATATGTACACATCACTTATAGAAACTACTTATTTGAATAATCAAATCATGTTTCTTAAATGCTTGAATAATATTATTCATCTCTGACACTTGTATGTGTTAACTTAATTTAATACAGAAATGATCTACGCAAGTCATTTTTTCAATACTGTCTACATTTCAGTTTAGACGAAACAGGATTTTAAATAGTAGTAGCTTAGTAAGATCTATTAACAAATCTGTGAGCCAACCGAATACATATACAGCTTATCTGAGCTATCGATTACAACAACTATAATTAAAACAGCTAAGGACGAAAGCTAGCTCACAATTTGTAAAATTTTAAGTCATTTCAGGCATGGTTAACATTGAGAAATAAAGAATTTATAAAGGTCCTTTCAATGAAAACTGGAGTTCTTTTTAATCATAACAATTTCTGTCCCAAATATGGTACCCAGCATGCCTGTCCCTATGGTTATAATACCTATGGTAGTTATCAGCATGTCTAGTATTGCGAAGAAAGAAAATAAATAATCTTGGTAACATGCAAAATAAGAATAGTTAAGGAGATTATTACACTTATCATCTGTTTTGTTTCTACCATTTTGTGAAGCATTTAAACAGCTAGCTAGGGCAGCATTTGTTCAAAATGTTCAATTTAGTCATATATTTAAAAGAGATAAGTTAGTGCTTACAAAAGATCCCTTGCATTGTTAGTATTGCATTACGGACATAGACCTCTCCCCCCCCCCCCCCCCAGGGGGAATTTTGTACACTTTGATTTTCTAAAACTATCACATATTAGCAATTATCTCAGATCCATTGATTGCTCATGCCATATTTGCTATTATGTGATAAGTACTAACATCTCACGTGCTGGTCAAATCTTCATTTGAGCGCTTATAAGTTATAATAAATGAGATCAATAGTTATTTTTTCATCTAAAGGCAATACTGTCAAAACAAATCTGATATAAGGTTTCAATATTTGGTATACTATATCATACACACATGTAACATAAATGACAATAGTCTTTAAAGTCACACTGCTGTCAATATCTGAACTTTATGGTATTCTTTTCAATGAGAAAGAAATATGATTTGTTTTCGAGAGGATTAATTTAAAAGACCCATTGTAATTTGAAATACATATATATTTACCACCAAAACCATGTACATGTATACTTGGTTAACATTGCAAGTAAGTCTTTCATCGATAACAATGTCCATATGGAGTAGAGTGTTACCTATTACTTTTTGTCAAAATAGATGACTTTTGCATATGTCTTGAATCCATACCTTGTGTGTTTGCAAGTCATTTGCATTGTTAATATCCATATCTATATTTGCTATAATTTGGTCATGTCACATTCTGTATAGTGGAAATTAGCATCAGCTATTTTAGCATTAATTGCTAAAACTACCAATGCATGTAAGTAAGATTTCATGACTGCACTTTTTACTTTAAATATTTTACTTTTCCATCCGGCATTAAAAAGAAAATTGGAAAATCTTTTTTTCCATCAACTTGAATGTCCAATTTGATCTGGCCTTATTCTGGCAAATAACTTGACTTATAAAGTCCTATAAATTATTATTGGTATCATAAGTATGAATAGACTTGTTTTCTTGGCTATGATCATATCACATGGATTATTGCCATGTAAATTCCACCGTTATCACTTATTTTTCCCATTTCAAAGAAATATTTGTTCTAAATAAACCATTTACTTATAAAATTTACATTGCTTAGGCAAATGATCAGAAGAACTATGTTGATTTAATTATCAGTTTCATCCATTGAACAATGAAAGATATGCTGAAGATGCACTAAAGCCTATTTGAAAACCAAAAGTAAAGTAATATATCAACATATGTATACTACAATGTCAGTTAAAAATTTGATTTGGAGACAGTCTCTTCAACTAGTATATGATTACATACACTTATAATGCATAGTATCTATGTAACATATACTATATCAATTTTTGCTCTAACAACTTACAGATACCTGATTCTATCTGGGTTGTAATAGCACAAATGTTTTGTATGCTACAACCTACCAAACAACATTTTTGTTATTGCAGATGGACCAAAATATACAAGGAATACCAGCATGTATTGTGTTACTGACTCTGTTTGTATAATTTGAGCAGCAGTTTACTGGGTACACTACAAATACTTTGGTTGCTGTTAAATAAGTGACTAGATTAAACTTAGTGTTCTTCAGATGAGTAATACAAAAATCTAAATCCACCATACATAAACATTTCAGACTCAATTTAATACCGTCTTTCACAGCATTTTAGACATACATAGTACCTTATGATATATTTTATATGGTAATATATGTTACTTTAACAATTTTGACAGAACATGGGAACTTATCCTTATTTAGCCGGTACTTGAGAGAAAAATTGTCTTTGTTAATGAGGTTTAAAACCTATAACATTGGCCAAATTGATTTTTTTTAAAAAGTTCTTAAATAAAGTATTTCACAAAAGTAAATATGCTTTGACAATTTGACATATTCTCTAAATAAGAGCCGATGAGTTATATTGTGGACAAACTAGTATCTTTATGTCTATTTAACACAAAAATCAGTTCTGAAAATGATATAAAATACCCTTTGATGTATCATTTACAGAATTAATCAATATATAGAAAGCCTTAAAGTTTGTAACATACGTTAAATATTGCCAAACAAACAAAAAACTGATACTTTACACCAGAAACAATGTTTAATATCCCCTTTCAATCTTTTTTTATCAATATAATGCTCATATATGGTGTTTAAAAGCTTACAGATAGGATTACATGCTCTGTTTTTAAATGAAAAGGTTCTTACAGTACATAACGTTTTCTTAGGGGTTGTCATATTCAACAGCTTATATCTCCTAAAATTTGGGTGATAGAAGCAATCTGTTTGCAGTTTTGAAATGATCAGTTAATTGTCTTTAAGAGACATGTTATTTTAATCTAAAATATTTATTTTGAAGTTTATAAAAAGAAACTATATAACAAAATATCGTTGATTTTATAGCGTGTAGTTGAAAATGTAACGTAGATGACCCCATAATTGGCCTAAATTACTCTAAGAAACATCAGTATCTGCAGGAAATAAAATGTTCTAACATATCACATGACTGTTTATTCAATTTGAATAGCTCAAATACCAATTTAGTAGCCTTAATTTTATATTTTTGTTTTTCCAAAAATGAGGGGTAACGTATTTAACACGCTGTAGCAACCAAACGCCCCCACCGCCAGATGGCCAACATGTTGCAAAAAGCTCGTCAGATGTTATACTTTAAGAAAAACATATTCTACAAAGTTCCCCTTGGGGGGAGCAAAACCCTTAGTAGCTCATGGCCTATGAGTACTTAAAAGAACTTCCACAATGAAATGACTCCATTAAAACTAACACGAACCTTTACAACGAGGTAGCACTATTAAGTACTTACAAGAACCTTCAAAATGAGGTGGCTCTACTGAGTACTTAGAAGAACTTCCACAATGAGATGACTCCCTTAAATACTTACAAGAACCTTCACAATGAGATTGCTCTATTGAGTACTTAGAAGAACTTCCACAACGAGATGATTCCCTCAAATACTAATAAGAAGTACTTTTACAATGAAGTGGCTATATTGAGTACTTAGAAGAATTTCGACAATGAGGTGACTCCATGACATACTTACAAGAACCTTCACAATGAGGTGGCTTCATTGAGTACTTAGAAGAACTTTTACAATGAGATGACTCCCTTAAATACCAACAAGAAGTACCTTTACCATAAGGTGGCTCTATTGAGTATTTCGAAGAACTTCTACAAAGATATGACTCAAATTAATACTAACAAGAAGTGCATTTACAATGAGGTGGTTCTATTCAGTACCTTAGAAGAACTTCCACAATGAGATGACACCATTAAATACTTACAAGAATTGCACAATGAGGTGACTATATTCAGTACTAAGAAGAACCTGCACAGTGAGATGACTCCATTAAATACTTACAAGGACCTTCAAAATAAGTGGCTCTATTGAGTACTTAGAAGAACTTCCACAATGAGATGACTCCATTCAATACTAACAAGAACCTTCTTAATGAGTGGCTCTATTGAGTATTTAGAAGAACTTCCTAGATAAGATGACTCCATTAAATACTTACAAGAATTGCACAATGAGGTGACTATATTCAGTACTTAGAAGAACTTGCACAATGAGATGACTCCATTAAATACTTACAAGGACCTTCAAAATAAGTGGCTCTATTGAGTACTTAGAAGAACTTCCACAATGAGATGACTCCATTAAATGCTTACAAGAACCTTCACAATGAGGTGGCTCTATTGAGTATATAGAAGAAATTCCACAATGAGATGACTCAATTAATTCCTTAAAAGAACATTCACAATAAGGGGGCTAAATTGAGTACTTAGAAGAACTTCCACAATGAGGTGGCTCTATTAAGTTTCTACAACAACTTCCACAATGAGGTGGCTCTATGAAGTACTAACAAAAACTACCACAATGAGGGGGCTCTTTTGAGAATAACAAGGTCCTTAAAAATGAGGTGGCTCTATTTAGTACTTCGAAGAACCTTCACAATGAGGTGACTCTACTGATTACTAAGAAGAACTTCCACAATGAGATGACTCAATTGAATAATTATAAGAACCTTCACAATGAGGTGGCTCTTGTGAGTTCTTAGAAGAACTTCCACAATGAGATGACTCCATTAAATAATTACAAGGACATTCACAATGAGGTCGCTCTATTGAGTACTTAGAAGAACTTCCACAATGAGATGACTCCATTAAATACTTACAAGAACCTTCACAATGAGATGGTTCTATTGAATACATAGAAGAACTTCCACAATGAGATGATTGCATTAAATACTTACAAGAACCTTTACAATGAGTCGCCTCTATTAAGTATTTACAAGAAACTTCACAATGAGGTGGCTCTATTGAGTACTTACAAGAACCTACACAACGAGCTGGCTCTATAGTGTACTTACAAGAACTACCACAATGAGTTGGCTCTACTAAGTACTTACAAGAACCTTCAAAATGAATTCGCTCTATTAAGTACTTACAAGAACCTTCACAATGAGATGGCTCTATTAACTCCTTACAAGAAACTTCACAATGAGGTGGCTCTATTAAGTATTTACAAGAACCTTCACAATGAGGTGGCTCTATTAAGTACTTATAAGAACCTTCACAATGAGGTGGCTGTATTAAGTACCAACAAGAACATTCAAAATGAGATGGTAACATTGAGTACATCCAAGAACCTCCTTACTCAGATGGCTCTAGTGATTACTTACAATACCCTTCAAACTAAGACGGCTCTACTAAGTATTATCATGAGCCTTTAGAATGAGGTTGCTCGAAGTACTCATTATAATTATCAAGAATCTGAGATGGATCCATTAAATGCTTACAAGAACGTTCACAATGATATGGTTCCAAGCACTTACAAGAACATTAAAAAGGAGGTATATCTAAGTACTTTAAAGAACCTTCACAATTGAGATGGTTCTAAATGCTCACTATAGCTTTCACTATGAGATGGTTCCATTAAATGCTTACAATAACTTTCACAATGAGATGGCTCCAAACACTTACAAGAACATTCACAAGGAGATATATCATAGTACTTTATAGATCCTTCACAATGGGATGGCTCAAAGTACTACCAGAACCTTCACAATTGAGATGGCCCTAAATGCTCACAATAGCTTTCACAATGAGATGGACAAACTTAGTACACACAACATAATTTGACAGAAGACATGAAACTTAATTCAGAAATAAACCATCTACCCTGTCAACCTATAACAGGGGACAAAAATATTTCAATATTGCACTTGTCCTGCAGGACGAGTGACTAACAATTTTCACTTGTCCTGCAAACAAACACACTTGTCCTTTAAAAGTGTATGCAATAAAGAACATATTAAAGGGAATAATATTACTTCCCCGAGTAATTCTTTTCAAAGCACTCGTCCTACAGGATGAGTGCTTTGCAAAGAATTACTCGTCCGTTCTAGATTTCGTTCGTAATTACGAGCGGACGAGTGGAATTTTTTGTCCCCTGATAATATAAAAAAGACTACTACTAGTACGAGCGTCATTGTACTATTACCTTTATGGACGATTGTTGGAAGTTGAAATCCATTTTGATCTCTACATCAGTTGGGAAGTCAGCATCTTGATTGTAGACTTTGGGGTCCGCCAGCCATTCGCCATCCTTATATCTACATCCTGTCCACTTCCCTGTAGAGTCCAGTCTAAAACTTAAAACATCCTGGGGACACTCTCTACAGCAACCTCCCAAAGCGAAATGTATGTGTTGGCTAAAAAACATATTCACAAGCTTGAGAATATAGACAACGTTGTTAAATCGCAATTATCGCTTTTTCACAGAAAAGCAAATAATTTATGTCTCCCACCTTTGCCCACGTAAGATAGGCTGTCAGCTCATGTAAGAAAATTCTTTCTCCCACCTTTGCCCACGTAAGATAGGCTGTCAGCTCATGTAAGAAAATTCTTTCTCCCACCTTTGCCCACGTAAGATAGGCTGTCAGCTCATGTAAGAAAATTCTTTCTCACATACAAGATCGAGTGATCCCTATGTTAGCTCACTGTCGGAAAATCTGTCCCACATCGCTACCCATGTGAGATTATAAGAATCTATCATGAGTGTTAGGGTAGGATAGAAAAATCAGTCCCCAGGATCACCGTTTGGCATCACGAGGCTTGCCGGATGATGACAAACGGTGATCCCGAGGGACGGATTTTTCTATCATGCCCTCACACGAATAATAGATTATTTTTCTTGCTCACCACTGTTCTTTTTTTTTAAACAAGCTTCCAGAAGTCTCTGAATACACTAAGATGCAATTGTACATGATGACGTCACTGAACATAACAATGACGTCACTTGACGACCATGTGCGTGAGTGCCAATACAACCAATATATGTAGCCCTCACGTGACAGACTGGGTAAGATAGCTGGGTAAGATAAATAGAATGCATCATAGGTGTTCAGTGGGGACAGAAATATCCCAACCCCAGGGCCCACCGTTCCAGTGGGAAACGAGGCTTGCCGAGTTTCCCACTGAATGGTGGACCCGAGGGTTGGGGTTTTTCTGGAATCACTGAACACCAATAATTTATTGTTTTTCTCATATACCACGACCGTACGGTACAGTACTGTGTAATATTTGTAGATGACGTCACTGAGATGGATGTGTACAGTCAATGGCGCGCGCTGTACAAATCAACTTGAAACAGCAAATAAAAAGCGCATTAAATAATAAACAAATGGTTATTTCATCAAAATGGATTTACAAGAACTAGCTTATCAGCCACAGTAACTCGAGCAAGTAATTTTGTTGAGGAAAATGTGTGTGTGTGGTGTGTTTTTACATCGTCAAGACTCCCGTCCCGGTGGATTCAGTCAATTAATGCCCAACACAACAGGTTAAATGTCACTCGCAATGCACTCCCGGTAATGCACTCAGCATATTCAAAGCATTGAATATTGGTTTTAAAGTAAAAATGCGCAGTTTTACTTTAAAACCAAGTTGAAGGCCGACTTAAATCGCTGAAAATTCAACATAGAATTTTTCCCCGACTGACAACAATTCAGCTTTTGTTTTCGAAGGAATACAGTCATGCGCCAAAAATGTTATCTCACATTAGCAACCGGCCGTGTGTGGCTTATCTCATATTAGTTACGCTTATCTCACATGGGTAGCGATGAGGGACAAATAGAATCTATCATTGGTGTTCAGTGGGGACAGAAAAATCCCAACCCCAGGGTGCACCGTTCAAGTGGGAAACGAGGCTTGCCGGTGGACCCCAGGGTTGGGGTTTTTCTGGAACCACTGAACACCAATGATCGATTCTTTTTCTCATATACCGTGACCGTACGGTACAGTACTGTGTATCTGTCGGTGACGTCACTGAGGTCGATGTTTACATTCAATGACGCGCGCTGTACAATTTCAAATCAACTTGAAACAGCGAATAAACAGTGCATTAAACAATGAACAAATGGTTATTCCATCAAAATTGATTTACAAGAACTATTATATCAGCCACAGTAGGCTCCCCGCCCCGGTGCATTCAGTCACTCATTGTAAGTCAATCGCAATGCACTCAGCATGTTCAAAGCATTGAATAAAGGTTTAAGTAAAAATGCGCAGTTTTACTTTTAAACCAAGCTGAAGGCCGACTTAAATCGCTGAAAATTTACTCAGAAAATTCAACATTGAATTTTTTCCTGACTGACAACAATTCAGCTTTCGTTTTCGAAGGAATACAGTCATGCGCCAAAAATGTTATCTCACATTAGCAACCCACCGCGTGTGGCTTATCTCGTTTAAGTTACGCTTATCTCACATAGGTAGCGATGTGGGACACATTTTTCCGACAGGGAGCTTACATAAGGATCACTCGATCTTGTATGCATTGGTATGTGAGAAAGATTTTTCCGACAGTGAGCTTACATAGGGATCACTCGATCTTGTATGCGTTGTTATGTGAGAAAAGATTTTCTATCCCAGGGTAAAATGACTAAAATCTCAGATATCCTTTTCAGGTGTGCAAGAAAAACGTAACTTATATGAGATAAGCCACACGCGGCCCATTGCTAATGTGGGATAACAATTTTGGCGCATGACTGTATTCCTTCGTAAGCGAAAGTTGAATTGTTGACAGTCAAGAAAAAATTCAATTCAATGTTGAAATTTCAGCGATTTAAGTCGGCCTTCAACGTGGTATAATGTGAAAATGCGCATTTTTACTTAAAAACATTTATTCAATTCAATGCTTTGAACATGCTGAGTGCATTGCGATCGACATATTTGACGTGGATGCACCGGGACGGGGAGCCTTGTCTTGACAATGTAAAAAAAAATGAAACACATTTTCCTCAACAAAATTACTTACACGTGTTACTATGACTGATAAGCTAGTTCTTGTAAATCCATTTTGATGAAATAACAGTTTGTTCATTGTTAAATGCGCTGTTTATTCGCTGTTTCAAGTTGATTTATACAGCGCGCGTCATTGATTGAGGGGGTGGCCAGGGGGGTACCCATTCCCCACTTCCCTCCCCCTTTTCCCCCACTTCCCTCCCCTTCTCCCCCACTTCCCTCCCCCTCCACCCCCACTTCCCTCCCCCTGTCAGATTTTTCCCTCCCCCTGATAAAATTATGTTCTTGTTCATGACCTAAAGCGTCTTCAAGAACCAACATTTATATAAAAAAATAGCTTACCAAAGACCCATCTGCATTTCCATGCAAAATTGCCCTGGGGACAAAGAGTTAGAACATACTTTAGTTTGTTTGTTTAGTTTGATGCTTTACGCCCCAATCAACAGCTATGGTCATGTCGAGACGGTCAGTTCATCTAACCACACTTTTTCTCCTGGGCAAGCTGCCAGTATTCCGTGCATATACTTTCGCTTTTAACTGACAACAACCCTTCTTGAATCAGTGGAAGGGGTGAAGTGAATTGCCGTAGAAATTATTTCATGATCAAATCGTCGTGAAAGTATGGGACCAGGCCGGGAACAAACTCGCAGCATCTGGATCTGCAGTCAGACACGTATCTGCAATTCGACACCGTCGACACGTTACCGTCTGCGCTGCGGGGCCCTTTAAAACGTACTATCATTGATCAGAGATGAATGGTCTTCTGGAGTCAGCAAAGTTAACTTTCTTTATATATGGCAAAAAAATCTTTTTTCCAGTTACACTAACGACCCTTTGGGGCCTCCTTTGCTGAAACGTTTTGGGTTATTAAATCAAATTGTTATTAAGGCCTATTTTAGAATTTTTAAGGATTTCTATTTTACTTTTTCCATACAAAAGTTTAATTAAAACATGTTTGCTGACCTATTGAGGGTCACCCTAAAACGCTGATTTTTCTGCTGAATTCAGCAACTGCTGATTTTTTAGGAAATCAGTTTGGAGCTTTGTTATGCAGAATTATTTGATAATTTTATGTTTTTGGTGTTTATACGTACATGTACTGATTATTACGATGATGACAAAATTTCATAAATTATACGTGACCCTTAAAATATTGAAGAAGTATCCTTAAAATAGACATTTTACCCGCTTTTTCTTGTACAAAAAGGATACAAATTAATTCGCCGGCGTCTGTATGTCCATGCGTGTGCGCGTACGTTTGTGCGTGTGGTTTCTTGGAAGTGTATCTCCTCCTAAACCGTTGCAAACTTTGTTGACCGCAGCAACTTTAAACTTTGTAGCTGCATAAGCCAAATGATGTAAAGGATACTGGGCAACAATTCGTGGTCATGGACAAAGGTCAAATAAAGTATTTTTGTGTAAAAGCATCTCCTCCTGAACCATTAGCCGTAGCAACTTCAACCGTTGCAGCTGTATAAAGGATACTGGGCAACATTTCGTGGGACCTAGGTCAAAGGTCAATTATGTATTTTCTTGAAAACGCATCTTCTTCATTACCTTTGGACGCGGCAACTTCAAAAGGGGGACGTGCATTAAGAGGCTATTTTGGCCCCCCCTATGAGGCCAAAAAATGAAAATTGCTTGTCACAAGTTTCTTCTTATTAGTTTATAAGAACAATAGCCCAAGTGTTAAATGATTGGATTGATTCTATTTTTACCGTTGCTATGGTAACAAAAATGGCTGCCAAAATAGGCTGAAATTAGGAAAGTGACAATTTTGGAGCAAATTTAAGACATTTGACAGAGAAATTAACATAGAGCACAAGCATATACCAAAAAGATATTTTAACAGAAAGAAAGAATTATCATGGCACACAATATATTAAAAGTTTTTTATGGTATTTGCTTGTGCTGATATCTAATTCTAAAAAAAATTGGTCTGAAAAAGTCTTAAATTTGGCTCAAAATGACAATTTCTCTATTTTAAGCCTATTTTATCGGCCATTTTTGTTGCCATAGCAACGGGAAAAGTAAAATTAATGCCAAAATTTTACACTTGGACCATTCTTCTAATAAACCAATTGGGTGAAATTGGTGAAAAGCAACTTTCGGTTTTTGGCTCCAGAGGGGGGCCAAATTTGCCCCTTAATGCACGTACCCCTTTGCAGGTGCACATGACACATGCTATCTCGAAAGAATATACAGATGATATAGCATGCACTGGGCAACATTTCATGTGACCCCTACGCCAGGGTCAAATACTGTATTTGATTCATCTACTCATAACTGTTGTTTATAGCAACTTCAAACTTTGCAGTTGCATACGTCACATGATGTAGAGGGTGCTGGGCAATGTTTCAAGTGACCTTGATGGCAAAGTCAAGTTCATATACTATATTTTCTTGTAAATACATTTCTACCTAAATGGTTGCATGTTTGCAGGTGCTTAGATCACATGATGTAGAGGGTATGGAACAACATTTCGTGTAAAAAAGCGGGTATTTACGATGGTGTACCATCGACTGTAGTCTAGTTTATATTTATTTTGGCCTCTCTTACAAAAAAGGCACCTTATGCTTAATAAATACATGCTTAATCCTACTCTTAATTAATTATTTGCAAACTTAGTAATGTGCATGCATTTGTTGCCATCTGTTGATTTTTTCAAAATTAACTTTTCCGATTTTCTTTTCATTAAAACCACCAAAAATAGTAAGTGAGTATGATCCGGAAATACCACAATCACAAACTGCAGACAACCCCGTGGCACCGCAAGGAAGAGCCGCTCAACCATCACGAGACACCAGGAAGACAAATTAAGCAAAGCAATCAGCTCTCTCTTCCCCATCAAGATGATTGCAATACTAGAATGGACATAAAGTAACGTACAACAAAACATAGAACAATTACAGACTCCCACAATGGGAGTAACAATAAACAAAAAGTAAACAACAACAGAACCACAGCCTTAGAACGGACAGCAGTCTAAGCCCCTTAATGCACGTACCCCTTTGCAGGTGCACAGGACACATGCTATCTCAAAAGAATATACAGATGATATAGCATGCACTGGGCAACATTTCATGTGACCCCTACGCCAGGGTCAAATACTGTATTTGATTCATCTACTCATAACTGTTGAACATAGCAACTTCAAACTTTGCAGTTGCATACGTCACATGATGTAGAGGGTGCTGGGCAATGTTTCAAGTGACCTTGATGGCAAAGTCAAGTTCATATACTATATTTTCTTGTAAATACATTTCTACCTAAATGGTTGCATGTTTGCAGGTGCTTAGATCACATGATGTAGAGGGTATGGAACAACATTTCGTGTAAAAAAGCGGGTATTTACGATGGTGTACCATCGACTGTAGTCTAGTTTATATTTATTTTGGCCTCTCTTACAAAAAAGGCACCTTATGCTTAATAAATACATGCTTAATCCTACTCTTAATTAATTATTTGCAAACTTAGTAATGTGCATGCATTTGTTGCCATCTGTTGATTTTTTCAAAATTAACTTTTCCGATTTTCTTTTCATTAAAACCACCAAAAATAGTAAGTGAGTATGATCCGGAAATACCACAATCACAAACTGCAGACAACCCCGTGGCACCGCAAGGAAGAGCCGCTCAACCATCACGAGACACCAGGAAGACAAATTAAGCAAAGCAATCAGCTCTCTCTTCCCCATCAAGATGATTGCAATACTAGAATGGACATAAAGTAACGTACAACAAAACATAGAACAATTACAGACTCCCACAATGGGAGTAACAATAAACAAAAAGTAAACAACAACAGAACCACAGCCTTAGAACGGACAGCAGTCTAAGCCCCTTAATGCACGTACCCCTTTGCAGGTGCACAGGACACATGCTATCTCAAAAGAATATACAGATGATATAGCATGCACTGGGCAACATTTCATGTGACCCCTACGCCAGGGTCAAATACTGTATTTGATTCATCTACTCATAACTGTTGAACATAGCAACTTCAAACTTTGCAGTTGCATACGTCACATGATGTAGAGGGTGCTGGGCAATGTTTCAAGTGACCTTGATGGCAAAGTCAAGTTCATATACTATATTTTCTTGTAAATACATTTCTACCTAAATGGTTGCATGTTTGCAGGTGCTTAGATCACATGATGTAGAGGGTATGGAACAACATTTCGTGTAAAAAAGCGGGTATTTACGATGGTGTACCATCGACTATAGTCTAGTTTATATTTATTTTGGCCTCTCTTACAAAAAAGGCACCTTATGCTTAATAAATACATGCTTAATCCTACTCTTAATTAATTATTTGCAAACTTAGTAATGTGCATGCATTTGTTGCCATCTGTTGATTTTTTCAAAATTAACTTTTCCGATTTTCTTTTCATTAAAACCACCAAAAATAGTAAGTGAGTATGATCCGGAAATACCACAATCACAAACTGCAGACAACCCCGTGGCACCGCAAGGAAGAGCCGCTCAACCATCACGAGACACCAGGAAGACAAATTAAGCAAAGCAATCAGCTCTCTCTTCCCCATCAAGATGATTGCAATACTAGAATGGACATAAAGTAACGTACAACAAAACATAGAACAATTACAGACTCCCACAATGGGAGTAACAATAAACAAAAAGTAAACAACAACAGAACCACCGCCTTAGAACGGACAGCAGCCTAAGCCACAGGGGGGGGGGGGGGCTTAAATGCATTTTACTGGTACCAAATCTTCGCCCTAGATTCTGCTGTTGTTGAAGTACAAGAAATGTTCAGCTCGCATGGAGGACATCTAACTAATGCAATGTATCATCATGGAAAACACTCTAATCAAATTAACACTCCATGATGAAACAAAGAAAAGGGCTCATGACTCACAGATAGTCAGAGCTATAGAAAACCTCAATTTGAGTCAGGCACCAACCCACCGATTAAAGCTTTACATCAGAGCCGTCATAGAGTCTGAGGCCTGACCCACCGTCGTGCAATTAAAGAGGAAATCATAGCTATAAACCGTGATTGGGTTAAAAACTAGGCATGGTTTTCATGAAAAGAAAATCGGAAAAGTTAATTTTGAAAAAATCAACAGATGGCAACAAATGCATGCACATTACTAAGTTTGCAAATAATTGATTAATCATAAGGTGCCTTTTTTGTAAGAGAGGCCAAAATAAATATAAACTAGACTACAGTCGATTGTACACCATCGTAAATACCCGCTTTTTTACACGAAATGTTGTTCCATACCCTCTACATCATGTGATCCAAGCACCTGCAAACATGCAACCAT